>JANBXA010000180.1:14147500-15462500 GCA_030556225.1 Cricetiscus sungorus
GCAATAGGCTTGGATACAAGCAGCCATCTTTTGTAGGTCCTATAAGACATAAAAAAAGAAGTAGGTCATCAGTCACTCAAATGTATTCCTGGTCATTTACTGAGCAAATGATTTTGAAATAAGTTACCTTTGTCAATATTATTATTAATTTAAAGTTAGACCAATTAATGAGTGGCTTTTGCTTCCTCCCAAAATTTGAATAGTATTCATTCTTGCTATTACATGTAAAAGAGAAATTGCTTGCTTTGGCCTTATTTTCAGTTATTAAAGATAGAAGAGTTTCTTCTCAAGTACAGTTCTTTAGCACCATTTTGTTCATAGGAATAAAAGTATTATCATCTGTATAATCTGCTGAGCACTGTTTGTGTGGGTGCAGGGTCTGGCACATTGCTAGCACAGCTTGAGGACAACTTCAAAAGATCTGTATCTGTAATCTTTATTCCTTCCTGCACTGTTTTAACATTATCCTTTAAATCCAATTCTGACTAATGGTATTTGAATTTGAAACTAGGTACACTGTTAGAGGCAACTCCAAATGCCCTACTGTCAAAAGGAGATTTTTATATTCTTACAATATGTTCTGCATGTGTTCTGTCTTCTTATCATCATAGAAAAGTCACTCTGCTCCCAAATAACCAATGACCTTGAGTGTAGTGACTCATCAGTCTTGTTTGAAAAACTTTGAAAACTTTGTATAATGGTCAGATTATTTCTGCTCTTTCAGCTCACCACAATGTTGTCATCATCAGTGAATGATCACTGGGGGGGCATTTTTTTAGACCAGTTTTGTTTTCAGTTTGTGCTCCACATTTAGGGCTCATTGTTAGAGGTGTCTCCTAGTTATAACTTTAAACTGATCCCAGATTTCACAGTCCAAACATATACCAGGATTTATATGTATGCTGGAAAAGTGCCAAAGTTTGAGTGTCAATAATCAAAAGTTTATTTGAGTAATTTCTTATAATGACAATCATGGTATTGACAAATTATATTTTCAAACCTGGAAAATGGAGCAATTTAGATAACATTATCCAGAAAAAAAATCACTTATAGCCAAAGTTTTCAATCCAGAATAAAATTCACATAAATTAAAAGTAAAACTTCATCTTCAAAATTCATATAAAGTGCATTGTGGGAAGTGTCTTTTAAAAATAGGATCCCAAATTTTTACCTTTCCTTTCAAAATTTTGAAAATATTCCATGCTATTCATGATTTTTTATTACTGTGGTAAAGCACATTATCAAAGGATAATGAATTTATTATCACTATTTTATTAGGGCTTAGAGTTTCAGAGAGTGAGCCAATGACTATCATGGCTGGGAGAACATCTCCAGGCAGCTGGTACTAGGACAATGGAGCAATCCATGAGAGTTTGCATTTGATCCACAAGTACTAGGTAGAGAGAACTACATGGAATGTTGGTTGCTTTTGGAACCATAAAGGCTACATCCAGTAACATAGCTTCTTCAATAATATCAGTTATTCTAATCCTTTCCAAACAGTTTTAACAAATTGGTGCCAAACGTTCAGATATGTGAACTAATAGAGAGGAACCACAATTAATTGGCAATAACTATTGAGTCAATTTAACTTGTATTTTTGCCTTTATCTGACTTGGGGAATAATGTATCTTTTACATAGTATTCCTATCTAGAAGTAAATTGTGTAGAAGCAAATTTCAACATGGGTTTCATTGTTCTAAATAGAAAAGAAATTTAATATTAAGTCTGAGATGAATAGCCTTCAGCTATTTCAGCACGATTAATAAGTTGAGTTATACAAATGGGTTGATAGATACAATATAGACATTCAATCAAGATAGGCCTCAGAATCCTTTGTGCTAAGTTAGTGTTTTGATAATTGCAGTACTCAGATGAGATAAACAAATATCACTTTTGGATTTCAGAAACATATTTTATAAAATATATTTTTTATTTAGTAACTGTAGAATAATATGGTTCATTGAATGTTCTCCATTCATAAAATGGGGACATTGTGGCATATCATAGCTGTTTACAGTAGAAAACCTGTGTGTGTGCATTGGTGGCTGCAAACTAGTTTGAGAATATAACTAAGCATTTTAAACTTCTTTTCTCCTCTTCTTGCTCTCTCCTCTTGGACTTTTGCTCCTTTCTTTCTCTTATTAATCTTTCCTTCATTCTTTTTTTCTTCTCCCTCTTCCATCCTATATTCCCTGAAGCACATGATGGTGACCGTACTATCCACGTTTCTCAGATATGCACCTCTCAGCCAAATAAACATGATTTTACCAATTGATGAAATATATATTCTGGATTGGGTATCCACTCTAGCATGGATATGAGTGAAGGAGATCAAAACCACAGAATCTTTTGGGGAGACAAGGAATGCTGTAGAATGGGGAAAAGGTTTGTTTATTTTATTTATAAACAAATAGCACGTTTGTAGAGCTTAGACATATCTTTAACTCACATACTTTGTTCTTGGGTTTTGACAACTGAAACTGTTTTAACTGGCTTATGAAATCTTAGAGCCAGGAATTTTCTTATTAACTTCATATTATCCTAATTGTTGAATGAGTGTTGGATGGGCTGAGAAAGGAAGAGAGGGAGGGAAATGGTAAATGGAAACAGAGAACTAAAAGTGTAAGCTGAGTTAGTAAGTGGTTGTAAGAATTAAAGAACATTTTATAACACTCCATCTCCTAATATATAATGTTATTTTATAAAGGTCTATATTGTAACAGAAGCTTTTATAATATATATTTTATACAATATAAAATACATTATTTTATGTATTCTCTGAGTGTTTTGTGCAAAGTGTTTCAATCATATTAACAATTCCTTTGATTAATACTGATCCACATTTCTCTTTACAACACTGTCAGTGGTTTGCCTCTCTTACTTTTAAATCCATCAAGCACAATTGGTGCTGCCCATATGCTCTTGGATGTGTGGATTTTAACTTGTATGTGGGAGACCCACCAAGAGATACATCTTTAAAGGAAACCAAATATTGCTGGGTAGTTGTGGCTGGGCAGTCCCAGCACTTGGGAGGCAGAGGCAGCCAAATCTCTGTAAATTCAAGGTCAGCCTGGTCTACAAAGCAAGTGTTAGGAAATGCTCCAATGCTACACAGGTAAACCCTGTCTTGACAAAACAAAACCAACCAAGCAACCAACCAACCAACCAAACAAACAAAAAACCCCAAAATATTTATCTCATCGAGGCTTTCAATTGTCAGTACTTTTTTAGAAAAGTTTGGGCCTTCATTTCATACCTCCTTTTGCCAAGCTAAGATTAAGTTTCACTTGATTATGCAAGGCCTTGTGCATGATGTAGCAATTACTGTGAACTCCATGTGCAAACTGCTCTGTTATTTCCAGATAAAAAATAGCTCCTTGTAATCATCCACTGCAACTGGCTCTTCCATACTATTTGACTCCTCTGCTTCTCAGTGATCCCGTTTTACTGGGAGGAAGGAGCATGATAAATATGTCCCAATTAGGATGCAATATTCTTCAATCTCTCTTTTTTTGTGTTCTGAACACTGTAGGATTTCCTGTTCATTTCCATCTTTTGCAAAAAGGAGCTTCTCTGTTGGGGGCTGAAAGTTGTAATAATCTGTGCATATGATGAAGTCATTATATACTAGTTTAATATACACTTTTAGAAGAGTGATAGTATTAGGTTTTCCTCTAGGGACCAGGAGTAATCACAGTTTCTTGGACATCAAAAGTGCCAGGAGTGTATTTCAACTTTTAAATCAAGACTTAATTCCAATCAGCAAGTGGTTGGTTACTCCCAGAACATTCATGCCACTATTACCACAGCTGGCTAAACTTGACAGGATGATCATTACTGTGGTTCTCAGGGTTCACATCTTCTAATAACTCACACAGCACCTTCCAGCATATGAAAGCTAGGCAGCACGGATACGGATTTCAGGTAAGCATAAATTTTGATTTTTCTCTTATGACTTCATGAACACAATTACAATTCTTTTATACAGAAAATAGCTCCTCCCTGTTTAAAAAATTAACTGAAATATGGTTAAAAATCCTCCCATCCAAATGTGCCTAGTCACCTTGGCATCATTGTCTCCATATATTACATTGTCTTCATTGACATTTCCAAACACTTAGTCATTATTTTAGTTATAATAAACTAGTCCTCACCATTCTGAGACTGATATTTCTTCTCATATTTTTATGCCAGATGCCAGGGAATCATTCTTAGACTTGACACTCCCTCACATCCCCTGTGTAATCCATTTAACAATCCCTTTGATTCTAACTCACACATATTCTAAAGTTGTTTTGTGCCTCTTTCTGTCACACAAATGAAACTGCAGTATTTTACATTAGTTTTGCAATTTCAATTTATTCTTCATGCTGAAACCAAGAGAATATTTTAAGACCATAACTCAATCATATCAATTGTTTGTTAGTTTTTCAGTGCTGAGAATAGGGCCAATTGTTTATTAGAGGCATGCCAAATCTTCTTTGATAATCCATTTTGCCTGCTTCCTGACAATCAGATGTACTCTCAGTTGTTCCTGGATGTTGCTTCCTTATGGCCTAGCCTGTTCTCACTACAGAAATTCTTCTTATTGATTTTTGGATTCTTCCACACCCTCATTTAAACTCATCTCAAACATTAATTCTTCTGTGTGCCTTACCAGAGGATTCAGTTTACACATATGAACCATGTTTATGTTCAGTTCTTTTCTCTTCAGTATGAATCTAGTTAAATTTAGCATTTATCTTAAAATATCTTCCTTTATCAAAACTGAGTAAACCTCTGTAGGAAGCAGAATATTTATTCTCTAAAAGTACCCTATCCCATTATGGTCACTTTAGTGTTCAGAAGGACATACTCAAATATATTCATATTTCAAGTGTAATATGAATAAGCAGAAATGGATAGAAAGATATTAAGAAGACATACTGTGAATTAAATACAGATGACAAGAGATATAGACATACAAACCAATGTATTTTACAGAGTGGAATTACTTCTTTGTTATATAGCAGTATAGCTGGTGTGATGTTCAGAGGTATAGCATTATATCCTATGAAAACCCAGAAATTAGTCATCTAGGAATTGTGACTTATAGATGATTAGAAACCCAAATGACAATGGAATCTAATTAGATCTATACAATGAAATGTCCTGTGGAGACACTTTGGGAACTTCTTCGATGTACACACTCTGAAGAAAGATGAATTCTGTTAAAACAGAAAAAGGTACAATCACAACTTGTAGTGTGTTGTTCTGCAGGAAATTGCCAAAACTTTAAGGTGTACATCAGGGAAATGGGCTGTAGGTTGATTCAGTAGAGCATAATGAATCTATTACATTCCCTACACTGTACATTTTTTTCTGTTTGCCTATTTTAAACAAGGACATCCAGAAGAATATCAAATATAATTTTATCATTAATAAGTTGTTAACCATAATTATAATTTATGAAATAGAGACTTTACCTTAAAATATTTACATGGCATGGTTGCAGTGACACCAAACTCTAATTTAACCTTTACAACTCTGAGGCAGGAGGATGTTTGAGGATAGCTGGGATACATAGTGGAACACTACATCAAAGAAGTGATTATCTTACTTCTTTTTCAAAAACCTGTATAGTTAATATTATCTTCATCATACTCTTTTTTTGGGTTGTTAAAAGATTGAGGAAATTTACCATGTTTAGTCTATATGAAATATAGAATTGTGATTTGCATGGTCATAACACATTCCCTAATATAAGAACCATTATTATTAATATTGTCTACCAACTGTTGCATTAATAGTGATAGGAAATGGGAACTTGAAAATCACAAGTCACCTTAACTTGGTGCTAATAAGGAAGATCAGCTTTGTTTTGTAAAATCCTTATTCCTGGATGGTGAAAAAGAATTTGCAGCATGATCAAAACATAAACAAATAATCAAAATTGAGTCCTCATACCTGTATCTGTTCCTTTGTTGGAAAAAATTACTTGACCAAAGCAACTTAAGGAAAGGAGAAATTATTGTGCTCATTTTCTGTGCTACAGTCCATCATGGTGGACAAGTCTTGGATATAAGTGTTTGCCATAGTGGAGAACACTGTGTCTTCTGTTAGGAAAAAGAACAAGCACTTCTAGCACTCAGCTTGGCTCTTCCTTTGCATTAAACATAGGTTCCCAACATATGAAAGAGTCCTGATCATAAGTCTTCCTACCTTAGTTACCTTAATGTAGATGATTCCTCACAGGAAGGCCAGAACCTTGTGTCCTAAATGAATCCAAATCCCTTCCAGTTCACAATCTATATTAACCATCATGTCAAACCATAATAATTTATTCATTTTAAAGAATTAATCCTCCCTATTTTAATTCATTGATATAACCATCTAGCACAAAGCTGTAAGCACATGTTGAATTAAGAGTACTTGACTGTCCTTTCCAACATTCTGCTCAACAAGTAGGTTTATCTGTGGAAGCATGTTACCCACATGTGGCTCTTACCCACATGGGACCTTTATCCACATGAGACTCTTACCCACATGGGACTCTTATGGAACTCTTACATATACACATTTAGATTCACAATTAAAAGGAAAGTGATCTTTACACATATACACATTTAAAAGCCAGAAGATTGTTTAATAATCATAAATGTCTAATTTCTGCAGTAGATAAAACTGTTCTATCCTCAACATTGAATGTCACACTTTGGTTGAGAACACAGGTCACCTGCTGTTGCAAGTTTAAACTACATTGGAGACTTAAATACCAGGTTTGAAAAGTGCATAGAGGTTAATGATTATTAGTGGTGTTAGGTTATCAAGCTATCAACTTTGTCCTTGATATTTTTTTTTAGTATAGTATGTAGGATTGGATTCTACTTCCTTGCATCTTTATACTTCCATAAACATAATTCTTTAGGGAAATTTTGGTTGTAATTGTTCTTACAAAATACACTAAATTATTGTACCATTGATGTTTTATTGTACAAGTAAAATAGCTGAGATATTTTTTCGAAGAATTATAGTATCATATGTGGTACTTACTTTCTTGCATCTGCTACATTGCTAATTATGTTAGGACACAATCTGATTTACTTCTTCAAAATGCTATATTTTGCAATAAATATATTTAGATGAATAAATTGAAAGCAATGAATTAAGTAATCTATCCAAGATACCTATGCAGTGTTTTACTTGAGCCTTAGGTTCCATACCTAGAGTTTCTGTCTTTGACAGTCACTATCACACAAACAAAATAACTAGTTTAATAAATTCTGATAATAAAATTAATAATTACTGCAGCATAACATATTAATTTATTGATTAATAATGTTTATCAATTTTATAGTAATTGAAGATTTTTTCTATTTAGCAGTTTCTACTGAATTTTAACAAAAATGTTATTTGCAATATAATAATTCTGACACAAACTAATGAATTAAATGTGTTCATTGTTATTTTATTGATATGAATAATCAAATTCAAATATTATATGAGAAAAATACCAAATTGTATTGGGATTTAGCATTCAAGTGCTTACAAAGTTTTTTCTTTAATTTTTTGAAATAATCTTACTTTACATACCAATCCCAGATCCCTCTCCCTCCAGTCCTTCCACTCCCCCTACCATCTCCCTGCCATAGCCCCATCCACTTCTTAGAGAGGGTAAAGCCTCTCATGAAGAATCACCAAACACTGTCACATCTTTTAGGGTAGGACCTAGGGGCTCCCCTGTGTATCTAGGCTGAGCAAGGTATCCCTCCATGGGAAAGGGGCTCCAAAAGCCATTTCATGTATCAGGGATAAATACTGGTTCTACTGCCACCAGCCACAGAAACCGTCCAACTGTCACCCACATCAGGGGACCTAGTTTGCTCATCTACAGGTTCCATAGCTGTCAGTATGGTGTCAGTGATATCCTACTTGCTCAGATCAGCTGTTTTTGTGAGATTCCACAATATGGTTTTGACCCTTTTGCTCATATTATTGCTCCTTCCTCTCTATATCTGGACTCCAGAAGTTCAACCCAGTGCTTAGCTGTGAAACTTTGCATCTGCTTCTATCAGTTACTGGATGAAGGCACAAAGATGGCGTTTAAGATGTTCGTCAATCTCATTATAGGGGAAGGGCAATTAAGGTACCATCTTTGTTATTGCTTACATTCTTCATTGGGTTCATCCCTATGGATTCCTGGAGATTTCGCTAGTGCTGTTTCTCCTTAACCCCATAATGGCTCCCTTTATAAAAGTATCTATTTCATTGCTCTTTGGGTTGACAAAATAAAAATCAAAAATAAATTATTCATTTTCCATAACAAAACATTTTGTATATTTTCTTAGAAGGGTAGAAAATATTATACATTCATTTCTTTCATGTTCTTTTTTAAATAAAAGGATAATGAATATTTGCCCTGGAGTATTTCACAAAAGATGAAACTTAGGCACATCTGGGGATATAAAAGATAACTCCATGATTTTAATAATTTTCACCAGGACTGTTTCAGTTGGATGTGCTATCAGTATGTGAGGTTCAAACTCATCTCAAGCCAAGGTGCACTTATGCCCATAGAAACCAGCAAAGACACATTGGGAACCACTCCAATGGCTCCCTATATATTTGTGACTGGGATTGAATCTCAGGGGAACTGATAATTCTTTTAATTTTTTAAGAAGTGTAAAAATGGAGTCAATCTCTTCCCTTAAGCTTGTCACATTTACTTTCTAATAATGGGTGGGTGTATTTCTGGAGTATGTTATTCAAAGACAACCAAGGCAACATCTAGGACACATCCATACTTTAACTGTAGTGTCTTAAGAGAATTTCTGACTGCATTATTTGAACAGTAAGATATAATTTTAAAGACAAAGGCTGCATAAGATGAGGGCGTTTTCACATCTCTTGTGTTCACTGAAGGTGTTATGCTTGATTTTTTTATTTTATAATCTTAAACTCCAAAGCATAACATGGATGGCAGCTTTATAAATCAAAGCGTGTTAAAAAGTTCCCATAGTTTCCATGGAGTAACTTGTGTTCTTTCTAAAAGACAACTCATTCCAATCACCAGTACCTTTTCATGCAGATAGGGGTCATGGTGCTACAGCGTGAAGGATCTTTCCAAATGCTTTAAAGCAAAAGTTTAAAAATATCATGTGACAGAAGAATGAAAGTGAATGAAGAGATAGTTAGACTATGTCTTTCAAGTTTTTTAGCACTGCATGAAAATACCACAGTCTTGTGAATAAATGGTTACTAAGGTCTTGTATTATTTTCTCTACACTAGCAAAATATGGGGCAGTGCATTACTTACTGAGTTTTCAATATCTTTGTAATATTTGGAGTTGTAAGATCATAATTATCATCATATAAGCATGGGTGTGTCACAGTATGGTTCTTAGTATTTATGGGCTACTTAGAATCAGATCCTTCATAGGTGAGAATAGTATTTGTACACATATGCAACAAAGTTATGCTGATCAGAAGGAAATTGCTCATTATTCACAATTCATATAAATACTGATAAAACGTAATGCAAGTTCTTCTAAAAATAAAAACAATCTTTTTTTAAAGCTTCCATTCTTTTTATTGCTGTTGGAAAAACTTTTCCCCAAGTCTAGTGATTTGAAACTATGTGTGATCATTTCCTTATTCTTGTCCAGGAGCATGGCAGAGGTCTCACTAGGTCAAGTGCAACTGACACAGAGACTATTTGTTTTCTGCATGATGCAGGCAGAAGACAGGATGGTTATCATTGCCAGACTGATGGGCTCTGGTATCATCTAGGAGACAGATCATTGGACATGACTGTAACGAGTATGTTTTCCCCGACAGCTGCCCCACATTCTGTTCCTCCACACTGGCTGTCTGGTCCCACTGCCACACCAGCCCCAAATAGCACGCAGAGACTCTGTATTTGATATAATTCTGTTGGACAATTACTATCATTTCTTATCAGCTAGCTCTCTCTTAAATATTAACCAATTTCTATTAATCTAAGTATTTCCATGTGGTCTCATCTTACTGGCCAGAGGGGCTGGTGTTCTACCTCTCAGGTCTCTCCATGTTGACCCCTCCTAACTACTTCCTCTTTCCTCCTAGTTTCCTAGCCCTACCTCTCTTGATTTCCTATTGGCCAACTGTTCTTTATTCATTAACCAGTATGAGAAACATAATTACAGAATAACATCTCCCATCACATGACCGAGGGATCCTCTAGATAATGTTAAGTAATGTAGGAAGAGTTGCCTTGAGTAAATGTAGCACCATGCTATGGGCTGAGATCTTGAACTGCATAGAATAAAGTAAGTGGGATAGGAGCATGCATTGCATTCTATCTTGGCTGTGAACTTTATATATCCAGATCCGCTAATGCTCTTGCTTTCCTGATATTTTTCACTGTTATTATGGATTGTACAATATGGACTACAGGCCAAAGTAAACTCTTCCCTTCTTAACCTTTAATTTTTTTAATCTAGTGATGGTTCAAGCTTTCCATAACTCTTCATATTTAGACACTTACTTAATAATTACTGAAATATTTAGAACTTTATTTCTTATATAGGCAAAATGATTGTTGCAATTCCTATACCTTTTATGTACTTACCAAAGTCCTTCAGGCTTGTAACACTGAGTATTTATGCATATGTGCAAATTTTTAGCTATATCTGTATTTTTAAGTAGATTTTATTGTTTTTGATGGAATCATATTCCCATTTGCTTTCTAAACAAACATATGTTCAGCAATTATGCAAGAATTTTAAAATACAAGTGAAAACTGTATTTATGTATGCATATATGTATGCAATTTTACTTAAATTATCATATGCAAATATGTAGGATGATCATCTATTCAGAAAATTTAAATAGGGATGCTGTTTGGAAAGATATTTTAAATAAGAGTCAGAAAATCCAAAGTCAATACCTTATGAATAGTTATTGAAAGGAAAAGATGGGACTATAAGTAAAGATGTATTTAAGTAAATACATTTATTTAAAATTAAATCTACATGCTGAAGACCCCAGAATTGTACCTCTACTCAGAACTTCTTTGATTCCAGATATGTTCTTTTTGCTGCCTATTTAACATCAAGACATGGATATCAAATAGAAGGAACTAGAAGATTGGTAATGTCTTGGACAACCTTTCCATTTCAAGGTTTGACCATTTTATAAATACAGCATGCTGTCTTCAAGCTGCTTAAATCCAAAAGCTTGACATCATTCTAGAACCTAGTATTCTCTTTTTCATTTATTCATTCATCATTTGTCCATCTATATATGGATGGCATGTCATAATGCATACATGAGGTCAGAAAACAACATGTGAGGGTTGGTTCCATGTGTCTTCTGGGGAATTGAACTCCTGTTGCCAGACTTAGAGGCAAGATTACTTACCTGCTGAGTCATCTCACAAGACCCATTATTATCTACTTGTAACATATAATTGATATGATAATGAATTTAGAATTGATTGTATCTGTCTCCAATCCTGAAGTACTTTGTTATACTTATTCTCTTACTGTCTTTATGTGTAGCTTCTCCATTACAATCCTCTCTTAAGTTAACATTACACACTACTTTTTTTTAAAAAAAAATTTGCTTCTATTCCAGTTCCTTTCCTTCCGTCCTTCTCTCCATCCCTCCCTTCCTCCCTCCCTACAATGCCTCCCCCCCTCCTATCCCATTTCCACCCACACTCCACAGGGAGACAGATGTCTACCAGGAGGGGTCAACAAAATCTGTCAAGTCATTTGTAGTAAGGACTAGGCCCTCCCTCCAGTCTCTAGGTTAAAGGAGTATCCCTCCATGGGGAATGTCCTCCCAAAGTCCTTTTGTGCACCAGGGATACATCCTGGTTCCACTGTCAGAGGTCTCTTAGACTGACCAGGCCTTTTAACTGAGACCCATGTTCTGGGGGTCTGAGTCAGTCCAATGATAGTTTCCCAGCTATCAGTCTGGGGGCCCATCGGCTTTTCTTTGTTCAAGTCAGCTGTCTCTGTAGCCTGTCTGTGAGGGGCCTTGTATGAATCTCTTAGATTCTTCCTTGTTTCCTAGTTTCTCTTTAACTCAAAATCAAGAACCACTAGCTTAAACCATCAGTTCAATTTAGGTAAACCTCTTCTTGCATTTCTCATCTCCTTAACAGTAGGGACCAAAGGGAATTAGTAACCTGAAACTCCTACACTACTAAGGGTCAGTTTAAAACATATGACATTTTCATAGTAAAGAATATTATGTTGTCAGAGAAGGTAATGTAACTGGAAGTAATTTAAAAACCTGAGTTTTAAATGATATAAAGAATATAAGTTTGCTTGTGAATGAAGAAGATGGATTGAATATCAATCTGCACAAGTTCTAATACATATTGATTACAAAATTATGGGTGAATGAATTTTTTGACCATTTTGTTGGTATTCATACTTTTATTTATGTGTACATAAAATTAAGTTATCACAATGTGGGTAAAGTAATTTTAGCAATTTGCAGGAAAGAAAACATTAACATTTCTGATATGTTTTTAAAAATTACCATTTTAGTAATTTATTATTACTTTTTTAAATTAATTTTTTAAATTTTCTTTGTCCCTTTCTTTTCTATGCCCTTTCCCTGCTTACACTTCCAGTTCTTTTTCTGTCACATGCATCATTTTATGTTTTCTCCACCCCAATTCCTCTTATTCCCCTCTTTGTTAGTGTCACAGCCTATTCCCCTCATATTGCTATACATACACATATAAAACATTGTAATCTAGAATCTGAAATGCACTGTATATATGTGTTTGGTTTTCAAATACTAAATAAATTATTTTTTAAACTAAGATCTCCATATAAGAAAGAATTAACACACACACACACACACACACACACACACACACACACACACACAACATACACACACACAAATCCAAACACCTCCTGTCTTTCAATAAGTGGGCTAATGAAGTGAACAGGCTATTTTCAAATAAAGAAGCACACATGGATAATAAATATATTTTTTTCTCTTAACATCCAACTTCTTTAGCCATCAGGCAAGTGAAAATTTAAATCATTTTATGATTCCATCTCACACCAGTCATAGTGGAAAATAAATATCAGCAAAGCCTAAAGAGGAGTTGGAGACAGGAGACCCTTATTAGCTGCTGCTGAGTATGTAAGCTGCTATAACCATTTTTGAAACCAGTATAGAGGTTTTATAAATAATTAAAAATTGAACTACTCTATACTGTATTCATAGCATTCCTGAGCATATTTCTGAAAGACAGTGTGTCTTGCCACAGAGATAAGCACATGGCTATGTTTGTTTCAGCTGTATTCATGCTAGATAAGAAATGAGACATGAATAGACTTCAATAAATCTAACTCCTCCTCCACATGTCTCCTGATATTAGTATGAGTTACACTCTTCTAAAAACACACCAATAAACAAATCATAGAAATACTCTGCAACCCTTTCTTTAAAAAATACTAGTTAAACTAACAAGATAACCATAGCATTTGGCCTTCTTTATATTGTATATTAATTATGTCATGTACTTAACAGGCTTCTTTAGTGTGACAAGCACTTTTCAGATGAGAGGTCAAGGGCACCATAGATCCAAGACAAGCATCCTTAATTTTCTCTGTGCTGGTTGTACATTTATTGAGAAGATCATTCCTCTTGTTTTCATCAAAGAAAGGTCCAAACAGTCAATTATATGTTTTACACCATGGAATTCATGGCATTATCAAAAATCAAGGCAAAGAACCATAAATTTATAAGCATAGTATCAGCACATATACATAACTGATAGATAGATGATATAATACTTGAACTGCCACCAGATGGTCATTAATTCATTTATTCTGTAAATCAAGCACTATGTTGCTGCCAATGGTATGGAACAAATATATCTTCTTCCTCCAAGGGAGTTACTGAAGGATTTATTACAAATAAATACATGGACATATTAAGTAGACAGTATGTTACAAAGGGGAAACACTATAGAATGCTGCAGCTAAGAAAATCTATGATAGAAACGTTTAATCCATTTGAAATGTAAGTCTGAGTGCTCTATATGCATAAGGATTTCCACAGAAGGTGACATTTTAATGCAGATAAACAATGCAAATAGAGATTTACTGAGAGATGAGAGAAGTGAAAGCTGAGGATGGGGAATTCTGTGGACCTGTAGAAAAAGCAAAGGTCATTTAGAAGTCACAGCTGAGAGAGAGCCCATCTGGAGATGTATTTGCTGTGGGTTAAATATGCAGAGCAAGGAAACTGAGAAGACAGAGCAGGGAGGAATCAAGCTTGGCAGTTTCTCATTTGCCATTAGATACATTGTGAAGATTATTTTTAACATAAATTGTAAAAATTATTTTTAACACAAAATAAATGAAAACATAGATACAAAATGGATGATGCTTACAGTGATCCTATCTAACCATATTTTACTATCTAAGGAATTCCAGGTTTTTATCATTTTTGTCATATACTTGGAGAAACTCATCATTTTTTGAAAATTGACCTTTAAGAACTATGAACACAGCCTTGTTTCTAATTGGTGTATCAGGTTTCCTTTGAACTAAACTAAAATATAATGTAAGGAAAATGCTTAGATAAAGTTAATACCCACTATTTTAGTTTGAACATTTACCTACCAAGAAAAAAAATCACTCAAAAGTGAAAATCATATTAATTTCCGCTTTATAGTGGAAAGAAGTAATTAATTGTCTTACAGTACTTTTCGATTAATAGTTTGTAAGTTTGTTTGGTGACCATTACTTCTAAACTTCATAGCTTTATTATCTTTATAACACACTCAGCCCAAGTTGGAGGAATATGTCTAGCTAAGAAGGCATTGTAGCACTGAGAGAAAAGTGTACATAGCCTAAACACAGTGTGGTACATTATAAACAAGACACTTATATTTAGAATTAATCAAATTCTTAGCAAAACACACTGATTGTTTATTCAACCTGATGCTGCAAATAGTCTCTTACCACAGTCTTTGAAATTAGCCTGTCTAATGATCAAGAATAATTAGTTTTTATGAATTCCTCGTATGAAATTTAAAGGTGATAAAACAAATGATTGGCTCCATTACAATTCAGTTCTTAATTATTTAGTTGATATTCAAATATGTGGTGGGTAAGAAAATGTTTCCATCATTGTGACTCTAAATTACTCGGTTGCTTTCTTCTTTAAACTTAAAAGAGAACCTGTAATTCTGTCAGTTTTTGATACATTGTTTCTCTAACTGTCTCAGACTGGCCTTGAACACACAGTTCTCCTGTTCCACATCCCCAAATGGTAGGGTTAGAAGTCAGTACCATCATTATTCAGCATAATCCCATTTCCCATTGTCCATGTTATTTTAAGGTAGAAAATTAATAAAAACAATTGAAGGCTGTCATTGAGAAAACAGAAACAAGGCATTTGATGGTGCACACATTGCACCCTTTCAATCCAGGGAACAGCTTCAACTTTGTTAAATTGAAGTAGAAGGACATCCACTGATCCACTGAGGGTATGGTTAATGTGATAGGAACACACCTTGACATAAAACAGAAACTCAGCTTAACAATGGATACATTGTAGACTTTTTAAACATCATTGAATATGATCGAATTTTATGAGATGTTACTACTGAGTCCTGCTTTCTCTGTGGCCTCTTGTGTCATTGTGACTTCTGTAGAGCTTATTAATAATATTGGATAATGTTATTTGAGGCTTAGTATTTTATTTTATTTATGTGTATGTCTGTGTGTCTGGAACATTGTCTGTGTGGGTACCGGCAAAAGCTATAAAGGGTTTTTAATCAACTGTAACTAGGATTATAGCAGTTGTTGTCCACCAGTCCTCAAAGCTTGGTCTAAATTTAGGTTTTCTGGAAGAGAAACAAGTGCTAACAGCTGAGCCATGCAAAAACTCCTAATAATGGTTTCAAAATATGTTGGTATTTTTAAGGTTGTTGTTTTTATTATCTTGGTAACTGGACTAATGGAAGAATGGATACTAGGTAACAATACTACAATGAGGTATTTATCCCCAGTCCTTACCCTGGAATTGTAAAACAACACCGCTGAGAATCAAAGGAGAAGTTCTGGTCCTCATCTTGTTGTGTGGAGTTAGGTCATCCATTAGCAATGGAGCTTCCTAAATGTCCTTATTTCTAAAGTGTATTTTGAACAAAAGATTTAAAATGATGTTGATTGATCTCAGGAATGGGAAACACTAAACCAGTACCAGAGACCAATTAAGTATACACCTTTTGGTAACTTATTCCCAAAAGTAATTAGTATTGCTATGTAAAATTTTAACTAATATTCTGTTAAAATTACATATATTATTATACATTTAAAGTGAACTATAATCAATAAGTAGAGATATTTAAAAAATTGAAAGTCAATAACTAATATTTGGCAAGATGGTTCTGTGGATAAAATTCTTGCCATTGAGCCCAATGACCTGAGTTGGATCCCTGGGACCCACATAGAAGAAGGAAAGAACAAACTCCACAAATTGTCCTCTAACCTTCATATATATATATATATATACATATATATATATGTATATATATATGTATATATACACACACACACATATATATATATATGACCACACATATATGCGTGCCACACACACACACACACACACACACACACACACACACACACACGTAAATATATGTAATAAAATATTAAAGACTAATTTTGCATTTGGCCCACACATACATTCTTGTTTACCTTCCCTGATTGATGCAACATAATTCATAAATAGAATCTGTAAATTCATTTGTCTGAGACCAAATAATATTTCATAAACTCTTGGTTCAGACTATTCCAAATGATGCTAATATTATCATGTTTAAATTGAGAAGAAAGAGATTGATTCTGGAGGTACAATACAGGGTAGACTGACTCAAGTATTAGAAAGAATGGTGTTGCTACTAGAATTCAAATTGGCATTATTGAGTACACAGAGGAAAAGGAAAGAGTAGCTAATCTTCTTGTAAATGAAAGATGCTGAATGCACAAATTGACTGGGATACTGTGAGATCAATAATTGGTATAAATCATAGATGCTGTTTTAGTTTTAATGTTCAATGGCCCCCAAGGACTTGCTCCTCAAATCAGTGTTATTGTTATGTGCTGTGTGACCTTTAAAAGGCTTAGCCTTATGGGAGGTGCTTAGGTCATTGGGATTATGCTTGTAACATAGAGTACAGGCCTCTGGTACTTCCTTTTCCTCAATCAACTTTCAAATGGCCAATCTGCCATATACAGGTGCTACCCTGAAGTGTCTCAGAAGAAGCCCTAAACTATGAGCTAGAACTTCTTAAAACTGCAAGCAGCAATAGCCCTTTCTCCTCCAAGTTCTTTACTGCAATGGTGTGACAAGCTGCTTCACACAGCCTTATGAGTGAAAGCTTTTATTGTTAGAATTATGTACACAGTGTTTATAAACACAGGATATTTCTTGTGTTTTCATGAGTAAAATCAGATACATTATTATTTTAATTTTATATCATATCAAGAAGGAGCATCTAAAAGTTAACCACTATATAAGAGTGAATATTCAGACTCATCATCAAGGTTTCTTAGCCAATGCCTGGTTTGTACTCTAAAATGTGAAGTGTAAACTAATGCCTTATGAGTAGCAGCTGAAAGTGATGGTGAGTGTCAGTATCAAATATGACAGAGAAGGCTGGAGATGGCATATGTGTTAAGAGCACTTTCAAATATATGTATTTGAAAGTGATTCCCATTATCTATTGTTTTTTTTCTTTCTGAATAGTTTTAAACATGAAATTTCTTTTAACTATAATATATTTTAACTTCCCAATTTAAAAAATGAGCAACACAAAGCCTAGTACGTATTGTATATGAAGGAGTAGAGTTTGTAGGGCAGGGATTGTCTGACCTTCCCTAGCACTGCACTCACCTCAGTTGCTCCTTGAAACTCTTTCCCTTTTTCAGGAGCAGAAATTACTCTCCTCCTTTTTATTCCTGCTGTTTTCTGTAAGCTGAGTTATTTGTGGGGCATAGCTTTTAGAATTCTTCATTTACAGTATGTTTTTCTAATACCCAGCCTTATGTAAATCATTCCATTTATTGATTTCACTTTCTCTGTTCCTCCTATTGATCTTGACACAGCTCTTCTGAAATTCATTCTATATGTAAACGTTTCTTCAGTCAGCAGCATCCAGGACACTGCCATACCATTAGGGAAGATATTAACATTCAACTTTGATATTGCATAGAGGCCTTCTGGCCTCATTCCTGTGGATCAGAAAATGCAGGGCAAATGCAAGCTGTATTAGAAGCACTGTGCTACTCATGTCCTCTATTTGGTTAATAAGACATGCACACTCTTTCTTTTATCCCAATCACCCCCTTCTTCATCTCTTGCAATTGGTCATCATGATTTAACTTAGCAAATATATATACAAACTCTAGAAAAGTCATAGGTAGCATTTGCCTAAAATATGGCAGGCTCTTAAAATGGGAATATTTTAGAAAACATTACACTGATGATACTAAGTATAAATTTAGGTTCTGAGAGTAACACTAAAGAAAAAAGATGAGAACTGTTCTGCTTTACCTTTCAAGTATAAACCTGCCTCTGCTTTGTGAGGATTCTAAAGTTCTTCCAGTAAACACTGTGCACTCTTGGGTTATGGCTTGTCTACTTAGCACATGGATCACAGAAGCAAATCACTCAGAAGGTAGGCTGCTCTTAGGCTCAGTCTCCTAGTTTAGTGGTTCTCAACGTATGGGTCACAACCCCTTTGTGGGTCAAATGACCCCTTCACTGGGGTCACATATCAGATATCCTGCAAATCTGATGTTTACATTACATTCCACAGCAGTAGTACATTTTAGTTATGAAGTAGCAAGGAAGTAATTTTTATGGTTGGGGTCATCACAACGTGAGGAATTGTATTAAAGGGTCACAGCTATAGGAAGGTTATGAATCACTCTCCTGGAGATGTTGAGGAAAGTGTGTTCAGTCACAGGTCTGAATCAGTAAACACCCCTAAATTCACGGTTAAATAAGGAACAAAACATCTCAAGTGTAATCCAACAGGAAGTGATATTTAATCACCAGAATCCTGGCAAGTGACTTGAATTACGATTTACCGTATTGTTTCTTCCATTAAAATGTACCGTTTTATAATGATGCAGAAATGTCTGAGTGTTTAAAAGAGTTTACTGTTCTTGCCTAGGCCCTGGGCTGTCTTCCCAGTACCAGTGTTGGGTAACTCACAAATACCTGCAACTCCAGGAACTGATACCTCTGACCTTTCAGGACAGTGACAACTACACACACACTCTATGTATATCCTCAATTTAGAAAACAGAAATAGGTCAGTTTCATTTATTGAAAAATGAATTGTTTGGGAGGTCCACTTGTGAAATTAAATGAACCATGAACTGTATCTTAAAATCTCTTGTGGACTACTTAAAAGAGTAGGTATACTCTGATTTTGTCAGCAATAGTGACAGTGCATTCAGGTGAACACAAAACAAGATATTATTTTTACATATTTAAATTACATAACATTTCATTGTGGTTAAGTATATCATCTATGTACTGGTTGGTTTTCATTATATTGACATATACATTGTGTTATCTGTGAAGAGGGAATCTTGATTGAGGAAATGCCTCTTCCAGCTTGCCTGTAGGCAAGTCTGTAAATCATTTTTTAAAATTAATGATGGATGGGGGAACAGTGTCATCCTGGCCAGGTGATCCTGAGTTGTATAAGAAGGCAGGCTGAGTAAGCCCCAAGGATCAAGCCACTAAGCAGCATTCCCCTTGTTGTCTGTTTTAGTTCCTGCTTCCACATTCCTATGTTGAATTACTGCCTTACTTCCTTCATGATGGACAGCTGCTTGGAGGTTTCAGATAAAATAAACCCCTTTTTCCTAAGTTTCTTTGTCATTAAATTTTACCACAGTTATAGAAATCCTAACAAAGACAATCTAGGAAATTATTGCCTAGCCAAAGTCTTGAAGTATTAGTTTTATTTTATTTTTGTTTATTGTTTTTCTTGTTTAAAAATCTACACATAAATAATAGATCTCTCTCCCTCTCTCCTCTCCTCTCTCCTTTCTCTCCTTTCTCCCCCCTCTCTCTCTCTTGTGTGTGTGTGTGTGTGTGTGTGTGTGTGTGTGTGTGTGTGTAGTAAACCAGGATTTCAGATTAACTTTTTAATTAACTGTTTCTTTCATAATTTAATTCATATAATATTCTATTATCAAAGTTACTTTTGTTCTCTTTCTTCTTCCCTCTGCAACAAATGGCTCCTTACTAAGTTCTACTTCTACTTTAAACTCATTACAGAGGAAATACTGAATGGGAGTTTAATTACTTAATCAAGGATAATGAATCAGGAACTGCACCAGTGAATAACATGACTGCCTTTACCTGCAACTTTTAGATAAATCACCTGGTAGAGGTGAAGTCTTAGACACCCCTCAGGTACACATGGTAGAATGTTGAAGGGCCCACACTTATGTAGGTCTTACTCAGGTAAGCACCATTACTGAAAATTCACAGTTGCAACATATCAATTGCAGAAATGCACATTTTGCAAAACTCCTCATTTCCAGAGATGTCTATCTCTCTCATGATGTACCCTTGTGGCACAACTGTCTGTTTTAGAGGTAAGTGCCAAGTGTCATTTGTTTTAACCTCATTGAATAGTTGGGTATCATGCAAAAAAAGTGTGTGTTGACTTCAATAATAGGATCTTGTCAACTACTTCTGCTGTGCAAACTAAGGACAATGGCTAGATGGCTAGAGAAGGTGTTATTTTGGTGCCATCTGGGGTGTCCCTGATGAGAAAGTTTATAAGTCCATAAGGAGGTGTCTCCCACACAACACTATTACATTTTTATATTCTTTTATTAATGAACCATGAATCCTAGAGACAGTATTTCCTGCCATAAAAGGTATCACCAATTCTTCTTATTTCTTTTTTTAGTTTGCTTGGGAGACAATGAGTTAACACATTACATTTCATACATCTTTTATTTTGTTTAGCCTTTCCCCATTCTTTTCTATTTTCCACCCACTCCTCTTTGTCTTTAGGTAAATCTACCTACACAAAGCTCCCCTTCTCTACTTTCAAATTATGAATATTTTATTATATTTGTTCTACTCAGAAATCTCATTCCCTCTCAATAGGTTTTTGAAACTCACAAATCTAAAAACTCAATGATAGCATCATATACAATAAAATGTAATGTTGTATTTTTGTGTTTGAATTAACTCATTTTGCATAATATTTTAAGTTCCATACACTTGCATATATTTTCATCATTTCATTTTTTTACAGTTGAATGAAACTTTACTGTATATATGTACCATTGTCTTCATTATCCACTCATCAGTTGCTGAACATCTAGACTGAAATTTCTCCCTAGATGTTGTGAATATAAGAGCACTGAACATGGGTATATACATATAACTATAGTAAGATACATAGACCCCTGAGACTCTGCCCAGGAATAATATTGCTCAATCATATTCTTTACCTTTACCTTTCTTAGAAACCTCCGCACTGATTTCCATAGTGTTTGTATGAGACTGTACAAATGTGCTGTCCCAACTGTCGGAGGTGAAATAGAATCTCAGTGTCATTTCAATTTGAAGTTCCTATTTAGCTTATGATGTTGTACACTTTTTAACATGTTTATTAGCTTTTAATATTTTTTGTTTTGAACACTCTGCATTAAGTTCCAAAGACAAATTTTTACTTAACTGTTTTTTAAAATATAGGTGTTTGTGTATATATATATATATATATATATATATATATGTATATAATGAGATATATATATGTATATATACATATATACACTATTCAGTTGCTACAGCAACATTTCTGTAAAGTTGATACTTTCTTAGTTAATTATATTTATCCCTTGCTCAAATCAATTCAGCTTATTTGGTTTCTAATTATAGTCTATTGAGCTTTGGGTGCATCTTAATGCCACACATGGATCTGTAATTTACACTAAGTTTCAAAAATGAGAGTTGGGAGAATTTTAAAGCATATTTATCTATTTATATGTTTATAAATTTCTGGCAGAACCATAACAGAGAGATTATGAGATAATAAAAGTGATAATCTTAACTATGAAAACTAACTTTAAGATCTATTACCTCAATATGCATCATACTTCATTAATATTTAAGTATTTTAATTTACATGTGTTATTTTTAATATCTCCCAGTAATGTTAGGATTTTCAACATATTAATTTTTCTTTTATAAACTTATTTTGTGTATATGCTTATGTTCATTATCATTTAAGGTATACTTTCACTAATTTCATAATCAGAGTGTCAATAGCTAATGCACAAAAAAAGGTATGTTTAAATGAAAATCCAACCTTTGATTTTATGGTTTTTCAATTATTGATTTTATTTACTTCTAATCAGTTTAGAGAATTAACCTTTTTGTTGTTTCTGAACAGGAAGATTAGGCTAGTTGCCTGAAGAGCTTTTTTTTTTTCTTCTTTCTTAACTCTTGCTCAAACATTACCTGAACCCCATTCAATTTAAAATTCTATTTCCATCATTATCACACTACTGCACTATGTTTTCTTCTTTAATGACTGATTGTTTAGTATGTGCTATTAATTCTCTATTATCTATGAAAACCACAGGATCTAAAAGTTTGAGCAAAGTTTACTTGCTTTAAGAGTTCTAAGAGTTCCAGGGATGAGAGCATTTGTTCACTCAAGGCTCATGTTAATTCCAAGGGTTCTCAAATGGTTTGTGTTCAATTGTTGTACCATATCGTTGTTGTTTGGGAGAATGGGAGAATTTATCACAGTGCCCTTCTGAATGTGGATTCCCAGAAGAACTCTTTTGATCTTTGCAAAGAGCTTTAGGTTAGAATAATGTTATTCTACTTTCCAAAGAACAGAAATAGTGTCCCAGTATGAAGTAGTTCTCCCAAGATTGTGCTACTTGTTTATAATATAGCGAGAACTTAACCCAATGCTTTTCTTCTTATTTCAATCTCTATATCATGGCTGGTACACTTATTTTCCAGCTACTTAAATTTTAGGTCCTTGACCTTAAATAAATTCTGGATCTGACTGACCCTAACCTCTCATTTCCCAGATGAGGAAAGTACAGCTTGAAGTAGGATTTTATTGGCTCCATTAATATGTGATGTTTTTATTGTTTGACTCTTGGCTAAAATCATGTAGGAAATTGGAACGATCCTTGCAGACCTTTTATATCACAAATATATCTGTCAATGTTACATACATTATTCTTATCTCTGTATAGGGCTACAAATTAAAAAGGCCAGTGCTCTGTTGAGCCACATTATCCATGTATTGGATTTCTACTATTGCTGATAGTGATAGGCTGAAGAGATAAAATGCATAAGGTAGCTGGATTGAAACCTCGGCCCAGTATTTCCAGGTTATTGTCACTGCTAAAGAAACAAATCATACAGAAGAATCATCATGGTGCAGAGATGGATTTTTTCAAGGCTATGGCAGACAATAAATGCTGCATACAGACCTTCTTGGGATATGAGCCTCACTGCACTTTAGGAAAGTTTGCTTGCTCTGTAAACTTGAATTAAGACAAAGTTACTCATCAGTTAACTCAGAGAAAGGATATGAAACTCCAGAAATGTACCAGAATACTCCTGGAGTAGGGTTATTCCATTTTTCTCTCAGGGTTATTCAGATGTGACCATACACACTGTACATGATGTCATTCTTCCAGTTTGTAAGGTTAATTACACAGAGAATGCATTGAAGCAAGGACAGTTATGCCATTCTAGTCAGTGCTTCTGTATGGTTGCTATGTACCTTTACTCTCTGAATGGTCATGTGATGTTCTGTTGCAATGTACCTCTGAGGATGTACCTAACTGTAGCTTCTATGCTGCATTTTGTGTCTTTTTGCCCTGTGATTTTCTGAGTTACCTTACTAGAGCATGATATGAAATGGCTACTTTAAATGCCCTTCCCCAAAAAATGAGATTGATGAGTACCTTATATGCCATCCTAGAATCTTCGTCTAGTAGCTGATGGAAAAAGAAGCAGATACCCACAGCTAAACACTGAGCCAAACTCCTGGAATCCAGTTGCAGACAGGGAGGAGTGATGAGCAAAGGGGAAAAGACCAGGTTGGAGAAACACACAGAAACTTCTGACCTGAAAAGGGGGGAGCTCATGTACTCCAGTCTGATAGCTAAAGCCAGCATAGGGCTTGCCTAGACCCTAGAATGTGGGTGTCAGTTAGGAGGCAGTCTATGGGGCCTCTGGTAGTGGAACAGTATTTATTCTCAGTATATGAATGGACTGTGAGATCCCATTTCTAATAGAGGGTTATTCTGTCAGCCTATACACATGGGGGAAAGCCTTGCTCCAAATGATATGACAGACTTTGAAGACTCTCCAGGGAAGGCCTCACCCTCACTGGGGAGCAGACAGGTGATGGGATGAGGTTGGTGTGGAGGGGCAGGGATAACAGGAGGGCACAGGAACTAGGATTTACATGTAAAACAAGATTGTTTTAAATTTAAATAAAAAATTTATAAAAGAAAAGCAGCACATATTCAGCTTCTTAAATTAACAGCTACTTATCAACTCAATCCAATAGACCACAAAACCAGATTTGAAATGGCTTATCATTTTAGGCTCTTAAGTCATCAAAACCAAAGTGTTGACATTTTCAACTATGTAGTGCCCTTCCAAATTTATTCAAGTATAGCAGAACTTACATATTAGGTGTAAATCCTAGTCTCTTTCCTGCATTCAGTGGTGGGCTGTTACCAGCTTCCTAAGACTAAACTCCGTTATTAATTCCTTCAGCTACAAAAGAATTTTCATCTTTTATTTCTAAGCAATGACTTGACAATGCTTCATATCTAAAAGCCGTGTAAAAATTTCATGTCTATTGCAATGATAGTAAAAAGTGAGGTCTTGGATAGATGATGAAACCCATAGTAGACAGTAAACCTGAAATTTATACTTAGATGCTTCAGTCTCCAGGATTGTAAGAAATAAATTGAAATAAATGATTTTGTTGTTGTTGTTAAATTTATCCAGTCTTAGTTTATAGAAGCAAAGAAATACTGAGATACTTTCTTATGCTTTATATTTTTCCCAGGAATGCTACATTCTTTTGAAGGACTGGCTCACTTAAGTAGGTCAGGGTCAACCCACGTAGCATCATATTCCCCAAATCAATTGCTTTGGGGCTTTAGTTACATCTGAAAAATTTCTTCACGTCTATAAATCAGCTGCTGATGACTGATGATAAAAATAGAAATAAAATATATAAGGCAGGTACCTGGTACACTATTTTGAAATTCTGTCTTATGTGGGAGACATAAATTCTTTCTCTTAAAACTTATTCTGCTTCCAAAGAACAATGCCTGTATACATTCATTGGAAATGTTACATGACAGACATACAAGTGCTTTGTACTATTGTCACTGAGTGTAAGAGAAGCAGTTTACTAATTCAGACTGGATTTAATGTCAGCAATCATAGATTCTGCATACCAAGAGAGACATCTAAGTGAAACACATCAATATATATCTCTATATATCCTTTGCTCACTGTGATCCATTCAACTAAAGTTAAAAGATGATTTAACACATATTTGGTAAATGAATAAAAAGTTTCATCCATCACTCAAGCAATTTTATTTGTATACATTTTCTTTATAGAATTGCAATTAGCTCTACTGAGATGTGCTTCTGTGAGTGGTCAGGTAAGAATGATAAGCCAAGTCCCTTGGAACACAGAGACTTGAGACAGTTGACAATAAGTCATTAAACAATGTAGCAGGACAGGAAGATTGACTATAAGAAGAATTTCTGCATAAAGGTGTTGAAATAAATGAACGACTTATAGGAGAAACCAAAAGGTCATTATTTCAGAGGATCACTTCCTCTATTACCAGAAACTGGAGCGAGACTTCCACCCACAGATGACTTTTCTAACTAAATTCTCAGATGGAGAATTTATCTAGACACCCACTGTGCTTTCTCACATTTGGCATTTGTAATTACTTTTATCCTATTTGTTGTTAACTTTTATGACTTTGCTAGCACCATAGACATTTGTGCCTACAGGTTTCCTCAACATCAAAGGAAGTGACTCCCGATTGCAAAAGCAAAACGTTCTTATTGCTAAGAACAAAGCCAGCTGTGACTTCACTCTTTTGGAAGAGAAAGGGGCTCACTTACAATTGCAACACATTTTTAGAGGGAAAGAGAGGTTTGGGACTGCTAGTCTAAGCACTAAGGTTTCCAAGGTTATGAGGATTTCATAGAGTCCAAAGTTTCTTTATGAGGTCATCATTGATCAAAATGAATAGGAATTGTTATTTGTTTAGATATGATGAATTAGCACACCTGCAAAGTTATGGGGGGGATTCTCTCTTTTTCTTTATCTCCTGAGAACAGCATGTGGGCTATGTACTCTGTAATCAAGGAGTTATCTACTGACAGAAATTCTTGTTCTCTCTAGTTTCCTTTCTTGCCATATGTCCTAATTTTATACCTTTTATTTATTAATGTTTCAGTCACAAGACAACCATGCAGTCTTTGCTTTTCTATGAGTAATATATTCCTAGTATTTCAGCCTTTTGATTGCCTCTACTGAGAATTCTCTCTTCAGTTCTGTACCCCATTTTTAACAGGTTTATTTGGTGCTTTGGTGACTAGTTACTTGAATTCTTTGTATATTTTGGAGATCAGTCCTCTGTTAGATGTAGGATTGGTGAAGATCTTTTCCCAGTCTGGGTCTGCACTTTGGTCTTGTCAACTGTGTCATTTGCCTTACAGAAAGCTAAACAGTTTGAGGAAAAGCCATTTATTAATTGTCGATCTCAGTGTCTGCTATGGGAGTTATGTTCAAGAAGCAGCAGTCTCCTGTACCAATTTGTTCAAGGGTACTTCCCACTTTCTCTTCTAAGAGGTTCAGTGTGGCTGAATTTATATCGAGGTTGTTGATCTATTTGGACTTGAGTTTTGTGCAAGGCACTATCTGTAGTCTTTTATACACCATCATCCAATTGTGCCAGCACCATTTGTTGAAGATGCTTTTCTCCCCCATTATTTATTTTTAGCTGTTTTGTCAAAAATCTGGTCCTACAAGGTGTGTAGGTTATTGTCAGGATTTTTAATTCAATTCTATTGGTCTACCTGCCTATTTTTGTGCCAATACCAGGCTATTTTCAGGACTGTAGCTTTATAGTAGAGCTTAAAGTTGGGGATGATGATGCCTCCTAAAGTTCCTTTATTGTACAGGGTTGCTTTGGCTACTCTGGGTCTTTTGTTTTTCCATATAAAGTTTACATTATCCTTTCAAGGTCAGTGAAGAATTGAGTGGGATTTTAATTGAGATTGCATTGAATCTGTAGATTGCTTTAGGCAAGAATGCCATTTTTTACTATATTTATCCTTCCAACCCAAGAGCATGGGAGGTCTTTCCATTTTCTGGTATCTTCTTTAATTTCTTTCTTTAAAGACACAACGTTCTTATTGTATAGGTCTTTCACATGCTTAGTAAGCATTACCCCGAGACATTTTATGTTGTTTGTGGCTATTGTAAAGGGTGATCTTTCTCTGATTTCTTTCTCAGCCTCTTTGTCATCTGAATAAAGTAGGGCTACTGATTTGTTTGAGTTTATCTTGTATCCTGCTAATTTGCTGAAGGTGTTTATCAGCTGTAGAAGTTCCCTGGTAGAGTTTATTGGGTTGTTTATGTAAACTATTATATGATCTGCAAAGAGTTTGACTTCTTCCTTTCTAATTTGGATCCCCTTGATCTCCTTTTGTTGTCTCATTTCTTTAGCTACATCTTCAAGTACAATATTGAAGAATATGGAGAGAGAGGGCAGCCTTGTCTTATTCCTGATTTTAGATGAAACGCCTTGAGCTTCTCTCCATTCAGTTTTATGTTGGCTGTTGGTTTACTGTATATTGCTTTTATTATGTTTATGCATATTTCTGTTATCCCTGATCTCCCCAAGGTCTTTATCATGAAAGGGTGTTGAATTTTGTCGAAGGCTTTTTCAGCATCTAGGGAGATGATCATGTGGTTTTTCTTTTTCAGTTTGTTTATATGGTGGATCACATTGATAGATGTTTCTGTGTTGAAAATCCCTGAAACCAAAGCCTACTTGGTCATGGTGGATGATTTCTCTGTTGTGTTCTTGATTTGATTTGAAGTATTTTTGCATCAATGTTCATGAGGGGTATTGGTCTGTAGTTTTCTTTCTTAGATGTGTTTTTGTGTGGCTTGGGTATAAAAGTAATTGTGGCCTCATAAAACGAGTTTGGCAATGAACCTTCTGCTTCTATTGTGTGGAACAATTTGAGGAGTATTGGTATTAGTTGTTCTTTGAATTTCTGGTAGAATTCTGCACTGAAACCATCTGCCCCTGGGCCTTTTTTAGTTGGGAGGCTTTTAATGACTGTGTCCATTTCATTAGTGATTATAGGTCTATTTAAGTTGCTTATCTGTTTTTTATTTAATTTTGCTAAGTGATAGTTATCCAGAAATTTGTTCAATTCCTTTGAATTTTCAAATTTTGTGGAGTACGGGTTTTCAAAGTATGACATGAAAATTGTCTGGATTTCCTCAGTGTGAGTTGTTATATCCCCCTTTTTGTTTCTGATTCTGTTAATTGGCATGTTCTCTGTCTACATTTTGACCAATATAAGAAAATGTTACTTTTTATTAATTTAATAAGGTTAAATTACTATATGTTTCTAATACTTAACCCATGACATTCTCTCTTAAAACACTGAAGAAATAGTCTTAATTCTGGAGGTCAGAGTAGATGGATTTCTCTGAGCTCAGCAGGTTGTGGGTCTTTTACAGTCTTCAGGATGCAGTCCTCCCTCTAGAGAACAGTTCTCAACCCATGTCTCTTGCTTTCACAGTGGTAACTGAAGACCACCAGAAAATACAGATATTTGCATTAGGATCTATTACAATAGCAGAATTATGGTTATGAAACAGTGAGGAAAATAATTTTACATGGGGGGTTCCCACCACTACACGAAGAATTGTATTAAAGGGTCGCATCATTAGGAAGATTGAAAACCACTGCTCTAGAGGTCACAAGCCTTACTTGACACATGGCCTTTCATTTTTACAGCCAGCAAAATCAGGATAAGTTCTCCCCACACCACCGTCTCTCTCTATTTTCCCTTTTGCTTTCCTTTTCTGCTTCCCTCTTGCACATTTAAGACACTCAGTCATACAAGGATTGCTTTGCATAATTGAGGTGAATCTCCTTGATGAAGAATACTGATTCACAAGTTTCATTTCACCTGTAAGCTAAGCTGTTTATGGTATCAGAAATTCCCTATTAGGGCTTGCAAAATCAGGAAACATATTTCTGTAGACGTTTTGTAACCTGAATACTTACTCATGGTAAAATGACATTGAGAGCAGAAAGCAGTAAATGCTGATTCGTATTCGTTGGTATAGATAAGACTTTGATTGTTTCCTCTCTCTTAGTCTTTCTGCTCATGTGCCTGTGTGTGAACATCTAGTTAAAGCACTTCTAGAATGTTCATTCACTGAAATGATGGAGTATTGTAAGAAATGGTCAGGATTTGTAGTGGAAATCCAGGGTGGAACATAAGTTTTCTGGGAGATAATTGTAAGCCATTAGAAGTAGAGTGAATTGAGCTTCCCTAGATCATGTTCTTATTGTTTTCTTGTTTTACATATTGATCCCAGTTCCCTCCCTCTCCATTACTCTCTCCCTCCCTCCCTTCCTCCCTCTCTCCTTTCCTCTTTCCTTTCCCCCCCCCTCTCTCTCTCTGCCTCCCTCTATCTACTCTGGCCTCCTGAAATAAGATAATAAACGTTGATGACCATTGTAAGCAAAGCTTCTTCATGTCCATTCATGATATAATATTTCACAATAACAAAAAACAGCTTTTAACATTCCTATTCCTAAGCAGAGCAAACTGTCTTATCTTAAATAAAGTACAGGTTTTTGTTTTTGTAAAATAGGCCTGAGCTGAAATCCATTGAAATAGTCAAATTGCCTTTGCTTGAGAATCAGCTTCCTATTTTAAGAAAATGTACAGTGGAGATTTTGCAGATATGCTGTCCCTTATAGTTGCCAGCCACAGTCAACCCATATCTTTTCCCTAACTGTTGACAGTGAGTGCAGCACCATCTCCTCCCAGCTACTTTCCGACAAAGGTCCAAAGGCAGCAGAAACACTTTATGCTCTGAGTGCCAGAGAAAAAGGATTTGGGTACACTGGCCAATGCTTTCTCAGATACTCCTGTGACAGTGTGGTGGTGTCATAATCCATAATGGTACCACTGGCAAGACTGTCTATGAGGTGAAATTTGATGATTACTCCTTCGCCAGACATGCAAACCCTACCAACTTTTCTATATCAAAGGCTGCATCAAATACAAATTGCACAGCCAAAACTGAGTAGATAGACAGAGAGGATGAGTGGATGGGTGGACAGACACATGGACTGATGAGTTTGTTATAGTGCTTGAAAAGTTCCTTGAGTTCCTGAGTTCTTAATGTCTTTAGTTTGTGTGCAATTTGACTTTTTCTGTGACATCATTTTGCAACATGACTTTTCCTGCAACATCATTCTTCTAGCTCCTACGAGGATGTTTCAACAAAAGTGACATGTTTAAATAAATCTGATTTAAATTAAAAAAAGAAAAAAAAGAAATAGTCTTAAGTGTTGTGGAATATTTGCTTAACTAGGCAAAGATGTGTGTCATTTGTTTGTGCTGTATTTGTTTAACTATATAATGATGTGTTGTATTTGCATTAATTAAGTAAAAATTAACCTGAACTCAAAGAGGCAGAGTTAGCAACCAGTTGACTGGAAGTAGCAGGGAGATCATAGCATGCATTTTTTTATTTAAATTCTTTTTTTTTTATAAAGAAATTCCAGTTCCCCCTCTTTCTTCTCCCTCCCCCAACTTCCTCTTCCCACCTTGCATCCACTTCTCAGAGGGTGTAAGGCCTTCCTTATGGAGTCAACAAAGTCTGGTATACCAAGTTGAGACAAGACTAAAGCCCGATCAAGTTTGAGCAAGGTATCCCACCACAGGGAATTTTCTCTAAAAAGTCAGGTCATGTACCCAGGTTAGGTCCTGGTTCCACAGAACAAGCCACATAACATGTCACCCACTCCCACAGGGCCTAATTTGGTTACAGCTGTCAGTCAATAGTTCTTAAAATTCTACTAGCTTTGGTCAGTTGTAGCTGCAGTTTTTCCCATTATGCTCTTGACCATCCTTGTTTATATGATCCCTCCTCTCTTTTCAACAGAACTACAGGAGCTCAACCCAGTACTTGACTGTGGGTCACTGAATCTGCTTCCATCAGTTAGGTTCTATGATGACAATTAATCTGACTAAAGTGGAAGGCCTGTTTGGATATGTGGAAAGAGGCTTCATGAACATCAGTAAAGAGAGAATGTTAGTCAGTTGCTACTCTAACTCTATGAGCTCATGATTAGCCTTTAAATCTGGCTTTAAAGCTGCCTTTAAAAGCAACAAGAGAGCTATTGCCTAGAGGAACAGGATCCCACCCACACCTCCAGGCTATGTATGGCCTGAGCCCTTGGGCTGCTGGTAAGTTAAAGTACAGACACATTTGAGGAAGGTGAAACAGCACCCATGGGATACCAGGTCTTTAATCTCAGTCTCACAGCAATGCTAGTGTTCACATCCCTGACTCTTACTTTACCATGTGTAGTACTAACAAGCATCTTACCTTGTGTAAAATCCTTGCCTCACTATTTATGTTATGTGCAGTATTAAAAGAACTGCTAAAAATTGTAATCAAACTTTGACAGACTGTAACATGGCAGAAATCTACCAAATCTGAATTCATAATTCACCAAATTGATTGGTAAAATAAGATAGCTATCAAGAGTAAAACTGAAGGTTTTTTTTTTAATCTGATTTCTAAGACTAGTGACTTCATCCTGGTCAATTCCAGTCAATGAAGAAATATTCTTTTTTATTTAGGGCAGGAGAGATGGATCAGCTATAAAAGGGTAGGCTCAAAACCCAAACTATAAGAAACGTATTTATTTTATTTTTTTAATATTGTACTATATTCATAACAATGCTAATAAGCAGATAGATTTTGAAAATGACTAATTCTAGAAGACTGAAAACAGCTTACTAGCTGAATAAAGTAATCTATAGTTCTCCCTACTTCATCTTTCCAAGGCATTTTCAAGAAAAGCAAGGACATCCAGTGGAATATGTAAGGATCTTCAGTGACTTCAGGTTATACTGGTGTCTAAGCTTTTACGCTAACATTGTGTGATATAAAGTATGGTTTGCCCATCTCTAAATTGTACTCTGTTAATCAGGAATCAAAAGATGTCTTTACCCAAGGCCAACTTTTCATTTCATGAAAGAGGCTGATTCTATTACAACTATGTAATTCCAATTAATTAGTGAATTCCTTCAGCCATTCTGGATATTAACAGCAAACATTTTTAGACAGCACTACCAATGCTTGTGAATATCTTGGGGAAACAATAGATGAGAAGTGTCGAAATTATTATATTTCAGAGAGTAAAGTTGTGTGAAGTTCTGTTACAAGCAGGTTATCTCCACCGCTGGTCTAGTCCCACCACCATGCTAGCCCCCAATAACATGAGGAGACTCTGTATTTGATGCAATGCCATTGGCCAGTTACTATCATTGTTTATTGGCTAGCTCTGTCTTAATGATTAACCCATTACTACTATTATAAGTATTTCCACGTGGCTCATCTTACTGGCCAGAGTGGCTGGCATGCTACCTCTCTGGGCTCTCCATGTTGATTCCTCCTAACTACTTCCTCTTTCCTTCTCCTAGTCTCCTAGCCCCGCCTATCTTGCTTTCCTATTGGCCAAAAGGGCTTTATTCATTAACCAGTATGAGAAACATATTTACAGAATAACATCTCCCACCATCTCCTCTTTTCTGTCTAAATTAAAAAGAAGGGGTTTAACCTTAACATAGCAAAATATATCACACAACAGTTATCAAATAAGAATCACAATTAATATTTAGTACACTAACATTTAGTAAGATTTAAAGAAAATGTCATCTATTCTATCTTTGTGAGTCTAAAGTGCTATATGTAACTTATCTTTAATCCTAACTAAGGAAAACTATAACCATAACTGTCTTCAACTCCTGCAAAGACCACAGGAGGATAATATATAAACTCTAGAAATGACAGAGACAACTTGTTACCTGGTCAGATACCTGAAGTTCTTCTGCAATGTTCCATTTTCAGCCCATAGGTCATAGTGTGTCTAGCAGACTCCTCAGCAAAGCAGGAAACTTTATACTGTCCATCTGTATTGGCAGTTTGTCAGTCACTTTTCTCTGTGTCTTGTAGATTGTCTGGCAGGAATTTTGTATCAGCAATCACTATTCTGTGGGTCCTGCATGTCTAGTTCATACAGCATAAAGTCAAACAGTCCTGACAAGAGCAGTATCTTGTCCAAATGGCTAGTCTTGCTATATTAGAAGCAAATTCCATAACGTGTTTCCTCAAGGTTCATCTTCCTTTCTCATGCAGGTGGTGTTGCCAGGAGCAGTTATGTCTCACGGTCAAGAAAAACTCTAAACCATTTTAAATGGCATATTCTGTAGTTCTTTGAAAGCTTTGAAGAATGCCTATTCATCTCAAATACATCTCTGCATATCTAGAAATCCTAACAAACTTAACTCCTAACAAACTTAATAGTTTTGACTATTCTAGGTAACTCTCTATAATCTGTATTAAATTATACATTACATTTTTTCAATAAGCTACATAAACACAATACCCAAACAAGGGGAAAAATATACATATCAGAAAATTGACCTTAAATTGTATCAATAAATGAAAATCCATTCCAAAACAAAATATTCATATCTATACCATAATTCCCTTTTTACCTTTAAATGATTGGTTGTGGTCATTAACCATTTATAACCAAGCCCACTTAAATGAAAGCAAACATTTATAAACAATATTTGGGAATTTGGGCATTGTTCTTGCCAAACTGCTTCTTGCTGGTAGGGGTGAAGTCATGGGTACCCTAAGAAGACACAGAAATCTTGGCTGTAGTCTGCAAGGCTGCTTTGTCCTGTTTTGAATGTTAGATCACCTGGTACGCTATTTCTGGGGGTCTGGCTTGATCAAACCACATTAGTCTGGAAGGAATTAACAGCTTTTCATTTTTTGAAGAAACAAAATTAGAAATCATTTTCTCCAGTAACTTGTCCTTGAACTTAAATTTTGAAGTCAAAGCCTTTTTAAATATATAAACTGGATTGATCCAGAAGCATTTGTTTTAACAGTTGTTATTTCCTCAGCAATCAAACAATTTAAAGACAACAGAATAGCATATAATATCCAAAGTTCCTCTGTGCTTTCCATCTTTACATGGCTTTTTTATTACTCTATTTCTTCTACTTCTATTTTTTATATTTTGAGACAGGGTTTCTCTGTGTAAATTTTATCTGTCCTGGAATTCACCCTGAATACCAGGTTTCCTTTGAAATCACTGAGATCTGCTTGCCTCTGTCTCCTGAGTGCTGGGATTAAAGCCATGTGCCACCATACCCAGCTCCTCTCTGTCTTTTTAAAAACATTTTATTACTTTTCTCTCCCAAGCCTACACAGTCTAAACCTTTAGCACTTTTTCTTAACGTGAATCTGTCTTTACTGTAAATCTGTGTCTTTTTCTTGACCACAAGTCTTTATCTGGTAAACACAACACTGCTAAAATGAAAGCCACAGTTGTTTCAGCCACTGTCTATCCAAGATGGCAACTGCTATTTTACTGCCAGCACTGGGAGCTGTGCTCAATGCCTTGGTCTAAGCTGCCATCCAACAGCATGCTGTCAGATTGGAGATGTGGTCACTGCCATTGCCAGCTCTCATACACACCAATGAATTGTTAGCAGAGCTCTTTAAAAGCCATGTGTTTTTTTGCTACTTATGCTGAGTAAGGAAACTTCCCTTAAAGGAGCCGCACAAATCTCTGTCTCTAACAAAACAGAGTCTAACTGAGAAAAATGTTGCTACCAAGAAGTCTTACTTATCTCTGTTTCTTTATTTCTAAAATCTCTTTTTAAGCTTTCATCAAGTTTTAAGTGAAAGTTCTCAGTTCCACTTCTGACACCACTTGTTATGAGCAGGTTTTTCCCTGCCGGTCTTGTCCTACCACCATGCCAGCACCAAATAATACACAGAGACACTGTATTGGATATAAAGCTGTAGGCCAGTTACTAGTTTCTTATTGGTTAGCTCTCTCTAAAATATTAACACATTTCTATTAATCTAAGTATTTCCACGTGGTCTCATCTTACCGAAGAGAGGGACTGGATCTCTGTTCTCTCCAGACTCTACATGTTCACTCCTCTTTACTACTTCCTCTTTCCTCCTTGTCTCCTAATCCTTCCTATCTTCTTTTCCTATTGGCCAACAGTGCTTTATTCATTAACCAATACAAGAAACATATTTACAGAATGACATCTCCCATCAGGTATATTAATATTTTTATAAGCATAGGTGCGAATAGTTAAGAATAAACTCAATATGCCTTTTCCTTCCTTACATTTAGAATATGAAAAGCATAATAATGTTTCATATTGAATTCTAAGAGTTGATAGTAAAATAACCAAAGGGAAATTACAGCTTTAACTTTTAAATCTACAGGTAAAATTCATCTCATTTATACCTAGATGAAGAATATTTTAAAACTAATAATACAGTTAACTGCAGATATTTTTTAAAAAAGATATCATTACTCAGGCTGAGGAGAAAGTACCAAAATGCTGCTCCAAATTTAAAGAGAGAGAAATAGCAACACACATCCTTTTTTGAATCATAGGAAAATTTTATTGCATTTTTCCTGAAACAGAAGAAATTTAATATTAGTGTGCTTCCTGTGGAAATTCTTTTCCTAACTTTATGTGTCAAGGTTTAAATAGGAAAAACAAATAGAATTTTATTAACATTCTCCCTTAAAACATTCAACATTAACATCTTAAATTATCCATAAGGGATTTGCATGGGAAACTTAGCAATTTCTTTAGAGCTAGATGCTTGTAGAAGCTCTTCACACTGAGTAGTCCCTCATGAACTGCTTGGGGATAAGATTTACCTCTATAGTCATTTCTTAGATAAATTAACAGAATCTTGTAACCAGGGTTCATAGGGGCTCACAGAGACTGAAGAAATAACCAAGGATCCTGTATGGTCTGAGCTAAGTCTTTTGCATATTTGCTATGGTTTTGTATCTTGGTGTTCTTGTTTAACTCCTAATATTGGGAGTGAGGGTTGTCAATAACTCTTTTGTCCCATCTTGGGACTCTTTTTCTCTTATTTGGTTACCTAATCCAGCCTTGACATGAGAGTTTGTGCCTGGAAACATGTTATGCCTGTTTTAGGTGATATATTTGGGAGGAAATGGAGGAGTGGTGGGTTTGGGGAAGCCCAGAAATTGGGGGCTTTACTGGCAGAAGTGGAGGGGAATCTACAGGCAATTTTGATGTAATATAGGAGAATGAAATAATAATAATTAATAATAATAACGAGAAGAAGATGAGTGGGATGAAGAAGTGAAGGAAGAGAAAAGAATAGTAGTTCAGCCAGGCATTGGTGGTGCACTAGGGATGATCTCTGTGAGTTAGCAGACAGCCTGTTCTATAGAGCGAGATCCAGGACAGGCTCCAAAACAATGCAGAGATACCCTGTCTCAAAATGAAGAAGAAGGACAAGGAGGAGGAGGAGGACGAGGAGGAGGAGGAGGAGGAGGAGGAGGAGGAGGAGGAGGAGGAGGAGGAGGAGGAGGAGAGAAGAAGAAGAAGAAGAAGAAGAAGAAGAAGAAGAAGAAGAAGAAGAAGAAGAAGAAGATGGCAAGTATCATGAATACAAATGCAAAGGAAGGCAAATGAACTCTAAGAAAACAGGAACCATTAAACACTTTCATTGTTTGAATACCATGCTGATATTGATTTCTTAACTAAAATCAGAGTGTACAGGAAGAACTTAAGACAAAGAGAACATGTAGAAATTTTCACAATAATCTCAGGTGAGAAAATTATAGTGTTAACTAAAATTTCAGCTTTGGGAAGGAAGGAAATGAGTAGGTTTGATACATAGGGAAGAAAAGAATTATGGCAAATGTTGAAGAGACATAAAGATCTTCAGATTGATTACTGATGGACAGGCCACCTATACACTGGAAAAGAGACCCGAGTGAGAAAATTTAAGTATTCTCTATCTATCATTTAGATGTATGCTAATTGTTTGTTAATACATCTCCATGTTTTATATTGGTATAATTGTAAACAGAATAGTAAATATAAATTAAAATTTCTGATTTTATAATGTAAATGCAAAACTACAGTTTTGGTTATGTATTGTGATGCAGAACAATGCATAATCTACATGCAATTTCCATACTTTGTTTCCTAGTGTCTTGAATCCATCTTTGAGGCTTCTCTTCTCACTGGGAAATAAGTACTATACTACAAAAGAAAATAAGCTCATTCAGTTCATGTGATTACAGGCTAGGGTAGGAGAAATTTTTTTTAACATGGTAGAATTTCATTTATTGCTCATGTCAGCTGTCTTTGCTCATTGTATGACTTTAGTGTAAAATATACTACTAAGCGGTATAATTTTTATCATTAATTCATTTATTGACCATCACAGTTCACATAGACTTTAGTTTCAGGTGGAATAGGCAGAGATGAATTATAATTAGGTAATTTCAAGATGGAATATGTTGTGTTATGTTATAATATATTAATAAATGTTTGATCATATATGGCTGAGCATGTCATTAAAATCATATCCCTGCATTTTTATATGAAAAGTATAGTGTTAAATGGCATGATTCAGTTACCTTGTTCACATATATATTTAGCAATTTCATAATTGTCACTAAGCTACATAGGTTAAGAATATGAAGAAGACATTTTAGGTGTGATGAAACTAGGCTAAAATAGGAAATGATAGCAAAGTAGTAGTTTATTGGGGATATTAATGAAAGTGTAAGAAACTATTTACAATTCTACAAATGATGAACACTGCTAGGATCCAAATGCAATTTTGGTCTTGATTTATAGATGATACATTACTTGAAGAATGTGTTGAAATAAATAAAGCATTTTCACTGTGAGGAATACATTGATACTGAAATAGGTGAAGCCAAAGGGAAACCCATGTTCTTATTTCTGGCTTTCTACTGATTATTTGTAACTTCTTATATATTGTAGGAAATGCTTTGTACTTAACAGAGCATTATCTGTTGCCTTCACTCAAGGAGAATAAAATGGTCTTATGGAGGAGGAAGATAATTGCTTCTTAACTCATCAAAGAAATCATTTACCCACTGAGTCCATTAGCATATTTTCTGCATATACAAGCAAGTCTGTGAATCACGTGGGTAATTCCATCTACTCAGCCTTGTCCAGGAAGAGTGTCACCCCTATTCTTGAGCAGGCTCCTAAGCTTGTACCATAAGCAACACTTTAAAACCTGCCCAAAGACTTCACAGAGTAGAGCAAAGTATTCCATCAAGATAATTGATTGCTCAGACACATAAAAGCAAGAAAATTTTAATGTTTGGTAGGAGTATCCGTGCTAATTTTATGTTTGTTCATGGATGACTCAGTCACTGACTTAGTTTAAAATCAATAGAAGTTTCACTAGTTAGATTACCTATGATGGTCATCTCACCATTGCTGAACATAAAGGGAATCTCCAAGGATGGCCTTATGGGAAGATGGGATGCAAACAGGACTAAGGTCACAGTGGAAATCTTACACATCAGACCCTCAAAGGGCAAGTAGGGGAAAGTCAATATTTCTGATATTTTCAAAGTGTGAGATGAAGAGCCCAGTTATGAACCCAATCTTAGCTCCTTAACAATCCCAATAAAGATTATGATCTTTCTTTCTCATTATGTCCTTATGGCTTGAGGTGATAGGATGCTTTGTAGTGAGTCTGCTAGAGCAGATGGAAGGATCAAAGGGTCTGTCACTTTGCATGGTGAAAACATCATTTCCTGAGTCTGGTGTCTCAGATGATGGCCTCCTCCTTTCTTCAACAGAGCTGTTGACTTGGAAAGCAGATTTCTTTATACTCTGATAATCATAGAGAAAAGCAAGGCCAATAAAACCTATGGAATTGCCATGCTAGTTCTTCATATCATAGCTGTTCTGTATTTGTCAGTTTATGCTGGGAGAAAACTGGAAAGAATGTTTGAGAAGTGTTTTTCAGTGTGTATACTTACTATTTTTATATAAACATAAAATGATAAAATTATACCATTATAGATTTTACTTTTGTTCTCATAAAACAAATTGATTGAGACATTAACCCCCCTTTTTTTGATTGTGACTTATCCTTACTTCTTGAAATAATTTTAAGATTGAGTCTATTTGGCCAGCATTCTCATAATTTTTTCATTAAAAGATTATTCAAGGACACTGTGTTCTATATTTTCTCCAATGGTCACATAGAGATACATGAATATAACACTGTGAAAAAGCCATCAGTGTGCAAACTACAAACCCTTCAATGTTGGAAATGGGAGGAGCCAAACTCAGAGGAAAGTCATCATCAAAATTCTGTCAGAGTCTCAGACAATATCTTAGGTTCAAACCAAACCAAACCATAAATATATCTAAACGACCTTCTAGTCTTCACCATGGAATTGATGATATATTTATTGATAATCTTCTTCCCACAGGACATCACACATGACCCGAGAAATTAAACAGCTTAATCAACAAATACAAACAACAAAATTTGTAAAACTCACTGAAAAATGAAAACAAAAGCACCCCACTCCAAAGTCTAGGCACCTAACCAATCAGACTTTTCCCTTCTATCTGAGCACATTCTTTGAACTACTCAATGAATATTTATTTGCAATTTGATGTTACTCTATGTAAAGGTTAATATTTCAAATCTTTCTATAAATATTATCCCTGCATCAATCCAAAGAATTTATATGATCATTTGACTAATAAGCAGGAATCACTGAAATATATAATTAAATGTTTATAGCTTATTTATGCATATGTATTCCAGACATATCAGAACAGTAAAGTTGCTGCACAAATCTTGTTCTCCAATTTCTGTTATATATATATATATATATATATATATATATATATATATATATGAATATATTAGTAGAATATATATATATATATATATATTCTACTAATTCTACTAACACAACTTCTTTCCACTTTCTCTTGAAAATACAACAGACTGTCACAAAAGAAAAAGGTGGATTATCATAGCCCTCCTGTCAGGGTCATCTTTTTAAATGACTTAAGTGTGACTTGTTAACTTAAAGTAAATATGTCATTGAGCATTAATTGATTTGCTTTATCATTTGTGATTCTTATAAACAAGTTTTCTTCATTGTAGACAAATTCTAGTTCTAAATGAAAATATACTTTTACTGTATATTTATATGTCACATCTACTTGCTGCTGTTGGTTACCTTATAGATTTGTTTGAATAGTTGTATAATATGTACAGCTCATATGCCCATGAGTTTGATTGTGAGATTGACTTCACAAGCACTTACAGAGAAATAGACATTCAAAGATAAAACTGTTAGGAATTTCATGATGCAATCTCCAGTGTATTAGAACAAATTTAGGATCCATATAAACACAGACTGTATGTAAATATATAGTTACAAGCCCACTGAGATGCCCACTGTAGTGACTCCTTGTCTCAATACTCAGAAAAGGTTATAGTTATTGAATTATTACAGAGCTGACTGGGTCAAAAGTGGCTCTTGTCCACTGAAGCCAAACTTTTAAGAAGATGCCCAGGCTATGGACAAACAATTGACAAATTTTAATCACATTCTTGCATTTCAATATAGTGCAAGTTTTCAAATAAAAACTTGTGCTTTGTGATCAGATTTGGTCACCCTCCATCCTCATCAAACACAAAGAATATAAGTCTAAGTAATTAAAGGGGAGACTGGTTTTCAATAAGAATTGCTCCTGCTAAATTATGGAATCTGCTTGCAAAGACTCAGGCTGCCAAATCTGATTATTTGCAGGTTGTTGGGCATGGGCATGCTCCACACCCTCCTTGGCTCTCCTATCTCAGTTCTCTACTGACTTCCAGCTGCCAGCCTTCCCACATCCTATCCAGACTGTGTTCTCTACACAGCCTGCTTGAGTATTTTATTGGACTGAGTCTTTGCTAGCTGGTATATTCACGAAAATGAGCTAACAAAAACAGGCTATTGTCAAAAATTGAAAATAGCTTAGGATCTTCTTGGGGTTCATTCATTTTAGTAGGGGTTGCTATTAGGCACATGAAACTAGTTCTTGTGGTGTGGTTTCACAGTTCTCAGAAGGATAGATGGAGAGAGTCTTCTTATTCACTGCCTGTAGATTGTGTCCTCTTAACTTTCATTAGTTGGCTAAAGGGAGGATGAGGTACCATGGACAGCAGACATTACTTGTTATGTTTCTATTTACTACAACAGGGCACTATGTGTTTTTCTGTGATACATGCAGATTATTATCATAACAAAGTATCGAAAGGTATGTCCATTCCCATAATGTCTATTGAGACATATGCACTAAAATTTATTAAAAGATTAATAAATATTTTTTAAAAGATTAATTCAATTTATATATTGCTGCTGGATTAATTCAATTTATATATTTTAAAAAGGCTTTGACTTCAAAATTTAATCCTAAGGACAGGTTACTGGGGAATAGGATTTCTATTTTTGTTTCCACAGAAAATAAAAAGCTATAGATTCCTTCCAGACTAACATGGTTTAATCAAGCCAGACCCCAGATTTCTTTCTTTTCTTTTCTTTTTAATTTTTTTTAGATATAATTCTGTTGCTCTCTTACTAGCATTTCTTATTTGCTAGCTCTGTCTTAAATATTAACCCATTTCTATTGATCTAAATATTTCCACGTGATTTTATCTTACCAAAGAAAGGGCTCAGGCTTCTACTCTGTATGTCTTCCATCTTGAGTCTCCTCCCTACTCCTTCTCGAATCCTCTTTGTCTCCTAGTCCCACCCATTTTGCTTTCTTTTTGGCAACAGTGCTTTATGCATTGACCAATAAGAGACACATATTTATAGAATGGTATCTCCCATCAAATATTTTTCAACAAAATGAAAATGTAGTACAACTTTACCTTGTATCTTCATTTTCAATTTTTTATATAACAAATAGACACCAATCACAAAGCAAAATGTCAGTTCCAAAGGAGAAACATTGAATAGGATAAAACAAAAATTAAAAAAAAATGGTAATGTGGATAGTCTCCATAAAGATTTGTGTGTCAAACTTAGAGACATTTTAACTTAAATAAGAGAAATGGTAAATGTAAAATCAAAACATGTAAATGTTGAAAAGTTATGGTTGAAGAACATGAAGAACAACATTCAGTGAAAATATTAGTTCACTTCTTAGCATATTAGAATTGATGCTATATTTTCATTCATAGCCTCACCCTTACTCTTACTGTCTATATTTTACAATATGTTTTATTTCAGTTCATTTTTTAAAAGTGCTGGTCAGAGGTATAAACACTTCAAGTAGAAATGCTGGAGAAATTATGTGCTTCAGACAGTAATTGAATTGTCAGTAACTATAACAGTGCACTGTTTGTTATCACTTGCAAACTGTCTTGAAAAATTCAGGGAGGCCCTTGGTAAAATGTTGGGCATGTTCCTATTGTAACCTAATATCAAATCACCAAGAGTGCAAGTCACCAGAAATGAAAGCCTTCGAATTCTATCAAGTGAATTACATGCTGGCAAAAAAATATCACAGGGCTTCCTGTGGAACTTGACATTACCATTATGTTCCAGGGCATATACTGCCTTCAAGATCAAGAAAACCAAGGGGGGTGTATTTCTGGGAAAAATTCCTAAGACTCTTGCCTCTGTGGGTTTTTGCAATAATACAGCTGCAGTCTGACCATATGGTTCCTTTCAGTATTTCTGATAACTTCTGGGATTTGGCTTTAGTTTGTCTGTTTTGGAAATGCCACTTCATGGCTGGTATGAATGCCTAGAAATGAAAGACCAAAAGTTGGCCTCCTAGTCAACGCTGATTATAAATTGAATTAAATGACCAAAATATATTCTCCAACCTGAGACTGAAATGTGTTACTTTTTAAAAATATTTGTTTATTGCTATAATACTTGTTATTCTTTCACAATTTTATACACACACTCACACACACACACAGAAAGAGAGAGAGAGACAGAGAGAGAGAGACAGAGAGAGAGAGAGAGAGACATTGTCATTCATCATTATTTTATATTAACCCTGTCCCTTTCTCAACTAAACTCTTCTTCCCAACTGAATTTTTAAAATTTATTTGTTTTCTTAAATCATAATATATTTTACCGCTTCCCTTTACTAGTGGTTCTCAACTTCCTAGTGCAGAGACCCTTTAATACAATATGTCATGTTATGGTGACCCCCAACCATAAAATTATTTTGTTGCAGCTTTTAAATTATAATTTTGCTGTTATAAATTGTTCTGTAAATATTTTTGGAGATAAAGTTTTGTCAAAGGGGCTGAGAACTATAGTTTGAGTACAGCTGCTCTAAAACCCTCCCATGTACCTCTCCTTGCTCTCTTTCAAATCCATGTTCTCCATTTTTTATTATTTGTTGTTATATCTATATATATACATAAATATTTATAAATTCAAAAATAATGAAAATGTCAAAATGAATGGGATTAAGCCTATATGACCTCAAGCCCACACAAACGACTATAAATGAAACAGGTTTTGCTAAGGAAAGGAAAACATGGAAGAACACACCAGGGTTCTTCAATACCAAATGATCAGCATGAAAACAAAGAAACAAGAAACATTATACACAGTGGGGTACTGTTTTTAACTTGGGATGATCAGGTCTGAGCAAGGATGAGCCTGTGTTAATGAAAACAGAGAATACAGAAGCTGTACCATACACATTAAGGATAGAGACACATGTAAATCAGATTACAGAGAGAGACAGTGATGGAAGTAAGGGAAGTAAGGGAAGAATTTCCCAAGAGAAGTACTTCAAGAAAATAGGCAGACCCCAATAGCTAGCTGTATATCTGTATACCGGGTAAAGGCATTTGATTGTCAAAAGAGAAGACTTAAAGGAGACCTACTCTGTACTTCTTTACAGATGCAGCCAATGCATTTTATTTTTATGACAGTCGATGATAACACTACCTTCACATAGAAATGATAAAGGCAAGGATAGAGATGTGGATCTGTGGTTAGACTTCACAGCAGCCATGTGGCAGCTAACAACCATGTGTGACTCCACTGCCAGATGATCTGACCCTACTTCTGGCCTCTGAACGCTCAGCATGTTGTTGATGCATTGACATATATGCAAGCAAGATACCTCAATAAAAGTAAAAGTAAATTAATGACTGCTGGGAATAGGAGGAGAATAAGCCTCTGCTAGAGATGAGCCTCCTTAGTAGTTGTCCAATACAAAGTGGTCTGCTTTAAAACCATATACACATCACCAATAAAAATGGAATTAGAATGTAAGTTTTATATATATATATATATATATATAATATGCATATATATATATATATAGTGGACACATATGTATTTGTCTGTATTGTATACAAAGTAATGGATATAGAAGGGTCTCAAGGTCTCAAGTGACAATTTGACAGAAGAAGTTAGAAGGAAAAAGGGAGGGGAGAAGTGATGTATTCTTTTACAATAAAAATATTATAAAATAAATAAAAATAATAAAATAAACACAGCCCTTGTCATTATCCCAGAAATACTGGATTTATTAAAAATATATGACAATTTTTTGTTTGTTTCATTTGCTAGCATTGGTACCTGTATATATTTAGGATATTTTACATTTACCATATTTGTATGTAGAAATAATATACAAAAATAAGGAAAAAATAAATTCCTGTTCTTTTAACAACAACAATAAAACCAAAGTATTGCCTTTAATGTATCTATATTAGAAATACCTTAAAATAGTTACTTAAATTTTTTTGTACTTAGTGTCAAAATAATTATGTACATTTTTATATTTTTGATACTTTTTATTATTGGTGAGTAAGAGAGGACTTAAGAAAAGTAAGATTTTATGCTTATAAATTTTTGTATTAACTTTCTGTAATATGACTTAATGTGCAATTTTGTTAATTTTTTAAAATAATTTTATAAATATCACAAGTCTATTTAGCCTAATATGTGGGAAGCAAAAATACTTGTGGTTTCAGTGATTACTTGAATAGTGATGGTGGTGAGAAAAACAGAAAGAACAACGTGACAATAATGTTATTTCAACTATTTTTCTGACTGTATGAGTGTCACTATTATAAATCTAGTTCAAGTGTATAAAAAACAAATACACAAAATGGAATATTTATGCTAACAAACTGAAATTTTTTGGATCATTCAACCTTCAGCCTTTAAATTTAAATTTAAATTTAAAAAAAAATTTGGAAGTTGGTACGTAGCAACCAGGAGGAAGGAAGGGTTTGGGTCATCTACAGTGCCACGAAATTATTGGTTATTATAAATAAATTGATTTGCTATAACTGAACAAATATGAGAGAAAATAAAATTTGTTCTGCAATTGGCTTTTTCTCATGTTTCATAAACTGTCATTGGGATATAATTCACACTGTTACACAAAGCCTATGTGGTAACTATTCAACTTTATTTTGACAAGTGCTACCATTGATGGATTCTGAGCTATTTATCTTCAACTCTTAAAAGGACACAGCCAACCATTTCGTGACTGATGTTTTTCTTTTGTGACCTGTGTTGTTTGCTATGCTTGCTTTGTCAAGAGCCTCCAGAAACTCTCCGTCACCTGCTCCTCAGATCAGAAGGTGATTGTGGCTTTGGGTGGATAGAAATGAGCCACAGCACTGCCTGGTCAGAAAGAGCAAGTGTCCTAGCCTTTTACCTCATGAGACCTTGTGGGTCCATCCAGCGTAGGTCCAAAGGGAACTGCGTGTGTTGGACTGGAATGGCCAGCATGCTTCAGGTGAGATGATGAATGTAATATTCAAGCTATGTCTAGAAGCTTCCCTTTCTCACAAGAAACCAAATGTTTGATCACACAACTGCCTCTGTTGCAATTTCTTCTTTGTTGTTCTTTAGCATAGAATGCTATGAAGAGAAAATAACTTGTGATTATTTGTGGAAGGTAGAAACCCAAAGGAAAACTTCAAATTGTAAATTACAAACGTTTAATTAAAGTGTTTGCATCCAGCATGAGCACTGGTTTCAATCATGACTAGAAAGGCAATACTAGAAGGCACTCTTTCACCTTCAATAGCAGAGCTAGTATATGGTAGAAACGGTGGTTGCCGTTCTGTGCCTCACAACTTTGCTGTTTTAACAGACATGTGCTTATTATTGGTAAAGTGAAAGCCCCAGAAAAGATTTAACCAATATTCTCAGAAGTGATCAGTTTAGGGGAATTTGAGCTAAGCAAAATCTGAGAATAAAACTGAAGCACTCTAGGAAAGTCTTTGATGGAGAAAAATGCTATTACTCTCTAAAGTACTGGGACTGGGAGCTGAGCCAAATGAAAATTTTGTATTTTCTAATTTTTCCTAATTTTGTATCTGGACCAACATAATACAATTACACAAGCAATGGTTGCCAAAACTAAATATGAACAGAAATGGAAAAGACAAGAGGTTTGAAGGGAAGACTAGAGGCATCTGGTGTGAAGAAAAAAATCAATAATATATTCAATTGAGATGAAAATAACTAATTCTGGGATGTTTACTGGCAATTGTTGGCAAGGTATTTGTACAGAACTTGAGCCTAAAAGCAATTTTTGTTGGAATAAGTTTCTACTTTGATTACATTTTTATTCAGTCACACATAACAAACTGCTTCTCTCCTGATGTTACAGCTGTAGATTTTTTTCCATATTAAGGGAAAAAATGTCTCTATAGTTGTGCATTAATGAAAAATGCCTTTACATGTTTTATAGCAGCTATCTATACTTCATCAACAGTTTGGAAATCTTATTTTTAAGCTTGTTGCAATGCTCCTAATTCCCAAATGGTTGAGTAGTTTGATAAGTAAGGCTATCCTTACTTATCCAAATATTTAGAGAAATTATTTTGTAGCACTTTGAAAACCACTTATATTGAGATATTGTGCTTTTAATATCAAGACATTGTTGCGAGGATCATTTTAACCTATGGTTAGAGATTAGAGACCAGAAACATTTTATCTGAAATAAAGGTGGTCAATGATGGATTGCTGAAGTACATTACTGGAAGATAAAAAAAATAACTTAAAAATAGATCTAATAACCTTTTCTGACCTTTTGCATATTTCAAAATACTCAGCCATCATGGTTTTTCTTTACTAAAACCCGTTATTTTGTACAGAAACCAGCTTTATTCTAGGAGTAAAAAAGTAAAAGAATTGGAGAAGACACACAATTTACTTTCTCTACCAGGTCCTAAGAAAGTATTTCACCTACAGGCCAGCAATTTCTAGTTTCAGGCTGATATTTGTATCTTATTGTGACAGATTAGGTTACATTTTGTTTTAATATATTTTCATATTGGGAATAATGCATTCCAAGTCATATTGTCTGATTTTTTCACTTACCCCAATAATTTTGAGTCTTGCTAATGAAGTTGTGTATATTGATCATCTATGATGTTTATTAATGAGAAGTATTTCATTGGTTGCAATATATGCATGTGTTGTTCTGAAATTTAAAACAGTATGTTTTTAATGATGAATTAATAAACTTTATGTGTTATTTCTAGTTATTTCTTTATTAATTATTTCTTTGTATATTTTTGAAACAGAGTATCAATCTATTGCCTTGCTTCACTAGAACTTTCTAGGTAGACCTGGTAGGCCTCAAATGTACAGAAACCCTCCAGTCTCTGCCTTTGAGTGCTTTGATTAAAGGTATATACTATTGTTACAAGTACATTATTCCCCACCGCTGGTCTGGTCCTGCCAACACAACAGCCCCCAATAACACACAAAGACTCTGTATCTTGTTTTCTTATTGGCCAACAGGGCTTTATTCATTAACCAGTATGAGAAACATATTTACAGAATAACATCTCCACTTTTCTGTTTAAAATAAAAAAGTGGGTTTCAATCTTAGCACAGTAAAATACATCACACAACAGTTATCAAATAAGAATCACAGTTAACAATATTTAGTCCATTAACATTTTGTAAGGCTTAAGAGAAAATACTTTATCATCTATCCTATCTTCATGAGTCCAAAGTCTTATATGTAACTTACCTTTAATTCTAACTAAGGAAAACTATAACCATAACTATCTGTCTTCAACTCCTTCAAAGACAACAGAAGGATAATATATAAACTCTAGAAATGACAAGGACAGCTCAATGCCTGGTCAGTCACCCAAAGTTTTGCTGTAATGCTCCGTCTTTGACCCATAGTCCATAGTGTGTCTCCAAACTCCTCAACAAAGCATGAAACTTTAAACTGTCCATGTATATTGGCAATTTGTCAGTCACTTTTTTACCAGTGTCCTGCAGAATGTCTCACAGACTCTTCCATGAAGGAGGAATCCTGTATCATTGTTCATCTTGCATCAGCAGTCACTTTCTTATGGATCCTGTATGTCCAGTTTATACAGCATAAAGTCAAACAGTCTAGACAAGAGCAGTGCCTTGCTCAAATGACTAGTCTTGCCATATTGAAAGCAAACTTTGTAACGAGTTTTTTTTAAGGTCCATTTTCCTTTCTGATGCAGGTTGTGTTTCCAGCAGCAGTTATGTCCCAATGTCAAGAAAAGCCCTAAACCATTTTAAATGCCATATTCTGTAGGTCTTTGAAAGGTTTGAAGAATGCCTATCCATCTCAAATACATCTCTGTATATCTAGAAATTCTAACTCCAAGTTTTTACTATCACAAGTAATTATCTATAATCTGTGCTAAATTATATATTACATTTCTAACTCAACTATATAAACACAATACCTAAACAAGAAGAGAAATATACATATCACAAAATTGACCTTAAATAAATTTGTATCAATACATGAAAATCCGTTCCAAAAAATGTCTTCATATTAATGTGAATCTGTAAATATTTAAATCTTTATCTTTTTTTGCCATGAATTTTTTTATCCTCTAAACAACAACATTGCTAAAATAAAAGCAACAGTTGCTAAATTGAAAGCCACAGTTTTAGCTGCGGTCTATCCATGATGGCAGTGGCTATTTTACCACCAGCAGTGAGAGCTGTGCTCACCACCTTGATCTACACTACATCCAGCAGCATGCTGTCTGCTTGGAGAGGTGGTCACTGTCACTGCCAGCTCGAGTACATACCATTTAGTTGTTAGCAGAGCTATTTAAAAGCCGTCCATTTTTTTCTTTTTTTTGCCTTTTATGCTCAGTCAGGAAACCACCCTTAAAGGAGCCGCACAAATCTCTGTTTCTCTCTAGCAAAACAGTCCAACTGAGAAAAATGCTGCTACTAAGAAGTCTTACTTATCTCTGTTCTTTTGTTTCTAAAGTTGCTTTTTAAGCTTTTATCAAGTTTTAAGTGAAAGTTCTCAATGCCACTTTTGACACCATTATGTTATGAGTACGTTCCCCCCACCTCCATCCCCCACCCCCCATCCCCCCACCCACCCACCACCCTACCCCCGCTGCCGGCCTGGTCCAGCAACCACACCAGCCTCCAATAACATGCAAATACTCTGTATTTGATACAATCCTGTTGGCCAGTTACTATTGTTGTTTATCGGCTAGCTCTGTCTTAATGATTAACCCATTTTTACTATTTTAAGTATTTTCATGTGGCTTATCTTACCAGCCAGAGCAGTGTTGGCATTCTACCTCTCCGGACTTTCCATGTTGACTCCTCCTAACTGCTTTCTCTTTCCTCCTCCTAGCCACGCCTATCTTGTTTTCTTATTGGCCAACAGGGCTTTATTCATTAACCAGTATGAGAAACATATTTACAGAATAACATCTTCCATGATACTATCACACACAGATATTCTTTTTGTTTTTTATCAGTAATTTAAGAGCTTCCTATCTGTTCTACCCATATTTTCTCTACTCACAAAACATTTCCCAGGGCTAACCCCTTCCTTTTAAATAAGATTTTGGTTTTTTTGGTTATTTGTTTATTTGTTTATAAAGACCCAAAGACCACTTTGAGGTCTACAACTCTTGAGTGGTTAACTCACTAGGGCATCCATTTTTATAGGAAATTTATTCACTTCTTCTCCCAGTAGTTAATAGTTGAAATCATTCTACAGTAGCACCAGTTTTCTTGCTCAGTTCCCCTCAGTTCCCCTTTGTTGGGATCTGGAGTGGCTTGTGCAGGTCTTATGAAAACTGTCACAACCATGGTTTAGTCATGTGTTTAATAATGAAAGCTCTACTCTCTCCAGAAGACAGTTTCCTTGCAGCCATCCATCACCTCTGGCTCTTAGACTCTTTCTGCCTTCTCTTCCTCAATAATCTCTGAGCCATGGGAGGAAGATGTGTAGTTTATCTGCTCCTTGTAGAGATTAGCATGCTTTAATCTCCTGTCCTCTGTTGTGGATCCCTGTGTTAGTCATAATTTACTGCAAATAGGAGTTTCACAGATGAGGGTTGAAAATTTCATTGGACAATTGGTGTCTTAGACATTGATTTAATATAAGTTCATATAACAGAATAATAGTAGTTTGTTCTTGCCTCTGGCCAGTGATTCACCTTGCCATAGTTTCTTAGCCTGGTAATGGTACAAGGCACAGGTTGCACCATGTGGAATGGGACTTGAATCCAATCATAAGGTGATTAGTTACACTTAATATGTTCATTCTACTGCTGTGCCTATGAGCATCTATTTTTAGACCAGTTATTACTGTAGCTTGCAGGATTCACCTCTGATTTAATAATTGCTTTTCTCATGCAGTAGCATAGTGCGGGAATAGCACTATGAAGACAACCAGGAGTGATGAAGCTTCTAGGTCAGTACCAACTTAATTTCTGAATGAAATCTTCTCAAACATGTGGTGTTTATGGAAATAGGGTCTTACCATCAATTTCTGGTATGTATCAAAGAGTGTTGAAAATAGTCTATACAGTTTGGTGTCTATGGAAGAACACTTGCCAATAACTCTCAAAGAAATTCTCCATTCCTGACAGATTTTTGTATATATCAGCTTCTGTTGTCTTGCAGAGTCACTTTTCTCTGTTACAGTATAACACCATATGTTTGTATATATACATAATACAACCATATGAGTTTGAAAACAGAGCCTTCAGTATTATTTACCCCATATTACTACCTCTGTTTTGTCTTCTATTCCTTCAAATCGATTTTAATTCTTCCTGCTTCATATATTTGCTAACTGTAAATATTTTTAAAGGGCTTTCATGTAATATAGTGAAGAAAAATTTTAACTGCCACATATGTCTGTTTTTTTAAGTTATTAGGATAACTGAATAGTTATTAGGATAACTGCATTGATAGACATGTGGTAAATGTGTGTTTCATATTTTAAGACCACAACATATTGTTTGCAAAGTGACTTTACTAACTTATACATCAACACTGTAATTTCTAAGGTGTCCTTCTTTTATCATGTTCTCCACTGGTAAGCGTAATCACTACCTAAGTTTAAGTATTATGACATGCATACATAGTAGCAATTAAATGTGTTTTTAATAATGAATAATGAATGATATTGGCCTTTCCTTCTGCCTCGCCATCCATGGGCATTCCTTAGTGAACTAAGTATTTTGCAGAAGTTTTAAATGAATCGTTGAGTTCCTTTATTTTTGAGTTTTTATAGTCTTGTATATTTATAGATGCAAATGATCTAGGAACCATAGATAAGAAATCTTGTCAAATGCAGTTAGACAAAGACTACCTATACTTTCTCTTAAAAATTTGATACTTTTAGTATTTAAATATGATTATTAATCTCCAAGTTTCATCTAGTGGAAAATACAATTTCATCTTTATAAGAATATCCAACCTCATCTTTGGACAGATTGTATTTTCTCCATGGTATGTGCCAGGTCTTTGAGGTATCCTTGCATGTGTGGATATATTTCTGAGTTTTCAGTTTTGTTCCACTAATCCACAATTCTGTTTTATACATGTAAATGCTGTGTCTTGGATTTATGTTATGAAAATAATGAGAAGGTAGTAGCCCTCAAATTTGATATCTGGATTTTAAGATTGTTATGCCTATTAGGTTATTGTAGTTTTACTGGATTCCAGTGATAATCATGAATTCCCCCCTCCAAAATAGACCACAGAGACAATCAGTAAGCAATGGTTACTCCAAGAGCAGATGGACAACTGTGGTACCAATGTATATATTTTGCTTTGCAGGTTAACTCTGTTGTTTGTAAGACCAATGTTACCTCTTCTACACCAGGAGCCTATATAATACCTCTCTGCAATATGAAGGGAGCAGTATTCTGTCCAAATGGCTAGTCTTGGCATATTAGAAGCAAACTCCATAACACATTTCTTCGATGTAACTTGTCCTTAGGCTTAAATTTTGAGTCAAAGCATTTTTAAACTATATACATTGAATTAATTCAGCAGCATTTCTTTTATCAGTTGTTGTTATTTTGTCAGCACTCAAACAATTTAAAGATAACAGAACAGCATACAATATCCAAAGTTTCTCTGTGCTTTCCATCTTTATGTGGATTTTTTATTACTCTATTTCTTTTAGTTTCATTTTTACATATTTTGAGACAAGCTTTCTATGTGTAACTTTTATCTGCCCTGGAATTTACTCTGTATTCCAGGTTTACTTTGAAATCACAGAGATCTGCTAGCCTGTCTCCCAATTGCTGGGACTAAAGTTGTGTGCCACCACACCCAGACACACTCTGTCTTTTTAAAACCATTTTATTCTTTTTCTCTTCCAAGTCTACATATATTTTATAACATAGTGTAAACCTTTAGCACTTTTTCTTATGTGAACCTGTCTTTACTTTAAATCTTTATCTTTTTCTGGCCATTAGTCTTTTATCTGCTAAACAACAACGTTCCTAAAATGAAAGCCACAGTTTTAGTTGCTGTCTATCCAAGATGGCGGCGGCTATTTTACCGCCAGCAGTGAGAGCTGTGCTCACCACCTTGGTCTACGCTGCATCTAAAAGCATGCTGCCGGCTTAGAGATATGATCACTGCCATTGCCGGCTCTCATACACAGCAATGAATTTCTATGAGAGCTCTTAAAATCATTGCGGGTTTTTGCCGCTTATGCTGAGTCAGGAAACCTCCCTTAAAGGAGCTGGGCAAATCTCTGTCTCTATCAAAGTTTAACCAAGAAAAATGCCGCTATCAAGAAGTCTTGCTAGTCTCTGTTCTTTTGTTTCTAATAACCATTTTTTAAGCTTTTGTTAAGTTTTAAGTGGAAGCTTGTATGTTTTCCGCCAGAGGGCCTGGTCCCGCAGCAATGCCAACCCCAATAACATGCAGAGACTCTGTATTTGATACAAGCTGTTGGCCACTTATTATCATTGTTTATTGGCTAGCTTTGTCTTAATGATTTATACATTTCTACTATTCTAAGTATTTCCACATGGCTCATCTCACCGGAGAGCAGCATTGGCAGTTGTGCCTCTCTGGGCTCTATCCCACTTCTGACACCATTATGTTACAAGCAGGTTTTACCCTGCTGTTGGTCTGGTCCTGCTGCCCCATTGCCACACCAGCCTCTAATAACATGCAGAGACTCTGTATTTGATACAATCCTGTTGGCCAGTTACTATTATTGTTTATGGGCTAGCTCTGTCTTAATTATTAACCCATTTCTACATATCTAAGTATTTCCACGAGGACATCTTATCCAAGCATGTTGGGCTGGCATCTTGCTTTCTCCACGCTCTACATGCTGACTCCTCCTAACTACTTCCTATTTCCTCCTTGTCTCCTAGCCCTGCCTATCTTGCTTTCCCATTGGCCACAGTGCTTTATTCATTAACCAGTATGAGAAACATATTTACAGAATAACATCTCCCATCATGTTTCATGTTCATTTACTATATTAAAATGGAGAGAATTAAAGGAATTTAGAAAGACTTCAAATAAATGCTCTTCAATGCATATTGATACATACTTGTGTCATTTTTCACATTGTTGACATGTCAGATCCTACCAGCCTATTTTGATTTTTCTTTTTTGAGACAGTCACAGTAAAGAATCATAAATCAATAGCACTTTTGAGTATGTACTCATGAAGCATGCTTTAAAACTCTGAGCTTGAAAGGCTCCCCCCCCAAGTATCTAAGAAGGTAACAAAGAAAATTCTAACAATTGAAGGCAACCTATTCAGGTCAGCTGTCTCCATGGGTCTCTACAGTTTGGCCGTGACACCTTTGCTCCTCACTTCTCCATCTCTGTATCTGGACTCCAGGAGTTCAGATAAACGTTTCTTATCCTGGTGTTTTACTGGCCTCTGTTAAATAGAGCTTTCTTTCCTCTCTTGTCCCCCTTTCTCCTATTTTCTCATCTAACTACAACAGCTGTGTTTATTTTGACCTTTGAAATTTTTTCCCTTTTGAGTTGTAGGAATCACTAGCTCCTAAGCACAGTTCCTGGTTTTCTGGAAACACACGTTAAATTTCTCACCAAATTATTAAACACCCTGATCTGATAGTATAACTTCCTACAGTCCAGACATGCATTTTCACAGAGAACATAAATCTCAAGAGGAATAACTTTAGTTCTTTAAATAATACAAAACAAGCTCAATTTAGAATCTGATTAAATAAACAAAACTCTAAATAGTAGAGGTTTAAAATTGCTAATTTTTCTTTTTTATTAGCTTAGTGTATTCCTGTTGATATGGCAGGACAGAAGCAATTAGCTACATGACTCTATAGTACATATTTGTGGTTGAAATATAGCACAGTACATGCATACTGTCTTTAATAGTGATGACTCTGGTACTTTAGCCATTAAGTATTTAAACAGAGAAAATCTGGAAAACCCATTATTTTTATTTATCTTTCCTCAAATCCTGTCTTTAAAGAATTGAGATGAATTTAGGACTCCATCTTATTGCAAAGAGATTCCAGACAAAAGTATCTGAAAAAAATGTCTTCTATTTTAAAATGTGTAAGTCTGAGTTTACAGACAAGAGAGATATCTAATGGCATGCTTGATAAAATATAATATGAATAGCTAATCCAAGCTTTCGAATTGATATCTTTTACCAAAACAAAGATTCATGACTAAGGATGACTTAGTAGATAATAGTGTTTGCTATGCAAAAAATGATAACCTGAGTTTGAGTTCCAAGCATTCACATAAAAAGATGACTTGATGGCACTTTCCTGAAACCATAGTGTTGGTGAATGGAGACAGGAAGCTCCTAGGAGTGTGGTGGCCAGCCAGTGTTCCAGAATGGCAAGCTTTCAACTCAGTGAGAGAATCTTTATGAAAAACTGGTAAGGAAAACACTCTTTGTCCTCCTCCTGCTTCCATGAGTGCATACACACTCACCTATACACACCCTCCTACATGTGAATGTACACACACATGCATTCTATACACAGAAAAATCACACAATGAAGAATCAAAATCTAACAAAAATGTCTTCTAGATTTTGAGCCACACATTAAGGTGTTTATACCCAAATGCCCACTTTAATTTGATTAACTTTTTAAATTTTTAAATTATCATATAATTATGATAATTCTCTTTTCCCTTTCTTCACTCCAAACCCTCCAATATACCCATCTATCATTCAAATTTGTGACTGCTTTTTTCATTATTGCTCCATGCATACATGTATACATATGTACATATAGTCCTAAATATAACACATGCAGTCTGTATAATCTTTTTTATATGTATTCTTTCATGCTTGGTGCTGGCTAACTAACTACTGTGTTCTTTCCCAAGAAGAATATATTTCCCATTGGTAGCATACTTTAGCTGTCTGTAGTTCTTTGTATTCAGTTGAGGCCTCATAGTCTTTTGCCCATCTATTTTCGCATGTCTATCAGTGTCATCCTCATATAGCTAACATTTGAACTGTTGTGTTTTTGAGATTTATGGATGTAGCTTCTGATGTTAGAAGACACAATTCCAACATAAAATCCCTGATTCCTAAGCTCATACGATATTTCTTTCCCTCCCCCTTTTTACTGTTCCCTTAAGTGTGGGAATGTTTTATACAACCATCTTTGGGCCTGAGGTACAAACCTCTGCAATTTGATTGTTTTTGATTTTCAATAATGGTCTCTTTTTGTAGCAGAAAAAATTCCGTCATAAGTGGCAAAGACTACAATTACATGTAGATAGAAATACAAATATTTAGAATGTAGTAAGGGTTTATGCTTGTTTAATGAAGTGGTAGTTATTAGGTTCTCCTACAATATTCACAACTTAGTTGCACTAAGTAGTTATCTAAGATTTCATAGCAAGGCATCTTTCCCCATTGTTGATTCTGTCTTAAGCTCTATTAGAAAGCTGTTGATTGCTGCCAAGGTGATATTTGCCATTACTTTACCCTTATGGTTATTGTCCTATGTGGTAGTTATGTGGTTCATAAGCATCATAACTGGGTAATACTGTTGGTTGCATCCCTCCTTTGGAAGCCTTTATAGAGCCTTTCATAGATACAATAGTTCTGGTAAAATTAAGTGACTTATATTAGTTAGTTTCTCAGAAGATAAACCAATTAGGGATACTCAATTTAATCATGCTTTAATTCTAAGTGACCTGAAGATAATCCATACAAATCAACTTAAGTGACTTAGACATAATACCTAGAACTCAATGAAAGCTCATTTTAGGGACTAGACATTGGATTGGCTTGATACTGATTCTTATTACTTTCTCCGTTAGCTCCAATCATCGGAATACGGAATTTTAATGGGTAACATCAAAATTTATATTCTATACAATTTAGTAAGTATCATAGTTCTGATTGGATACCCAACATGGATATGATGTCCTTTTAAAAACGTATTCTTACCACTGAACTATAATTAATTTACATTTAAATATTAAATTACAAAAAATATTTTGTGATTTGAATTTTAATACTATCTCCTGATATACTGTAGTTAGCATGGGTACTCTTCTGAATTCTGATTAGTATTTATATCTCTTGACTTCAAAAATTACTAAGTATGGTCTGCTTTGCTTTCCAGCAGGTACTCATATGCAAAACATCTGTTCCTCTAAGGCTCACCTCTTTTAAATAATGTGTCTCATCAATTCAGATCTTTGCCAAATGCTGGTAATGTAGAGCTCAGGTTTGTTTTGTTGCTCTGGATTTGGTGCCATGGATTTTAGATATGAACAGTGCAGGGATTCTAAAGTGGCTTTGCTCTGGAAACCTTCACAAGTCCATGGCAGATTTATTGGCAGTGACTCGGTCAATGGATCAGTGGAACAAGGGAAAAGCTGCTCCCTCTTTGCACTTGCTGGGACACAATCCTTTTATTCACTCATGAAATAGGGACTCTTTGATGCCTTAGCTGCCTCAAGCACTAGCATAGGGAGAGGACAGAGAGGCTCCAGAAGAGTTTATGACAGTTGGTATAACTTTAGGAGTTTGGTTCCAGAGTATTGATATGGTTGAAATTGTTATATGATCTATTTAAAAAGTAGTAAGAGGGCCAACAGTCAATGACTCAATATAGAAGAAGATAGTGAGACTCAGTAAAATGAAAAATGGCTAGGAGAACACTGGAATGTTTTCACTGATTACAATTACTTGGAAACCTCTTTTATGAGGTTATATAGTGACCCCTGAAAAGGAGAGTAAATAGAGAAAAGAGGTTCCATGCCATTTTGGAAGCCTGTGGTGAATTATAAAATAGGACATGAGAAATGACAGTAAATCGATGTGAATCAATAGTTAATTATAAACACCACTGCAAAGCAAGTAGACAATACATATGATCATAACTCCGTGACATGCAGAAATCAATGTTGTTGTGATAACTGGTGTCGTTAATAGAGTAGTGAGGATGACATTAGTATTTTATACTTTGATGATATAATTTTGTATGCCTATTAAAATTTCACTTTTATTATAGCTTGTAGTATTATATAGTCAGTTAAATACTCTCCTGTTTTTATTTATTTTTCTTATCTATACTTTAATATGTTAACAGAAAGGTAATTTGTGTCGACAAGTCCTTTAGAGTGTAGCTGACCAAGTGTTTTCCTTCCGTGTCTTATAACTTTGAAGAGAAGTGATAACATTGAAAGAATTCTGGAAAGCTTAGAAAGCAGAACAAAATAAGTGCATGTCTTTGAGAGGTAGAACCAAGTAGGAAGATGCCTTTTTGTGGTAGGACCAAGTGATAGTATTTAGCTGCCTGGAGGGAGGGTTGCCTTGGAGACAGTATTTTTCCCTGCCTTTCTTCTGTTTCTTTTTCTTCTCCTAACTGCCATGAGATAAGAATCTTCCTGCAATATGCTTTTCTCTTTTGATGTAATGCCCTGTCACAGGCCCAGAACAAGAACATAGTTTTCTGAATCTAACCCTCTAAATAATGACTTGAGATGAATCTTTTCTTCATTTATTTCTCTCAGGTATTTATTACAATTTTCTTAAAGATAACCAGCTTAAATTATATAACCTTCAACAATATATTTCATTTTATACTTTCTCATTAATTCCTAGATTTAAAACAATATTCAATGTTTTAAATAAACATCTCAAAACTCATATTTGTTATCAGAATCATTCCTACTTGCCTTTAGAAAGAGATCCTATTGTACGCGCCTACCCCTGCCAGCAAGAAGATGCAACTTCAGGAAGATCTTCTTCATGCAGTTTTAATCAGGATCCTTGAAACATGTTCTTCTGACCTGTGAGAGAACAGGGGGCCCCTGCACAGGCTTAAATACCCTTGCGCTAACCAACCTCAGTGAGCTATGTGGACCCTGCAGATAGGATAATCTAATGCTGAAGCAGACAGGCTGAACAGACTTAACCAAATAAGGGCTTGTTTATGCCAGAGAGCACTCACCTTTGGGGAGGTGGAAGATGGAAGCCAGTGCCATCTTTAAGGCGCGGCACTTTGCAGCTTTCTACAGTTCCCTGTTTTTGTTTTAATAACACATCAGGCAAAGGTAGTGGTCTGGTCTCCAGTAAAGCAGTGGACATTGTAATGACCCTGAATACTGGTAGTCAGCCAAGTCAGTGCCACACCTGTCCGGTATCTTTTTCCTGGAAGTGGGGCCTCGGACACCAACCCACATGCAACCAGACTTGCCTTTCTCAGAGTTGCTCACTTCCAGAGCTAACTCGGAGTGCAGTGCTAAGCCATACAACCTGAGCGTGAAAGAGCAATTCTTGTTCATGACTGCGAGCCATGCTTGGGGAGACTGTCCTGCCTCAATGGCTGTAAATGCCTGGACAACCATAGCTGCATACTGCTTCTGCCTGGACAACCATAGCTGCATACTGCTTCTGAGAAACCTCATCTTTCAAAGGCACCACAGGCCCACAAAGGAGATAAGCAACAAGAAGACAGCCATGGCTCCCATTCCTGCCCACTCTTTCAGATTATCCATGGCAATGGGAACCACGATTACAATCTGGTAGCCAATCCTGCATCCACATGTGTCCAATTACTGCAATGATGGCCACTCGCAGCTGTGTCATCAGGTCATCAAAGTCAGCAGGACAATTTTCTAAAAGATAGCTAGACAACTGTCATGACAAATTAGCAGCATGTGTAAAGTTCTCTTACTGAATGCTGGTAACACACAAACCTGGATATTTCATTTCACATCCCAATTGGGCCAGCTGCCACAAGGTATCTGTTTGCTCCTGCACCAGATTAATTCTTTGGTTTACAATCATTACACCTCCTTTTGGTTGAGCACTGATTGTGAATTGAGCATCCAAGGCGGTAGCCACATTCTTGGACAACTCATTTAGCTTAGAGGCTGTCTGCACCCATGTGCTCATAGCCATGGCAGCCATGACTGAATCCACAACTGTAAAAGAGATAGCTGCAAGTATGGCTGCTGTAATGCCAAAATCTCTCTCTGTAGCCTTTACCAAACAGGCCATAAAATCTGAAAATAGTTCCATTGGGCCTTGCAGTATCTTAGTGAGGTTACCACTCACTTCTCCCTTATTGGGTAATGACTTCTATGCTTTTATGGCAATCTGATTTACTTGTTCAAGACTTAAGTCATTTCATAAGGCTTTCCAGACCTCAGGGCAGATGGAACACCCTGTACCTCGGCCCTGACCTTCCTCACTCTGATCAGGAGAAGGCACCGAAGGCATTGTTCCAGGAGGGTCCCTCCTCTCCCCACATCGCCATTTTTCCTCTCCCTTCCCTCTCTGCCACTTAAGGGATTATTTCTGAACTCCTTTTATGAGGGCTTGCAATTCGTCCTCAGCCCAGCAGGCTACCTTGATGTCTCCCTAAACTGTGAAACAAGGTGCAATGGTTTTGCATTACCTCAGGTATCTTTTTAGTGTGTGTTTCTTAATTTTAAGTTTCTTTGACAAAAGTAGCTCATGAAGAGCCAGAAAAATTGGATGAGACTGAGAAGTCACAATTTTGAAAATTTTACTTTCGGTTCGTTAGGACCTCTCGCTCAATGCCTGAGATTTTATTGCTGCTTATTTCCGCAGTCTTTAACTTGGTCCCAACTTACCTGGGACTTCATTGCTCCTTACTGGAGACCTTATCGTCTCTTTACTTAGGGCCTTAAATTTGGTCCCAACATTACTTTGGGAACTTGCCAGTGCTGCCCTGACTGCCAGAAGTTCTGATCTGAAAAATTCCCTGTACGGGCCACCATCTGTGCTGCGCCTGACCCTGCCAGCAAGGAAGACGCAACTCTGGGAAGATCTTCTTCATGCAGTTTTAATCAGGATCCTTGAAACATGTTCTTCTGACCCTCGAGAGACCCGGGGGATCCCTGCACAGGCTTAAATACCCTTGAGCTAACCAACCCCAGTGAGCTATGTGGACCCTGCAGATAGGCTACTCTAATGTGGATGCAGACAGGCTGAACAGACTTAACCAAATAAGGGCTTGTTTACACCAGAGAGCGCTCACCCTTGGGGAGGTGGAAAGCGGAAGCCAGCGCCATCTTTAAGGTGCAGCACTTCGTGGCTCTCTACATCCTATCTCAATGTTACTCTCTTAGTAAACCAGACTTTTCTTACATTGCTCAGTAATTCAAACTTAAAACTTCAAGGTTACCATTCAAATGCTTTCTCCATCACAGTGTAAACTTTTTACTTGTACTCTCAAGGCTACAGTTTGAAAGTTACTCCCTCATGCCCTTCTTTTGACCATAGTTGTTTAAGCTATCATCTATTTTTATTCTAATGACAGCATTAAAATAGCCTATTGGTAATGTTAATTTATTTGGTCAGATATCCCTGAGCTTAGCCTATTTCTACCCACTTGTAGGCCTGTCGCCCACAGTTATTCTCCTAGAGCTAAATTAGGGGCATTTATTCATTTTTTTTTAAACTCTTCAGAGTCTTTCCTTAACATTAAGCATCTCATTTAAAACTTTATTTTTACTTGTCCTAACATTTTGTTTAGAATACCAAGTAAGAGTTCTAACATCTGTGTTCCCTTGCTGATATTATTCACAATCTGGCCAAAACTTGGCATATACTCTGTTATCACAGTCTAGCATGTTTAACCTCCTTTAGTATCTTAGAGTGTACTGGGATCTACTTACCTATACCTCACTTGCATCTTCTCTTATGGACACATGTGACTAAGTACCACAAATAAGATAAACACTGATCCAATTGATTAAAGATAGTGCACTATATAAATTCAATTTGTCACTATGGAATATACCCAGCAATGACTGGCAGAAGCAGAAACAGAAGAATAATAAAAATGGCAATGTATCAGACAGGCCAATTTTTGATTAGAACCCTCAACAGCTCAGGAGAGTATTGTCTATTCTGGGAAACAGCAAATATAAACTTGAGTTCTTTAGTTGATATCCTCTTTTGCAGAAAAAGACCAAATCATAAATCATTTTTTTCATATCATTTAATTTTAATGTTTGTGCCAGCATAGTCTTTGTGTTCGGCACTATAAGTATTATAAACTCTAATTAGCCTTCTTAACCACTCACTGTTTTTCAATGGCCTCCCCATCCACTTGGTACCATAGTGTTCATTTTCTGTTTATTGTCTTTCCCAAATAGAAAGCTGGGAAAGTTGTAATTTAACAAACTCAGAAAATAATTAGATGTTTAAGATGTATCTTTATTGATCCAAATCAATTTATCCGACTAAGGATCAAAATTTTGGTTTTGGGCTGGTCACATCAAACAGCGTAACAGATCATTGTTAAGACAACTGCTGATGAGTGGGACAAAGTATGAAGGACGAAGATAAACAATGGAAGCAATGAGTTAATGACACTGGATGACATTAATTAAAATATAAGACCTGTAGGGATAATGGAGTTATTCTGGGAAGGAACAGTGATTTTAGCTTCTTTTCTTAGAGCTTCATATGCAAGACAATTATGTTGACTTAAAATATCTTGAGCTAAACTCTAACATGTCACATGTCACTGGAATTTTTATGTCAACCATTACTTTTGAGATGCTGACTATTTATCGGCATTAATTCCACAGCTCTAATTACAGAAATACATTAAAGCTCTGTGATTAGTGTTTAAATTAAAAATATTTGCCAGCACTTGACATACAGCAATCTCCTGCAGAATGGAGCAAGAGTGACTTTTAGCCTGAGGGATGCAAATCCAGTTATACAGACAGCCTCCTTGTGACTTTCTGGGATTAAGTTGTTAGGCCAATCTCTGACTGGCTGCAGCACACCAAACATAAATGATAATAAAAGGTGGGATATCAAATTAGAGCAAGTGTCTAACAGGGTGCCTCAAGGATTGTTACTGGGCCTAGCTTTAGTTAACACTCTCATTTATGATCCAGAAAAGCAGGTACGCAAAACATTGAGATGTTCTGTAAAACCAGGGGAAAGGAAAGAGCCTACAAATACATTTATTTTTCAAAATCACAGTTTAGTTTTAATGAGTGAAGGAAGAATATGCAGTTTTGAACTATAAATAGGTTTATATAGCTGCAAAGCAACACAAGTGTACAGGCTATCTTCTGGATTAATGCCTTACAAAATTTTCACTAACAAATCAGAAAGGAACTGCAAAACTCACTTTGATCTCTAATGAAAAAAAGTTTCTTTTTGGTTGAAAATGATATGTCCAAGACACCAACTACTCTATCATATCAATAGCCAATTATTCATGGAGGGGATAGATAACATCCATATGTATCAAACACAAAATACTAAGGTACCATAAGAAACCCCAATATATAGTAAAATTTCTGGGGAAAATCAATTTCTTTGATTGCAGATTTGTTACAGCAGGTTCTTCCCCGCCGGCTGCCGCTGGTCTGCCACCATGGTCCCACAACCACATGTGCCCCAAATAACAGAGACTCTGTATTTGATACAATCCTGTTGGCCAATTACCATTATTTTTTATGGGTTAGCTCTGTCTTAATTATTAACCCATTTCTAATTATCTAAGTATTTTCACGTGGTCGTCATATTGGGGAGCTGCGGCAAGCATGCTGCTTATTCCCTGGGCTGAATCTCGACTCCAACTAATTCCTCTCTCCTCCTCCTGGTCTTCTAGCCCCGCCTATCTTGTTTCCTATTGGCCACAGAGATTTATTAACCAGTATGAGAAACATATATACAGAATAACATCTCCCATCATCTCCTCTTTTCTGTCTAAAATAAAAGAAGGGGTTTAACCTTAACATAGCAAAATGGACCATAGAACAGTTATCAAATAAGAATCACAGTAAACAATATTTAGTCCATTAACATTTTGTAAGATTTAAAGAAAATATCATCTATCCTATCTTTGTGAGTCTAAAGTCCTATATGTAACTTATCTTTAATCCTAACTATGGGAAACTATAACTATAACTATCTGTCTTCAACTCCTTCAAAGACCACAGAAGGATAATATATAAACTCTAGAAATGACAGAGACAACTCATTGCCTGGTCAGTCACCTGAAGTTCTTCTGTAATGTTTCATCTTTAGCCCATAGGCCATAATGTGTGTTCAGACTCCTCAACAAGGCAGGAAACTTTTCTCTGTGTCCTGTAGACTGTCTGGCTGTCTGGCAGCCTCTTCCATGAAGCAGGAATCCAATAGCAATGTCCATCTTGCATCAGCAGTCACCTTTTTGTGGGTCCTGCATGTCCATTTTCTACAACATAAAGTCAAACAGTCCAGACAAGAACAGTATCTTGTCCATATGGCTAGTCTTGCCATATTAGAAGCAAACTCCATAATGTGTTTCTTCGATGTCCCCCTTCCTTTCTTCTGTAGGTGGTGTTACCAGGAGTAGTTGTGCCTCATTGTCAAGAAAATCCCTAAACCATTTTTAAATGCCATATTCTGTAGTTCTTTGAAAGGTTTGAAGAATGCCTATCTATCTCAAATACATCTCTGTATATCTAGAAATCCTAACTAACTGAACTCTAAGTTTTGACTATCATAGGTAACTCTCTAATCTGTACTAAATTATACATTACATTTTCCAATGAGCTATATAAACACAATACCTAAACAAGAGGAGACATACACATATCACAAAATTGACCTTAAATTGTATCAATAAAAGAAAATCCATTCCAAAGCAAAGTGTTCATATCTATAACATAATTCCCTTTTTACCTTTAAAAAGATTGTGTGTGGTTATAACCATTTATAACCAAGCCCATTTAAATGAAAACAAACATTTATAAACAATGTTTGGGAATTTGTGCGTCGTTCTTTCCAAACTACTTCCTGCTGGTAGAGGGCGCTGTCATGGGGGTCCAAAGAAGATGAAGAAATCTTGGCAGTAGTCTGCAAGGCTTTGTCTCAACTGCTTTGAATGTTGGATCATCTGGGGCACTGTTTCAGGGGGCCTAGCTTGATCAAACCATATAAGTCTGGAAAGAATCCATAGCTTTTCATTTTCTGTGGAAAAACAAAAATAGAAATCCTTTTCCCCAGTAACTTGTCCTTAGGCTTAAATTTTTGAGTCAAAGCATTTTTAAAATGTATAAATTGAATTAATCCAGCAGCATTTCTTTTATCAGTAGTTATTTTCTCAGCAATCAAATAATTTAAAGACAACAGAATTGCGTATAGTATCCAAAATTTCTCTGTGCTTTCCATCTTTATGTGGTTTTTTTATTACTCTATTTCTTCTATTTCTATTTTTTATATATTTTGAGACAGGGTTTCCCTGTGTAACTTTTATCTATCCTGGAATTCATTGCATACCAGGTTTATTTTGAAATCATAGAGATCTGCTTGCCTCTGTTTCCCGAGAGCTGGGATTAATAGTGTGTGCCAATACATCCATCCATTCTATTTCCTTTTTTCTTTTTTAAACCATTGTATCCTGTTTCTTTTTCTCTCCCATGCCAGCATATTTTTTTAAAACACAGTGTAAACCTTCATTGCAGGTCTCGTACACACTAATGAATTGTTAGCAGAGCTCTTTAAAAGCAAGGCGGTTTTTTGCCGCTTATGCTAATTTTGGAAACCTCCCTTAAAGGAGCCGCTCAAATCTCTATCTACAGAAAAACAAATCCAACCGAGAAAATGCTGCTACCAAGAGGTCTTTTTAGTCTCTGTTCTTTTGCTTCTAAAAGCTATTTTTTAAGCTTTTGTTAAGTTTTAAGTGAAAGTTCTCAATCCCACTTCTGACACCATTATGTTACAGCAGGTTCTTCCCCGCCGGCTGCTGCTGGTCTGCCACCATGGTCCCACAACCACATGTGCCCCAAATAACACTCAGAGACTCTGTATTTGATACAATCCTGTTGGCCAATTACCATCATTGTTTATGGGCGAGCTCTGTCTTAATTATTAACCCATTTCTACTTACCTAAGTATTTTCACGTGGTCGTCTTATTGGGGAGCCGCCGCAAGCGTGCTGCTTCTTCCCCGGGCTACATCTCGACTCCAACTACTTCCTCTCTCCTCCTCCTGGTCTCCTAGCCCCGCCTATCTTGTTTCCTATTGGTCACAGAGCTTTATTGACCAGTATGAGAAACATATATACAGAATAACATCTCCCATCATAGATTGAACTAAACTATCCAGGCATAAGCAACATAACTATAAACAAATTCTTTATTAATTTGAGGTAAATGCCAGTTCAGAGCCATCTACAGAATTGCTGCAAATGACACAATGGTGGCAGAGAGTAGCAGGTTAAGGAAGAAATTTTTCCTACATTTTATTGTACACCCTGAGATGTTTCACAAAATCACAAAGAGAGACAGGGGTAACTTAGTTTTGTGGGCAATGGGAATGAGGACCTAGAGGACCAAATAATTCTCTTCAGGTCCTGGATGCGGGGAACAGGAAAATTCCAGAATCTGGAAAACTGGATCAGAAAAATCTGTGACTCTTCCTTTTCATGCAAAAGAGATGATCTCCAAATATTCCAGGTGATTGTATGCTTTCTTCATGGTTTGTTAGGCCATGTGACAAAGCTGACTCCATGAAATTTGGCAAATCCAAAGCAATGGTGTGAAAAGGCTATTTGATAGTCTTCAGTTTCTCCCTTTCACTGTCTGTTAGAAACCATCTTCTCTTGGCTGGGTAGTGGTGGCACAGTCTTTTGAACCCAGCACTCAGGATGCAGAGGAAGTAGATCTCTGTGAGTTTGAGGCCATTCTGGTCTACAGAGCAAGTTCTAGGGCATGCTTCAAAGCTGCAGAGAAACCCTTTCTCAAAGAACCAAACAAAAAGAAAGATAGAAAGTAAGAAAGAGAAAGAAAGAAAGAAAGAAAGAAAGAAAGAAAGAAAGAAAGAAGGAAGTGTGGAAGGGACTGTGGGAAGGAGGGAGGGAGGGAGAAACAAAACCACCTTCTCTTGTACAATGTGTCACACTCATCAGCTCATTTTAGTTCTATCATATATTGCTGAAGACTGGAGTACAGCTGCCTGGAGTACAATGAACTCCTTCATCTACAAATACATTTGTTCCACAAAGCTTATTCACGCTAGCTGAAGCAATTGAGAAACTGAGCCTTTCAAACCAAATGATATACCAGAAGGCTCAGAATAAGCTATCATGGTATTTTAAATGAGCTCATATTTTGAATACATGGTTCCTGGATCTGTGTCAGTCAGCAAGTCAGAGGGGGTGTACCCGATTTACACCACAGACAAAGAGAGGGGGGGGTAGTGCAGAATTACCGAGCAGTTACCTACTGTGCTGTTTGGCCTTTCTAGAATTTTATTAGCTGCATCTTTGAATGCCATTGTAATGGTGTTTTCCTCTTCACCTGCTACATCCAGTGCTTGGCCCTAGTCCACCTGTAGCTACTTTACTCAATTAGACTCCTTGTTGGTGCTTGAGTGTGATATCATGCTAATCCCACGTGCGATCCTTTCTACTTAAGAAGCAATTATTTCCCCTTCCAAACATACAATGCTTGTTATCAAATCATTTCACTATTAATAAAGTTGTTTTCTAACTACAAATACTCTATTCTTATTAAAAATACTTATTGTGATATTTGTTTTATTTTTTGTAATATTTCATCAGATATGGAAAATAATTAGAGGTAAATAATTGCTTTCTTTTCTTTGCTAGGGGTCAGTTGGTGCTCAGGACAAAAACCTAGGCCTTTACATATATTTAATAGGTATTATCTCAGTAAGCTTCATGACTATGCAAGCATTTATATTTAGAAATAGAATGAAAATTCACTGATAACAATGCTCACCTAAGGAAAATATACACTATTTTAAAGTTAATAGTATTTGAGCTACCATAAGTAATTGCTGCCTTTCAGTGCAATAGCCTTTAGCATCTTCATTGGAATATGTATGATTACACAAGGTAGGAATTCCATGTTTCATCATAGGAGAAGGAGTTTAGGGAGGCCAATTAAAGTTTTCCAAGTGTCAATATACCCACATAGTTTTGTCCTGCTTTTGAGGCTGAGAATTTCCAGAAGAGTCATTTTCATGCCATTAGTGACACCTCTAAGATTTTTCCATAAAAAAATTTCAAAAGCATTTTAATTTCACCGTGTATATTTAATTTTACTTCCACTGTATTAATGAGGCTTCTTAGGAGTTATCATATATTTGTAGATATATGCTCTACATAATGTATGCACCACAATGTAAGGTACTTGTTTTTGTCATTCTTATGTTTATCCTTTTTCCTGGTCTGACAAAATATTAAATAGTTAGTATTAAGTCCAGGGAATCTTTGTCCTATTTTTTAGGCAAGATTTTTACCATGGGTTATAAACCTGAGGAATGTTACCAAAGTTACCAAAATATAGTCAAGGTTTGCAGTGATTTTGTTAGAATTTGGTGAAAGAATCATTCCCTGGTCTGTGTCAATCATACAATAGATCTTTTAACATTAAGTCCACTCTGTTGTCAAATATATATGAATATAAACATACTGGAGATTGATTGCTCTTACCAGGCAAGAGAGTTTCTACCATCTTTGCAAACACCTTAACATTGTAATGACTGTTCTCAGTACTGTCATAAGAAAGCATTAACATATCAACATAGTTATAGTTATTCTGTCACCACTTTTTCTTATAACTATTTTCCTCTTATTGCTTTGTTTCCACTGTTAGATTATAACGATCAACATCTATTTACACACCTCAATAAAGCATAATACAATTAACTACTCATTGAAAACACACATCAGTAGAAGTTAGTACTCTTTTCTTACCCACCTCTCCCCCACCCTCTCTTTTTCTGTGTGTGTGTATGTGTGTGTGTGTGTGTGTGTGTGTGTGTGTGTGTATGTGTGTGTGTGTATTTGTGTACATGATCTTGAATTTTAAAGAAAGACTTAATAAAGTTAAATATATTACCTGGTGTAATGTGTTCAGCAATCGGTAAAACTTATTTAATTCCAGACTTGTCAGGTGCTTGAGTTTTGAGGACCCTGATTCACGGTGTACCAGAAAAGAAATCATCAAATGATACAGAGGAATATGGCAGTAGCCCTATTTTAAAAGAGTACATGGTTCAGTATGCTTCAATTTGATTAAAACATAGGCAAGGTGAGGAGATTATTTGTCTAGTATAATAACCAATCACTCTATCCCAATGCTATTCACTACAGAATAGCACCTGCTGCCAAATACCAAAACAGAACATGATGAACATATTATCTTTGTAATTCTAAAGTTCTTTTGACCCTCTGTGCTTCTACTTATAATCTTCAAATTTAATAATTTATTAAAGACCTTAATTATGAATACACACTTCTCAAAAGAATTCAGAGAACAAGGAAACTGAGGCCAAGACAGTAAAACCAGCATCCCCAAAGTCACATAGTAATTGGAAACCCCTCCCCCAAAAACATTTTTAACATAGCTGACTTCCTTCAACAGCTTACTCTGCTCATCTAATTTTTAAATTAATTTAAACATTTACTTAACTATCTCACTTGATCTATAAAGTTTTGATCTTTCTGTTCTTTTAAGTCTGCTAATGCTATTGATTTTAGGAGTATTTTTTGGAATGTAGACTTTTTTTCTTAAAAATGTAATTATTGGAAAAGTTTCATGTCTTTTACCTTTTTGTGACATAATATATATTGACTACAGGTGTACTACCTTATTACACCATGGGACATTTCTTTATAACCTTGTTTCCAATGTCAGGTTCTGAGCACCTTTGAAGGTTTGCCAAATGCAGTGGTTTACTTTTAGAGTTTGCTATGCCAACCTTGTGATTCCAAGTTAAATTTTCCAGAAGACACAGAAGATTGTAAAGGTAAAACCATTTCAACACCTAGCAGAGGCATTTATGTCATTCTTAGCTGTAATCCCCACAGTTGAGAAGGTACTTCAGCCCCCTTTTTAGTTCAGTACCATACAGATTATATGTTATGGGGAAGGCATTTACATTATGGTGTGATTCAGAGATCCTCAAATTTCAAGTTAGTTGAAGAATTCAACTGAATTAGCACCCAGGAAGAGTTAAACTTCCCAATGACATGTTCTCCCGAGCCATCCTCTGGAATCACATGACAAACATGTCTTTTTATAATATATATACACATATATACATATATACATGTATATATATATGTATATATGTATGTATGTATGTATGTAGTATATATATATATATATATGAATATATATAGTATATATATTCCTGAGGGATTTATATAATGCAGTACAGACAATTGAATTTCCACCCACTGTCAACTCTTTGTATTCTTGTTTGCTTTTATGTGATGTAACAGTCTTCAGTCACATCAGTGAATTCCCCAAAATTGTTGTAGTAGTTTTTGATGAATCTCCTATTCTGTGGGTGTTCATGCTATACCTGCAGCCTTTTTCTATGATCATGCTGTAAGAGTATTGACAACACTCTCCTCCTTGTGTTGCAGATGAGTACTCCAATTTATGTCTAAAATACCAACTCAGAAGAACAAATGAAGAACAAAGAGAAGGAGGGCAGAGTGGGGGAGGGCAGGGAGACGAGAAGTGGGTAGAGAAGAGGAGGAGTTTAGTCATGTTAAATCATGGATGAGGCTGAGAAAAATAAATCAGCAGCAGCATTTGAAATCATTCTGAAGCTTTTGCTAGTGCTGCTCTTGTCATTTGAAGAGTGGAAAAAGAAAATAGGTAAACTAGTTTAAACATCGAATGCTTTTATACAGTTGAAAAGACAACAACTCCTTCGTTGTAGTTCTGATAATAAAACATTAATTTTCCAAGATTAAATTTCACCAGAGAAATAATTAAAACAATAGCTGTGAAATGAATTCTGCCAATAGCTTTTTATATAATACTGATGTCAGTTATTACTTCTTTTAATCACGGACTGTGGATCCAACAGTCAGAGGCTGTGCCTTTGGGAAGAGGAGACAATGACAATTTTATGTTCTTTCCCTGACTCTCTTCAGTGTAATTATATAATGTACATATTAACTACAGAAAATGTTTTCCTTCTCTGGCTGCACCTTATAAAAACAATAAATTTTGAAGTTAGAGCATGACATAAAGTACAAACTCAAATATATTGTCTCTTCACAAGTATATTAATTCAAGGAAATTGCTTCCTATCTGGTCTCTGGTTTACATATATATGAATTTTAGTTCTATAAGCAAAATTAATACAATGAAATTACTAGACTGGTGCTTTTTAGACTTCTTTTAGTACTTTAACTTTTTATTTATACTAAGTAATGCGATGATACACACATATATATGTTATGAATATATATATATATATATATATATATATATATATGTTGTTATTGGAATAGTTTGCTCTTGTATATTTCAATTCATGACTTTACTTATAGTGAGGTTATTGAATGAAGCAATGAATTCACTTGAATGAACACAATTATTAATCAAAATGGCATATTTGACAAAAACATATTCAATGTCATCATTTTAACTTATTTTTATATTCTGATTCCGTTATCAAAAAATGTTACCAGTGTGGAGGACGATTTTCAAGCTTTCCACTTCAGACTATTAGAATAAAACTTGAAATATATTTTTAAACACCACTAAGAACATTTCATCAATCTTTAAGCCCTAATCACATCTGGAAACCCCTCCCATTCCTTTTACAATTTCCTGATATGAACAGGATTGATGATAGACTTCTAAAGTTGGTTCTCCAAGTTTCATTGCTAGATACTTTACATTTCTTATAGTCTAATTTATGATGAAGCTTAATAAGAATCTCATCAAAGAAATAAACAAGTGCATAAAGCAATCCCTGTTTCATAGTGTTTGCTAACTTCTGTAGATTGAGAAACTCCAAGCATAAGTGGAAACATTTTTTATAGGACACCATTGAACTGTAAAAGATGGTTGACTGTCTTTTCTTTTTGCTGACTTTAGTGTCCCCATCACAGAGCTGGATTCATATTGGTTAATGCTCCAATTAAAACTTCATAAATATCTTGAATCAGAGCTTGATATTAAAGGTTGCAAAAACAGTTCATTAGGTGTCACTGCTATATTTAAACCATATATAAATTGAATTAATCCAGCAGCATTTATTTATCAGCAGTTGTTATTTTCTTTGCAGTCAAATAATTTAAAGAGAACAGAACAGCGTACAATATCCAAAGATTCTCTGTGCTTTCCATTTTTATGTGGCTTTTTTATTAATCTATCTCTTTTACTTCCATTTTTACATATTTTGAGACAGGGTTTCTCTGTGTAACTTTTATCTGTCCTGGAATTCACTGCATACCAGGTTCATTTTGAAATCATAGAAATCTGCTTGCCTCTGTCTCCCGAGTGCTGGGATTAAAGTTGCGTGCCACCCAGCCATTCTACTTCCTTTTTTCTGTTTTTAACCATTGTATCCTTTTTCTTTTTTTCTACCAAGCCAACATATTTTTTTTAAAAACACAGTGTAAACTTCCATTGCAGCTCTCATACACACCAATGAATTGTTAGCAGAGCTCTTTCAAAGCAATGCATTTTTTTTTCTTGGCGCTTATGCAAATTTTGGAATCCTCCATTAAAGGAGCTGCACAAATCTCTGTCTATAGCAAAACAAATTCAACTGAGAAAATGCTGCTACCAAGAAGTCTTGCTAGTCTCTGTCCTTTTGTTTCTAAAAAATATTTGTTAAACTTTTGATAAGTTTTAAGTGGAAGTTCTCAGTTCTACTCCTGACACCATTATGTTACAAGCAGGTTATTCCCGGGCCGCCATCTGGCCCTACTCTTTGTTCCTCCCTGTGGGCTGCCTGGTCCTGCCACCATGAGAGTCCCAAATAACAATCAGAGACTCTGTATTTGATAGAATCCTCTTGGCCAGTTACTATTATTGTTTATGGGCTAGCTCTGTCTTAATGATTAACCCATTTCTACTTATCTAAGTATTTCTACATGGTCAATTTATCTGAGTGCAGCGGCATCTTGCTTCCTCTATGCTCTACATGCTGACTCCTCCTTACTACTTCCTCTTTCCTCTTTGTCTCTTAGCCCCACCTATCTTGCTTTCTCATTGGCCACAGTGCTTTATTCATTAACCAGTATGAGAACCATAGTTACAAAATAACATCTCCCAACGTTGCCTGTCTTTTCTTTTTGCTGACTTTAGTGTCCCCATCACAGAGCTGGATTCATATTGATTAATGCTCCAATTAAAGCTTCTCAAATATCTAAAATCGGAGCTTGATGTTAAAGGTTGCAAAAACAATTCATTAGGTGTCACTGCTATATCTAAACTTGACTATTAATTCCCTTCATAAATGCATTTGCTAAAATATAGGTGCCTTTTAAAAGGTAGAAGAAAATAAGCATGACTTAAGAATATCACTTTGGGGCCAGATGTGATGGTGTAGGCCTTTGATGCTCAGACAGAAGCATGTGGGTCTCTATGAGTTAAGGATGACTACATAGTGATCTCCAGGCCACCCAAGGCTATATAGTGAGACCCTGTCTAAAAGAAAAAAATCTGAATTTATCTACTACCAAAACAAAATGTCAGCTTTCTTCTTGCTTCAAATATTTGTATCAGTACTACTGATACATGGTCCTTGCTCTTTAAATATCAATATATTTTTGAGTTGTTATTAAGACACCATTAAATAAAATTCATAAAATTCATAATTTATTCAGTAATATATGATTGTTCTGACAGAGGATAGATGTACAAAACAGAGAGTGTTGATTCTTACATTATGTTACCTACAGTGGTCTTATAATTAATTCAAATATATCATTGCGGGTCAGTTTTTCTGAATTGTTTTTACTATATTTTTTCTTCCTCAATAATACAATTTTTTAAGCCTAGTTCCCATCAAGTGATTTTAAGATATGTTAAAATGGACCTAAATATATATACTTTTTTTGACATGTATATTGGGTGATGATAAAAAAATGGCTACATTTTTCCTTAATCAATTAAAATAGCACAGTATGTAAACATACACATAGTTCAACAGAGTAATTATGAATATTTCAGATCTTCCTTTTTACTACCTTAAACTTTCCTTCTGGATTTACTTGTCAAACAACAGAACTGACTGTATATTTGCTGTATTACTATTCTTGACATCTTTGTGACACCCCAGCCTCACATTGACACAGGGTTTCTCTGATAATTGCATAACTGTCACCTTCTCAGTCAGTTCTGGTGACATGCACTTTCATTTTCAGATCAAATTTTAGATGATCACTTGTGATGCAACCAACACCTTTTCTTTTAAGCTTTAGAGAATTGACTGTGTATTGTAGAGATATGACTGTGACATTCTCCAACTGGTTGTACTTGTAGAAGCCAATGATTAGGAGTGTTTAAGAAGATGGAAGAATCAGGAGTTCCCAGTGACCATAGTGTCAGTTTGCTACCTCTATGCTTGTGAGTCCTATAATTCCCTTGCCTGAGGTCTATAAAAGGCAGTCAAGAGATATACTAGGCAGGAAATAAAAATGAGCAATTTGAAAATCAGCTTACCTTATATTTTTCTGAAAGTTCATCCTGATTTGGAGGGTTCATTTTAATGAAGCTAATTTAAAGACTGTTAACAAGAGTTTCATTAATAAATAAATAAATAAATAAAAAGAATCATCAGAAATATCAGTGCAAACCATCTTACTAAATCTCCAAATATTTTAATTAACTAGAAAAGGAATAAATATGATGGGGTATTTTTATGTTTTTAATCACGAGGTAGACAAGCATTGTTGAGCTGTAGAACCTCAAAAAATTAAGAAGACTTAGGGACATTTGATAGTTTACTTGTATTTTAAACTTTATATGGTTTTAGATAATAGGGCTGGCATACCTCCAAATATTAGTAGAAAATGTCATGTCTATATTTCCATTTTATACTATCAAATGCTTTTACCAAATGATTGATATACATATATGTATTAAAATATATGTTAGAAATATATTTTAAAAGGTAGTGTTTGCCTTATGGATAATTTAGCAACTTATATGATGAAGTTTTGAGTTCAAGAGATGAAATTGTATTTATGATTTTTCAGAAACTACCATGGTTCTTTTATTTGTATAAAACATAGCTTAAATATGTTGGCAAATATGAAATTCATGTCAAGGAGTAAGTTTATTCGCATAGTTGTATTACACAGAAAGCTTTTAATTACTTATTTTTAATCCTGAGGATTGAACATGGAGTCTTGTGCATAATAGGAAAATATTGTACACCTCAAATATTTACCTAGGCTTAATAAAATCATTCTTAGTATTTTATTTTCAGTAGAAGTTTCAGTAATGTAGTAATTGTTTAATCTACCTTACCTATGACTTTATAATAGAAATGATTTTTAAGTAGATTGCTTCATAAGTTTATCATGACAAAATCTATAACTTTAATAACACATAAATGGTATGATCATTGGGTACATTCTACTCCACACTCTTGTTTTTCTATAGCAAAATTTAAGCTCTCTAAATATAATATGGTTTGCAGAATATCTTCTGTGATTGGGGTGTACTTTATCAAGACAACCCAGCAAAACCTGTTAACCCATTACAAAATTTCTAAATGCTAATATTTCTGAATTCTTGTTCAATGATATCAAAAGTAACTTAGGCATTCCTTTTGTGAAATATTTCTTTTGTAGGTCACAGTGCAGGCAACAAAGAAGTAGATCAATTAGTTGTCTAAGTAAATAGCAATGTATCCCTGAGTTCTATATATGAAAGGTTTTTCCAGCTTCAGAAGTTCCATAAGCATGTTGCTGGTAGTAAGTTTTAGTGAGAAGAGTACAGTGAACAGATAGGCATTAAAAGGCTTTTGTTTTAAAAATTATAGACAACAAACAAAGAAAGTCAAAATCTATTTGGATTAACCCACGTTCCAGGCTACCAATCAGTTCTTGAATTTCTATCCTTCTTTCAAAAGACAGGAATTCATTCCTACAGGAATGAGGTCTTAGTGACCTAAGCACCTCTCATTAAGTCTCATTCAATCTCAATACTCTTGTGGAAAGAAATAATTTTCTAACATAGGAGCTTTTGGGACAAATAAGTTGTCTGTTTGCAAAAGACTATGATTTGAAACTCCTCAGGATGAATTTTAGAACAGCAAACTTTGTTACCTAGGGGTATCAAAAGCCTTCTGATACTTGAAGAAAACCTGTTAGACACTGGGTTTGCATAATTTGTTTGTTATTTTTTTTAAAAAAGTTGGGTTTGCATAATTTCTTTGTTATTTTTTTAAAAAAGGCAGAGATCCATTATTTGATTTATTTTGTGCAGTTATAGCTATCATACTTGGGGATTTACACAAGCTCTGCCAGTATATGACCACAGAGGCACAACCAATCCTGGTTATAAGTTCTAATTCTGTATACAAAAGGGAAGAGTATTCTAAAAGTAAACTCACTGATAATGATATGAGTAATCGTAAAAGCACTAATAACAATTATATAATGCTTTAAATGGACCAAAACTAAAAGACAAATTTTCATTACCATACAGTTAAACTTTGAGGCAGATGGCACTGACTTCTGCTAACATATTTGTTTGTGACACAACACAAATATTCTCCATTTTTTAACAAATCATATTTCCAAATGTTTAGGACCATAAGAATAATCATTAACTGATTAACTAATACATTCCTTCATTTGCTGAATCTCTGTCCAGTTTAGAACTTTCATTATACCCAAAATATCAGGATGGCCATATAGTTTCAGGCACCAGATCCAAACTTATTATTGTCAAAGGATGTTCTATTTTAGTTAAACCATAAAACAGTACACTATTTTTAGCTTGTGTGTGTGTGTGTGTGTGTGTGTGTGTGTGTGTGTGTGTGTGTGTGTTTATGCATGTGATGTCTAGGAATCATGGCATGATTGTGGAATACTCTTCTCTACCTTCACTATGTGGGTTCGAGGAGTCTAGCTCAGATAATCAAACCAGGTAGTTTGTACCTTTTCAATGAGTTTTTTAACCAGCCTTCTCCCAAAATTTTGATAAAGCATTCAGTTACTCCATCTTGGTTTCAAAATCCTTCTTGTATCAACTCTTACTTCTTATTTCCATTATCATGGATCTTCTTCTCCCACATTTCATAAAACCAAACTCTCTTTCCAAATCTTAATAAGAAGGATTGAAGCAGAATTGTGGTTTATAATGGTCAGAATAAACAAATAGGCTGAATAGATGTTTATTTAGGGAGAAACAACTAACAAAACAGACAGATGAACACAGCAGTTGGAACCAGATGCTCCTCTCTCAACATCCTGCCAGAAAGAGAGTGTTCCCCACCTCTACTCAGACCTAGTTCCACCAGTCATTTCTGCCCCTGGTTCCACCCCTCAATGGGTGTGGTCAGTGCCACAGAAGCAGACAAAGTGAAAATCCCACTACAATTCCCCTTTTAGTCTAAAGAAAAGATTTAAGCTTGATACAAAACTATATACATAACAGTGAATAACAAATGTGCTCTAAGAAGAGGAAAATCGAGAACAAAACCACAAACATATCTAGTTCTAGCGTGAAGGCATAAGGGAGTTTACAATAGAGTTGTCCTAAGCTGGAAAGCTTAAGTCTAGTACCTAATATATAAACTAGAAAGAGAGAATAAAACTTGTGATAGTTTAATCTACAACCTCATCAAGACCTGAGAAAGAAAATAATGGTACTAGGGTAGACAGGAAGTGTGGATGAGCAACTTGCAAAAGGTGCAGCCAGGACAGAAACAGCAAGCTACCTGGACAATCACCCAAGGTCTCACAGCAACGTTGGTACATCCAATTTTGCCTAAAGCCAGGAGTATTTGACAGACAACAATAAAAGCAGGGAGGAAGAAAGGCTGTCTTACCTTGACTTGGCAAGGTTCAGCAGTCTTCTATGTTTGTCTCCTGCAAGCACATAGGACTGCATGTCCAAATCAGTGGTCAAGGTTGAGGCAGTTCCTTGCCCAAGAGGCCATTAGTTGAAGATAGGATGAACTCCAGCAGGAGCAACAACAGTGTCCAACATATTTTCAGGAAAGTACATACTGTAAGAGACTACTGCTTCCTTTATTCCCAAATAGTGTCCGGAAGTGTACCACCAAATAGCTTCAGGCAGCAGACGATCCTTCTGATCCTGAACCCTGTAGAATAGCTTTTAAGAAACAAAGGCGAGCAAAATTTTGTTAAATGAAAGAGTGAAACGAGCATTGTACAAATTGTGGAGACCACAGGGATAATAGGAGCTGCCTGCAGCTGTAGCATGTATGTTTTCCACCAGCCTGCCTACCTCTGGAACCCAAAAGCACACAAAAAGGGCAGGCCGAGTCTGGGCCTTCTGCAGCAACACAAAAAGCAGGGCTCTGTGCTAATGCAATTTGAGGGAATGGGCAGAAGATGAGCAGTGGTCTTAGGGCCACAATGGAGATAAAAGGAATTCTAGGGCAGGGTTTGTCCACCTGGTTAGGCAAGGGACCCTGCCCATTCAGGGAAGGTGGGGGAAGGGTTGTGGCTTATGCCACCTGGGTGATACCCAGGTGCTGTGTAAATCCTGATCCCACTTCTGACACCAGATATTGCGGTTTACTAAGGGTCAGGATTAACAAATAGGCTGAATAGATGTTTATTTAGGGAGAAATAATTCACAACACAGACAGATGAACACAGCAGATGGAACCAGATGCTCCTCTCTCCATGTCCCACCAGAAAGAGAGCATTCCCAGCCTCCACTCAGACCTAGTTCCACTGGTCAGTTCTGCTCCTGACTCCACCATTCAATGGGTTTGGTCAGTGCCACAGAAGCAGACAAAGTGAATATCCCACTACAAAGTGGTGTCTAACTAAAGAGATGCTCATCTAAAAAAGGTATTGTTATACTCCCTAATTTATTTTATAGTTATAAAGTATTTTTATTTTAAAACCATTTTCGTTCATATGCTGAAAGACTTTTTTCTTTGAGTTTACCATACCTCACTTGTTCCTGTTATGCAGTCAGAAGCTGTGCTATTGCCGAAAGGTTGATGTAGTCAACTATTTCCTACTCTGGTACTCTCATAATAATCTCCACACACATGAGTGCCAACAATTCACAATGCTGTAACTTCTAAGGCTGTTTTTATTCTCTGTGTCTTTTTTCCAATTTATTTTCATAAGAGAGTGAGTCTAAACAATGACAAACAGAATGAATAGAAAATAATATGAATATATTCAGATATAGTTTGAGATGCCAACAACAAATATTGAGAAAGATAGGTGTTCTAAAACTTTTGAAATGTAGTCAACTATGGATTAGTTTTCCTGAAAAGATAAAACAGTGGGAGAGTGAGAAAATGACATGGTACATAAAATATTCTACTTAAGGTATTTTACATTATATTATACTCAGATTTAAGTGTTATGGAGTTATCAAGTCAAGTGTCCAAGATGAAGGTGAATTGGAAAGAGATTTTTGAAAAGCATTAACATACCACTCACATGTGGAATGAGGGAGTTTCTTTAGATGACCTACAGAAATGGTCCAGTGGGGCTGGGGTGGGGCGGCTCACTCAGCTTGCAGAGAAAAAGGCATGAATGTGACACAATAAAAAAGAGATAGAAAAGTGGAAAAGCCAAAAAAAAAAAACCAAAAAGCAAGCAAATATAAATAAGCATAATTTGAAAGAAAGGAAGAACAAAAAGAGGGAGGAGGAAGGAAACAATTTCTTGTTGAAACATACTAAAAACTCACATAAAATTAGGGCAAATAAACCACTTACTGGATCTTTTCAACATGAAGATAATTACCATATTAAGTATAAATATTAAGAGGATAGAGGATAGTTGCCCTACTAGAAAATTAATGATTGTAAAGTTTAACTATATCATTAACACTAAGAGCTATTTTTTCTCAAAGGCAACTCGAATCACTGTATTAACAATCAAAGCAATATGTAGAAGGTTTCACAAATAATTTATCAATTGGTGTGTGTATACAGCTTCCAAATACAATATAATGAATAAGAATTTGGCTGTGCATGTTAACACATAGGAGAATGTGGGAGGTGGAAGCAGGCCTTTTTTCTGAGGTTGATGTTCTCAACATTACTAAACTTTGCCTCAATAAGAATAACAAATTTATTTTAAGTTCTAGTCACATATTTTAGAACAAGATAACAATATACTATATGTTAAAGAGAATTTAATGTCTCATTAGTGTTTAGATATGAATTTATATATTGTTTACTTTTCTCTTTATTTATTTGTTTTTTATTTTTCTTATTTTACATATTGATCCTAGTTCCCTTTTCATCCCTCCCTCCATCCCTCTCTCCCACCCTCCCATGCCCCTCAATCACCCCCACTCCATATGCAGTATGATGCCTTCTTGGAAAGGTCATCTAAATCTGTCAAGTTATTTGGAGTAGGGGCTAGGCGTTCCCTCCTGCCTCTAGGTTAAGGGATTATCCCTCCATGGGGAGCATGCTCCCAAAATCTTTTGTGCAAAAGGAATACATGAGGGTTCCACTGGCAGAGGTCCCTTAGACTGCCCAGGCATTTTAACTAAGACCCATGTTCAGGGAGTATGAGTTGGTCCAATACTGGATTCCCGGCTATCAATCTGGGGGTTCATTAGCTCCTCCTTCTTTAGGTCATCTGTCTCTGTGGGTTTATGTAGCCTGGTCTTGTCCTCCTCTCTGAATTTGGATTCCAGTTCAGCTCATTGTTTAGCTGTGGGTGTCTGCTTCTGTTTTCATCAGGTAGTAGATGAGGGTTCTATGATGGTGAATAAGTTAGTCATCAATCTTATTATCAGGGAAGGGTATTTATGGTAGCCTTTCCACTGTTGCTCAAAATATTAATTTGAGTCAGTCTTGTAGGTCTCTGGACATTTCTCTAATTCAGTTTTCTCTTAAAATGTATAATGGCTCTCTCTTTTCTTCTCTCTCTCTCTCTCTGTCTCTCTCTCTGACTCTCTCTGTCTGTCTCTGTCTGTCTCTGTCTGTATCTCTCTCTCTCTCATCTATTCCTCCCCTGACTCCATCTTTTTATTTCCATATGCTTTCCTCTCCTCTGCTTGTCATTCTCCTAGTCCCCTCTCCACTTACTGCCCCCGCCCTCCTAATATGCTCAGGAGATCTTGTTTCTTTTCCCTTTTGTGAGGGTCCTTATATGAATCTCTTGGAATCCTCCTTGTATCCTAGTTTATCTGGAGGTGTGAATTATAGGCTAGTGATCCTTTGCTCTAAAATCCATATATGAGCGAGTACATACCATGTTCTCTCTTTGTGACTAGTTTACCTCATTCAGGATGGTTTCTTCAAGTTCCATCCATTTGCCTGCAAATTTCAAGATTCCGTTGTTTTCTTTTGTTTTGTTTTTTGCTGCTGAATAGTATTTCATTTTCTAAAAGTGTCATATTTTCTTTATCCTTTCTTCATTTGAGGAGCATCTAGGTTCTTGCTATTACAAATAATGCTGCTATGTGTTACGAGCACATTTTTCCCTGCTGGTCAGGTCCCGCCACCATGCCAGCCCCCAATAACACACAGAGACTCTGTATTTGATACAATTTTCTTGGCCAGTTACTAATTCCTTACTGGCTAGCTCTGTCTTAATTATTAACCCATTTCTACTTATTTAAGTATTTCCACATAGTCATCTTATTGGAAAGCGGTGGGCCCGCATCTGCTCTCTCCAGGCTCTCCATGTTTACTCCTCCTTCCTACTTCCTCTTTCCTCCTTGTGTCCTAGCCATGCCTATCTTGCTTTCTCATTGGCCACAGTGCTTTATTCATTAACCAGTATGAGAAACATATTTACAGAATAACATTTCCTATCTGCTATGAACCTAGTTGAGCACATGTCTTTGTTGCATGGATGTGGATCATTTGGGTATATGCCTAGGAGGGGGATTGCCAGGTCCTGTGGTAGACTGATTCTCATTTTCCTGAGGAATCACATACTGATCTTCAAAATGGCTGTACAAGTGTGTACTCCCACCAACAGTGTGGGAGTGTTTCCCTTTCTCCACATCCTCTCCAGCATAAGTTGTCAATAGTGTTTCTAATTTTAGCCATTCTGGCAGGAGTAAGATGGTATGTCAAAGTTGTTTTGATTTGCATTTTCTGATAGCTAAGGATGCTTAGTACTTTCTTAAGTGTCTTTCAACCTTTTTGATTTCCTCTATTGATAATTCTCTCTTTTTAATTTTTAATAGGATTATTTGGTGTTTTGTATACCATTTTCTTGTGTTCTTTGTATATTTTGGAGATCAGCCTTCTGTCAGATGTAGGATTGGTAAAGATCTTTTCCCGGACTGTGGGCTGCCCTTTGATCTTGTCAACTGTGTCCTTTACCTTACCAAAGCTTTTCAGTTTGAGGAGGCTACATTAATTAATGTTTACCTCAGTGTCTGTGCTACTGGAGTTATGTTCAGGAAGTGATCTATACTATACCAACTTGAACTCACTCTATCTTGACTATTGTTTATTTTTTGTGTATGATTGCTATTTTAAGACAATGACTACAAAGGATTTGACTGTTAAATCCAGCTTTATGTAACAATTTGCATTTGCTGGGAGCTGGTTTTATCATATAACTGAACATCTTTACACAGTTTGTGATTATTGAGTGTGGTGTATCAGTACTCATATTCTATCATTTAACTTCTCTTTAACTCACTAATGTTCTTTACACTGCAAGAGTGTATCTAGAATTGATTTAGTAACCCTTCTGTTTCAATTGGTGAAATGAAGACACACACTTTATTGTGTCCTAGTTTTTGAGTCAGAAAGTCCACAGGGCATTAAATTTAATGCTGGTTGGAGACCACTTAATGAAACTCATTGCTATTATTTTGAAGAAGTCACTGGTAGTTGAACAAAGCTACAAAGTAAAATGCATATAAGATTATCTGGGGTTTTGAGACTATCACTGGATACCAGGGTGTGTAGGTATGTATCATGTAGATGGTTTGGCATAGGCTATTCACTTGGTCATCTTCTGAAGTGAAAGTGAATGGGTTTGAGAGTGAATCCAGTGAGTCTGTTTAGTACTACATATATGTGCACAAGTAGAGAATCACCTACTGAAGTCTGGGTAGCCTCATGGAGAATAATGATAATATATCCCTAAAAACATAACATTATTCTACTGCACCTAACAGCCCTCATTTGTCAGCATCTCCTCAACTAGGAGTCAGAATTCTGTAGTCCTACCTTCATGCATTCTGATATTTTAGCTATCTTTTCATATATAACATCTCTGCAAGAAAGTTGGTTTCAGCATCTTACAGGAGATTAAGAAACAGTATGATCTAGATTTTAATAGTAAAAGATTTGAATTGACCTGGACAGTCATCTTCAAAACATGCTAGGAGTGTGCTTCATAAGTCAGTATTAGTAAATAGATTCCACTAGGAGTTGAACTCTTAATGTAAACATTATCCCTTCTTATGTCCAAAAATTTGTCCTATACCAGGGTATATAAAGATAATGTTAACTTGTATTACCATTAGTGGGCTTGCCCTTATAAGTAATGTATATATTCTTCAAACACAATCTGTTTGGAGAAGATGCTGTTTAATATGTAATATGCTATGGTATACTAAGACATGGGAAAGAAATAGCAAAGACCATAAATGCCATCATAAAGGTAAAGTCTTACAGGACTATTGAATATTTATTTACACTTGGTTTGTATTTGTTAGTTTATTTATTTAATTTGAGTCAAGACTACTCATATAGACAGACATATATAATTTTCCTCAGAAATACATGTAAGAATTCATCCTTGGTATTTTCATGGGCATACTATCACTTGATTATGAGTGTGTAATTATTCAGTAACATAAAAAATTGTCTTTTCAAGTGCTGTTATACAACTTTTCATCTCAGAATTTCATACAATACTATTACTCCATATATTCTGATACTTGATGTTGTTGGGCTCCATTATTCATAAAAATCAAAACTATATATGTAATATCTCTTTTCATTATTGACCTTCATTTCTCTGACTAGTAGTAATGAAAAATACCTCTTGAGATACTACTTGGCCTCATGGGCTGACTCCATTTTTATCTTCGTTTAATGTGTCTTTCCCAGTTTTCTACTAGATTACTATTTTCTTATAGTATGTTTAATGGATTCTTGAGTGTGTGTGTGTGTGTGTGTGTGTGTGTGTGTGTGTGTGTGTGTTTTGTTTTGTTTTTGTTTTTGTTTTTTGAGACAGTATTTCTATGCATTGTTTTGGAACCTGTCCTGGAACTAGCTCTGTAGACAAGGCTGGCCTCAAAATCACAGAGATCCATCTGCCTTTGCTCCCAAGTGCTTGGATTAAAGGTGTTCATCACCAATGCTGGCTATGGATTCTCAATATTAGCACTGTGTAATTACACATGTTTAAATTTTCTTCTTACTATTAATCATTTCAGTCATCTTAAGATGTGTTTTGGTGAAAATAAGGAACTGTAATAAGCAGCAATGAGCATAGAAATTATAAAAGTGTCTTGTGGGGGGGTCATGGATTTCTGATAAAACTACAGACTATTTTTCCCAAGAAAAACTTCACATATCCTTTTTGCATACTATTTGGGGCATCCATCAATATAATTTTACCCATTCAGACCTGTGAGTTATTAACACCATATCCTCTGACATAATGTTCTAGAATGTAGTTGCAAGAATGCCACATTTTAAGGTGCAATTGTAAGATTCAGAAAGTACTAAGAATTCACACCATGTGTTATAACTGTCAAGGAATGTTCTTGTCACTTTGGGGGAAGAGGAAATAATTTCAAACATTCATTCTTATAAACTGTAAGAAAGGTTCAGAGAACATCTGCACATTTTGGAGTCATATTCAGTGAGCATTTGGCTAAATCAGTGTCACTGTCACTGTCACTTTCATGCATATGCCAGGTACATGGAAATGCTCATAGCTCTAACCATTTAAATTATCATACTTTCTAAATACCTCTAATATTTCACCTCCCACATGGTATGATGGCTGCAGCTGTCCTTCCTTTACCACCTTATTTTTGTTAAAAGAGCAAGGAAACCCATCAGAGTACATCAGACAATATGCATGGACTTAAATGGAAAAGGAGACCCTGATTGGATTCTCAAGCTGAAAAAAAAAGTGCTTCTTTTAGCAAAATTAAAGAAAGGAATTTTGTTATTTCTAACTAGTTCTGTTGGTATCTTTGGTATTAGGTATCTATAACAAGAACTCTTTTCTTCTTGTACTCTTTAGAGGATACCAACATATTTGTTTCTTTTTAAAACAACTAGTCTGACATATTTTAAATAGAACATTGTTGTAGGATATGACTTCTGAAACAATACAGTCACATTTTGGGCTTGACTATTCTAGTTCAAGTCTTAGTGGTTTTAGTGACATTTCTATAATATTTGAGGGTGAATCTATTCTGATTTTCAAGTTCAACATCCTGCAACTTTGGCTAAACTTAAGCCCTGTAAAATAACCCATTGCATTCACAGCAGAAATTCACCATATGGGCAACTTTGATTACCTCCTTACATATTCAGTACAAAGCAGACTGCATCTGGCTCTCCCTGAAGTTCTCAAATGTCACATTTGGGTGTCATCAAGTTAAGTTATGTATTTTACTCTACTACTTCTCCAAGGGATATGAAAAGACAAAAATTATTCTCTGTCTTGCCTGCTACTTGCCTCTCTCTGCCAGTTTCTCACTTAATTTACTTCAGTATTTTAACAAAAGTAAAATGTATCTAGTTTTTAGATATTTTCTTTCAAATTCCAATTAAAAAGCATAACATCTGAACAAACCCACATTTTTAATTTTATAAAATAAGAATTTAGGGTGTAGATTTTCATTCCCTCTCATATAATTCATTGACTTGGAAAACCCTCCAGTTTTGTACAGCCATTCCATAATAAGTACATTTGATATTTTCTTATCAGACGCTGTAGATAGTGAGATGAAGGATGTGCAAGTTTAAGATTTTACATACTCCTTTATACACCACAAAGTTATACATATATTTTTCTATGTGTTGAAACTGTATATGATCCTCTTGTTTCCTAGGTAAAAAAAAAGTATCTGTTCACACTTACCTGTTGTTGCTAAATTTCCCACCAAGGAGATAAACATAAGCAATGTATACCCCTCTCTCAAGGTCTAAAAGTTGAACAAATGTATGCATCTCTCACCATTCACTATTGAGGAACCAGTGAGATCTTTGGGTTTTCTTATAGAGCATGGGAGGAACCAATGAGAGTTTTGGGTTTCCTTATAGAACACTGGAGAGGATTTATTATGGAGTGTGTCATTCCTCCCACAATTACACCTGAAGAGCCTTACACATCATGGTTACTGACTTGCTCATAGCTAGGTACAATACAAGAAGTCCCTGATCTCAGTTCTCTCATGCATCTATACACTCTCACATGGCTACTGGCAATGTTCAGAGTTGCCAGGTGGTAGGGAAGAGCTGATTCTTAGATGAGAATCTCTTGCCCAGATCCCATGTCCAAGCCTGATTTTGATGAAATTTTGCAGGGGGCAGTCAGGAGGGAATGTAAGTGAACATTCCAAGATAGTGGTTGCTTGACTTAGAAGAAAGTCACTTATGACATCTGTCTTCTCATGTTTATACACATGTCAATTCAACTAGTGCTCCATGCCATGATTGGTGGTAAAATGTGGGCCTACTAGACATTCTGCACTCCTATATTTCTCACAACTATGAATGATAATCTCCATTTGCAATATTGTACACAATTAAATTTGGATACTTGTGTGTATTCATTATTTAATATCTAAGTTTATATATTATAATATTTATTATTCATAGCAACACACAAACACATCAATTATTCTTTTCCTCATGAGGTCCATACAAGAGGGAGAGAAAGGAAAGAAAGAAGGAGACAGACACAGACAGAGAGAACCAAATATATATCATCCATAGATTCCTCTTAAAATGTAAAAAAATAAATAAATATAGGCTAGGTGAATAATTATGTGTAGAACATAATAGAAATGTTTACTGTGAATAAAATTTATAAAGCAAGAGTTTTCCAATTATTTACTATTACACTTTCAAAGACTACAACTTCATAATTGACTGTTCAGTGCTGAATAGATTTTATAGTCTAGACCCATTGATATTCAAGGTGTGATTTGCCACCCAATTGTAAAAAAGTTAAAATAAATTTACAGGTAACCTGTGTGAATAATTATATTAGAGAATCATAGGTCTTTGTTAAAAATTACTCAGCTAAAATCTATGTCCAGTTTTCCAAATTTAGTCTACTCTAATAACTATTTCTCCACACTCTTGCACATTTTTTATTTGATTATTTTCTTTCATGTGGTAGTTGAATCAAAGTCACCACAATGATAATTTCTTTGACTATAAGAATAAAACCTTCAAAGCTCCTTATTATAACCAGTATCTCAGCGTAATTAAACGGGTGCTTAATAGGTAATGATGTGATTAAAGAAGTAATTAGGAAGGAAAACATCAAGGATAATAAGAGATTAGGGAACCTTTTGAAAGGGTAGTGGTAGTTCATGTTGGCTTATATGCATTGCTTTTGTGATAATGAGGATAATTTGTTCATTAATGATGTTTCAAGCTAGTGAGTTTGCAAGACTTTGAGCAATATCAAAGCCAGAGAAGCACAACATGGGGAGCTGAAAGGTCCTCTATGACAAGGGAATATACATGTTATTCATTATAACTCCTAAAGGCTTATATAATGTATTTCAATGCTACTGATGTCCTAAACATTGGGAGAGTCCATAGGAGTAGACCTATTTAATTCCAGTTCTCTGAATTTATTCTCTAGTAGGGGATACAAATATGATGAATATCCAATATTAACTGAATTATAAATGACAGTAGCATGTTGTAAGGAATCTGAGATCTACACCAAGGGGTGAATGGAGATGGGCTGGAAGGAGGAGTCCCTGCAAACAAGCTCACTGCACTGAGAGGGAAACTGAAGGACAGGAAGGATTGTGAAAACTGCCCACTTTATCCCCAGCCCACTGTAGACACTGTGGGACTCTGAGAGAAAGTGCTTTTTGGTTAGGATGGCTGACACAATGCAACAGAGATAAGTTACAAAGAAAAGCGGACTGTCTGCCACAAATAATTTTCAGTCAATCCTTCCTTCCACTTGTGAAAAAGAATAAACATTGAAAATGAACAAAATAAACTACTGCAGGTATAAGGCTTCATTTCAGTTTGTTAACCTAGTTTTTTTGTTTGTTTTGTTTTGTTTTTTCATTTTACATTCCAACCACAGTTCCCCCTCCCACCCCTCTTTCTACCACCATGGAATCCTTTCACCCTCCTCACCTCCACCTTTGCCTCCCCCCCCAGTCCACTCTTCCTAAAGGAAATGGCTCCCATAAATAGTCAAAATAGTCTGGCACGAAAGGATTGGGCAGGGACAGATCCCTCTCCAGTGCATTAATACTGAGCATAGTATCCTACCATAAGAAATGGGACCCAACAAGCTAGTTCATGTATCATTATTATATAGTGGTCCTACTGCCACTGAGCATGGCAGCTTGGCTAGCTTTTTATGTTACTTTGTAAATTTGTCCTTGCAGAAATATTCATATCTATGTAAATATGTAAATTAATACCCATGGCTCATGAGGCTCATGCTATGTTAACTTTGACTACATGACTACACAGAGTATGTTTACTTAATACTTAATTACAGTAATCTTCAAAAGGGATCGCTGTCCAGCTGACCATTTAAACTGATATTTTCAGTTAATTGATGTTAATTCTGCTTTCATAAAAACAGAAATTCTCTCATGTTCCTTTTTGGCCTGGTTCGTCTTCTTCCTTTTTTTTTTTTTTTTTTTTGAGAAACTGAGGCATGATGTGCCTTTCAGTGTATTTATTCTTTCTTTCCTGGAAGCTCTGCTGACTTCTGCACCATAGAATGCTTTTATCTCTTCATAGGCAGCTAGCAGAAGGCACCATAGTGTGGGAAAATACCATGATGTACAGGAGAAAATTAGGAGTCTTAGACTTTTAACACTCTGTATATTCTAAAGGTAAGCCTCTTTCTAAGAATGAAGCATCTGTCCTAATGATGATGACAGAAAGTAGTAGCTAGAAGAATCTAAAATGGTGATCATATGTGGATGTTTAGTGCTATTATCGATCTTGGTAGAGACAAAAGTATTTTCTCATTTTCGTATGTTTATGTTGTTTTCATGGCTGCATACAAAAGACAAATACAAATCAATATTGTCTTTGAAAATTTATAAAATCAGATGTCACAATATGTAGGGCCAAATGAGTATTTAAAAACTTCTTGGAAAACCTTTTTTTCTTGGAAATTTTAGAGTTGTAATGAATTATGTCTTCAGTAAATATGAGAGAAAGTATTTTATTCAAATTTTTGTTTCTTAAAACATTTAAAGCACACCAGGTGGTGGTGGCACACAACTTTAATCCCAGCACTCAGTAGGCAAAGGTACAAGTATCTTTATGGTCTACCAAAGCTAGTTACAGGACAGATTCCAAAACTACAAAGAAAACAAATTTAAGCAATGCCTATAGTTATCTCTGGCCTGCAGCTCACTATCTGATAAATCTGGCCCCAAACACCCAGATCTGCCTGGTTCTACTTTCTGAATACTGGGATTAAAGGAATTCTCCTGTGCAGAAATTTGTATTGGCCTTTGAACTACACAATGCCTGTTTATTAGATGAACTACAAAGCAAGAGTGACAAGAAACACGTAAAATGGAACATTGATGAAATTATGTACAGCAATGAGAGCACACCTATTTTGCCAGTAGTATCCAGGTGAGTCTTATATTCTTGAAAGAAATACACATTTTTAAATTAATTTTATTTAAATTTAAAGCAAACTGATATTACATACCAATCCTAGTTCCCTTAACCTCCCATCCTCCCGTTCCCTCCACTAAACTCCATCACACCCCCTATCCACTCCCCAGTAAGGGTGAGGCCTCCCATGAGGGATCATCAAAGTCTGTCACTTCATTTGGGGCTGGACCTAGGCCCTCCCCATAAGAAATACATAAGCAATAAACTGAGACTATTGAAAAATTTTGTAGTGTCAGCCTTTTGTTTTGTAGTCAATACTCAATAAAAGTAGGGTTTGTGTTTAAATGTATAAATTTATGTCAAGTTTGTTTTTCTTAAGTTTTTTCCTATCCTCTCACATACTGTCCTTTAAGCTCTGTTTTTCCTTAGCATCATCACACACAGATGTCCCTCACAATGAATTGATTATCTGTCATTCTTTTGTTTATGTGTTTCTTTATATGAAATATATCATACAAGGAACGTTTATTGTTTTTCATTATTTTATTCTCAAGTGATGAGCACTAGACGTTAATTTTTAACAATCTTATTTTACATACCAATTCCAGTTCCCTCTCCCTCCTGTCCTCCTACTCCCCATACCAACTCCCCACCCAACCCCTCACTACTCCTCAGAGTCCTCAGACAGGGTGAGGCCTACCATGGGAAATCATCAAAGACCGCAACATCCTTTGTGGCAGGACCAAGGTATTCCCCAACTCCCTGTATTTAGGCTGAGCAAGGTATCCTTCCATAGGGAATGGGCTCCAAAAAGCCAGTTCATGCACTAGGGATAAATACTGGTTCCATTGCCAGCAACCCTTCTTGCATGTATGTTTTCCACCAGCCCGCCCGCCGCCGGACTGGCTTGCCAGCCCCAAATAACAGGCAGACTCTGTATTTGATACAATCCTGTTGGCCAGTTACTATTATTGTTTATGGGCTTGCTCTGCCTTAATTATTAACCCATTTCTAATTATCTAAGTATTTCCGCGTGGCTCTTATCGGAAAGCCGCGGCCGGTGTCATCTTGCTTCCTCTCTGGTCTACATGCTGACTCCTCCTTACTACTTCCTCTTTCCCCCTTGTCTCCTAGCCCCACCTATCTTGCTTTCTTATTGGCCCAACAGTGCTTTATTGTCTAACCAGTATGAGAAACATATTTACAGAATAACAACTCCCATCAAACCCTCATTAACTACCCAAGCCCACTAATAGTCACTCACATTCAGGGGGCCCAGTCTGGTCTTATGCAGGTTTCCTAGTTGTCAGTCTAGAGTCACAAGCTCCCTCTAGCTCAGGTCAGTTGTTTCTATGGGGTTTATTAACATGGTCTTGACACCTTTGCTTATATTATCACTCCTCCCTCTCTACAACTAGACTACTGGAGTTCAGAACAGTCTTAGCAGTGAATCTCAGCATCTGCTTCCATCAGTTACTGGATAAAAGCTTTATGATAACAATTAAGGTAGTCTTCAATCTGATAGTCTTTAAAAATCACACTATGATCTAGATATAAGAGAAGTCTATATAATTAAAAATTCATTCATTTACATGTTAAATTTGATATCTTAGTCTGGCTTTCCTATATGGCTGCAAGTCTATTCTGGGGAGACAAAGGATCATATAAGGCTGTGGAGGCCGAGGATGTAGACTTGTGTAACCACATGGTATTAGGCAGACCTTAAACTAGATCAGACAGCAGATTAGTTGATACTTTACACATATTGACTGGCAGAACTCAAAGTGCTGTGCAGGAAAAGTAAGAAAATATTTCAACATAAATTATCATATCATAGTTTATAATATTGTACATTTTTTTTCTGCTGTTGAGATAGGGAATTTTCATATTTCTTATGTGAAAAAACACAAGTATTTTTGAAGTAATTTCTTTGGTTTCTCTATAGAAATAAATGGGTTTTTTTGGTATAAAAACAATTTGAAAGTAATGCATCATAGTTTTAAACATGCATCAGGTATTATTATCTGTATTAAACATGATTATGGTAGAGTCCTGCCTAGCATTTTAAATACACTGTCTTAAATATACAAAGTTCTTCATTATAAAAAATATCAAACATTCTTTTTATAAAATATTCTCTCAGAAGAATCACTATGAATATATAATTCATTTTCCTACATTTAGTGGATTTAAAGTGAATATTACAGTTTTCAACAAATAATCAGTGATATGTGATTGATAGTTAAGATAAACCTGACATTGTTTCTAAGTAGCAGCACATTTTGTATAGTTTTGTTTTGCTAATTTGATGTCGATTTTTATATGTTAAGTTACAGGTGAGATTTTTATCTGTGTTTGAGATCTTCCCTTTGATTTTTTTCTGTTTGTCATTCTTTTAGATATTATATGCCATTTTTTTATTTTTAATACTTGTCTGTTAAATGTTTTTGGTTTTGATAATTGCATTTTTATGGCTTTTGCTTTATGTCTAACTACCCTTTTCTTGCTACACACCTGTCGGCTCCACAGGAAATATAAGGGGCAATGCATTCATGCTCTCTACTTATCTGCTTCTTCAATAGTCTAAGGGAGAAGACAATGTGCATTTATGAAATAAGAGATAGGATGGGAAGTTTTAGTCTCATAGCAACAGGATTAAAATATATTTAAATGCTGTAGTTATGAATCTGCCTAGTCTTCATGTCTATAGCATATTATGAAATAAAATATTATATTTTACATTACTATTTTGTATAACTGAAACTCATGCTTTAGAAAATTCAATGATGCAATCATAAGATGCAGAATCATTCCATTTATTCTTTATCATATCTCTTAAAGGTTATTAAATATATTTAGATATTTGGCAGGGGTGTTTCTTGATTGATTGGCTGACCAGGAAAGTAAATGGAAATCTACAGCAGGTTCTAAATTAATACGTGGGTGATGTTAGTTTTAAGTGTAGGGATTCTGGGGCATTCGAGAGTTGGTGATCTGGGCTTTCACTCTACATTGAATTCCTGAATTCTAGATCATGCCTATTACTTTTATAGGGGCAGTTTATGTTATTTTATCACATAATTAATACAAGGATAATAAATTATAGGAAATTTATAAGAACAAGACAGTGGACACTCTTCATAATTGTTAAAGGAATGTTCACATATTTTTTTGTATATACTTTGTACACATACAACACATTATTTTGTGCAAGCAACAAAGACCTTGAATTTTATCTATAAAGATTTTAGCAAGTACTTTATTAAATTATCTTATATACCAATGGTGTGATTATTTTTCCTCAAAGGTATTTAGATTTTAATTCAGAAAATTAATTTCATATGTTTTTATTTACTACTAATCCACTCAAGGAACAAGTTTTTCATTCACTACTGTGCCATGAGGCTCCCTTCACTGATAGCAATGACCCACCACCTCTCTCCTATAATTCTTTCTCAGGATAAAGACATAGTTGAGGAAATTAAAACAGTTCCTTTACAAAGTAACATTACAAGACTGGTTTTGACAAGAAAGCTCTCTGGTTGATGGTGAGCTCTTAATTTTTCATCACATCGGAGACATTATGCAAGTTTATTCCACTATTCAGTTCTGGGTGATGACTTATTTGGACACATGGTGACTTACATGAATACCTTTTAAGGAACCTGCTGTTGCTTCTGTGATTAAGACATGATTTCTTAGGTTATGTTTTGAGGTTGTCTGTCAGTTCTTTTCTCTTCTCATCTCCTTATGCCTTTGTGTAAGACGGTATTTTTAGAGATTCTAGTATTATATATTCATTCCTATTTGCCATCGTTTCTTTTCTCTGAAAATGTGATCCTTTTCTATTATTTTAAGTTTGGTTTGGGGTAGCTTTTAAAAGTTGCCTGTTTGTTTGTTTTCATATTTGTGTCCATGTTCCAACACATTTTTCGAATGGCATTCCCTGCCATAACTGGCATCAACCGTATTTCCAAGTACATTTAGTAGGAACAGATACGTAGAAACTAGGTCTGTGTACAAACATGACTCCTGGGGCAGGATGTTTTTTCAAGATTTTGTCATGGACAAAACTAGGGTGATACCTCTAAAGGCAGAGTAACCACAAAGTGTTGGGTAATACAAAGTTTTTGTGTAACACAAGTGACCAACATTCAAATCAAACACTATAGGTTTCTACATTCTTGTTACTATGTTACATATTGTACTTATTTTATTTTATTTTTCTCCCACAATAAACACAAGAATTTCAATCATCTCTTCAGCATCATCCATTTATAAATTACAATGCAATTTTGGTATAGCTATAAAACTTCGTAGAAGATATACAGAGCATCATAATGGATTCCTTAAATTTTTCCTATCAATAATGGTTACAATCTTAAACTTGATCTCTACTGGTAATTAATTTACAAGTTATTTTAAATAATTTCTTGATTTTAAATTATTAATTTACTAAAGTTGAAGGTAAATGTTTGGTGTTAATATTTCATAAAGATTATATATACACATATATATTAAAATAATCCAGCTGCATTTTTCCTTCTTTTATTTAATTAATAATATAATTTAAAATTTTTACATGTGGTTTCCAGTTTCCTCTCCCTTCCTCCCTCCAACCATCCCTCCCTCCATCCCTCCTTCCCTCCATCCCTCTTACCCTCTTTCCCCTGTGACATGCCCCTGGCCACCATCCCCTCCCATCCCCCCACCCCCATTCCACTTGTAGGACTATGATATCCAGGTTAGGTCATGTAAGACTGTCAAGTCATTTGAAGTAGGGACTAGGACTTCTCTCCTATCTCTAGGTTAAGGGGGTATCCCTCCATGGGGGATGTGTCTGCAAGGTCCTTTTGTTCACCAGAAATAGATCCTGTTTGTACTGTCTGAGATCCCACAAGACTGCTTAGTCCTTCTAGCTGAGACCCATATTCAGGGGATCTGATTCAGTCCCTTGCTGAATCAGTCTGGGGGAGTAAGGTGATATTTCAAAGTTGTTTTCACTTGCATTTCCCTGATAACTAAGATTGTTGAACATTTTCTTAAGTGTCTTTCAGCCTCTTTGATTTCCTCTATTGAGAATTCTTTCTTCAATTCTGTACCCCATTTTTTAATAGGGCTATTTGGCGTTTTGTTGATTAGTTTCTTGAGTAGTTTGTACATTTTGGAGATCATTCCTTTGTAGGATTGGTAAAAATCTTTTCCAGTCAAGAAGCAGTCAGTCTGCTTCTTGTTCAGGTCAGCTGTCTTTGTGAGTTTGTGCAACCTGGTCTTGTCCCCTCTCTGCATCTGGATACTATTTCGACTCACCGTTTGGTTATGGGTGTTTGCTTCTGTTTCCAACAGGTACTATATGGGGACTCCATGGTGTTGATCTCATTGTCAGGAAAGGGCATTTATGGTAGCCTTTCCATGGTTGCTCGAATTACTAGTTGGAGTCAGTCTTGTAAATCTCTAAACCTTTCTTTAGGTTCAGTTTTCTCTTCAAACCAATAATGGCTCCCTCTTTTATCCCCCCCCACCCTGACTCAACCTATCTAGTCATACATGTTTTCCTCTCTCCCCTTTTTTCTAGTTCTCTCTCCATTCACTGCCCCCCCCTATTTCTGATATGCTCTGGGGGACTTGTCCCTTCCCCCTTTTGTGAGGGACCATATATGAATCTCTTAGAATACAGCTTGTATCCCAGTTCATCTGGTGGTGTGTATTATAGGCTGGTGAATCTTTGCTCTAGATCGAAAATACATATATGATCGAGTGCAAACCCTGTTCCTCTTTTTGTGTCTGGGTTACCTCATTCAGGATGGTTTCTTCAAGTTCCATCCACTTGCTTGCGAATTTCAAGATTCCGTTAATTTTTTCTGCAGGGTAATATTCCATTGTGTAAATGTGCCACATCTTTATCCATTCTTCAGTTGAAGGGCATCTAGGTTACTTCCAGGTTCTTGCTATTACAAATAATGCTGCTATGAACATAGTTGAGCACATGTCTTTGTTGCATGATGTGAGTCATTTGGGTATATACCTAAGAGTGGAATTTCTGTGTCCTGTGGTAAGCTAATTCCCATTTTCCTGAGGAACCGCCATACTTATCTCCAGAATGGCTGTACGAGTTTGTTCTCCCACCAGCAGTGGAGGAGTGTTCACCCCTCTCCACATCCTCTCCAGCATAAGTTGTCCTTGGTGTTTCTAATTTTAGCCATTCTGGCAGGAGTAAGGTGATATTTCAAAGTTGTTTTCACTTGCATTTCCCTGATAACTAAGATTGTTGAACATTTTCTTAAGTGTCTTTCAGCCTCTTTGATTTCCTCTATTGAGAATTCTTTCTTCAATTCTGTACCCCATTTTTTAATAGGGCTATTTGGCGTTTTGTTGATTAGTTTCTTGAGTAGTTTGTACATTTTGGAGATCATTCCTTTGTAGGATTGGTAAAAATCTTTTTCCAGTATGTGGGCTGAGAAAGTCCCATTTATTAATTGTCAATCTCAGTGACTGTGCTACTGGAGTTAAGTTCAGGAAGTGGTCTCCTATAGCAATTTGTTCAAGGGTACCTCCTACTTCCTCTTCTAAGAGGTTTAGTGTGGCTGGATTTATGTTGAGGTCTTTGATTCATTTGGACTTGAGTTTTGAGCATGGTGATAGGCATGGGTCTATTTGCAGTCTTCTACACACCATCATCTGATTGTGCCAGCACCATTTGTTGAAGATGCTTTCCTCCCCCCATTGTATTTTCTTATCTGTTTTGTTGAAAACCAGGTGTTTGTAGATGTGTGGATTAATATTGGGATTTTTGATTCTATTCCATTGGTCTATCTGTTTATTTTTGTGCCAATACAAGGCTGTTTTCAGTACTATAGCTATGTAGTAGAGCTAAAAGTCAGGGATGGCAATGCCTCCTGAAGGTTTTTTATTGTACAGGGTTGTTTTGGCTATCCTGGGTCTTTTGTTTTTTCCATACAAAGTTGACTATTATCCTTTCAAGGTCAGTGAAGTATTGTGCTGTGATTTTAATGGGGATTGCATTGAATCTGTAGATTGCTTTTGGCAAGATTACCATTTTACCTTTCAATCCAAGAGCATGGGAGATCTTTCCATTTTCTGGTATCTTCTTAAATTTCTTTCTTTAAAGACACAAAGTTCTTATTGTATAGGTCTTTCACATGTTTGGTAAGCATTACCCCAAGATATTTTATGTTGTTTGTGGCTATTGTAAAGGGTGATGCTTCTCTGGTTTCCTTCTCAGCCTCTTTGTCGTCTGTATAAAGTAGGGCTACTGATTTTCTTGAGTTTATCTTGTATCCTGCTAGTTTGCTGAAGGTGCTTATCAGCTGTAGAAGTTTCCTGGTAGAGTTTATTGGTTGCTTATGTAAGCTCTCATATCATAAGCAAATAGAGACAGTTTGACTTCTTCCTTTCCAATTTGGATCCCATTGATCTCCTTTTGTTGTCTTATAGCTTTAGCTAGAACATCAAGAGAACAGCCTTGCCTTGTTCCTGTTTTTAGAGGAATTGCCTTAAGCTTCTCTCCATTCAGTTTGATGTTGGCTGTTGGTTTACTGTATATTGCTCTTATTATGTTTAGGTAAGTTCCTGTTATCCCTGTTCTGTCCAAGACCTTTATCATGAAAGAGTGTTGAATTTTGTCGAAGGCTTTTTCAGGATCTAGGGAGATGATCACATGGTTTTTCTTTTTAAGTTTGTTTATATGGTGGATCACGTTAATAGACTTTCGTATGTTACACCATCCTTGTATCCCAGGGATGAAGCCTACCTGATCATGGTTCATGATTTCTCTGATGTATTGTTAAATTAGGTTTGCCAGTATTTTATTGAGTATTTTTTGCGTTGATGTTCATCAGAGATATTGGTCTGTAGTTTTCTTTCATAGTTGTATCTTTGTGAGGCTTTAGTACTAGGGTGATTGTGACCTCATAGAAAGAGTTGGTAATATGACTTCTGTCTCTGTTGTGTAACAATTTGAGGAGTTTTGGAATTAGCTCTTCCTTGAATTTCTGGTAGAATTCTGCACTGAAGCAATCTGGCCCTAGGCTTTTTTTTTTTTTTTTTTTTTGGTTGGAAGGCTTTCGATGATTGTTTTCATTTCATTGGGGTTATAGGTCTATTTAGTTGTTTGTCTGTTCTTGGTTTAGTTTTGGTAAGTGATAGTTGTCCAGAGATTTGTCCATTTCATTTGAATTTTCAAATTTTGTAGAGTACAGGTTTACAAAGTATGACCTGAAAATTGTCTGGATTTCCTCTGTGTCCATTGTTATGTGCCCCTTTTCATTTCTGATTTTGTTAATTTGCATGATCTCTCTCTGCTTTTTCGTTAGTTTGAATAAAGGTTTGCTTATCTCATTGATTTTCTCAAAAAAAACCCAACTCTTTGTTTCATTATTTTTTTTGTATTGTTTCCTGGTTTCTATTTTATTGATTTCAGCCTTCAAATAGATTACTTCCTGGCGTCTACTTCTCCGGGGTGAGTTTGCTTCTTTTTGTTCTAAGGCTTTCAGTTGTGCTGTTAATTCTCTAATATGACTATCCTATGTTTTCTTCATATGGTCACTCAGTACAATGAAGTTCCCTCATAACACTGCTCTCAAGGTGTCCCATAAGTTTGGATATGTCATGTCCTCATTCTCATTGAATTTTAGGAAGTCCTTAATTACTTTATTTATTTCTTCTTTGACCCAGGTGTGGTGCAATTGCTCATTGTTCAGTTTCTATGAGTTTGTAGGGTTTCTGTGATTTGTGTTGTTGTTGAATTCCAATTTTAAAGCATGGTGGTCTGATAAGATACAGGGGACTATTTCAATTCTTTTGTATCTGTTGAGGTTTGTTATGCCATCTAGTATGTGGTTGATTTAGAGAAGGTTTCATGTGGAGCAGAGAAGAAGGTATAGTCTTTTGTGTTTGGATGGAATGGTCTATAGATGTCTGTTAAACCCAGTTGAGACATGACTTCTGTTAGTTCTTTTGTTTCTTTGTTGAGTTTCTGATTGGTGGTCCTGTCTAGTGGTGAGAGTGGTATGTTGAAGTCTTCCACTGTAAGTGTGTGAGGGTAAAGGGCTGGGAAAAGATCTTCCAATCAAATGGACCCAAGAAGCAGGTGTGGCTATCCTAATATCTAACAAGTTAGACTTAAAACCAAAATTAATCAAAAGAGATGAAGGTGGTCATTTCATATTCATTTCAGGAGAAATCCATCAACAAAAAGTCTCAATTCTGAACATCTATGCCCCAAATACAAAGGCACCCACATTCATAAAAGAAACTAAAACTCAAAGCTCACATAAATCATACAGGTTTTTTGAAGTAATGGTTTTTCATAAAAAATAATCTTCTGGAATTGGTTAAATGCTTAAGAGGCTTTAGTGAGTCTTTTGGCATTATATTTTAAAAGCTGATGGATTGATTTAATTGAAAAAATGATGTCCTTATTTATATGATTTCCAAATTTTACTTTGCTAGCGTACTTTGTTTTTGCCTTGTGTGTATGTGTTTATAAATTCTTAAAAAATTACTTTCCTTATATTAAGTAAATGAGGGATTATGAAGCACTGTGAAAGAATAGTTACATTTAATTATTCTGATTTCACAAATTCATAAAGGCCTTTATTAGAAAATTATCTTATGAAAAATCATGATTTCCTATTAGTGATTGAATCTTGTTGAATCTGACAGCATCTACCTTTTCTCAATTACACTTGATACAACTTTGAACACCTGTCAATATCCTATAAAATAACCTTACAACAATTTCCCTAACTAAGTGATATAATTCTGTAAGGCTTATTTAGTGAATAAGAAAATGCTGCAGCCCTTGTAAAATTATAAATTTCAGATGTACAAACATTGGATATTTTAGCATAAGTGGTTCACATAATTCAATGGCACCTAATAAGAAAAGATTCCTTCAGGGAAATTCCTTGAAAGAATTTATTTGGTTCTTGAAGTAAATTTTAGAAAAAAATATATATATATCCAAAATTCTATTATTACTAAACTATTAAAACAAAAGTAAGCATTATTGAAATTTGTTTAGTTCCAGAAATGAAATTCTGTATTTAAATTTAAACCTCAAAGTAAAATTATTCATTGTATGTTTAAAAACAGTAAACATGAATAGAGTGCGTACATGTAAACTTTATAAAGTACAACCACTCCAAACCATTTTTATCTAATAATATTAATTATTCAATATATCCATCATTATAGCAAATATATGAATCAGAATATTTTTTCTACCCACTAGCTTTAAAAGAAAGTAGATATTTTCATCAATTCCATTGTAAATAATTATTTAAATTCCTACTAGTCTTCATGAAACAACAGATTTATTAGGATTTGTTTTTAAGTAATTTTGAGTTACAATATAATTACAATATAATTTCATTTGTTTATCCCCTGTCCTCCTTCCAAACCTTCCCTGGTACCAAATCCCACTTATTCTCATTTATTGACTCTCAAATTCCTGTTTTTTTTTTTTTTTTTTTGTTTTTTAACTAAAGTTGCTGGTGTGTACATGCATGTGTGTTTCTAAATATATAAATAAAATTCTTCTTAGACCAAATAATATTACTTGAGTGTATATGCTGTCAGTGATTAGCATTTGGTATTAAGTAACTAAATAGAGTGATTTTCCTGGGTAAAATTACTTCACTACTCTTAGCATTCTTTCATAGTCCATTGGTCTTTTTCTAGGGATGAGCATCCGTTAGCTTTGCTCCTCCCATGTTAGGTAGCATGTCTATTGTTGTAATCCTTGTTCAGGCCATGTTTAAGCAGCCACATTGGCTAGATGTAGTTTCTGGCACTTCTAGAAAATACAATCTCACAGTAAACTTCCTGTAGCTCTACCTCTGCCGATTTTTCCTCCATCTCTTCTGCAATAATTCCTGAACCTTAGATGCAGGAATTGTGTTGTCACTATCTCAGCTAGGACTGGGCTCCACAACTATGCATTTTAATTGATTGATTTTAGTTTTTTATAATAGTGTCAATTCTGGCAAGAGATGTATATTCAATGAGGGTCAAACCTATACTTTTCTGTTAGCTGGATGATAAATATTTAGAATGCATTTATGTGCTATAGTAAAGTAGTGGTTTAAGGTTCTCTTCCAAGATCCACAACCTTTCTATTTCTATGGAGTTGTTAACTGACAACTTCAATGGGTTATTTAAGAAATGGGTTATTGTAATGATTTATTTCTTCACTTATTTATTGTGAGAAAAACAAAGTATATAGAAATTAACTTATTGTGCATTGGTTATTTTGCAAGAGTGGAAAAAAACTACAGTTGATTCCATTATTTACAGGCAGAAGAATTATTCAGTTGTGTGAAAGGTGTGGAATCTTGAAGGAAAATTGTAGAATCTGTTCAATTTGAGATGATTAGAGTTGCCATGGAAACAAAGAACTTTAGGCACAATGTGCACTTGTGGTGTACATAGGCTCTGCTGCTACCTACAAAACCACTCTTCAATCATTAAAGATTTCCATTGAAAGACATTTATAATAAGTATTTAAGAAAAAATGGCATTTTCTTTGAAGCCAAGTTTTGAGTTCTGTTGGTCCTGGTACCCATACCTCACTGTGGTGTTGTGAACTTTTTTCCTTTATACAAAAACAGTTTTAGAGTCATACTGTTAGGGCCTTTCTACAGATACTAATGTGAATTTAAATACTGTGATGTCCTTTATCAAGGAGAGCTGACACACTTCCACAGCTGTCACAACTGGATAACTCTGGTCAGATTCATAAGGGATTAATTGGCCATGGGTGCTTGTGAGCTGAAATACTGTCATCGTGGCTGTAGATCTGTCACTTTGATACACAAGCTAATAAACTCCAGTAATAGACTCTCCATGAATGTTAATAGCTTACCTAGCAAGAAATCATTAGGTGCTGTTTATTGGACATGATGTGAAAGAGTGTGTGCTGGGCTTTAAGTAAAAGATAATTACATTTTGTGGAATAAAATTCCTGAAGCTAGCCAGAGATGTGTTGTGTTTGACTTTTGTGAAAAACTATATCTCAAATGAAGCTCTATGAGATAAATTTTGAGAACTGAAATTAAAGTGAAACACAGAGGTAACAGAAAATTTCCATGTTCATTTTAAAATTTTGGCAACAAGATAGAACTTTTAAAAAATCCAAAAAAATGTGGATGTTTCTTTATACATATCTCCAATTCTGTCCTTAGAGACAACTTAATTTCTTGCTAGAAAATCTTTCCACAACACAGAATTAATTTACATATAGTTATATTCAAGAACTCAATGGGATTATATATTTTATTATTCCCAGACTATACCTCTTAGCTACACACACAATACACAACACACAAACACATGTACAGACACATACACACACACACACACACACACACACACACACACACACACACATACACTCACACACCTGAGTAGAAGTAGGATCTGTGCCTCCTCCATTGACTCTTAAACTTTAAATGTTAATGATCACAACTCTTCAATCAAGAAGCATAGGTTAGTTGACTGCATCAATTAACAAGAACAACAACAAAAATTAAAAATAAAATTTGTTGACAAGGAGCTCATCTTCAAGTATCAGCACTAACTATAAGTGAAATAGAGAGATAAGTAGACCAAGCTTTTTGAAGAAACAAAGGTTCATTTTAATATCTCACAAAGTAGACTTCAGAGAAAAATGAATGAACAGAATAAAAGAAAGGATATTTTATCTGATCAAGTGAACAATTAACCAATAAGACATTTATTTATCTGTGATTATATGTCTAAATGTGTAACAGAGAGAAGGATGTGCATCTGAATGCAAGTTATAAGGATCTCATATGTACCAGATCCCACCAGAACTAGAATTACAGGTACCCACCATGAGACTGAGTTTGCAATTGAATTCTAGTCATCTGCAAGAACAATATGTATACTTTTAATTTTTGAGTTTTATTTTTTGATATATAGGTTTGTCAATATGTTTTGTCCTTTATATTTATAATAGATTTTTATTCTGATTACAGTTTCCCCTCACTCATCTCACCCTAGAACTTCCCTAACTAACCCACAAATCCAAGTCCATGTCTTTCTTTTCTTTCTGTCCCTTTATAAAACAAAAACAAACGGGCAAGTTAAAGAGTATACCAGAATATAACATAACAAAACAAGTGAACATTAAAAAAGTAAAAGAACATACCCATGCACACACACACACACACACACACACACAGAGAGAGAGAGAGAGAGAGAGAGAGAGAGAGAGAGAGAGAGAGAGAGAGAGAGAGCAGACACAGAGAGAAAGAGAAGGAAAGTGAGAGAGGTGGAGGGTGGAGGTGGATAGGACAAAAGCAGAGGGAATACCCTGTCAGAACTCCAAAGACAAGCCAGCACAAATGCCTAAATACTAATAAGATAAACATTACAAAATTCCCAAATACGAGACGATTAACTATTTTTCATAGCCATTTAGTGTGTGTGTGTGTGTATGTGTGTGTGTGTGTGTATGTATCTTTGACATTTAGGAGCTTATATTCTGGTCAAGGGAATACAAATGTAAATTCATAGTTAGGGCACAGAGAGAAATACATCCTATGTTTCAGTAGAGAAATGAGTCAAGGAAGAAGCAAGAAATTCATGGGGTCTCCTAAAAACCAGGTCTACCTAGTTACAAAATTTTCTATTCAAATTCTTAGGCATCCTGACTGTGTCTACAGTTTTTCCAGCAACCACTATTTAAATGTAATTACTTATATCTCTTCTTGAGAAACTTTGTACTCCACAACTAAGCCTTGTTATTTTCAGCCTTAAAATATATAAAATCAATTCCTTTGAACTCACGTTATGTATTTATATTTTTAGTCACAAGTGACGTTATCCTGGGTTTCTTCCAAATATGTTTTATTTTACATGAAGGTTTGAGATACATGGTGAAGAGCTTTAATACAGGTGCTTGAAACATGATAATGTCAGAATACCAAAATTTAAGAAAAGCAATGAACAAATTATATTCATTTACAAGATTACCCTTAAAATCAGTCAATATCTAAATTAACTCATCAACATGTAAGGGCACATTTTAGTGGTGCAGAGTTTTATCTAAAATTGATGGCATAGAAAAACAAATTGCCCACTTAAAAAAATGACTATTTCCATATAATAGAAGCAAATATATTTATAAGACATAAATTTAATATTTATGAAATAATTTAATATTTTACATTATTATTATAATTATATAATATATTCATATTATAAAACATAACAGGAAATAATACTTTAATCCCTGTTTCAAACTTTTTCTTACTCAAATCACTGTAGACTATTATTTACTAAAACTACAAAATAAACTTTAATGATTTTATTTATCTTTGTTGGCCTAAAACTCGATATGGCAGCTGTACAGTTTTATCTTCCTAGTGAAATTTGAGACTCAGCCAAACTGCCATCATCATGACAATCTTTCCTTTGATCCCTTCCTTTATATAAACTATAATTTTTTATAATAGATTTTGGCATCTTTCACAAGTTTTATGTTGACTGTTTTATTTATTCATTTCATTAATTAACGCAATTTACAAATACTTACTATGAGCCCTCTACAACAGACATTATTTTGTTTCCTTTTTGTTTGTGTTGATACTATGCTGAGTTTGTGCTCTCAGAGACATTATGGTTCAGTCGACCATGTATGGATTAAATCATCATTAAAGGAAAATGAGATGGCGGTAGTCAATTAATGAAGTAAAGGATCATAGAGTGGAATAACTTTAACGAAAATTGACCTAATCAAAATCGAACCATAATTTTTAAAGCCACAAATATCTGTATTTATGAACATACTAAAGATCTTGTGGAAATAACACACAATATATAAACTTTTGAAACTATTGAGTAGCACATAAAATTGTCAGCTGAAAATAAGAGGTAACTCAACTAAAGAGGAAATTCTGAAGCCATACATCAAGTGGTGCTTGTAAAAACTGAAGAAAGAAAACAGACAGACAGAAAAATAGAGAAAGTGTCAGATAAAGAGAGAGCCACAGAAAAAAATCGATGATAAAGGAAAAGAAGATGAAAGGGTGGGAGGTGGGGAAAAGATACATAGGGCAGAAAGTAAAAAAGAAAGATACATAGGGTAAAGAATTTACAAAAGTAAGTGGGATAGCTGGGTGATCAGGGTTATGGAGGGAAGGAAAACCACTAATACACATTTTGTTTTAAAAAAATCCCATAATAACATCTAATAACTTGAATACTAAAACTATAATTTTTGGAAATAGTGTAGAAGAAAGTTATGTTGATTTTATGATGATGCTCTCTTTGGTGTTTTCTGCTATTATTTTTACCTTTCTTCCTGTTTGAATTTTATTTTCAATTCTACTCTTCCTGTTATAGCAAAACTTGGCCTATGCCTATTTTTCACAATCCTCTAGTTTTGCAAGGGTGTGAGTCTATTAAATATCTGTTCATCTTTTCAAATCATTCTAGAAATGTATTTAGTTGATCAGACAAATGTTCACATGTAGCAGAATTACTTTTAGATGATAAAGGATAATAAGGGAATTTATGTACATTGACTCTCCACTTGAAGCTCCATCATATAATTAATGGAGAAATAGAGTGTTATAGATCTGGACATATATAATATGTAACTCTAATATGTAACCTTTTACAGACACACACACACACACACACACACACACACACACACACATATATATATATGTTTTTTTTTCCTCAGGTTCAAAATCAAGGCTTGGTAAAATATGGAGAAGTGCTCTAGCACTGAATTAAATATTTCCTCCAATGGTATTCCTATCCACTAAATTACAGCCTGTGTCATGACTGTTCTTATGATATAATATCTATATATTTTAAAAATAATACACTTGATTTTATATCAAAGGATAAATAAAATATCACATAATAAAACTACTTCATAAGTTAATGGGCCTGGAAATTGCTCTGTATTTAATCCTCTTGATGAATGCTTTCTTAAAAGTGGCTGTTTTGGGAAGTTGATTCCAACAGAGAGTACTTCTTAATGTCTTATTCTTTAAGTAGAATTACAGTTTATAATACATTCAATCAATATAAAGCTTAAGCTTTAAATTTCTGACCTCAAATACTAATCAAAACAACTCTGAATTACCATTTTACTCTTGTCAGAATGACTAAAATTAGGAACACCAAAGACAGTTTATGCTGGAAAGGATGTGGAGGAAGGGGAATACTCCTCCACTGCTGGTGGGAGTGCAAAGTTGTACAGCTACTTTGGAAATCAGTATGGTGGTTCCTCAGGAAATGGGAATGAGTCTACCTCAAGACCTAGTAATTCCACTCTTAGGCACATACCCAAAAGATTCACTTCAAACAAGAATGGCATCTGTTCAACTATGTTCATAGCAGCCTTATTTGTAATAGTGAGAACCTGGAAGCAACTATATGACCCTCAATTGAAGAATGGATGGAGAAAATGTGGTACATTTACACAATGGAATACTACATACCGGAAAAACACAATGGAATTCTGAAATATTGAGGGAAATGGATGTAAGTAGAACAAACCATCCTGAGTGAGGTAACCCAGTCACAAAAATACAAATGTATTATGTACTCACTCATATATGGATTTTAGATATAGAGCAAAGGATTACCAGCCTACAATTCACACCTCCAGAAAAGCTAGGAAACAAGGAGAATCATAAGAGAGACATACAGGGCTCTCTAGAGAAGGGGAAAGAGATAAGATGTACTGAGCAAATTAAGAGCAGAGAGGGAGGAGAGAGTGAGTTAGAAGAATGATAAATGGAGAAGAGAAGGGAAAAGGTGGGCATGAGGGTACAGGAAAATTAAGACAAGGAGAGAACAGAGGAGAACAAGAAAAGAGATACCATAATAGAGAGAGCCATTATAGATTTAAGGAGAAAGCTGGCACTAGAAAATTGTACAGAGATCTACAAGGATGAATCCAACTAACAATCTAAGCAATATTAGAGAGGCTACCCTTAATGCCTTTCCATGATAATGACATTGATGACTACTTTATATGACATCTTAGAGTAGTTAATGGAAACAGAAGCAGATACCCACAGCTAAACACTAGCAGAACACCTGGAATGCAGTTACTGAAAGGGAGTAATGACAAGCAAAGGAGTCAAAACCAGGCTGAAGAAGTCCATAGAATCTGCTGACCTGAAAAGTGGGGGCTCGTGCTCCCCAGTCTGATAGGTGGGAAACCAGCATAAGACTTACCCAACCCCCCTGAATGTAGGTGCTACTTAGTAGGACTGGGCAGTCTATGGGGCCTCTGGTAATGGATCCGTATTTATCCTTCATATACAAATGGACTTTGAGAGCCCATTCCACATAGAAGGATACTTTCTCAGCTTAGACACATGAGGGAGGGCCTAGGCACTTCCCCAGAAGATATGACAGAAATTGGAGACTCCCCCAAAGAACGCCTCACCCTCCCTGGGGAGCAGAAAGGGGATGGGCTGGAGTTTCGTGGGTGGGACAGGGGAGAATGGGATGCTGAGGGAACTGGGATTGACATTAAAACAACCTTGTTTCAAATTTAAATAAAAAGGAAAAAATTTAAGAAAAGATTTGCAAAACTATTAAGAAAAACAAATCCCTAATATGTTTGCTTAAAGATAAGTTTGCACCAGGTAAATCGACTTGAAATACTTTCACCATCAATTTGAAAAGAATTATACATTTGATAAGAGCAGATTTCATGTATTTCCCAAGAAATGCAATTTTAACTTAGTCAAAAGGATGACTCAATAGAAATGTCAGTTGTTAATGATGTTGCTATGATTGCTCTCTGAGTGCTATTGAAAGTTAAACCGTCTGCTCAATTCATACAAACTGGGTGAAGGAAAAGGGAGGATTCAATTACCAAACCATTAACTTGAATTGGCAGTTACAGTAATATACATTTGAAGTGATTCTTTGCCCTTGTACAGAAGCAGCTTTTCCAGATTTCAGTGTATGTTGCCCAGTTGATTAAAGATGTGTGCTTGAAAATATCATTTATCTGGGTGCTTTAAACATCCTACATGGTTTGACAAGATATTGTTCATGTTGTATTACTGTATCATTGACTTGCCTTTTGCTCTCATGTGTATTTTTACAATTTTAAGAAACTTGATACTTGAAAGCCTCTTGCTTACAACTATTTTCATATGGTATGAAGATGTATGTCTAATAGCATTCATGGTGATATAGTGAGTACCAGACAGGTTAGGCCTTGCTGAAATCCTTTTAGATTTTATCTGTTAAGATACACTCTACAAAATAAAATTACTCACCTATTTTGAAGATTCTAAATGATATTTTCTTGTGTTCTTTCTCCACTAATGTAAACATCATTACAGATTTTTAATGTGTAAAACAATTTTAGGTGTGATCAGAATACTACTATTGGTGTTCATTTACAAAATGAAATACCAATATTTCCTTGTTCTTGAGTTTAAGGACACCAAAGAGGAAGGCACAGTTTACATCTTCCTTGTGCTGTTTGCTTGTTTTATTTTTTAGACTTGAAAGATTTTATTGTAGTCTTAATTTGAAAGGCTGTATGTTTGCCATCTTACCTAGAAACAGAACTATGGATATTAAGAAATAAGTACATTCTCTGTTTTCATATTTTATTCCTGCCAATGATATGCATTTTCATCTCTCTTCTATTTAAAATATAAATCATGCTTGGTAACTTCAACCTCATTTCTAAAAAGAGATTTTAACATTTTTTGTGATGTTTCTGACTGTGATGAAACTTGGAAGCTCTATTAATTGCACAAACTTACACTTAGATATGAGATGTTCTTTCAGTTCTCCAGTCTATATTTTATGAAATTCTTTTCTTTTTACATTTTTTTGTATTTTTGGTTAATATCATATTTCTTTTTCTATTAATAATATAATTAAAAATTTTTACCTTTTGATCCCAGTTTCCCCTCCCTCCCTTCCTCTTACCCTTCCTCCTTCTAACCCACTTTCCCCTCAGACATGCACCCTGGACACCATCCCTTCCAATACCCCCATGCCCATTCCATATGTAGGGCTATGTTATCCAGGTTGGGTCATGTAAATCTGTCAAGTCATTTGAAGTAGGGACTAGGACTACTCTCCTATCTCTATGTTAAGGGGGTATCCCTCCAAGTGGGATGTGTCCACAAGGTCCTTTTGTGCATCAGGAATACATCCTGGTTCTACTGTCTGAGGTGCCTCAGACTGCTCAGTTCTTATAACTGAGATCCATATTCAGGGCATCTGAGTCAATCCCATGCTGGATTCCCAGCTATCAGTCTGGGGGAGGGGAGGCATTAGCTCCTCCTTGTTCAGATCAGCTGTTGTGTGTGTTTCTGCAATCTGGTCTTGCCCTCTCTCTTTCTGCATCTGGATTCTAGTTCTAGTGCTTTCCTCTCCTCCCTACTCTTTCTCCTAGTTCTCTCTCCATTCACTGCTCCCCCACTTCCTATGTGCTTTGGGGAACTAGTACCTTCCCCCTTTTGTGAGGGACCATATATGAATCTCTTAGAATACCCCTTGTATCCTAGTTCCACTGGTTGTGTGAACTATAGGCTGGTGATCCTTTGCTCTCGTTCTAAAATCCATATATGAGCATGGACATACCATGTTTCTATTTTTGTGACTGGGTTAGCTTATTCAGGATGGTTACTTCAAGTTCCATCCACTTGCCTGCGAATTTCAAGATTCCGTTATTTTTTCTCCAGAGTAGTATTCCACATCTTCTTTATCCACTCTTCAGGTGAGAGGCATCTAGGTTGTTTCCAGGTTCCTGCTATTTCAAATAATGTTGCTATGAACATAGTTGAGCACATGTCTTTGATGCATGGATGTGGGTCATTTGGGTATATAACTAAGAGGGGAATTGCTGGATCCTGAGGTAAACTAATTCCTATTTCCTGAGGAACCGCCATACTGAACTCCAGAATGGCTGTATGAGCTTGTACTCCCACCTGCAGTGGAGGAGTGTTTCCCTTTCTTCACATCCTCTCCAGCATAAGTTGTCATTGGTGTTTCTAATTTTAGCCATACTGGCAGGAGTAAGATGGTATCTCAAAGTTGTTTTGATTTTCATTTCCCTGATAGCTAAGGATGTTAAGTGTCTTACAAGAAGACACTTTCTTAAGTGTTTTCAGCCTCTTTGATTTCCTCTATTGAGAATTCTTTCTTCAGTTCTGTACCCCATTTTTTAATATGGTTATTTGGTGTTTTGTTTACTAGTTTCTTGACTTCTTTGTATATTTTGGAGATCATTCCTTTGTCAGATGTAGGATTGGTAAAAATCTCTTCCCAGTCTGTGTGGCTGCCATTTGTGTCCTTTGCCTTAGAGATGCTTCTAAGTTTGAGGTCCCACATATCAATTGCTGATCTAAGTGTTTGTTGCTACTGGAGTTATATTCAGGAAGTGGTCTCCTATATGAATTTGTTCAAGGGAACTTCTTACTTTCTCTTCTAAGAGGTTCAGTGTTGCTGTGTTTACTGTTTATTGCTCTTATTATGTGTAGGTATGTTCCTGTTATCCCTTATCTCTCCAAGACCTTTATTATAAAAGGGTGTTGAATTTCGTCGAAGGATTTTTCAGCATCTAGGGAGATGATTATATGTTATTTTCTTTTTCTATTTGTTTATATGGTGGATCATGTTGATAGATTCCTGCATGTTAAACCATCCCTGCAACCCAGGGATGAAGCCTACTTGGTCATAGTGGCTGATTTCTCTGATAATTTTGGATTCACTGGTATTAATATTCTTTCTTTATTCTGTATGTTAGGTGTTTTGATTATTATATGTCAAGGGGTCTTTTTTTCTTTGGCCCAATATATTTGGTGTTTGGTATGCTTCTTGTACTTTCATGGGCATGTCATTATTCAGATTTGGGAAGTTTTCTTCAATGATTTTTGTTGAATATGTTTTTGGCCCCTTTGAGCTGGGCTTCTTCACCTTCCTCTATGCCTATTATTCTTAGGTTTGGCCTTTTCATAGTGTACCATATTTTCTGTATGTTTTGTGTTAAGGATTTGTTGGATTTATGATTTTCCTTGGCCGATGAATCTATTTCCTCTATTTTATCTTCCATGCCTGTGATTCTTTCTTCCATCTCTTGAATTCTGTTGGTTATGCTTGTGTCTGTAGTTCCTGATCATTTGTCCAGTTTTTCTATTTCCAGCATTCCTTCGGTTTCTGTTTTCTTTATTGTCTCCATTTGTGTTTTCAAGTCTTGAACCGTTTCCTTCACTTGTTTAATTATTTTTTTCTTGGCTTTCTGTACTTTCTTTAAGAATTTTATTCATTTCTTCCAATTTTTTGTTTGTTTTTTCTTCCATTTATTTAAGGGATTTTCTCACATCTTTTTTTGAGGGCCTCTATCATTTTTATGACGATAATTTTTAAGTTGTCTCTTCTGATTCATCTGCTTTGTTGTGTTCCATTCTAGTTAGTGTAGATTCCCTAGATTCTGATGGTGTTATGCTTGTCTTTCTGTTGTTAGGTGTTTTCTTGTACTGCCGTCTTCCCATAACTTGTTCCAGTATGTGTTGGTGGAGTCTCTCCATCTCTCTATGGGCTTAGGTGGGTCAGAGGTTCCTATCTCTGGATGGTCCAAACTTTCTTGCAGGTCTCTTCATAGGCAGAGGCACGGTGATGGGTGTCAAAGATCAGGCTCCAGCAGAGAACAGCTGAGGCCTCTTTGGCAGAGGCCAGCTGCAGGATATTTCCTCAGGGATAATTGGATCCAGCTGAGACCTGAACTCTCTAGCTGAGTGAGGCCTCTTTAGCAGAGGCCCTGCTATGGGGGGGGGGGTCAAGGATCCAGCCAGCAGGAACTCAAGAGTGGTCCAGCAGAGATAGGTGGATCTCTGGGAGGGGCCCAGTAGAAGACCAGTGGTGGGGGTCAGAGACCAAGCAGGTGGAAATTACGTGTAGTCCGATGTAGATCAGGTGGAAATTACTTGTAGTCCGATGTAGATGGGAAGGTCTATTGTGTTCAGATAGGCCCCAGGAATTTCCCAGAAGGTGGCTGGATTGTTGGTCCACCCTCTGTCTCAGTGCTCAACAGGAGTGGGCAGTGTGCAGGGCAGAACAGAGGGTAGGGGAGAGGGCAGGCTCTTGGTGGGGATGGGTGGGGGTGTATCAGAGCTCCAAGAGCACTCCCGATGGGAACAGGACACAGGGGCAGTGAGATCTAGGAACCCCCCCCCCAGCGATTTCAGGTGGAAGGGTGTAGGGGCAAATCCACCACAGTGGAATTAGACCCAGACTCACCTCTAGCCAAGGACTGGAGTTGGGGGGACAAAGGTGGGGCTGATACTCAGGATGTTTCCCCACCAATAGGCGGGTCTATCTGGGACAGGTATATATATATATATATATATATATATATATATTAGTATATATATATAGTGTAACATGGCACGCGTTTACACATCAACTGTATATTGTATTAGCTTAGGTTTCTATTGCTGTGAAGAGACACCATGATGACAGCAATTCTTAAAAGGAAAACACTTAATAGAGGCTGGCTTACCACTTCAGAGGTAATATGCATGTCAGTATTGAGGCAGACATGTGCTGAAAAATAATCTGAGAGTTCTACATCTTAATATTCATGTAGCTGGAAACATATGTCACACTGGGTAAAGGTTGAGCATATGGGACTTCAGGACCTACCTCCACAGTGACACACTTCCTCCTTGGACATACCTCTTAATAGTGTCCTTCCCTTTTGGCTATGTATTCAAACACATGAGTCTATGAGGGCCATATGTATTCAAACCACTATATATATATAATATTTAAATCAGGGTGAATATATTTACTTTCTTGACATTTATTACTTCTTGATCATGAAGAACTTATGGTGCTGTTTTTAAGCAATGTAAAACACATAGCATTTTTTTCTTAGACCTATCCATTCTACAGTGCAATAACATACCCGAGCTAACACTGCATGACTTACTCAGAACTTTATAAGCCAGCCTTTCCTCTTCACTCCTTCTTCACCAATCTTCCCAGGGCCTCATAACCATTATTCTATTCTCATGTGTTGATGTTACAAATATTTTAAAAACAATATTTGAAGACCTGCTTATTTTTTTTCTACCATACTTAACAACCATTAGCTGAGTAACAAGAATTTTAATCTTTAAATTCTAAGCACTTGCTTTTTATGGTTTAATACATACACACGTATTATAACAAACTCAGGTAAATAATTTGATAATCTGTTTCTTAATATTAATATAATAGCAAAACAGAATTTTAAATGAAATTCTTTCACCATGATTATTTCCTGTCAAGAATGAGAAACTTCTTATACTATATAGTGTTCTTTGAACAAAGCCACACCACAGACTCCTTAACTGGATACCATAAAACTTTTAGAAGTGTGTATCAGTGTATTCTGTTGCGATTTGAGCAGTGAGGTTTTTTTTTAGTTTGTTTTTTTTTTTTGGTTTTTTTTTCCTTGCAGATCAACACTTTACTAAAAGTTACACTACAGATGGTCCAATCTAATATCATGGGATATTGTTTAAAGATAATGTTGGTATGAATCACTTCCTTATCTGATGAAACATTCTGCTCTCAGTAAAATGAAGATGAAAATGAGAGAGCTAAAGTCATTGCTGGTTTTCATGGTATTGAGCACCTGCTGTCAGGAAAATGTGATTGAGTACATTGTGAGCCAGACTTAGTCTCTTAGTTTTGTATTTATCCTCCTCCTCTTCCTTTCAGTTTGAGCATCTATTGAGTCAAAAAGTGTATCAACTAGGAACAAATCAAGCTATGATCATCCCATGTATTTTGAAATTCTGTCATCAGGTTTATAGGGGAAATAATTATTTATATAGTACTATGAATATTATTTATTCTTATTAAATATGATAAATATGAGACTTATGTATTTAATGAGATAAATTATTAGACTATATTGTATTAAAATGAGCTAACCAGGTTATCATATATAAAAGCCATATATGTATGTATATAAATATACATATATATACATACATACATATATATGTGTGTGTGTGTGTGTGTGTGTGGTGTTGTGTGTATGCGTATGAAGAGGTTGATAAATGATAGATATATATATATTGCTACATCAACACAAATTTACGTGCATTTATAAATTAGTAAATGCTCATATTTCATGGGGCTCAGGAATGTTGTTCAAATTTCTCTAGTCTCTATTAACTCATTTATAAATAAAGAAAGCATTTCTACCTACCTTGTAAGCTATCAGAGTACAACAGAAAATACAGTATTTATCAGGATTAAATATCACTGACAGGCATATTATAATTGCTCAAAATAATAGATAGTATATTAAATTGTATTCTGGAAGCAACATATGAATGGATAAAGAATATGTCAAACAATGGATTATGTCTCAATTGTTTCAAATGGAAATCATGAAAAATCTCATGCAAATGGATTGAGGTAGAAAAATTCATGAGTGAGGAAACCCAGCTCACTGGGAAACTTTCAGTCTCAAACTTGTGATGCTCAGGCATCCTGGGCCACACTCCCCAGTCACTGGGATTGCAGATACACAGCATCAAGTTCGATTGTCTTGGTAACTTACTTTTCTCATGGATGACTTCTTATCTGAAATACTCAGGGTTTCGTTCCATTTACATTTTGCTAAAGATCTCACTACTGAGTTTTCAGAGAGAAATTTGGGCACTACTTCACTATTTATGAGGCTGGGTTGGAAAAGCTGAATTATGTTTTTAAAGTTACTTTATATATATATATATATATATATATATATATTATATAAATATATATATTGGTGGGGGTTATGTTTGTAAAGACCAGAAGAGGTGTGTAATCCACTTGAGTTGGATTATAGACACTTTTGAGCAACTTCTCTTGGGTTATGTGAGCCGATTTCCGATTTTTCCAAAAGATCCGATTTTGACCACGGAACCATTTCTCTATCATCCAAAATTATGTGTAGTGTCACAATGCATAAATATGTCAGAACTTATGTGTGTCACCACTCTAGAGACCTGGAAGACTGTATGTAATCATAGGGACAAGCCACACATTGCAAAAACATGTCTTTCCATGGAGGCATATAATGGATAGTTTAAACATTTAAGTGAATAACAAGAGCAAGCAATAAGGAGAGATCTGAAGTGAACCAACTTCTGTGTGGTACACCTGGGAGGAGTGAGGACACCCATTCCAAGAAAGATACTCTGCTTTGAAAAATGGAGAATCTTCTTTTCTTGGGGGGCACTCACTCCTCACAGAGAGTTCTCTTTATCCTGGATCATGTTCTGACAATAGAGTGCATAATTACATTATTTGTTTCACATCTTTCCGTCTGTTTTTAAGTTGTGCATTTTCCCTTAAGTGAACATGTGTTTTACTAGTACACATGTCTGTGCACCATGTATGTGCCGCACCTGTGGAGACCATAAATGAGCACTGAATCATCTGCAACTGCAGTCACAGCCAGTTACTTTTCACCATGTGTATGATAGAGACTCTACCTGGGTTCTCTGTAAATACAACTATTGTATTTAATGACCAAGCCATCTCTTTAGCCTAAGTTTGATTTATTTTTGAATTGAAATATTTTTTTCCATACAGCAAATTTTTATCATGGTTCTTCTAGTCCCTATTCCCTATCATATCATTCCCACCTTCCTGATAATTTAACCCCATGCCTTATTTCTATCTTTTGTTATTAAATAAAAGCAGGAACATGTAAACACAAACAGAACAAAAAGAAAAAAACAAAATACATATATTACATACATACATACACACAGTGGGGGGCTACAAAGGAATATGTGTCAAAAATACCACTGAGTTAATTTTTTCTGGCTATATATTGCTGTGTACCTACTGAATCTGCACTGGAGAAAACTATTTTTTCCTTTGAAATATATGTCCATTTGAAGATATCTTCTTCTTTGGGGATGGAAGGGACTCCTGTCAACTTCCCCAATATCAGTGCTTGGGATCCATCTGGCTTATACTTGTGTAATCTCTATGCATAGTACCTCAGCTTGGTCTTTGAGTTCCCATGTATGCCAGTCTTATGAATATAGAAGGTACTGTTTTCATAGTGCCATTCATCCCCTTTTGCTTTTACAGTATTTCTGTATTCTCTTCTACAGAGTTTCATGAGTTCAGAGCAAAGAAGTTTGATGAAGACATCCCATTTAGGACTGATCTCTCCAAATATCTCTCACTGAACATTTCCAGTTGTAGATATCTATTTTAGTTCCCATCTACCTCAGAGGGAAGCTTCTCTGATGGTAGCAGTGAGGCACTGATTTATGGGTACAGCCAAATGCTATTAGGAGCCATTTTACTGCTATTGTCCCCTAGGCTCATGTCCTATGTAATGTCAGGACTTTTTGTTCCTCAAAAGTGTCAGGCAGGTTTGCAACCTTTCTGCCAGCATGTCTGAAGGCAGGACATAATTGTAAGTGAAGAGTTTTAACAACTTTTAATGTGTTTTGTTTCATTTTATTCAATTTTAGGATATTGTTATTTCTTTCTTGATTTCAGTGATTCATTATTCAGTAGTGTGTAGTTTAATTTCTATGAGTTTGTGTAATGTTCTGCAGCTTCTCTCCCTATTGATGTCTAGTTTTGAGAGTAGTAGATAAAGCCCAGCTTCTTCAGGTAGTGAAACAAGATGATAACACAAGCAAAGCCAAGTGGAAAAATAAAGACAGGTGAAGTCTATAAGGTTTTAGTAATTGCAATTTTACTGCCCCTGCATCTGCATGATGCAACACTATGTAAATTGTGTATTGAGTAAATAAATTAATGACAGACATGTTTCTTCAGCAATGGTCTCTCAGAAACATTGTTTACAAAGGAAGAAAAAGTCAGTTACCCTTTATCCAACTTTTATTTAAACAAACTTTTTGTCTTTAATTTTTCTGACCTCTTAGTTAGCTCCAAATCAAAGTTCTATCTTTTTAAAAGGTTACAAACAGACCACACTTTTATGCAGAATCAATTTTCTACTTATTTCCTCTTTCTGCTTTTCTTATTTCTGCTTATTTTCTCTTTTCAGCAAATCCTCAAGCAACTAGTGGTTTCACTCCTCAGTATATTACTTCCTTCTTCAGAAGGTGAACAGGTGTATAGTACAGTAGATATGTGTTCTCCAGTCAGCCATTGTGGCAAAACAAATCATCCCAAATAGAGGCAAGGACTCAGAAATGCTAGAAAACGTACATGTGTGTGTCTACAGGCCATTGGCTTAAAGAGAGGAGTAGCAATTTTTAGAATAAGATGGGCATATTTGCCATTTGCAGCTGTGAGCACTGTAGAAGAGAATGTAAAGCAGGTGGGTGTGCATGTTTTGCCCAACAAACAGTGACCCTGTTTCTTGTCTTCTATGCCATTTACTTACCCTCCATATCATAGTTTTTCAGAATTGTTGTTGCTGTTTCCCATCTTTGAAAAAACTGAGATTATATATAAATCATTGTAAGCATCTAATCTTGTAGCCATTAAAAGAATGGAATCCTGGTTCTACCTCTTTTCTGTGCATTTGGAACACTTGAGACATAATTCATGGAGCAAAATTTGGTGAAGGAAAGACTGTAAAACAATGGACAGAGTGTATCTGATCTGAAGCCACAAAGAAATAGGGACCTGATGGTCTTAGCCTTACTAAAACACAGAAAATGACTACATTGTTATTAACTGTAATATTGCCACCAGTAGATTACATGTGAATTTATATGTGTCAGTCTTCTTTATAGTAGGGAAGCTCCTGCAGAGTCAAAGGCTGAGCTCTCATAGTTTCAATTACTGTAAAGAAAATTGACAATGACCATCAGCTTGTGGAATCCGCATCCATATATGATAGAAGACAAACAATCCCAATTACACACACACAAAGACACACACACACACAGACACATAGACACACACACACACACACACACACACAAACACACAAACACAACAATGGAGTTCAACAAACATTATTACCATAAACAAAAGAAATAAATCTGCTTCTTTTTAAATATTTATGTGTATAAGACAATCCAACTGAAATCATGTTTCAAATCAATATTCTGTTCCACCAAATCTTTAAGGTTTTCTGTTATAAGTTTTAAAGGATATGAATAATTAAATGGGGCTAGGAAACAGCTGTATTTTCACATTAGATTATATATAAACTAATAGCAAATCATGCTTAATGAGAGTGTTCCCAAAATAAGAATCATGTACAGATAATTTAATATTTATATTTTTATTTTGCTTAAGATTTTCATATTTGTAATCATTATCTTGCATTGTGGTTAATGAAATAATATGTTTTTACAACATAAAATTTTTAACTCAAGAAGTTTTATACAGCCAACTAAAAATCAAAATTGTGGTTTAGTGGATCAGAGTAGTCGTGGCTAATAATGCATTTAAGAAATACAAGCTCCCATGGTATAAGCTGAAAAGAAATGTAGATTCCAAAAAATGTGTGAAAAATTTGAAAACAACCTTCTGGTATTTGTTTTTAATATCTATGCTTATGTTCAAACTCAATATTGTGATAAATAAAAATTAAATTTTAATGTAACTTACACCCTTTGATAAGAGAAATATGTGCTTTTATATTCATCTCTCTACATTCAGTTCTTATAGAGAGTATCAGAGTATCAGTTGACAATTTTATCCTTGTGTTCATATTAAAACATATGGACTGTACATTTTCCTAAGGATAAGCTAAAGTACTTAATGGCACATATGTATTTATATATAATCATAGGAAAATATTAAAGTTAATATGCAATTTCATAAAGTATACAGCCCTATCTCTCTAAGTCCCACTTATGTTTTCTATAATGTGAACAGGTGTTGTAATTTCATTATTCCTCATGTTCTTTGTTTATTAAAGGATGATGCAGATACTTAAAATTTCCTTTTTATTTATAGAGAAGAGACTAAAGAAACGCAGCATTCACAATTAGATTGTCAATGCTGAATTTCAAGATTGCTAATAGTGCAGAACTAATGTCATTTGTTAAGGTGTATGTATGTGAACTATGCATATGTGCTTATGTATTTTAATTTGAGATATTTATGGTGACTGTTTACCTGTGTTGTCAGTGTTTAAATATCTGCACAGATGGATCATTAGGGCATTACAGATGGTTTATTTGATTTGCATGTTTAGATCATTAGTATGCTGTATAAACTTTAGACCCATGTCTCCTCTCTAGAGTATATGAATATTTATGGAGTTAAATCTAGTCATTTCCTCTAAATGCAGTGATCTAGTTACCATTTTCATAGCATTGCTATCAGAGATCAATAAATACTTATGCTTTATACACTCTGCATTTGTAACTGAACATATGAGAATGTTACCTGGTTTAAATTTTGAAGAATCAGGTTTATATTGCTGTTGAGGAATTTTTACAAATAGAAATTTAAATCAAGTTAGTAAAGGAGAAGTAGATGTTGGTATTCCATTTCTATGGTGATTTAATTAAGATTTAGCAAAAAATTAAGTCTGTCCATATCTCAATGATACTTTGACTTTATTTAATGATTTGTAGTGTTCAAAGACCACATTTAATTTTCCTTCCTAATGTGATTCTGGAAAAGCAATTTATGAAAATATCTTTATCTTTGCACATAGTGCTAAGATGGTTTAATGCCAACCTGTTCTAGCAATATTAAATAAGCAATAAGATAATATGAATTACTCAGATTATACATTTAGCTACTCTGAAGTAACAGGTTGTTCATATTTGCATTGAAACACATATTAATTATTGACACAAAATTGTATGCTGTGAAAAAGCAAAAGTGCATTGCATTTATTTGGGAATGTTAACACTTTCCATTACAAAATATAAAATTTTAATGCACCACATATTAGGAAGAGACAAAGCATAGAATGGAAGAATCTGAAGAAGAGCTTTTAGTTTTCCTTTGTAAGACCCTTTTATTAAAAAAAAAATTGTACCTTGTATTTTAATCATCCTAAGGTCTTCTTCATTTTAGTAGATTTCATTTATGTAGCATTCAACATTTTTCAAAATACAGTATGAATTTGAGGAAATTTTGGAGTTGGAATAAAGACCTCCATCATCTTTGAAAAACAAGAAAACAATTGTGAATTGATTCCCTTGATAGTTGTATACACATCATTTTAAACACACAGACAATAATTCAATTTCTGTTTTTCTAATTTTTATAATTAACCAGGAAAACTTTAATGGTTTGCTTTTGAGTTAACAACTAGATGTTCCTTTATTATCCTTCTTAAGATTTTGTAGATACACAGTGTTTGTTGTAGGATAATATACAGGCTTTAGCATCACTCATTCATGTCACCTACATATTACTGGTAAAAGAGAAACTATCTTGAGAACATAATAACTTTTTGCCTTGGTACATGTCTTTATATCTGTATATCACTTTTGCAAGATGATTAAAGAACATCTCTTGAGAAGGAACTCAAACTCAGGAAAAAGTAAGAGAGGATACTTTAATGAAATAAAATTTTATTCCCCCATGTCATCCAAAATATGTTGTAAGCACTCTTGCAATCCCAGAGTGACCAAGAAAGCACAGAGTTGATGAGTGTTTGCTGTGTGTCACCTCAGGAGTTCAAGTTATGCCAATGTCAGCTCTTAATTAGTGAAGCTCCACACTGTGAAGGAGATTTAAAAACAATGGGGCATCATTAGTGAACAGTCATAGTACAATATTTTGCCAACTTACCAAATGTCTGTTTATGAGCCATCCACAGGGTCCCACTAAAAAGAAAGCAATTTCTTAACTCCTTTGATAGTCTATGAAGTAAAACTTCAGCCACAGGGACAAGCTTATAAAACAACATGGAAAGAAAATACAAAGATGCATGCCTCATTGAGGACAAATCTGTGATTACTAGTAAGGTGGCCATGGTGTAGAGCAGACTTAATTCACCAGTTGTTCTGGTGCAGATTGTGCTCTGGGGATGTCAGTTTGAAGCCTTCTATCTACTTTGCTTATAAAGGTAAGTATTCAATATCACAACATCTTTGATATATATGATTTGAAGATCTTTTTCAGAGGCATTTCAAATGAACGACTTTAGTATTACAGTTGTGAAAGCTGAAAACAACCCATGAAGAAGGTTCATAATGTTGGATAGTTGCATTGTATGATCCCTACTGTGATATGATTTTCCACTTTTCTAAGCTGTCAGTTTTAAATGTACTTCTAAAATATCTGCTTTGTGGCATGCAAGTAAGCTTGCACAGGAGCAAAGGAGACTGTATGTGCATGTGGCTGCTAATTATTATATGGTAATTAGAATATGGCCTGTCATCTCTGTGGTGGTGCAGAAATACTTTAATATCATAGAATTGAGTGTGAACAGGCAACGGGGATTTTATTGGATAACATGGATGATCCTAATGCTCACTATAGTGACTGCGTAACCATTCCTTCTAGAATATGCACAGTGTCCACACAAGGTTATTTAGTAGTACTATTTCCATGTTCTGACTCTAATTAAAGAGATTAATTGTAAATATTATAACTACTACTATTATACCATCCATAGGAATTTTACTATTCAATATAAGCATGCATGTATTGAAGCAGAGTCCTTTTCAAATAGAAGAATGAGCATTTGTACTAAAACTAAACAATTTTGACTAGATTTAAAATATAAAATGTTTAGAATTAAGGAGATTTCCTTGATGTGTTAATTATGTATTGGTTTGTTATTGGGTTTATTTAAAAAGACAAATATATATTAACCACTACATTTGAAATGGAAATCTAGGCAATTGATTTTTAAGTCTGTTTGAAAGTAAAGGAATGTTATCTCAATGTACATTGCAATTACATGAAATCTTTGGATAACTAACTTAGATAAGTATTGTCCAACACGTGTACACACACACACACACACACACACACACACACACACACACTATACTAAACACCTATTATTCTTATGCTATATTTTTCTTTTGCAGTATAATCTTTCTTTATGAAAATTTGATATTCATATATTATTTTATGAGTTATCATGGATTATAAATGTATTTACTATCCATATTTGGGTGTCATTTAGGAATTCTCCAAGCTTCCTGAGTACACCATACAACCAACCAATAGCCCCATCACACACTGTCCATTAGAAAATAGCATGTAGCTATTAAAGAGTTTTCAGGGCAAATGAAAGATGATGGTTGGTCATCTAGCATATTTATAAGCTGTCATAATTTGTTGACATCTAAACTATAGACACAATGAGAATATTTGGAAATAATTTCTTCGATAACTTATTTAGAATGAGACCCCCTCTCTGTCTCTGTCTGTCTGTCTGTCTGTCTTTCTCTCTCTATATATATATATATATATGTGTGTGTGTGTGTGTGTGCGTGTGTGTGTGTGTAAGCACAAAGAAAAGACCATATGAAGAAATAGGTTGGTGGGAGACACTCATCTACTAGTCTAGGCAAGGGGTTTTGGAGTACACTTACACCTTGGTCTTGACCCTTTAGCCTCCAGAATTATTGGAAATAATTCAGGACTTTTCTCCATGGAGTCTGTAGCACTTTGCTACAAATGGCACTAGTAAACTCATATAATATTTTAGACTATGAGCATAAATGCAGGTCAACATCCCTAGAAAACTGACCATAATTAAGAAGTTGGATTCTCAGTGAGAATGGGTAACAACTTAAAACCACAGCTAGCAAAAGGTGGTGTGTTAACTTGATTCCTATCGACATCTAGGATTCCAAGCCCTAAATATTTCATTAAAACTTCTGAAAATATTTTTTCCCAGACTAAATTGCTTGCATATCTATTAAACACAGAATTTTTCACTCGGGATACTAGTTGTTTTTTAAAAACCAGTTCTTTTCTAAGTAACATTAATTTAATAAAGAATGAAATTATTAAGTTCTAACAAATTTGTAAAAGCTCTCATTTAAGCAGAATTCTACACTCTTTATTGAAAATTCAACTACATCAGCAGACACTAAGCAGATAGTATATAGTCTCTGACATTGTTCAGATAGTGAAACCAAAGCAATCAATAGTTTAGTTGAATTTTGAAATAATGTATATATTTACTTATATCTAGGATGAGTTACATCAAAGAAGAATAGAATATGTATAACTAGTTATCCCAAGGAGCCTACTGTTATAATCTACAAGCTGTGATTTAAGCTATGCACCACCACCAACTGCATTACCTGGCTTTTTAGAACCCATTCTATATAGTGAGATACCTTGTTCAGCCTTGATAAAGAAGGGGAGGGTATTGGTCCTGCCTCAACTTGGTATGCCAGGCTTTGTTGACTACCCAAGAAAGTCCTTACTGACTATGAGGTATGAATGGGGAATGGGGGTTGGAAGCGTGTGCAAGAAGGGAAGGGAGAAGGGACTGGAATTTGCATGTAAAATGATTCATAAATTCAAAAAATTTAAAAATAGTAATTCACAAGCTAGAGATGATATGAGACTAAATGCATGGTAAAAATTAAACCTTGAAATGTTACTTCTTCAGGTCTTAACATGGTTGCAATCTCCATATTAAAATACACCTATGAAAATCTCCAAAATGATGTATTTCACTTTCAACATGCCTTGCACGTTTTAATCATTGGTCTAGAAAAGCTTCTACACCCAGAACAATTTCTTTCTTGAACAGATTCTAATTCTACCCTCATGTTTCTTAAACAGAATAAAAAAATAGCAATAGTGTTTTCATGACATGGTCGATTTTTATTGTTTGGATCAGAAATGTCCCATACAGTCTTGTGTTTTGAGTATGGTTTATGGTACTGTTTGAAAGGCCGTGAAGCCTTTAGGTGATTGTCATTGTTGCCAATAATACATGAAAGGAATAGGTCTTTAAGATTATATCTTCTTCTGGCCCTGTCCTATTTTGTGTTTTCTGGCCAGATATAGTATGACTATCTCTACCTTATTATCCTATCTCAAATAACAGAGTTGCATCTACTATGTCCTTCTTATAAGACCACAGTACATGGAAACGCTTTGAAATTATTAGCCAAAATAAATGTTCTCCCACTTATGCTGTTTCTGTTGGCTGTTTGCCACAGGATGGAAATATAAATAAATATAAACTACACTCCCAGATTTGAGTTCTTAGCACAGAGATTGCATATCCTGCTCTCCATTTTTGTGTCCCTTATGCTTGTGTTTATGTAGCTAAACTAAGTTATTCATTGTTTTCTGACTATTCTGAAATGGATGCTACTATATTGTTTGAATATTATGTGATGACTAATCAAATAATTAACGAACCAGAACTACCAATACCAAATCAAGACAAATGAGAGAGTTATGTTCACAGTCTTTTAGGTGATTGTTTAAACATTAATTAAATTTGATGTTAGAAGAAATGGTAAAATTTTTGAGTGAAACAATTTTTTACAGTTAAAAGAATAGTAAGCTTTAATTTCTTCATGCTCATCTACTATAATTTAAGAGATGGAAAATATTTAGAAGAATGTGTTGATGAACATAACATCTTTGAATTTCAAACTTTGAATACAATTAGAGACTATATCAACATGTTGAGGTATTTGAATTACCTGATCTTGCTGTAACTCTTTGATAACAAACACAACAAGATACAAAGGAATACACAATTTCCGAAGCAAATGCATGCATGTTGTTATTGCGTCTCTTTTAGCTCATTTAAATTTAATCTTTGTCACTGGTCCATTGTTGTGAAGAGGCACCATGAACAAAGCAACTCTTAAAAAAGAAAATATTAAATTGTGGACTCCTTTACAATTTCAGAGGTTCAGTATGTTATTATCATGACTTAAGGTCTGATCCTGATCTACAGGCAACAGTATAAACGAGTGAGTGAGTGAGTTAGTAAGTTAGTGAGAGACTCTGGATGTGTGGTGGGGAGTAGGGGGTTGATAGAGGACTGGAATTAGCTTGGCTTGGGCTTTTGTAACTCTTAAGCCCACCCTCACTGACATACATCCTCCAACAATGCCACACCTATAAATCCTTTCAAAAAGAGTTCCACTACCTGGTGATTAAGAATTCAAAAATATGAACCTATGTGGCTATTATTACTCATATCAGTACACTGTATTTAAAGTTTCCAATATCCTGAAATCTGATGGTAGGACTTTCCTTACTTAGGTTGATGGTTGGTACTCATTTTATTTCATTTTACAGATACTTTGTCTTCTGTTCACAGTTTTTTTTCTACCTTAACTCCCAATTGTAGGAATTCAATGTTTGAACAGAGTATAACCTTGTCATACCCCATTTTGGGCTGACAACCACAATCACAATGCATTTCAACATTTGCTGTTTTATTCCATAAATTTATGTCAGGGCCCTAAAATGCTCTTTTCTGACTTCTTGATTTGTAACAGTTTCTATGATTGCTGCTTCTGTTATGTGTCAAAGGCTTTTCAAGGAACATAAATGGAACACACAATGGCTGAGAAAACGGATTCAGCTTCTCTATTCACTGACTTATGGACTGAAGAGTTCAGAAAATAAAACTTCTTTTCAATGCCACTCTATCCTTTAATTCACTATCCAGATGAGTTGAAATCAGAGAAATAAAATAGACACCAGTCTCTATATAATTAACACATGTGTTTCCTAAGACTTGTAATTGTTGTTAAATCATTCTGCTTTGTACCAAGATTTTACAATACTCTTAAAGTTGTCTTGAGTTTTGTAGCTTCTTGTCACAATATTTGAAAGGTAAGATCTTTTTTTGTAAATTCTCCATCTTCCCTGTGATACGTATTTATAGACATTAATCCATAGAAAGCACTTATAGAAGTAAATTTAAGAAATTTTTCTAAGCAAGCTGCAACAAATATTTCCTCTAAAAATAAGTCCCCAGAAAATAAGGATTGTATATGATATATCAGCTCAATATAATTATTTACTGAAAAATTAATCATGTCAGATCCTAATTTTCATCCTAAAGAACCTAAAGGTATAGAGTAGGACATGAAGAAACAAGAAAGAGATTTGAGGCTCATAGATTCCCAGCAGCAGAAATCATAGCAAACCTCACTGATTCAAATGGGAAAGCGCCCATTAAGACAGGAGGCAGTGGGAATAGAGCAGGAGAGGGCATGAAGAAGGAATGTATACTTTGCCTTCTAATGGATAAAATTTGCAATGCAAAGTAATATCCCCAAGTAGAGATATGGTTTTAGATAGTGTGCAAGGTTTCAGTGGGCTCACTCACCACTGTAAATCCTGTCCTTCAATGGCTGTCATTTACTCATGGGTTGATTAGGACAGGTAGCTATTAGCCCATATGTGAGACTCATGGAGGCAGGAGGGACAGACTACTTTGTGATCTATGGACTTTTATCTGGGCTGGTTTCAATGTTGGTGTGATGCTTAAATTATATTTGTTTGCTAGATATAAAAACATGATATGCCTAAGGATGGTTGGATTCCATGGTCTGCATAGTGCTGGTGACAAACTATTCAATATACACAAGTAGTGTATTTCTTGATTTTAAAATTTAAGATGTAACCTAAAATATAATATCTAAGATATTATAACTGTACCATTCATTACAATACCAGTATGAGAGACAATATGGTGCTAGTTACTGTGCTTGAACTATAAATTAAAAAAAGGCAATTGAATCTAAGAAATTCATCACCCCACCAAAAAAAAAACCATGACAGAAATGGAACTAAACTAAACTAACTAAAAACAGTGAATTTTATAACCTCTTTCATCACTTATGCCCTTAATTGTATTTACTCATTCATACTCCAATTAAGTTATGTGCAACTATTTTGAATGAAGCTTTTGTTATTGCTGTTGCTGTTATGCACACAAGCTTCTATGTGTTAAACTCTGGAAAAGAATTCATTCAAGGAGAGAAGTAACCTGCCTGAATCATTCTCTTGAAAAATATCAATAGAAGCCACGTTTGCTATTCCTTACTCTTCTCTTTGTCCTACTCTGTTGACTATGCCTGTGATATTTTGGCAGGGGCTCAGTGTCCATATATTTTCACAGCTGGAAAAGTTACCATACGATTAGGTTTTACCTGCATCCACAGGCTTAGGGAAATGAAATACTTTGGAACATTTTTTCCCCCACCACTATTCATTCTTTTCTAGACAGGGTCATTGTCTACTTTGATTGTTTATTTATTCATATTCCTTAGCTATTGTACTGAGATACAAGCAAGTAGAATACCGAGTGAAGAGTGGCAGAAGAACCTTATGTGTGGGAGAAAAAGACATTTTCAGACAGTGTTAACGCTCAGCCAAGCTGCCAAGGCTTTGACTTCTTTGATTAAACTGAGGACTGTGAATAAGGAAGGGCAGTGAGATTGAGAAGTGAGTTAGTGAATTACAGTGGGTCTGAGTGCTGTGCACAAAGGAACTGGATTCTGTCATGCATTAAGAAACCTGAAGATACTGAAGCTTTCTCTCTGCAAACACTAAACTTGAGCTAAGGAGCACTGCTGTGTCTAATGAAGAGGCTCCACAAGTTCTACTTGAATCACAGTTATCTCTGAGGTTCATTATATTTCTTGGTTTCTTAAGCACACTTGTCCCACTTGAGAGTCATCTTTCACATTAGGAGTATAGAGAATGGAGTAGTCATGGGGTTTGTCATGTGTGATATGTAAAGTACTTAGCTTGATAACGAGCAAGAATGAGTTTAATATTATTAAAAAGAGACATCAAAGAATATTTGGAGATAGGTACAGTAGAGAAAAGCCACATTTAGTTTAGCTGAACAACTTAGAAAAAGAAATTTTATTACATTTGTGTGTGTGTGTAAAATTTAGTAATAGATTGATCCAAATGAAAGAAAATAGAAGTAGATTGATACTCCATATTGTTATTTAAATTGAATATTATTGTTAATTGTGTATTTTTTTTAACATTTATTGACTTTAATTCAGCCAGACGTGGTGACACACAAGTTTAATCTCAGACTCTGGAGGCAGAGACAGATATCTGTGAGTTTGAGGCCAGCCTGATCTACTGAGTAAGTTCCAGTACAGCCAGAGAAACCCTGTCTAGAAAAACCAAAAAAAAATATAGACTTTAATTCAACAAATATTTCTTTACCGTCTTTTGAATTTTTTTTAATTTTTGAGAATATAATATATTATTTTCCCTTTTTCCAAACCCATATTTTATTTAGTCTTAACCACCTCTTCAAGAGGTACCACCCCCAAATTGCCACACTGAACATTGAGTCCTACTGTATAAAATATAAGTGTGTACAATATTATGATAAAATGAAAGGATATTGTAAAGTTTAACTGAGCCAAATATCTGCCACTGAATGCTCTGCTAGCAGTCAAAAAGCAGTGTTGTGACTGTGTATGGCTATATTGTTCTCTGGGAACTTTGGATTACAAATAAAATTTAAGAATGCAAAAGTAGACAAGAAGGTAAAAATACATACTACAGAATTCTAATGAGCTGAGTTCAAGTTCCTAAACTCCTGTAACAATGGATGGAGAGAACTGAACCAACTACCAAGTTATCTTTCAAAATCCACATAACTCCCCTCCATACATCATGAATAAAAATGATAGTAATAAAACCTTAAAAGTGGACGATATCTATAGATTTGGCATTGGTGATAGCCAAACAGCTAGTGTTCTTGTGTGGGTTCACATTATAAATATGATATAATGACGATCCTTTGGGAAATGAATAAGTCTACTACAAAAATTTATTTTATTTTAGTTAATTTATGCTCTTATCTCTAATCCTAATTTGATTTAGTGACAACATTACATATTGATTCAAAGCATGGTCATAATAATAAGATATTTTGTTATTTTAGAAAGTTTCCTCCATGCCCTGCATACTCAGGTCCTGACCAGGAAAACTACTTCCTTTTCATGGATTTTCATATAATATATGATATATTATATACATATATCATAACAACCCCAGTTCCCTCTCCCTCCCATTCTCCAATCCCCCCACTGAACTCCTCAGGCCCATCCCCCACTCACTCCCCATAGAGGATGAGGCCTTCCATGAGGGATCATCAAAAAATCTGTCAAGTCATTTGGGGTAAGGCATACCCCCCGCCATGTCTCTAGGCTAAGGGAGTATTCCTCCATAAGAAAAGGGTCCCACAATACTTTCGTGCACTAGGGATATATCCTGGTTCTACTGCCAGAGGCCCCATGGACTGCCCAGTCCTCCTAGCTGACACCCACTTTCAGGGAGCCTGGTTTAGTCCTATGTTGGTTCACCACCGATCCATGAGTCTCCACTGCTCAGGTCAGCTGTTTCTGTGGATTTTCTCAGAGTGGTCTTGACTCATTTGTTCATTCCTCCTACCTCTCTGCAACTGGATTCCAGGAGTTTGTCTCTCTGCTTCTGGTTCCATCAGGTACTGGATGAAAGCTCTAGGATGGCTTATAAGGTAGTCATCATTCTCATTATAAGGGAAGGGCACTTAAGGTAGCCTCTACACTATTGCTAGAGTCCTAGTTGGAGTTATCCTTGTGGATTTCTGTACAATTCCCTAGTGCCAGATTTCTCTTTAAATTACTAATGGCTCCATCTATTGATGTGTCTTTTTTTCTTAATCTTCTATATTCATCTCCTCACTCTATCTTCCTAATCCCTCATGTTCTGCTCCCCTTCCTCTTCTCCCCTCATCTTTTTCCTACCTCCCTCCCCCTCACCCCATCCTCCCAATTTGTTCAGGGGCCTTTGACTCTTTCCTCTTCACCAGGGTCCTGGTATGTCTCTCTTATGATCCTCCTTTTTTCCTAGTTTCTCTGGAGGTGTGAATTGTAGTATGATAAACTTTGTTCTATGTCTAATATCTGGGTATGAGTGAATACATATATTTGTGTTCCTATGTGTAAATGTACCATGTTTTCTGTAGCGAGATATTCACCTTGTCTGTACCTGTTGCTTAGGCCATGCCCATTGGGGCGGAGACAGGGCTGGATGGTAGCTGGAAGAAAAGGCTGGGAAAGGGTCGGGCTGCCCCTTTTGGTGGTGGACACTGGAAGGCTTAGGTCCGGTGGAATCTGCTGTTTCATCTGCCTATGTTGTGAGTTATTTCTCCCTTAATAAACATCTATTCGGCCCAATTGTTTATCCTGATCCTTATTAAATCGCAATATCCTGTAGCATGTATGTTTCCGCCAGCCCGCCAGTCTGGGCCCACTTCTGACACTATTATGTTATAGCAGGTTTTTCCTCCCCGCTGGCCCTTTGCTCCTGCCGCCATGTTCCCACCACCACGTGAGCCCCAAATAAACACGCAGAGACTCTGTATTTGATACAATCCCGTTGGCCAATTACCATTATTGTTTATGGGCCAGCTCTGTCTTAATTATTAACCTATTTCTACTTATCTAATTATTTCCACATGGCTCATCTTATCCGGGAGCCGTGGCGGGCGTCTTACTTCCTCCATGCTCTACATCTTGACCCCTCCTTCTACTTCTTCTTTCCTCCTTTTAGTCTCCTAGCCCCACCTATCTAGTTTTCTATTGGCCACAGTGCTTTATTAACCAGTATGAGAAACATATATACAGAATAACATCTCCCATCAGTTTTCTGCATCCATTCTTCAGTTGAGGGCCATCTAGGTTGCATCCAGAATTAAGCTATTACAAATAATGCTGCTATGAACATAGCTGAACAGATGTTCTTATTGTATGATTGTGCATCCTTTGGGTATATGCCTAAGAATGGAATTGCTGAATGTCTGTGGAAAACCAGTTACCATTTTCCTGAGAAAACATTATACTGATTTCCAAAGTGGCTGTTCAAAATTGCACTCCCACCAGCAGTGGAGAAGTGTTCCCCTCTCTCCACATCCTCTATAGAATAAATTGTCTTTGGTGTTTTTCATTTTAGCCATTTTGACAGGTGTAAGATGGTATCTCAGAGTGGTTTTGATTTGTATTTCCCTGATGGTTAGCTAAGAATGTTGAACATTTTCTTAAATGTTTTTCAGCCATTTTAGATTCCTCTGTTGAGAATTCTCTGTTTAGTTCTATACCCCAATTTTTAATTTAATTATTTGGTGTTTTGGTAACTATTGAATTCTTTGTATATTTTGTCTCTGTCAGATGTGGAGTTAGTAAATATCTTTTCCCATTCTGCTGTTTTGTCTTATTGACTGTGTCTTTTGTATAATAGAAGATTCTCCATTTCAGGAGGTCCCATTTTTTAATTGTCCATCTGTGTCTGTGCTACTGGAATTATGTTCAGGAAGTGGTCTCCTGTGCCAATTCATTCAGAGATACCTCCCACTTTCTCTTTAAGAGTTTCAGTGTGACAGAATTTATGTTGAGGTCTTGATCCACTAGCACTTAAGTTTTGTGTATGGCTATAGATATGGATCTAGCTACAATCTTCTATATGTCTGCATCCAGTTAGAATATCATAATTGAAACACAGAGTAGTTAGCACTTTTAGTAAGTTTTCTTACTCAGAGTTATGTTTTTGAGAGTCATACATATTGTTGCTTAAAGATAAAGTTGACTCCTTTTCATTGGTGAGTAGCTTTTTCATTTTTAATATATAATTTTTCCTTTTATTGAAAATGAATTATTTTCTCATATAATACATCCCTTCACTCCTCACATATCTTCCTCATTCTGCCCTCTAGGTCCACTCATTTTCTGCCTCTTCTTTTGAAAGAACAGGTTTCCAGTACATAACAACCAAACATGACAAAATAAAATATAATAAGATGATGCAAACGTGATCATATGCAATTTAGACCCAGCATCCCAACAGGAGGAGGAGTCCCAAGAATGGTCACAAGAGTAAAAGACCCCCATTTTCTCACAGAGTCCCACAAAAATACCAAGCTAATAGAAATATAATTGCTTATATGATGCAGAGGACCTAATGCAGACCCATGTGGGCCCTGTACTTGCTGTGTCAGTCTCTATGAGCTCATGTGTGCCTCACTTATTTGATCAGGGGTCTTGTTCTCCTGGTGTCTTCTATCCTTCCTGACTTCTACAATCTTTCCACCTCCCCCCTCAATGGGATTCTTGAGTCTACATAGCCCTCTTTCTTATCCCATGCTTTTATGTGACTGAACTTGGTTAAAGTTGACAGGTTCCAAACCATATTTTCACTTTTAATTTCTAAATTATTCCTATAGTATTTGAGTATCTATCATTTGAGTATCTGAATGTTTTTTGACAAGGGATGCTCCATTAATATAAGTCCATTAATATAAGTCTCATTAATATAAGTACACTTTAACTGACCTTCTTTATTCATACTAGATTTCTTTGAATACTGCCAACCTTTTAAAGACAATATAAGTATGTATATATACACATATAAATTTATGCTAAATTTTATGTACTATGCATTTCTAATTTATTTTTTAAACATTTATTTATTTTATGCTGGATATAATTATACATGACTTTTTTAAATGAACACAAAAATTTATAAACAATATTTGGGAATTTGGGCCTCGTTCTTTCCAAACTGCTTCCTGCTGGTAGGAGGCACAATTTTTGTTCTTTTCTATTTCCCTTAGACTTGTATTTCTTTTTTCACTTATATTATTCAGTTGTATTTTTTAGATGTGCTCTACAAGTAGAAAGTTTCTTCTGTCTGAATTTCATAATGCAGCAAGAGAGATTTAAAGTACACTAACTACTTTCATGATACTAGTGCTCTCTAACAGAAGGCAGGAGATATATTTTTTCGGAAACAAACTAGGAATATTAGCTCTATATCATGCTTTAGAATCTAAATAAATTTTACAATCTTATAATAGTAATATGACCTTCATTAATACTTTTCATATTCAAATCCCAAATTTATTTTTATATTTGAAATATTTGAAAGTGAAAAGTATTAGATTATCTATACATATATGTTTTTCTACACCTCTATTTCTTTTACTGTTTCTAGTTTCTTATTTTTAAGTAGCAGTACAGCAAAATTGTTCCGGGTCAAATAGAGAAGGTCCTTTGTACACCATGCTTCTGAGCTAGAATTAATATGTAGGATGATGCAATTTTTCCAGATTCCTACCATTCAATAAAATGTAGCTGAAATATTGTTCTTTCAAGATTTCATTACTTTAAGCAATTGTTCTTTAATTTCATGTGCATAAATGAAATATTCATTACAGTAGGCCATTTACTTTTTAACAGAGGTGAAATTTGTTACCATTCTTTGTTACCAAAACGTTCAATGACCTCTGTGTTGCCACAAAAATACTGAGCCAGGAGTGACAAAGCAAGGGCCAGCATGAGCATCCTTGACTGTATTTTAGAAAGCTCATTTCTAGATTATGCTGAATTTCAGTTTGTTCTTAATACAGCATGGCATATTTAATGTGCATGTTAATAAAGAAACACACATAATGTCATAATCCACACACATACATATATTTAAACACATAAACTGATGAATGTAAAATGAAACACATATAAGAAGAAAACTGTATCTGTTCTAAATATATTTCCTCTCCTAAATCACATTTCACATATTTGAATGAAATTAGTATCTAAGTAGAAGTTTCTGGTTTCATGTCCTGTTCTATCAGGTCTTTTAAAGTATCATTGTTCATTCAGAAGCTAATTCATTGTTTCTATGTTATGTTATACAGATTCAATAAACACTTAAAAATACAATAAGTAAGTATAGGCAGGTTGTTGTTGTGTGTGCATGTATTTTGTTTTGTTGTTGTTGTTTAGTATATTGCCTTAGTATATTCAAGTACCCTCATTAGCTGGTCAGAGTGTCCACATCATATTGTGCTCATACATCCTAATGTTACCAACAAGTTTGCCAGACATTATTACATCATGAGATTTCCCCTTTCAAGTTGTTTGTTGAAATTGTGACATGATGTAATCATATACAAAGAAGAGAAAGATAAAAAAACAGTATCTGTTTCTATTTCCTTTGGTATTTTATCTTTCCATTTTATACACCCAAAGAAAGAATAAAAACACAACTTAGATATCTGATAGCATTTTTGTGCACTAAATTATATCAGGATGAAATTATTTCAAGAAAATTATTATTGAACACATATTTGCAAAGAAACTGTATCTCCTGGTGATCAGTTCTTATTTCAGAACCAATAGTCGCACATTTCTTTTGAACCCAGAGATAAAGGAGAAACAAAGAAATGTTAGTGAATTTGACATTTACACTGTCATTGAGTCAAGTTTGAATTATGTATTTGTTTTCTACTGCATTGACATTGGTGTACTCAAAGATTAAATCATATCTTGTTCTGATATTATTATTCTTTAAACATAATAAATTTTGGTTCCTCATCAATGTAGATAAACAACAATAATATATTTAATTTGTATAAAAAGCCAATAAGGACTCTGTGAGTCATCTGTCTGTCTGTCTAACAATTTACTATATGCTTTCTCATTTCAATATACTCATGTAATTTGTGCTCCTTAGACTATAAGTAAGGAACATCATGAGAAACTCACCAGTGTGTGACACATAGTAATATATTTCATCAGAATCTAGTTATGCACATAGTATCCTTTAATATATTAAAATTCCACAACTAGGTTTTTATCAATTTCTTAGAAAAAGTTTTACTAGAGTATATTGTTTAAATCAGTTCATATGTTTCCAAACTCATATAATTTCATCAATTTAATCAATATTTTAATAATACTTACTATGTTATATTTTAGTAACTTGTCAATGTGTCAAATAATATTATAGATGTTGAGATTAATATAAGTAGCAGAAGAAACACATATATGACCTCAGAGAGTTTATATGTGTGTGTGTGTGGTGTGTGTTATGTAACAAAATAAATAATTGAAGTGTATATGTGTATTAATTATAAATAATGGTCAAAAGAGTGGAACAGGGAGGAGAAACAAGGAAAGTAGAGACTAGAAAGAGAAAGAAGGAAAGAAAGAAGGAAAGAAGTTAGATGGGATCATGGGATGATTTCGGGAGTATGAAAGAAGAGAGAGGGGTGCAGGAAAGAAGTAAAAAATTGTTTGAGAGAGATGAGAGAGAAAGACAGACAGACAGATACACACACACACATACACACACACACACACACACACACACAGAGACAGACAGACAGACAGACAGACAGACAGACAGACAGACAGACAGGCAGACAGACAAAAGGATGGGATTTTTATAGTCTTCCATGGTGATTCTACTAATATGAATTCCTACAAGAGTGTTCAAAATTCTGGTTTTTTTTTCATATTTTAACAAACATATTATCTTTTAAATCTAGGAAAATCTGTTTTGGCAGGTGTGATATATTACTTTATTTTGATTTTAATTCATATTTTTCAAATGATTAGTGTTGCTCAGCCTTTTCACAGATTTGCAGGCCATATTTACACTGTTTTTTTTAAATGCTGAAGGTATTTGTTTGAGTGCTTTTTTTAGTTATACATGTCTTCTTACATGTTGTACTAACACATAATTACCTTGTGATCCAGATGTTATAAAAGAATAAAAACTTTTATGTTGAAGAGAAAAATGTTAACATTTTCAGATTTCTTGTATGATATTTACAATAACCAAGTTAAAGAATCAATCTAAATGGTATGAATGGATGCTCACTGTGCTTGAATGAATAAAAAAAAATTCAATGTGTATGTTTTATATTCATTTAGAACTAAAATCCTGTTATAGCATAGATAGGTCTGAAATAGATTATTTATGATAGAAAATCAAACAGAAACATAAACATGTTATATCCTCTAATTATTATGTAAAATCTAAAAGTACCTAAAATTATAATAAGCAGTGAAAAAAGTAATGCCTCTGTTAATTTTCTTTATAGTTGTAATATTTTAATATATGTGTGTATACCATTACACCATGTTGTGTACCATAAGAAAACAGAGTGAAATATGTGAAAGCAGGGAATGTACAAAAGTACTCAATAGATACTGCTTCTGCGTTGAGGAAGAAAATTATATCATTTGCAGCAACACATATGAACCTGTGGACCATGCTGATAAGTAAAAGAGATACACAAATAATGGGTGTTTTATGTGATGATTTCAAAGCAACTTAACTCAGAGAAGCAGAGGGGAAAGGTGATAAATAAAGGCTGAGGGGGCAGGAACAACTGCAGAAGTTCAACATGTACAGTTTCATTGAGCTTGTAGAGCTAGTGATGGGAGATGTTATTCTGCAAATATGTTTCTCATACTGGTTAATTAATAAAGCCCTGTTGGACAATGAGAAAGCAAGATAGGCGGGGATAGGAGACAAGGAGGAAAGAGCAAGTAGTTAGGAGGAGTCAGGATGTAGAGCATGGAGAAAGAAGATGCCAGCGGTGGCTCCCCAATAAGATGGCCAAGTGGAATTACTTAGATAAGTAGAAATGGGTTAATAATTAAGACAGAGCTAGCCCACTAACAATGATAGTCACTGGCCCACGGGATTGTATCAAATACAGAGTCTCTGAGTGTTATTTGGGGCCAGTGCACCAGACCAGCAGCAGGCAGGCTGGTGGGCTGGCAGGCTGGCAGAAAGCAGACATGCTACAGTTGGCGCCCAACGTGGCTATAAGAACTTTCACTTAAAACTAATAAAAGCTTAAAAAAGGGATTTTAGAAACAAAGGAACAGAGACTAGCAAGACTTCTTGGTAGCAGCATTTTCTCGGTTGGATTTGTTTTGCTGTAGACAGAGATTTGCACGGCTCCTTTAAGGGAGATTTCCAAAATTAGCATAAGCGGCAAAAAACCGCCTTGCTTATAAAGAGCTCTGCTAATAATTCATTGGTGTGTACGAAAGCTGTAATGAAGGTTTACACTGTGTTTTAAAAAAAAATATGCTGGCTTGGGAGAGAAAAAGAAACAGGATACAATGGTTTAAAAAAGAAAAAAGAAAGTAAAATGAATGGGTGTGGTGGTGCACGCCATTAATTCCAGCACTAGGGAGGCAGAGGCAAACAGATCTCTGTGATTTCAAAGTAAACATGGTATACAGAGGGAATTCCAGGACAGATAAAAGTTACACAGAGAAGCCCTGTCTCAAAATATATAAAAATAGAAGTAGAAGAAATAGAGTAATAAAAAAGTCACGTAAAGATGGAAAACGCAGAGAAATTTTGGATACTATACACGATTCTGTTGTCTTTAAATTATTTGATTGCTGAGAAAATAACAAATATTAATAAAAGAAATGCTGCTGGATTAATTCAATTTATATATTTTAAAAATGCTTTGACCAAAATTTAAGCCTAAGGACAAGTTACTAGGAAAAAGGATTTCAATTTTTGTTTCCACAGAAAATGAAAAGTTGTGGATATCTTCCAGACTAATGTGGTTTGATCAACCCAGATCAATTCAGAAATATCCTGAAACAGTGCCCCAGGTGTTCCAACATTCAAAGCAGTTGAGACAAAGCCTTGTGAACTACAGCCAAGATTTCTGCATCTTCTTAGGATGCCCATGACAGCGGCCTCTACCAGCAGGAAGTAGTTTGGAAAGAACGACGCCCAAATTCCCAAACATTGTTTATAAATGTTTGTTTTCATTTAAATGGGCTTGGTTATAAATGGCTATAACCACAGGCAATCTTTTTAAAGGTAAAAAGGAAATTATGGTATAGATATGAACACTTTGCTTTGGAATGGATTTTCTTTTATTGATACAATTTAAGGTCAATTTTGTGATATGTATATTTCCCCTCTTGTTTAGGTATTGTGTTTATATAGCTCATTGGAAAATGTAATGTATAATTTAGTACAGATTATACAGAGTTACCTATGATAGTTAAAACTTGGAGTTAAGTTAGTTAAGATTTCTAGATATGTAGTGATGTATTTGAGATGAATAGGCATTCTTCAAACCTTTCAAAGACCTACAGAATATGGCACTTAAAATGGTTTAGGGTTTTTCTTGACAATGAGGCACAACTACTCCTGGTAACAACACCTGCATCAGAAAGGAAGATGGACATCGAAGAAACACATTATGGAGTTTGCTTCTAATATGGCAAGACTAGCCATTTGGGCAAGGTACTGCTCTTCTGGACTGTTTGACTTTATGTAGTAGAAACTGGACATGCAGGACCCACAAAAAGGTGACTGCTGATTCAAGATGGACATTGCTACGGGATTCCTGCTTCATGGAAGCAGCTGCCTGCCAGACAGTCTACAGGACACAAAGAAAAATGACTGACAAACTGCAATACAGGTGGACAGTTTAAAGTTTCCTGCCGTATCGAGGAGTCTGGAGACACACTATGGCCTATGGGCTGAAGATGAAACATTACAGAAGAATTTCGGGTGACTGACCAGGCAGTGAGTTGTCTCATTTCTAGAGTTTATATATTATCCTTCTGTGGTCTTTGAAGGAGTTGAAGACAGATAGTTTTGGTTATAGATTTTCTTAGTTAGGATTAAAGATAAGTTACATATAGGACTTTAGACTCACAAAGATAGGATAGATGATATTTTCTTAATTTTTACAAAATGTTAATGGATTAAATATTGTTAACTGTGATTCTTATTTGATAACTGTTATATGGTATATTTTGCTATGTTAATGTTAAAACCCTTCTTTTTATTTTAGACAGAAAAGAGGAGATGATGAGAGATGTTATTCTGTAAACGTGTTTCTCATACTGGTTAATGAATAAAGCCCTGTTGGCCAATGAGAAAGCAAGATAGGTGGGGCTAGGAGACAAGGAGGAAAGAGGAAGTAGTAAGGAGGAGTCAGGTTGTAGAGCATGGAGAAAGAAGATGCTGGAGGTGGCTCCCCGATAAGATGACCACGTGGAAATACTTAGATAAGTAAAAATGGGTTAATAATTAAGACAGAGCTAGCCCATAAACAATAATGGTAATTGGCCAACAGGATTGTGTCCAATACAGAGTCTCTTAGTGATATTTGGGGCCAGCACACCAGACTGGTGGCCCGGTGGTGGAAAACAACAAGCTACAAGCTAGTCTTGAGATCTGTGTGTGTGTCATGAATGGTGACATGAGCTCCAACAATGCTTTGGATATGTTGTCTACTCCAAACTAGCCAAGAGTAAAATGTGAAGGTTCTTACTACAGAGTATAATGAGTATTTTAAATAGTGGTTAGGTTAATCCTTTTTCTAATGTCTGTTCATGACATATCATCACCATGTATCTATGCATATACCCAAGTGTTTTTGTCAATCTTCAGTAAAATAATGAAAGCAAGAAAGAAAGGGAACTGGGAAACAATCACTACAGAACATTTTCAGTAGAGGGATCACTTAGCTAGGGTCTCGAAGATTTTACTATGTCTAAATTTTCCAAGGACCATCAAGTGGTATGAAGTGTAATTGCATAAATGAGTACAAGGAGTGATCATTCCTGAAATCGCCTGGATGTAGAAGATAGCATAAACTGTCTAATGAGCACAGGATTCTGTAGGGCTTTTGAGGGGGCAGCACTTAGATAAATGGTGAATTTTGGGCAACAGTACTATTATCAGATATCAGTTCCAACATCATTACTATGACTGCCCCATTAACAAATGACTGAAATAATTACAGACAGAAAGAGTGGATGAAATTAGGGGAATACTGCAGCAATCTAGTCATGAGCTGGCTGGCACACAACAGGTAATTGGAGGCAAACTGTGAGAAGCAGACAGGTTCTTTGTAAATAGTAGAGGCTAAGATCATTAGTGGATCAGGTTGGCAAGAGAAATGCATTGAAGGCTCACATAAAATTGAAAAAAAAAGAATGTGAACTTGCTATCATTGTGGTATATGAAGGTTGCTTAATAAATGATTTTCCAATAAAAGCAAGAATCAGGAATTATCTTTGAGATAAATTATATTTGAGTATTTAATTGGAATATCCAAGTAAAAATGTCCATTAGCAATGTAAAAAAAATGAATTTTTGATTTTTTAAATCAAATAAATAAAGATATATAAAGACATAAATCAGTTTTAATCTTTATGCTATAGCTAATCTTCTAAGCCATGGACAAGACAAAATTGTCAAAGAAATCCATGCCAATCACCAAAAGTGAGATTATAAAAATTATGATTTAGGATATAGAAGCAAACTGAAATTAGGGTGAGACAACCAAATAATGAGGAAGACTTCCAAGCAACAGAAGTATACAAGTCTAAAAATATGTGTCTCTATAAGAGAAACTCAATGATGCCTGACACTGAAGAAAACTCACAATGGTAGAAACCAATGGCAGTTCTAAATTCACAAGTTTAAGAGGCATGTGCAATCTTGAAAAAGAACACTTTTACAAATTTCATTGGCACAATCCTAAATAGAAAAAGAAAGCCCTGGATGGAGATGATTGCAATAAAGCAATCTCTAAAAAGACAAAAAAAATATATATATATAGACAATGTCTCTTATAAATATATCTTATTTATTTCATCTTTTAAAAAAAAGTTTAGGCTCAGTCACTAGCCTCCAAATTATACTCAAGTGATAGATGTAGATAATCCAAACAAACAAACAAACAAACAAACAAAATGAAAAATCCAACACCCCTAAAAAATAAAAATAAATAAAATAAAAAGAATCCAACAGTATTTTTAGGGTTTTTTTTTCATTGCTTTGTTTTCCATTGTTATGTTTTACTGGTCTTATGCATCTATATTATGGTTTTCTATTTTGCTTCTATGAATTTTGTTGGGTGTGCATGATGCGCATCTTTTGTTTTCGTGTGTGTGTGTGTGTGTGTGTGTGTGTGTGTGTGTGTGTTTACTATGTTTTGTCATTTTTTGTTTGCCTGTTTATTTTTGAAAGAGAAAGAAATGTTGTAGAGTTGGGTGGGTGGGGAGGTTAGAAGCATCTAGAAGGGGTTGTGGGAGAGAATATTATCAGAATATATTGTTTGAAAAAATATATAAGGGAGGGGGAATTTTATATCCTAACACTGCCAAAGAGCTGAAGAGAAAACTCCCATTCCCCAAACAATTTCCTCCTCCTTCTTCTGCCCTTTCCTTCCATTTAGATTATTGGAGGCAAGGTGTCATAGCACAAGGTGGCCTTGATCTTTCCAGGTAACACCAGATGACCTTGAACTTCAGATACTTCTGCTTCTTAAAGCCTGACCTTGCAGGCAGGCATCACAGTGACTGACAAGTACCTTTTTATGGTGGCGTTTTTCCACTTATAAGGGTGGTGTATTCAGTGCTAAAATGCTTTCTCTACCGAACACACCACGCTATTAGGGTGTATGTTTCCAAATTGTGAGGTCCTGAAGGACCCATAACATGAAAATCATAACATATTCTCAAGAAATTCTACTATAACACAAAGGACTTGCTATTTGTTTTGTCAACATAGGGACAGTTTCAGAATTTATGAGTTACATGGTCTTTGTTCTTTCTCCACTGCAGCAAAGCACTAGTGTGGCTTCATTAACATGCTTTATTTTTTATAATGCAGAGTCCATGGTTATATTTGTAAACCATGGTCTTCCTGCATTTTTCTATAATAAATGACTAAAGGACACTAATACTAAATGTGCTTCAGAATCTAATAAGTACTTATTTAAATAGTAATAAGATCCTGAAAGTGTTTCTCTAAAATAGAATACTTGTATCATTTACCTTTCTTCAATTTGACTGTTTTATCAGTAATAAAGGATATTTTCTTGTAATTTAGTTCCATGACTACCATGGTTTTTTTTTAAAATCCAATTATTGTCAGTGATAGTATTTCTTATAGTAAGAGACTTTTAAGTATTTGATTATTTATAAGATGTTTATTGACAAAGAGAGCTTTTGTGATTCCAAGCATTTTTATTAAGCATCATGCATGCTGTAAAGAAGGAAGCAAATCAAAAAAACAAAAAACAAAACAAAATAAAAAAAGAGGCAAAAACTGAGGATTTTCTAAAACCTGTCCATTCTCTTTATAATACCAGCAGTTACTTTTCCAACCAACTCTTAGGCTATTATTAATCATGATAAACCAAAGTATTCAAGATTATAATTCAAATATGAATTATTCATGATGGGAATGCTAATGAAGACACATGACTTCCTGAAAAGATCAAGACATCACTGAGTCATTTGGTTATGTATATGGCTTCATCAAATTCTGGACTTTTGAGTGCATCAATTATTTTAAGTTAAGACTTAATTTTAAGGTTGTTTTGACTTTTTAACCATCTTAGTGGATTTTTACCAATATGCCAGATTCATGAGACAGGATTATTTATACATAATAGTGATTTATTTGTGTATCATTGCTGGTCAGACAGACAAACAGAAAAAAAAAAACACACACGCACACACACACACAGAGAGAGAGAGAGAGAGAGAGAGACAGAGACAGAGACAGAGAGACAGAGAGAGAGAGACAGAGAGAGAGAGAGAGAGAGAGAGAGAGAGAGAGTCCACCGTCTTGAAAGTACTCCATTAGCCTAGTAATGCCTTTGCTTTATGAAGGTGTCAAACCAGCCCATTTGCTATCAAAATGGCCTATCTCACAATGAGAACTAGAGTTCAATATGATGTTATTCTCCCTTTTTATTTATAGTTTTCTTATTAATTCAATTTGTTAATTGGTAGTTTCATATTTGTATATATTCGTTATAATTACTCTCCTCCTACACCTTCCTTTGCATCCCTCTGCCTCTTTAAGCTCCCAACATTCAGTTTTCATTGTTTGTGAATCACTGAGTGTAGCCAGCACAGTCTATATGACCTTGAAAATTGAAGGAACATCCAGACACAGCAGCTGCTAGTACTTATTTATAACAACAAGCCATTGATTATGCAGTTTTTAAGGAGTTATGGTAATCAGCAGCTGTCCCCAAAATTTAAAGACTTAAAGGGAATGACTTCACTGATCCAAAACATCAGGATCTCCATGACAGAGGTCAACAGCAGGATATCCAAGAGGGGCCCCAGTGAGAGCCCATTATCAGTGGTTTAACAGAAATCAGAGGCCTCAAGCCAGACCTATAAGTTGTAATTAACTCTTGCAAGTAAAGATGAACAGGCTAAAGGGTAAATTACATGTTTCAAAAGGCCACACTGCAGCTTCCACAACAAGCTGATTTTTCTCTTCTTCCTTGTCTCTTTCTCCTCCTCCTCCTTCATTTTACTCTTACTCTTCCTTCTTCTTCTGTTTTCTTTATTTTGTTTGGGTTTTGGAGTTTATTTTCATTATGTTAGTTTTGACTTCAGGGGGAGATTTCAAAGGCAGAGAGGTAGGAAGTTAGTGAGATCAGAATCAATAAAATAATTTCTTTTTTTAAGATGTATATTGGTAAAACAGAATTTTCCTGTCTTGTACCCTATAGCACTGGGGGCACATGTATAATGGTGACTAGCCTCTGCTTTTGATATAAGTCCTAGGATCCAAAATAGGGTTTTTTTTTATTTTGTTTTTGTTTTTTGATTGCTTCTTTCTTTTCTTTTTTCTTTTGCCTTTCATCATATGTATTATTTTTATTTAGAAACAATCATTTTGCTTATCAAACCCCCCTCGTTTCCTCTCCCTCCCATTCTTACATTTCCCCTACCAATCCCCCCAACCCATCCCCTACCCATTCCCCAAGGACAGTGAGGCCTTCCATGGGTGTTCATCACAGTCTGCCACATCATTTGGGGGGAAGATCTAGGCCCTCCTCTGTGTGTCTGGGCTGAAATAGTATTCCCCCCATAGGGAATGGGCTCATGAAATCCATTTGTGCATTAGGGATAAATACTAGTTTCACTGTTTGAGGTGCCATATACTGTCCAGATCTCCTAATTGGCACCCACATTCAGAGGGTTTGGTGTGGCGTGCGCCAAGCCCAACCCGCAGGAAAGACGGCAACCACACGAGGATTCTTCTCAGATCACACTTTATTGGAGCGCTTCTTGGTTGAAGGGAGAGCTGAAGGTGAGGGACCCCGGGCAGGAAGGGACAGCTGCTTATATATCCTACTAGGCAACGGTCATGGTCTCATAGGCTCAAAAGACCTTGCCTCAGTGTTGGAGCCACGGGATTGGCTAGGGAACGAGCAGGTGCGCTGGAGTGCAGCCGCCAAGCTGGCGTATGCCCGAATAAGGTAAAACACTGAGGATACAAGAAAGAGGAAGTTCGCCATCTTGTAATGGCGTCCTGCGGGCGGCCGCCTACAGTTTGGTTCAGTCCAATGCTTTACAACTGCTTTATGACTGGGGTCCACGTGCTCTTACTAGGTTAGGTCTGTATGTTTCCCCAGCACCTTTGCTCATCTCTCCTTCCTCTCTACAACTGGATTCCAGGAGTATGGCTCAGTGCTTAGTTGTGGGGGCCTGCTTCTTCCATCGTCTACCTAAATATTTTATTTTACTTTATTTTATTTTATTTTATTTTATGTGTTTGAGTTTATATGTGCATGACACTTAATATGTGTCTGGTACCCCCAGAGATCAGAGAGGGTGTCAGATCCCCTGAAACTAAAGTTACAAATGTTTGCAAGCAACCATGTGGGTGCTTGAAATTAAGCCTAGGTCCTCTACAAAAATAGCTAATGCTATGCTCTTACATATTGGAATATTCTCCAGCCTCCTAAACTCAGGGTTTCAACTTTCAAATGCAACAAGCATGTTTATATTTTAGGCTCATCAACATTTCTGTATTGATATATGCACAAATGTATGTTTATAAATATAAGTGTATAATTACATTTGTATGGAGATAAAAGTATTATCTGTTTAGTTTATATTATCATGAAAATTATTCATTTAATTTAAAATTATGAGGTAAATGATGAAACAGTTAACACTTTGAACTCTGATAAAAAGCACCTGTGTGTAACTTACTTTGTAATTTAAAATTCCCTAAATTTTTTAAGAAAATAGGTACAATATTCATTTTATTTAATCAGAGAGATTATGTAAAATCAATGGAAATGTTATGATCCCAGATTTTCCAAATAATAATATTAGAGGTTTTATGTTATGAAATTTAATATTTTTAGTTTTATATGTCATATGTGACATAATTCTAATTTCATAATATAACTCTAATACACACTATTGTAAACAAAATATTTTGTACAACCCCTAAACAATTTATTTTTGTCTGTCTCCACAATCACTTCCTATACAAGATTTTCATTCACCTATACTTTCCAGGTATGAATTGTAAATTTCTCAGGTAGTAGGCTCATTCTCAGGACATATCATGAGAAATTTTGTCCTTCCTGCCCATTATTGCTTATTGGTTAGTTTCTTCTACCATATCCTGTTGTGCTGGTGGACATCCTTTACCCATAATCTCTTATTCATGGGGTCCAATTTTTGGTGTGTGTGTGTGTGTGTGTGTGTGTGTGTGTGTGTGTATGAGGAGAGAGAGAGATAGAGAGAGAGAGAGAGAGAGAGAGAGAGAGAGAGAGAGAGAGAGAAACAGACAGAAAGAGCAGAAAGCGGCAGAGATGAGAGAAGACAAGGTTTCTTACTTAAACTTAATCCACTAGTGATTTTATTTCACTCTTGAAATTCTTTATAAATTTTATATTTAGAACTTATACCAATCAAACAATTACTGACTACAAATCATAACAAATGATAAATAATTTGGGGCACACATAATTTTATCATTTTATTAAAAAGGAAGCAAACTGGAATATTAGCATGAAGAACATTCATGCTTACTGACATATGAAGAATTGTATTGTGGCTCAACATCTGAATAAGATGTAGAACATCTCCAACAGTGTTCATGGAAATTGCAGTTTTGTGAAAACAAATCATATCAACACATTCTACAGAGAGATGACAATAATATATCTGGATCAATTTATAAAATGTTAGTATTTCTATTTGTAGTCTAAATTCATTCAACAGTATTTTAATAGCATCATATCAGCAACTCATATAGTTTAAAATCAAACATTCTTAATTTGTAAGTACAAAGATATACCTATTTGTCACAATGATAGGAACTGACTGTGTTAAACTTTTAAAAATACTTTATTTTCTGAAATTAAATCAGGCAACAGGAGATGTTGATATAAATATTTCATCCAACATGGGCACTTACAGTTATTCTTGTCACTTTGACAATTTATGAGTTTCTGCACTGGCAACTATCCATTATAAAAGAGTGAAAGTTGATAACAACAAAAGTCTATGAGTGTAAATATAAGTATTTAGAAGGTGGTTTGATAGCATGGACATTGAACAAGACAAAAACATGAGCTGTGATTATGAAGATACTTAGTTTACACCACCAAGTATGAAGATTTTATGTGAGGAAGACCTCATATATAATCAGGAAGTATTTATTTACCTTCATGTCTGTCTTGCATTGTACCAATGAGCACAACTTGCCAGGTAATTCTGGATTGTAGCAAACACTGTTCAGTGCTGAAAAAACTACTGAAGTCTTTTTCCCCACAGTCACTTGCATGGTATCTCAGGTACTTATACAAATTAGATTGTCAGGGCTTTCCTAGACAATCCCGATGGATTTCTCAATGTCCTTTATCCAAAGTGTCTTCATCTATAAAGACTTTCCAGTAGTATGATGAACAACAAAAAGCAATGCCCACAGCCTATATCATTTTGGGTGCGTAAGAGTCAGTCCATGCCTGTATCTGATGGTATCACTTAACAAGCCATATCTTCAGCAAGTTGCCCTGTCTACCCATGGAAGATGTTATTGTTTGAAGTCCTTTTGAAAATATTATATCTTAATTGTCTTTTAAACTAGTGGGTTTCTATAAGGCTTCTTCATGTATCATCAGTTTTGACTAACCCCTATTCTTTGCTAGCATACACTACTGATTGGTGTTTCCCTTAAGTATTATTAGAAAAATTAAAAAAATAATGACGGTCAAATTTGTGTTATTATATATTCATATTCTCTCCAAAGCTCAAAGTACTTTATTTGATATATTTTAAGGTCTTAAACACTTTCATTTCCAGGTTTTCTTGAATATATAGCATAGAAAATATTCTTTTTAAAAATTTGCCTGAAGCATGTACATTAATAATACAAAACAAAACAAAAAACCCACAACAACACCATATAGCAATAACCTTATTTATATACTTGACTTAATAAAGGGAAGCTCCCAAGTTCAGCAGTATTAGGCCAGTATATTGTTTGTAGTAAGGACAGTCAGAATGACCACAGCTTTTGTGTCTCTTTAAACTCACATTGATGTAATTCTAAATATCAGCATGGAAAAAATCCCTGTATATTCTGGTGACTAGTGACATAGTATATGAAAGGGTCCTAGTGTAGCTGATAGTAGAACATGTAGGTCCTTTGAATTAGAGAATGTGAAAAATGAAAGGAATTTAGCTGGGAGGTTTAAGGGTTGGTAATAGAATGAGTACTGTAATGTCCTGACTCTGACTGCTGGAGAGATCAAACACATCTGAAAACCAATTTCTCTGCATCTAACCATCCTGATAACACGTTTATATTCATCTGTTTCTCTTTGTGTTTTTTATATGGACTCTTTCATGGTTACAACACTATTATTTAATCATCATTGTAGGCATTCTCATTTGATAACTGCTAGCAATCTGTGAAATAAAGCATATCATAAAATAAAAATAAAAAACTGTACCAAAAGTAGTTTACATTACTACAAATGGAAGGTATTGATTTAAAATGATTTAAACTTTAAAATGTAAGGCATTCATCTAAAACTAAATACATATTGCTTTTTGGTTTAATATGGGTTTGTTAGTTCTTTCCCTCAATGGAATCATTAGTTTTAAATCAAGTTTGTGCTTCATTTGAACTCAGATCTTTCTTTCGCATTGTATAAATTTTATGAACATTTGATTAATTATTAAATTGTGGTTGAAAATAGTGAGATTTTTGTTATGTTTGTTCTTTTTTGGGTTTTTTGCCTCTATTAGGTGTCCATAATAAAGGTTGTACCAAATAAAAGAGTATTTTACCAGAAGACTTTCCACAGTTAGTCAGTGCGCCAAATTAGTACAAATATTTTTGTATATGTTAATGGAGGACTGGGTATCTAATTTGTTATATAAGATGTAATTTATCCTTTAGACTGGTGCAGTGGAAATAACTGTACCTGTAGGATCATTTTTATTTCCTTGTCAACTCTCTTCTTCATGGTCATGAGTGTACAAAATACATGGGCACTCAAAGTCTTTCTATGTTATACTGGCAGGTTTGTCCAACTCTTTTTCTCATTTAGAAACCATATGCACATTAAAGACTGTGTGTGTAAATTCTAACCCTGTGTATCCTAATTTCAGCTTGTCATCACTCTCAAATTCCTTTTATATATTTCATACATGTTTTTTTTCTATTTTAATTTTTTTTGCCTGCTGACACCCCATATTTTAGTGGTAGTGACTACTGTATAAAACTAGCATTTTATCATAACAAGTTGATCAAAATATCTGAATATTTAAATCAATATGAAGTTCTGTAGTTCATGCAATTTCTATTTAAGTCTGGCTTTGATATACTTGGACACTTATTTAACATTTCTGATTTCCTATGAAGATACTGAGTGTCATGTCACAGAAACTGATGTAGGGTAAACCTAGTATTAGCAGAGGTTTCATTAGTTCTATTCATAACTAATTTATATAAATTCCCAAGAAACTCTCCTAATAGACCTGTGAGACTTATACTGTACCTAGTTAATTACTTTTTTAGTGTAAATGAGCATTGAGAAGCCCACACAGTGGTTTAGAAAATTAATAAATTTGTCACTAGATATTCTATTCTTGAGAAAGTGTTGTGTCTTGTTAGTACTGGACAGTTTTCTACTTGGCTTATGTTTAAAGAACAGGGTCACAAAATGAAATTTCTCGTCTTGAATATGTTTCATTGAAAACATTATAGATAGCACAAAAGTGTCTTCACATCTAAAAACATAAGTAAGGGAACTTTTACATCAATTTTTTGGAGTATTCAGATGTTAAATCAGTTTGGCAATGAAATTTATAACCAGAAAACAAAATTTGTAGGCTTCATCTTTCATTGAGCTTTACATGCTATGTCTCAAAGTCACCTGTGTAAGATGATGAATTGGGGGTGAGATTCCAAGAAATGCTGTTTTATTCAGTGGACCAGGGTTAGGGTAATAGTTCCATCTGCATCAGTGGAAGATTACATTTCCAGAAATGTATGGGCATCACAAATTGTACATGATGAGCACACAAACAAACAAAAATCAGTGGACACAAATTGGGAGAGTAGGTAAGGTATAAATTCAAGAGAAAAGAGAGGAGGAGATAATGAATATGATCAGAATATATTGCATGAAATTAGCAAAAACTAATAACAATAAAAAGTATTGTTATCATCCCAGAGACAGCATTTTTTCCCAATAAGTGGTGATACGTCTCCATATTTTGTTCGTTTATTTTGTGTACAATATCCCCACTGAATTTATTAGCATTATGTAGTAGCCTCATGTCCTGCATCCCTGTACCTTTATGAACAGATTGGGAATTAACAAAATAGCTTTGCTGCTGTCTTGGTTAAAATCAAAATGAACAACAAACAGATTGCTATAAAATTTAAAAGAAAGTTTGTAAATATTTTGATAGATTAACCTTGGCACATTAAAACTCTTCTGAATGTATTTGACCAAGCAGCCATTTCTTCAGGAATTAGGCAGAAAAGGAAGTCAGATGAGGTTGTAACCAAGGAATGAGAATGAAATGCATTTGCAATATGCTCTTCGAAATAACACAATGAAACTGTGCATTCACAGTGGAATAATAATATGAAAGACACATTATTGTCTCTAGTTAGAGTCCTTTGGCAGCTTCTCCTTGATTAAGATAAATTTTCATTTTCCTAGAACAAAAAGCCTAATCTGAAGTGTGTGGTCTGTTTCTATAGTGACCCTGAGTCCTTGAGCTTCAGCCCGCACTTACCATAAAATTACTGTATACATATCAATAGGGCATTATAATATTTCAATGGATGTGTTTTCTGTACAACATTAATCATTCTTTGTGATGAGAATATTCAAAATCTTTTACTATACCTGTTTTGAAATAAGAGTTACCATTGTTGCATGGTAACAATGCATAGGGGTCAACTTCTATTATGCAAGAAAACAACAAACTTTATTTCCTTCATCTATTTGTAATTCTAATCTGTTTACTATCTCCTTGTTCCCTCTTGTGGTTCCCTCCTAAATACCTTTTAGCCACTGTTCTATTCTCTATGTTTATAATATCAGTATTTTTATATTCTATATATGGGTGAGGTCATGAGGCATTTGTCATTTGTATCTGGCCTATTCTCTTTACATGTTGTTCATTTGTCTAATTAATGTTGCTGCATGTGATTTTATAACTTTCATATGACCATATACTATCTGTATATTACATACTTGTAACTCATTATTTTGTTATTGTTATCATTTTGGTTTTCCTATCTATGAGTAGGCACTAAGCTTGCCTTTTTGTCTTGACTGTTGTCAATGGGGCTACAATATATATGGGGGGCAGATGTCTCTTCAAAACACTTCCTTAGAATATTCAGAAATAGTATTGCTAGATTCATTGCTAGGCCTATGATTTTTGGGTTTTACTTTGCTTTGTTAATTGTTGTTTAGGAATCATCGTATCTTCTCTGTCATAGCTATACTAGATTCTATGTATGAGTTCTTTTTTTTTTCTACATCTTTTCCAGCACTGCTATTTGTAATCTATGAAACATAATCATTGCCATTGTCATGAGATGAGATTTTTATGGAGGTTTCCATGTGCAGTGTGCAGTTACCTGATTATTAGTGGAGATTTGGGTAGTCTATACTTTCTAAATAGATGGTCATGGGCTGAGATTAATTCTATCAGAAAGAATAAAACTTTTATTAAAATATATATTTTAAATGTCCCACTGAATTCTAAGTTTTAGTCTGAAGACAGTACATGTTTATTTAGATTTAATATGTTTACTCGGGTTCAGATATTGTTAATGGGTCTGTGAAAATTTTGGGCAATATTCCATAAAAGAATCCTATATGGCTGAAATAAAATCTTTTTTTTTCCTATTTTACATATTGATCCCAGTTTCCTTCCCTTCACTCCCTTCCTCCCTCTTTCCCTAGAGGTTGTGAAAAATGTGATAATCCACACACAGAACAAGAAACTATAATTAGCAAGTATTTTGTATCAGTCATTTTGGTTAAATTCTAGAGCATACATGCTCAAATACACAAAGCAGTAAAAGCACATAGGAATTATTGTTTAGTTTTAAAATAAATTCACCTAAGTTTGGTTTATATGGTTAAAATTCTTAACATGTGTAAAGTACTTACATGAATAAAGCCAATAGTTATTTAATACCATAGGTCAGTTTATTTCAATGAAATACTTTATGAGAAAACTGAAACTTTAATGCTGATGTTATATAATTGCATAACTTGTATTACATTGATGTTTTGCCTATAGAGTTTGATTTCTGCTCTATAATGCAATTAAACCATGTCTTCAATATCATTATAAATCTCATTCTCAGTGCTAGTATTTTGTTGTGAATCTGTGCAGACATATATTGTTGTGAATCTGTGCAGACATTGTGTGTTGCTCTCAAGTCTCTGTAAACCCACATGGGTATCAGTCTATTATGTCTGGAATATTCAATTTTTCTTGGACTCATCCTCTACAACCTCTTTCTACCGTCTCTTATTCATAGACTCTTGAGCTTTGAATAGAGTGATCTGATGAAGAGATCCCATTTATTACTGAATACTCCAAAGTCTCACTCTCTACACACTGTACCCATTGTGGGTCTTAGTGTAATTTCCCATCTACTGCAAGAAGAAGCTTCTCTAATGAGGGTTGAGTGATATACTGATTTATGAGTATAGCAATGTGTTACTGGAACTCATTTTACTTCTATGTGTATTTGTTTTTCTAATTTTTCAGTTTAGTTTATAGTTATAATTATGTATATGTTTATAATAATTATAACTATATATACAACATATTTTTGTAATGCTATGATATAGTTATCAGAATTTTCTAGCCATATTCTTTTATATTCTTTTATCTTTTTTAAACATTTATTTATTTTATGCTGGACATAATTATACATGCCTTTTTTAAAAATGAAAACAAACATTTATAAACAATATTTGGACGTCGTTCTTTCCAAACTGCTTCCTGCTGATAGGGGGTGCTGTGTATGCAGTGTTCTGTCTGTGTGTATCTCTGCTGGCCAGAAGAGGGCACCAGATCTCATTACAGATGGTTGTGACCACCATGTGGTTTCTGGGAATTGAACTCAGGACCTCTGGAAGACTGGCTAGTGCTTTTAACCCCTGAGAGATCTCTCCAGCCACCGAGGTGCTAATATTCTTAATAACTTTGAATTGGAGTTAATGAAATACACCCAATTCAGATAAATACAAGTCTAACTTTAACAGAGTATAGTTGTAATTTATATTGCTTAAGGAAGAAAAGGATCACAGGTGGAAAACACTGTGTTTTCCATGATCCAAGTCAGGCCAGACAATCTAATTCTTTTCTTTGCATCTTTTTTCTCATAATCATAAATTTTAGCTTGCCAATGAGGGTTAAATCCATAATCAGTGTTTTAGAGATACTGATTGCATATGAAAAGTCACAAATTGTGGTATAATATGAAGAATTCTGTCTTCATGCTACTTTAAGGTTAAAGGTCATATAAGTACTTGATTTCCGGAAAAAGTCTTTTATAGGAGCAGGAGCAAGTCTCTAAGTACTATGCTTATAGACTCTTGAGATATAAATAGAGTAAAAAGTACAATTGGAATCTTTTCTTGCTATTTCTTGTATTATGGAAAAGGAATACTGCTTACATTGTCTGTAACTGTTTATAAAAAAAGAATTTCCCATCAATTGTCCATCAGTTCTACTTGCTGAATACATATATAAACATGTCAAAAACTCATTTATTTTCTACTTTCATACATTACATTTTGACCACTGTTTCTCTTCTCTCAAGTACTCCAATATCCTCTACCATCTCTCTTCTCTCCTGAACTCACAATTTGCCACCTGCAACTTCAGAAACGAGCAGGACTCCCAGGGATATTAACTGAAGATGGCATAAGGAGATACAGTAAGACTAGGCACAAATCCTCCTATCAGAGCTGGATGAGGAAAAATCTCCAAAGAGCAAGCAAAGCAGTCAGAGACACCCCCACCCATACTCCCACTGTTAGGAGTTGAACAGGAACACCAACTTGTACAACCATTACACATATGCAGAGGATGTAGGTTACACCTCTACAGGCTGTGTGATTTTTTTTCTTCAGTCTAAGTGAGCCTCTATAAACTCTGCTTAGTTTATTCTGTGTGTGGTGATCTATTGATGTCCTCAGATCCTCTGGCTCCCACAGTCCATCTCACCTCTCTTCTGCCGTGTTCTTCAAGCACCAAGGTAAGGGCCCCAATGGGGATCTTCCATTTCAACTCTCTGCTGCAAGAACAAGCTGGAAAAAAAGGATAATCTTTCATTTCATAATCTAATCATAGATGTGCAATACCCAACTGTCCTTACCCTTCCTCTCATGTTCTAGGGTACAAGAAAGCCTGAGCCCACAGTAACACTAATTGGTATTTAGACATACATGCTAAAATACATTCTGTGGACAAAATGGATTATTTAGAAATATTGTTTCAAAGTTGTTCTTGTTAACATACAATTTTAATAGATTATGTACTTCTTCAAATATCACAAAATTTGTGATATTAGAGTGTACCCTAAGACATTTATGACTAACTGATAATTAGGGATCTAAAATCCAGTGTTCACTTGGAAACCAAGTGAATGATATGTACGATATTTCAAAACCATTCTAGTTTGTTGTCTGTTACTGTGATTAAACCCTATGACCAAATGTAACATTTACACTTCCATCATAGCTCATCACTAAATAAGTCAAGTTGTCATCTTTAAGGCATTGAAGCAAAGATTATGATGAAGCCACTTACTGGCTCACTTCCTCTTGCTTGTTCAGCTACTTTCCTCATGCTGTTCAGCTTCAGCAACCTTGATCTGGTATCAACTAGAGTAGACAGGGCCTTTCTACACCAATTAGAAGTTTTAAAAAATGTCCCACAGGAATTCCCACATGCTAATATGATAAAGGGATTCCACATTGAGCTCCATGATCCTCAGATGACTCTAGTTTGTGGAAAATTAAGAAAATAATATCTATAGTTAAAATTCAATTTAAATACTAATTTAAGTGAAGGATTAGCAAATATTAGTACCCTGTTATGAGTGTATGACAGAAATAATAACATGGGTAATTAATAGAGGAAGAAACTAGCTTTAGAGAGATTAATTTTATAATAGTCATAAAATCCACTTGTCATAAAGAAGATCAGAAATCTCAACCTTAAAAACCCTAAAATTGTAATCTTCATGATCCTATTTGTAACATAGAAAATCTTTTATGAATATGATTGATCTTAGATATATGTATTTTAATGTTCTTATCAAATTTTTATGTCATCTAGCCACTGACTCCCAGATTATGTGTTTGAACAGTTATGAGGAATAAGGAAATATTTTAAAAGGGTTTCTAACTTCAGTAAGCCTGGATTAATCCATTTAATCATCAGTCATACAATGATGATCTTAATATTCATAGTTTTTAAATTTTGCAATAGAAGTTTTAAATTTTTGCAATAAAAGGAAGACCTGTTTTTAATTAAATATCCATACTTCTCTATTTATGATAAAATTAAGTCCTAGTAAATCAGTTTTAATTTGACAACGTAAATATCACAGTCCAGCCAAAACTAACTTAATTGTGTTCAAACAATTTCATCTAAAAGCATCAGCCAAATCAAAGTCCATTATAGTAATAGTTTTACATATCTAATATAAGCATGCAAATTAATATTTATAGGCATGTGGGATGTAAGCAAGTATATGCTATCTAATTAACACTGGACACTTAACATACTTCAAAACAGTGACTGTTTTTGTGATGATGCATGACAGACTAGACATACTGACTTTATATAAATGTTTTATGAAAAAAATAAAAATAGAATTTCTGATATATGATGTTTACTTATCTCATATTAATCTCTCACCATCTTACATTAAAAAATTATGGTGGAGCCATCTTTTAACTAGGTATTAAAACAACCCTAAATTTCTGTGATTTGAGATAACTTACCTTTAGCAATATTTTCTTCTGTGTGTGAATCTCAAGTATATGTTTCAGATGAGAAATGTTACCAAAGGCCCAGTTTAAAAGATTGATCTCTAGCTTGACACTGATGGCAGGTGGTAAAACTATAAGATGTGTGGAAGGTCTTCAGGTCACTGGGGATGTGCTTCTGGAGAATATACTTACATTCTGATCCCCTTTACTTTTTACCTTTTATTTTTTGGCATGAATTGAAAAATCTTCCTCTGTATTAAGTACTACCTATTATGATGTGCTGCCTGTTTAGTGGTCCAGAACAAAATAGTTACCAATCATGGACAGGACCGCCAAAACTGTGAGACAAAACAAGTCTTTCATTTCATAAGTTGTCTGTCTCAAGTATTCATCACGGTGACAGGTAACTAAAACATAGAGACTGGGTATTTGGGGCGATTTTCAGTTTAGTTTAATTTATGCTAGTATCCATAATGAAAGCTGACAAATTGTTTCAGTTCTCATATGACTTTTGAATAAGGAGATTTATGTTTATCATTACATTGGGAATTATGTTTAATTTTTGCCAAATAAATATTATTTCTGAGGATTATTATTATTATTATTTCAAATATTGTGGAGTAGGAAGATAACATGTTTTGTGTACATTATGCAAATGAATATAGTCAAAGAGTTCTTCTTAGCAGACATACTCATTTTGAATATTAAGAAATTGAGCCTTGGAGAGAAACATCAAGGATTGCAGCTATATAATGACTGATCTGGTATTGCCTTCAATTCTATCTCTGTTTTAAATATATGGCTTTGAGGAAATACTTTTCTCATCCCTGGAATAATTCAAGGAATTCCAAACATATGTTTAATACTCGAGAAGAGATGCAAAAAATAAGAAAATTACAAGTAGAATCACAAAAAGACACTTTGATTACAATGAAAGATCTTAAAGCTATATGCCCCATATTTCATATTTTCTTTGAGGTGTAATGTGTAATGATTTTCAAGGAGTGCTATTAAGTAAACACATATAAATAATTGATTATAACTGTAAAATTTTAAAATGGATTTGCCATTATTGTATAGAAAGAGAGATCTTAGATTTCTGTCTTACACAAACACTTTTTAAAGATCTATAGATATAGGGCTGGAGAGATGGCTAAGCAATGGAGAGTATTAGCTCTTCCAGATGACTTTGACTTGGTTCCCTGAGTCCACATGGCAACACATAACCATCTTTGACATCTGTTCCAGAGATTACATGCCATTTTCTGGCCTACACAGGCACTGCATGTATGGGATCCACAAACATATATGTAAGCTAAACACCTACACACATAAAAGAAGGAAAAATAAACCTTATAAAATTTTAAATACTACAAATATGGTTAATAGACTTGCCATGAGATTGTTACTATAGAATAAAACCTTGTATTTGTAAAATTTAATGCATACTATGTTTTAGTAATGTAAAAAACACTGTTACAAATGATTAGTGAGTCTATATGTGGGACCAATAATTTGTGAAGAAAAGTAAGGAAAAAAATCACTATTACTAAGGTGTCATATTAATTTACTGGTATCTATCTGCTCCAGAAAAATTACAGGGGGAATTTCTGCTCATTAAACTTTTGAGCCACCGGAGCAAATCATAATGAGTTGCTTATTAAATAAGCAATTTTCTATAACTGGTATGATTCATCAACTTCTCCTTTATTCTTGGTTTTCAGATTAATAACTAAAAGTGCAAATTGCTTGATATGGCTCTTTATTCAATCTTGGTGTTATTATGTGTCCACAGCCGCTAAAACATTTCATATGACTCTTTCAGTGGATAACCTTTTTCTAGTTACTGTTCACAATGCTTTCAGAAATACACAAGGATTTATATTTGCAAGGATAACTATGCCATTTATTTACTTATTCGTTATGCATAAATTATATCCTGTGTATTAGTCTAGAACACAGATACATCCTTCATACAGATTCTATGGAGTACATGCTGTCATTAACTATTGGGAAAAATGCCACAACGCTTGGAAATGGAGAGTGCAGATAATTTTAGAATGCATAGAGAGCACATCGCATGAGAAGTGTCACAGGTAAAAGGCTATGTCAGTTAAGCATCTGTAATAAACCACCCAGAGGAAGAGGTAGGTAAATCAATGGCTAAATAACCTTGGACCTTGACATACTGGAAACAAGGTTAGAGAGTGGGAGATGAAATCAAGAGTTTTGTTTGTAATGGGATCATATGAAATGCTCATATTAATATAGCTATATGATCTAATATAAATTTAAAATTTTATATTTATTATTTGTAAAGTATACCTCTAGAGACATGTTATAAAGCTATTGTGTCAGTCCAGGGGAATATGATGGATGACCTCTCTATGATGGTAGAGACAGTAGACCTAATGATATTAGAACAAATTAGATTGTAGACATAAAGACACACACATATACAGACACATATAGTGAGGGGAACAGAATTTATGGACATATGGAGTGGTATTGTTTGTTTCATAGAGTAACTGTACAAACAATAATATCATTTGTTAAGACTCAGAAAACTAAAAGAGTTTAGAATTTGGCAGTTGAAGAAATATTCTGCATATCATTTTAAATTACCCCTTAGTTATTCATTTGGAAATATGATTGGATACCAGGAACTATAGGAATGTAACAGAGAAAAGCACCATGTTAGAGGCAGCATTACACAATTACCAAAACATGGAATCAATCAGTCTCTGTCAATAAATGGAATGATTAAGTTGTGAGATATACATAATGATACATTATTTTGCCAAGAAATACGATGCAACCCACTCATTTGTGATATGCTAAATTGGGCAATGTTTTAACAAAGATATGGGAAATCAACTATAGTTGATCTTACTAATGATCTTACTAATCTGTGGAATCTAAAATGTTGATCCTTTTAATGTAGACAAGAATACAGAAGAGGAGAGAAGAGAACTGAATTGAATATAATAATTAACATAGAGAAAAGGAGAAGAGTATTTTATTTTGGAGATATAAAGTTCTGATATCCTAGTTCACAGCAGGTAGATTATGGTTAATATGACTTCAATATATAAGTATATATAATATTTTTATATTATATAATAGTGTATGCATATTATATTCTACATAATATATTGTATTAATATATATTATATTAAAATAATTATAATAATGATTTTGAGTGTACTCATCACCAAAAAAGATAAGTTTTTGAGGTAATGGTAATGCCAAATATTCTGTAGATTACTATACACTGTATAGGATTTTAACATCACATATAAAGTATGTATTTGCTACTAAAAATAAATTGAAAAGGGCAGACATAAGAAATGGAAGCTGGCAAATGGGGAGAATTAGGATTAATTTAGTATGATTCTTTGGAAACAACATAATAGATTGTTGTATAGCTTTTTAGTGTAATAAGAAAGAAAGGTGATCATGTAAGAGAGTGAATGTTTATTAAGGATGGTGTGAGTAGATAAGATTAGGTGGGCCTGGCCCCCAATGAGGCTCATGTTTAGGGACCAACTGTGAATAGTAAGATCTACAGTCTATTGCATAAAGTATGTAATGGGTATTATAGTAGTGACTGAAATACACTTTGTTGTGATCGTGGTATGTTTGTTAGTTTGTGTTTTTGTGAAAATAGAAAAAGACAGGAACTAGAATTTGGAAGTTCAGACTATATGGATTAGTTCAGCTAGAGTATGGACTTAATCTAAAAAAAAGTGTAGTAGGATTACTAGAAGCAGCATTGTCTTATGAGATTTGTGGAACTAGTTTAAAGCAACGATGCCTCCAAGGCTGTTTCTTCCTATCCTCACTCATCCATGCAGGGCTATACACTGAGGAGAGGTACTGAGTGAAGGATTCTACTTTGTTTTAGACGGGAACTTAAGAATGATTGTTGAAGAAAGTGTATTGATTTTCAGGGTCAGAATGTTCTTACCATTCCAGCCAATGACACCCTCAACAGTTCATTGTTACAGTTGGGAGATAATTCCCTCCCCAAAGGTTCATAGTAATACAAAAGAGAGTTAAAAACTTGAACTCCTCTGGAATGTTTCAACATTTGCACAATTTCACATGGCAATTACTTTTGATGATGTGTCTTGGTTATAACATTTACTCTTTCTTCAATTTTCAATTGCCTTTATCTTTGATGAAAAACTCCCATATGAAACTTTGTCCTGAATAACTTATGCATGTGCCTTGTCCTTTATGACTTTTATGTCCCTACTGTCTTTTTCTATAATTTTATTAGCCAATTAAATTTAAAGGTTTAAAATAAAATAATTAAATTCGAAGTTAAGTGTATAAAATATAGATAAACTAAAGGAATTATCTGTACACTTCTGGAATAACTTTTTACTACTCTCTTTCACTTAACTATTAGTCCACAATCATTTCTTCTCCAAGATAATTATTTTTATTTTTTATTTTTTCCCAATTTTATTCTGTCCTGACCACCATTTCCCACATAACTGACACAAAGGGTTAATATTAATTATAAATGCTCATCCAATAGCTCAGGCTTATAACAATCTAGCTCCTACAACTTAAATTAACCTGTTTCTATCAAGCTATGTATTGCCACATGGCTCATGGCTTTACCTGTCCCCCACCATTTATTGCTCCTTCTGTGTCTACAGCTGACTCCTCTCCCTTCTTCCTTAATTATCCCACCTTAATTTGGCTTCCAGCCTATACTTCCTGCCTGACTACCAACAAAGCAGCTTTTTATTAATCCATTCTAATCCAAGTGACAAATCTTCACAGTGTACAAAAGCATTATTCTACAGCACTTGGTGGTTGCAAATATCCTTTTATTAAAACAAGTGCCATTTTTTTTACTTGTGGTTTTTATGCCTATTACTATATTTGGCAAAATATAAACCGTGGTGGTTTACCTAAAGGCTTATAGAAGGCAGGAAGAAAACAATCCATGAAGAGACAAGGTTGAAACTCAGGGACTCAATTCAATTTTAATAACCAATGATGGACTATGGACTAAGACTTTTAGAGTCTGGCTCAAATTATTTTGCTTTAGTCACATTTAAGCACTGCACAATTTTGCTAAAAGGTATTTACATAATAATTAGCTCCATCCCAAGTCAATGACAATTTAAGACAAGTTTACATTGAGACTCCTTACAAAGTACATCTGGCGTCTCTCATGAGAATGGGTCCTGTTAACTAAGAGGTAATGCACAAAATTTAGGGTTCAGGGAGCTTGACTGAGGTAAACATAAATCTTGGGTGTCAGGATTGGTCTGGCCCTAAGATAAAATAGTAGCCACTTAGGTTGCTATAAAGTGCAAGTGACATCACCCAACGAATAGGTTTTATGGCCTAAAAGCAAGTCTCAAGATTTAGGGAAAGAGGTCTTGAATAAGTTAAAATATAAATTCTGAAAGATACTGAAGAGCCTGTCTCATCAGACAGTAAAGGACCGCCATGTTGTAAAACTACATCATTCCTGGCATTCCAGAAAGTGCTGATGCACACCTCTTTTTATTGAAGGGGTGAGCTGTGTTTAACTTTCCTAGCTTCTCCAGTGTTTACCTGAGTACACAACAACTTTTTGCCCTCTACAGCAAACACTCACATACTACTATATATTTTATAGCTATTTGAAAAGAGATTGACTACAGAAGTACATTTTTCTTAATAATCGCATTATTAAATTAAGAGGTTAATAGCAACTATTTGATTTCAAAACAAGAGTGAATTGTGAAATGACATGAGACACAATAATAATGTATGCTTATCACATACAATTTATTTTGAGTATGAATATTTGTGCAGATAAATTTAACCTTTGTGATTAAACTACTATGGACTATTAAGAATGCTATTAGGCCTATATACAGATAAAGAAATAAACTGATGCTAGCGTGACAAAAGCGAACAAGGTCATGGAAGACCATGGAGTATATTGCCTCAGTTGAATTCTGATTTATTAAATTACTCATGGGTGTGCATGTTTAACACTATACTACTTTATACAAAGATGATGTGACAGTTGATTTTTCAAGGAGAATATTACACATGCATTTATTTAATCTAAGATAATTGTCTCCTTCCTAAGGTTAGGATATAGAATACCATGTCATAAACTTAGAAATCATACACATAGACATATACACATGTGCCCACTTAACTGTGGTCATACATGAATGATTACATAAATACTCATGAATACACACACATATTGAATACAGAACATATGCAAATTAAAACAAGTTCATTTACTAATTACCAACATTTCTGTAGAAAGATTTTTTCCTTGTGCCATTTTCCTAATTATTGAATGTGTTGCAACTATAAATTATGTGTATAAATTATGGTTTAATGAAGTAAACTCCATTTAAATGCTATTGGCTTTTTGGTGCACATTGACTCTTATCATGACATTTTAAGTCATGATATTCCAAAGCTTAATCTAAAGTTTAACAAGGTGAAAAAACAGAAACATCTTTGTTCAGTTAGAGGCTCATTTTATGTACTGAGACCAGTTTGGATTCAATGAATTAGGAAATGTGCTCCACCTCCTGGAGGTCACCAGCCATAATTTCATTCAGAAGCAAATTGTATCATGTTCCTAGGCCTAAAATGCAAGTAGTATGATTTTACTTTCAGTAAGAAAAGGACCACAGCTACATTTCCCTTGACCTTTCAGAAGATGATTACTTGAATATGGAGGGGTCATTAAACAGAAACGGCTTCTCTCAGTCTTTGTAGCTATTTATTCTAAAAGGTTACAATGGAAAAATTTGAAATGTCCTTTTAAAATGAAAACAGTTCTCAGAAGCAGATTGAACATTCAGAAAAGCACAATCTGTGTGTGTGTGTGTGTGTGTGTGTGTGTGTGTGTGTGTGTGTGTAATGGCAAAAAACAGAGTGTTAAAAAAATAAGGTACAAAATGACTATGATTTCAAAACGAACAGATGTTGAGCAGTATTAGAGAGAGATGAAAAGTGTCACTATTGTTGAATGTAAATTAAGACTTTTAAAATTATACTTTTGGAGGCAGAGCTATATAATGTGATGTAATATTTGCAGTCTGAGAAACCCCAGCAGTCATTTTGTACATGGAAGAGTTAATTGGCAATAAAAAAGTAGAGAAATTCATAGGCACATTTTAGCTATAGTCTTAAGTAACCATTGTACAAGGAATGGGATTAAAAGAAAAATAGAAACTAAATATAGAATTCACTAAACAGTCATATATTCATTAGAATCAGCACATGCATATTTAACAGCAGAGATTGTACAAATATGTGTAATGTGTGTACTATTGTTCAGCCTAGAGATTGAGATCCAATATTTTCTGAAAAACAAAATAACTAGTAAAACAAATAATATAATAAATTTGGAGTTGCTTGGTTGTTTTAATGAATTGTCTCATACATGAACTGAGTAAGAATGACTAATAGATGGGGATGGGGATAAGCCAGTGAAACATCACCCTACACAAAGATCTACAAGCAACTAAAGAACACGGATAGTGGGAGAAACAAGAAACCATAACTATTGTTTCACAAAATACCACAAAGTCAGTCCCTAAAACACACATATGAGTAACATTTAAGCGATTGAGTAGGTTATATTTTGTAATGTATATTTATATACATGCAATATATATAATATTTAATATATAATATACTATAAGTATATAATATATTATAAACATAATATTTATATGTGTGTAATATATTAATATATACATATATATTTTTAATGAAACAATAATTAATAAAAAATAAGCAATGAATTTTAAAAGAAACAAAAATAAATGGGTATATAGAAGAGTTGGGAGTGAAGAAAAAGAAGTAAGAAAAATAATTATATTATAATTTTTAAAATAAATGAAATCAATTGTCTGATTTAATATTCTTAGCAATCATTTGAATATGCTGTACAGTGGAGAACTCTCATATTTTTGTCAAACTGTGTATGTCTAGTGTGTAGCAAAGTCAAATTTTGAATCAAATAATTGTGAGTCCAGATTGCTCTATCTCCCAAACAAACAGTATTCTTGCAAACCATAGAACCAAGTATTTAAATCCAAGATTACCCAACTAGCTTTCATTTTTTATATTAACAATGAGACAGGTAAATTGTAATGTTATTTATCATCATTATTATATAATATTGGCAAATTCCTAAACACTCTGGATCATCATATATTCCTATGTACTACAAGATTGCAGAAGACTCATACAGCTAAATGGAAGGTGATCTTTTCCACTACATTGAAATATTAATGATGAATTAATTTACTATGAAAAGTTGGAAAACATTTTGTGTTATTTCCTTCTGAACCTTACCACCTTATTCCAATAAATATTATTTCTTTGGAAATCATATAACTACAAATAATCCATGCCATTCATTGGGGTAAAATAACATGCATATCCAAAAGGTTATTCATAATGGAGGAAAAAGTGTGAAGGACTCTAAGACAGGTTGAATATAGATCTATTAATTATGATAAAGCCTGAAAATAATATACTGTGAAATAGAAATGGTTGGAAACACGTTTTTTACAAACCATTTAGAATCTTATTTATAGGAACTTTTGGCCTCCTATAACAAATGTGAGCTGCATTCTTTTTGCTCTGTAATTATTTTTCTATGGCTGTGTGAGACAAGAGATTTGGGGATTTTTTTTTTTCAAAGCTCAGGGAAGCTAACACTTTAATGAACAGCTTGTTATCAGCTGACTCTTGCTTTGCTTTGCTTGCAATTCCCAGATTAATTCAGTCAGAGAAGAATCTTTGTGGAACATGTAAACATCTTTCAACCTGATACAGCTTCAAAGTGTTGGTCCCCAAAGTTCTCATATTTGGTATTTAATTACCTGTTAATTAAATCACCCAGTTTAAGGAGGCTTTAGTTTAAAGTGATATTAAATGTCTGACACACTTTTACATATATGACACAGTGTCAACTTCTATGCCACAAAGGAAGCACATTATTTATGAACATACAGTTTCAATAGAAAAAATCTTGAATACTAAAACTAATAATTTCTATATGACACACATTAAGAGTAATGTGAGGGCCAATGTCAATGGTACCATTATTTATTCATAGTGCATGAACTGGCTTTTTGGAGCTTATTTCCTGTGGAGAGATTCTTTGCTTAGCCTAGATACGAGGGTATGTATGGTTGGGTTTCTATCAGTCCTACCCCCAAATGATGTGATAGAATTTGATGATCCCCCATGGGAGGCCTCACCATCTCTGAGGAGTGGATTTGGGGTGGGATATGTAGAGGATGTGGGGTGGGAGAGGGATCACAGGAGCAAGATGGATTTGGGATTGTTATGTAAAATAAAATTGTTTCCAATTTAAAGAAAAAAAGAGTTACATGAGCTTTCTAGAGAATTCTGATGTACATAGTAATTATGTCTTTTAATCTTCATATCATATGGTACTTTTATAGAAGACAATTTGCAAGATTTCAACTTGATATATACATATATATATGTATATATATAATGCTGTTAGCCTGTTACCAGCATTACCCATTGGCTAGCTCTGTCTCAAACACAACCCATCTCCACCAATCTAAGTATTTCCACCTGGTCCCATCCCACTGGCAAGAGGGCCAGGACCTCTATTCTTTCTATGTTCTACATGAAGAATCCTCCCTACTACTTCCTCAAATCCTCTTTGTCTCCTAGTCCCACCCTTCTTGCCCTCCCACTGACCAACAGTGCTCTATTCATCAACCAATATGAGAGACAGATTAACAGAATGGCATCCCCCATCATCTCCCCTCCTCTGTCCAAACAAAAAGACTTTAACTTTAATATAGCAAAATATATAACAAAACAGTTATCAAACAAGAACACAGTTAACAATATTTAGTTCACCAACATCCAGCAAGATTCAAAGAAAATATTCCACCATCTATCCTATTTTTGTGAATCCAAAATTCCATGTGTAACTTATCTTCAATCATAACCAAGGAAAACCACAACCATCTGTCTTCAACTCCATCAAAGACCACAGAAGGATAACATACAAACTCTAGAAATAACAGAGACACCACCCCATCTGATCAGTCACCTAAATTTCCTCTGCAATGTTCCATCCTCAGCCCATAGGCCACAGTGTGTATGGCAGACACCTCAGCAAAGCAGGAATCTCAGACTGTCCACCCATTTTGGCAGTTTGCCAGCATTCCTCTCTATGTCATGAAGACTTTCCAGCCCTCTTCCATGAAGTAGGAATCCTGTAGCAATGTCCATCCTGTCCCAGCAGCCACTTTCCTGTGGGTCCGGCATGTCCAGTCCATACAGCATAAAGTCAAGCAGTCCAGACAAGAGCAGTATCCTGTCCAAATGGCTAGTCTTGCCATATTGGAAGTAAAGTCCATAATGAGTTCCTTTGATTTCCATCCTCCTTTCTGATGTAGGTAGTGTTGCCAGGAGCAGCTGTGCCTCACTGTCAAGAAAATCCCCAAACCATTTTAAATGCCATTACCTATATGTTTGAAAGGTTTGAAGAATGCTTATCTATCTCAAATACATCTCTATATATCCAGAAAACCTAATTCATCCAACTATAGGTTTTGGGTATTATAGGTAACTATCAATAATCTGTACTAAATCATACATCACATTTTTAAATGAGCTATATAAACACAATACCTAAACAAGATGAGAAATATACACATCACAAAACTGACCCTAAATTTGAATCAATTAAATGAAAATCCATTCCAAAGCAAAGTATTCCTATCTATACCATAATCCCCCTTTTATATCTGAAAGGATTGGTTGTCATCATTAACCATTTGTAACTAAGGCCATTTAAATGAAAACAAACATTTATAAACAATATTTGGGAATTTGGGCAGTGCTCTTTCCAAACTGCTTCCTGCTAGTAGGGGGTATTGTGATGGGGATCCCAAGAAGATTCAGAAATCCTGGCTGTCGTGGTCTGCAAAGCTGCCTCATCCCAGTTGTTTTGAATAGTGGATCACCTATGACACTGCTTCTTCAGGGGGTACTGCCTGATCAAACCACATTAGTCTGGAAGTAATCCACAGCCTCTCTTCCTCTGTGGAAACAAAAATAGAAATCCTTTTCTCCAGTAACCCGTCCTTGAACCCAAACTTTGAAGTCAAAACATTTCCAAAATATATAAATTGGATAAACACAGCAGCATTTGTTTTTAACAGTTGTTGCTATTTCCACAAACAGAGTTCAACAAAGAAAAATGCCACTACCAAAAAGCGATGCTCGTCTCTGCCATTCGCCCCCCCCCCCTTTAAGCCCTTGTCAGGTTTTAAGTGGAAGTTCTTAGGTCAACCGTGGGGGCCATTTTGTTATGAGCAATCTTTCCCACTGGCCTGGTCCCACAGATTCACCAGCCCCAAATAACACACAGAGACACTGCACTATACATAATTCTTTTGGCTTGTTACTAGTATTTCTCACTAGCCAGCAACATTCCAAACACTAACCCATTTCTACCAGTATAAGTATTTCCATGTGGTTCTATCCTACGGGGGGGGGGGTGATGGGAGATATTATTCTGTATATATGTTTCTCATACTGGTTAATAAAGCCCTGTGGCCAATAGGAAACAAGATAGGCGGGGCTAGGAGACCAGGAGGAGGAAAGAGGAAGTAGTAGGGAGGGCTCGAGATGTAGCCTGGGGAAGAAGCAGGACGCCCACCGCAGTTCCCCGATAAGATGACCACGTGGAAATACTTAGATAAGTAGAAATGGGTTAACAATTAAGGCAGAGCTAGCCCATAAGCAGTAATGGTAATTGGCCAACAGGATTGTATCAAATACAGAGTCTCTGAATGTTATTTGGGGCTGGCGTGGCTGTGGGCCCAGACTGGCAGGCTGGTGGGCTGGCGGAAACGTACACTCTACGGGGGGGGGGGGGGGGGAGCAGAAATCTGCTTCACTTGTCCTACACCTTGAATCTCCAAGGGTTCAACTTTAATTGTTTTTATGTTAGATTTGAGGAAATCACGCTCATTTAACATTTTCTATATTAATTTGGCATTTTTTGTTATGTATGTGCCATTATTCCTAAAAAATGTCAATGGTTCTAATAGTGCTCTCAGACTCTCAGGCATCACTGAACATTTGTAGTTATGGATCCTATGTATACATATAGTTTTAAATAATATTGTGTTGTGCAGACTCCATAATTTTATCCCATGTATCTCTTTCTGTAGATAGATATGTACTTATTTTGCTATCTTCAGAGTTGCCACTCAATGACACATTATACTTCATGCCTGACTTGGTAAAGGTGAGACTTAATATTTCAATAAAAACATTTTTAAAAGATGTATTTAATATATGTAACTGTTTTAACTGCATATATGTGCCTGCACTTCATGCCTGCCTTGTGGACACAAAACCCAAATGAGGACACCAGCTTTCCTGGAACTGGAATTAACAACAGCTGTAACCACTATGTGGGTGAAAAGAACCAAACCCATGTCTCCTCCAGAAAAAAAAAATTTGCACTTAGCCACCAAGCCATCTCTCCAGCCCCTCAAGAAGTACCTTTATAAGCACAGAATAAAAATACAGATGGCTTGTGTTGTTTTATAATGTATCCTTTTAAAACAAATCTATTGAACTATTCCTGCTAGTGGTGTCAGGGTTGCTAATACTCCAATTTTTCTTCTTGTTCTGTCTGTACTTAATCTTCATCAAGAGTAATACCCACTCTCATCTTTTTTTATTTTTCATCAATTTTAAGACATGGTTTTTCCAAATATAGATATCTGTGAATTCGTGTGTCACTCTTCATCAATGGTATGTATGTTTGCCAGAGAACAGGGGCAGCCATATTGCAACTGTCAATGTCTGATAATGTCACAGCTGTACAGTATCATGGCACACTCTTCTGGCTAAATCACTTCTCATGAATTAGTTGTTTCAAATTCACTTATAAATCTAACTTTAAAAAAAAACAAACTAATAAATTAGCATGTGCAAAGGATGACAGGGTTAACTTTTTATGATAGGATAATTTTTTTTAAAGTCCTCTGAATAAGTATGTAATAACCGGGGCTGCAGAGTAGTAGACTAACATAGAGGGGATTTAATATCCATGCGAGACTTAAGGTAGATATTCAAAATAGAAATTGAGGCGAATTCTTCAAGAACCTCTGAAACTTTGCATCTGTGTGAACATGTACAGTTTTTGCTTCTTCCAGGTTTTAATGTAGGGGCCATTATATAGGATGAGGTTTTTTTCTATTAACTAATCAGTTACTAATCACCACCACCTCTTCTTCTAAGTGTTAATCATAAGTTATGTATTTTTATAATTGCTTCCTAAGTAGCATCTGTATTTAGAAAACGTGTTTACACTACATTTTGCTGAATATGGTTACACACTGTCAATCTCTTTTAATAAGGAAAGTAAAGTTATTAAGGAACAGTATTCATTGTAGTCATTTCTTCAGATTATATATTTTAGAGTACATCAATGACCTTCAATGCACACTTTATTATTAGAAAGATATCTACTTGCATGTGTAATATTGAGCTAATAATTTATTCAATTCATTTAATTGTGATTTTAAACTTTTAACTTATTTGAAAACAGCAAAAATGGATGCCATATATTTTCATTATTTCTCCATCATGTTCCCCTCCAATTCCCAGTGACATGACACCCCTATATCCCAACTTCATGTGGAGATGTGGAACTGGAAAATAGATAACCTATCTAAAGCCACACTTCAAAGGAACAATGACACCCTATACTCCAACATTCATCAACTTTAGGGCTCTGCAAATAAAGGCAGCTTCTCAGGAGAACATCCTTTATCCATGCTGGAAATCATCCAGGGTTGATCTCTTGCTGCTTTTTTGTGATAGACCTTTGCTACTGTGAAATGATATGTGCAATAGTCATGTCATGACCAGCTTACACAATAATCCTGCCAAATGGTTTATAAAACATTTCATTTTTCCAGAAATGGATAAGCAGATAAATTGTTGTACAGAACTGCCGCTTCCTTCTTCCTATAATATTTAGGTTCACTCTAGAAATATTCTGAGTGATCACCACAGGGAAACCATCCAAAACTAATGTCCTATGGATCAGGACTCAGAATGGTGATTTATTTCTACTTCTATGATATTGCAGCCAGGGAATTCAGAAAACCAAAGCTCAGTGGCCTGGGATTCCTTTCTATGGCTATTTTCTCCAAAGAAATAAAATATGTTCCATGATTTACTAACATCAGTCTTCAAGAGTAAGATTTAAGTGCCACTCCCCAAAATAGATATAAATGCATTTCCAGAAGTTACACATACATTTCTACTTGTTTCTCAGATTTTAAAAAGTGATGTTAATTTTAAATGTCACATAAAACATAAAGTCAGAAGAGTAATTTGATGCTTCACTACATTCTTGTTAATATATAACATTTAAATGATATTTCATAGCTATCTCCTCAAATATCTTTCTTTATAGTGAAAATATATACAAGCAATTATAATAGCCTATTTTGAATGTCCATTACTTTGTTATCTGTAGGCTGATACTAACCCTAATCCTAACCATTGTACCACACCAGAACAGAGTCTGTCACAATGGCCTTAGGAATATGAGATAGTACAGATGAATCCATGGGTTAGCCTTTCCTTGTCCTTCCTTACAGTATTCCTGGTATAAGACCTAATTTTCAGATACCACAGGAATTTGGTATATCATGTAGAACTCATCATACTGTGTTATTTTATAGATTACTGCAAATATTTTTTCTCATCTACTCCTGTTGTTGAAACTGACACAATCCCATAATTTTGTGGCTCAATATTTTGCTAAAATATTTGTGTCATATTTTTCACTCACCAGCTGGTGGACAATATGATTGTTCCCATTCCACAGACTTGTAAACAACAATGTGGAGAGAAAGAAGTGTTGTTGCCCTTGTATTCATTGTGAAACATGTAGCAAGTGGCAATAGAAACATTTCAGATTATCTGTTTTTGAAAGCAAGTATAGCCCACAGTCTTTACTTTTCAATCATAGTGTGCAGTCAGACAGTTGGTAAGAAAGGTCAGAGTAAAACATATGTTGATCTTTAAGTACACTGAATATTTGAAAAGGGTGGCTTTAATATTGAAAATCCATGACTCAAAATCAGTTTTCTACACAGCTACAATTGACACACAATTGCTTGTGTTGGGTGCATCTGACATGCATTTTTGCAGAAAGACACTCTTTAGTATTACTCCATACATCAACTTATACCGACTTTAAAGACTTGTAAATTTATCTATAAATCTGTTTAGCTTTTTAGTCTTGATAACCACTCAATATTCTACTTCAAACACAAAGGAATTGTGTCATATCGAGACTGTTTGTTCCTTCACCTATCCATTCAAGAATCACTGAGTGATGTTCCATTTGAATTAAATATAATGAATTTTTTGTACATATGTGATGAATTGATGATGTTCATGCACCCGTCTACTTTTTATCCATTTACATGGACCCAGATCATGCTAATGCATTTTCTGCTCCTTGCTTGATATAATTTTCTTTTATATTTGCACTATGAGGCACTTTTCTTTCTGAGTTTAGCTTGTTTTGTTCAGCACAATATCTTCCAGTTCCAACCATTTTATTAGAAATCATTTTATTTATTTCATTGTGTGGTTAGTAATGCTCTGCTATGTGTTTTTAACACTGCATTTATCCATTCCATTAATCTACTAATGGGTGAGTGGGGTAATGATATACCCCACTTGATATTGTGACTAGTTCTCATATAAATATAGGCAAGGAAATATTTTCCTTTGATGACTCTCATTTTTGGATAATTATCTACAAATAAAAGAGCTACATGTTAGAGCTGTTCTGATTTTAGGATTATTTTGAAACAGCATCTTTTTATGTAGATAAAGCTAACTTCAAATATGTCATTCTCCTAAGTTATTCTTGGGTTGAAGTGTACCACTATTGTGTGTGGCCAGCTTTCATTTTTTATATACTTTGATAATCATGCCAATTTTCATAGCCACTATAGTTTTATTATCTCATCAAAAGTTTATAAGAATTTCTTTGTCTCTACTAGATCAAAATGTTATCACTATATTTGTTTGTAATTCTCATTCTCAATATGGTAAGACAGCATTTCCTTGATTTATATTTTCTGATTGCTACAGATTTTGTCATTTTTTCCTGTATCTGCTGGACATTTGTACTTTTTTTCAGAGGTATTTTTTCAGATAAAACCTCATTTTTATAAACTTGATTAGTTGTTAATGCCACATTATATTAATTTTGTATACATTCCTAATATTAATATTACATTAGTTGAACAGGTAGCAAAGAATTTTTCAATCAACATAAAATGTTTACATTATTTAAGGTAGAGGCATTATATTACACAGAAGCATATGTTTGCTAGAGTGATACATGCCAGCATAATATTTGTCATAATATTTGTTGTATTTTAAAAAGTGATAAGTGTAAGAATACTAGATATGTGTAATAATGCTGATTTTTATGACTTGAATTTTCTCTCTTTTTTTAAATTTAATTTAGAAACAATCTTATTTTACACATTGATCCCAGTTCCCTCTCATTCTTCTCTGCCCCCCACAGTTAACCATTTTCTGTTCCCCAGGGAAGGTGAGGCCTTCCATGGGAGATTATCAAAGTCTGTCACATTCTGTGTATCTATGCTGAGAGCATCCCTCTATGTAGAATGGGCTCCCAAAGTCCACTCGTACACTAGGGATAAATACTGATCTACTACCAGAGGCCACATAGATTTCCCATGCTTCCTAACTGACACCCATGTTCATAGAGCCTGGGTAGGTCCAGTTCTGGTTTCCCAGCTATCAGTCCAGGGGGTCATGATTTCCCCCTTGTATAGGTCAGCTGTTTCTCTGTGTTTTCACAGTCCGGTCTTGACCCCTTTGCTCATCACTCCTCCCTCTCTGCAACTGGGTTACAGGAGTTTGGCTAAGTTCTTAGCTGTGGGTGTCTGCTTCTCCATCTATCAGCTACTGGATGAAGACTCTAGTCATCAATTTCATTATAGGAAAAGGGCATTTAAGGTAGCCTCTCCACTATTGCTTAGATTGTTAGTTGGGTCACCCTTGTAGATCTCTGGACAATTCCCTAGTGCCAGATTTCTCTTTAATCCTATAATGGCTCCAAATATTAAGGTATCTCTTTTCTTGCTCTCCTCTATTCTTCCCCAACATAAGGGAATAAGAAGATGACTTGTTTTTTAACATGTTTCTTTCATACACTGTTTACTAAGTTTATCACATAATTTTTTCATATTATGAAATGCTGTGAATATCATATCCAACTTTGTATGTACCACCACTTTCACATTCTACTTTCTCATGTTGGACAAATCTGTATTCTGTAATATAATCATCCTCTAAATGTGAATCCATTCACTTAAGCAGAGCAAAGAAATTACTTCAACAATTTTCATTGCACAATGTAGTCCTTTTTCTGAATGGACTTGCTAATGTATCCTATAGACACACTCAATCTCAGCTTTCGTGAAGCCCAGAAACTTTAAAAGATAATAAAATCCACCAATTTCCTATATAGGTGACTCAAATTTCATTCTCAACTACTTTTTTTTAAAATCTTTCTACCCATACATAGAATTGCTTTCAGAATTAATCAGATAAGGTTTTTTGTTGAATGGACTGTGTCTAGTGGAGAAACTCAGATCTTGTCAAGGTGAAGTGACTATAGTGTCATTGGAGTGCTCAGACACAAGTGTGACATCTATATCACACACTTCTGTAAGGTACATGAACCATTGTAGAAGAGGGTACACAAAGATTATAAGAGTCAAAAGTTGGGGAGGATTGGAGTGAAAGTCCCTGTTGAACAAGATAGGAAGATGCTACCCACAAACTCACAGCAGCTGTTGTTGTTTGAACGACCCATGTACAAGGTCAAATCAGACAAAATAAGGAGGGTTCAGGAACCCACATATCTAGCTAGTTTTGGAACATTTGATAGCTTCTGGGGAGGGGAAATCAATTTTCCCTAACATTGTGGCTCAGATTTGGCAACTAAATCTAGTGGATGGTCCCATACCTAAGAATATACGGGAAGTTTAAAAGGGAGTAACCTGGTTGTACAAAATACAAAAAAAGAACATGAGGTGGGGAGACAAGGGATGAAAGTGGATCTGGGAAAAGTTAGGAAGAGCAGATGGGCTATATATGCTCAAAATACATTGTATGAAATGCCAAACAAATTAATAAACCATATTTTAAAGAGTAACACATAAGATTAAAAAAGGAAAGCTTTATTACCAGAAAAAAAAATATTTCTTTGAATGCAGAGATAGCCATTAGGAAAAGATATCTAGTGGCATTATCTATGTAAATTATTTTATATTCAAATAATAGAAATCTAAAACTACTTTAGTTCTTAAAGTCATCATCATGTATAGTGGTTTCAGATTTAATAGTTTAATAAAAGCACAATGTATTTTTATTCCACCCACAATTGAGGCTTCACCATAATCAATTCATTTTGTTTTGTGATTGATTTCATTTCAATCAGGTTTTCAGAGAACTTTCTTGACCAATTTCCTTCTTTTCTTACAATGGAAGTTAGTAACATTGTCATAAATGAGAAGTTTCTGCTAATTGTTTTGCTATCTTCTATATCATATTGCTTAGTTGAAACATTTTTCCTTCTGACACAGATAAGGATGCTCTCTCTGCTCCTTATGTCTAGAGAGCTGACAGTGACAGCAAAGGTGGCACTACAGTTGCAAGTAGTGCACCAATAAATAGACCCTCATTACAATTTAATTTAAAGACTTCTTTATGACAAATCACTTCTACTGGTGAATAGTGCACTTCAGTATGTAATTGAATTATTATGTAAAACGTAATTATTTATTATGAAAAAATTAACAAAAAATTTAGTGTGCTGAAGTCATCTAATATATATTCACATATGTGTGTGTATATATGTATATTTTCTATTGCTGAAAAGAAAGTTAATAGTCACTAGATATATTTCCCATAGAGCAGAAATATAAATTAGTGCCAATCATGAGAAATTAAAATACTTAAATTTTAGCATGAATCTGTATTTTTAATGTTTCCTTAAATTGTAAAAACAATTGTAAAATTTAATATTTTCAGGTTATTGAAGACCTCCACAGATTCCCTTTTTTTTTGAGAATTCTAAACTTTAGAAAATATGCTTTAGTTTTCTTGTTATATACCTTACTACCTTTTGGCATTTGGAGTTTTTCATCTTTATTTTTCAAGTTTGATATGGGTGTTTAAATGGTTGCCTAGGACTATTTTTGATAGTTTACCTTCTCAATCCAACCCAATGTGCTAAAAAAAGAAAAATCATATACAGAATGGTCTATTAACACACAGAAATCCAAAACAGAATATTTATTTTCAGTTAAAGCTCAGAATTATTTTTTTCTTGTCCTTCCTCCAGTTGGCATGCAAACTAATGATTTTAATTACATTTTCATTTGTACTTTCCTCATTATGGCTTGTTTTATTACTTCCCGTCTCTACCAGACTTCATATCCTCCCTGTCTCCCTGTTCCTCTTCTTTCTCATGCAACTCCTCTCAAATATTTTCCTGTGTATTTTCCTATCACATACAATGTTCTTTTGTGTAAGTTTCTATTGTTTTCACTTCACTTTCTAAGCTGCATTAGGATATCTTGAAATATTAGTGAATACTTGTGTTTGTTTCTACTTAATGCTATTTGTAGCTTTTTAAAGTAATGGCTTAAAAGTTTTTACTAGTTGAAATATTGTTCTAAAATCATTGAAAGAATGCTTAGGGTCATGATAAAAGTTCTAATCACCATCAATCCATTGTTATATTTTCAAGCATTAAAATCATGCATTATGAAATTCAAATCACACTGCATATTTTTAATTCTCTATAATCATAAACTAATTCTATTTTTTATGAATTTAAAATTTTTTCAAATTCCTTTATTTATTTACCCAATGTATTTTAAAGTTAATTTAAAAAGCATTTCCAGAGTTTTTAATTAAATAAGAACTATAGCAGATATATAATTGTGTTATGTAATCATTTTACTACTTCTAGAAAAGTTGCAAAAAATTACTCTTTAAGTAATAATTCTTAAATAGAAACAAAGAAGTTGAGTCCATTTTAATTTTCAAAGCAAAACTTGTGAATTATATTTTTTATTAGGTGAGAGCAATACCTTGGAAAAGGATCATATTATAAATTCTAATCTTGCATTGTAATTATAAAGTTTTAAAACTGTATATATTGCATTCAAAATGTGATTATATTTACGTATGTTGAAACAGATCCAATTTTCATTCCAGAAGGTGGTTTTTATCTGGTGTTATAAGTTTATGAAAAATGATAACATTACTGTATAGTAAATACTGAAGATCTCATGCTCTGTATTACAGGGACACTATAATGTAATAATTTGTTTGGGTTTTTTTCTCTTTTAAATGTTTGGGAGCAGGAATAGTGTCACATGCTTTTAATTCCAACACTTGGGAGGTAGAGGCAGGCATAAATTTTTCAACCTTAAGGCCAGCATGATCTATATAATATAGTGAGTTCCAGACTAGTTAGAGATACCTAGAGAGACTGTGATAAAATAAAATACAAACAACAACAAATAATTATTCTGCTTAGATTTTATTTCTTTTATGATTTAAAATAAGTGCATAATTTCCCTCTATTCCAATCCTCTCATACATTTCTCCTTGTTCTTTTTCAAATTTATATCCTCTTTGCTTTATTCATTAGTTGTTAACACACACACACACACACACACTCCTAATTGCTAAGTACTGCCTGCTGAGTACATATACTGTTACTTATATGTATGTTTTCAGGGCTGATAGTTTGCTATGGAGACCCAATTGGTGTGCTTGTACCTGAGAAAGACTATTTTCTGCTCTCAGAGTTGCTTAATTGGCTCTTGTCACTTGTGTAGTTTGGGGGCCACATGATATCTCCCCTGTCAAAGTTAGTTGTCTATTGTTAGTGTGTTGAAATGGCTAAGTATATCTGGCACTTTAATAGCCATCATATAATTGTAAAATTTAAATAGAACTCTTTATGCTCTAAATCATTAATCTAATTTGCATAATCTAGCTTTTGTGTAATAGTAACAAATACTGACATATTTATGAAAAACACCACTCAAAATATTTTATTAATCATATTAATCATTAATAGTAGCAATATCAGCATACAAATAGTGTCAACCTTTGAAATGGGCATACAGATATTTTCTGGCTATTTTGTATCAAAGAAGATCAAGGCTGAAAGAATTTTAGTTTGAAGCTAATATTGAAGAATATCAAAAATCTCATTTAATAACTAAAGGCATATATATTTATGCATAAATGTATTAATAAGTAACTGATTAGTTATGCAAGACTTTTCTGTATCATTTTTTCTTAAAACCTTCATGCTAAAAGTATTAATTAATAAATTCAGAAGTTTAATAGGATTTACTTGGTGTTATATGTTACAATAGCAGATTGAAAGTTGTTCATCTTTAAATATGGGTTTTAATTTAATATTTAGATACACATTAATCATGGCTTATATAAAAAACTAAATTCAGACAGGTCTTACTAGTAAACAATAAATGGTCTTTATAATAATTCTTACTACGTAATTGGTAATGCCTACCCAAATTTCCACACAACCAATAAAATATTTCTTCTGGTAAGCATTCTTTATTAATTTATCTACTCTGTTCACATATAGCTCCTTCATTACAGAATACAAAATTAGCCTAGCACAAATATTGCTTAAATACTTAATCTAAGATTATCAGTGTTAGAACACTTACATCTATGTCCAATTAAGGTAGTTTAAATACATTATAAAAGAATGAATCTCATTGTACATTCAAGGTACTAATGATTTCATTAAAGAATTTAAATGAATGACTGAACAATTATAAATTATAACTAATTACACATGCTGATACATAGGTAAAATCTGGATGCATGAATATAAATTAAATTTCAACAGAAGTGCCTTTGCATATTTAACAATGGCTATAAGCAGATAATGGAACTAACTCCCCTACACATAGTTGTCAGTAAAATCTGTGATGTTTATTGGATGGAATCAGCAATTGACAAAATTAAATTATTGCATAGATTTTTGGTTTTTGGTAAAAAAAAGATTTTGGCATGACTTCACAGGAGATGACTTCTGTTAAACTGTTTTATATCAAAATAGGGCAAAATAGGGCAAAATAGGGCAAAAGATATCCTAAAGGTTTAGCCTGACTAGAAAGTAATTTGTTCATCTTAAGTTTTAACTATACTTCATTTTTATCCTTTTATTTGATTGAATAACACACACACACACACACACACACACACACCTGTATCTTAGAGTAAGATACATACTCAAATTAAGTTACATCTTGGGTAGTAGAAATATTAGGTAATATAAAGGGACTTTAAATATCTGCAATAAAGTAGACACAACTGAGACAATCACTTTACTAAGATTGACAGATTCCTTTAGCCTTTAAAGAAAACATCAAGACCAATTTGTGCTGCCTAAATATTTTAGAACCTGTTGGTTTCTACTAGAGCATAATTGTCTCAGTAGAACCACATGCTAGGAGAAAACTGACTCCTCCTCCATAAGGAACAAAAGTCATTAACTCCATAACCAAGGGTGAGATTGTGTGCCAAGATCCCCTCTCCAAGCTTGGATTTGTTCTGTATTGTCCTTGCACAATTGTAGTGTATGCAATTGTAATTTTTATGAATTCATATATAGAGAGTCTCTGATGCATTTAGAAAACATTATTTATCTGTAGTCATTCAATACCTCTGTCTCTCAACGATAAATCATTTTGAAGTGACTTAACACAATGTCTGTTTAGCAAAATAATAATAGTATATCCTCCACTAAGGCCAGTCCATCTAATGTCCTTCTGTCTAATGGCTCTTGTCCTGATGGTGGTGGGGGGGTATGAGTTTCATCTTTCACAGTGTGACTTAATTCCAACCAGAAAGTGGTCAGTAACTCCAATCAATGATGGAGTGCCCCTATTCCTCCTAATGGGTTTATCCTGCTAGGCCCATCAATATTGTAGCTCACAGGGTTCACCACTGTAGACAAACAATCATGACTTTTGTTCTCTAGTAGTGAGAAAAGCACTTGCAACACTATGAAAGCCAGACAGTGGGGATGAAACTCCCCGTTCAATACCAGCTTGATTTCTCCAATTTCTATGACCTAGATGTCTTCTAAAATAGGATTTTACTATAAAGTTCTGAATGGTTATCAGGAGCAATGGTTAATAGCATGTAATTTTTCTAAATTCTGAGGATTCACTTTCAACAACTCTGGAAAAAAAATAACTCCTTTCATAGCACTGGGAATTTTATGCTATTCTATGATGCCTAGTAGGCAAAATGTTGCTCTATTAAGGAATACGTCAATTTTATGAATATACATATACATGATTCCATGGTGGTAATATCCAATATGTTTTTTAGATTTTCTTTAGTCTTATTTACATCTCCCTGTATTCTCTCTGCTACATTGTTCCCTACTTCTATTTACTTTTGCTGTTCCTATTCATTTTTAATTCAGATACCAGTATGTTGTATCACCCTTCTCTGGAAAGACTTCCCCAATGCCAAATAACAATCCCTGACCTCTATGGATATTTCAAATGAATCACACGTATTTGAAGATACAAAGGTAACAATCATAGATGAAAGAAAACATTCAATATTTGTGTTTCTGTGTCAGGGGTAACTCACTCAGAAAGACTGTCATGAGCACTAATAGTTTACCTGATAATGTTATAACTTATTTTTTCCTTAATTGCTGAAGGACATTACATTGTGTAAATATATCACCCTGCCTATATCAAAGGACTGCCCCTTTCCAGGCAAAGGCACTAGAACTATAATAGTACTGAATATACTCCCATAACCGTCACAATAACAAAATACCCTGTACCTACCTTCTGAAATCAATCCCTGCCTCTCTTCTTCAAATAGGAATATTAGACTTGTCACCAACACTACCACCAGCCATTTTTCTGAAGAGCAAACATAAGCACCTCCTTTAGACTCTTCAGTTTATCTTCTAAATCTGATACTATTCTAGCTCTGCATCAGTTCTGCTCCAATGTCCAGAAATTTCACATAGTGTGACCTGATTCATTGAAATATTAGCATTGAATTGACCAATAATGGAACCTTAACCAACAACTTGACAAATTGAAATAACAAAAAAAATTAGTAGTTTTGAGCAACCACTCAACAAGAATAAGAAAGACAAATCTCCTAAATCCAGATACATTGGTACCACCTTAAATATATAAATATAATAATCAAAATAGTGAGTCTCCACAAAATGTAACCCGAGAAAAGCAACTCAGATGATATACTAAAATTATTTCAAAATGGAAATAAAAAACATGACCAAATAGTTCAAAGATGATATGCATAAATGCTGTAACTAAGATTGCAAAAACACAGAGAGTTGAATGAAATAATGGAAACAAAGATGTAATTGAAACTTAATATAGAGATAGAACCTCTGAAGAAAAGAAAAGATGAAAGTAAAAACTGAAATGAAAAATTTAGGAAATCAAACAAAATATTTCAGAGAAAAGCCTTAGTAATACATTAGATAAAATGGAAGAGAAAACATCTGGTATTGAATACAGTTTGAAGAAATTGGATCCTTCATTCAAAAAAAGTAACAAATCCTAAAACACCCATGAACAAAAAATGCAAGAACTCTGGGACACTATGAAAACAACAAAGTTAGGAATCATAGAATTAGAAATAAACACTAATATTTTCAACAAAATCATAGAAGAAAACTTCCCTAATCTAAAGGAATAATGTTAAGGAAGATGCTGCCTTAAATGGAGGCAATGAGAAGAGCCATCCTAACATGATATTAGAAATAAAAATTCAGTATGTAGTGGGGAGTTCTGAAACTATCTGAGAGCAAAAACATACGTAAAATTTGCTTTAGGAGTAGGTGATGGTGGATTTATTCAAAAAAGAACACAAACAAATATTAGAGAGAAGCTTAGATATAATGAGTCCTATCCAATAATACAGAATGTCTTCTGAAAGGCTCTGCATTTTATTAATAAATACTTATTTTAAATGAAATAACTTATTTGTTGAAGTATTTTAGAGGGTACATATCATGATTTTTCCTTATAAAGGGGATACTTCCATAATCAATAGGTTAACTTTCAAAATGGTAAACATTTTTGTTGCTTAGTAAGTATAGCTATTAAGCAGTATACACAATACCAAGTACAAAGCTTCATTATAGTCTAAAATGAAATCTTAAAATGGGAGAAATCTTTAAGTTGCGAATGACCTCCAAAGCATAAAACACCCATCACCTAGGGGTTGGCAGGCTGCCCTTTTCCAAACAACTGTAAGAATAGCAGTAACAAATAAGGTATCTTGTTCTCCTTGGAGACCTTTCCCGCTACAACAGAAACAGTGCCATGTTCACACCACTTTCAGCTGCAGAGAGTGCAATAGCCACTAACAACAAAACCCCAGTGCTCTTTCACTCACAATGAAAGAGGCCGGAAAATTATTTATGAAATTCCTAGTAGGTAGGAGAAGTGTGAAGTGCAAACTAAATTGTCTGCTTTCACAGACCTCAATGATTTGAGCAGCTTGAAAAATGCAGTCTATTGTTTAAAGACAATTATCGTGGTAAAGGGGTAAACCATCACTGAAGAAGCCAACAAGATTATATTATAAATGGAATGAGTATATCTAGATTTTCATTTAGTTATAAGTAAACATGGCATCACAAAGCAACTCAATGAATGATCTAGTCAAAAAAACATGTGATTTACTTGTGCAGAAGTGACATGTTGGAACTTATCAACTCCTAAGACTTTGCCATACAGTTTCAATATATATCACCAAATAGTCATAATATTTAAAACTACAACATACTTTAACTTAAACATGTAGCATGTATAAGTTAAGACACATTAAAAATATCAAAACTGGGAAATGTTTTATTTTTTAAAATAAATTAATTTTATGGTTGCTGGCCCTGGAATTCAGAGGGTCTGAATTCTAGTTACATAACAATTCAATGTTCAGAGGAGAAAATCTCTCCAATATTGGTGCTGTATGTTTGCATGTGTTTATGTCCATTGAATGTCTCTGCAGGTATTAGGAAAAGACAACATTTCTACTCTAGCATTATATTATTTTATTTTAGAGTATTTGTCTAAGGTAGAAGGACTAGAAGCCTCCATTATAGTTTTATGTAAAAATATTTTACTTTACATACTACTGATGGAACCCAGGGCATTCTATACAAGTTTTTAACCACTGAGCTACACCTAGTTAAGGCAATATAAATCAAGATGGAGTTCTATGTTAGTGATTCAGATGATTTAGTGAATTTCAGAAGAAGATATATTTCATATTTTCAATTTTATGGCCAAAAGGGGGTCTATGCTGGCTTTATTTTTATTTTCTAAGAAAAGCACTTATTTCAATATAAATAACTTACTTTTGTTTCATTTAAGTGCCATATGTGTGTGACTGCATGTTATGGTGTGTACATGCATGCTAAGTTTAGGGGGTCATCCATGGATGTCTACCATTGTTACTTTGTCACTTTCTCCTTTAAACTGAGGCATCTTACTGAGAACCCAAATTTCAACAGGTTCTAAGGCTGGCTGGCCATTGTGTTCAGGGATCCTACTGTCCCCATTCACACCATTCTGGGATTATGATTTGTATCTCATTGCACTCAGATTTAGTGTCTCTAGTGAACTAAAAACAGGTCCTCGGCTTGGTGTGGCAATGGTATTCTAAGAGAGACTCATTCCAGGTTCACGAATTTATTTTTTGAAGTTTATTCATTAATTTATCTTTATAATTATTAATTTTTTATTATTTCTCTTTGCAATATTTCTCTGAAATTTTTATAAGTGCTATTTAAATTGTTATGGCCTTGTTAAACTAATTGTCATTAGTTTGTTGATATAAAATCCTGGTAAGCACTAAATATTAAATAGATTTTAATCATACATTTAATTATAATTATGGTTTGAGCTGTTCCCTGACAATTTCTCTATGGTCTTTGAGCATATTTAATACTCTGGTGCCTTGCTGAATCATTCAGTTTTCTCATTTCACAAACAACACTGTTTATCTAGCTTCATTAGCATTCCCAAAGTACTATAATTCCAAGCATATGTTTTCAAAATTTATTGTCACCATGTAAAATTATTTGGCACTTAATCTTATTGAAGGAAACACCCCTATTTGTTCACTTCCTTTTGCTATGTCATGTAATTATTAAATCTAGACATAGACTTAGAAGCTTGACCTTCATTCTCTGCCCCTGCATGCTACCCATGTTGTAATGGATACATTGCTAAGTAATGCTGAACCTAGCTGCTTTCACTTTCAAAGCAAATAATTAGAATTGAGGAAAGTTTATCTACATCTAAAAAGTGTGTATAAAGTAAAATATTAGGCTATGTGGAAAGTTAAATATGAATCTTCTAAGGAACATACTGTGGTATATTTCTTAAATTTGAATTGGAGGCATGTATTTTAATGTGTGTTTCCCATGCTTTTATGAATGGAAAGTATATATCTACAATCATCACTGGGCATGGAGAAAGTGGACCTTCATTGTATCTGCATACAAAAACAAAGTTTTAATAACAATAACAAAAATAATGACAACAATAGTACATACACTTGAAAAGTGAAAGTTTCCTATAATATAGACCAGCCTTTTTTATATTCATGTTACAGTTACGGTCCTGTTTTACAAAATTTGATTCAAATATATTGACTGAGTACATTCTTTACTTTCTCATCATTTACCTCAACACTGGAAGCACTTCTCTTTGATTGTTTATTCATCCAAGTGCTGAATATGACAGCCTGGAGTTGGAGATTGGAGCTCCAACTGTGATGTCTGGGGAGTAGTCTTATTTTCTCTTTGCCTCAGATGCCATCTGTGTTTTTATTAGTATTGAAGTCATTGTTATCAATTGTCTCTAATGTTATTGGTTGCTCCAAGTAATTCCTCCTGAAACATTTCTTGAAATCCTTTGTATTGTGTAAATATTGTCTTCAGTGCTACATGCAGCTCAGTCCTGGGTAGGTGAAATCATTGGACTTACTACAACATAAGAAGACAAAACTGAGGAAGCAACCCTAACTCCTATAAAGTCATCCCTCGGTGAAAGGCAGTCAGTGAACAAGCTGTTGGACTGTGTTTAATGTGTTTTGTGTTGTTCATCATTTTATGACTGGAGTGAATCTTAATTTTATTCCTGTAGACAAATTTTTTCCCTTACCTCATATTGAATTTTAAAACTCTGAATTACTGTTTTTCAGGGATGATTGTGACTTTTGATAAGCTCTTCTATTGTTTTCTTCAGCTTAGGGCTTCCTGAGTTTTTATTGAGACTTACACTTTTATTGTTAATTTTTACTTTTTGTTTTGCTGTTATTTCCATACAGGCTTAGCATTCTTATTGTTACTATCCTCCATTGACAGGTATTTTATGTGACATGTAGGGTATGGGTGGAACATATATTCAGGTGTGTATGTAGAGATCCCAGGACACATTTGGGGGCCAGCCCTCTTCTATTTTATATGGCTTGTTGTTAAATAACTCAGGTTGTAAGATTCTCAAAGAAAGTTCCCATATCTGCTGCTCCATCTTTCTGCTGATCTTAGTTTTTTTCTCTTGCTGTGGAGACATGACCAAGGCAACCCTTGTGAAATAAATTTAGTAGTTGAGAGCTTGTTTACAGTTTCATATACTTATCTCATTGTCATCATGGTAAGGGATTATGGTGTTACGAAGGCAGATACTGTAGCCGTAGATGAGAGCTACATGGTTGGCCATTTAAAGAAGTTACCATTAAAGTTTTAATGGTAGGGTGGTTCATTTTCATTGTCCTAATATTGTGCAACATGGAAATTTTTTACATACATTATTTCTCATCTTCATGTTTTCTGTGACAAGATGCTGTTAAGGACATTTACCTGATTTTAGTAGGTTTTCTTTTTCTTTTCTAATTGAAACTAGATTCTTTTATACAATATATATCTACCAGTTTCCTCTCCCTCCACCCTTCCAAGCTCTCCCCACATTCTCTCCCTTGATCCATTCCCCTTCTATTTCCTCTTCAAAAAATGAAGGCCTCCGAGAGAGGACAGGAAAACAGCACAAAATAAGATACAATAAGACAAGGAGAATTCCAAACCAATAAGGAGAAAATATTTCCAAGAGCTGGCAAAAAAAAAAAAAAAAAAAAAAAGTAGTTAGCCTAGAGAATTACGGTTGAACCAAACTTGACTGGTTTAAAAAAATAATCAATGAAATGATTCTTAATGATATTCTGCTATGCTCATAGATTGATGTTTTGTTCACTTGTCATCAGAGAGGCTCCCTCTGGCAGCTTATGAGGATAGAGAGAGCCACAGCCAGATATTATGCAAAGAGAAGGGGAATGATTTTGGAGATCTCTATATGCTACATCACCCTCAGAGATCGGGATCAACTGAAGACAAAGTGGAGGAAAGGCTAGAGAAATAAGGGAGAGTGGAGGACATTAGGAGAACATGGCCCACCTAATCAACCAATGAAGAGAATATGTTCCACCTAATCAACCAATTAGGAGAATGTGGCCCACCTAATCAACCAATCAGGGCTTATACAGGCTCATACACCTGAAACTGCTGGCACAGAGCCTGTTTGGGTATACACTAGGTTCTCTGTGTGCTTGTTATGACTGTTAGTCTGGTGTCCTTTTACTAATCATTAGCTGGTAGCAGTTACCTGTTTTGTCTAAGACCTTTTCTATATGTGTTCTTTAGAGGAATCTCTGCTCAGTATGACAATTACTTCTTTATGTTTCATCAAACAAAAATCAGCATCTGGGTATATTTTAGGCTTCTATTCCTTCTTTCACCGTGGTCTCATTTGATTACTTGATTATTGTGGCTTTATATTTGGTCAGGCAGTTATGAATCCACCTTTCTTCTCCTTTATATAGTGTTACCTCTTCTCTATACTTGGTCTTCCCTTGTAAAGGTTAAAATAAGTTTGTTAAAATCCACTAGATAACCTACTGAGACTGGGAATGAAGTTCACAGAACCTTTAAATCAAATTAAAAGGAACGGATATCTTGACAATATTGAATCGTGGTGTTGTCTGTCTTCTTTTTTTTTTTTTTTCTCCTTTTTTCTTTTTCAGAGACATGGACACTTGTCCATTTACTTCAGATAGTTCACCAGACATAAAACAGAACCAGTTCATCCCAAGTGTAGCATAGAAAATCAGTGAGTTCATTCGGCTGTTACCAGTAGCGTTAAGTGAAGGATTACTTATAAGTGGATGTTTGAAGTACCTGTACTATGGTGAAACCTACCCTAATATGGCTAGGAACCTATGAAAGCTATATGATAAGAAGCCTGGAGTTCTCTGGTCAACTTCTGGAGCCTGTAAGGAAGAGTCTCCTGGTTCTAATTTCATTCAGCTTTAACAAATGTTAAAGTTGTGTATTGCGATTTAATAAGGATCAGGATAAACAATTAGGCCGAACAGAAGTTTATTAAGGGAGAAATAACTCACAACATAGGCAGATGTACGCGGCAGGTTCCAGCAGATCCTGAGCCTTCCAGCGTCCACCACCCAAAAGGGGCAGCCCGACCCTCTCCCAACCTTTTCTCCCAGCTCCCATCCGGCCCTGTCTCCGCCCCAATGGGCATGGCCTAAGCCACAGGTGCAGACAAGGTAAATATCTCGCTACAGTTGTGTAATCAGAGATTTGTCAATATAAGTTTATTATAAATACTTCTAAAGAACAGTGCATATTTGTAGTACTTGGAATCAAATGATTCCTAGATAAAGAAAGCTAGTACTGAAAATAATACTCAGATAAAGAAAGCTATTACTGAATACCTATCTATAGGAAGCTATTTTTGAATAGTGTTTGATTATTTATCTGTAAATTTAAACTCAATTGTGAATTATATTGATTTATTTGAACATTTTTAACTTTCTGTAATATTTTACTAATAGTTTAAACTGAAAGGGATAAATACCTTTAAGCAACATAAACAAAATTTCATATTTATATTCAGAGACAAAAGACAATTTTCAGGATGTTTTTAAAAATTTAGAAAATATGTTTTGTGATTTTCTTTTTTGCTCTTTATGCTGAGAAAGAAAAATCAGTCTTAATATCCCATCTATGAATTAAAGATCCCTAATCATGGTAAAACAAACAACAGCAGTGACAGTACATGACATACTTTATAAAAACCATAAAAATAAGTGTTTCTTACTGTGGACTTGACTATGTGTCTTTTAGGCATTTGGGTGTGTTTTGTGGAATGACTTTTCAATAGACTAGAAAGTTGGGCTAGAAAAGCAATTGAATGCTCAAATCAGAGCTTAATGGCTTTTCTAGTGGGGACTTAGAAGTCAAGAACTCTGAGAAAGTCTGACTAACGAAGTACAACTGTGAGATTTCAGAGAAGAGCGAAGATTCTATCAGGAACTGGACTTGGAACAATTTGCACAAGTTTGGCTAAAAATCAGGTATAAATTTGCTTGTTTTCTTGAGAACCTGAGTAACTTTGAGTTGAGAGGTGATTAACTGCTTCTATCAGGGCAGGACAATATTCAAGCTAGTGCTACAAAGCACCTGGGGTTGTTAGAGACCAGCACCTGTGGTCTGAAGTTTCTCTCCCACCTGCTCCTGGAGTCTTTAGTTCCAAATAAACCCACAGATCCATAATTATAAACTGTTTGGCAGATGGCTCAGGCTTCTCATTGGTTAGCTCTCTCTTAATTACTAATCCATTTCTATTAATCAGTGAATCTCTGCATGGTCTTGGATTACCAGTCATCCCCGGGTCTCTTTCTTTCTCAGCAGCTACATGGCATCTCTCTGGTGACCCACTCTCTGTGTCCCTTTTCCAAGAATTCTCCTAGTCTAGTCACCCTACCTATGCTTCCTGCCTGGCTACACCCTGCTTTAATCGTCAGCAAATAAGAGAAACATTCATAACATATGGTAGGACATCTGCCATCAAGTACTACTAAAAAGAAGCCTCAAGTTCTGCGCTGAGACAATAGAGAGTGTATTTTGAGAGCAAAGCCCTACCTTCAAAAGTTCCATCCAATGATGATTCAGGTTCAGTTAGAGGAAGGATATCCACATTTTTGAAAGGTCTAGGCTTCAAGAAGCCAACTGCCTAGGAGAGTTTCTTCAAGATCAGACTACAGAATGTGATGTGTCATTGTTCAAAAGGGACCAAACTACATGTCAAGCAGGCAGCAGAATGTGGCAGTGTCATCCATGGTGCACTGGTTTTATAAGCACAGAAGATTCAAGATGAAAGCATTTTAAGGAACAGCAAAGGTAGGAAAAATTGTTAGAAGTCCAACAACACAACAAAGGCTACAAATGGGTATTATATGAAGCAGTGAAGGGAAGCCCCAGTTACAGTAGAGACATGGGTCTTTGGAAATTCAAGGATCTAAGGACAGGGACCTAGAAGAGCTGGGTATATGGAAAGGAACCAGCACAGGAGAGGAGATGCTTTGTATGTAATGAGGGTGTCAGCATCTTCAATCACTTTTGAAGCAACAAAATTATATGTTCTGAGGTTTAAATGCCTTATGTAGAGTTCCAGAGTTTGATGTCCTCACTGATACCTTTTTATTTTGTTTTTCTTTGACTATTCCATATGCATTGATTATTCTTTTTTAGTAGGAATGTTTAACTCCTTGCTGGAAGATTGTAACTTGGTTTGTATTTTTATAGGAACTCAATTTAAGAGACTAGGGGCCTTTAAAGTTATTGAATAGTTGGATATTATGGAATCTGCATTTTTTTATATATACATAATGAAACAAACCTGAGTCTTTAGGACAAGAAGTGGAAGGTTGTTTCTTAAAATGAAATGTTCAAGTCTGTTGAGAGAGTGGAGTCTGGAGGCTGATACCAATTGTCAAATTGATAAAACCTAGACTCACCTGGAAGATAGGTCTCTGAACATTTCTGTGAGGTATTATCTTAATTACATTACTGAGGTGACAAGACATGACCAATATGAACACTGTGATTACCTGAGCATGGGGTTTGAGGCTGGATAAAGATGGAGCAAACCATCAGAGCAGTATGAAGGCATTCATTCATTTTCTTCTGATTGTGGAAAATATGCTACCTACTTCTTCAGGTTCCTTCTGCTATGACTTTCATGCCATGAATGCTTGGAAACTGAGGACATATGCTAAGCAAATTCTTTCTCTCCAGTATTTAAAATTCACATTAGATAACCTTGGTTCTACTTGGTACAACATTTGATTTGTTGATTATATATTCGTACTTGTTAATTTATTATGTGCATATAAATACATATTCCTTGACATTTACACCCTTCTTGTTATATGTAAGCAAGAGCTTAATGCATACATTAAAAACAGTATATGACCTGACATATAACAATAATTCTGAGGGGAATGGTAAGATGTAATATAAATGATGGATAAAGATGTACTACATCAAGACATTCAAAATATGTCATATTGTTCAAAGTTTTGTATACATTTTTTTACTCATAACCTTATTTAAGAGAAATAAGGTCTTTATATCTTTATTTTTCTTTTCAGTATCTCCATAATTTCTTGATAAATGATAGAGAAATACACTTTAAATAATTCTTTGATATAATATAACTTTATTATTTATTAATGTAACTTTATTATTTATTATTATTTATTATTATTATTTAGTACTATGAGGCCTGTGTTCTTAAAACTTAATTAGAGGTAGTAAGGAAATAAAGAAAGGATAGACAAACAAATTTTATTCCAGAAAGCTGTGGTCTGTGAGTGATACAGACTCTGATGGAGTGGAACCTACAATTCCTCACATGGAACCTCAGCATTTGTTTATGTACAGCACATAGGGAGGACTTAAACAGTCCAGGTAGACAGTCTCTGTAACAAACGGTTTCGAGCTATAAACACCCAGAAAGAGGAGAATGCAATTGCTAGTTCTGAAACACAGTGGTCAATTGTCAGTAAATACTCATAATTGTACACACTGTCAACATTCTCACTTGGACCAAAGAAGGGATTTGTAACTCCTCTGAGCCTCACCAGGGTAAATGTTTGGCCAATATCTTATAGTTCCCAAGCCTTGATCTTTGACATGGCCAGCTCATGTAATACAATCACATTCACTCAAAACTTCACTTCCTCAGGACTTCACTAGATCTGTATAATTTATTGAAGATGAAAGTAAGTTTGCATATGAATGATATGCATATTCTTGTTTGTTTTGCATAATACATTAAATCTTGGCTGAGTATTCCATATGAGAAGATCATGCATCTTCAATGCATCTCAAAGTTGATCAATATTTTGATCTTGTAGTCATCAACCCTAAAATCACTACTTCACATAAACATGAAATAAAAAGAAACAAAAAAGTGTTTGGGGCTATTTTAGAAATTGTTGAAACCCTTTGCAAATTTCAAGCCAATGTTTATTAAACATTTTTATGAAATTAAAATGAGAAACAGAAGTTTGTCATACCAAATATTCTAACATGCTAAGATGAACTGTAGGAAAACATCCTCTTTATTTTATACATTTAGAATATTCTGCCTCTAACAGAGGAATGAGTTTGTGTGTTTAGTGAAAACACTGCAGTTGATAATAAACAATAATCTGAATCTTAGACAGAGCATTTAAAGTTGTGCTCAGTGCTGTTGTGTGGAGTTAGGGCACACACATTGCAAATTTACATGTATGTTTAGAACCAAGCTTGCAATTAATATGCATGATGCAGCACTAGCCAGCCCTTCTAGAAACGCATTAGATTCATACAAACTTGATATCATGGATCTCTGAGACTTCATGATGCTCTTACTGTTTTCATATTTTTCTGTGATACTCATAAATAGTTACTGAACTTCATAAGAATTTGCACCCACAGTTTTGAAAGTGCCACTTTAGAGGAGTCTTGAGAAAGAAAGCCTCAGGGTAAATTCTTGCCATTGTCTGCATTTGGTAAATAATATTTGGCTAGAACACAGGCAGGCTAATTTACTTCTGTTTGTCTCTTTTCTCTCTAAAATACCTAAATGGAACACTTGAAACACTATGGGACCCAGAGAGACTAAAGTGTTTATTATTTGCTCTTTAATGATGTGATCCCAGATATAGGGCATTTAGTCATTCAGTTAAATTGTGAAAATGGACAGCTGTTGATCTTACTGAGAGAGAGGGAGAGTCACAAAGAGAGAGAGAGAGAGAGAGAGAGAGAGAGAGAGAGAGAGAGAGAGAGAGAGAGAGAGAGAGAATCATTTAGACATTGTTAAAGTTAAAGGAGTTTTGGAAGCTAAACTAGAAGGAAGAGACATGCCTAAAGTAAGCAATGAAGAAATCTCTGTGACAGATGATTGACACAAAACCACCCCCTTCAGACTGGTATTATTAATTCCTAAAGCTTGACTTACATCTGTCTTTCTATTCAGTTAGTTCATCCTTGCTAAAGCCTTTTTTATTGATCTTTTTAACAGAACTCCTGCAGATGAATTGTATGCTATTAGAGCAAGCATACAATGATTCACCTCTGAACCATTTTTGAATAGTGTAATGATAATAATAGCACTTCAACTAGTAATGTTGTGTAAACACAAGGATAGAACTGTACATCAAGTTGACTCTGATAAGTTAAATTCCTAAATTTCTTCAAAGCATATTCTTAAAAGAGTCAAGTTGATCAACAAATGTTTACAGCTGGTTTATCAAGAATGAAATACTGGGGGCTGGAGAGATGGATCACCTGATAAAATAACTATTGCTCTTTCAAATGAACCAAATTTGGTTCCCAGCACTCTCATGGAAAATTGTAATCTTTTGTAACACCAGACCTAAGGGATCTCATCTCTGATAGCACTTCCTGCATATTGTGCACATACAGGCATGCAGTCAAAATACTCATTTACATAAAATAAATTGTTTTTTAAAAACTACTTGAATATTAGATATAGGCCATTGGCTTAGGAAATGGCATATTAGTAGAAAGTTATTCATTCAAAATTTTCATGGTTTGGAGCTTTCATTGGATAGACAATAAAGCATTTAAACATGAAGTTCATATTCTGTACTGAAATCCACATTGTAGAAAAGTCAGTAGAATCATACCTTTGAGTCATAGGCATTCATAAGCAAATTATAAAAGTGATGCTAGTTGTCATCATTTAATACATATTACTGTTGAGAAAATAGATGTTACAGGGGTGTAGAATTGAATAAAACTCCCAGAGCTTTTAGTAACACTCATGTTGCTTAAATGCAATACTCATCTCTCAATTCCAAAGGAAGGGGTTCAAAACTATATCTACAGGTAAAAACTTCAATATTTATTCTCAAAGCAGTTTTCAATGTACCTATGTCTTCATGTTTCATGAATCCTCTTTTAGGAAAATGTGGCAAGTAGCAGTGCCAACTAGATAGAAGCAAAAATCACTTGGAAAATGATGGGAAGCTGAACAAGTCTGTGGAAGGTTACCTTTATTCTATGATTTGAAGCAGGAAGATCCTCCCACTGTGTGTGACGTCATTTCCCTACTGAAATGTTGGACCATTATAAACACAGAAGGAAAAGTGAGCAGCAGTTTGCACTAACTGCTCTTTTCTAACATAATGAAAATAGATGCTGAAAGATTCCATTGCCTTGATTTTCTCACCATGATGTACCAGATTTTGAACTATGAGCTCAAGCAAAACTTTCTCCTTTGTTTGTTCTTGTTGAGTTCTTTTATCACATCAAAAGCAGAAAGAAACCAAGACAGAGACTGGAATTTACACAGCAAAGGATGGTAGAACATTTGAAAGTTAAATATGATAATATTCTCAGACTGAGAAAACTTACATCTGAATTAGAATATATTGGGAGAGGGGGAAGGTAGAGACAGCACCCAATGCACATTTACAAATAATATAGAAGTAAACCAATTATGTGATCTGGAATTTTATTTTTTTTTTTGCTTGTGATTTGGTTTTTATATAATTCAGGATATATTTCCACCCATTACATAACTATCATTATCATAGTGAATGTGACTAGGAAGTGAACATACAGGGATCATATACTTAAGAATGTAAATGACTCATGCTTAATATGTAGGTTTTCATGATTACCTTCTTAATTATAGTCTTTCTAACTCCAGCTTTATCACAGCAGGGATCCCTATTGTGGAGTTTGTAATAAAAAGTCATAAAATAAGTCCTCCTTGAGGAAATTTAATTGTGTTTGCACTGCCCTCTAATCCTTTTCACAAACCTGCATAGTAATTTGTTAAAATAGGCATCTTGGAATATATAATGCCTTTCAAAGTAAGAGGTTTTTTTTTTTTTGTTCTTTCCTGGGTAAAAATTTAAATCAAATTATGTCATGCCATCTGTTAATAAATAGTTTTGTTTTTACATCTAATAAGGGATGACTGTTAACTAAATTAGGGCTTCCAAAGTGAAGTTGTTATGAAACACTACTTCAGAGAGGGGTACAAGAGGTCATAAAAGTGTCTGCTGTCACTTTGAACCACAATGGGTACGGAGGTTTCTCATCTATACATTATCAAACATTTTGAGAAGTCACCAAAGAAATGAGTCTTGGAGATTAGTGAGTTGGTTGCATGAATCTCACTAAAGGTTCAGAGAAAGAATGACTTGCTTAAACCCAGGCTAACAGCAGAATGGGAAAACAATACACTGGGTCTTGATGAAGGATAAGCACATAGGTATGTATCTTTACATAATTGCCTGTCTTCACTCATGTACAGTGATATTTAGGTGTCTAGTCTGTGTACTCACTATGAAATATATCTTTAATTATTTTATCATTAACTAAAGAAAGAATCTGTAACAAGATCAGAGTCAACTTCAGGTTCATTGTTGACTTGTTATCGTTTTATTTTCTTAAATTATTAGACATACCATTTTAAAAAAAGGTAAATAACAAAACATGTAAACAGAGATACTTCTTCCTTTAATAGGTGAAAACAAATATATATCTAATTATCATTACATTTTGTTTAACTGAGACAATTTATCAAGCTTTGGAACCAAACTAAAGAACTATATATATATTTTTTTCATTATAACCTTGAGTGCCCAGATTAACTTCATCACTCAAAATTCCTCAATGGAATATTCTGCTAATGAGAAATAAAGTAACTGGGTTTTTCCTTGATGCTCTTTCCTGGAGACATGAAGCACATGTTCTTGCCAGTAAAACATGAATAATATGCTCTCAGATAACACTATATATCTTTATTCATACTCGATTTTCTCATCATTCTCTTCTTCCTTCTACCATGGCAGAATTTCTTTTCTCCTAACTAAATCTTAAATATATCCTGAGTATATAGAATGATCCATTTGTGCCTGAAACAGCCTGGTCCAAGACTAGTGTATGATTTCATGTGTACTTTGAATTCCAGAGGGTTGCGACCCAGAAATGAAGATGATGACTTTGAGGATACACAATAATTATGAATGCTACACCACACTACACTGGCCAAGCTGGCACTCCTATTTTATTTTAAATGCATGTGACATTTATACTCACCCCACCCTTTATCTTTCATGCTGAGTCTTTTTCTTTTTCCTCTTATTGAAAATGTATTCTTTTCCCATATAACATCATCCTGATTTCAGTTTCCCCTCCCTTCACTCCTCACAGTTCTTTGCCACCTCTCCTCCCATTCTGGCCCACTCTGCTTCCAATCTCTCACTAGAAAATAATAGACATCTAAATATGATGTTGAAATACAACTAAATAAAAAATTATGGGTAAACAAAAAAATCACATTGAAGTTGAACAAGCCAAGCCAAGAGAAACAACAGACCCCAAGAGAAGGGAAAAGAACCAGATACCCACTATTTGCATGCACAGGAACACCATGAAATATTAAACTGGAAGCCATAGTCCATTTGCAGAGAGCCTCATGCAGTTGGTTCTGTCCATGTTGCTTTAGTTTCTGTGAGTTAATTTGAGCTTTGCTTGTGTTGATTTAGAGTGCTTTCTTCCTTGGGGTCCTCTATCCCCTCTGGTTCTTCCACCCTTTCTGCCTCTGCTTCTATGGCATTCCCTAAGTTCTGAGGGGAAGAATTTGATGGAGTCATCCCACTGAGTGCTGAGTATTCCAAGGGCTCTCATTCTCTGCATAAGGCATTGACTAATGTTCTGGCTCTATGGACATAGCAGCCCTACTTCAGGTTTATATCTGCATCAAAAAGAGGCACCTGCATCCCCAAGTTCTTTGTGGCTTTACTGACTATACTCCAGGTTTAATAGTAGCAAAACTATCTTTGAAGGATTAATTTACATAAAATTGCATGTGCAATCAAACACTACTTAAAACAAAAGAAAATCAACCCTGTCACCTGAGATAATGAGGAGGAACCTGGGAAAGGTTATGCTAAGTAAATTACTCAGAAAGGCTTAGTGATCTCAGTCAGGTATATGTAAAATATTTACTCATGGAAATACAGACTGTTATGGGCTAAGGAAACAGATAGATGTTGACCAAGAGACACAAGCAGTCAGTTCTTCATAATGAGTGAGTCCTTAAGAGCTAATATACAATAGTGTAAATATAGGTAAAAAAACACATGACCATAAGCATGATTATTTAACAGCGCATTGTTCATGAAGTGATATACAATACATATGTGCAAGATATAGTTTCCAGATATTCATCAACAAAATTATCATAAAGAATGCAGTGTAATACTACATGTAATACTAAATGATAATGGCCTTCTGCAAACTCTTCCAAGTAAGCCCCTTTACTTTTCTACAGCCTTCTAACATGCTCCTTATTCCTCAGAATTCTAGCCTAGGACATTGACATAATATATCATTACTAGCAAAAATGAAAATTTATTTTATGATATGTAGGGATAAGGGCAGTTAAACCTTACATATTTAAAATGAGAAGACCCAAAGAGAGCTGAGTGAATTGCTGATTATATGTGTAGGTTGTATTTAAAAATCTTAAATTCCTTTAGAACGGCATCAAACTGTCATATTTATCATGTGGTTTTAATCTAATAGACTGAATAACTTAAGTTTTAGTTACTAAAACAATAAAAAAACATTCAAACCAAATTGAATGTGGTGTCACTCACTAATTAGAAGAAGGTATTATATATTCAAGGGTTAGCTATGATTTTTATTGACTAGAATGATTAATTTAATTTGAAAATGACTAATGGCTGCCTTATGAACTTCATCTCATAAAGAGAGCCAAGCAACTCATGTATACAAAAACATTTAGCAAGTTACCAGTAATTATTTACTTTTAATCTACTTTCATAACTTATCATCTAAATATCTGGGTGTCCAGGACTAAGTCTTGTTCATATGAACTATGTGTTATTCATTCTAAAATTATAACATTCTTCCCTACACACAATATAAACAAAAGATATGTTCAATGGTTCACAATCACCATAATAAGATTATAGTTAAAGTAATTCCAGAATTTAGTTTTTCTTTGTGGTATAAGCTACTCATAACTAATCATTATTAAACATTGTATGAGAAACCTAAAGTTATATGTTGGTTTGCTACTGTTTTGTGTACATAGATATATAATACAGGTATTTATCCTTATTTGTTTTTCAATTACATTTCTGAAACTGTACTGGTGTGTTGTGATGAACATTTATGATATCAGGAGATCAAGGGTTGTAATTTCCCTCTTTATGTATATGTGAAAGTGGTAGTGAGCCAAACATGACATCATGAGAAGCTCTTAATAAGCTTTATGAATATGATTCTATGGGTGTTATTTTCCATCTGCTTGTCTGGTATCCAAGTTACACATCTTAGAAAAGTCTATGGGAGTCCAGCTTAAGAATTATTGCCCACTAAAGTTGTTTTGGATCACAGTCAATTCTTTTTCTTGCACACACACACACACACACACACACACACACACACACACACACGAGAGAGAGAGAGAGAGAGAGAGAGAGAGAGAGAGAGAGAGAACTCTTAGACTCTATTAAAGATTCCTTTCATATGCACTTAGATAGACTTAGTTCTCTAAGGAATATAGACAGAGGAGTTGCTACCAATACCCCAAAATCTGTAGATCCTAGCAGTGATACAGACTTCTGTTCTCTGAGGCAGGATATAGGATTGATTAAATGTACATAGTTTTGTTATCTTCTCTTTTATTTCAAATCCTAGAAGCAAAGATATATCGTTGTCTCTCTATCAGGTTATTGAGAAAATAACTTCTACTCTCCTTCTCAATCCCAAAATACTGATAAACATGTTTGGGTTTGTCTGCCGTCAAAGCCAGATAAAATCCGTGTGCACTTATCTGTGTGCTGATAAGACATAATTGACATATTATTTCCGATTTACTTTTTACAACCTTCAACACCTGCTGTTTTTTTTTTATAGCAGACAAAATAAAGTAGGTTGAAAAGACACCAACATTTTTATTCTCTCTAGTTGGTTGCTACTTACCATCAAATTAAAAATATCAATTAACTTGCAACATAATTTAAAAATCTTGAGTGTAAGATATGTTAGTTTACTATCCTGAGTTTGGATGTGACCTGTAGAAGGAGCAATCTGAAAATTAGATACTGGATAAAGTACTCTATAATATAGATATTGCCTACTTTTCTTTTATGCTCAGCAGATATTTCTGTAATGGAATTCTTCGTGGGAATTTGAAGCAGGCAAAGTGTTAGGACATTTTAAAATCACATGGATATTTGGCAGAAGTATCAGACACTGAAAATCCACTATGGAAAACCTGGAAAGCAGAAAGGAACTGATGTTTGCCTAGTGGTCAGGGTCATGTCTTTACTGTTGCTGCTTCCAGGCCTTTATGAAGAAGATGCCTCTATTCTCTTAAAGGTGGGGATGTCACTATTTTTCAAATGATGAAGATGCCCCTGTTCTTTAAATGAATATGTTCCTGTTCTCTTAATGATGAAATGTCCCTGTACTCTTAATAGTGAAGATGATCTGCTCTCCATACTCTTCTCGGAGCCCTTTTGCTAGGGTTGCTGTGCAAATACAGCTTAAATTTGGTATGAATTACAGCAAGAACATTTTTGTTTTCTTATTTGAATTGGGTATATGAGTCTTCTTGGAGACCGAAGGCCAGGGTCCCCTGAGGTTGTGACCCCTCGCTTTGTTTATACCAAAAGCTGATGTTGAGTAACGAGTAGGAGGCAGTGAAATCTTTTCAACACTAGGAACACATATATGTTCATTCTGAAGAACATTTAATTGCATTAAAGGGAGATTCACATATAGACATTCAAATGATAAAAGGATGTGCACATGTACCTTCATTTTTATTTTACTCCATTTATAAAATTCTCATTTCAGCAAAGGTACTAGCGATATACTATTACATAAAATAATATTGTAAATATTGATGTTTATTGAATAATTACTACATGTCATCTACTGTGCTAAAGGAATTGCATCATTTTAAGTCATTTATTGCCTTCCTAAAAACTAAATTATTTCAAGGAAGTTTGCCAAGACACCCCATGACAGGCAGAGGGCTAATCTGACTGGATTCCAGACACAGATTTTCTGTTCATGATCCATATGGCAGAGAGCTTTGGACCAGTGGGCTGGCCATTTAACAGGGGATGGCAACTGCTGTTTTTTGAACATATTCCTGTGAGAAGATCATTCACCCTGGCCATGTTCATGCAAACCCAGTTATTAATGCAAGCAATACAATTTCAGATTTAATATGTTCACTCTTAGGTTTTAATGATGCAACATAAACAAATAGGAAGATCTGTTACAATGCCCTGCTCTCCAGCAATTTATTTACCAACTTGTATCCTAGTTGGTAACATGTTTGTGTTGTTTAGCATCATCTCAGCCGATGTTTGGAGAGCTTATTCTCACTAGAGTCATGATGATTAGATAAAAGATCCACATTTTTGCTCATTTAAATTCCCAATTTCTGCTTAATTCATATATGTTTCAATATAATGTTTTGCCTTCTGTCTCTATGCAAGTCAATTAAATATATACAATTACTTCATTTTTGGTAGTCTTCTCAGCAAAAGATTAATCAGCAATCTTTTCACTATTTCAGGAACTCTGATACTATTAGAATGTCATTTACCTGAGCCTACAAGCTGTGGTAGAAATTGGCCAGGAGGCAGGTTGGCCTTTGTTTCCCAGTTTTATTGAGTATGCCTTCTGTGTCCTGAATAAGATGAAAACAACTGCTTCTGAGTTAAGTCATACTTATACAATTTGAACATGTAATCTTAGCCCCCTTTTCTTCATTGCAAATTTATGTGAGAAGGTATAGTATTGAGCTTTCTGACCTGCTTTCATAAATTGCCTCAGTGGACTTTGATACCAGCATGTCTTCCCTGTTTTATATGGCAGAAAAAATTCATTTTTTCTATTCTCTAAACACCTTTAAAGGAAAGTTGCTTTGTTTTTTGTTTTGGTTTGTTTGTTTGTTTTTGGTGTTTTTTTTTTAATGAGTCGAAGATAGAAATAGACATGATGTTGGTGCTATTAAAATGTCACTAGATTAAAGAAAGGAAAAAATGATTATGGTGTATTTATGATCTACCTTCATCATGAAAAAATAATTGTATAAAATTCTTTTAATATAAAATATGTGTACAAATACAATTTCAATAACAAAATGAGGATTGATTTTTCTGGAGCTATATAAATGGCTCAGAAAGCTTAAAAAGCCTTTGATGCTCTTGAAGAAGACAATATTCAAGGTCCCAACCTATATTTGGTGGGTAAGAGCATCTGGAGAAAGTACACATGTCTTGCTTACTAGTGTGCATCATGTGAACATGTGTAATAAACTTTTAAAAGCTATTTGGAAGCTTTCATATGAAATAAAATATTTGCCATATAATACTATGAGATAAATTGATATATTGTTTGATTTAAAAATAAAATATAACCTTGTGAAAACCAAAAATCAACTTATTTTAATAAGCACATACAATATGCTGTGTGCTGTCCTGAAGTCAACATTTAATCAAACAATAACAATCAAATGGAAGAGTTATTACTGCCAATTATTTCCACATGAGATTAGTTGTATGCACAGAGAGGCTAGACCAGTCACCAAAGGATTACAGCCTTGAGCTGAGACATTTACCATATAATGACAATTGGTAACACAAGAGATGTTACCTTTCCTAATTAGCCTAGAACATCATTTGTCATCATGTATTATCCACTGATACCCTGTGAATTTATAGGACTTGAAGGAAAAATCAGAAATAATGTGATAACAAAATAAAGATCACTTATTATTAAACTATGTGTCTGTATTAGAATCTCTAAGCCATTTTCAATTAACAATAATTGTCAGTATTTAAAACTTTTTTTAATATTGGACTGTATTCATTTTCTATTACTGCTGCAAGAATATACAACAATGATTTTAAATAAAACAGATATTAACATACTGTCCTGTAGGTCTTAAATTTTTATGAAAAGTGAAGTTTTTAGCATGGGTACCTTTCTCTTGGTGAATTCCAGGAAGCAGGTCTGTTCTGTTCTCTTGTCATTTTGGGTCCTGGGTTTTTTGGGAGAGTTACAGGACAGAGGTTGTGGTATCCTGGCAGGTTTCAATTCAGAGCACTCACTTTCTTAGAGACCCTTCATGCCTTCTTCATGGCTCTAACCTCCACAGTGAAAGCCAGGAAAGGCAGACTGAGGCATTCTCATAGTTCATCTCTTGAACTCATCATTTTCTTCATTTTCCTCTATTTATGTCTCTGTGATTAATAAAAGACAGCACAGACAGTGCTTTATCATGACTCAGTCTCAGATGCTAGGGCTTCACAACCTGAATTTCATCAGCAATTATTAATAAATTGATTAATTAATGCTGTATATTGTAATATATTCACAGGCTTTCATCATTAGCAAAAGCAGGTTTGAAGGCCCATGGCTAGTGAACCTAATGTATCTAAGGAGTAGAGACTCCACAGAAAAGAACCTAGATCCCAAGTTCTTCCATTTAAGTTATTTCTAGCTTGCAAGGTAATTTTGAAAAGTGTAACAAAGGTCAAAAGGCACATTCTTCATAAGGGACAGAAAAATTGTATTGTGTTTTTTCTTTTCCTTCTTAGTTTTTAAATCTGTTTGACAGTACTAATAAGATGGAAACAAGTTACAACTCATTTGCCATGTGGAAAAAATTCTACTAATGTAGATCATATGAGTAAAATTTTGCAGAAAAGAAAGGGTGAACCTTAGTTGTATCTGAATTAATAATTTGGGGAAACAGGAAAAGTAAAGTAGTGATAAGAGAGAGAGGAGTAGGGCAATGGCAGTGTGGATTACCTGCGGAGCCTTCTTAAGCTAGTTCTTATTGCAAATGAGATTTTGTTTCTGAGTTATATATTTTCATTAGTGTCCATGCAAGTTATTCAGCACAATGAAATTCCACTAGCAAACCAAGTAGTAAATCAACCAGTGTTGCATAGTTACATAGTTAAAAGTGTACATTTAAAATCAGAAGGATATCAATTTTATGGTGTTAAAGGAACAAATGCTAGAACTTCATCTTTCTTTAAATTTGGGAGTGCACACTTTAGTGAATAAACTGACATTTTCATTGTTAATATTTGTGAATTAAAATTTTAATTATTCTCTGACATGCAAAATTCATGTACCTCTCTATGTTCCATTAAGTTTCTTCCTGCAGTTTTTAGGATTTGCAAAGACAATTTATGCATTGGCATATTATAAAGCAATAATTAACTCTCAAAAACTACAAAATTGTGAGATAAAACAATAAGAGTTCACATTTAACAATTTGAAATTATTTTCCTAGTGTTGAAAAAGTCACACAGACAGAAATATATGTTTAAGATTTAATACACTGAAGTCTTCTAGCTATTTGTCTAAAAAAATTATTTGTGTGTGTGTGCACACACACATGCTCACATGCACACATGTGTTTGTTACTGCCGATGAATATTAGAATAGAGCATCAGATCTCCCACAGCTGGATTCACAGGTGATTGTGGGCCATTCACTGTTGGTGCTGAGAATTGAATTCATTCCTCCATAGAGCAGCAGTGTTCTTAATCACCAAAACACTTCTCCATCCCCTATTCTTGTTACTATCTGATACTAAGTTCAGAAACTTAATGCCTGCACAGGAGTCCATCAGGTAGCAAAAACTACTTAACTGACAGAATAACAACAACACTCTTCATGAATATTTAGTATGCTTCCTAAATTAATTTTCATTTTTATTTTTAATGTTATTTGCCTAGTAAACTATGTGTAATAATGGGTTTACTTGTGACATTTTAATAGATGTAACCAATTTATTCTTAAAATATTTATCCCATTACACTTCTTATTCCCTTCTTACATCGATTAATTTCTTTGATTTTCTCAACTAGTCCATTAATATTTTCCTCTGTGTGTGTGTGTGTACATTTTTAATTACAGTTGTTTATAGAAGTAAGTTAAGCTTGCCAGTGGTACATCACTAAAGAAAACAGCTCTCCCTCTCCTATCAACCATTCTCTATGTCAGAATTCTCCATATGAGCTGAGGATCTATGAGCCTCTCTGCTTCCATGAGAGATTTTTGATATGCCAACATGTGTGGAGATTATGTGAAGAAGTACAACAGCCAGGTTATGACCAGAAACCAGTGTTCAATATGTGTGCCTATGTGTACACATGTGTATATGAGTGATCGATCTGATGGTCTAACTCTTCTATGATGTTACCAGATCTCTAGAAGTGATGCAATTTCTAATGAAGAAAATTTAAGTTCCACATTATGAGTTTTAGAGTACAGTATTTTCATTGGGAATGTTTGGAAACCTTATATGGGAGACAGTAATGTATAGCCCACATTTTATCTGAACTAATCAGATATTTCTTTTGTGTTTCATGAGCACACTAGTTCTCGTGCATAAATTATTCATATGTGATCTTAACAAAATTTTTGGTACCTGTGCTGGCTAGTTTTATGTCATGGGCTTGACACGAGCTACAGTCATATGAGAAATGATAATGTCAATTAATGTAGTCAAGTCTGTACTGAATTTTCTTTATATATATATATATTATTTTATTTTTATTTTTATTTTACGTGTCAATCCCAGTTACCTCTCCCTCCTTCCTTTCCTACCACCCAACATGCATCCCTCTTTCCAACCAAATTGATGTGAGAGAGCCCAATATACTGTGAAAGGTGCAATTCGTGAGCTGATAGTTCTAAGTTCTATTAGAAATCTGGATGTACAAGCCATGGGAAGCAAGCCAGAAAGCAACATTACTCCATGTCCAGCAACAGCTTCTGTCTCCTGGTCCTTGCCCTGTTTGTGTTTCTTCCATGCTCCAATGTAGAAAAGTAAGCCAAATAAAGTCTCCCTCCTCTCACTTGCTTTCCATCACTGTATTTCATCATAGCAATAGTAACCTAACAAGGACAGAAAGCAAACCAAAAATGACTCTTTCTATTTCTTGCCACTTATGGAAAGAGAGCAAACAAGTAACAAAGAAAAATGGCTATTATCTCATTAGCATTACATTCATGTTTTTTTCATATTTAATAACCACATTTCTTCTTTCTCTACTCTTTTATTTGAAAATCCCAAGACAGAGTACTTAATAAGATCTTCTAGTCTATTTAATATTTCACCTGCCATGAATACCATTTTATTGTCTTTTCCTTGTTCTCACATAAACTCAAATAGTCCTTTCTTCTGAGAGACATCATTGAATCCACCTTATAACAGCCATTTTTTCACATTACCATTCATAAGTACCTTTTTCATTCACCATACAGTGTCTAAACTTGATTTGTAAGATATTGCTAGGTGAGGTTACTAATGGGAGCTCTGAGGAAGAATAGTGCTTTCCTCCCACCACCCTCTGGGAGCATAGATATTGCTAAATGTGTAACTTACAGTCTGTCTCATCTCTGGCAGTGAATATAATAGTTACCCTATGATTATATTTTATCATTCCAAAGATAATAGTTTTCCTGGATTGGGGCCAAGACAGCACTGCATAAGAGCCAATATAAACTTGTTGAATATCTGAATCAATTTACATTGTGAAATACATGGGGGTATGGGAGTAGGGAACTGGAGATTTAAGGTTAGGCAAGAGGATGAAATTAGTAACACTGAAAATGAGTTTTGCATATAACCATTGTCATATATAACCATTGTCATATACGAGGAACACAAAGCAATTTGTTGATCTAATTGAAAGCTATAGACAAGAATAGGAGTTCTAAGACCAATATCATAGATTTTTTTAATTTTTAAATGAATGCAAACTATTTTGAAGCTCATGCTTATGTTGAATCTGTCTTTGTGACTATGTGTTTTCCAAATATTTACAAATAACATGAATTTAACTAATGTCCTTATATTATTAGTCACACAAACAGAGGTATCTGGATTTATTACATCCTGAATAATAACTCATAACAGATACTGGATTCATGTGAGAAGGCTATATGATATTTATACATATTTGGAAAATAAATATAGCATCACATTAAATATAATTAAAATTCTAATAGGCTTTGTGATAATTTGCAAAACACTCTGTTTCTCATCATAAATGGAGTAGTGACTTATATGTTTTTCTTTGTTAATGAGAGGATGCTGATTACCCACAAGTATGAGGACCATGGGAATAATAATTCTATCACAAGTGTGACAGCCATGTTATGCCCAGAACACAGTATTCAGTGTAGTGCTTCTCTACATTTATAGGTAGAATAAAATAAACACTAACTACAGGTTGCTATAGTTTTCAGTTTCCAGCTAGTGTGATACAGTGCCTTAATGTTCACTGCTGTATATCAATGAAAATTAATAATGACCTCCCATTTGTTTTTACATTGTGTATTTACTTAGAATAAGTTGCTGTCAGTACATCAAGAAAGTTCTAAAGATGTCTCATATCTGTTTCCTTCATTCCTACCTTCCTATCTTTCCCCCATAGTACTAAGCATTGTAAGTGCTGGGAAAATAAACCCATCCTCTTATAATTGTGCACCATAGTGATATGGACAATTTTAAAAGTACACCAATTATTACAATTCCAATACTTTTATGATTCCAAAGAGAAGATATGTGGAAAGAGTTGAAATAAGGTTAACATTAGGATTTAAAAATAAGATCAGAGATTAATGATTCCTGGGGGAAGAATAATCCTAAGAGCACTAAAGTGTAAGATTTAATGGGGAAAATATTGCAGACCAATGATTTACTTCTGTGAAATCTCACACAAAACTTTGTTCTATTGATATAATTATAGGTACCTGAAGCTCCACTGATAGTAACTGCAGAAGGACTTGGGAGAGAAACACTATGATCTCAATAAACACAATTTCACTATTTCTTCTTAAATGTTGTAAGAAAGGCACAAGTCGGAATGCATGAGACCAATTAGAAAATCATTGTGATCATAGGATGAAGCCATTATCTAATAAAGATAACAGTTAGTCCCATTCTATTGTACCTTAGAAGTAAATGAATAAGCTTATGTATGTTGTGAGATATGAAGCATAAAGTCAAACAGTACAGACAAAAGCAGTATCTTGCCAAAATGGCTAGTCTTGCCATATTGGAAGCAAACTCCATAACGTGTTTCTTCAAGGTCCATCTTCCTTTGTGACACAGGTGGTGTTGCCAGAAGCAGTTGTGCCTCACTGTCAAGAAAAACCCTAATGCCATATTCTGTAGGCCTTTGAAAGGTTTGAAGAATGCCTATCCATCTCAAATACATCTTGAAAACCTAACTAATTTAAGTTTTGACTATTATAGGTAACTATCTATAATCTGTACTAAATTATACATTACATTCCTAAATGAGCTATATAAATACAATACCTAAACAAGAGGAGAAATATACATATCACAAAATTGACCTTAAATTTGTACCAATAAATGAAAATCCATTCCAAAACAAAATATTCATATCTATACCATAATCCCCTTTTTACCTTTAAAAATATATTGTTTGTAACCACTAACCATTATAACCAACCCCATATAAATGAAAACAAACATTTATAAACAATATTTGGGAATTTGGGCATTGTTCTTTCCAATCTGCTTCCTCCTGGGAGGGGGTGTTATCATGGGAATCCTAATAAGATGAAGAAATCCTGGCTGTAGTCTGTAAGGCTGGCTTGTCCCAACTGTTTTGAATGTTGGATTACCTGGGATGCTGTTTCAGGGGGTTTTGCTTTATCAAACCACATTAGTCTGAAAGGAATCCACAAGTTTTCATTTTCTATGGAAACAAAAATAGAAATCCTTTTCCCCAGTAACCTGTACTTAGACTTAAATTTTGAAGTCAAAGCATTTTAAAAATTATATTTAAAATTATATTTAAATTGAATTAATCCAGCAGTATTTCTTTTAACAGTTGCTGTTATTTATTCTGCAGTCAAACAATTTAAAGACAACAGAATAGTGTATAGTATCCAAAGTTTCTCTGTGCTTTCCGTCTTTATGTGTTTTTTATTACTCTTTCTTCTACTTATATTTTTTTCATATTTTGAGACAAGATTTCTCTGAGTAACTCTTATCTGTCCCGGAATTAAATCTGTATACCAGGTTTACTTTGAAATCACAGAGATCTGCTTGACTCTCTCCCAATGCTGTAATTAAAGGCACGTGCCACTACACCCAGCTACTCTCTGTCTTTTTATAACCATTTTTTTTCTCTCTCAAGCCTATGAATATATTAAAACACACTGTAAACCTTTAGAGGTTTTTCTTAATCTGAATCTGTCTTTACTGTGAATCTATATCTTTTTCTGGCCAAGAGTCTTTTATCTGGTAAAAAACAATGTTGCTAAAATGAAAGCCACATCTTTTTTAGCTGTGGTCTATCCAAGATAGTGACAAGTACTTTACCGCCAGAACTGAGAGCTGTGCTCACTGCCTTGGTCTTTGCTGCCATCCAGCAGCATGCTGCTGGCTTGCAGATATGGTCACTGCCATTGCCAGCTTTTATGCACACCAGTTGGTTGTTAGCAGAGCTCCTTAAAAGCCTTGTGGTGTTTTTACCGCTTATGCTGAGTCAGGAAACCTCCCTTAAAGGAGCCAAGCAATTCTCTTCTTGTCTCTAGCAAAACAGAGCCAAACTAAGAAAAATGTTCTACACACCATCATCCAATTGTGCCAGCACCATTTGTTGAAGATGCTTTCTTTCTCCCATTGTATACTTTTAGCTGTTTTGTCAAAAATTAGGTCTTTGTAGCTGTGTGGGTTAATATCAGGATTTTTTATTCAATTCCATTGGTTTGCTTGTCTTTTTTTTTTTTTTTGAGCCAATACCAAGCTGTTTTCAGGACTATAGCACTGTAGTAGAGTTTAAAGTTGGGGATGGTGATGCTACCTGATGTTCCTTTATTTTACAGTTTTGTTTTGGCTATCCTGGGTCTTTTTTTTTTCATATCAAGTTGAGTATTATCCTTTCAAATCAGTGAAGAATGGTGCTGGGATTTTGATGGGGGTTGCATTGAATCCATAGATCACTTTTTGGCAAGATTTTCATTTTTACTATGTCTTTCCCTTCTGGTATCTTCTTTAATTTCTTTCTTTAAAGCCACTACGTTCTTATTATGTAGGTCTTTCACCTGTTTGATAAGCATTACCCCCAAGATACTTTATGTTGTTTGTGGCTATTGTAAAGTGTGATGTTTCTCAGATTTATTTCTCAGCTCATTTATCATCTGAATAAAGTAGGGATACTGATCTTTTTGAGTTTATCTTGTATCTTGCTAGTTTGCTGAAGGTGTTTTTCAGCTGTAGGAATTCCCTGGTAGATTGTTCTGGGTTGCTTATATAAACTATCACATTATCTGCAAAGAGCGAAAGTTTGACTTCTTCCTTTACTATTTGGAACCCATTGATCTCTTATTTCTTTAGCTAGTACTTCAAGTACCATATAGAAGCAAATGGAAAGAGAGGGCAGCCTTGTTTTGTTCCTGATTTTAGAGGATCACTGTAAGCTTTTCTCCATTGAGTTTGATGTTGGCTGTTGGTTTACTGTATATTGCTTTTAATATGTTTTGTTATGTTCCTGTTATCCATGATCTCTCCAAGACCTTTATCATGAAAGGGTGTTGGATTTTGTCAATGGCTTTTTCAGCACCTAATGAGATGATCAAGTGGTATTTCCTTTTCAGTTTGTTTATATGGTGGATCACGATGATAGTTTTTCATGTGAAACCATCCCTACAATCCACGCATGATGCCTACTTGGTCATGGTGGCTGATTTCTCTGATGTATTCTTAGATTCAGTTGGCCAGTATTTTATTGAGTATTTTTGCATCAATGTTTATGAGGGATATTAGTCTATAGTTTTCTTTCTTAGTTGTGTCATTGTGTTGTTTGTGTTCCAAGGTGATTGTGGCCTCATTGAAAGGGTTTGGTAATGTGCCTTCTGTCTCTATTGTGTGAAATAATTTGAGGAGTATTGGAATTAACTCTTGCTTGAATTTCTGGTAGAATTCTGCACTGAAGCCATCTGGCCCTGGGCTTTTTTGGATGGAAGGCTTTCAATGACTGCTTCTTTTCCATTAGGGGTTATGGGTATACTTAATTTGTTTTTCTGTTCTTGATTTAATTTTGTTAATAAATTTGTCTATTACCTTTGAATTATCAAATTTTGTAGATTACAGGTTTTCAATGTATGGTCTGAAAATTGTATGGATTTCCTCTGTGTCTGTTGTTATGTCCTCATTTTCATTTCTGATTTTATTAATTTGCATATTCTCTCTCTGCTCTTTGGTTAGTGTGGATAAAGTTTTGTCTATCTTGATGATTTTCTCAAAAAAAAAAACCCAACTCTTTGTTGCATTGATTTTTTTTTGTATAGTTTTTCTTGTTTCTACTTATTGATTTCAGCCCTCAAATTGATTATTTCCTGGCATCTACTCCTCCGGGGTGAGCTTTTTGTTCAAAGACTTTAAGTTGTGCTATTAGTTCTCTAATGTGACTATCCTCTGTGTTCTTCATAGCTGCCCTTAGTGCAATGAACTTTTCTTGTAACATAGCTTTCAAAGTGTCCCAAAAGTTCAAGTATGTTGTGTCCTCATTCTTATTGGATTTTAGGAAGTTCTTAATTTCTTTCTTTATTTCTTCTTTGACCCATGTATGGTGCAATTGCACATTATTCAGTTTCCATCAGTTTGTAGGATTTCTGCAATTTGTGTTGTGGTTGAATTCCAATTTTAAAACATGGCAGTTTGATAAGATTCAGGGGACATTCTGGCCAAAAGTACATGCACATAAATTATAAACAACAATTATATTAATTTCAGTTTACAAAGAAAAGAAAATAGAGATGCCCATGCAGTATATCAGGGATTAAATACTTGCTAGATTGAGGATGTATTTGCCAAAATATCTTTAAAAACTACCTAAGTTAAAATCACTCTGTTTTTGTGCTATTTAAAAGTAATTCTTTCAATCATGAAATAATATTTTATCATGCTTTAAAATAAATATTATACTGAAATATATCCCCAAATTGTTATCACAGTATTTTGTAATTTCTATTTGTTCTTGCATAGATAGGATCAAATCTTAAAATTAATTTACATCTAATTAATATTTTGCTCACTTCACCCACAGTTTATATTTAAATGTAAGCTTTAGCAGGATTAAATTAATTATGGTAATATTCCTAGACATATGTGTGATTATTATTGGCTAGGAAGAATTGATACACAGCTGCTAATTATACAGATTCATGAAATTGTCTAAGGTTAAAAATAATTAGAAACAGTAAATGAATCTGCATTCATTAAATAGATTTGGTTATATAGAATATAGTTTAAGAAAGTATGAAAGATCCTGTTTTAAGTAATTTGTACTATCTGATGGCAATATCTGCCATCTTAAGCACACTTGCAGATTACAAGATTTCATCATTACCAAGAAACAGCATGATACCTTATGTTATTTTATGCAGCATTAACATATATTTCAATGCCAATAGAACTTCAATGACTAATGAGCTAGATTAGGGTACAAGCTACAGACATGCTAATTTTGCTTCCATACTCTTTTGTACTTGTTGTCACATCTTTTACTTTTGTTTTCTTTTTAATGGAACAATCTTTGTTTTATTTGAGATAATACAAAAACTGCCATATTCTGGTTATACAATATATGTGTAACACATGTCAATGTTAATAACTTCAGGCTGAAGCTAGTCTCTAGACCTAGGTTTAACTCTATGGATTGGATGTGGAAAAGGCACCTGCTACTTGTTTGTCTCCCCACCCTTGTATCACTTATGATATGCGCTGTATGACATTCAGTTGAAACCCAATAATTTAGTGAGAAATAAGAGCAAATGAAAATCCTATATGATAATAAAGTATTTTAAGTGGCTGACATAATTCTTCATGGAATACACATTGCAAGTATCCAGTTCCTAGTGCACATAACAATGAGGCACATACCTTTGGGAATTTCATAACTCCCTATGGTATTTCTAAGTAGTATCCTAGCAAGAAAGTCTTCTATCCCAGGCTCTAATTAATCACTCTCATGTTGCTACTTGAAGGATTCTAAATATACAAATTTTCTTCACTGGAGTGAACCCACTCGTATTCTGTCCATTATTTAAGAGATATATTTCTTCCTCAGGAAACCAAATCTGCCCCCAGCTCTGAAGACAGGCCACATTCTTAGGTGAGAACATAGTTTCCTATTCTAAAACATTATGTAATTGATAATTGGGAGCATAATTTGCCATTAACACTTACCAAGTATTCAATGGAATAATATGTATATAATTATTTTGGAAAATGTGGCCAGTTGTTTCTTCTCTTTTTTTCCTCATGAAGGAACAGAAATAAACTTAGATGTTTAAAAGGACTGGTTTTAAAATCATGATGGATCAGTAAGATTATTCAAAGAAAAATTATGCTAATTTCTTCTTGTGGTATACAGAATTAGTGAAACAATCTAAGATCTATTTTACACTAAGGTATGGAGAACTTAAGTTCTCCATATTAATTTTTGCTTTAAAGCCCTTATTCTATATAATATTGCAATGATAGAATTTTGTAAAACACAGTGTGAAATTATTTTACTCAATTTTTATATATATATTTTACACATATATTAATGTTTCAAATTAATAGATAATTATATATTATCATTCCCCCTTCCCTTTTCCTCATGCAAAACCTTCTATGTAGTCCCCTATCAACTGCATCTCTCAAATTCTTGGCTTTGTTTTTCCTTAATTATTATTGCTAGACATAAGTACACATATTTGTGTGTGTGTGTGAGTGTGTGTGTGTGTGTGTGTGTGTGTGTGTGTGAATACAATCTACTGAATACATTAAATGTTGCATCTGTGTGTACAATTTCAGGGCTAACTACGTAAAATATATTAATCTAGTCAGGTTCCATAAAGAATTTCATATTTTATGACCATTCTCCTACTACTATTTAAAATGCTCTTTAGAAAAAGACAGCAGCTGTCTGGTGCATGAGTGAGATTTCTGTGGCCACTTGGAATGTTTTCCTATAGAGGCATAGACTATCCTAAGAGTTAAAAGTTCCCCCAAATACTCAAATGGCTATCCTTCAAAATGGCTATAGTTTTCTCTTTCCAGTAGTTGAGAATAAAAAATACCATTTAAAATGGTCTTGTTCTCTGAATACCAAACGTGTATACGTTAATATTTATGATATATTCTGTTATAGCTTGGAGCATATTCTTCTCTTTTATTTCTTTTTAGTATTTCCCCCAAGTTTTTCTTTTCTCTGTGTGATTCTTTAAGCAAAGTAAGAAGCATATATATATATGTGTGTGTGTGTGTGTGTGTGTGTGTGTGTGTGTGTGTGTGTGTGTGATCAGAAAATATTAGTGGAAAAAACACTTTAAAAATGAATGAATTTTTGTTTTCCATTGGCTTATAAAAAGAAAAACAAAGCTTCAAAGTACTTAATGGTATTATTGAATGAAGTAAAATGAAATACTACTTCTTTATTTTTAATTTCCAATAATTAAATTAACAATAACTCTCTTTTTCAAGAAAACTGAACAAAATAAATAGTTACTGCATATTCAGCACTCCATTAAGTTTGCAATAGTGTTATTAAGCATTATTAGAAGTGGACTGCCTGAGCGGCTTGTTCACTTATATGTATAGTTTTTCACTGCTTGAAGTCTATTTTAATTCTTTATTAACGAATTTAATTTCTTGACAATTTTTATCCTTGACAAATGTGTATATAATGTGTCTTGGTTACTCCTCTCATGTCTTCCTTCATGCCTACAAGCCTTCTTCTCCATAAATCTTTTCTCGGTTTTCAAGACTTTTTGTTTTGTTTAATTAAGGTCATTTGCATGGTCCTGGGTTTGGAATTATCTAGTCTGCTGGACTTATCAGTGGGAACACAGCAGGATGTCATTCCTTCATCTTTTTTCATGGAATATGATTGTGGGGATGGTTAAGCCAAATAAAATATTTATAAATCCAATTTAAAACATAACAGATGATAGGGTAATGCACAGAAATAGCTGATCTGAACACGTGGAAGCGTATGGACCCTGGGCCAATAGTTAGGCATTTGGTATGGGACGGAAAGAGGCACTACACAACTGGGTAAGAGCTGTATTACTTGGTCATATGTGAATCCCCTAGCTGTGGGACCAGTATTTGTCCCTGATGTATGAGCTGGCTGTTTGGAAACTATTCTCTATGTTGTAATGCCTCCTTCAGCTTTGATGCAGGGGTAAGTAGCTGGATCTTGCCTCAACTTGATATGCCATGCTTTTAATGATTCCCATAGGAGGAGGACTTACCCCATCTGCATGGAGGCAGAGGTGAAGTTGGGGGGATAAGGGAGGGAACAGGAGTGTAGAGAGCTGGGAAGTGCCGCACCTTATAGATGGCACTGGCTTCCACCTTCCACCTCCCTAAGGGTGAGCTCTCTCTGTCTTAAACAAGCCCTTATTTGGTTAAGTCTGTTCAGCCTGTCTGCTTCCGTGTTAGAGTAGCCTATCTGCAGGGTCCACATAGCTCACTGGGGTTGGTTAGCACAAGGGGATTTAAGCCTGTGCAGGGGTCCCCCAGTCTCTTGCGGGTAAGAAGAGCATGTTCAAGGATCCTGATTAAAACTGCATGAAGAAAATTTCCCGGAGTCCCATCTTCCTTGCTGGTGAGGTTAAGCACGTACACGGAGGAGAGGAGGAGGGGAACTATGGTTGGTATGTAAAATAAAACTTTAAAGATAAATAAATATTAAAGAGAGTTCAAACCTGGGTACCCTACAAAGTTAGACAATGCTGGTCCTGCAGTAATTCATGATTAACAAATCCTTAATCCCAAGAATACTTCCAAAGGTGTTGTTGATTAGGACAGCATCAGAGGCCTGCCAAAACAATAAAGTTTCTAGCCCATTCTTCAGAATCAATTAATCTGTTTCTGGAGTTTGAAGCCTAGATCAATGGTTAAAAATACTTGATGCTCTTGTAGAGTACCTGAGTTTGGTTCCAAGCACCCAAATCATAGCTTATAATCATCTTTGACTGTGGTTCTCTGGGTATCCTACACACTATTCTGATATCTTTAGGCACCAAACACTCACATGGTATACAAGAATATATATGGGCAAAGCACTTACACATGCAAAATAAAAATGAATCTTTGAAAATAGAGAGGAGAACCCTGTGTAGAAGAGACCACAAATCTCTCAGAGACATATACAGAGACATGAAGCTAGAAATAACTTAGAAATGTCTTTTCCAGCTGCTTGCTTTAATAGTGTTAGATGGTTGCTTTGTATTCTGTTGCAAGAATAAAGACAGCAATGTTTCCACCCAGCTTTGAACTTTATAAACTATAGTACTGTCTGCTGAGTAAAACGTGCATATTGGTGCAATCATTACATGGATGTTATGCAACCAACTAGTCTCTGATAGAATTTTGAGCCCAGCTCCACAATAAAAAAAACATGCCTAATACTGAAACTGAGGCTAAAGGCAATAGGACCAAGCAATATTTAGGCTCTAACTGAAGCCTACTGTTGCTGCTTAGCTAAAATTAAATAGCACCAACTCCCTTCTAAAATTCTATTTTTATATCTATAGGCAAAGGTTATAACCAGTTATAGCCTCTGTTTGCAGTCAACACAGAAGAATGGGGAGACTCATAGCTGTACAAGATGCTAAGAATAAAATATTATTGAGAATTTAGCCATAGAAAATACATTAATGCCAAATGTCCCCAGACTTAAGGCTGAGATAAGAGGTTCAAAAGAGTGTCAGAGACAAAAGATACAGGGAAGGGCTGCCAAATGCCGTCTTCTAAGAACAATGTAGCCATGGCAATAGTATACTTATATTAATTGTATACTGGCACAGAACCTCCAAAGATCAGGTCCACCTAGTAAATATTAACCAGGTCCACCTGGTTAAATATTTCACTGTAGCCCTATGATTTAATGATGAACTATTGACTAAATCTATTTTTTTTCCAGATAGGTTCTTTAACAGCAAAACTCACTGAAAAATGAATTCTTTGGATTGCTTCCCATCCTTCCAGGTGGGGATAATTCATTAACTTCCCTGAAGGCAGCCATCGGTCACTAGAGACAGAACTTCTCTGGGGTGCCTATTGCGTTTTGTTTTTAGTTTTTTAGTTTTGTTTTGGTTTTTGAGACAGGCTTTCTCTGTATTGCTTTGGAACCTAACCTATAACTAGCTCTGTAGACAAGGTTGGCCTTGAACTCACAGAGATTGCCTGCCTCGACCCCCAGAGTGCTTGTATTAAAGGCATGTGCCACCAATGCCTGGCTACCTTCTTTTTTTATAAAAGAACATTCGCTTTAGTTTTTTTTTTTTTTTTTCGTCTTCATTTGTAACTTTCATTCTGTGTTCCCACAAGGCCATCAAGCCAGCTTCTGTATAAATGGTCTTGATGTTAGCCCCAGAGAGGTCATCAGTTACCATCATCAAGTTATCCAAGATTACATCATAAGCCAGGGTCATCCTGTTTGTGTAAATCTGGGAGATCCACTTCTTGGTCTTTTCCTCAGGCAGGGGGACCTCGATATTTCTGTCAATGAGGCATGGTCTGATATGTGCTGGATCCAAAGTTTCTATTCAGTTTGTGGCCATGATAAATTTATGTCTCCCCTCAATTCAAATCCATCCAACTGGTTCAATAATTCCAACATTGTCCACTGAATTTCTCTCTCACCTTTAGAGTTTGAATCACATCTTCTGGTACAAATGGCATCAATTTCATCAGTAAACACAATGGATGGTGCATGTTCTTCAGCAAATCAGAACAGCTCCTGAAAGAGATCGGGCCCATTACCTAGATGCATCTGAATAAGCTCTGAGTCAACCACTCTCAGGAAAGTAGGTGATGTTTGGTTCACTACTGCTTTGGCCAACATGATTTACATGTTCTTGGTGGACCATATAGAATGACCCCCTCAGAGGGTTTTATTCCCATCTCTTCATAATACTCAGGATGGGTAAGAGGAAACTCCATGGATTCCTTAATTTCGGGTTTGGTTGTTCAGTTCCCCAATATCTTCATAGGTTTCCTGGATTGCCTTCCCCACCTTTATCACTGTGATCAGAGTGTCTGTGTCATCCAATAGCACCCCTATAACGGCATGCACCTTGTGGTTGAGAAGAACTGAACAGCCTGGCTCTAGAAGATGCTAGTCCACAAATAATAGGACAGTATTCCAAAACCACAAATGTGGATACAATGGTGTGATTATCATCAAAAAATCTCTTCCAAGGTTCCTACAACATTGGGGTGCCTCTGGGATCATCCACTTTCGATCTTTCCTCCTCTTGCTTCTCTTTCAATGGTTTCACCTGCTTCTGATTTCTAATAAATTCTTCCTCCATTAGAATACAGCCTTTTAAACTTCAATAACTTCAGGCAGCACTAAATGTGAGGTGTTAGTAGTGGAACTTTGCTGGCAACATCTGGTCTCTTTGTTTTCTATGTTTCCCCCACTCTAGTTGGGATGAGACATTCACATTTCTTTTTCTTGTTCTTGTCATCCTTGTTAACATGCCCAGGACTATGGCCACCACTCTGACTTTGACCCTTCTTTCCCTAATTCTTCCAGCCACCACCATCAGAAGTGCAACCACCAAAACAACCCCTTCAGATAAGTACTAAATATTTTGATAATATTTTTATTTAAATTTGAAACAAGCTTGTTTTACCTGTCAATCCCAGTTCCATCACCCTCCCCTCTGTCTCTGTCCCCCACCCAACCACCATCCCACCCCCATTCTGCTCCATATGGAGAGTGAGTCCTTCCATTGGGGTTCTACAAAGTCTGTCATATCATTTGGAGCAGAACCTAGGCCCACCTCATGTGTCTAGGCTGAGAGAGTATCCCTCTATGTATAATGGGCTCCCACAGTCCATCCGTGTACTAGGGATAAATACTGATCCATTACTAGAGGCCCCAAAGACTGCACAGACCTCCTAAATAACACACATGTTCAGGAGGCCTAAGTCATTACTATACTTGTTTCCCAGCTATCAGACTGGAGTCCATTAGCTCTCCCTTGTTCAGATCAACTATTTCTGTGAGTTTCTCCATCCTAATCTTGGCCCCATTCCTCATCTCTCCTCCCACTCTGCAACTAGACTTCAGGAGTTCAGCTCAGTGTTAAGCCATGGGTGTCTGCTTCTGATTCCATTGGCTACTGGATAAAGGCTCTTGAATGGCATATATGGTAGTCATCAATGTCATTATTAGGAAAGGGCATTCAAGGTAGCCTCTTCACTATTGCATAGATGGTTAGTTGTGGTCATCCTTGTAGATCTCTGGAAATTTCCCTAGTGTCCATATTTCTCTTAAACCTATAATGGCTCCCTCTATTATGGTATCTCTTTTCTTGCTCTCCTCTATTCTTTCTCTGACTCAGTCTTCCTGTTTTCTCATGCTGACATCTCCCATCCTCTTTTCTACTTCTCTTTCTCCTAACTCTGATGGGAGATGTCATTCTGTAAATATGTTTCTCATAATGGATTATGAATGAAGCACTGTTGGACAATAAGAAAGGAAGATAGGAGGGACTAGGAGTCAAGGAGGAAAGAGGAAGTAGTAAGGAGGAGTCAACATTTAGATACTGGAGAGAACAGAGGTCTGGGCCACTCTCCAGTGTGATGAGACCACATGGAAATACTTAGATTAATAGAAATGGGTTAATATTTAAAACAGAGCTAGCTGATAGGAAAATAGTAACTGGCCAAGAAAATTATATCTAATACAGAGTCTCAGTGTGTTATTGGGGACTGGTGTAGCAGTTGGTCTTGGCCATCAGGGAAAACACACTTATTGCATAACTCCATTTCCCCTGCCTCTATGCTGCCAATTTGCTCAAGAGATCTTGTCCACTTCCACTTCTCCAGGGGACCATGTGTGTCTCTATTAGGGTCCTTCTTGTTTCCTTGTTTTTCTGGCAGTGTTGATTGTAGCCTAGTAATCCTTTGATTGGTGTCTAAAATCCATATATAAATGAGTACATACCATGTTTTTTTTTTTTGTGACTGTGTACCATCACTTAGGATGGTTTCTTCTAGTTCCATCCATTTGCCTCTGCATTTCAAGATTTCATTGTTTTTTCCACTGAGTATACATACCACATTTTCTTCATCCATTCTTGAGTTGAGGGGCATTTAGATTTTTTTCCAAGTTCTTGCTATTACAAATAATACTGCTATGAATACAGTTGAACAGGTGTCCTTGTTGTATGAATGTGCATCTTTTGGGTATATGCCCAAGAGTGGAATTGCTGGATCTTGTGGTAGACTAATTCCCATTTTCCTCAGGAACTGCCATACTGACTTCTAAAGTATCTGTACAAGTTTGCATTTCCACCAGCAGTGGAAGAGTTTTCTCCTTTCTCCACATACTCTCCAGCATAAACTGTCTTTGGTGTTTATTATTTTAGCCATTCTGACAGGAGTAAGATGGTATATCAGAGTTGTTTTGATTTGTGTTTCCTTAATGGTTAAGGATGTTGAGCAATTTCTTAAGTGTCTTTCAGTCATTATAGATTCCTCCATTGGGAATTCTCTATTTAGTTCTTTCCCCAACTTTTTAATTGAATTATTTCCTGGATTTGCCTCTTTAGCTCTTAATATACTTTGTAGATCAGCCCTCTGTCAGATATGGGGTTGGTGAAGATCTTTTCCCATTCTGTGGGCTGCAGTTTTGTCTTGTTGACTTTGTCCTTTACCTTACAGAAGGTTATCAATTTCAAGAGGTCCCATGTATTAATTGTTAATCTCAGTGTCTGTGCTACTGGTGTTTTGCTCTGTAAGTGGTCTCCTATACCAGTTTGTTCAAGAGCACCTCCCACCTTTCTTCTCACAGGTTTTGTGTGGCTGGATTTATGTTGAGGTTTTTGGTCCATTTGGACTTAAGTTTTGTGCATGGTGATAGATATGGATCTATCTGCAGTTTTCTACAAGTAAGCATCCAGTTTTGCCAGCACCATTTGTTGAAGATGCTTTCTTTTAACCATTGTATAATTTTAGTATCTTTGTCAAAAAAAACATGTATTCATCATTGTGTGGGTTAATATCAGGGTTTTCAATAAAATTCAATTGATCTACCTGTCTATTTTTGTTCCAAACAAAGTTATTTTCAGAACAGTAGATCTATAATTGAGCTTGATGTCAGGGATTGTTATGCCTCTGGAAGTTTCTTTATTGTACAGGGTTATTTTAGCTATCCTGGATTTTTTCCATATAAATTTGAGTATTATTTTTTTCAAAGATTGTGAGTAATTGTGTGGGGATTGCATTGAACTTTTAGATTGTAAAAAAAGAAAAGAAAAGATTTCTATGTAGTGAAAAGCTTCAGTATTTTTTAATATCCAATGTCAACAGTTAGACAATCAACTTATATTCTAATGTAATTCCTTGTTTGGTATATTTATTATATATACCAATTGGGTCAATTTACTTAGCAAATGCAATTTTATAAATTACATAGGATTATTTAGTTCTATTTGCATATTTTCTTTTCTTTTCTTTTTTTCTTTTTTTTTTTTTTTTGTTAACTGCACAGTCAAAAGAATGCCTCATAGTGAACCATAATTTGGGAAACTTGACAGAGGTTCCAGGAGAAAGAGAGTGGGTCTTTTTCCTTAAGAAAAGTTCTTCTCCTGGATTTTTCTTGAATGATTTTACACCTCTTGTGTTAAACATATACATTCAATTCATAAGACATGCTTATTCTTGTTGGATGTCATATCATAGCTGTAGAACTCAATCTGATTTTTAAAAATGCTGCGTTGTGTCCTCAGTGAAACTAGAATCAGGATATGGCCTTGCTTTCATGCTTTCCCAGATATAATCTACTGTATGTGTCAGCCAATTTCATTTAAATTGGTCTGCTTTGGGAAATGACTATCCTGTTAATATTTAATATGTGCTTACTGACATTTATTTAAGTGTTTTTCTGATTGTTTCTCTGAATTCCAACAGCCTTCCTTGGATCATTGCTTTCATTGTTTCATTTATGTATAATAGTACACTGTAATTGAAATAAAGTGGTTCACATAAGTCAACTGCAATTCACCCCATTCTTACAGGCCTCAGATCTATTATTCAAAGAAAGTCCAAAGTGACTATATTGCTTTACAATGTAAGACCCAAAAAATGACATAGTTGTGCAACAAGAACTTTTTGGGAAAGCAGATAATTAGATATAATTTATTTACTATATGGAGTAAAGCTATATAGTTTCTTATACCTCCCAAGTAAGCAGTCTAACAATGAACAAGAACTATGTGTCATCTGAGACTGTTGTATGTGGTTATTACTAGCTGTGAAGACTTAGCATCCACTTGATTGGATCCAGAGACATGAAAAAGATTAGTAAATCCCTCTTCTGACAGGGTTTTCCAGATATAATTAGAATATGATGATTCTGACTTTTGAATGTCTAAGCCATTGGCATTGGTAGTTTAAACAATTTGAATTGACTATTGAGAGGATAGGACTAGAGGAATTATGTCTTTAGGAGTATGTCTTTCATGACTACTTGTTACCATGACAGCTTGTCACTCCTCTGCTCTCTTTCCTGTCCAGCAAAGTGTTAGTTGTCCCACCATCTTGTTCTGTGAATATGAGTCCAAACCATGAGAAATTAAGTCTTTGCTCTCCTGAATCATTGTATGGAATCCAGTTATGACAGTTTGCATGGGAATAAATCTTTTACATTTGTGGCTAGAGGAAGGTCTTTATTTCATTAAGGATTAATTCACTACTGAGGGTTCTTCAGAGTAAAATTTTTGATGATCTCTATGAAAGGGTGTGGCATAGAGTGATTGAATGGCCATGTAATTTTAACACAAAGCATAGTTATCTTCTAAGAAATTTTCATTAATTTTTCTACCACTAGCCAATAAGTAAACAGGTATCTGCCACTAATTGCTTTGTAAGTGCCATCAGTATCACTAAAGAACATTATTGTGCAATGTTAATTACTATCACATTTTCATGCCAGCTGATATAATCATACTTAAAAGACTTAGTTACTTTTCTATTTCTGTAATAAAACACCATGATCAAAGCACCTTATGTGAGAAAACATTGCAGCTGAGAGTGTCAGAGGGTAAAGGGCCACCATAATAGAAAGTATGTCCACAAGTACGTAGGTTTGGAATTGAAGTATAGTTGAGAGCTTACTTTGTGAGACAATTGTAGCATAGAGAAAAATACACTGGGAATGCCAGAAGTGGTTTTGAAATTGCAAAGCCTGCTCCCCTGTTACAAACCTCCTCCAATATCCAGGCAACACTTCCTTCTCTAACACTTCCAACCAGTTTAGGGGGGGTGTTCAATTGTATGCACTTATGAGGACCATTTTCATTCCAACCAGTACACTTGACAAAGTTACTTAGTTTTGGAGTATGCATTATTATTGATATATGTATGATAATCTGAGGGGGAAATGATGGAAGGCTTCATTTATCTGTAAAATCTTCAGGAAAAAATGTTCTACATTTATCTGTGAAGAAAACTAGAGAAGTAGAAGAGACTGACTGAGACCCCAGAGATGTGTGCAGTAAGTAAACATTCCCATCTCTATTTTTAAGAGGTACTTTTTAAATATTCTCATTGTTTCCTTCAAAAATGATTATGAGTCCACTCCACCTGATTTTCCTGAGTGTTCATTTTTACTGTAACAACTCATGATCTAGTATTTAATCCCCCCCCACACACAGTGCTCTGGCTACATCTGGAATGCTCATCCTGGTGTACCATGGGTGACAGTGTCTCCTTGGGAGAAAGCTATCACTCCTTCAGATATAAATAATGACAGACAATATTCTGCAAGATCTAATATATCCCAATTGAGACATAATTTATTCTTTTAAATTGCTTTTCCAAGGATTTATGCTGGTAATAAATATACCTGGCATAAAAGTTGTCATTTTTTAATACTGACATTAAGATTCCAATGAAGCCTGAACTATGATGTAAATATCTTACACTCCCCAATTGCTGCAGTTCTAGGACTTACAATTCCAGATTTTGCCTGCATTGATCTATGGCAGAGTATTTTAGTTTCCCTTCCTTGAAAATATACCCTCTTCTCCATATATGTTCATATTGAAACTATTTACTGGCCAACAGAATTGTATCAAATATAACATCTCTTTGTGTTATTTGGGGCTGGCATGGCTCTGGGCCCAGGTCGGCAGAAAAAAATCATTACTCCTAACAGTACCCCTAGTCTCTCTAGGAGTTTTATCATGAAAAGATGATGAATTTACTCAAAGAACTTTTGTGTATCTAATGAGAAGATAATTTTTTGTCTTTTAGTCTGTTTATGTGGTGGTTAATTTATATTTAATAAAAAAGAAACATTTACAAATATAGTTGTTAAGGACATGAATGATGCTTTTGTACATATGTAATCCAACAATATTATGAAATTATTTAATGAATATGTGAATTGTGCCAGTGGGTGTGTGTGCTTCTGTGCTAACTAGAGTAATCAAGAAAGAGAAAAAGAGAAGAGAGAGAGAGATAGAGATAGAGAGAGAGAGAGAGCAAAAAGAGAGAGAGATGCACGTGCCCCGGCACAATATGTAGGTAGATAGAAAACATTTAGTGTTAATTCTTGCCTCCCACAATGTTGCAACAGGTTCAGTGTTTTGGGTGTTTTTTTTTTTTGTGTGTGTGTGTTTGTTTGTTTGTTTGCATTTCTGCTCCTGAGCTTTACATTCCAGGCTAGCTGACTCATGAGCTCCCAGCAATCAACCAATCATTCTATCTTTGCCTCCCACCTCAGCCTAGGCTTGTTGGAATTGTAGCTACTTGCCATAATATTTGGCGATTTACAGGAGTCAAATTCAGGTTGTCAGGCTTATAGCACTTTTAATTGCTGAGCCATCTCCATAGCCCTGATCCACCTTTAAGTGATTTTATTTCATTATTTTTCCAATCTGTTTCCAAACTGACAAAGCATAATGAAGCACTCACATTTGAGTTTTATCATTAGCTAATGCTCTTGGTGAATTTCCATTATTAAAACACTCTCTAGTGAATTGTGCTGACATACCATGGCAATTCTTTCTTTAATTTCAAGAGTAATAAAATCCATTTATAAGTCTATTTAGTATATAACAGTAAAACAAAACTTGTAGGTCATTTCATAGGTCTTTCATCTGAAAACTTTCACCTCTAGGAAGTAAGTAGCCTTTGCTCTGGAGTTAATTTGAGTTTTATTAGCATCTTTGGTGTTTTGTACTGTGTTAATTTTTACTAGCAAGCTTACAATGAGTAGAATTTCACTGGAATAGATTCACTTGCAATTGTTATTCATGTAGTTGTAAGAATTATAGAAATGAGAAGATGAATCCAGCATTTTAGTAGCCTGAAGGCATCAAAATGAGTTCATTATTTATACAGGAGATTGTCAGAGAAATACCTCACAAGACTTTCAAAAAAGAACATTAAATGAGGCAATTTTAAATAAAAAGTATTTGAATATTGTAGATAATGACTCCTGAATGATGTTGGGCATTATGTTGAATACAATGTATACTTTATTTCAATGCTGAGAGACAAAGAATAAAGAAGTTGGAACCTTTGGGACTACTATAATCATAGAATAGTGTTGTAAGATATTATTCTCATCCGTTTAAAATTACATATCATATTTATATACCACATTAATTTTGTTAAATAACATCAAAGTATTTAAAGAAAGGGGGTTGGGAAACGATGAAATTATATAGTATTCTCAATAAAAGAATTAGTAAAGGAAAATGCAATGAAGTCTGTATGGGAAGCAACTTTGAATTGTGGAGGTGCTCTGTAATCTTAGCAAGATTTCATTTTTGTGTATAGCATATATGTATTCATGTTACATAACTACCCACCCCTTAATACTTAGTGGCCATTTTTGGTATCAGAGATATTGACCTGTTGTAACACAGTTCATGAATTCAAGTGACCCTCAATTTATTCATTAATGGTCTCAAAATTACTAGAATAATAGTCCCCGATATTCCTGAATATTAAGTAAGAACTGCAAAGGGTCTCCTGTGAGAACATTAGTTTTATTATCGTTAATTAATTAATCTAATAAGGAGGGAAGTGGATCTTCTCCACAAAATTGAAAAGTAAAAAGAAATTCATTTAACATCTTCTGATGTGTGTTATGCTTCAAAGTTATGGCCAAGTGCATGCTAAGTCTTAACCTAATAGAAATAAAAATGAAAGAAAGAAATTTATTTGTTGGGATCGACACCCTCCAGCCTTTCAAGCATCCACTGAGTGTCACAAAACTTACCATTCTTGTTAATGGAACACTTGATATTGTTATCTCTAAGTTCTCTCAAGTTCCCTGTTTCTTCAAATATTGTTTTTAAAAATTTAAATCTAATTAAGTTGATTACTAAATAGCAATGACAGCTTTAAATGGCCACTCAAAATTTATGATTAGCATTAATGTACAAGGAAATATTTTCCATGTGAGTGAAGGTTTGTGTATTAAGAATTTTTTTTCCTCTTTTAAGTTGAATCATGAACTTTTCTCTTTTGGCAATGTATTAGTTTCTTGTATAATCTCCCCAAGTACATTGCTGTTCACATTAGCCTGTTACAATTCTGGAAAGTTATTATATCTTTGGGATTATCCTCTACCTGAAAATAAAACAATTTTTTTCATGACAAAGATTCCTACATTACTGTAGGTGTTAATTCTATGATGTTCTGTCAATTTATGTATAAAGAGTAATATTCAGGATTGTTTTTTATGATAGAGTTCATTTTTAGATAATAACCTTCAAACAAAGCAAAAGTATATTGTACATAAGATGAATATGTGTAAGAGTAGTAAACATACAAAATTACCTAAGGTTTTCCTACCTGCTAATTCCACTTGGCTATTGAGTTATATTGTGAAACATGTTGGTTTTCTTTTTTTTGTTTTTTTGGGTTTTTTTTTTTTTGGTTTTGTTTGTTTGTTTCTGACGAACAACAAAAGAGCAGCAGATTGAAGAGATGTATCCCCTTGATTAGTCCTAATATTTCCTTTCAGTAACATGTTACTTTTGTTGAACAATATAGCCCATAAGTTTTTATTGCTCTTTTATTCATGTGCTTATCACAAATAGTAGATGCTTGAGAAAAGTCCATTCTTAAAGGGTCTTCATAGATAGCATTTAGAAAGTGTGTATTAGTGGTAAGACAATTGGATTACTATCTCCTATGACTTTTAACACAATATTCACTGATCAGCTCTTTTCAAAGCTCTTATTAAAAGGGTCCATACTTCTTTTGGTGTCTTATTCTTAATTATACAAAATCTGTTGAAATGTATCATTGTCTTTACTTGGGATATATAATTTTTAATACAAATATTCCTAGGTAAGTATAACTGTCAACCTGCTGTGGCTGGAGTGTCTTTCCAGCATGGTCCTGCCTAGCCCATTTAAACCCAAGTAAACACATGGATGCTATATTAATTATGAAACTGTTGGCTGATGGGTAGGGCTTCTTATTGGATAGCTCTGTCTTAATTATTAACCCATTTCTATTTATCTATGTATTGCCACAACGCTGTGGCTACCTGAATCCTCTTTTCCTCTTCCTCTATAGTCTGGTAGTCTCACCTATCCCTCCTGCTTGGCTATTGGCCAATCAGTGTTTTATTCATCAACCAATGAGAGAAACAATATATATATATATATATATATATATATATATATATATATATCCATCAACCTGCCACAGCAGAAGGTTATCAGAGACACTCTTATTGAGGGATTACCCCAATTAGGAAGACTCGTGAGCATGTCTATGGGGCATTTTCTCAATTCAAAAGTGATGTAGGAGGGCCCAATCCTCTGTACTAGCCCAACAGGGTTGTCTAACAAATGTAACTGAGGGCTGGAGAGATGCTCAGAGGTTAAAAATAATTTCCATTCTTTCTAGCTTCCCATGTTGAGTAAAGTCTTAATACCTTACTACCTGTAGCTATAGTTGCCGAGATACAATAATTTTTCTGGCTTCTGTGGGATAAGACACAAGTACACAAGTAAAAATAAAACCAACAATGAAAAAAGACAGCTAACTGATCAGAAACTAGGGTAAATCAATGTTCAACATCTGTTCAGAGTTCCCTGCTTCAGTTGCTGCTTGGGCTTCTGCCTCAAAACAATTCAAGACGGAATGATACCTAGAAGTGAGAGCTAAACTAAACCTCCAAGTTACTTCAAGTTACTTTTACTCAGGAGTATTTCATCACAATGAACGGCAACTAGAAAAAAATGAATTGTGAAATTTCCATATAAATAAATACATCAATTGTTTTACAATACTTGTTAAATATCTACTATGATTTTGGTCTTATTTATAAACAGTCAAAGGAAGATGTTCATTTCAAAAAAAGTCACTGTTATTTGTTAAATTCAGAAAAGTGAGAGATACTGATTAATCTCATCAGAAAGGATTGGAGTCACACAATAGAGTACTCAGATCACTGTTACTTTGAAGGCTTTGAATGCCTATTGAGGAAATAAGAGCTCAGAATTCCTCTGAGGAGATGCTCACTGGCCTAAGTAAAGGGTTTTCTCTTTCTAGAAAGAACTTAAGGCAACATTTAACTGTATTTTTAAAACTCAAAAAGCTAAATTTATGTATTAGGGTATAAAACCTACTTTTTACAGAAATGTCCGTTTACTCAAAGAAAGTGGTTTGGCAAATTAAATTCAGACTTACCATGTTACAAGTAGGTTTTTTCCACTGCTGGTCTGGTCCCACCACCATGCCAGCCCCAAATAACCCACTGAGACTCTGTATTTGATATAAGGCTGTAGGCCAGTTACTAATTTCTTACTGGCTAGCTCTGTCTTAATGATTAACCCATTTCTACTATTCTAAGTATTTCCAAATGGCTCATCTTACTGGGCAGTCTGCCAGAGTGCTTTGCTCTTTCGGCTCTCCATGTTGACTCCTCCTAACTCCTTCCTCTTTCCTCCTAGTATCCTAGCCCCGCCTATCTTGCTTTCCTATTGGCCAATAATGCTTTATTCATTAACCAGTATGAGAAACATATTTACATAAAAACATCTCTCATCATTACCAAAACTAATTCAAGAAACTTCCCTCACTAAAATCAAAATCATGCAAAAGAGGTGGGGATATGTGAGGAAAAAAGGGTAAAACTAGCATTCTTTCTAGCATTCTGACTTAACTTGACCAGGAAATGAAGATAATAATAGAAATATTGATTTAAAATGTTATGTCCAGAATAATTAATGACCTGAATGCTGGAATCTATTGTGCTTTCATGAGGTCCTGACTAGACAGGTGAAATTGTTGAAGGACATATGAATAGTAAATCAAATTTACAACTCCTCAACATATATTGTTAATTAAGATCAGAGCACTATGAGATACAACAAGGATCATGAAAATTTAAATGGTGAGGGACAATACAAGTCTGCAGTATATTTTTGGAGAAATAGCAGTTTGTCATAAATGCCAAGAAAAAAAGATTATTTAGGAAACCATAGAAATGGGAGATCATGTCTGTTCAACTATGTCCATAGTAGCATTATTTGTAATAGCCAGAACCTGGAAGCAAGCTAAATGTCACTCAACTGAAGAATGGATATGGTACATTTACACAATGGAGTACTACTCAGTGGGGGAAAAAATGGATGGAACTAGAAGAAACCATCCTTAATGAGGTAAAGCAGTCACAAAAGGACAAACATGGTAGGCACTCACTCATATATGGATATTAGACATAAAGCAAATATTTTCAGCCAACAACCCACACTGTCAGAGAATCTAGGAAGCAAGTCACACCTAAGAAAGACATATATGGCCACCTGGAGGAGGGGAAAGGGACAAGATCTCCTGAACAAATTGGGAGCATGGTGAAGCGGAGAGGGATTTAAGATATAGAGAAGAGAAGAAAAGGAGGGGAGAGGAGGGCATGAGGGAGCAAGAAGATTGAGTCAGGGAAAGAATAGAGGAGAGCAAGAAAAGAGATACCATAATAGAGGGAGCCATTATAGGTTTAAAAAAATATGGCACTAGAGAAATGTTCAGAGATTTACAAGGATGACTACACCTAACAATCTAACCAATAGTGGAGAGGCTACCTTGAATGCCCTTCTTTTATAATGAGATTGATGAATACCTTATATGTCATCCTAGAGCCTTCATCCAGTAGCTGATAGAATCAGAAGTAGACACCCATAGCTAAACACTGAGCCAAACTCATGGAGTCCAGTTGCAGAGAGGGAGGAGAGACGAGCAAAGGGGTCAAGACCAGGCTGGAGAAACAATTGACCTGAACAAGGAGTTGAAAGGATGAAAATACAGCTTAAATCTCTAATGACCACTAAAAGTTAGAAATTTAGGAAAAGTCCATCAGCATGTATTTAAAAACCACCCTAGCTGCATGCAAAGCTCAGGAAAAAGGTAAACACATGAAATAGCTTGGTCACAATGACTGGTTTCTGGAAATTATTATTATTATTATTATTATCATTATCATTACTATTAATCAGATAGTTTCTGAAGAATATTGTTATCAACAACAGTCTGGGAACTGTTAAGGGTCATCCTGTCCACAAAGAAAATTACTAACTAGAGATGGGACTCAGAAAAAAAGGGAAAAACATAAAACAAGAGCTCTGCCAATAAGATAACTCCCTGACTAGAAAGTACATTCTCCCAGCCATTCAAGGACAAGGCTACTGAGCCTGCTTGTTCTTGAGAAAAAAAAAAAAAAAAAAAAAAAAACAAAAAAAAAAACACTTAATCTTGCAGGTGTGCTAAATCTCTGTAACCTAGGAAACCTTATTAACCATTCCAAGTTTTGAACTATCCCACAACCTTGCTTTTAGGTCTAATGAAAATAACAGCCTAGCTTTGAAACTGGCCTTGTTAGCTTTGATGTAAATCGGTAAAAGTTATCTCAATTATGTACTAGAGGTTTTCAGTCCTCTACCTCTGCCTCTGCCTGGCGTATGACTGTGGACCCCAGCGCACTTGGAATAAAAATTCCTCATGCTATTTGCATCAAGACCGCTTCTCGTGAGTGATTTGGGGTGTCACATTTCCTGAATGGGAGTGTGAAGGACCACGCTCTGCAGTTCTTTCAGGAGGAGCTCATGTACCCCAGACTGAGAGTTGAGATACCAGCATAGGTCTGATCCAGACCCCCTAAATATTTATTTAGGATATTTAGGAGGACTGTTGGACAGAGGAATACTCTCAGCCTAGACACATGGGGAAGGGCCTAGGCCTTGTTCCAAATGATATGATAGACTTTGAAGAACCCCATGGAAGGCATAATCCTCCCTCGGGAGAAAAGGGGATGAGATAGGGAGTCGTGGGGGGCAGGAGAGGAAACTGGTTTTGGTATGTAAAACAAGATAGTTTCTATGTTAAATTTAAAAAAGAAATGGGAGGTCCTAAAATGCTAAATGCTTATCATGTTAAAACACATATCCATGTGGGATTTTTTCTTAATCCGTCTCATAATAGTACTATTGTTTATTGGTGCTTTGTTTATAAGCTTTTTGTCCTTTGGTAAATCAATTTATTTAGGCCATCTGAGTTGTAACTACTCTTGCTATCTAAAGTAAGCCACCCACTATTCAGTCTCATTTAAGAGACTTTCAGTATCCTAGTGGTGTTCAAGTTAGTACTCCACAAAGCACATTTCTTCCCAAGTCTCCAGTAGTTGTACCATTTGTCAAGTAGAAATCCCCATTGTGCCTCTCAATTCAATTGAGTTGAAATGACCCAAATCACAACTTCCATCCACAGACCTGTTGACAGACACTCCTTCAAGCATGAATTCTGTCATCAAGAGAGATTCTTTGATGGTTTCTTCATTCACATCCACTCTGTAACACTGTCCTGGACTTACTTTATTTCTTCTCTACTTTTTCAGAAAATCAGTTTACTACATGCTTTGGCCCTAAATCAACCAAGGCTCTTATTGATTCTATCTTGGTATTTGAAAATCTCACTCTCTCCTTTAAGATGCATGCCAGATTTGTCCTTAAAATTCTGTCATTTCTCAATTGTTCATGAAATAATTTATGTTCTGATGACAGCCATCTCTGATATTGGGGAGTCATTCAACCTTCAACAAACTAGGATCACAAGCTTTTGCCTCGAGCCTGACTTATTATGATGTTTCCTATTTAAATGTATTTGTTATGATATTTAAGATCAAATGAGTTTTTATGTTTAAGCTTTATATTTTCAATGTCTTTCTTAAGCTTTCTACATGTCACAGAATGCTGTAAGATGACATTTTGGAATAACTAACCAAATAATTCTGTATCATATCACTAAACTATACATTACATCTCAACTTCGTTATGCATTTGATTATTTCCTTCTTTCTTACAGAAACAATCTCTCTCTTAGCAATGTGGTATATCTTCAACTAAATTTATAATCACAGACTCTCTTATTTTTATCGAAGATCTTTCTGAATCATTGGTATTCCCTATGTAGAACAATCCCCTTCATTCAAAATATTTATAAAACATGGATAGAATAAATATTACTTTTTGCCTCCATTAACTGATGCTTGTAATCAAATATAGATAAATGGATACATTCATGTCATATAAAATTCTTAGGAGAAATTGAGGTATATCAGAATTTCATCATTTCCTAGAAACAATACTGATGACCAAAACCAAGTCTGCCTGATTCTCAAAACAAAAACCTAAATATTTGTGAAGTCAAAAAAATAATGGCATATATATCATTCCCAAGAGAGTTTTTGCCTATTATGTACAATGCCACTGGTAGATTCAATCCCTTGTGAATTCCAGATGAATTAAAGAGAATTAAACATATTCTGTTCTTTTGCTAATAAAATACACTGAAGTATGAAATTATTTATAACTGATCTTATTCTCTTATGACCTGAATCACCAAAGCAAAATGAAACTCATACCTTCATCCATCCCCTATATTTTTACTTGAGTGTGGTGAGCAATACCTAAGATCAACTATAGCTGAGGATAGTACATTGGCTTACAAGAATATACGGTTCAAGACCTGGAAATTTGGAATACGAACCCAGGTTCTCAGCTTCTACTTATTTCAGAGTCAATTGGACATGGGGAATGTTCACTTCCAAGTCTCTGTCCTGAAATTTGTATTACTTTTCATATTTTTGTTCATTGTGCCATAAACTCCAGTCTTTGAAAGACACCAAGCCTTGTTCTGTATGTCCAAATACCTCCCTTTTATGAGGAAAACTGTTATATTGGATATTTTTTTCTCTAGTTTGATTACAACCTAACTTTAGTAGTATGCATCTACAGGAAGCCTATTTTCAAATTTATTTAAATTCTGTGGTTTTGAATATCAGGGCCTTAACAAAATTGAGGTGACAGTGAGGAGGAAGTTTACAACTCAGAGCAGAGCAAGCAAATATTAATTCAATGTCAGTGTACTCATCCCCAGAACTCAGTAGATGGAATAAGGAATATCAGGACTTCAAGGCTATCCTCAGCTACACAGTGAGCTTGAGCTACACAAAGCTCTTCACAAAACAATAAATACAACAAAATAAATTGAGTGCTATTGGAAAGTAAGTGGCAATACTAACATGCAACATAAATGCACTGCTATAGAGGGGAGTTAAGAGCACTTGTTTATCTTCCAGAGGATCTATGCTTAGTTCCTACACCCATTCAAGGAATCCCATACGATTCTTTAACACTCTAGCTCCAGGTCCTAGGATTCCTCTGCTTCGTGCCTCCCCCCTTGTAGACTCCATTAAATATACATATCTGCATCAGACACATACATGTGCTGTTCACATAATTAAAATAATAAAAACATATCATCTATTTTTTCAAACTTAACCCTGTTACCATTCAGAAGATTTTGCAAAGGCTAAAACTGAGGTTTAATCCTGACTTAAGAAATCTTTCAGCTTTGTGTTAAAATTTTAGGCTATGAGATATGATTCCTCAAACATCTGCTGGAACAATAGTGAACACACATTCTCTGTGAATAGAATTTTACTTTAATTCCATATAAACTCATTTCATTTTATTTCATATTAATTTATGTATTTCAATTCATTTTTAAGTATTCCAGACTACTGTGAATTCTGGTTTGACCTTTTAAGGTTATGGTAATACTGCTGCCTTGAATGTCATCTTCAAACTTTATGAAACAATGTGTAATTCATCTATGCCATTATTGTGGAGAATATTATTATTGGATGTAGAATTTAAACTTTGTGAATTATTCTAAGACCAATTACTTATGAGTAATGATCACCTATTGAAAGTTTAAATTCCTTTTGCTATGAAGCCTCCATATTATTTGTTCCAGCATTCACTCTGCCCAGTTTATTCTTCACAAAGTGGTAAGTAAATAAACCCCAGAATTTAAAAAAAATATTGTCCTAAAATACATATTCTGCCACTTCTTTCTTTGATGAATTAGTGTGTACATCGTCTATTTTCCTTGTAAAAGAGCCTGAGCCAGTAGTGTAGCAAAGTGCCAGAGTACTTTACCTGGATACACACAAAACTTGATCTAGAATACAAAAGTAAATGTATAAACATAAGCCCATAAAATAAATTAGCTAGTCTACTGCACCAAGTGCCTGTGTTTTAGGCAAAGCTGCTTCTGTAAAATGTCACAGGATGATCCATAGAAAGAAAAAAAATAATCAATTATGTAGTTTCAAAGTAGACAATCTAATAAAGATGTATTGCAGCTTGTTAGCAACCATTTCAATTCTTTTGAAGGAACAATAACTTATCCTTAAATTATGGAACACTAAATACAGTTGGCCATTGAAGAATGTGTCACAACAGCTGTCTTATCAGTGTTACTGCCAACTAATTCATGAAAAGAACAGGAATGTTTATCAAACGGTGACACACATAATTTTAAGCTTTCAAGGATGAGTACATCTAAGGATGGGGACTCAACATCATGTGCCTTCTGGACTGCACTTTTTTTGTATGATGAGCAGGGCTTTAATTGTAAGAATAATACTTATGTTTCCTGATCATTTTTTTCTATTTATCGTGGATCTGCCCTGGGAATACCACTGATAGGTCCATGAATGAGCACTATTATTTATTGTAATTTGGTACCTATGTGGCTAACTTCATTTCAAGGTTTTTTTAGAACTGCCCACAATCTACAATCTAACAGCAACTAGTACAGCACACTGATAGCACGACTCAGGAGATATAATTTTGTAGAAATCACAACCTTAAAAGTAATTAAAATTTGTGAACATTATCGAGGGAATTTGAAGGATTTCAATAGAAGTGGCTATTGACCAAAAACCAATTTACCACTCTTGTATCTTTCATGGGGCTCTTAACCTGTGCATGCACCACATCTGAGAAAGGGAATGCATATATGTTGACTCATGAAGAATGTGAGAGGCATGCACACAATAATTAGACACATAGAAAAAGTTTAAGAATGTATTAGATAGTCTATTAGTGTAAGTAGATTTCCTATGCCAGAAACTATGCTAAACCTTAAACCAGAATTGGAGTATAAGCTAAGACACAGAAAAAATACAGATTACAAGGCAATACATCAGTATATTAACTGCCCTTCCCCTAGAATGCGATTGATGGCTTACTTAAATGCCATCATAGAACATTCATCCAGTAGCTTATCAAGCAAAATCAGAGATTCACAGCTAAGCACTGAGATTAACTCCTGGAACCCAGTTATATGCAATGGTTCTTGATTGTTCTAGATGCAGTGGTCTCCTCTCAATAGATAACCTCAATGACTACCAGCTGTGCTTGATGGTTGATTTCTGCTTTTCCCTGACACATTTTATTTTTGGTTGTCAGGGCAGCCTGTACCTCCAAATATGACAATTAATTCATCTCAGATCTTTGCTAGTTCATCTCCTGCTGAGTGCCTTCACTTTGGAGATGTCTGGGGATGAAACTTGGTCTCTCTTTTCTTCGGTGTATAAATTTCTTAAAACTTATCCCATGATATGTCTCCTAACAAACTTTCCACAACAGTTCTATCTCAAGAAAAATTTATCTACAAACCAAAATTCTCTGTTAAAATCCAGATTCTTATATCCAATTGTACCTGAATAAAAGCACAACACAGGATTTTATTGTATCTAGGACATATTCTATTCCATTTTGACTCCAGCTTAATATACTCTCAATAAGATTCTCTATTTGCCTTGGCCAAATCTTGACTTATCATCGACTGCTTTGTTCTGCTATAGTCTCACTACAAAGACTTATATTTTGTGTTCTATTTTAAAATTATGACAGGATAAGCTGTCCGTATCTTATGCCCTTTTGTGGCTCTTAACCTTAATGTATACACATCTTCCCTTGCCTGAAATGCTTTATCATCTTGTTGACAAAACTCAACAAGATGTTGTCTATAACTTCACAAGAATATTACTTTGTACATAACCAAACATAATCTTACTGATGAGTGTACATCTAAGCAGGGATGCTCCCTAATCTTCTCCAGGGTTTCTTTGTGGTTTTTGTCAAAATACATTTCTGCAAGCTATATCATAAAGCTCAGCATTTTCAAGTGTACAGAATCTTTTTTTTTCACCATGACACAGCTCCCATGAGTTCACAGACTGAGGGAGCAAACACCTGGTACTCTGCATATATGATATAGCTGTTAGTTTGCTGTTTGTTTGTGGGACTCCTTACAATGGGAACAGGTGCATCTCTAACTCTCTTGGGACTGCTTTTCTCCTATTAAGTTTCTTTGTCCAGTCTCAATTTTAAAAAAGCCAAAGCTTCCTCCTCTTATTGTAAACAGTTTTGTTGTGTTTGGTTGTTTTCTCTTGGAGGCCTGATATTTTTCTGAAGAGGAAACAGAGAGGTAATGGATCTGGGTAAAAGGCATGAGGGGAAACTGTGATTGAGATGTATTATATGAGAGAGGACTATTTTCAATTTAAAGAAAAAAATGAGACATAGAAATGGTATGGGCCAAAGAAAACTGAGAACATGGAACAGTAAAACAAATCTCCAAATTTAAAAGGCTTTATATTCACACACAAAATTTTTCAAGGATCCTAATGTAGTTTATAGTTGCAAATAACAGAAATAAATGTAACACTTCTTTATTTTAAAAGGAATGTCAAGCATAAAACTAGCTACTACTTTTCTTTCATTTTCTTTGCATTCTTAAGGTGTTTACTGAATAAATGCTAAAAGGGAAGTTTAAACTAATAGCTCCTTTGGTCACAATTTTCCATTAATTATTCCCAGTTCTTGGTTAGAATGTATTTCATGTGGAAGTGTTTTCTTTGCCTAAATATCTGGATTATCCTTGCTACTACAGACCATGGTTGTGCAATATGTTATACACAAGGACTGTGGAAGACAGACCCAAATGAAATGTTATATGAAGTTGCTTTGAGACAGGAGAAAGTTAGTCTGTATTCTTCCACCCAGCTGGATTATTAAATCCCCTGAAAGCATCCCGAAGGCATGCTGGCATTCAAAGGTAGACATTATGCGCTATCTACATGACAGACAGTAAAATGTTACCATCACTTTATGTGGCCTTTATCAGTATCAGTTTGTGATCACTGCAGTTCTGTGAGAAGACTCTTATTATATCTGAACTAAGTTATAGGTTCCTGCAAACACAATCAGCTGCCTATTATAGTAATGAGTTCTTCTTCCCTGAGGCTATTTACAAAGGTTGCCTGACATCTGGGTAGGAATGTTTTAGATAATATTCCTGAACTATATAAAGTAGTTTGAATTAAATAATCCATATGCCTGTTACTGCACTAATTTTATGAATTACATGATTTGTTAAGTTAGTCAAAAGAATTCCTTAAACATTCACACTACTTTGTATAATGTGAAAGTAAAATGATGATACCAATGGAGAAGTGATGTATGGGAGAACCAGCAAAAAAAGAAGAAGAAGAAAATAAAATAAATAAATAAATGTCATGGCATTTTAAATAAGATACTAACACACAAATACACACAAACACATGTGCACACACAGACATATTTATTTCAGTCTATTGAACTATTGCAGACTGAAAGGAAATTTCTTTGTCCGGATTATACTAATTGCCTGTCTGATTTTTGACCTTCATGTTGAGTCTTTATCTCTAGCTGGAGATAAACAAGTTTATCTTCCCAGTTTCTTAACAAATTGCTTGTTCTCATTAAAAATGTTAAGAAAGTTGTTCCAAGTGATTTAATTTAGGCTTGAAGATTTGCATTTAACATCTGCCACATAATTCACTGAACACTTTAAATGAGTTTAGGTGGTCTGTCCACACTGAAGCCAGGACTGAACAGACATTTTATAGCTAATTTTAGTATCAAACAGACTGGTTGATATTAAGATGCCAGCCATGTTCTTGTTATCTTCATTTATTGAAACATACATAATTTACTTAGTGGCAAACCAGAGTTTTCCTTTCTCAAAGTTTTGGGTCCCATCCCTTGACACCATGCATATAAGGCAACTACTCATCATTTCATTCTAGATATGTATTTTCCAGAAATAGTAACCAGTTTCCTTAGATTATATTCCACCTTCACATTTTACCTCCAACCTTTTCTATAAGGTATATCTCTGAGTATTTATAAGCTACAGAATGATTCAGGAAAGCTTGGCAGAGATTTTAACTTCTCTGTCTGAAGCCGTGTCTCCTCTACAGCCATGTAGACATGCAATGACTTCACTTTCCGGCCCCTCCGTGCTTGTTCTTGCAGAGGTTGTTGGATTCCTGGCATAGACTAGAGCTGATATCATATTAGTTCTTTTATCTCTTTGTGTTAATGGGTAGTGTCCAGTTTTCTTTTTCACTGAACTAGTTTCACAATTTAAAGAGGGGGTTAGAAGGATATTTTCAAGTTTATTGTAGCTTTTTCACTTTTTTAATAATTACACAAACTTTTTCTTTGCCTCCGGGTATAATTACTGAGTATGTTTTACATATAATTTACATCATCTAATGAACTATACAGTTCCAAATTGTGCGAACACTGTGATTTAGAAGATTTGTTTTCAATAATTAAGGGTAGGCAGAAATAACATATTAAAGTGGTACTGTCGAATGAATACAAATGGAACACTGTTTGCAGAAATATATCATTATGAAACTGTTACTCAATGTTTTCAGTCTGAATAACCTACATTTCATGGCCCATGAAGAGCATACTTTACTAATTACCCAAACATGCAGTATTATACATTTGCAGTGAACAATTTTTATTCATTGTTCATATAAAAAAGGTTGAAAACATGGACAGATAATCCTTTGTTAATTTGGTTCAATTAAGACAGAATTAACAGATGATTAAGGTATACCTTTTGGAAAGAAAAACATAAAACCTGTAGCTTGTAAAGGCAATTATAAATGAGAACCTAAGTTTAGAAATTAGTTAAAACTCATTGTGTCCATTTACACATAAAAATATATAAATATAACCTTTAGTGTTATTTATATACTTATGATTTCAGAGATACCACTTGTCATTGGAAAGAGGATTCATCTCAGAAAGGCTATTTCTTCCTCTCTTAGCAATCATTTACTATCTGTAATTCTTTGCATAATTACTGTGCCTCATGAAGTACCTCCTCTCCTCAAAGCCAGTAATTTTATTTGTGCGAACATTGTTCAGGTCTTGTTTATTGTTTAGATACTGTGGGTGAAGCTTCCCTATCAGTTCTAGGAGACACAATCTCACAGCAGTATTCCATGTCTTCTGTCCTTTCTAGTCTTTCCATTTTTTTTCTTCTTCAGTATTCCCTGAGATTTAGGTTCAGGAAAGTTTGTTTTTAATTGAAAATAGATTCTTATTTCATGTAATATATCCCTACCACATTTTCCCCCTCTCATGCCTCCAAGAGACATCACCCAAACAGGATGAAAGAAGATAAAATTAACAAGGCAAATTCCCTCTCAAGTGTGGACAACACAATGCAAAAGGAGGAAAAGAGTCCCACTGTTAGGAGTCGCTCAAAAACAATAAACTAGTAGCTATAACGTATAAACACAGGTATTGGTGCAGACCCTTGTAGGCCCCATGCTTGCTTCTGTAGTCTCTGTGAGCCCATAGAAATTTAGTTAATTCCATTATGTTTTCCTGGTGTCCTCCTTGGGCATCCCACAATCAATTGATCTCTGCATTTTGAACAGTTGTGGTTTTCTGTAATGGCCTATTTCTGATGAAAAGTCTTTGGTTAGCAGTAGCAGCTACACATATACCTGGGTATAAATATAAATGTGTAAATGCAATTTGGAAATATGCTGGTCTACTAAGTGATGGTAGGAGGTTCTCCTCTATCCATGACCTCACTAGCCCCAGGTAGTTGGCTAGGTTTCTAGTACCAGGAATAATTACTCTCCTGTTGAGAGAACCTTAAGTCCAATTAGACAGCTGTTGTTTACCGTGCATATGAGAGTGAAATCACTGCACCCTTAGGGTTATTGTGCCGTAATGGTCATTGTTGTGGTTAATAGACATCACAGCTTGATGGTTTCTTCCCTCCTTTGGCAGCTTGAATGGTGCTTTTTGATACTATGATAGCTAGAGCTCAGGAGGCTATTCTTTAAGTACTTGAATCTTTGCAGTCCTGCTTGAGAATTCTGTGTTGTCTTCAGCAGCAGGGAATTAGCTTAACTATCACGGAGTCCAGAAGGGCAATAGTAACAGCCTGCATTGTGTTGAAATTCTCCTAGAATCACTCCTGTGACGAGCAACTCAAAAGGAGGTTTCGCTTGTTTCAAATTTAAATAAAAAAGGAAAAATAAAAGAAAACAAGGATTAAATATAATATATTATATTTATGTGTGATATTATATAATATTATTTATAATATTATATAATATATGGTATATATTATATATAATATAGTATATATTATATATGTTATTATGTTATTATATATGTTATGTTATTATATATTATATATGTTATGTTATAGATATTATATTATTATATATGTTATTATGTTATTATATATGTTGTGTTATTATATATTATACATGTTATGTTATAGATATTATGTTATTATATATGTTATTATATATTATATATAATATAATATATATTTTATATATTAAAATTATATATAATTTTAGGTAATATCAAAATAACATGATTTCTTAGAGCTTTTTCAAACATTCTTAGTTTCTCTATTGCACTTTTCTTACTTTCTATTTGTTTTGTTTTATTTGTCCCTTCGCAAATAAAATCCTACTCCCATATTTTACCTTTCTCTTCCTATCAACTTCATTCTAAATATCCAAAGGTTTTAAGTCAAATAATTTATGTGAGTTTACATGCATTATTGAGAGTGTAAATACTGCATCGATACCAATGTGTATTACTTTGGCTCATGGGAAACAATCTTTTCTAACAAAACCATTTTTCTTTCTTCTTGTTTAGTGGCTACCACCTAACACACATGGTAAACATGCTGTGTTTTTGTTTTGCAGTGCTGGGGGCTGAGTTCAGGTCTTTGTGTCTATTAGACAAGAGCTCTTCCAATAGTCCTTATCCCTACCTTAAACCACATTTTACTGAACATGCTCTCTACAACCTATGATATATTTTCAATCTTATATATTGTATAGAATTCTGGAACTTTATATATATCTGAATATATTACCTTATAAAATATATAAAAAATAAAATAAATTTTATTCATTGTTGCTTTAACCATGTAAAAATAGAGTTGGGTATAGGGGCACACATGCCTTGTATTGTGAGGCTAGAAATTGTAGAGAGAAAATTATTTCCCTATCAGCATTCAGAAAGTTTTATAGAGAAAATAATTTTTTAAAAAAGAATAAAATAAATATCCTATGATAAATGCATGCATTTTTATTATTTTTTGTTTATGGATAGCTGTTTTAACCAAATTTTTAAATAAAATCTGATATAATAATTGTCCCTAAAACATCAACCATAGAAACAGGTTGCTTCTATGTAGAAGGTATCAGTAGCTGCAAGTTTTAGATATAGGAGTAAAGTAGTAGCTAATAGTTTTAAAAAACCATACCGATACCTCTGAGATGCACAGATGCTAATTTTTTGAGATTAAGCTGACAAATTATTATTTGGTGTTCCTAACAACTCTCAGCATGAAGTGATTATGAACATAGTTCAACAGACTAAGCATGCAGAATAATAGTCAATCTTTAATAATTAAATTAGGGCAAAGTTTACAAGCTGTGTTCATTGAGACAAAATAAATTCTAACTGTTCAGATGCCTAAAACCATCTATAATTTAAAACAATCTATATGTTTGCCTGGGATTGAAATATTTTCATCTAACTAGGATTCATAGCATTGATACATGCCTGAATTAACATGATACACTTAGTTTGATTTTCTAAAATATTGGCCTCTTCAGAGAAATGATTATGTAACATTTATATATTTTTTTCAAAGACTAATGATAAATTTATGAAGACCATGTTTTCTGGAAACATGATACTCTTAACAATGGGCAGAGTGGCAAATGCGTTTAATTCTGTCACTCTGGACACAGAGGTGGGCAGATTTCTATGAGTTCAAAGCTAATCTGGACTACATAGACAGTTCCACAACAGCCAGAGTTACACAGTGAGATCCTGTCTCAAAAAAACAAAACAAAACAAAACAAAACAAACAAAAAACAAAAAAACAAAAAAAACAAAAAACAAAAAACATGAAAGAGGCCACTTAAATTAGTTTAATTTCTGAACTGAGTCTTGGCAATAAATGTGTATATACACCTTGTGATCTCTGATTTCATGTTGTACAATCTCAATGTATATGAACAACCCTTTTTTGCCACAAGAGTAGAGACTGAAATATCATAATACCTAACAAAAGTATTATTCATTAAGGACTCCAAAAAGATAGTGTTAGTCTTTTCATTTATTTATTTTTTATTTTTTAACTTTACATGTTGATCCTAGTTTCCTCTCCCTCTCTCCCTCTCCCCCTCCCTCCATCTTACCCTCTCTACTGCCCTCACTTGCACCCTGACCATTCTCCCCTCCCATCCCCCACCCCCATTCCACATGTAGGGCTATGCTATCCAGGTGGGGTCATGTAAATCTGTCAAGTCATTTGAAGTAGGGACTAGTACTTCTCTCCTGTCTCTAGGTTAAGGGAGTATCCCTCCATGGGGATGTGTTTGCAAGGTCCTTTTGTGTACCAGGAATACATCCTGGTTCCATTGTCTGAGGTCCTTTAGTCTACTCACTCCTTCTAGCTGAGACCCATATTCAGGGGGTCTGAGTCAGTACCATGCTGTATTTCCAGTTATCAGTCTGGGGGGGGGGCGGCATTAGCTCCTCTTTTTTTTAGGTCAGCTGTCTTTGTGTGTTTCTGCTACCTGGTCTTGTCTTCTCTCTCTGCATCTGGATTCTAGTTCGACTCAGTGTTTAGTTATGGGTGTTTGCTTCTGTTTCCAACAGGTACTAGATGAGGGCAACAACTAACTTATCCACCATCATGGAGCCCTCATCTAGTGTTAGTCATTTTTAAACTGAACCATATTAAAGATAATAAACTCAAGTGCATCTTAATTGTAGTGTTTTGCTGTATGTGTATTTGTTGACATAACAACATCCTTTTATTATTTGCTTTCTACCCTAGCCCTGTACCTCAAACCCAAACCCAAAGACAAACCCAAACTACCCCAACAAAACATTGGACATCTACCTTCATCATAACCATTTTGTCAATGCCTCCAAATCTGGAAAAAAGGAAATATGTGTGTGTGTGTGTGTGTGTGTGTGTGTGTGTGTGTGTGTGTGTGTGTGTGTGTGGTGTTTTCAGACATTCTTGGTCATAGTTATCTTTCCCCCAAACGCCTCCTGTGTCACATCCTCTCATTCCTCTCCCCACTTAAATCTCTTTGTTATTATTCACATTTTCACCTTCCTATCATATTTGTTCAACCATTTCTTCTCCATCAAGATCTTTCATTCTCCTTTACAATAATAACTCTTTTCTAGTTTCCTGGATTCTATTAAGTACTTTAAATTAAATACCCAAATCTAAATAAATGGTGGAATTCAAGTGCAAGTAACAGTATGTGACATTTGTCTTTCTGGGTCTTGGATGCCTCACTCAGTATAATGTGAGCAATTTTTATAATTTTAAAGGTAAATTTCATAATGTCATTTTTTTCTTTATTGCTGAATAAAGTTTCATTTTATATAAATGCCACCTTTTCATTTCCCATCCATGAGATGAGCATCAAGGTGTTTCTGTAATTGAACTGCAGTGACTACAGTAGTTTTGAACATGGATGAGCATGTGTCTTTATTTCATGAAAGGGAGAAATTTGGGTGTAGGCACAGGAACGGTACAAGGCTAATATAATTGTTATGCTTCTAAGGATTCTCCACACAGATTTCAATAGTGATTGAACCAATTTGCATTCCCAGTATCAGTGCATCAGGGTTTCCCATTCTAACATACTAACCAAATTTTGTTTTCTATTGTTTATAAATCTTAGTCATTCTGGCTGGTGTAAAACTGAATCTCAAAGTAATTTTCCCTGATTTGCCTTTCTATCTTATTTGAATTTTTCCTTTGCTGCTCTTAATATTCTTTCTTTATTCTGTATGTTTGGTGCTTCAATTATTACCATGGGGGGCAGTGGAGGAAGGGAGTGTGTGGCAACTGGGGTTGACATGTAAAACAAGCTTGTTTCAAATTTAAATTAAAAAATTATCAAAGGAAAAAAAGTAGTTTTAATTTTTAATTCCCTGATGTGTAAATATGGTGAGTACCTTTAAAGATTTTTTTTTTAATTTTTATTATGTAAAGATGTTTTATTTTGTCAAAGGACTTTTATGTGCCTATGATATGGCCATTTTGGTTCTGTTTTTTATTTACTTGTGTAATGGATTACATTTATTGTTTCATGAAAATTGAATCTTTCTTATATATGTAGAATGAAGGCAACTTGATCACTGTAGATATATCTTTTAGATATGATCTTAAAATTTATTTTGCATTCATTCAGGGAGGCTTTAATCTGTCTTGATAAAAGATATTATTTTACATTTTCTTTTACTTAACAGTAATAAATAAATAAAATGGAGTATAAAGCAACTCTAAAACTCTAATATTCCAGAATTATTTTTATAAAATAGCATTTATAAGCTTCTATCTGGACAGACAATAACCCTTATCCCCAAATCTATCAACTATCCAACAAAAAGCCCAACAGAAGGCATGAGAGGCCCTCTTTAAATGGTTCTTCAGGGTTACCCAGAGACACCTGAACTACTATAGGCTACTGATATTGCCCTTGATTGCCTTTCTAAAGTAGGAAGTAAGTCGTTGCTACAAAGAAACAATGTGCTTAGAACACATGATATGAAAGTCCTCAGATGGGTCTGAACTGAAATCCCCTACCCTGGGGATTGTTTTACCAGTACCAGAAGGGACATATTATACAAAGTAGGGAAGAAGTCAGTAATCATACTGGCTAAGAGATCTATGAACCATAATTAAGGCCAATATCATACGATAACCATGTAGATGCAATAGTTGGCACATCAAACTTTTTCAGTGTACATACTGTTCTTAACACTGGATTTCAGTTTTAATCTTGCCTATGTGCATATGGATATGAGACTGATTAGCCAATGGAATAAACACAACCTACCACTGGATATGTTCCTAAAGGAACATATACCTAAAGGAACAAATACCTTCCCATAACAGCCACAATTGTCAATAGCTTCTCTGCCTAGGCTGAGGCCTTAGGGGTCCCTTCTGCATCCATACCGGAATTTTGAATATGTTGATCTTGTGAGGGCCTTGTGCAGGTAGACTCAGCTATTACAAGTTGACAGAGCCATGTTGTGTCAAGAAGAAAACATTTAATAGCTTGCTTATCTATTTGTGGGCTTTTAACTTCTTTCTAGCCCTTCTTCCATGGTGAACTCTGAGCCTTGGATAGAAAGAGAGCGATGTATCATCCACAGATGATCACTGTCAGCTATTTGTACTCAGCACATTGATCAACATTAATTACTGCCTCGCAGAAAATAAAGGTTTGTCTGCCAAAAGTTCAGAGCCTTCTTCAACTTCACATCACCACTGCCAGACATGAAGTTGTGTGTACACAGTTCTATTAATTCTTCCACATTTGCATATACCCTTTTGTTTGAGGCATTATTTGCATATTATAGTACATTATAAGAGATAAATGATATAATTTCTTTTATGAAACACATTTTATTCATTTTTGTAACAGAAATTAACTTTATTAGAGTGTCATTGACAACAAGTGATAAACTCATTATAATTATTATTAACATTTGCAAAAGGCCCTGTGAAGCATATACCCCAAGGCCTGCCTGAATAAAAGTCACCATACATATGAACTGTTGCATCCATTTTGCAAGATTGATATATAAAATTGTACATCTATTGGGTGGTTAGAAAACACCACAACACTTGAACCATGTTGATGAAAATTAATATAAACTGCTGAAAAATTCAATTCTTACCCAAGTAGCATATTCTAGATATTATTTACAAGTTTTTAACCTTAAAAAATTAATGTTTTCCTACTAAAATATTACATAATTTATTTATTTATTTTCATCATTTTTTTATTTTTCTTATTTTACATATTGACCCCAGTTCCCAATTCCCTCGTTCTGTCTCTTCCAACCTTCCATGTCCCCGATCATCCTCCCATCCCATCCTCCCCCACACTACACATGTAGGGTGATGCCTTCCTGGAGGGGTCATCTAAATCTGTCAAGTCATTTGGAATAGGGAATAGGCCTTCCCTCCTGCTTCTAGGTTAAGGGAGTATTGCATTATGGGAAATGTGCTTCCAAAGTAATTTCGTGCACCAGGGATACATACTGGTTCCACTGTCAGAGGTCCCTAAGACTGCCCAGGCCTTCTATCTGAGACCCATTTTCAAGGGGTCTGAGTCAGTACCATGCTGGATTCCCAGCTATCAGTCTGGGGGCCAATTACTTCCTCCTTGTTCAGGTCAGTTGTCTCTGTGGGTTTCTGTAGCCTGGTCTTGTCCTCCCTCTCTGCATCTGGATTCAAGTTCAGCTCAGTATTTAGCGGTGTCTGCTTCTGTTTCCATCAGCTACTAGATCAGAGCTCTATGATGGTGGATAAGTTAGTCATCAATCTCATTATCAGGGAAGGGCATTTATGGCAGCCTTACTACTGTTGCTCAAATTGTTAGTTGGGGTCAGTCTTGTGGGTATCTGGACATTTCTCCAGAGTCAGTCCTCTCTTCAAATCCATAATGGCTTCCCTCCTTCTTGGTCTCTCTCTCTCTCTCTCTCTCTCTCTCTCTCTCTCTCTCTCTCTCTCTCTCTCTCTCTCTCTCTCTCTATTCCTCCCCTGACTCAATCCTACTAGTTGCACATGCTATTCTCTCCTTCCCTTCCCTTTCTCCTAGCTCCCTCTCCACTCACTGCCCCCCTCCCAATATGCTCAGGAGACCTTGTTCCTTTCCCCTTCTGTGAGGGACTTGCATTAATCTCTTATGATCCTCCTTATATCCTAGTTTCTCTGGTGGTAATCCTTTTCTCTATGTATAAATCCATATATAATGAGTGAGTACATACCATGTTCCTCTATTTGTGACTGGGTAACATCATTCAGGATGGTTTCTTCAAGTTCCATCCATTTGCCTGTGAAATTCAAGATACCATTGGTTTTTTGTTTTTTCTTTTTTCCTCAGAGTAGTATACCATTGTGTAAATGTGCCACATCTTCTTTATCCATTCTTCAATTGAGGGGCATCTAGGTTGCTTCCAGGTTCTTGCTATTACAAATAATGCTGCTACAAACATATTTCAACAGATGTCTTTGTTGCATGAATGGGGATCATTTGGCTATATGCCTAAGAGTGGGGTTGCCAGGACCTATGGTAGACTGATTCCCATTTTCCTGAGGAACCACCATACTGATTACCAAAATGGCTGTACAAGTGTGTATTCCCTCCAGCTTTGTAAGAGTGTTTCCTTTTCTCTACATCCTCTCCAGCATAAGTTGTAATTGGTGTTCCTAATTGTAGCCATTCTGGCAGGAGTAAGATTGTATATCAGAGTTGTTTTGATTTGCATTTCCCCAATAGCTAAGGATTTTGAGCACTTTCTTAAGTGTCTTTCAGTCTTTTTGATATCCTCTAATGAGAATTCTCTCTTCAGTTCTGTACCCCATTTATTTTCTTATTTTACATATCAATGCCAGTTCTCTCTCTGTTCCTCCTCCCTCCTTCTCTTCTACCCTCCCTTTCCCCCATATCACCCTCCCATCCGATTCCCCCCCCACACACACACTGCACATGTAGTGTGAATCCTTCCTGGAGGAGTCATATACATCTGTCAAGCCATTTGGAGGAGTGTCTAGGCCCTCCATCCTGCCTCTATGTTAAGGAAAATTCCTTCTTGGGATACATGCTCCCAAAATCCTTTTGTGCAACAGGGATACATCCATTTTTAATAGGATTATTTGGAGTTTTGGTGACTAATTTCATGAGTTCAGTTCATTGCATATTTTGGAGATCAGACTTCTGTCAGCTGTAGGATTGGTAAAGATCTTTTCCCAGTCTGTGGGCTGTCATTTGTTCTTGTCAATAATGCCCTTTGCCTTACAGAAACTTCTAAGTTTAAGGAGGTTCCATTTATTAATTCTCGATCTTAGTGTCTGTGTTACTGGATTTATGGTCAGGAAGTGGTCTTCTGTACCAATTTGTTCAAAGGTACCTCCCACTTTCACTTCTAAGAGGTTCAGTGTGGCTGGATTTATGTTCAGGTCTTTGATCCATTTGGACTTGAGTTTTATACACGGTGATAGACATGTGTCTATCTGCAGTCTTCTACACACCATCATCCAGTTGTGCGAGCACCATTTGTTGAAGATGCTTTCCTCCTCCCATTGCAAACTTTTAGCTGTTCTGTCAACAATCAGGTGTTCATAGGTGTATAGGTTAATATCAGGAATTTCAATTCAATTCTGTTGGTCTACCTGTCTATTGTTGTGCCAATACCAAATTGGTTTCAGGACTATACCTCTATAGAAGAGCTTGAAGTCATGGATGGTGATGCCTCCTGAAGTTCCTTTATTTTACAGTTTGTTTTGGCTATCCTGGGTCATATGAGTATAATCTTTTCAATGTCAGTAAAGAATTGTGCTGGGATTTTGAGGGGATTGAATTGAATCTCTCATTTGCTTTTGGCAAGACTGCCATTTTTACTATGTTGATCCTTCCTATCCAAGAGCATGGGGGATCCTTCCATTTTCTGGTATCTTCTTTAATTTCTTTCTTTAAAGACACAAAGTTCTTGCTATATAGGTCTTTCACTCATTTGGTATTCATTACCCCAAGATACTTTATGTTGTTTGTGGCTATTGTGAAGTGTGATGTTTCTCTGATTTCTTTCTTATCTCCTTTGTCATCTGTATATAGTAGGGCTACTTATTTTTTTGAGTTTATCTTGTACCCTGCTAGTTTGTTGAAGGTGTTTATCAGCTGTAGGAATTCCTTGGTAGAGGTTTTTGGGTCACTTATGTAAACTATCAAATAGTGAAAGCTTGACTTCCTCCTTTCCAATTTGTATCTCCTTGATCTCTTTTGTTGTCTTATTGCTTTAGCTAGAATTTCAAGCACAATATTGAAGTGATATGGAGAGAGAGGGCAGCTTTGTCTTGTTCCTGATTTTAGAGGAATCACCTTAAGCTTCTCTCCATTCAAGTTTTATGCTGGCTATTGGTTTACTGTATGTTGCTTTTATTATGTTTAGGTAGGTCCCTGTTATCCCTGATCTCTCCTTTACCATGAAAAGTTGTTGAATTTAATTAATTGTTTTTTTCAGCATCTAGGGAGATGACCATGTGATTTTTGCTTTTCAGTTTGTTTATATGGTAGATTACATTGATAGATTTTTGTATGTTGTAACTTTTCTGAAATTCAAGGATGAAGCCTAATTGTTCATGGTGGATGATTTCTCTGTTGTGTTCTTTCATTCGATTTGCTAGTATTTTATTGAGTATTTTTTCAATAATCTTCATGTGGGATATTGGTCTGTAGTTCTCTTTCTTAGTTTTTTCTTTGTGTTGCTTGGGTACCAAGGTGATTGTAGCCTTGTAAAAAAAAATGTGGTAATGAACCTTCTACTTCTATTGTGTGGAACATATAGAAGATTTGAAATAAGAAATTAGAGAAATATTGGTATTAGCTCTTCTTTGAATTTCTTGTAGAATTTTGCACTGAAGCCATCTTACGTGTAACAGGCTCATATTCAGTCAGAAAGTCATTGGTTGCCTAAAACCTGTTCCCTGCTGTTATACCAGAATTTAGAGCTTTGTTGACTGTTTTGTGTTATTTTTTATTTTTAATTCTTTTAGTTTTTGACTTTATAATATTACACAATTTCTCTCCTTTCCCTTTCTCCTCCACAAATCCTCTCATTTTGTACTTTGTTTTAAATGGTTAGATCTCATATGCCTGTTCTTCCAATATCTGTCAACATCATATTGTATTTATGAATGAATGAAATACAGCTCAAAAGTTTGAATTGAATTTAATATTTTACTCCGCACTTCTGTTCTTTCCAAGCCCAATAAGATTATCAACGGAGAAATGTTATCATGTGCCTAACATCTTTTTTAAAGGAATTTGATATAAATTATTAACAAATACTATGACTTAGAAATCTGGTTAGCACTTTTTTTCTGTTCTCAGGTAATTTTTAACCAAATTGGTAATTTATCTTATTGAAAATACCTCTGACAATAAGTGAAAAAAATATTGCCATAGGCAAAGTCTGCTTCTTCAAATCATAAAAGGATTTGATTTCCATATTACTTCAATCTCAGATGGATTCTATATTTAACTGAGGCAACCATTAAGATCTTCTAACTACATTGCTTAAAAATAACATTATACATAATTCATCAAAAGTTTCATAAAAGATAACTTCCTTATTAAAATAACAAGAATTAATCCTTATATTATGATAGTGAATTTAAAAGTTGAGCTACCTGCTTTGAATTTCTTTCCTTTTACTTATCCACTTGAAACTATTTCAAATACATTGTTGAAAGAGTTCTATTATTACTGTACATTTGATGATCTTGAGAAAGGTCAGGTCTTTTGAATGATTATTTTAAAGGCTAAAGCATGCAAATAAAAGGTTTATGTCCAGGTTACTATCAGTTAGCATATCTTTTAAAAACTCTTTAAGTAAAACCTGTAAGTTGAAAAGAATGTGCAATAAGCTTTAGCAATCTTTTCTTTCTGCCATATGCAACATTTGAAATGATACTTTTGAAAACCATTCCTTTGGGCTATGTTTTAAAGTGATTATCTTTTTATATGCTCAACACACTAAAGTGAAAAGGTCCAAGGATATTCTTTTCTTACAGCTAGTAAACAATGGTGCTGCAATCTTATTTTTCATAATTTGAACCACATACTTTTCCAGTTGTTCACAGGAAATATTCAGAAAATTGATTTTTTGTCTTATGGTAGGAATAGTGATTATTGTATAAATACCCTGATACAATGTGCAATTGCAATCTTTAAGAGAAACTGTCAGGTTAAGTTTCTTCTGCCATGATAAAAACCTGAACCACAGCAACTTGAAGAGGAAACCTTTTATATCAACTTATACTATTGGGTGAATAATCCCATTATCAAGGGAAGCAAGGCAGGAAGGAAAGAGCCTTAAGAATCTGGAGGCTAAATAGAAGCAGATACTTTTTGGGGCTGCTCTTGAAGATACAGAACTCATTAGAACATGGTAGAACTGTACATTCTTTGTGGTTAGAACTTAGAACATTAAGGAAGCAGGTGGCATCAAAGTTAGGACATGACAAACAGTGTAAACACTGCAATTTTTGAGTGATGTAAATAAGAAATAAAAAAATACCTTGATATCTATGTAAATAACACTAGTAGATAACAATATGTAACAGGAGTGATAAATATTGAGGCTACTGTAACAGTATTAAAAAAATCACTATATCATGCAAGTAGGTATCAATTGAAAGGTTAAAATACAATTGATGAATTACTGGTATACTTTAAAGATAAAACTGATAAGACAGTGAAAAGTTATATGTGTTGTTAATGGTGAAATATATACTAGGAATGATATTCAGTTTTATATGTGTGTGCATTACATTTTTAAAAAAGTTTGGCTCATTAATGATGTATTGGTAAGTAAAATTATGAAATTTACTTCTGGCAGCATTTTCTTATTTACAATTGAGAAAATGTGAATATTATTCATTTTCTTCTTTTCTTCTTTGTGGTTATGAAATTTTCTATCCTGTTTTCTACCTCAAGTATTCAGGCCTACTTTATCTTCATGATAATGCTTACAAATGAATCTTAAAGAAATACTGGCTGAACCAGAAATGGAAATTTGAAGGAGGTATTTGCCCTTCATATTAAATAAAATGAGTGAAGTACAATATTGGGGGGAGACATGCTTTATTTACAGCACAGAAAACATTTGCTTGTTAGGTTTAGAATTCTTATTTCTAAGTGTACCCAAACCTTACTTTGTTTACCATTTGGGGCCACAAATTTGATGACACAGTCAACATATGCAACCCTAGGCAAAGTTAGGATCAGAATAGGCTCTTTTAATTATGTTCAAGTTTGGAGACAAAATCATACTAACAGTAATAACAGAGTGAAATTACATTCTGATAGTGCAAATAAGCATTTGACATTCATTATTAGTTAATTTGATTCTTGTAGTCCTCGATTTTTGAGCAGTCTAGACTCCAGGCATTTTTGTGAACTAAGATGAAAGTCAGAATTTAAAGAAGCCAAACAGTAGCTTTGAATTTCTTTTCTTTTTTTTTCTTTTAATTTTATTAACCATGTTTTTTTCTATATCATCAAAGGCCATTTTAAAATTCAGTTGGATAGAAGTTATAAATAATTCTCTCTAGGCTATATTTTTCTTTCATTAAGTCAAAACAATATACTTTCTACTATGACATTCCACTGCATTAAAGATAGTCTCCTAGAGGAGTATGGTCCAGGAACTCTGTTGACTCATTATAATACATAGTAAAAAAGAAATCTCAAAGTCAATAGCATTCTCAGAGTTTACTAAAACAGATATGATGCTGTTCTCACAATGACATGTCTATCTCTTAATGGTTAGAATGACTCTGTATCTTAAATGCTGATGCACAGGTGAAAATATTCATGCCTTCTGTATTGTTACACCCAAAGCAGGTGTCAATTTCCCGACTAGCTCACAATTCCTCTCAACCAAAGAGAACACGGCAAGTAACCTCCCAACAGTCAATTAATTGAATTTTGTGTGATAGTATTTTGTCATGTCTCTTCTGTAAGAGTCAATTTGTGCTATATTCAATACTGAAAATGTAATCCTTATGTAGCATTAATAATTATGATACATATCTCACTAGGTTTTAAATAGTTAAAGGGATAATTCATTTTAAGTAAACAACAGACATAAATAATTTTAGGAAACAGTGCAATTTCGTAGTTTTAGTTCTGCTGAATAGGCAAGGAAATTGAATTATTTTTAGCACTGTCTTTGCTCTTACTACAGGGATAATGTGATGGATGTGCTGTGAAGTCTCAGTGTGACAAGATCAGCAGGTCATTTTTTTTGTAAATCACATCAGCATATAGATTTTCGAACACTAACATCAAATTGTACCAATTATTTAGAGGAGAAAACAAAGACAAAACTCGAATCCTGACCTCAGGGAACTAAATCAAAGGTGGAATTTATCAGAAATATGCTGAAAATTCACTGAGAGACTGTGACAAATGGAGAGTATACATCGGGCCTTGTAACTAACACAATAGCCACATTTGTGGGGATAAGAATAAGACAATCATGGACATTGACTTTGTTCTGACTTACAATAAGAACCCAAATGAAGGTTTATAATTTTATCTTTTTATATTTTTATTACTTATGTATTTATTATTTTACATATCCATTCCAGTTCCATCTCCCTCCTTCCATCCCTCCCTCCCTCCCTACCTTTCTCCCTCACTGCCATCCCCCCAGCACCCTCCAACTCCATTCCCACCAACTCCAAAGGGATGGTGATAACTTCCAGGAGGGATCAACAAAATCTATTGTCATTTGGAGTAGGGACTAGGTTTAAAAATCCTAACAAAACAGTGATGGCTTGTTTACCATCTAATTTTGTTAAATGCTTGAAGCCACAGGTATTTCTTCTAGACACTTGGGTTCTTAACTTTTCTCACAGTATCTTTAATAAAGTTCATTTTGAAAGAAATACAAATAAAAACAGGAAGATGATTATAGAAACAAAGTTTTAAATTATTTTCAAAATTAGTTTTCTTTGTAACTATACTTTGTTGAGTTTTCACCGGTCCAAATTTCTTTACTATGAAATAATGGATTGCATTAAATTGTTATTAAATTATTGTGGCTCTCATTTTTGACTAGGTGCCTAAGATCCAAATACTATTCTTAATTACAAGAGCAGAATGATTATCTCTAAATGTGGGGTTTTTGAGATGAAAGTTTTGGAATGACTATTTTGCAGGTATTGTGTGGACACTGAGATGACTTCCTAAAAGTAACCCTGTTTAGGTCACATTAATTTCAGACCCTTACAAATACCCTGCCTTAAGTCACTTTGAATTTTGTTCTGGATGATGCAAAGTTTCCTTTTCCTCTGGCTTCCATTTCTTCAAATCTGGATTGCAGTACCCACTGACCTCCATATCTGGTTTATCTACAAGCTCATCCCTTCAATAATGGCTTTTTTCCTTTATAATTTATTTTTAAGTTCACCCAAGAGAGATCAACTCATCCTTTATCTGAGAAATATTAACTATGACAAATGACAAGTACACTGTTCAAAACAGTGGTTTTCCAGACACTTTCTAAGGAATGATATTGTATCACAACTTTTAAATTTATTATTATATTCATTTATTTATTAATATGTTTTCCTTTGTGTGTGTGTATGTGTATGTGTGTGTGTGTGTGTGTATGTGTGCGTGTGTACATGGCAAGATATGGTCAGGATATCTTGCCATGTACACACATGTACCCTATGTGATGCTGATGGTTCTTTCCTATCAATTAACTTAGGTTCTGAGAATCCACTCAGGTTTCAGGATTTTTGATGTAAGTTTTTTGGCTGGCAGGTGGCAGGTCCCACTTCCCTTCTCAGGCCCAAATAAACACACAGATGCTATAATAATTATAAAACTGCTGGTCAGTGGATTGAGCTTCTTATTGGCTACCTCTTTCTTAATTATTAACCTATTTCTATTTATCTATGTATATCCGTGTGGTCTTGGCTTACTGGAGAATACCTTATGAGTCCTCTCTTCCTGGGTTCTACATGATGACTCCATCTGCCTCTGTTTCCCAGAATTCTCCTCATCTCCTAACACTGCCTATACTTTCTTACTGACCAATTAGCCAATCTGTGTTTTTATTCATCAACCAATTATATATATATATATATATATATATATATATATATATATATGAGAGAGAGAGAGAGAGAGAGAGAGAGAGAGAGAGAGAGAGAGGGAGAAGCAATCCCCATCTCAGGATTGCACAAGTTCTTTTACTATATGAGCCACCTTTTGAGAATAAAATAGCATTATTCTGATACTGATAATATTATGTAGAACATGGAAATTATTTAATAAAAGAACCATCATAGGGATTAATGAATTCATTAAAATATAATGTCTCCATTACTCTTTTTAATGTACCATTACCCATCCATCCCTATTGATTTTTCTCATACGGACTACATTGAGCAAACAACAAATACAGAGATAGATGCTAGATAGACAGTCAGATAGATAGATAGATAGATAGATAGATAGATGCATAGATACATAGATACATACATACAGACATACAGACATACGTACATACATACATAGGTGATAGATGCATGGATAGACATATAGAAAGATACATAGATAGAATGATACATAGATAGTGTTACCTATAATCACAATAAAACAATAAAATTGCAGACACTATTTAATATTACTGGCATGTTAATGTGTATTCAAAGAAGAAAACCAGCTCCAAGAAGTCAACGTTGTAGGCATTTCTTTGAATTATTTTATTTTTATTATTGGCATAAAGTGAATCAGTCCCAAGTTCTTCTGTATATAATCCCACTTATTTTCTTTTAAATAATACTTGAACATACACTTCTACATACAATTGCCATCTAAATGTACACATTAGAGGAATCATGGATGCAAAAAAATGTAGACAGAAATGCACCATCTTCTGCATTTTATAACAAGAAAATGGAGCTAGAGAGATGGCTCATCACTTATCTGTGGATGTGGCTTTTTTAGAGGATGTAAGCTCAGTTTCCAACAATGATCTCAGGTGGTTCATAACCATCTGTAACTCTGGTGTTGTTTTCTATATTGTAAGAGTACCTGAACTCATATGGGCACATACAACACACAAAGTCTGCCACACATAGACATAATTAAAATTCAACAAAAATGATAAAATAATACTTAAAAAGAAAATAAATGAAATCTACAAATACATGATAACATTTTTCATTTATATTGTGATTCCATGATAGACAAAAATTAACAGTGACCTGATTCACTGTAGCTGCATACAATATTCAAGGAAGAAATAAAGTCTACAATTTTCCATTTACATATGGAAGCCATAAATTTGTTCTTATAAACGTAGAGCTAGAACAGTGTTTATCCAAGAATAGCAGAATGGGAAGAGGGGCTATTGAAAGTGCAGGAGTGGGGTAGAACTGCCTCTAGTGCTCTACTACATAGCAGGGATACACAGGGTGGCAGCATGACTGTGTATTTCACAACAAAAGAAGAACACATTTATTGTTCCACAAACAAAAATAAAGTTGTACATTTGAAGGGATATTTTATTCCATGGCTGAGGACAAAAATCTGAAGAATGATGAGGTTTAAAAGAAAATGTGTATTACAAATCAGCTTTTGGAAAAATTCTTCAGGTAAACTTTTAAATGTACATTGCAGATTTTCCCCATGTGAAATGAAGGAGAGTCAAGAGGTGGTGGTCAGTGTTATCCCTGCTGCAAAGCCAAGTGTCCTCCTTTCAGAATATTACTAAAATGCATCATGTCTTTTGTGTAGAGAGACAACTGCTTTTCTTATTTATTATTATTGTTTTTTATTTTATATATCCATCCCTGTTCCCTTTCCCAACATTTTTCCCTCCCTTGCTCCCCCGACCACCCTCCCATCCTATCCCCCCAACTCCACAGGAAAGGTGATTCAATGAGATTATTGTCTCATTAGTAAAAGGAGAATCAAATGCATTTTATCTACTAGAGGAAGTAAAACAGAGATTATGGATATAGATGAAAGACTAACTTGAGATTCAGAGGAAGAAAGGTTGAGAAGCCATTTTGCAAATTATTCAGTATTGTCCCATGAGTGTAATCTAATAGAAAGGAAGACTAGAGAAGAAACAGATATACAGATACACTTGGCTGAATATATTTATTAGAAACTAATGAAAGAAGAATGAGAGACCGTGATATTATTATTATTATTATTATTATTATTAAGTATTAAGTATTAGTATTATGTTAACTTTTTAAAATAGGCTCTTCCCTTTATGTATCTCTGGCTGTCCTAGAACTTAATTTGTAGGCCAATCTGCTCTTGAGTTTACAAAGAGCTACCTGCCTCTGCCTCATCCATCTTACCTCCTTTACATGTGAGTATTTCTTTGCTGGCTAAGCATAATAATTGAATTTCAGTGCTGGGACAGCTTTTAACATGGTAATAAAAAAAGGAATTTGTGGGAGTACCAAAATCCATGAGAATGTGTTTATGGCACAGATTGTAATACCAGGCATTCCTTGGTATTAGAATATATGCAGGACATGCAGACATAGCAGAGATGTTTCTAGAAGTAGTGGGCAGTCTCTGAAAAGAAAAAAATAAATGTGTTACATGATATTTAGATCAAAATAAAATAAGAGAGCATCAAAATGAAAGTGTGTTCCAAACTGAATTATGATGAAAAGGAGATATTGGTGATTTGAGGGTTTCTACTCTGATAATATAAATGAATAAACATTATGGGAGTGCAAGACTAGATTCTTATATGTGTGTTTATGGAAACACATGAGAGAGAGTTAATATAAACTAATAGTGAGAGAAAGAGTAGGTGAACCTGTGGCTAAATTTTAAATCAAGGCCTGGGGTCAGATAGGACTAAAGGTATAAGTCTGGAAGTTCCCTAGATGACTAAAACAAAGAGAGTAGAAATCTGAAGTCTTAAAAAGTTCCTTCTATGAACATAAATCTGAAAGAATAGACAACACATAATAAGATGCCTGGATGGCTAAAGGCTACTTGAAGCTTAAGGGTTGAACATGTGGCACAGGAAGGTACCTGGCTGGCAAGTGTGTTTGCTTGGAATTCTGTAAAATCCATGACTACAATTTAGTATTAGCTTTTCACTTGGGGGATAAAGATTTTATGGTGCTTACTGATTCATATCGAGAACCAGATATTTCATCTAAAGTAATCATTTGTGTTTCTGAAGTGATTGTTATCAAACTCCAACACTACCTTGTTTTAATTAACAAGAATAAAATCCACAAGTCACATATACTTTATTAGAAATAAATTTATATAATCCTTTAAAGCATACAGAAACCCCTACTTACAAAAACATAGTTGATGTATTGTCACTCATTAAACGTGGTATTGAATATCTTAATGGATGATAAGGTTTTTCTCATCAAAGTGCTATATCTAAATATAATTTATGACTTCCTTCCTATATGCTATGGAACATCCTCTATGGTAATAGCTTCCTAGGCAAGGCAGAAGGAAGTAAATGCAGACTTCCTTTTTACCATCCTGTAATTGGAAAAACTATAAACTGTTTGCCAGAGTCAGTGGTAAAGGGCTGTATCTAAGGCTATCAATCCATTAACATGAAGAGCTTACAAACACTGCTGTAAGGCATATGCCCACCTATCATTATGACAGATACTAAGTGAGATAAAACCTCAGCCTGTCTAGAGGATTCAAAGTCCATCTATCTGAAGGTGGCAGGTTTTATATCGCCTATTATTTAACACTATAAACTGATGAGCTGCAGGGCCAAGGGCTGTCTTGGCTTCCTAAACCATGTACCCTCCATTTATATGAGTGGCTCCATTATTTTCCTACAGATGAGACACCTTAACTTTGTCTATCCTTCACTGAAATGTATGTATAGCTTTGTACAATTGTTGTGTTAACAAGGCAGAACATCAGGGTTTTTTGTTGTTGTTGTTTTGTTTTTTTTTGTTTGAGACATGTTTCTCTATGTATCCCTGGCCATTCTGGAACTTGCTCTGTATATCAGATTAGCCTCTAACTGCTTGTGTCTCCCAAATGTTGAAATTAAGGGCATTCACCACTATTGCCCAGAACTTCATTTAAGAAAATGAGAATAATACTTTAAGTGGAAAGGTATTAGCAGTTAAGGGCACTAACAACTTTCTTTATAGTAGAGTAGGGAGACAGACTGGAAAACTATTCAAAGTCAACAGTTTTCTGATTGGTAGAGAACTTTGGGATTGAGAAGAGTAACTAGACTTCCATACAGTTTCTAATTATAGTATGGCCTAAGGATCATTCATTTTGCTGCCAAGAATCTTGTATGGCTATGTGGAGGGAAGAAGTATAATAGGATCTATGTATACCTGTAGGTACTCGTGTTGTTCTTTTGATACAGCTGCTGTGATGCAGCTGCTATGGCCTAAGAAACACAAACACGAGATTGAGCGCCCACGTGGAGTTTATTGAGAGAGGGGAGAGGAAAGAGGGGGTAACTGGTGGCCAACCAAAAGCGGGGAGAGAGAGAGAAAGGGGGGGACCCCAGAGAGAGCGAGAGAGGAAAACAAGAGAAAGAAAGATGAGAGGGACAAGAGAGAGCAAGAGAGAGAGAGGGACACTTGGCGCGCTTGCTTTAAAAGGGGGAGCTTGCGCATGCATAACCCAGTCTCTGTGGCCAGGTAGCTTGGGCAGTGGGGCTTGCATAACCCAGTCTCCGCCCAGCCAGGTAAGGCCTGACTTAGTGATTATACGTCCTGCCCATCAGAGGCGGGGCCCACAGACTGCCCAGCCTCAACAACTCGTACTTATGTAGATATGCTCACCCTCACAGACATGCTTGTTTGGATACCTTATCAAGTTCCAACTTCAAGGAAATATTTACTATTTAGACATTCTTTTGGATTATCAAACAATTCAAAATTCATGGAAAAGTGTGTGGTCATAAAGCCATTTTTAAAGCACAGCAATAATGATTAATAAAAGGTCGAAGCTCTTTACCATGCCATTCTACTTAATAGCTTCCTGACAGCAGAGGTAGTAAATATTTATTGGCCATATCCAGGTACAATGATAATCCATGGCTACTGTTCAAAAATGAAGAAGTGTGAGATGTAAAGCTGGAGATCTAATGCCATGGGAAAGTACTTGCCTGCATATGCAAGGACATAAGTTCAGTTCCTAGTACCAAACTAATAAACCATCAAAACTGTATCTGAAAGTTTGCTAAAACCGGTGTGTATGGGCACCCATGGATGTTGCACAGGTTCGTATGATGATAAACAGCCTGTGTTTTTTTAATTTGGTAGCCATATACTTAATGTTTTGATTTAAACTGTTTTTACTTAAGAGATTGGGCATGACAAATTTCACACAGAACAGACTCATTATGTTAACATTTAGCTTGTTACTAATAAAATACAAAGCACAAAAAAATAACAAATAGTCCTTATTCTAACTAGCAAAACTTTTTGTTCTTAAGATTTTCTTTAAAATAAATAAATAACAGTTCATCTCATTTTATTTATTTACACTACATAAATGCCACTGTTTAAAAGGAAAGGGCATGAATGCCACCAAATAGAAGGCATGTCTATGTAGTGACAGAAATAATGTATGAACTGAACTCATTTCACTAGCATCATGCTCCTTCTCTACATCTGTGCTTTCCAAGGTTATTCCCTGGAGCGATCATGTCACCATCATCCAGAATCTTATAAAGATGCAAATTCTTTGAGACTCACTCTAAACTCTGATGATGGCATTCAGCCATCTGCAGTTCAGAAAACAACTTTCTAAGTGATTCTCATAGGTATCAAGTCTCTAAAGTGCTATCTTATCCAATAATAACCCCTTTGTCAAATTCAGCCTTTTCCCTTGAAGGGGAAATCTAGGAATGAAATCTAATCCATTGTATTATCACTCAGTACATCACTCAATAGAGAGATATCTTTCAACAAAAATGGAATTTTTACTTTTTCCTTATCTTGCGTAGGTTTTTTAACTTTTATCTTCAGGACAGCTCAGTGTTTTGAAGCTGGCAATCTCAGAACTGCAGCCATCCTCTTCAAATTGAAAGTTGACACAGGATATGGGCACAGAAAATTACTTCATTTTCTTTGAAAAGAGACATATTCATTTCTGAATGCTGTTACAACAAAGATTGCAACTAAGTGCTTTCAAAGAACACAAAACAATTGTCTTACCAGACGAGAGGTAAGAGGTTGAAGAACCTGCAGCTCTGCACTCCTATCAAAAGCCAAGTGAATCTCCTATGCCTTTGACTTTTCTGCTCTGAAATTTAGCTGTAAATATTTGGCACTGGTCTTTTTCTTAGATCCTTCTAAGCACGAGTCTGCCTTCAGACCCTTAATCTAGTGGTAAACAGAAATGAATAAAACCTGTTGTAGATCCATACACTGTATGCACTCTAAGTGAATAAATGAAATACCTAATCATAGATGTGTCCTATATTTGGACCAAAGAACACTGTTAAGTGCTTTGTCTTTGCAAGCTTAACTGAGATCTCAGTACCTTCCTGGGATAATCATGCTTCCTTCACTAATGTTCAATTCCCAAATTGAACTAATCATGTTGTCACTAAATGCCACTCAGTAAAATTTAGTGGAACACAAATTTAGAGGTGACACAAATTAAAGAATTGTCATTGAGGTTTCACAGAATTTTGAGTAAAGGGGTTTTATAATTTTTAGTCTTTGGTTTGTTTGGAGAAAATGGTATTTCCTTTTTGTTTTAATTTGGTTCCTTTAGTAAAAGGAAAGTGGTAAAGGAGAGTAGGTATTCAAGATTGTGTACAAGAGATATTACTCAGAGACTAATGGTATAACACAATTCAGAAGAAATAAAACTAATCTGATCTCAAAAAAGGAAAAATTTAACATGTGCCTGTAAAGTAGAATTATGAATATGAATCTTAGCATATATACTTTAAGCTGTGGAGTATAAAAAGTGTTCTATAATGCCACACTGCAGGAAAATAAGATGTGAATGTAATTGTAAATTATGAAATTGAGGCTATTGTAAGTACATATAAGTATATAATCAAGAAAACATGCCATTGCTATGGTTAATACCAATTTTTGTGCAACATATTCATTATTTATAAATGTTATATCTCATCAAAATGAATGCTAGGAATCTAAAGACCCAGTATAAATCAAACTCTGAACTACATTTAAATGAAAAGCTAAAGATACCACATTTGTAGTAACTTCCCCAATTGAGACAAGAAAGATTTTCTAGCTCTTCATTTTTTTTTTTAATTTTAATGACTTTATGTCTTTTATTGAATGATTTAATGGCATAACAATATATAAAGACAGCAGCTTTTATTTAACTTCTATAGACTATTGTTCCCATAATGGTTTAGTATTGCTGGCATCATAGGAATAAAATTGTATACCTCAGCTGCTGTCTTCCCTGTGGCCGTAATGAAGTCCCTGTAGTAATATAATTGTATCGACTTAGCAGGAAAGGAGAATTGCAATTGACAGTATAAAGCCAGGAAACTGCAGTAACAGAGACATGCTGACATAAGTTCTGTTGAGTGAATGTTCAAGTGATATTTTATTAGCTAAACTTTATCATCTAAATTATTCAACTTTCATTTATTAAAATTATGGGGGAAATCTTACAGCTGTGGTAAACACTTTAAATTTTGTGTCTCATCGCTATGACCTGATAACTGAGTTAGAAAACTCTGCTGGACTTTTTCAATAACCGTCTATGCAATCATAAGATTCACCAAATATGAACCAAAAAGTAAAAAGTAAATATTGAAATGACTCATTCACAGATTCTGATTCCAGTTTGTATATTTCCAATTTAGAGTTAATGAATCTTTTCTGTATTCTAAATGAAAATTTAAATAAACATTATCCCACAAATTTTCAAAACAAGCACTTTTAACTCAAGTTACAGATAACATAAAGAACCACACTGCAAAGGAGAATAATATTAAACTATTAGGCTAATAGCATGCACATGGTTCAATTAGAGAGGACAAAAAAATTGTTAAATGTGGACGTTTAAGGAAATGAAACTGTCTGGTCCATAAATAGGCTCTGCTTGCAATCCCCAGAAATACCAGATAAACATCCAAAATTTCAAGATGCAGAGGTATGGCTTGGAGACATTTTATTAGGTATGGCTCTGTAGAAAGAAAGAAAACAAATTTCATTAAAAGGAGCATGAGAATGAGAGAATAGTCTTTGTCTTTAGTTCCACCTGTCATTTAGTATTTCATAAATTTGACCATGTCTCTTGGAATCTGCTTGGGAATAATATAGCTGAACAATAATTATGAAAAAGTAAAACAACATTACACAAAGATCTATGTGTACACATAAATAATTAGAATTTTTATAAAGAGCATAGAACAAAAACATGCATTATCTGAATATTAGCAATTATTTCTTTAAAGAGAACAAAAATTCAAAAATGTATAACATAAACTACTACCTGTATATATGTATAATTAAGGATTTTATGTCCAATATATAGTAACTGTTTTGACCTTTTATTTTCAAGATTGTAATATAAGTTTTTAAATTATAACATAAATTTCCTTTCCTTTCCTCTCTTCAAAACCTCTCATGTACTCTTCCTTACTCTCTCTCAAATCCATAGACCTTTTTTTGTTTTTTTCAAATAGTCTGTAGAATGTTACTATCCATTTGGTATTGAGTAATCAGCTGACACACTCTCCCATGCTGAAGACTACCACTTCCACTCCCAGTATTCCTCGGTTGCTCTTAACTACTATGCCAACTTTCAAGCCTTTAGTTGCTTATTGTTTTTAGGTTATTTATCCTACTAGACAGGTATTTATTGAATACATTAAAGGCATAAAAATGTTCCATTATATTTGAGTGACACAATGTTCTCATCCAATAGTGCTGTTCCTGTACTTGAGCCCGAGCTCTTCATGTATGAAGGAGTACAGGCAGAAGCATGGTGCCAAAAGAGGCCACGTCAACATCTGAGTTAGCAAGCCAGCTGTTATTCTTAATTAGTTCACAGGACTAGCGCAAAGGAATTCAATGTCATTTCTATTAATCTACATTCTTCCATGTGGCTTTTTACCTCTTCTCCATTCTGTGTGTCTGACAACCTCTGTGTCTCACTGGCTTCTCTCTTGTGTCTCGATTCTTCCTGAATTCCTCTCTGTACCCAGAAGTTACACCTCTTCTTTCCTGTCTGGCTATTGGCTATGTAGCTCTTTATTAAACAAATCACAATGACACATCCTCATACAGTGTAAACATATATCCTGCAAAAGGAATGCCTCAAGTTTTCTTTAACAGATCTTTGAATACAATGTTTATTTGATTTTTTTTTTGGTAAGGAAACAAGTTTAAATAGCTCTATAACTATAATTTATTCTTTTTTTTAATAATTGTGAGGGTGAATGAGAGATTTCTTCTTATTGTGTGATATGTATCCATTGTCTAAATGGTCTTTGCTCTGAGCTATTATTTTGTCTTTTCAGAGATATGACTTTCCTGCTGAATTTGCCTGTAAGTCATGTTGAATCATATATAAAATGTCATTATACTGTTAACTAAACTAGAAAAATGTTATTGTAACACACACACACACACACACACACACACACACACACACACACACTAAGTAAAAGGTGGCTTCAAAGCTGTTCAATATTTTCTTAGGTTAGGGGGCTCTCTATCTTTGAGGCAATGACAGTTCTTCACATGCATCACTGTACTAGTCATTTCTCTGTTGTGATTACCATTACCAAAAGCAACTGCTTATTCCATAGAACATTCATAATGGCAGGAAAGCTTGACAGCAGGCCATATGAGCTGAAATCTGAGACGACACTTTCAACACAGAAAGCAAAGAACCAAAGTAGATGTGGTGATATTTTATTTCTGATCTAACAAATAAAGCTTGCTTGAAGATCAGAATGCAAAGCTAACCACAACAATCATCCAAACAGGGAGGTTATAAACTCCCAGAGCCCAACCCATTGACATATTTCGTCTAGTAAGACCCTGCCTTCTAAATGTTCCATAACCTCCTCAAATGGTGCCACTGACTTAGTGGCTAAAATGCATTGCCTAAGCAGGATATTCAAACCACTATGAGTTTGTGCCCACTATGTTCTTATTTCTTTTAATCATCAGCAGGGCCATTTCTCAGAAGTAAAAATGTTTCAGATTGAAACAAACAAACAAACAAATAAACAAAGAAACAGATGTGGCTTGGTTGTTTATTACCAAGTTAAATATACAATTAAAATGCAGACCAGGGAATTTGTTTACCCAAGGGAAATGGAATCAAAGATCCATACAAAATAATTCATATGAATATTTATAAGTTGTATTTATAGTCATTAGAAGCTGGAAGCAAGCCAAACTTCTTTCAGCTACTGAATGAGAGAGCAAATTTTTAGTTTCATTTTACTTAGTAATGTAAAGAAACTGCTTAGTGCAATGACATGGACAGAATTTCAGAAGCATGTATACTAAGAAAAAGGAAGCTGGGATCAGAAGTATAAGTATTTTGTTTTGTGTTTTGGATGTCATTTTGTAATTAAAACAATAAGGACACGGGCTGGGCTAAAGGGCGATACAACAGCATGAGCTTAGAGTGTGAACTTCGAGTTCAGTGTAGAAATTAAATAAGAATTATAACAAAAACAATAAGAAAGAAAAAAAGGAGAAAGCTTCAAGTAAACAAAAGCACGAGGGTAGAAATCAAGCTTGTGGACCCCATTGATCGGATTTTATAGAGCGCTCAGAGGTTTGATCTTAGGTATGGTCTCTCTCTTTGGAATAATGGTTATATATTTACATGCATTTGTCAAAATTATTGAATTATACCCCACAAGGTTTTTAATATACCTGTGTGACTTGTAAGCCAATAAATAAAAGAGATAAAAATAAGAAACTAATGACACCTGTACCTTTTATTAAAATACATTCCTAGTAAGGTCTGGAACTGTACCCTACAGAATTTAAAAAAAAAATTATGTGAGAGTTACAATGCCTATACATAGTGTGTGAATCAAATTTGTTTTTCTTATAGTACCGTGCTCTTGGTTTTAAGACTTAAAAGTAAGGTAGTTTGTGCTTGGTGTTACAGTTCATTGTGTAAAAGTGCTTGCCACATCATATCAATCTGAATTCAATCCATAGAGCCTAGTATGGCAGAAGCTGAGGTCTGAGTTGCCATGTTACCTTCTCAGCTTCACATTCCTGGTGTGGCATATGTGCACTCATACTCCATCATGCACAGATAAATAATAAGTGAATACATGTAATAAATACAGTAAGAAAATGATAAGACAATATTGAAAGCTACAGAAAAAATAGTATCCAATTTATATTATTTTTAATACATATTTATTTTTGATAAACATATAATCAAATCTTAAGTGATTTTCCTTTCCATCAATCCACCCTTTCATGTACTTCACCTCATCTTAATTTAATGGCTCCTTTCTCTTTAATTCTTATGATATCTGTATAAATGCATAAATAACTAAGTACAGCCTGAAGAGTTCATTTGCTTATATGATTACAATATGTATGATTTCAAAGATGAGCACATGAAATTTTATGAGCAATAAAAAGGCTTATATCTTGTAATGACTAATTCTTCCTGTCTCAGCAGTCTTTAGTTTTCTGTAGTTTTGTCTGGGGGTAGAGCCACATGATATATTTTCCCACATTGTAATAGAATATCTTATGGTGTCATCCTTATTTGGGTCCTCTTTAAGTGGGAATGGAGTAGCCAATTGTTTTATTTGCTCGATAAAATGAGCATAGAATCAAGTTATGAAAGTTTTGACTGCAATTGAACAAATTTAAATGGTAAAATCCTAAACTACTAAGTAGTTTTATGTTATTGAGCTACTGTTTTTCAATTAATTTGTTTAACTAGTACATAAAGCACAAGAGGTATGCTTACTAATGGGATCTATATTTGTATTTCCATATAAATATATTTATAACTTATATAGATATATTTGATGATGCTTAATATATTAATATATTTTTGGTAAAGATAATAATCTTTGCAGAATGACAATATAGTAAAATATATTATAGAATTATTATTGAATTTTGACTGAATTCTGCATTTAATCTTTTTAAAAATAGTATTAAAAGTTTAGAGAAAACATAAGTGTGATATGAGACATATTGTGCTACTGAATTATCCCTAGAATCTTTGTAGCAAAACCAAGAGGAAACAGCAGAGCAGAGAAGTCACAAGTGATAATTTTAGAGGACTTTTAAAGGATTTTAAGGAATATCACTAGAAAAAAGAATTATTGTGAAGTGTAATCGTCTGAAGTCCTGTCAATAACAGAGCTGCCATTGAGGGACAGAGATGAAGGGAACATGCATAAATGATGTGAGTAGTTGGTTAATATCTGACAAGGGAAGTAACAGGATAAATACAAGATTTTAAAAGAACCATTCATTAAATGCTGAAGTTAAGATTTACTGGTTTCCTCCTTGCCTGTGTTACTAAAGGCTGATGAGTTTTGATAAAGATGTCTAAGTATATGAGTTACTTAAGTCACCTCATTTCCTGAGCACTTTCACTTTCTATGACTTTTAAGTATTCTTCTTCCAAGGTGATTTAAGTTCATTATAATTATCCTATATCCTGAACGCCAGTGATACTCATCCTTCCTAATGTTGTCACACTTTATCATAGTTCCTCATGGTGTGGGGACCCCAAACATGAAATTGTTTCTTGCTACTTCATGAATGTAATCTTTCTACTCTATGAATCTTAATGTAAATATCTGTTATCTAGGATATCTGATATGTTACTCTGTGGTGGTCAAGATCCACAGGTTGAGAACCACTGTTCTCAACTTACACCATGCTGTTGAAAATGAATCTGTCTCAATATTTTGGAAAACTTAGTTGCTAAACTACTACACATTTTTAACAAAAACTTTTAAGTAAAGTTCCCCTCACCCAATTTCCTTATGTATAATTGAGTATAGCATTAATCATCATTTATTTTGATCACAAAATATTATATGCAAAACTATCTAATTCAACACTTAATTCAAAAGTTCTTGGGCAGTTATTTCACTTTCTATCTGCTTTGTCTATGAATTAAGAAATTCTATTATATTACAGGAATTGTTTTAGAAGCAGTGAACAAAAAAATTACATTTTTCTTGCCTAACTTCAAATAATCCACAAGAGTTATTTTCAATTTTTGCATTTTATTAAAATAAATTTACTTTATAATATAAAGTTTATCCATGAACTTATATCTGTGCTGTATCCAGGAAAGTGTGTGGGCACATGTGTGTCTGTGGGTCCATCTGCAAGTGCATCTCTGTGTAGGCATGAAGCTAGCACAAGGTGTCTCTATCAATGACTATTATATTTATTCATTGAGTCAGGGTCTCTTGTGGAATTTAGGGTTTGCCAATCTTGGCTAGTTAAGCTAGTTAGCTTTCCTATGACTTCCAAATAATGTGACTCTAGTTCTCATACTCACCAAGTGCCTTATTCACTGAGTCATCTCACCCATACTCATTTTTCTTACTTGTTTTTTTTCTTTCTTACACCCACTTCCACACTGTCCTCATAAATACTATTATTATTTTAATATACCTGGTACATTAGTATCATTTATCTAGCTACTAGCTCCAAATATACTCTGTTCTCCTTTATATAAGTGTGAATTATTTTCATATTAAATTTGAGCACTTTAACCTAAAACCTAGCCCTCCCAAATATAATTCTGACCTGTGCCATAAAATGAGCTTATGCTAACTCAACCATTCATTTCACAGTTGTCAGATGCATATTGCAAAGACCATGAGTGTCAATGTTGGCCATTGATATTGCCTGTTGAAATCCTACTTTCCCTCTTCAGATATATTCAAATTCAAATTTTCAATGTTTATTTCTTTATATCCAGTGTTCTTCCTCAAACCTCATGTGTAATTACCATCCATACTTCCCTAATTTAAGTCTACACACTTTGTTACCTACATTTCAAGTCCAAATCCATAAATAATGTTAATATTTCAATTCATAAATGATTAAGTACTTGAGATCAAGAAAGGATACTGAACTTTTATATGCCTAACAAACTCATACTGAGACAGAAGAAAATATTTCATAAGGTAAAGAAATAATTTAAGGAATATTGTGTAGTTTCGGACCTCATAATGATGCTTTGAAAGGGCAGTGGAAACTTGGTTTAAATAAAAAAAAAACTAAAGTGTTAAAATTTTGTACCTGTTTTTTTCATGTTATTCAGAAAAATAGTGAAATAATTTGGAGATCATAGCTGAGTACATATACAGGTGGGCATTTGCTTAATGATTGACAATAAATACTTTTTTACATGGAAAGTCTTGAAGACAAAATCATTCTCATCTGTTTTGTATATTTATAGAATTTGATTTGTTGTAAGTGGTTTAATATGAATTGTGGGTTCCTGAAAATGTAGGATATCACATTCTTTAATTATATGTTATAATATATAAATAATACCTATTAACACACCACTTTATTTCCTGCAATAGTATAAAAAGCAGAATAGTTAAAAGGTTTTTGGGAAGCTGAAAATTTGGTTTTACTTTTACTTTTTGTCTATTAACTTCATTTGGGTTGATCACAAATTAGTGTTTTATCACAAGCTCCACACATCCTGTTTTCTGGAATACTGTGGTGGACAGCTAGGGTCATGGCAAGCACTTCATTTTTGTTGCAGCTGGACTTGGAATTAATGCCATGCATGTTGTTAGTGAGTCATTCTGTCTCACTGAGTTATCTAGAGTATCTTACCCAATACCAACTCCAGGAGCATGATGCCTCTTGCTGAAAGCTTTGAGTGATCATATAGGCCTGGTCTCTAATGCAACAGTCAGTAATGCACACTGAGCATTTAAAACACACAAACTCACAGAGAGAGAGGGGAGGAAGGGAGGGAGGGAAAGGGAGAGGGAGAAGGAGAGGGAGGGAGAGAGAGAGAGAGAGAGAGAGAGAGAGAGAGAGAGAGAGAGAGAGAGAGAGAGAGAGAGAGAGAGAGAGAGAGAGAGAGAATTGTATGAGAAAACTTATTGCCTAGCCTATGCCTAGTTCTAGTTTAGAGGAAGGTAGGTCAGATGGTACGTGTATAGATTGGTGTGACACATCAGATATCATTCTCAAAAAAGACATTTTCCACTGAAATGACAGTGCTAATGTTTCATTTACTTCTTTGAAATGAAGAAAGCGTGGTAGATATAGGCAATTGTGCTTGAATGAGTCATCCTTCTATTCTGTAATCAATCATGGCATGCCACCCCTAGAAACTGGGAGAAGCACTCTCCATCCATCTCCCCAGACAGCATCTGAAAATTGATCTGTTGCATTAGAAGCCTTTGGCTGGCCTTGTGCTATACACCTGCTTTGGCTGCATAAAAGCATCTTCATTGTCAATAACTGAATTATAAAAAATTTCCCCCACAATTAAAAGTACTACATTTTATTTTCTTTATTGATAGATGAAGCTGACTTTTCAAACTTTACACCTTGCTGCTAAATCTTTCCTTAGTGTGAATTCAGTTTTATTGCTGTTCCTGTTTGTGGATATTAATGTATTTTGCATTATATTTTATATTTTCACCATTTTTCTCTAAGTTTTTCTTTGTATAATTGTCATAAAATGATTTCAGTACACTAAATAGTGCTATAAGTTTTAAATACTTTTTTTTCTTCCTGTGTTGTTAAAAATGTTTCTTCATTAGACCTTTCCTCTAAATGTTACAACTTTTTAAAAATATTCAGAATAGCTTTTATAGGGGAAAGCCTAGAGTGCAAAGGCATACTTTGTACTATGTTAGTCATAGTTTCATAGTTTGTAATATGTATTGAAATGTAAAAGATATTTCAATGAATGACACACAATTTCTGTTTTCAAAAATAACTACCCTGAATACAACTTTCTGGTGTTTGTCAATTGGTGATCTGATTGACTCTGCTTTTTCTGCCATATGTTATTTGTTTTGTTTTGTTTTTCAAGACAAGGTTTCTCTGTGGTTTTGGAGGCTGTCCTGGAACTAGCTACTGTAGACAGGCTGGCCTCAAACTCACAGAGATCTGCCAGCCTCTTCCTTCTGAGTGCTAGGACTAAAGCTGTGCACCACCAAACTCCCAGCTTTCTGCCATATGTTAAATGAGCATTCTGTAGGGTGATTTTATTTAAACTAGATGCTTCCCTTTACGGAACATAATTCTTGCTCCTTTCATGAAGTAAACAGTAAAGGTGTGCATGGTCACACCTTAACGAATCATGCTTGTGCTTACAAACCACCCTTGGCAGCTTTTCTTTAGATCATGCAGCAGATGCCCAGTATAATAAACAGAAAAAAGGGACTAATCCTAAACCACGGGATTTCTGTCAATATAACATCTGTTTAGACTCAGGAAACTTACAAAGTTTTTACAGTGTCTGTATCTATGCAACTCTATAGCAAATGTGCATACATGAAAGGAAACCAAGAGAAGGTACTGAAGTGCCCATGCATATGAAATCTATGTGCTCATTTTATGTCACATGATGTCATCCAAGCTTTCACTACTATCTTTGGTTAAGAATAAATAAAATATAAGAGAAATCTGGCACTAGGTAAATGTGCAGAGATCTACAAGGATGATATGAACTAACAATCTTAGTAATAGTGGAGAGTCTACCTTAAATGCCCTCCCTAAAAATGAAATTGGTGACTTCTATATATATCATCCTAGAACCCTTATCTAGTAACTGATGAAAGCAGAAGCAGACACCCACAGCTAAACACTGAGCTGAACTCTTAGAATCCAGTTGCAGAAAGGAAGGAGTGATAAGCAAAAGGGTTGAGATCAGGCTGGAGAAACCCATAGAAACTGCTGACCTGAACAAAGGGTACTCATTTACTCCAGTATGATAGCTGAGAAACCAGCATAGGACTGACCCAAATTCCCTGAATGCGGTGTTAGTTGGCAGAACTGGGCAGTTTATGGGGCCTCTGAAGTGGATCAGTATTTATCCCTAGTATATGAATGGCCTTTGGGAACCCATTCCACATCATAGAGGAACACTCTCTCTGCCTAGATACATGGGGGAGGGTCTGAGCCCTGCTACAAATGATATGACAGACATTGAAGACACTCAATATTAGGCTCCACCCTCCCTGGAGATTAGAAAGGGGATGGGATGGGGGTTAGTGGGGGGAACAGGTGAGTACAGGAGGTTGCTGGAATTGGGATTGATATGTAAAACAAGCTTGCTTCAAATTTAAATTAAAAAAAGAAAATAATTTTTTTACGTTAAATTTTATTTGGTTTTCACTTGTTTAACTCAAGTTACAAATCTAAAGAAGATAAATATATGAATGGCTTAAAAAGCAATAATAGCAAATTATAATATCATTTTAAAAATCTCAATAACACAGACGTTTTACTCAAGTGAGATACAGGAGTCTTATAAAGAAGAAATCACAAAAGAGTAAATTAAAAAAAGAAAAATTTAAAACCACTAAAATTTGTGTATCTCAAAAAAATAAGCAAACAACAACAACAACAATAATAACAACAACAACAACAAAAAACAAACATGAAATGTGAAGGAGGTCAACAAATGTCTGCTAGAAATGTTTGTTCACCAAACCAGATCAAATGCTCTTGTCATCATAGTAATATCCTGAGTTGCATTTGCCTTGTAAGCCCAGCAACAAATAGCTGGGGCAGGCTTGCCGCCATTGGCTAGCTTGGGTTACATAGTAATTCCTTGGCTATTTGAGGTGGGTGTAGTGTGGAGCCTGTCTCAGAAAACCAAACCAAAGCAAACATTAAGAATTATGAAATGTCTCATTATTTTCCAAGTTCAAGATATTATTAAATCTTATTCTTAAGGAATATATATAACACAGTACTTACTAGAGACAAAATGTCCATAGTGTCCATCATTGGCTCAGTGTTCAGATGAAAGGGAGACTGCAAACAAGTGCTTTATAATTTCTGTGACTTTAAATAAATGTGACCTTTTAGCTTCTGTTTACTAATCACTTAATATACTTTCCCTCATTTATTCCTTTGCACCCTGATGGGGCAAATCATTAAATAAAATGTTAAGTACTTGTGATGACTGGTATCATTGCTTGTTGATATTTTGGGTGACAGAACGTAAATGAAAAAAGTGATGTTGAGTTATGTTCTAAATACTATTCTTTTTGTTCTGCTACTAGGAAGTAAACAAAAATTAATTATTTAAGCCTTTGTTGTGAGCTTGTTCCATGTAAATAATGACATTGCTAGAAGCAAAACAAGAAAGACCTGTTTAAATATGTATATTAAATCTAGATAGCTTTGTCAAACTGTGGAGAATATATCCTTAGACCCCAAAGGATAGTGAGAAGAATTATATGCAAAAAAGTCACCCAATTTAACAATGGAAGTTAATTAAATAGTGATAAAAGCACAATTCAAATACTATTTGGTAAAGATCATTTCATAATCCATTTGCATTCAAAGATATCGAGTGCTAAGATCTGTGCTGGGCCTTTGTGAGCCAGGTTATTTTTCCTTGGGCTAATGAACAAAAGTGTTGTTCATCTTTATGCAATGATTATTTAGAGGTGACTCACTGATCTTATTATTCATAGTGACATTTCCAACTGTGGCTTCTGTAGATCCAAGAACTCATCAGCAATCACTCACATAATAGTAAACTTAACTCTAGTCATATTCACTTTTTCTGTCTATCCAGTTATTAGAGAGTGCAGCAGAAGTATATTAATATGCTCTCCATTGTAGTTCTAGGAGAAAATGCTAATGTTTTTCTGGGACACAGCCAGAGGAAATGTGTTGCTATGGCACAGAGATGTCCTCAGGTAACCATTCAGGTAGCTGGAAAGGAATGAAGTAGGCCAGAGACTTCTGTAACATTGATCTATTTGTGTGTACCTGATAAATATGAGGCAAACTTCTTCCCTTGTTAAGGGCCAGGAAGAAAGATCTAAATATATGAAAGGGGTGGGTAATATGTGCCTGCAGTTAAAATGACTTCATGGGACTTGATCCTTGGTTACATCAGCTAAGGTAGTTAGTTTTGTTCGTTCGTTATCATTTCTCATGAATTTCTCTCATAGAAAATTCTGTATGCCTCTCTCCAAAATGTTTATCACTCTCTCCTTTAACATTCTGACCTAATTTTGATTAAGTAGGTATCAATGTTCTTCTAGGTGAAGTGTAAATAATGTGTTGAGGAAGGTGAATGTGTTTCCTAAATTATTGTTCCCCTATGAACCATACTGTTCACTTAATTGCAGAACACATCAAGGTCATTGTGATGAAAATAGATTATCCTGGTTCTAGCAGTAAGTATATGTTAGCTAAGTTAATGTGGAATAAATCCATTTTAATTCTATCATACATAAGAGTAGACACGCATAAGTGATTTTGGACCCACCCCTCCTAACAACCGATCTTTTGTTCCTGACACAAGGATCCCTGAATGCAGTCTCCTGGAAGCAGCCACCTGGAGACTCTTGCTTAATGCCTCGAGTATGTCTCTCTGCACCTGTTCTTTACAGTGTCTTCAATTTAGCAGATTAGAATGAAAGAGGACACAACTTATTTCAACTCCCTTGTATAGATTCCAATATAAGTAGATAAGCATTGTATTGTAAACGTGAAAATATGGGCACTCTGAGAGTGTGTTGACTGCACAATACATGATCCACACCTCCCAGCTTTGCAGAGTAGTCATACAAACAGGGGATCAGGCAAATCCTCGGTACAAAAAGATGTGAAAAGGAGAAAATGGACATTCGTGCTTGCTTGACCACCTATGAGGAAAGGCATTTACAGAGTTCTCACCAGAATTGTACTGCACAAAACTGAGTAATGAAGGTTCATATCATTTAGAGTTACTATGCTGAGTCTGTAAATAAAATTGAAAAAATGCAAACTCTACATTTATTTCATTACTAAGATTTTCAAGTTGCTAAGAGACAGTTAAATGGGAATTGAATGACTAAAATAAAATCTAGGTTCTATAAATCATACAAAGTCAGCATTTGAAAAAACTAAGAAGTCTGTTCTAGTATGGAATTAGTAACAACAGAATAGGCTAACACTAAAACCCTTTCTAATATTAGTAGGTAATTGATTACAAATAATGAACATAAGTTGCACCTGATCTCACTTATCTTCATTTTATCATAACAATTGTACATGGCTTTATGTACGTGTATTATGATAAAGAATAAGCAAAGAATCAGGACATTTAAAAATACTGGAAAAATAGTATACATCATTATAACCTGCTCATATAGTATATAGTTACATATACTATGCCTTCTCTAATTTTCATGAGTACAGTAACAATAACATTCTGTATCTATTTAAATCAAGCAGACCATTCCTTCTAAGTATATTTCTGAGGGTGAATACTGTTTGATATGTAAATAATAAATAACTACCTTTTAAATAATATGGAAGTAAGTTAAGAGTCTGTTTTTGTTTGCTTTACGTTTCTATAATAAAAACCATAACCAAAGGCAACCTGGGAAGGAAATGGCTCATTTCACCTTGTAATTCATCACTGAAGGAATCTAGGGCAGTAATTTAATGCAGGAACTTGAAGGAGAAATCACATAATGACACTATCTACCCTGATCCTAAACCTGACACAGCTAGTTTTCTAATCCATCCTAGACCTACCTCTCAGAGTGAGCTTGGCTCTCTCATATCTACCAAGGCTCTTATAGACATGACCAGAAACATGACTAAGAAAACTGGATATTTTCTGATAAAAAAGCAAGCTTTTATTGTCAACCTTATTTTGGTTTTAAAAATTTTATTTTCACTATTTCTCATGCTTTAATTTATTCTCATTTTTTTTAGTGTGTGTGCACATACATGTGTGTTTGTGTTCACACACATACAAGTGTGTCTGTGAATTTGTGTGCATATTTATCCTCTGTATATGAGGATAATTTTGGAAGTCAAGAGTATGTTATATCTTTGCACCATATGGGTTCTAAAGATCAAACAATTTAGCAGGCTTGGCAACAAGTTCCTTTAGTCACTGATTATCCCACCAACCCTGACCTTCAATAATTTATGGTCATACTTATTATTTCTCCAAATGTATAGTATAAGTTTACACTAGCACTTGTGGGACAGACCAAAGGAAATATTCCATCCAAGTCTAGTTCAGTGAGCCTATGAACTTATAGGAGTTGCTTAAGGTAAATCGGTGAGAGAGTACACCTACAAGAGTATAGATGGTTACTTACAAGAACATGGGTGTCTGAAAGGTTGCTATATAAACAAGACTATACCAGCATGAATGATGACACAATAAAGGTGAATCCTTGGAACTCCCTGTACAATATTCATGCCGCTCCAAAAGAAAGGATCTCAAATGCACTGATTATCTAACATTGTGTATCATATTAGTTTATTTGCTTCCTGAATCTTATAGGTCTCTGTAGACCAGGCTGGTCTTGAACTCATAGAGTTCTGCCTGACTCTACCTCCCTAGTGCTGGGATTAAAGGTGTGTGCCACCACTTTCAGGCCTGAAATGTTTCAATTAGGAGCAAATAGCTACAAACAAGGGATATCTAAAAGCAGGCCTGAAATAATTCTATAAAGTTATGCAGAGAGACAACTTTCCCTTGTCATGTTCCTTGATTATCTGAAACTCACAAAGAACTGAGTTCTAACAACTCCACATCTCCTTTTCCTACAATGAATGAAGATATCCTTGTGTAAAGTGTGTTACCAGCATCCAACATTTGACTTCTGTTAGTTGAGTCTGTCTTCTCAACTGGTACATTTTACTTTCTACAGCATAGTCATAAATCTCTTTTATTTCTTATAGACATCAATCAAGCTAACTTTTCTATGTTTATTTATGTGTTTGAGTTTGAGTAAGTTCACTTTCTTGGAGTTTTACCTGTTAAGTATGCAAAGGGACTCTGACACTCATATGTTGCTAGAGGCCTACTGAATCAGAAAAAGAAATAATCTGAGCTATGGTCTGTCCCTTGGTCATGTGACTTTGTGGCATTGATTGAGACGTGACTCACTTATTGCATCTTCTCTCATTCTCAATAGAAGAAACTCTTAACCTCTCTGAATACCACTGTTATCTTTGAAATAAGAAGCATGGCAATAATAAAACATTATCTGGGTTGGGTAAGCATTAGATGATTTTGACCATTAGCATCTGTCATAATCAAGAACACTGACATATGGCAAATTCATACAATTGCTGTTAATGTTATCTTTTGTAAAGTCCCTTTCCCTTGAAGGTGATCATTCAGTATTAAAATGTATCCTACTAAAAAAGATTTTTAGGCTATTATGTTAGTGAACCTAATGTGAGTAGGCACGAGTAAATAATAAATTACTCCATTTATTTCATTTTCTTGTGGAAAAAAATAGAGACATTAGTGTAATGTATTATGAAACAAGCTCAGAGTTAATGTGTCTGGGAAGGAGCCATTACTTCTGAGGATATACAAAGCACATGATAATAGAACATACTGCCATGAGATTTTATACTATTCTATTTTAAAGATCTAATCTAGTGAATGTTATACTATTTATTAAATCAATAAAATGTTTCAAAATTTTACATATCTCACTTTTATTTTAGTCTGTTAAACAATTTTATCATAATGTCTCAAGTTATTTAATATACTTTATCTAAAATAAGTAGCTTAAATAAGAACTATTGAACAAATGTATAGATAACAAACAACAGGTTAGCTGTGCATATTTTCAGTTTCTCTCAGAGTATTTGTTTTGAATTTTATAGGGTGTGTGTGTGCATGTGTGTGTGTGTGTGTGTGTGTGTGTGTGTGTGTGTGTGTATGTGTGTGCAACATACTTCCAATATTTAACTGAATTTTGGATGAAGAATATTATTTTAGGCCAGGTGAATGCAATTTTAAAATGTCATCTATTCATAATATGGTTAAGGCTTTATAATTATTAAGTAGCTGCCAGAGTTCGACCTATATAACCTATAATATATACCTCTCATACTCTTGTTAAGATTTCTAGAAATATACAATTTTATATAATTTCGACACAAAAGAGCTTATACACTGAAATAATTAGGGAATGCATTCTCCATTCACATTATTGCAGAATTTGTGTGATTCTGATCATATCAACTGAAATCATGCTGACTTGAGAGGACACACAGCAAGTTATGGGCATCCAATCAGCATATTCCCAAGTACAAGAATTCATAGAAGCTATAATTTCTTATTTGTGGCAAAATTAGTTCAGTAACTGATCTTTTGAATTTTTTCTTTAATATCTATGAAGATATATATGTTACTCAATAAAAATTTATTTAAGTTATATTTATTCACCATCTGCATAGCTATATTTACCTAGGAACCATTTTAACTAGTTCTTATCATTTCTTTTAAAGATGCTTCTTTAAGTTGTTAAGCAATTGGAAGGGAAGTGAAGCCTGCCTGTACACAATCAGAAATTTCACAGAGTGGTTTTTTTCAAGTTCATAGTTTGCCTGGGGAATTAAAGACCCTGTTTCAAAACCATATATTAAATAAGACCTGGAGATACAACTCTGTGGTGTAGTGCTTGCCTAACATGTGTGCAGTCCTGGTTTAATCCACAGCACTGAGGAACAGATGGTGGGCAGATAATCTATAAGGTGTTTGCCAGGTTCAAAGGATGTACCTTTGTGTCAATAAATAATGACTTATTTTCAAAATCTTTGTTTCCAGAGATTTTAGAAATTATTTCATTGTTTCAATCTTTAGAAATAAGTCATAGAAACAATTTAAAATTGTTGGAATACACAGTTATCATTTATACGTTTTGCTGAATTTACTCTCAGATGATTAAATAACTCATAGAAAAAAATGAATATTTAGAATGATAGAGTAGTATATGGTAAAATGGACAGTAAAATTGTTCAGACTCCATAAACCCAATTCTTTTGCCACTATGTTTGATATTCCTATTTAAGAGCACATACCTTAGAAATGAAGGAACAATGTCAAATTAATTCAGTGAAATATTATTGAGCACTTGCTGTATGCATAACAGCATCAAACATACAGGGACCACATTATCAAATTATTCAGTGATATTATTAAGCACCCACCTGTGCTTCTATAAGGAGTGTAAAATGCAAACTACCCTAACTCCCTGTCCATATATGTAGAGAGCCTTATAGTTGTGCTGGCTTCTGCCTTACACCTTCCCATTGGTGAGGGCTCTCTGGCATAAACAAGCCCTTAATTGGTTAAGTCTGTTCAGCCTGTCTGCTTCCACATTAGAGTAGCCTATCTGCAGGGTCCACGTAGCTCACTGGGGTTGGTTAGTGCAAGGTGACTTAAGCCTGTGCAGGGGTCCCCCCCGGCTCTCTTGCAGGCCAGAAGCAACATGTTTAAAGGATCCTGATTAAAACTGCATGAAGATCTTCCTGGAGTCGCGTCTTCCTTGCTGGCGAGGGTCAGGCACAGCACACGTATAGGCCTTCAGTATTTATGGAAACAACCAAAATAAAACAAATTGATATTTGACTCAGAGGTAGAACCTGATACCATGTAGAAAAGAAATCTTATTCAGGTATAACTAAATACAGTTTTATATAAGCTGAAGTGTAAGTTCTGATTGAAAGAAAATATATCTACAGAGACAAACAAGTCCCTGTGCCCTTGGAAACCTGCTTTTCTTCACTTCTTTGATTTAAGTTGACTTTGGATCTCTCTTCTTCTGCCTGAGCTATCTCTCCACTCTAACCCATACGAGACAGTTAAGTATGTTCTTTTTGCATATGAAACTCCTTTCTACATGTCCTCAGATTTTCTTGGTTTATTGAAGCTTGCATTTTCAATGAGGCTTTATCATGCTACTCTGCCTAAATTCTGCATACAATTTTATTATCAGCCTTTTGAATGTTTAACTTCTTGTTGCCTCCTGTCATGTGCCACAAATAATTGAGCTACCACTTTTATATAGGGAGAAAGCTTTAGTTAAGCTCAAGGCTTTGAATATTGAACTCCATGATATTGTTTAGTCTGGGGCAAGGCAGAATACTGAAGCATGAACACACCGAAAACTTTCGTGGAATGGTTGCTAGTGAAAGGTAAGGATCTCTATGAGCTGGTATCTCAATGCAGCCATTGAGACCCTGTCTCTAACAACCCAAATGTATTCCAATTGTCTGATATTTTCCAGAAGTGCCAAGGGCTAGGAAGCAAGACTTTATTATATGGACCTTGGGTAGCCAGAGCCTATCTCATTTGATATTTTGACATTTGTCTTTCTCCTACTTATGTTCAATAAGGCCACAAAGATTTATGCTTATTGTCATTACTATAATTTCTCTAGAAAATGCTAAACTCACTTTCCTTCAAAATGTCACTGAACATTATACACACCGAGTGTGTGTGTGTGTGTGTGTGTGTGTGTGTGTGTGTGTGTGTGTGTGTGTGTGGTTCTTGAAGCTAACAACAAAAAATAGAAGCAAGAAGGCTAAGGACAAATACTGTAAAGAACTTTTGTTACTTCATCAATAACAAAATATTTTATTATTTAGAGCAAATTTAAGTTTAAATATATTTTGATCATATGCTTTCCCTCCCCCAATGCCTTCCAATCTGTTTTCCCTGCCTACCCACCCATCTTTAAGTTCTTTCTGAAAAACAAAAGTCCATATAAAAACAATCTCCCCAAACAAGAAAATGTAATAAAATCATACATAAAAACAAAAAATTAAACAAACAAACAAACAAAAAATTGGAACCACATAAAAGCACATAGAAAATTGTGGTCCGTTTTGTTGGTCAACTATTCCAGACATGAGGCCTGTCTTGGAGTGGGTGATAAACACAGTGTCATTCTATCAGAGAAAATTTATTTTTCCATCTTCAGAAGTTGTAAGTAATAATAGTTCAATTGTTAACATTTACCCTAACAGAAAACCGAAATGGACATATAAGGCACAGTAAGATGTATATATGAAAACTAAGATACATAGATAACTATGAATCCTCATGATCTTTAGATGAGTGTTGTAACTCTTTTCTCCTGTCAGGTAGGGATTTGAAGACTTGAAGCACTAACACAATTAGAAAGCTTGGGAAATTCATAACCACGAGATATTAAGAAGCTCAGTAATTTAAAAGACTCAAAAGACTCTTCACTGGCATTCCAAAGCAGCAAGCAATCTCTGAGAGGGAAGAGACTACTCAATGAGACACAGGGCAAGCTGGGCAGGATATTCCAGGAGGCACCTTTAATGAATCCTCACCCACGTTGAGGTAGACTGTACAGTTATGTAGATGTCTTCCAGCCACCCGTTCTCCCATAAACCACCTGTCTGAGATGCTCCTCTAATTGATACCCGTAAACTCATGGTTTCACCAAACTGGATATTGGTGGAATCATGTGTTTTGTTTATGGTGATCTTCTAGGATGAGTATACATCTGTTCATGTCTCCTAAGTAAATTTCACCCAAGAATTAGTCATAAACCCTACACATTAATGAAGGTATTGGTTTTGCTACTGCAATTTTTAGCACTTGGCAACAATGAATCTGCAACATCTTTCTGATGAATTAGACAAATTTTAAACTTGATATGAATAGAAAATTCTTAATCCATAGTGCTTCAGTGACAGAATTTGGATCGGTAAGTGAAATGTGAATTAGAGACATGATTTTAAAGACAAGAGTCTCTAAAAGGTTCAAGATCACCGGTACTAATATTTAATAAATGACTTGAGACACCTATAGTGTCTCCAATTTGCACAACTAAAAGCTATTATTGTGGTTGCAAACTGCTATGTTGTGTCACATATAATTCAATTTCCTTTTACTCTTTTCTAAAATAGATTCCTATTTTTCTGGGTCATGTATGCTCCATATATATATTCACTCTTCCATCTAACCATCAGATATTCACTGAATTAATCAATGAAGTTCATAAATGCAATACAAATGTCAAAGGTTGTACTATGATTTTTCCCAAAGTCAACTCTTCATTTCAATGGAATGAGATTCATCTCAGCTTCAGCAAGTTTCTACCTTTAAATCACAAGTAAATGTCCAACAGAGGTCATGGCATATTCCTAAAAGTGAGTTTAAATTTCAAATATCCTTCACACTATTCCTACTACTATGCTTATTGTGACAATAAATGAATTATAATCAAATGAGTCTATAATAAGCATCACGGGACAGAATTATAAATATTATCTCCAAATCAAAATTAGCTGTTAGCAATAAGAAACCTTCATTAGTTTTATTTTATCTTTTTGATCTTTTCAAACTCATACTGAATGTGTGCTTATGTTGGGATATAAAACAACAGGAGGAAAAAGCACAAAAATGATAAAATGAAATCACTATTTCTCTTTTATTTTTCTACCTTTGGTATGTGGACGGAACTGATGCATTCCTGAGTGTCTATGTGAGGAGTGGATGATGTCTTGAGTTAATGTCTATTATTGACCATGACTGAGGCTTCAGACCCAGGGGAATTTGGAAAGCCTTCCTCTGGATGCTACGTAGATATGGGCAGAGTGCACAAAAACTAACAACTGTGCCTTCCTTTTTCTGAATGACCACACCTGGAGATTGCTCACCTACAAAGTACTCTCACTGAGACTAACCCTCTACTAACTAATCCTCACCTGCTACATATAATATAATCTCTGAGGTCTCAGGTTGTTGCATGCAATCACCCATCTCGTAGACCATGTCCTCCTCCATGGTTCCATTTATCCCTCTGTGTATGTGTTCTCCTTTTGTGGTCCCTATGAAATGCCAAAAAGAGAGGAGTCCAAAGCTTAGGCCAGAACAGAGTATGATAGTCATTAGGCCCTGAAAAAGATTCTTTGCACTATTCACACAGTCTGATAACACATCAGGCTTCCAATTCACTTTATGTGCCATTGGGTGTTGAGATTGGTCTTTCTTTCTGAATTTGCTTGTTCCATACAAACTGATACTAATCAATTTTGAACAATTAAAGCATCCTTTTAGCACCTATTCTGGCTTCTCTTTTATTTCAGAGTTGACCAAATTCTTCTATAACATATTTCAAGGCAGCTCATCAAGTGTCTTTCATCACTCCAGAAATTCAGTTGCTATGGTCTTTGATGCCTAATCTTATTAAAAGCTAACTCTAATGTTTTCCACAAAGCTCTTATGAAAAGAATAACTCTAATATTTTCCACAAAACACCTGGAAAAAATCCAGTTCAAATGTATATTTTTCTTAAACAGCAGATTTTGACTACCATAGACAGAGATATGTTTAAATTGCCATGCTATGTAGACTTTACTGCATTGTTTTCAGTTTCCTCTCAGCATTAGTAGCTATTTAGAGACTTGTTTTCTTGGAGCAGATAACAAAATGTCTTTTTAGTGTGTAAAGTTCAGATCATATAGGTTGAACACTTCAGCATTTTGCACTTAAAATGTATTTTATTAGTGTCTTTTACAATTAACTCCAGTAAAATCTCGTAGAAATACTTATACAGCAGTTAAACAAGAGAAAATTAGCTATAAGGCAGAAGACGCAATTTTTAATTTTTTTAACTATTTAAAGGGAAAAAGGTATTTTAGCATCCTACTTTTTAACTACTAGATTATCCGTCCATAAGATAATGTCATATTCATTTGAGAGTTTGGCAAAGTGAGACAGAGACCAACTAGGTGACAAACCATGGAATGTGTGCACTAGGATTGCTACTCACACAACACAGAAGTCTATTAAATCTGCTGTGTTCCACTTCTTGACATAATCAAAGTCAGAAAACTGTAGTCCTCAAACCAACACCAAAACTCTCAATGACCAGTGACACTAACATGAATCACCACTTCTGCTATAACACAAGCATTCACAGGGTAGAATTTTAGAGGCTTTAGAGAGGTGATGAAAATTTTATGGTACAAGAATATTGCATATTGGTACTTCAGCTTGCCAAGTGCTATTTTTATAATCCAAAATTAAAAACAATTTCACAAATCATATAGGTTTTTGTGCATGAGGCACATGCTTCTCTATTATATTCAGCTTTCTCAGAACAGGAAGCACAGTTCTGAATAGAAATTAGATACCTCATTTATATTTACTGTAATGGAATCAAAATAGTGTAGAGGATAAGCAAATCATTCGTTTATTCATTGTAGTCCCATGCTTAATTCTCTACATAGCATACAATATTTATGTGATCTGCATAATAAAATTTTTAGATGTGATACTTTAAAAACAATAATTTCTATTAGATAATATCCAATATACAACTTGACTCTTTTTACTTTTATGATCAGATTAACATTACTGGTGAAATGGAATTGGTCTTAATAGATGCTCAATATCTGTACTTAGTCTATTTAGGATGAAACCTGAAAATCATGTGAGCATGTGTGTACTCATGTGAGAGCGTGCATATATGTATGTGTCTGTGAGTGCATACGTGCTGCGTGTGTGTGTATGTGTGTGTGTGTGTGTGTGTGTGTGTGTGTGTGTGTGTGTGTGTACTATAAGGATCCAGGTGTGTATATATGCAAGTGCCAGGAATTTCCATATGTTAATGAAATCCAGAAATTAAAAATATATGGCCACTGTACCAATTCTTTCAAGGGTACCACTCACGTTCTCTTCTAAGAGGTTTAGTGTGGCTGGTCTATATATCTTGAGGTCTTTGATCCATTTCAATTTAAGTTTTGTTATGGCAGTAGATATGGATCTATCTGCAGTATTCACACCAGCATCCAGTTATGCCAGCACCATTTGTTGAAGATGCTTTCTGTTTTCCATTGTATAAATTTAGCTTATTTGTCAAAAATCATGTGTTTCTAGGTGTGTGGGTTAATATCAGTGTTTTCAATTCAATTCCATTGGTTCTTCTAGCATAAAATCAGTAGCACAGGCACTGAGATCAACAATTAATAAATGGGACCTCCTGAAATTGAAAAGCTTCTGTAAGGCAAAGGACATAGTCAACAAGACAAAACAGCAGCTCACAGAATGGAAAAAGATATTTACCAAACCACATGTGACAGAGGCCTGAGTTCCAAAATATACAGTCAAAAAACTAGTCAACAACACACAAAATAATCCAATTTTAAATAGAGAATTCTCAATGGATTAATTTAAAATGGCTGAAAGACACTTAAGAAATTGCTCAACATCCTTAGCCATCAAGGAAATGCAACTCTAAAATCTCATCCTACTCCTGTCAGATTGGATAAAATCAGAAACACTAATGACAGTTTATGCCATAGAGGATATGGAGAGAGGGGAATGTTCCTGCACTGTTGGTGTGAGTACAAACTCATGGAGCCACTTCAGAAATTAGTATGGCAGTTCCTCAGGAAAATGGGAATTAGTCTACTTCAAGATCCAGTAATTCCAATCTTAGACATATACCTGAAAGATACATATTCATATAACAAGGACCTCTGTTCAATTATGTTAATAGCAGCATTATTTGTAATAGCCAGAACCTGGAAGCAACCTAAATGCCCCTAACCTGAAAAACAGAGGGAGAAAAAATGGTACATTTACACAATTGAATACTACTCATTGTTGGGGAGGGAGGAAGGAAGAGTGGCATCTTCAAATTCACAGGCAAATGGATGGAACTAGAAGATACCATCATGGGTGAGGTAACCCAGCCATAAAAAGAGAAACATGGTATGGACTCACTTATATATGGTTTTTCAACATACAACAAAGGATTGCCAGTATACAGTGCACACTGCCAGAAAAGCTAGTAAACAAAGAGGACCCAAGAGAGACTTACATAGTCACGTGAAGCAGGGGAAAGGAACAAGATCTCCCAAGCAATTAGGGAACATGGGGGAATTGAGAGAAAGTTAGGGGAAAGAGATGGGAAGAAGAGAAGGAGAGAGGAGTACATGAGGGACAAGGGAGACTGAATCATGGAAAGAATAGAGGACGCAAGAAAAGAGATACAATAATACAGGGAGTCATTATGGTTCTCTTTTCTTTGTTTTATTTTTTACTTGTTGTTATTTTTTATATATAATGTTGTTAGCCTGTTACTAGCATTTCTTATTGGCTACCTCTGTCTCAAATATTAACTCATTTCTATTACCAAAGTATTTGCATGTGGTATTATCTTACCGGAGAAAGGGTCCAGACTTCTTCCCTGTTGGTCCTATCTCTTGAAACTCCTCCCTACTACTTTCTGAATCCTTCTTGTCTCCTAGTCCTGCCTATCTTGCTTTCCTAATGGCTGAAGTGCTTTATTCATTAACCAATATGAGAAACATATTTACAGAATGACATCTCTCAACATCTCCTCTTTTCTGTCTAAAATAAAAAGAATGGTTTAACCTTAAAATAGCAAAATATATAAGAAAACAGTTATCAAATAAGAACCACAGTTGGCAATGTTCAGTCTATTAACATTTAGCAATATTTAAAGAAAGTATTCTATCATCTATCCTATCTTTGTTCAGTCTAAATCCTATATATAACTTATCTTTAATCCTAACTGAGGAAAACTATAACCATTACTATCTTTCTTCAACTCTTTCAAAGAACACAGAATAATATATAAACTCTAGAAATGACAGAAAAATCTTGAAGTTCTTCTGTAATGTTCCATCTTCAGCCTATAGGCCATTTTGTGTCTGACAGACTCCTCAACAAAGCAGAAAACTTTAAACTGTCCTTCAGTATTGGCAGTTTGTCAGTCACTAATCTCTGTGTCCTGAAGACTGTCTGGCAGATTCTTTCATGAAGCAGAAACCTGTAGAACTATCCCTCCTGTTTCAACAGTCACTTTTCTGTGGGTCCTGCATGTCCAGTTTATACAGCATAAAGTCAAACAATCCAGACAAAGGTAGTATCTTTCCCAAATGGCTAGTCTTTTCATATGAAGTAAACTTCATAACATGTTTTTTCAATGTCCATCTTCGTTTCTGATGCAGGTGGTATTGCCAGGATCAGTTGTGCCTCACTGCCAAGAAAAATACTAAACCATTTTAAATGCCATATTCTGTAGATCTTTGAAAAGTTTGAAGTAGGCCTATCTAATAGAAATATATCTCTATATATCTAGAAAATGTAACACTATAAGTTTTAACTATTATAGATAGCTATCTATAATCTGTACTAAATTATACATTACATTTCTAAACAAGCTTTATAAACATAATACCTAAACAAGAGGAGAAATATACATGATAGGTTTTAAGAGAAATCTGGCACTAGGGAAATATACAGAAATACACAAGGTTGACCCCAACTAACAATCTAAGCAATAGTGGAGAGGCTACCTTAAATGCCCTTCCCTGATATTGAGATTGGTGACTATCTTATATACCATCCTAGAGCATTCATCCAGTAGCTGATGGAAGCAGAAGCAGATACTCACAGCTAGACACAGAGCTGAACTCTTCAATCCAGTTGCAAACAGGGAGAAGTGATGAGCAAAGGGGTTAAGACCAGGCTGGAGAAACCCATAGAAACTGGTGACCTGAACAATGGGGAGCCCATGGATTCCAGTCTGATAGCTGGGAAAACAGCATAGGGCCGACCCAGATTCTCTGTATGTGGTGTTAGTTAGAAAGAGTTGGCAGTCTACGGGGCCTCTGGTAGTGGATCATTATTTATCCCTAGTATAATAATGGACTTTGGGAGCATATTCCACATAAAGGGATACTCCCTCAGCCTAGACATGGGAGAGGGCCTGGGCCCTGCTCCAAATGATATGACAGACTTTGAAGACTACCCCATGGAAGGCCTCACCCTGCCTATGGAGCAGAAAGAGAATGGGATGGGTGTTATTTGTGGGAACACAGGAAGACTGGAGGGTGCGGGAACTGGGATTGTTTCATATATATATGCATGTATATGGCCCACAAATGTCCTTTAAAATTCTTAGTTCTCAAAACCATTTTAAGTTGTCTCAATCCTCTCCAAGATAGGGTAATGTGGATATAGTGATATAGTGCATACTTTGGTAATTCATTTACCTTATAGATAATTTTCATTCCTTTGTAGAAAATAAAATGCAACATTATTCAGTTGGTTTTGTTGTTCATTTTAATAATTAAATATAATGGTCTTAGTTATAGCCAATTTCCTTCTTAGTCTCATGGATATGATCATGGTTAATAAATCTAGCTCTTCCTGTCAAATAGAAAAATACCCAAGCTTTTAAAGTTCCTGTGTGCCTTTCTTCATTTACCTTCACAGATGATAATCAAACTTTATTAAAAATGGGAGAAATATTAGGGTAGAAAACTGAATACTGTATCAACACCTACAAATATTCTATGTCCAAGGCACTGACATCAAAATGAAGGAATTTGGTTGTAATAAAGCTTATAGGAATACTGAAGACTAGGTTGGTTTTATGCCTATGACGTCTGAGCTAGGAAACTAAGTGGTGAAATTCAATAGAGTGAATTCCATTTTCATATAATCATATGTGTTTCTCAACATCAGAATCCTAGTGACTAGATTCAAGGAATAGTTACTGTTAAAACAAGAAAATCTTTCCCCATGACCTTAGTGTGGGCTGGTCCATTGTCATCATATCCAGTTTATCAGATATCAAGTGATTAATTCTTTTATTTCAACTTTATCACCATAAATATAGATTAATCCTGTACTGCTTTTTGTCTTTTATTTTCTTTGCTATATCTCTTGCTTGGGGTATGAACTTGAACTGATCCCAAGTTAATCCTCCACAGACTGACTGACTCCATAGTCTCATGTCTAATCTGATTTGTTTGCTCTTCTTGTTGTTCAAACATTCCCAGATAAGTCTTACTTTTGTTCTTAGTGCATTCCAGGTCTGTAAAAGTGTATAGAAATTAACCTTTCTAACAAGACATTCGCAATTTTAGATTTTGCTATTACCTCCTTGTGCACCATTCTGTTTCTCTCTTTAGTATTTATAATTTATCTTTACAATGATTATTATCTTTTATAACATCTGATACTGTATAATATATACATATATGTTTTGCAATTTGAATTGTATTATTAGAGTAATTTTCCTCAATAGTATTATTTTTGACAGATTTTTTGTTTATCATATTTTTCACAGCATATTAAATACTTAAATGTCTATATCATGAACTAACTCTGCATGTAACTGTCAGTACATAAACATTTGACTATGCTAAGACCTATTTCTTGCCACTTTTACCTCTATTCCCAATTCTGGTGACCTCCATAAAATACTGTAACACATATGGTACATAGGTTGAAATACTTGCTTTATCCCCCAAAATTTACTATTTTATATATTGCCCCCATCTGCAGTCCTCTACTTCTCTGAGTAAGCAACAATAAACTTTGTTTTTGTAATTAATTTCTTTCTCATATCAGCTCAAAAACTTCACCAGGTTTTCCCAGGGCTACATGATTAGTTACAAGTCATGTTAAGTCACTCTTGATTAACCATTCTTTTATGTTGTTCCATAATCTATGCTCTCAAGAGACAATCAGAACAACTAGATTTTAAAATGCTTTTCTACACTTTTAGATGAAATAGTTGAAAATCCACAAAATATATTTTGATTTGACTATATGTCCAACTCTAAAAGCCTTGATGGAAATTTTATTGCATTGTTAGAATTTTGAATTTGATTTCATTTTTATGAAGAAAATACAAATCCACATTAAAAGTAGTTCTGCTCTTAATTATGGGGAGAAGTGCTTAGATCCCTTTTCAATGTACAGAGACATCAGTATTTATTTATTTAAGAAAATGGAGACATCTGGTTATGATACTAAGATTTGGCTTTTGAAGGATTCTAATGATTTTTGTATATGAAATGGTGGTGCAAGTATAATAAATCCAGACAGCAATATTTTAATTCGTTTAAGTTGCAGAAAGAATGGGCGTTTGGGGAGTATTAAACTCATATCACCAAAGGAAGACAAATAGTAAGCACTAGAACATCACCTTGGCATGACCACATTGAAATCTCTCAGGAAACAGTGATGGTCTTTTTGTACTCTTGGACAAGAAGAGCAAGTTGATCATTTCAGAGTCAATATGGTAAACAAGCTGAAAAATTCTATAGCTCAAACCCTGTGGTCTCTTTCAGACATATGGGTGCTAAAGAATGTCTTGATTTTCTTTCTTCTCATCTATATTTAGTGTGTTGGAAGTACCAATAAAATTTACATTTGGCATTGAGTCCATATATCACAAATAAAGGCAAACATCTTAAATCTACCAAAATTTCTGAATTCAAAAATATTTTGGGTCCTAAGTGTTTTGGATGAGATTCATTCAGCCTATATTAGTTTTTGTTTCTTTGCTTGTTTGGGGCGGTTTGTATCTGTTTAGGGTGTTAGTTAGAATGAAACCACAGATTGAATGAATAATATATTTCTATTTTATTTCTGTTAATTTTATTGATCTTAGGAACCCAAGGTAATTGACAGTGTGGTCAGACAACAGGTGTTAGAATTTCGATCGGGGGGGAGGGGGCTGTAAACTGTGAATTTCTTCTACTGAGATGACTAATGCTGCATTATTCCAGAGTTTTCTAAACTTGTAAATACTTGGATCTCCTATTTCATTCTGTAAACACTACTGATTCCATAGATATATAAATGCAAATGTACCAAGCTTTTTTTTAGGCTACCCACCATCTCCCAAATCATGACACAGAGGCATCTTAGTTTTGAATGCTCATCCTAGCTTTGGGCTGATTTCTGGCTAGCTCATTTAACTTAAATTAACCTAATTCTCTTTATCTACCATTTGCCTTGGGGCTGCTTACCTTTACTTACTTTCTTGCTGTATCTTTATCTGGGTAGCTAGTGGTTGCTTGGCTTCCTGACCCTGGAATATGTTCTGTTCTTTCCTCCTTCTTCTTTCTCTCTTTTTTTCCCCATTCTCCAGAGACTGGATTTCCCTTCCTAGTGATTCTCTATGCCTGCCAGCCCCACCTCTACTTTCTCCAGACTAACTGTTGGAAGTTCAGTTCTTTATTAGACCAATCAGATGCTTTAGGTAGGAAAAGTAAAACAAATGCATCACTTCTTTACATAATTAAACAAATGCAGCCAAAACAAAGGCACTGAATCTTTACACAGTTAAAATAACATTCCCTAGTGTAAACAAATATAACACACCATTGCCTAGATAAAATGATATCCCATAACAGACAAACTTAATTCAATGATGCTCATTTCTTCTTTGTGATACTATACTTATTTTTATAATTGTTATCAGCAGGAACTTGTAGTGAGTCTTTTATTTTTAAGAGTAAATATGTAAGCATCGTTTTAAAAATAATTTTATTAACTTTTATATTACTTATTACCTACTACATTTTGGACATACATTAAGTTTCAACTGAAATATCAATAATAATAAATACTGGCAAAACAGAAATGTAAGTTAAATTATTTTTCTATGCAAAAATTATAGAAATTTTAAAAGATGAAAATTTTATTATTATATATTTATGATATTTTTAAAAAGAGTCTGACTTTTTTTACACTTGGTTACAGGTTGCAGGACAATAAAATAGTTATTGTCCTTAGAAAATAATTTTATACCTTTAATTTATTTATTACCAAGAAATATTATCTTTTCTTTTTCAAAACCGAATTCATTGTGTGGTATGTGGTGTTTTAGTCATCCATATATTCACAGTTATTTCAGTATGTTTCAAATAAATAACCAACCGAGTTATGAATTAAACTTTTGGGAAATAGCAGGTGTTAAAGAAGGAAGTATCATTTTCTTCAGTGATGTGGCCATTGATAAATTGCCCTTCTCTCAATAGATGACACCATACCAATGCTTCAGCAAGAAACCTAATTAAATTCAATGTGTCTCAAATACACAAAAAGAAAATTTTAGGAAGGGGATTTGCTGGAAGATAGCTGTCAGAAGAAGGGAGAAAGTGGCAGAGGGAATGGGGGAGTGACAAGGACAAAATTTATTAACTAAATATATGAAATTTAGAAAGTATCTATATCCATACCTGTGTATTCTGGCATATAGATGTATTTTCCTTGCATAGTTTCTAGATAACACATTAATATTTTCATGTAAGAATATATACTTAACAATTTATGTGGTGTCTTTTCAGAGAAAGACATAGAATCTAGGGAGTGCTTAGGGATGCTAAATCATTAGAATCTTTGAAGTGTTTAGGGATGCTAAATATAAGGTCCAGGATTCAATTATGAGTGTTCAATGACTCAAGAGAGAATAGCTCTTTGTCGGAATTAAGTGGTTTTGTCTGAAAATAGTATGTGTCTTATGAAAGAGTCTACTGAAATGTTGTGCTGTGAGCACTAATGACAAAAATTTTGAGGGTGGTTGTTTCATTTCAATTACACAGCAATAAATATTTGTGTTTTCTCTTATCATTTTGAGGTGCCTTATACCATTTAAAGATAAAAACTAAATATTGATTTTATTATTAATCTACCTCTCTCCCCCTCTTTTCTTCTTTTTCTCTCTTTCTCTCTGTGCACTCTCTCCCCTTGCTTGTCTCCTCTATATAATGTGCATTTTCCTTTCTTCTACATGTCTACCTTACTCAAACCACCCTTTGATCATCTTCTCCCCAAACCTACTTTTCCCTCCCGCTCACTGGCCCTCCTCAAACACTTCCTATCTCTCTCCATCTTTTCTTTCTTCCCACCATAATCCCATCCTCCTTTGCTCCTCTTTCTGTTAATTTTCCTATCTTCCTGTTCTCTTTCTTCCTTTCTGTCTTTCTTTCCAGATGACACGAGAACAATACATACTGGCAACACAACAGAACAAGTTGCCAAGAACTGAAAATGCACAACTGTACCCTGTGGGGATTTATGGATGGCGAAAGAGGTGCTTATACTTCTTTGTCCTTCTGCTGTTGGTTACCATGATAGTTAACATAGCCATGACAATATGGATATTGAAGGTTATGAATTTCACTGTGGTAAGTACCACCATGATTTTACATCTATTGCTTTGGGATCAAAGATGGTTGTTGTTATTTTCAATTGCAAATGATTCATTTTATTCTTCACAAGAATATACTTTAAAGTTTCCAAAGTTATCATAAATTTTACTTTAATATATCTCTGAATATATTTAGATTTGGCATGTATATGATATTCTATCTGTAATTTAAGACTGGAAAATTTAGATTTTTATAATCAAAGAGTAACTTGATTCATAAACAATTTATGTATTTATATAATAATTTTAATTAATGATTGTTATACTTGAACAGCAAAAAAAGACCTTTTAAACTTTAATATTCTGAAACAAAACTGTCTTGGGTTATTCTTAATATTGTTCATGATTCCGTATTTATCTTTATTTGCCTTATATGTGTTAGACATTTTCCACTGATGAATGAATTATTACTGACCTACCAAGGTTGTATCATTTCTTCAAATGTAAACTTGGTATATAGAAGATAAAACAGAAATAGACCACAAATGAAAATATTTAATGATTAGTAACAGCTTATTAGAAAAATGATTCTGGAACTTATTGGTGAGTTTGGATTCACATTACTGAATGTTTATAATAAATCCATGTGTGTGACTCGAATAAGAATAACTTGTCAACTTAGAAAAGTCAAGCTTAGCTCAGTTTACATTTTCAAACTCAAGGCTTAAACATTTCAGACCTCCTTTTAAGGCATTCTGTGTGTCTTTGCTCACACAGCTAAGCTATATTTGCTTCCAGGGGTATATCTTGCTACTTGCACTCTTTTTTATTTCATTTTATGAATTCACAAATGCAAATCTAAAGTTGGCTGATGTGATTCCATTGAGTTTCATGTATTAAACTGGTTATTTTTTAAATACTACTGGATAGTGAATTTAACAATGACAACAAAAATCCCTTTCTGACTCTGCTAACACAATTTTTTGTTCTGAAATAGATTATCAAAGTGAAAATGCACTAAGCATCATGTCACAGTGTAGGGTGGGTGCAGAAAGACCTGAATAGGAGAGTGGTCTAATCTACCACCCAAGAGAAACACAGTTACAAATCATAGTTCAAGAAAATACAAAAAAATGAGCTCAGAAATGATTCCATTAGTTCTGAGATTTTGCAGGTGCTTAAAATAGACATAAACTATAAGGAGAAAACCTGGGCAAGCAGGAAGCTCATGTGTGTTTTCTAAAGCAAACAAGCAAAACATATTGTAGACATGATTTGGAATCTACGGTTTTGGATCAGGACAAGGAATTCTGTAGGAGGTGAGGTGCGATGTTAAAATTTACATCTACCAATAGGTTACCTAACCAAGAAGTTTTCTTTTATTATTAATTTTAAAAATAAAAATGTAATTACAATATAATTGCTATGTAGGTATAAGTATTTCCTTATATACTGTGTTTTTGAAAAATAAAACAACTTGAATATTTTTAATGAAATAAATATTTTTTAACTATTACATGCCAATAGCTTGATTTTCTCTATCAAAAGCCATCTGTCGGTTTATGAAAGAGCAGGTCAGCTCTGTGACACTAGAGAGGCTTGCTTCCACCTGGGGACCACAAAGTGGGAATGTTTAGGTTCAAGCCAGGTTACCTTCTAGAACATATTTAAATTAATTAGAATGTATACTAACCACATAATTACATGGCTGTGTGCCTCACACTCTTAGGACATTGCCCCATGCTGACACAAAGGCCTACAAAGCCATTCTTGATTTGTAATTGAAAGCAACACCTGTGTCTTCAAGATTCTTGTAAGCCTTGGGGTTTCTGTCACACATGAATCTACATAATTTCAGCCCCAGCTGGCCCAAATTTAAATGCCAGCATATAGCAGCATTGTCTTGGGGTTAATGAAAAGTGACAGTGTTTTGTTTTTTCCTCTCATGGTTTTATTTTCATTTGTTGATTTTTACCTCACTTACTTTTTAAATCTGGATTTTATCTATGTTAAAATAGAACTGCCCCCTCTTTAACTACTGAACTATTTGCACATGGCCTCATGAAACAACATTATGATTATGTTAAGATAGTATTTCTAATTACCAACCTATCCCGATATAGTTTTCATAATTTTCAGAGAAATTTAGGGTTTAAGTCATTGAATGTTTTTTTTCATTGTATATAGATTATTATAAATTAAATGCAATTACGAAATCTGGACTAAGTTTTAATCCTCTTACATACAGCAGTACAAGTGAACTTCATGCTTTCTTCATGCAGTGTTTTCAAATTATTTGCCTACAGTATACCAGACCTTGTTGCTCTACTTTGACTAGGAACAGAAAATAATGCACAAATTATTTGGGGAGTCTTGTTGACTGTACAAAATGTATTTCATTTTCATTGTAACTGCTACCTTCCATACATGGGAATATTCAGTTGTTAACATCCTTTATTCAGGCAAGATAGACCTGTTATTCTTTTCAAAATAGTGAGTTTTCATCACAGAAAGGATACCTAATGGCACGTTTTATGATGTTGACTCAATTGCATCATAGTGCCTGGTGCTACACATGGTCTGTGTGATTAATGTGACATTAACTTTCAGTTCTTTTTGTGACAAATAAAATCATTCTCTTTATTGAGATGCATAGTAGAAGAAAGCCAAGAAGAAGGAAATGAGTTAATACTGCTGGGTGAAAAGAATAGGAGAAATATAAATAATATTCCATATCTATGAGAGATAACAATAATAGGACTGAATTGAAGGGGGATATTCAAGCTCATTCTCCAAGGATCAGTAAAACCCAGCTAAAACAGGATTTGTTGATGTCAGTCCGTTAACTGGTATACTTTGTGGCTCAATGTAAGTCTACCTATATAGTCTTTCAGATCCCATTCTAGGTAAATCAACTATGTATTTGACAACTGAAATTTTTGTAGCCATGAAGTATTTATTTTAATGACAACGAAAATCATTTGTATACATCTCCTGCAGTATAAATTTATAGGATATACCAAGTAGCTAGTAATAAGTTATGGGGTAAGTTGAAAAGGCAAATGGGGGATACATGTCTTCATAATACTTTGTATGCATTTATGGGATTACCATAAATAAATAACAACTACTTTTTAAATAATGGAGTAAAAATGTCATCTACTAAGTGAAAAGATATCATAAATTCATGAACTCCTGGCATAGAAACTAGTGATTCACTGTGTTGAAATTAATGAAAATAACCAGCTATGGTAGACTTCTCAAATACATACCTGAAATGTGGTATTATTAATTGAATGAATGTTTGTCTGAAAGGAAGTCCTGGAAAGAAGTTTGAGTATTTTAGTCGTTTTGAATGAAAGGAATACCATGAAACCTATAATTCAAACATCTATTTATTGTTGAAGTCATTTTCCCAAACATCACATCTATCTTGACATTTAGTATATGCTCCAATTAGTCTTATAATGATGGACTGTATTTGTTTGTTTTTGTTGTTGTTGTTTGTTTGTTTTTGTTTTAGAGATAGGATTTCTCTGTTTAGCTTTGTAGACCAGGCTGTCCTCAAACTCAGCTACATCTACCTCTGCCTCCTGAGTGCTGAGATTAAAGACATGAAACAGTTACCGTATGATATCATTTTTAGTATCCTCATATTATTATGTAGTCTTCTATCTGAGTTCTGGGTCTATTATTTTAATCCTAAATAAATTTATTATTATGATATTGTGTTATCTATTTATTTTAAATGCTATATTAGTAATATATCAATTCATTAATATGTTATATACATGTTTAATCAAATTTTTAAAATCGTTTTACGTTAATGACTTAAAGTCAGAAGAGATAGGTGGAATATTTTGTACAAGAGTAATTTAATCACCAGCTTTTCTTTATTTTCAGCGTTACACATTATATCAGCTCAGAATAACCAATCGTTCCAGAATAATATTTTCACTTTATGATTATAGGCTAGAGAGTGGTTTCTGCTTTATCTGTTGTGTTTTGATTTCTTCAAGAAATTTTCTTCTGAATTTCAGATTATAAATATTACCCATATTTATTCATGAAAATGTCTCTGAGGATACAATCTTGTGGTACTTTGCTCAATAAGTTCCATCTCTTGTCAAACTTGAGACCAGTGATATTTATCTTCATCATTTGTCTAGTGCTTTCATCAATCTATCCAATAAGGCTAAGTACACTTACAACATGATCTTGCTAGTTAATATGTCCTTTCATAACTTTCTCGCCACACTCTCTAAATCAAATCATTTTTAAGTGAAGTTTTCCATCTCCTTTTAACTTTGATAGTCATACCTAATATGTAAAAATGAAAACAGATATATTGGAAGTTGAAATTTGAAATAACCATAGGTTAAATTTGCTTTCTTATTTTTTCCTTCCCATATTCATTACAATTAGTTTACTTTCATTGTTGTGTTCCCTATACTCTAGACAAAATATAACCTTGGTGGAACTAAAAGCTCTTATTCCCTGAATGGATGAAGTACAATTTATTCATTTACTGTTGTAGGTTTCTTAGAATAAAATCTCCTCTGTTTATTTACCTTTTTAATAATATGTTTACTTTGTCATTTTGTTGTTTGGTTGTTTAATTTCCCATTACAAACAATGATCCTACAAATGTCCCTATAAATCACTATTGATGGTAGGTACACAAGTACAAGCTCATTAAATTCTGTGGCTAAATTACAAGTCCAATAACTTGGACATTTATTGTCATGTTTAATTCCCAAAGTGGTTGAGGTTTCTTTGATTGTCATTACCAGTCTAATCTTTTTCAGACAAGGAAGGTAACCTTAAACTTAAACCTCAGTTTGAATGCCTTTGGAAATCTTTTTATATCTATTTTTTGCTCTCTTTCTGGAACAATTATTATTTTATTTATTTAATTAATGTCTTTATTCATACAACTTTTCCTTGTGATAGGATTTAACATGTTGTATTAGATAAGTTATGATTGTCAATCTAAATATGCTTATCTTTTCTATCACTGTCACCTTTAGATTGCACTAAATCTCAGAATAGAGGTAAAATTACTTATATTAGGACCTGCCAGGCATTTTGAATGTGTTGTTTTCAATATATGTCTGAACCTTTGTAATAAAAAATGATCCAGTTTATATTCCAGAAAGATCTCAGTTTAATGCTTTATTTTTACTCAGTAAAACAGGTATAGAAAATGATTTTAGAAAAATTACTTCGAATTGCAACCCATTCCCTGTTATTTGGAATCTCCTCTCCTCCTATTTACAAAGAGCATAACTCCAGGACTTTCTTTCAGTTGAAGTAACTACTTTGTGGAACAGGAAAATAAATATATTCATCCTCTCCCAGAACTACAAAGTACTTAGGGAAGATAATTATAAGTGAAAGTCCAATTATTAGCTTAAATCCCAACAGAAAAAACTATGAACATGAGATTTTTCTAGACACACACACACACACACACACACACACACACACACACACACGCGTGCATACACAATGTTTTATGTGAGTTCAGATTAAAAAACAAAAAAAAAAAAAAAAAAACACACTCTGTCTTGAGGAAAGATGAACATTGTCTCCATAGACTAACAGTTACTAGTAAATTCTAGAACTTCATGCCTGGATCCTCTGTAATCCTATTTGTTCTCAAACCATCTAGAAATATGAAATTTGCCTCCAGATATTAGAGAAAATAACTGTGGTTCTAGACTCTAAACTCCTCCTACTAGGGCTTCTACATGCCCATCACAGTCAACATAACCTAATCAAATACCTTAATCAGTAGAAACCAGAATGAAGATCTTGGATTTATATATTCCTGTCATCACTTCATTGCTGATAAGATTTTCTAGGTTGTTTGTTGACCCAATGTAGTTGTGTGTGAATTTCTCTCTATGTATTTGATTAAATATAAATGGTAAAAGGTGACATGCACACATACACTAAAGAAACATTTCACTGATTTCTAGAGAAAATTGAGAAGTGTCAAAAACAGAATAATAGTAGAAGCATGGATCCCAAAGCCAAACTTTTTTTTTTGGTTCAGATTCTGGTACATTTATGTATTTATTATTTTTTACTTCTTTATTACCTAAGTTACACTTATTTATGTTGTGGCTCAACTTCCTACTTTGTGGAATGGATATAATACTTTAGCAACTTTCACTAAGTTGGTGAATAAATCACAAGAAAGAAAAGTGCTTACAATTTTATTCATTTTCTTTTGATCCATCCTGAGAGAAACAAGCAAGACTATTTGAAAACGACCACCTTTTCTAATGTGTCTGAGAATACCATAATTCAGGACAGATAAAAGAATTTCTATGAAGGTATGTGAATAAGTAAGTCAATGAATGAGTTTATCTAGTTAATAATGATGGTGTTCTTAAGGGGTAAAGTCATTAGTCCCTGAGGCCATGTTTGGTTATTTAGCATGGTAATTTTGGGCTACTCTTGGGTTCCAGATTCTTCATCTCTGAGAAAGTGCTAACACTACTAACTGCATAAAACTATAGTGAGTACAAAATGAGTGACCCTGTTTAAAAAGTTTAAAGTCAATTTTCATAGTTTTTGAGAAATTATCATCTGCATTGAATGCCAAATATTAAGCCAATGAATTGTGAGTGGTAAATAATAAGTTGTTTTGTTTGGTACTTTTATTTTATGCGTGAAGCATCTTATTTAGATTAGAAAAGGGTAATAAATATTTCTTATATAATTCTAATGAAATGGTTAGATAGTTAAAATACTTTATAACCTGTGAGAAACAGGTATTCTGTCAAGAGCCAGCACTATTTTGATGACAATAAGCTACTTGTTTTCCAAGCTAGCATGATCAAAAGGCAAATTTTTGGGCCCTTCTGCCACAAACCTGTTTTCTTTTTGAGTTTCATTAAAATACACTATAGCTAATTTACTTTTGGAACTTAAAGTGAGATGCCTATTCTTGATTGTAAATATTACAGGTTTCTATAATAATCATAGTATGGATGAGTCAAGCTTCCCATAAGTTTTGTGCCCATTACATTTATCCATATTATCATTACCAAAAATGAAGTCTCTCACTTATTTTCTTACATATTGAGAATCTGCAGGTGTCTAAGATTTTTTTTAGATCAACTTAAATAGCAAGAATAGAGTTGGTTCACATGTTGGATGCACTGTCTATGAGACAGAACAGCTGCCATTATAACCGGGTTGAGATATTGTACTATAAATTAGTTTTAGATTGCCCTTAGGTTATAATATTTTAAAATATGAGAGTAAGTTTTAAGATACCAGGAACTCAGATTAAACAAGCATATTGTAAATTTTCAAGAATATATGTTACATAGGCCAGAGAATATTGGATGACATGATGTACAAAACTCTATCCTATACAGCTTGGAAGATGAAAACAGCTGGAGCGGGAAAATATGATCCCCCTAGTCATACTAGCTAAAATCATGTTGTGTGCTTTCAAAGTGTGAGTGTGCACACACAAAAGTGCTTTGAACTGTGGAAGTCAGAGGACAGCTTTATGGAGATGGTTTTCACTTCCCACTTTATGGAGGTACAGGTCTCTCTCGCTGCCAGCAAACTTCAGACTAGCTGGCCCTCAAGCCTCTGACCAATACTCCTGTCTCTTGCTCTTAACTTACCAGCGAGTGCTGGATTCCAGATGCAGGTGGCTGTATCTGTCTTTTTACCCTGTACGGAACTCAGGCTTCTACAACTATTATTCAGTTACAACACTTTCAGTGCAGCATAAATTTCAACTTACACGTAAAACAGCTTTGTTTATTGATACTATCTTTACAGAATAGATAGAGATTTCCAGAAAGCACATTTTAGCCTCCTGGTTGCTGTGTAAGCTTTGTACTACTTGCATGATATGTTCCTGAGCATTAAGTAATTGACTATGAAGGTAACTTAGGACTGACCATGAACGTCTGTGAAACTTCCTGCACGGTCCTTTACTTTTTCCCGACTCATTCCTCAGTGCATGGCTCGTGGTGCTCATCAAGGAGGAGGTGGAGCACCACAATCTGGAGGGAGACTGTGTTTCTGTGAAGAGTGGGTCCCCCAGCAGTTAGCTACAAGGCTGAAGAGTGGCGTGTGGATTTATTACAGAGTTTATGATAGTGAATGATTTAGTTAATGTGGCAAGACCGCTTCCATTATAGCCCTCTGTTTCTACCTCCTCATAATTTTCTGACAAATTGTCGCTCTCAGATGAAATTTTTCATGCTTAGTTTTAGCCCAGCAGTACATATTCTTTCACTGACTTTATAAAGAAAAAATTTAGTCGTTTTTATCAAAATTCAAACAACTACTAAGGGGTAGGTTTTTTCTTCTTTTTCCTGAAAAACAAAATCTGTCAAAAGAGTAACTATAAACAATATGTACCATGTGAAACATGAGGGTCATCAGAATATAAGCTATGCCGCAGAAGAGAAACAAGGCTTAAAAAGTCATTTAGGGCCCAGCACAATACCTCAGCACAGCACTAAAGGGACTCACCACCAAATGTGAGCATCTGAATTCGATCTGCAGGACACACATGAGAGAAGGAGAGAGCTGACTTGGCAAACTGTCTCAAACACACATGTGCAAGCAGGTGCACACGCACGCACACACACACACACACACACACACACACACACACACACACACACACACACATACCACCACCACCACCACCACCACCACCACCACCACCACCATCACACAAATGGGAAATAAAATTAAGCCTTCAATATTCTTTAAAATGGAATCCAGAGCAAGCCTAAAACCAAGGCACTGAAACTCATGCAATAACTGTCTTGTATATTTAATATTTCTAATAAAAACAGAGGTAGTTATTGGAATATGGTTATACACGGGGGGGAAGGAGTAATAGATAGATAACAATATCTGTATCATAAATTCAATGTGCTTTAAATGTTTTCATTTGTCTATTTCTGATTTGGTAATAGAGTAGAGATCACATAGAAATAACTAGCATGTATAGCATCTGAATCATTTTCAAACTTGGTCAAGTAAGTTTTGAATATAAAACATTCTGTAAAACAGGCACACTGGATTAGGAAGTATTAATTATTATTTTTAATACACAGTCTGTACTTTCAAAATCATCTTATTTCACTCCTGGATTCAGACAATTTTATTTTGAAAAATAAACTTTGATCTATTTCATTTGTAGAGATTCATTCATCAATTCAATAAGTAGTCTGTGATGGAAATGAATGTTGAAAAACAGTGACAGAAATTAATCAAAATTTAACTAAGGAAAAATATATTTAAAATTTCAGTATTGATATGAAACACCATACTCTGAGATTGTATGAACCTGATATAAATTATTGTGTTTATAAATAAATTTTGCTTTACAAATATAATTTGATAATGTATTCAAATAAAAGAATCATATCATTGATCTTCATTTACATTACATTTCAAAATTAAAAGCTTTAGTTTTTCAAAATGATTAGTGACATTTCAAAACAAAAATGACATCAATGTATTTCCTATATTTTGCCAATTTCAACATGAAAATAAAAGATTTGGGGAAATGAAGCCAAAGCCCTTCTTAATTTGCTTCTAATCTTTATTTATTGATGCCTTTTTAAATTGTGTGGGTGGCATCTACATGTGCACCTGTAGCTGTCAGAGCGGAACTTCAGGGAGCAGGCTTTCTCTTATGCCAAAGGAACAGAAGACATAAGACTAGTACTTAAAACTGTACAGCATCTTTGTGTTTTTGTTGTTTGTTTTTGCCTTTTTTTCTCTTTTGTGAGTTGTCTTATTCATCAAAGAAACATATTTTTTATTCATAGAATTCATATCTTTACTCATTTACTCATTTGTCAGTATTTCAACATAGCAATCTCAAAATCCTAGGATATTGCTTAAAAGAGGTGACATGGGATTATTCTCCATTTAAGGAATATATGCAATCATTTCACAATAATTGCCCTCAAAATACAAATCACACTTTGATGATTTTTCTAAACTTAATTTTATGTCCTTTAATTTTTCATAGTATCATAAATCAATACATGGCAATAAAAAATATTGGTCAATACATGGTCATATAAAAATACTACTTACCACTTATTCAAAAATGCTTACTTTTGTATGACTAACATAATGTCAAGAGAAAGAATTATGTCAGCAACTGTCCTTGCACTTAGATATAAAGCCATAGGATGATGAAGGTTTCTTCATATGAATGCCTTTATTATCAGAGTCAAGCACAGTGGCCATGAAAGCATTATGCTATCTATGCTTAAGGTAACTCTTTTTGTTTGTTTCTGTTTTTCAAGATAGGGTTTCTCTATGAAACATTCATGTCTTCTTCATTTCAGTTACTAATGTTATACTCACATGTTAAATTAACATTTGCAAAGATGTGCAAATACCAAAGGGTGCCACTAGAATTTGAACACAGAGTTGGGATGCTGTTACTATTCTTGTTTGTATTTCATTAAGTAGATCCAAGAAATTTTTTATCAGACAAGAAACTTTAATATAAATAAATATTTGATACAAAATCATTGGCTAGAGACACAAATTTTCATTATTATTATGTTTGCATGATCCCATGCTCACAAAATTCTCTTGATACAGTACATGATTTGTGTGTGTTGACTAGGTCAATCATTGATAGGTAAGAGAAAAAGAGAAGGGGGGGTTAGAAAGCACTTGATGTAAGATGACACAGCTAGAGATGAATGTATTGTTCTACTTAGAAATTCTGCAGGGCATAGAAAAAGTTGCTCATCTGAATATTAAAATTTCTCTATTTCTTTTGTTTTGATTCTCTTTTCTTAAGGCTGGCAGGCTTGCTCTGCACTCTCTTAGATATAATACTCTCTCATAATTTCAGTTTTCAGGTGATATATCAATGTTCTCCTCAAGCCAGCAGTGTCTTTTGTCCCTGAAATTATGTGTTACTATTGTGCTTCCATAGCCAGCCAGGGACAATACATTCTTGCCCTTGGACCTACTCCTATTTGAGTAGCTTAGATTCACTGCTTTCTGAAATAGCCAATCTCCCAGAAGAAGAGTTTGGCCAAGAACATCCAGTTTTCTCATTCTTAGCTGTCTGTGTTACATTTACTTGGACTTGGGGTTGCAAGAGTTAAGTTTACACGCTTCTGAATGATGTTAGTTACTGTGCCAGCCAGATCACTCACAGACAAGTAACTATACTTAACACAAAACTTACTCTGAAACCTTAGTGACTGATGTCTAAGTTAATTTATTAAAAATTCTTTTTAAAAATGAAAATTTATTTTAATAATATTTTCTAAACTAATCATACATTAAAAATTTCTCAAAGTGCCTTATGAAGGAAGAAACTATGTCAAAAAATACAATAACACACAAATCATTTAAGGAATTTGTATGACCAATTCACTAGAATTGTGCTTTTCTCTTCAAATTTTGCAGTTGGAAGTCTACAGTAATGTTATAATGAATCTCTTTGCAGCAATAATTAACTGAATAACTATTTCTAAATTATCTGTTTGCTATATTGAAATATTTTAAATAGTCACTCTACTAATTACTCTGTAGAATAGGATTCAATGTAAAAAGCCCGGCTATGCCAATAGGACATTCAGCTAACACTGGTGCTCCACACGGTGAGACAAAATCAACAAACACTCTTCTTGACAGAAATTATAAATAATACTATCACATTTGCTTAATAAATCATCTCAATCTAGTCACAATTGAGAATTATAAAAATTATATTTATTTTTATATATTAATGAAATTTATTTCATCTGCATTTTCATTTTGCCCTTTGGACTTTTAAGAACATGTAATTTGTTATGAAGGTTCAAATAATTATTGTAATACTATATCAAGTATATAAATGTCTTCATATACTAGAAAATGAAGAAATATTCATTTTAATATCTCTTAGATTAAGCATTTGGAAGATTTAAGATGTTGAACCAATCCAATTGTTTATATGTTGAAAGCCTAATATCAGACATTGCCTATTTCAGTCAATGTGAATTCATGATTCACAAAATAATTTTCCTTTAATTAGCATTCCTCATAAGAATTCCAAATGGAATAAATTTAAATTGCATTACACTATTTAGAAATGAGTTTCTACAAAGAGAATCTAATATTTTTAAATGTAATTATTGTTTGCAATGAGGAAAAGATTATAGAAATGCTTGAGGAGTTAATGTCCAAAGAGTTTGTGATACAACGTACAATATTGCTAAAAATGTACTGTTTGTGAGGGGGGATATATCTAACATTCAGATCTCATGAAAAATCATGATAACACTGGGGCAAAAATTAGATGTATTTATTTAAAGGTAGGTGGATCAAAAGTAGACCTCTCAGTTATAAATCCAAGTGTTCCATTAACAGGTATGATTATATAAACAGTAATTCTGGAAAAGGTGAACAGGTCTTACAGGATTTCACTACCAAGTGATTGAAGCTGACAGCCCTATGTTATTTGCAAAGGGGACTTCACGGGTAGTTGGGAACAGATGCTAAACAATATGGCAATCTGACTTCATAATGCTCATGAATGCCAGCTCCTGGAAGGCTTTATGAGGTCAGAGGATTAGTAAAACTGTAGTCAGCAGGAAAACAGGGTTTGTAAGGCGAGAGTGCCAAGCAGGTGTGCTGTAATGAAGTAGGCATGGGTTTCCCCAGGTGTGTCTTGTTTACCCTTCAGCTTTTGCCAGTAGGAGAAGTAGGAGAAAATAAGGCTTAGATAATTTAACTCACAAAATAGATTTTATTAACATTGAATAAGAAATAAACATATATACTGAACATGTGTACTGTGCCTAAGGGTAATGATATGTGTACTCTACATATTAATGAATGTAAGAATGGTATCTGATGTATATTCATATATAGATATGAAGCATGAAAACATATAGGTGGTAAATAATGCAATTATGAAATGCACTTTTAATGTAATATTGTTAAAAATGCTATGCTTGAAATTAATATTTATTAATTTTTTGTGTAATTAATGCTTCATGCAACACTAAAATTATCAGGCATTTTATCATTTCAATTTGCAGACTTGTTTTTCAAAAAGAAAACAATATTTGTTTTTTACTGCAACACTGGAACTTTTATCTCATTTTGACATTTCTAGAAATAAAGATAAAGAATAATATATCAATACTGCATAAATTTCTGAGACTTGTGATTGTAGCTGCCAATTAGAGACATCTGTGCCAATGACTCTATGCATGTTATATTGAGGTAGACCAACTTTACACATTGTGTAAAAAATTTACTTGAATTTCACAGAATCACACAATAATCTTATGTATATTCATCCAACTTCTTTGTCTGCTATGAATATACTTACACTGAATATGTGCTAGTATTTATTTGAAATATTATGATTATGTACTACTAAACATGATAAGTGGTTTTTCAATGATTGAGGACACTATTTATCCTGTTAACATGTTTTTAAGGACATTAATCACCAGACAATAATAAATAACTTTGCCTTTAATTTTATTAAATGAAAATAATGCTATTAATGTTGTATAGATGGATAGATAGATGATAGATAGGTAAGTAGATAGAAGGTAGATAGATAGATAGATAGATAGATAGATAGATGCCAAAAGCAGGATCCCTGCAGTATCATTTGTCATTTATATTTTGTATCATTCTATCTTATGGGTGGTATCTGGTGTACATTGTATGATTTGTGAAACTCAACTATGTTTGGTCTTCTTATATTTTACTTTAACATTGGGAAATAACTCCAGTTTTAATAGTATTTTAATTTGCGATATATTTACTTTGTGTGTGTGTGTGTGTGTGTGTGTGTGTGTGTGTGTGTTGGTGAATGATAGTAACAATCAATTTCCATAGAGTGTAGCATAAGTCTGTAGTGATATGTGCAAATTAAATTAAACTATCTATGGTAGATCATCACCATGTAAATTAGTAGTTTTGTCCTAAGATATGAAAATGACCCTTAGTATTTGAGTGGTATTGCTTTTAATACTTTTCACACAATAATTATATAGTAGATGTGCTAGAAAATGAAAGATAATGTGTTGGCTTTTTCAAAAAGTGTTTCTAGTTCCTAATTAGAAATTAGTTACTACTTAGGGAATAGAAGACTGCTTTCTTTCTAGAACAAGACACTACTACATTTAGTGCATGTACTTTAGATATCCAGAAGAGAAGAAAGCCATTCAAATACAATAAGAGGAGGGAGACTGGATTTTTAGGTTTGAATAGGTAAAATTAAAGGTTCTTTGTCTTCTGGTGAAGGGGGTGTTAAATCTATACAACTCTTAATTTATTTTTTTTTCTTTCAGTGACAAAACTATGACTACCAGTAAGTAATTGAGGGCAAAAAAACCCCAATTATTTGGCTTAAGTGTCCAAACCACAATCCATCATAGTGGGAAGTCAGGAAAAGGAGTCCAGCAAGCTAGGAAACCGTAGTTGTGTACAGAAGCAGATCTTGGAGGCACACTGATTTCTTTATCTCTCCCATGGTTGGGTCAGCCATTTTCCTAATGTGACTCAGGATCCCCTTCCCATTGGTGTTACTATCCATAGTGAGTATTAATTAATTATTAGTCATGATCAATGCATTAATCGTTAAACAAGACAATACCCCATAGTCCTGCCTCTAGGCCAAGCTCATGTAGGAATATTCTCAATGGATTGTCCTCTTTCCAGATAAACAGACTGTGTCAATATGACAGAAATATCATCAGCACATATTATGAATAAAGGCATAGGAAAGGATAACATTTCTCCATGTACAATAACATAGATGGACCTGAAATTATTTGGTTAGATGAAATGACTTTGATACTGAACTAAAAATAAAATAGATCACATGCAGATCACCAGAGGCTGAAGAGAGTGAGGAAGGGTAATGAAATCAGTATCTTCCAAAAAAATGTAGATTGACAAGAGAAATAAATTCCAATGTTTTATTGTACAGTAGTGTGCATATAGTTAATGATGCATTTTATGCTTCAATAGCCTAAGTGAAGTAACTTAGTGCTTGCCCAAAAAGAACCTCATAGAAAATTGAGGTGCCAATTGTGTGAATTAAGTTGATGTTAATTAATATATTAATTAATATACAAAACTATTTAGAAGAGTCCAGAGTATTTTTCTTGTTCTATCTATGATTGTTGTCAGGGTACCATTAGTAAGATCCTCAAATGACAGGTTCAATTTAAAAAAATCATTTCTTAAAATTTATGATGGTTTTCCAACTGCTGTTGAAATTAAAATAAATATAGTCTTCACTTTCATGTGAGGTTGTACAACTAACTATAATGACATAAAAGGAGGGTTAATAAGTAATACATCAATACCACATTTTAGATTTTCTTGTGTTGAGACATTATAAGATAGCATTTTGATTTTTGCATTTCTTCTTCTTTGCTAATCTAAGAAGGATCTGATTACCATTATATAATTACAGCATAAATATAGTTGAAGAATATTATCAAATAAAAATAAAGCTTGGCGAACAGCAACATATGTGTGTGTGTGTACATATATATATATATGTATATACATATACATATATATATATATATATGTCTTTAATTGTGTGTTCAGTAAATCTTATTAATTCATGGGCATTAAAAATATGTAAAGAAAGATTTCACAATACTCATGTATATGTGTGTAATCTTGCTGAATGATGAGCAAGCTATGTTCATCATGAGGAATGTGTTAATATGTTATGCTATATTATTCCAAATTGTACTTATTCACGGTTACATGGTTTTGGATGTCCTAGAATAAATATTACATTTTGTTGTTAGCAGCCATGTGTGTGCTAGGTCTCTTCAAGACCAGCAAGTACTCTTTACCACAAAGCCATTGCTGCAGGCTCCCAATATGTCTTTTTAATAATACAATTTCAATGACCATATGGTAAAAAAATTACCTTAGTTTTCCTATAATTCAATTGATTGTTTGCACAAATATTCTTTATTATATAGACATCCTATCTCATTCTTTGCACATGTATGTTATTTTGTCATAAATATACAACCAGCTGCCTTTCTTAAATTAGTTCATACAATTTTATGTAATAGTATATTATATGGAGAATTTGACATTCTTAAATTGAGGAATTCTCTCTTGGTAGGTTATTAGATCACAGAAACAAATTGAAAAGTAATAAATGACATAGAAACAAATTGAAATACACTCAGAGCCATTCATCTTCAATGTAAAACAAAACAAATTACTTATCAAATTGAAAATAACCAATATGTGTTATAATAAATTGTACTCCTAATCATGCCTAAAAGCTGCCTCACTTCCCGGCCATTATTGGACGTATAAATCAAATAGCTTAGCTTAATTTCCGTAAGCCACATTTACAAATACTTCAGAATCATAACAATGCAGCCATTTCATTAATCAAACATAAATTTACAAAGAGAAATATATTTACATAATAATGCATCTTGTATATTTTTATTATAATTAATTATAAATCATCTAAATTGGGTTGACAAGATTATTTCTACAGTAAAAAACATTAATAAGAAAATCAATTACATGCATTTATGGTTATATTACAGATATAGAATATATCCTACGACCTCTTGAAACAGTAGAAGTCAAGATGCAAAATAGTGTAAATATTGTTTTATTATAGAAGAAGAATGCACATTACATCCTTGGAGCCACTGAAATATTGATAAAAAGCTAAATTTATAAAAATAAGATTTCACATTTTTAGACATAATAACTTAGGAAGATAATGGGAAAATGAACTAAAGTCAATAAATATTTAACATATAATTTACCTTGCATATGTATAAACATCACAGCAACCTAGTTATTCAAATTTATCAGGAGGAAGTGTCAAATACAAAGTAGCCAAAAGACAGTAGCAGCTCAGGTATTTAATTCACATGTCTTAGCCCAATACTCGCACAAAAAATGGAAACATGTGCCTATTCATACCACAGATAAAAGTGACTCTATCACACCATTTTTATCATGTGTATAGTTATGAAAAATTTTAATATACTTACTGAAGTCTTTTTTCAGAAAACAATGTTATTACCAAATGGAAGTTACATTCTGTTTAACTATTCAATTTTTTTTCCACTTTAAGTTGTATACATTAGAAAGTAGAATTAAAATGAAACAAGTTTTCTAAACCTTCTGAATAAAAGTAAAAGACATATACTAGTTTTAGTATACTGTATGTATACCACCTATTTCTACCAAACATTTATAATTCATAAATGTAACAATGTTAATTTAAGTGGGGTACAGAACTAAATTGAGAATTCTCAATAGAGAAATCTAAATGGCTGAAAGGCACTTAAGAAGTGCTCAACATCCTTAGCCATCAGGGAAATGCAAATCAAAATAACTCTGAGATACCATCTTACTCCTGTCAGAGTGGCTAAAATTAAAACCACCAAAGACAGTTAATGCTTGAGAGTATATAGAGAAAGGGGTACACTCCTCCACTGCTAGTGGGAGTGCAAACTCATACAACCACTTTAGAAATCAGTATGGTAGTTCCTTTGGAAAATGAGACTCAATCTAACTCAAGATCCAACAATTCCACTCTTAAGCATATACACAAAAGACACACAATCATACAACAAGGACATCTGTTCAACTATGTTCATAGCAGAATAATTTGTAATAGCCAGAATCTGGAATCAGCCTAGATGCACCACAACTAAAGAATGAATGAAGAAAATGTGGTACATTTACACAATGGAGTACTACTCAGTGGAAAAAAGAAAAAAAGAAAAGAAAAAGAAACAATGGAATCTTGAAATTAGAAGGCATAAGGATGGAACAAAAAGAAACCATCCTGAGTGAGGTAACCCATTCATAGAAAGACAAACATGGTATGTACTCCCTCATATATGGATTTTAGACATAGAGCAAAGGATTATCAGCCTACAATCCACATCACCATAGAAGCTAGGAAACAAGAAGAACACTAAGAGATACAGACATGGTCCGCCAGAGAAAGGGAAAGGAACAAGATCTCCTGAGCAAATTGGGAGCATGGGAAGAGGGGAGAGGGAGTTAGGAGTAATCCTGGGATCTCTGTAAAGCCTTTGCCATTATAACCATCTCACCAGCCTTAAAAGGATGTTTCTAATGGTGAAAATTTTACACTTTACCAAGTGGTAAGAAGTCACAGGTTTTTAATTTGACTGGTTACTAGGTAAAATAAAATAATTGTTGACAACCTGTATTTTCTAATGATAATTCCTTCTCTAGAGAAAAAACTGATGCTATGTTAGGACAACGTTTTTATTATTATTAATAATATAATTTAAACATTGTACATGTCGATCCCATGTTTCTCTCCCGCTCACTCTCCCTTCTTCCCTTCCTCCCTCCCTTCCTTTTTCCCACTTACACTCTTTCCCCCATCACATGCACCCTGACTACGCTCCCTTCCTCTTCATCCCCCGCACCCCCATTCCACATGTAGGGCTATGCTATCCAGGTGGGGTCATGTAAATTTGTCAAGTCATTTGAAGTAGGGACTAGGACTTCTCTCCTGTCTCTAGGTTAAGGGAGTATCCCTACATGGAGGATGTGTACCCAAGGTCCTTTTGTGCATCAGGAATAAATCCTGGTTCTACTGTCTGAGGTCCCTTAGATTACTTAGTCCTTCTAGCTGAAACCCATATTCAGGGGAGTCTGAAACCCATGTTGGATTCACAGCAATCAGTCTGGGGTGGCCCATTAGCTCTTCCTTGTTCAAGTCAGCTGTCTTTATGTGTTTCTGCAGCCCGGTCTTGTCCTCTCTCTCTGCATCTGGATTCTAGTTCGACTCAGTGTTTAGTTATAGGTGTTTGTCCAACAGCTAGATGAGGGCCCCATGATGGTGGATAATTGTGTTGATGATCTATCAGGGAAGGGCATTTATGGTAGCCTTTCCACGGTTGCTCATATTGTTAGTTGGAGTCAGTCTTGTAGGTCCCTAAACCTTTCTTTAGATTCAGTTTTCTCTTCAAACCTATAATGGCTCCCTCTTTTATGTTCTCTCTCCCTCCCTCCCTCCCTCCCTCCTCTCTCTCTCTCTCTCTCTCTCTCTCTCTCTCTCTCTCTCTCTCTCTCTCGGTGTGTGTGTGTCCTAATTTTGCCTGTCCCAGTGCACAACACCTGATTATTAAACTCTTTTCCTTATCAACCATTCTGAAAAAAATCTGACACCTGCAAAAAGTTATTGAAATAAGCAAAGCCTTATGGTTCCCACATCCCCAAAACATGATCACTGAGTATGGGTACTAATATTGACAAGTTTGCTCAGTGGAAAATACAAATTTATTTGGATGTATTGATACAGCTGCATATATTTGTAGCATTGTATGTTTTCCACCAGCCTGCCTGCTGCTAGTCTGGCGTGCTGGCCCCAAATAACATGCAGAGACTCTGTGTTTGATACAATCCTGTTGGCCAGCTACCATTATTGTTTATGGGCTAGCTCTGTCTTAATCATTAACCCATTTCTACTTATCTAAGTACTTCCACGTGGTCATCTTATCTGGGATCCGCAGCCAGCGTCTTCCTTCCTCCCAGGTCTACATCTTGACTCCTCCTTACCACTTCCTGTTTCCTCCTTGTCTCCTAGCCCGCCTATCTTGCTTTCTCATTGTCCCAACGGTGCTTTATTAATTAACCAGTATGAGAAACATATTTACAGAATAACATCTCCCATCATATATTTACTTAAATGCTGATGAACAAGAAGAAATTAATGATTCCTAAAAGTATCTTTTGAAGAATTGATGGTGGAAACCTATTAAGTCACTAGCACTTTCATTAAATGGACAAGTTGTTAAAGGGCTTACATGAACTATGTGCTTTTTGGGCTAAATTCCATGACCAGATCATTGAGTGCATTTCAAAGAAGTATAGATAAGCCCTCAGATTTATATACTTGTTTACTACACCTCACAGTCAAGACTGTAGTAGTGCAAGTCAGTCTAATTAAGTAAACAACACAATAACTCACTAACAAAATATGTATTTGTGAAGTTTTAATTCTATTCCTTAGAAACAAATAACACTTTAACACAACAGTGTATTAAAACAACTAAAACATTTTTACATAGACAGTAATGAATATGTTCTTCTAATTTATTATTAACATTTATGCTTTTGGTAATACATGTACTTTTTTTTGTGAGGGAGACATTTCAGAGGCAAAGGACCTGGAGAGCTTATAAAATTAAATCAGGAGACCTCAGGTTCAGTCAGCACTATGAGGCTTGCTCCACACACAGAGGGAAGTTGTACCAAGTCGGATTTGACTGGATTGCCCTTATGTCCCTACAGTGATAAGAATTACTTGGTACTAGACAAATAGCTCAACAATTAAGAGAGTTTGCCCCTCCACCGGAAGAGTTGAGTTCAGTTCTTACCTCCCATATCAACTTCCTGTAACTACAGTGTCCAGGAAATCCAGCATCTTCCTCTTGTTGTGAGGATACCACAGATATGCATACACTTCGATAAAGTTAATTAGTAAACAATGAATTGTTTGACATGTTTACTAAAAAATAATATTTTAAGACACAGTTCTAACAAAGTGTCCATGACCATAAGATTGACCTTGAAAGCCCTTTAACAAATACCCCACCAAAATCTGGATCTTCTAGTATCTTCCAATTTCTATATTAGGTATTTTACAGGTTTCACCATTCATCAACTGTTTATATTTATTTCTTGGTATTTTTTTAAGATCCATTATGAGTGACACATTGTTGTGTTTTTAATATACATTGGTGTTTTGTCTACATGCATGTGTATCCACCAGATTTGTATTATTACTAAGAAAGCATTACACTTCATTATGATGAGCATCATAGTGGAGGTTTTAAAGGACAGTAAGTAAGCCCCACCCTGTTGTAGAGAATGTCTGTGACCCAAGCAATTATATTGCAAGACAATAACCATTTCTCCAAAATGACTTGGTAGAATCATCTATTACAACCAATCAATCCTAAATTCACATAGTAATTCAGGAATCCACCTGTGTTTGCTAGATTTTGTTCCAATCAAATAATAATAATAATAATAATAATAATAATAATAATAATAATAATAATAATAATAATAATAATCCTGTCTCCTACTTTTGTGAACAAGGTAAATTTACAAGGTATATAGCAGTAATACTAGCAATGGTTAGGCTCTCTAAAGTCCCCCAGAAACCAGAATACATAAGAAAACAATTCATCATAGTTTAACTTCCAAAATTAAGTGAATTTCATGTCTTTAACTTGTAAAGCTGGCAAAATGCATCTTACCTTTAAAATAATTTCCATACATCTAGGAGGAACACAAAAAATTATGCAATTGCATTTTTTTACAAAATGAAATGCTCTTAGCAAATGGCAAGAGGAAGCATTTTCATCCTTTTTAGTCAAATGAAAATTCAATTTGCATTTTTCTATTTCTAATTTCTAATTGGCCAGACAAATTTCATTCATGATGTAGCAAAATATTTTTGCTAGCACAAGCTGATATGTGGCGCAGTCATGGGAACAAAAGAAGCTAAAGGCAACTCTAATCAAATTTCCAAGGCCTTTCACTATTTATAGATTTCTATTTAATTGCCATGGCTACTAATATCCTTGAATTTATTAGTACAGAATAGAAGATTGTGTTCTAGCATATTTTCCAGCACAAAGATAGACTGAAAATGATTAAACCCTCTTCATAGGTCATCAAAGTAGTAACCCCATTCTTAAGATGTGAAGTAGATAGATACATTCATTCTGTGAAAGAACATGAAATAAATGTTGTTTAACATAAGCTCACATTTCACCAAAATATTCTGCTATGAAGGGGAATATTTGTGTTGATGAACCCCAAATGTATTCAGACAAATCAGATTTCAAATTTGATTTTTCTAACTGTTGGCAAAGTATTTTCTTTCTCTAAGATACTTTGGCATACATTGCTAACTCTTCTGGTAATTATTTTTGGTGGGGGAAGCTGGTAGCAAATTAGGAAGAATAAATTATTCACAATTGTTTGGATAGTGCATAAAGTCTTGTATAACGTATCTAATAATTCATAAAATAATTTCACTATTACAGCTCTAAAAGGAAGACATGCACATTGCTACTCTTAAAATATGAGTGTCCTGAATGTTATAAATAGATAAGAAGTAAGTTTGAAATTAAAATATTCAAATTACACATTTAATAGTTTTGTTTCTGCATTCATTTATCTGATTAATTTTGTGTTGTCCAAGCTTTAATAAAATCTTAAAAGCAGCAGGAATGTTGGTTATATTCTTGATTTAAAGAAGGAGAACCTGAGATCAAATACACAGGACTCATGGGAAAAAGGACAGTGACTGTGAGCAACTGAGGTATGTTGAGAACAATGAAACAGTCTTCCCTGTGGCATAGTGCAATGATTGGTTATTTATTACCAAAGACTCAGCTGTGAAAAAAATATATGTATATGTATATGTATATATACATACATATGTATACATATATATGTATATATGTATATATATGTACATACATATATATATATAACATTATAGAGACTGAGGGGTTATATTTAAGAGAGAGAGAGAGTGATAAAAGAAATATTTTTTTAAAGATAGCAATATAGCTTTTAATTAAAAGCAATGCACCTATGTGTCTTGATCTAGAGAGGTAGAGACAAATGAATATCTGAGACTAGCCAGCCAGCAAGCCTTGTCTTTTTGTTAGACTCCAGCTCCATAAAAGGATACATCTCAAAAGTGAGGTGAGCAGCACCCAAAGAACAGCATTCTTGGGAGCATGCAAAAAAAAAAAAAAACTAGCTATTTTTAACAGTTACATCATTTTTGGACATAGTCATTAATATTAAGTTTTATACAACTGCTGTTTTGACATGTTCAACCCAATATATGTAAAATTGTGCATTATTCTTCTGCATTAGAAGTTACTCATTACTCTGAATGTGACAAAACTGAAAAGTATTTCAGTGTTTGCAAGACACTGAATTCACCTGTCAGCAGGGCAGGGTATTTAAACATTAATAATAACACTTTCAAATCTGTTAATATTTTCACTTCTCTTCATTTAAATGTACCAGCAGAGAGAAAAGTGACTGTACTACCTTATTTTAGTATGGATACAGATATATTGAAAGTAGTAAGATATATATGTATGTATAATTACCTTCTGAGTTTAATGCTTATTCCATCAGGTAGTAAAATCTTATTGAAGACTGCATAATTTATTGTAGCTAATTTAGACACTCAAACATTTTATGAGACTTAAAAAGCCTCTAAGGCTTTTTCACCTTGGGAAAGGCAATTGATGTTTCTTTCTGAGAAGAAATTGCTTTCCTTTAAGCATCCCTCATCTATTAGTCTTGTTCTAGCAGAAAAGGGCTGTGCATAAAGGCTGGAATTAATGAGTCCGCAGCAGGTGAAACAGTCTATATAAATTTAAACAAATCATATTCTCTAAGCAAAGGTAAGGGCCATAGCAAAGCAGATTCCTAGGTTTCAAAAATCATTTATATAATCTACTATTATTTTAATTCCCTTTTGCTTTTAAATTGTAAGGAGACTCACAAGGAATTTGAAGGCTATAAGCCTGTTTCACTGTCTGTAGGTCTTTAGTAGTACACTTACCTCATATACACACACAACTGGGTACCAATTACAGCAACAACCAATCAAAAATTAAGTTTTTTTATGAGTACCTTAGTGTTATGGAATACAGAGTGTTTTCCTGAGAATATTAGGGGATTACTAAAGGTTAGGGAATCCAACTAATGTGTTTTCTGGTTCAGTGATTACCATCATTCTTTGTTATATAATCAGAAAAACCCTAGAAACTTGACTTTCTGCCAGTTTTCATCACTTAAGAAACACCTTATGGTTTGAATTTAGCCTTTAACATAATATTGACTATGTCAAAGCTTGCACTCATGGTACCTGAAGCTCTCAACTGGATCTTTTCACTTAGAACTTTAATCTCAGTAGGAAACACAAACAATGCATATTTAAACATATAAAAATGAAACGCGCATTCACACACATAATTATAGCTGTTTCATAACCTCAGTAAGCCAGAAACAGACAGCTTAACTTTAAAAGCAATAAATACAAAAAAGGGAAATGTGCCTAGCTATACAAAAAAAAAAAAAAGATTACAAACTATTGAGGTTTAATAAGGGTCAGGATAAACAAATAGACTGAATAGATGTTTATTAAGGGAGAAACAACTCACAAACACAGACAGATGAACACAGCAGTTAAAACTGGATGCTCCTCTCTCTGTGTCCCGCCAGAAAGAGAGTTCTCTGCCTCTTTCCGAAACCAAACCCCACAGGTCACTTTGGCCCCTGGCTCCACCCCTCAAAGGGTGTGGTCAGTGCCACAGAAGCAGACACAGTGAATATCTCACTACAATTCCCCTTTTAGTCTAAAGAAAAGATTTAAGCTTGAATCAAAACTATATACAAAACAGTGAATAACAAGTGTGCTCTAAGAAAAGGAAAATCAAGAACAAACCCACAAACATACCTAGTCCTAGGGTGAAGGCATAAGGGAGTTTACAATAGAGTTGTCCTAAGCTGGAAAGCTTAAGTCCAGTACCTAATATATCTAACTAGAAAGAGAGATAATACTTAAGATAGTTTAATCTACAACCTCATCAAGACCTGAGAAGGAAAATAATGATACTAGGGTAGACAGGAAGTGCGGATGGGCAACTTCCAAAAGGTGCAGTGAGGACAGAAACAGCAAGCTACCTGGACAGTCACCCAAGATCTCACAGAAATGTTGGTACAGCCAGTTTTGGCTAAGGCCAGGAGTATTTGACAGACCACAACAAAAGCAGGGAGGTAGAAAGGCTGTCTTACCCTGACTTGGCAAGGTTCAGCAGCCTTCTAAGTTTGTCTCCTGCAAGCACATAGGACCGCATGTCCAAATCAGTGGTCAAGGTTGAGCAGTTCCTTGCCAAAGAGGCCATTAGCCGAAGCGAGGATGAACTCCAGAAGGAGCAACAACAGTGTCCAACATACTTTTGGGAAAGTGTATGGTGCTGTCAGGAGCAACAGTGTCTCATGTCAACACAGTACTAATATAAAAACATTTAAATGCCATGTTCTGAAGGTCTATGAAGTGATTGAAGATTAAGCATCTATGTCTGACTAATCTCATAGGTAAAGGACATGGGAGAGGATAATCTGTAATACTCAGGAACTTGGCTAACAAACCTGAATAAAACTTCCTTGAGTAAAGTAAGGATAAATATCTAAACAATATAACTATGTACATATATATATATATATATATATATATATATATCTACACATGTAAATTCTTAAAGTAGAGGTAGAGTAAAAATGTCTAAACAAGAGGTAGAGCTCTAAAGGGCAGCAAGACAAATATCCCAGATTGTATCACAATACAAAATGTCTTGAAAACAAGCAAAAGTATACATACATAGAATATGGAAAGTATAATGTGCATAAAACATCATAAATGGAAAGATTTCACACAATATAACAAATATAAGATACAATTCTTCCTGGAAGGGAATAAACTTAATTTTACATAGGTTACCACAAATAATAATATATAACAATGTAAGCTGTAATACTAATGTCTCACTCTTACTAAATAATTCACAAGAAAATAGGCTACTCTACCTATATCCATTCTGAACCATACCTTTCCCAACCATACCCTATTCCTGTCTAAAAGAGATAACCAAGTCTAAGTATCACCTTCCAAACCCAACCCCAAGTAACTAAGACCAACCCTATGAAGATGAATTTTATTCCTAAATTCCAAGAGTGGAGAAAGGGGGCGTCATTATCTTAAGATTACTTACTGCTGAAATGTGATCCTGTTAGAAGAAAATTTTAAGCAACCAAAATTCTCAACAGAACTGGCTGTAACATATGTAGGTAGTCATTGTGTTGTGTGGCAGAAAATGCTTGACTGGAATTCTACTTGAAACTCTGGCCAAGTTGTAATAAGAAGGTGCACCAATACAGCGAGCTAGTCAAGAGTTGTCTCGAGAAAAGCAGTCTCAAACCAGTTTAGGGTGAAGTTTGTAATCCAGATGCATAAGGTTGACTCAAGTGGAAATGTCCAATTGGGGCCCCACTTTCTTTCCAGAGTGTTCAAAGATTGTTGTTGAGAACTGTTATATTCCTTGGGGAAACTTAAATATCAATATCAAGGTAAATTTTTTAATTTTTATGGTATGCATTAAGGAAAGACAATAATAAGCATTAAAATGTAAATAAGAAAATTAGGATTTCAGAGAGAAAATTGCGAATAATTGAATGAGCCCTTAGATTTTGTTTTCTTCTGCCTTACACCAATTGGCTTCTTGATATAAGGCAGAAACTGTGAATTTAATCATAACAACATGCTTAAATTTAGAGAAGGAAAGCCAAATCAAACTCCAAAGCCAACATTGGTTTACATGAATTGGTACTACAGAAATATTAGATAGTAAAGAGAAATAGATTTCAGTATAGAAACAGTTTACTAGACTTAAATATTTTTACCATAAATCAGATTCCTCTTCATTAAGTGATTCTTTCTGGAGAGCTGTCTTCTCTTCTGTAAGTACCTACATGTTCATTGTCTCTTGGCTGTTTGAAGATAGGTGTTCTTTGTTTTCCTGTAAGGACAAGAACAGAACACTTCCCTTACCTTTGAGAAGTCTCCACACATCTCATGGGACCTTATTTATTGGATGACTTGTCATTTCTCTTCATTAAGATGTTACTCTTGTTCAACTCGGATCTTGATTAACTTAGATGGTATCAATAGCTTTTCTTCTCCTGTAGATACAAATGCAAAACCCCTACCCCAACAAAACACATATCCTGGTTTCAATTCTGAGGTCAATACATCCTTGAAGTGCACAGGCTGATTTAGTTCATAAGTTTTTTCTATTGTCCAGTGTCTTTCTGCAGCTGTTTTTCCTTTTTGATCAGCATTAAGAAAGTTTAATGTTAATAAAGCATTATGTAAGCTGTGTTTGGGTGTCTTGATTCCTCCTGCCAGTTTATGGAGCATTTCCTTTAAAGTACGATTAGATCTCTCAACTACTGCTTGTCCTCTAGGATTGTGTGGTATACCAGTTATGTGTTTTATGTTATAATACTCAAAAAACTGTTTCAATTTGCTGGAAATATATGCCAGAGCATTGTCAGTTTTTATTTGTACAGGTATGCCCATAATGGCCATTACCTCTAAAAGGTTTGTAATAACAGAATCAGCCTTCTCAGAACGCAGAGCAGTAGCCCATTGAAACCCTGAAGATGTATCTATAGTGTGATGTACATATTTTAATTTTCCAAATTCTGCAAAATGAAACACATCCATTTGCTATATTTCATTTCTATTTATACCTTTAGGGTTACTCCCTGGTGGTAAAGGAGTTTGGTTATAGAATGAGCAAGTAGGACATTTCCTTAATATTTCCTTGGCTTGTTGCCAAGTGATAGAAAAATCCTTTTTCAATTCTTTGCTGTTCACATGGTGTTTCTTATGTAACTCTGAGGCTTCTAGCACACTTCCTATCAATAACTGAACAATTTCATCATTGCCTTGTGCTAGAGGACCTGGCAGACCCATGTGGGATCTGATGTGTGTTATATATATATATAGGATGAATCCTATTTCTGATAGTATCTTGTAACTGTATAAACAATGAAGTTATTTCTGTATCATCAGTAATAAATTCTGCAGTCTTGTTGTGTAAGACTACTATCTATGCATATTGAGAGTCAGTAACTATATTGAGGGGTTCTGTAAAATTCATAAGTACTCATGAGAATGGCATACAATTCTGCCTTTTGTACAGAATTGTAAGGGCTTTGAACTATTTTGCTTATTTCTCCTGTTTTATATCCTGCCTTACCAGATTTGTTTGCATCAGTGTAGAATGTAGGAACTCCAGAGATAGGTGTTTGTCTTATAGTGCGTGGAAGGATCCAAATCATTTTCTTTATGAATATGATTCTTTAACTTTTGGGATAATTGTTGCTAATTATTCCCCAAAAATTACTGCATATTTTCTGCCAATATTCATTATCTTTCCATAAGGAGGAGATTTCCTCATTAGTTAAAGGTACTATAATTTTTGCTGGATCCCTTCCTGTTAGTTGACGAAGTCTTAATTTACCTTTTATAATCAAGTCAGTTGTTCTTTTCTACATATGTTTTTAGTTTTTTATTCTTTTATGTGGTAAGAATATCCATTCTAATATGATGTCTTCTCTCTGCATCAAAATTCCTGAAGGATATTCTCTAGGTGGTAATATAACCAGAATATAGTCTAGATTTGGATCCACACAGTCCACATGTGCTTCTAATATCCTCTTTTCTACCCATTCTAATTCTTTTTCTGCTTCAGATGATAGTATTCATGGACTATTCAAATCCTTGTCCCCTTTTAGGGCCATTTTCAAGTTTTTAAAATCATGCCTTTCAACTCCAATAATGGTTTGCAGTTGAGAAATTTCTCCTAGTAATTTTTGAAGATCATTAAGAGTCTGGTAGGGATCTCTCCTGATATGTACTTTTTGTGGTCTAATTTTTTGTAGACCTATTTTATATTCTAAGTAGTTGATAGACTCTCTTTTTTGTATTTTTTCAGGTGCAATTTCTAATCCCCAGCGAGGTAAAACTTCCTTCACTTTCTCAAACATTTTTTCTAGTATGTCTGCTTAGAGTCAGCTAACAATATATCATCCATGTAATGATAGATTATGGATTGTGGAAACTGTTTACGAATTATTTCCAGTGGCTTTTGTACAAAATATTGGCACAGGGTGGGGCTATTTAGCATTCCCTGTGGCAAAACCTTCCATTGATATCTCTTCACTGGTTGAGAATTATTGTAATTAAGTACTGTGAAGGCAAATTTCTCTTTATCTTGTTCTTGTAAAGGTATAGTGAAAAAGCAATCCTTTAAGTCAATAACTATAATAGGCCATTCTTTGGGTATCAAAGAAGGCAATGGCATTTCAGGCTGTAAAGAGCCCACTGGCTGGATAACTTTATTAATGGCTCTCAGGTCTGTTAGCATTCTCCATTTACCAGATTTCTTTTTGATAACAAATACAGGAGAATTCCAAGGGCTGGTTGATTCCTCAATATGCCCAGCATTTATCTGTTCCTGAACAAGGTTTTCTAAAGCTTCTAACTTCTCAGAAGTCATAGGCCATTGCCCTACCCAGACAAGTTCCTCTGTTAACCATTTTAAGGAAAGGGCTTTTGGTTCCTCTGTTTGCTCAGCACCTGCATTCTGTCTTTGTACAGCCTGGATATTTGGTGTCTGTCTTGTGTAGCATATTATAGCATTTTTTTCCCACTATCATGAGGTCATTTATGGTTCCGACCCAATACTGGATGAATGTTAATCTGTGTATTCCATTGCTGTAATAGATCACAACCCCATAAATTTATCACTACATCAGCCACATATGGTCTTAACCTTCCTCGCTGTCCTTCTGGTCCTACACATTCAATCCATCTCGTGCTTTGTTTTACCTGAGACAGGGTTCCAATCCCTAAGAATTGAGCATTAACCTCTCACAGGGGCCAATTTTAAGGCCAGGATTTATTAGTTATGATAATTACATCTGCCCCTGTGTCCATAGATTTTGCCAAAATATACATTTTTTATTTCCTTCTGTCATGTCTGATTCAACTTCTGTCACAAGTTTGTCATCCAGAGCAGTATGAGTTTTTACAATAGGCTAAGGATTTTCTAATTGTCCTGTGGGAGATTGTCCTCTACTGTGACTGGGAATGTTCAGACCACCTTTGACATGGGAGCCTTCGAGAGCCCCCCAAGGAGTTTCCCAGTGATAAAGGGTTTCCTTGCTTGTCTCTAGTCGACCTACACTCATTTGTCCAGTGTCTGCCTTTGCCACACCTTCTACATAACCCAGGAGGCTGAGGCCTTCTGTTCGATTCATTCTTGGGAGTATTATTTCTAGAGATGCTTTGCCAACAATTTCGTTTTAGATGTCCTATCTTACCACAGTTATAACATCTGACATGTTGAAATCTCTTTAAACCTTTGGAGATGGATTCATCTATCCAAGCTTCTATGTCACCATAGTTACATCTTCTGTTCTCTTGATGGCTTCTCAAACCTTTAGATATAGCTTCTCCTACAACCCATGCTTCAGTGTTATTGCTATTATAGCTAATGTTGGCTGTATATAAGACCCATTCATCCAAAGGTGCTGATTGAATTTTTAAAGGCCAAAGCACTTGTTTACATTGAGGATTTGCATTCTCATAGGCTAACAATTCTATGAGTGTTCGACTAGAATCTATGTCAGCTACCTCTAATTGTACTGCTCTAGACAACCTTTCTAGAAACACACTGAAATGTTCTCTTGGTCCTTACCTTATTTTGGTATAAGATTCTATTCTCTCCATTAGTTCATGACCTTATCCAAAGCATTCAGAGCTGCCGTACTGCATAGAGACAAGATATGTTCATCATAGGCAGCTTGGGTTTCTGGGTCAGCATAAATACCCTCACCAAAAATTTTATCTTTGGGAGCTTCATAACCTCTTTAAGCCCTGAAGTTCAAGAGCCTTTGCTTCCTCTCTCCATAAAGCCCTCCATTCTAATTGAGAGGAGTTTTCAAGGACAGCTGATATTAATTGATCCCAATCCTTAGGGGTTACCTTGTTATTCCTTGCCCATGATTCTATTAATTCCTTCAAATATGGTGAGTGCATGCCATAAGAGACTTCTGCTTCCTTTATACTTTTTAAATCTTTCATACATATTTGTTCCCCCTGATAAGCAACACCACCTTTTGGGTGTTTTTTCATTGCTGATTTTCATTAATCGATACAGGGAAAGCTCCTCTGACCCTAAATGGTGTGGAAAATTTTAAGTTTTTTTCGTGCCCTATTACCTGGAGCTCTTCTTCTTATGTATCAGTTTGAAGGTCTTCTAAAGCCTAAAGTCTATTAATCATTGCTTCTTTGAGTGTCTGAACTTCATGAAGCATATCCCTTTCTAGAGCCTTCATTGCATCGGTCAGTTTCTTACTTTCTCCAACTACAAATGATTCCATGTTTTTTATATTCTCATCCTTAGATGTTATTGGAATGGCATGTAAACTGCCTTCCAGAAACAATGTTCTATCTGCTAGCTTACCATTATCCTCAGACATGGAAGAGATTCTATCTACTACTCTTTCCACCTGATGTTTCAGTTTTTAACCTTATTAGTAGCTTTATCCAACCAGGAATGAGCTGTTTCTGCTAGCATGTTAATGCATTGCATTGTTTCTGTTTTGGTTGTTGAGGCAACATCAGACATGGAACCAATTTTGTTTTCTATTTGGTCATTTTTATGTTCCATGTTCTGTATTCTACCTATCAGCTCTCTGTTGCCATCTTCAATATTCTGAACCTTTCTTCCTAAATATTCTATGTTTTGCGTTCTTTCATTTTCAATGTTTTGAATCCTTTTTACTAAGTCTTCTATGGTTTGTACAAGTTCCTATTGTTTGCATTAATCTCAAACCCTTTCTTTAAGAATATCATATTAATGATAAAACCCATTTCTATTATGAAAAAGGTGTATATATTGATCCAGTCATAATTTTCTTCTGCTAAGATTCCTTCTATATATGAAGTAAAAAAATTCCTAAAGTCCTACATTGTAAAATTATCTGCCATAGCTATGGAACAATTGACCTCAGATATTATATCAGATTAAGTTGCAAAAGATGTTACAATTACCTTACGTGTAATTCCGCTGTCCTGGTGCTTCGATGCTTTTAGTTGTAGATCTCAACTTGCTGCAGTTACACTCGGAGGTGTAGCAGTAAAAAGCGTCTGGCAGCAGAGGCTCCTTCGGATTCCGGTTCTACCCGTAATTGCACCACCAAAGAGTGCCCAGAAGGGTACTGCCAAATAGCTTCCAGCAGTAGAGGATCCTTCCGATCCCGGTCCCTGTAGAATAGGTTCTAACAAACTAAGGCAAGCAAAATTTTGTTAAACAAAGGAGTGAAACGAGCCTTGTACAAATTGTTGAGACCACAGGGATAACAGGAGCTGCCTTCAACTGCAGCATGTATATTTTCCGCCAACCCACCAGCCGCAGCTGCTGCCGCTGGAGCTAGAACCGGTGCCTGCAAGAACACAAAAAGAGCAGGCGGAATCCGGACCTAGTGCAGCAACACAAAAGGCAAGGTTAATGCTGCAGGGCTCTGTGTGAATGCAATCTGAGGGAATGGGCAGAAGATGAGCAGTAGTCTCAGGACCAAGATGGAGGAGATAAAAGGAGTTCTAGGGCAGGGTGTATCCGCCTGATTAGGCAAGAGACCTGCCCGTTCGGGGAAGGTGGGGGAAGGGTTGCTGTGGTGCCTGGGTAAAACCCAGGTGCCATGAAAATCCTGATCCCACTTCTGACACCAGATATTGCAGTTTAATAAGGGTCAGGATAAACAAATAAGCCGAATAGATGTTTATTAAAGGAGAAACAACTCACAACACAGACAGATGAACACAGCAGTTAAAACTGGATGCTCCTCTCTCTGTGTCCTGTCAGAAAGAGAGAGTTCTCTGCCTCCTTCCAAGACCAAACCCCACAGGTCACTTTGGCCCCTGGCTCCAACCCTCAATGGGTGTGGTCAGTTCCACAGAAGCAGACTCAGTGAATATCCCACTATAACAAACTATCACCACAGCCACAGCAATTTAAAAGTAGGCATGCATTTTCTTTAGCCTGTAAACATAAGATGCTGGCAATAAAAACTGGGAACTTTGAATCTGGAGAGGTGGTTCCGCTGTTAAGAGTAGGAGCTACTCTTTTATACAGGATCTGAATTCAATTCCCAGCAACCACATGGCAATTCTCACATAACCATAACTGCCGCCTCACAGTATTTGGCACAGTATTTGTGATTTTGAAAGTATAGCTGCTCAAATTATACCATTCAGAAACAGTTTCTTTGGATGAAAGCTACTTGAAATGTCAAAGACTTATCAATTTCTCTAGACAAGAGTAATTTTTTCAGGATGCATCAAACAAAACTATTGATTTGTGTTGCAAACATTATTTTTCACACGTAGTAAGACAAAGGTATCTTCTATACAGAGTAATGTATATTTGCCAATATTATCTTCATAAAATATTTTATCTTATAAATTATCTTACTAATTATTGTTTAGTGAAGTTTTCATTGTTTTTAAACTATAAGTTTATATGGAAAAATTCTGTGTATAAGTAGATAACCAAAATTAGAGACCACAATCATTGAATATCAGAAATCCTTTCTTGTAAAAACATTTAAGATGGGCCAGACAAATTCTGGGGTTGAGAAAGGGCCAAGGCACAGAAGGTGGTCTCTCAAATACCTGATTTTATTCTGTAGAGTTATATTTTAGTTTCTGACACAAGAACACAATATATTAATATACCTATTACTGGGCACTAAATTTTTCTTAATTTTTAATAGTGAAAAGATTGAATTATATTAAGCAAATGATGGAATTCAACACTTTCTGCTTGTTAAATAATCTATGTTTTGCATTATGAATATTTTTTTTGGAGAAAATGGGATAAGGACTACATAGAAATGAAGAAAAATCATCATTAGCTTGTGGGACATAATTAACAAAATTACCAGTAAAACATTTTAAAACCTACAATTTTTACTATAGTTCAATTAATAACAATTTTAGTCCTAAATAAATAAACATTATATCAATACAAAATTAAGATGGATAAAAATAGATAACTATGCATCTATGTTTGTGTGTATGAGTGTATATATGGTTTGAAAATGAATCTTTTCTTATTTAAATATATTTATTATTTTTTCTTATTTTACATATCATACCCAGTTTTTCTTCCTCCCTCCCTAAAATGAATCTTTTCTAATGCTATAAAATCATTAATGTGCTGGGCATTGGTGGCACTGGACTTTAGCACTTGCGAGGCAGAGTCAGGCAGATCTCTGTGAGTTTGAAGTCTGATCTACACAGTGAGTCCCAGAACAGGCTCCAAAGCAAACCACCATCCTCTATTCAAATTACAGTTAAATCAGCTGTGGGAGGCTGTCTCCTTTGAATGGTTTATAATCAGCTTGAGACATGAAACTGATTCATTATGGAAGTGTGGGGGCTATTCTTTCGCTTTCACGGTGCACAAATACCACTACTATAAAGCGAGAATAAATGTTCTGACCCCATCACCACTTTTTCTTCCCTGCTTTGTTAACTTTTCATGATATGTGGGCTCATACTGTATGTTTTTTCAGCCTCAAATCATCTCTACCACTATTTTGCATTGAGAACTCCACTTTGTTGTACTCCTAATATGGGACCTACATCCCCATGATGTGTCATTTCTATTATATTGCTCTATGAAATGGCACCTTAACTATAAATATAATACTTGAACTAAAAAAAAATGAAAAAAAATGCTGACTTGAAAAACCAATAAATAAATAAATAAATAAATAAATAAAAATAAAATAAAAAATAAAAAATATAAACAAATGTTAATGCAAAGTATCTACAAGATATCTATAAATCCTGGTGATTTTTGAAAATGTATTATTTCCTTCTACTGCCTGCAATATTTCTCTTAGACACTTCTGAGTTTCCCAAGAAAGAAGTGTTTACAATCAACTGCAAGAAGAGTTTTTATCCAAATTTCTCAATAGCCATATTTAACTGACAATGATTCTTGAATGGTACTGACTACATGGAGAGCCTTGCATTTCACAAGGCATGCCACTGAGAAAGATCTGAAATGGGAGCTGAAAATGCAGTATTCCAAATGCCTGTACTACATGTACTGAGTGTAGTCTCACCCAAAGGTCATCATCCATCCTATCCGAAATGGCGCTTCTTTCTTAGCAGAGTAAGCATGAAGCAGGGCTCTCAGGTATTGTCTCAACCAGCTGTGTTTAAAAAATCGAGAAAGGGATGCTTAGCACCAGGGTACAGTCTCAAGCCCCTTTTGTGTTCTGATTAGCAATAATTGCGGGGTTAAACTGAACAAAAATAGAAGATCTCCCTTTTCAAAGATTGTGGAGCTTCAAACTGCAGAGAACATAGAGAAGGGCTGTTGGCTAGAACCTGATAGTAGGGATATAACATTCAAATTTCCTGTTAAATATTTATGTATGGCACAATATAATTATGATGAATGAAAATATTTCATATTAGCCTGTAGCTAACAGATGTTCAGAATGCATGACAATATAATCCGTAATATGCTTTTCATAAAAGCTACAAACACTTGTAAATGAAAAACAAAAGTAAGAAAATATATGGCGCATATGGCCCAAAGCATAATTTATGTTGTGATTAAAATATGATGACTGAGGAGTGATATAGCTTAAGGGTAACAGTCCTTTCCACCCGATGTAACGGCCTTATTTTAACATTTCTTGTCCCCACATAAGGAAAGGAGAGAACTGACTCTCGTGTTATTTTCTAACTTTCATACACAAGTAACACCTTAACATGAGCCCAAATCTCCACAGATATAAACAAATAAATTGATGGGAAAATGCCATGCCTTTGTGTAAGGAGATTCAATACTGAAGAACAGAGTGAGCAGGCTTAGGATCAATCAATAGATGTTTACATTGCATAAATTAGATATAAGGTATATTATTGATATTAATATCTATTGCAATGCTAATGCACTTATGAGAAAAATAATCAAAATTCCATTATGTTCTAATGAAGCTTAGTTTCTCATTTAGTTTCTCAATAAAAAAGAACATGTGCTTGTCTTTTAAACCTGTATCATTTTTATATATTAATAATCATTTTGTTTGTTTCCTGTTTTCTCTTCTTCTGTGATAGCTTTGGCCTTCTAACCATCTAAGCCTCCAAGGAAGATATAGTATTTATTAGGAGTTTGCTCATTAACACTTGTGTGTATTTGTGTATATGTGTGTGTATGTGTGTGTATGTGTGTGTATGTGTGTGTGTGTGTGTGTGTTATAACACATTCATGATTAATTCCAAATCACTAATAATGTATGGGTATCACACTGGAGAAAGTAAAGCACTTCTCCCCTTGGAGTCCTTTAACCAACAGAGAGTCCAGATTTGAATTCTCTACTTCATTTCTCCTGTGTCTTCCATTCTCTATCTTTCTGTTGTGTGAGTTTGAATCTTTGATAAGCTAAAAGTTTTCTGGCCTAATGGTCTGTCTGCAACTGTGTGTGTCTTACATCCCTTCCTCAGTGTGTCTATTGATATATCTATTTGTTCCTTAAAAAAGGGGATCCCCCCCCCTTTTTTTTCATTGAACAGCTTAGACAGCATCACATGGGGGAAAGAATGGGATAACTAACAGAAATATTAAACAGAGTTTTACAAAGGATTAAGTTCTTAGCTCTAACTATTCTCACCTGAGCCAGATCACAAACATCTTTATTTATCAAACAACAGCCAAGAATAGTTACTTTTAAATTTTATGGTAGATTTTAGGAAGTTGCTTTCGACTTTTGTATTTGTGGCTTACATGAAATGATATACACATTATCTGGGCATGGATAAGAACGTATCTTCAAATGGCAGGTATGAATTAGCTAAGATTGAGTAGGTGATTACCTGGTATTCAATTTATAGACTGCTTTCTATGATATTGGTATTAACACATAAAATATTTTTTTCAGCTTTTACCAAATCTCACTATTACCTCACATTAAAATAAAAATTCTTCGACCAAGTGGCAGTTTTAAATCAGTGCAGTGTTTAAAATGATTCAATGATTACAGGGGCAATTGGAATGTATAGAATATACACATGTACTGTGCATTATAGAATATCCTAAATCTTTTGCTTTAATAAAAGTATATTTACACACCTGATAACTCCTTGAGCTCATTAAAATTCAATTTGGCAATTGAATGGACATGTCCATGACTATGTATAAGCTGTAATGAAGCTGGAACAGTTTTTGAATTGCCAGGATTTTGTCAGTATATAATTAAGTATATAATGGTTATTGATATTTCCTACATTTTCTAAAACATTTTATAAACTTTCTTCATATGTAGACAAAAATTGAAGTAAATAGTAAGACCTAGTCCTGTCAAGTATGTTCTCTAAGATGAAATATTAAAATGAAATACCAAAGAAATTCCCCAAGACAGCAGATTATAATATGCAGCATTGAGTCACCAGGTTGAGTGGAGTGTAATGAGTATTTTCCACCTGTTTTCATTTTCCTGAACTTTATCTTACTTCCTTTAACTTAAAAAGAGTTCAAGTACTGAAAGTTGAATTTAAACATACATACATACAAATACATATATACATGGACAGCAGATTTTCTTTCTTGAGTAAAGAGTATAATGCAGTCATATTTTCAAGATCTTATAACTCCTTGCTCACTGAGAAGTACAATAATCCTTTAAAACCTCAAGTACATTTTAATATATTATAAAAGAGCATGCATTCTTTTGAGAGCTTAGTACCAGGAAACTTTGGATATCTCTGTGTATAAATCTTGACTGAATACTGCTAATGAGAGTCTAAATCACATGAGAGTCTAAAGTATTCATCTCAGCTGTATAATAGTTTTGCTCTTGGGTATGTTCTGAGCCAATAATATATTTGTATGCATTTAGGGATATGTATTATTGTGTAGAAATGGATGTGCACATTCACATTGGTTGAATATGTATACATATATTTATATATAATATATAGTTATACAATATTTAATACGTAACCATCATTTTCTCCTGATTTATTTGTTTACTTATTTTACACTTATCTATAATTTAAGACTGCATCTCATGATGTAGCTAAGACTAGTCTGGAACTCTTCATGTAGTATATATAGTTTACATGTAGTAGTAACTATGTATATAATAGTATGTAAAACATGGCCCAAATTATCAAAATGGAATCGGTTAAATATAAATTCACTGTATGAATGAGAAGCTTGTGAGTTGGCTCATCTGAGAAAGTTGTTTCCCATCAGCTTGATAACTTGAGTCTAAAACCTGTAATCTACTTGTTTGAGGGACAGAAAAAAAAGTCCTATTGAATCATTTTATCATCACAGAAAATGAATCACCTAAAATAATTTTTTTCTTTAAAATGTCATATTATCTAATAGTTTGTGTCCTTATTTTAAATAAAAATCAAAAAGGAAAAACTCAATTTAAAACCATACATGGTTAACAGAAATAAAAAGGCATACACTGTGGCATTTACATCCAACCCCAGTAATCTAGTGACACACATGCATGGGAGTCAGAGGCAGGGTGTTTGCAAGCTCTATGTTAGCCTGAACTATATAGTGAGATCCTGATTCAAAACTAATTTTAAAACCAAACAAAAAGTACCAAGAACTAGGAGCTTATTACTTGAGATGTGCCATTATGGTTAAGGCCATGCATGGGTCCCTGCATTGTAATTTTTATATAAGGTTTTGTTTTTAAGAGACCTAGTATTTTAATAAAAGATTGCAGTACCATCAATGTAATAGTGGCATGGATGTTATGGCATAACCAACTGCTTTCTGATTGGATTTAACATCCATTCTATAGGAACAAAATAGAGTAGAGGCTTGGTACCTAGGATTTTGATCTCACAAAGCCAAAGATAAATCTATTGCTATTATTTTGCTAATTGGGCATAGATTGAATCTGCCATAAATATTTATATCTCCATGTCAATATATTAATGGAACTCTCAGACCTCTCTTGAGATGTTTTCTTCATGCAGTTGTTAGTAGTTAATGGAGAACCTCATTAACTGGTAAAAGTGTAATGAATAAGTGTCTCTGGAGTACTCAGTTACAAATATGATGTCTATACCATCCTTTTACTTAGAGCTTTAAACTATCAAGGAATAGGAGGATGAGAGATTGTAAGAACTGAGGGCCAGTGAAGACCATAGTGAAACAGTGTCTTGTGGACACAGAAGGCTCTCTTCCCACATGAGCCTATAGTATATGTGATTGCTTGGGGAAATACTTCACAAGAACCTTGTCCAGTATTAAGCATGGAAGGAGATGGGTTTATGAGACTTCACCCTAGCTGAGGGGCTCCAGACACTTAATGCTTGCTAATGAAGGACAATAAGTTGTCTTTGTCACCCATGCACCAGTGGATAGCTCTACACTCATATGTAAACAGCCAACACAGATTGGAAATAGCACATTACTTTATTTAAGTAATAAAAGAAATAAAATAGATATATAAGTGGGAAGAAGTTGTGAGATAGGATTTGACAAGAGTTGGGGTATATATGATCAAAATAAACAATATGCATTTATAAAATCTTGTCAAATAATAAAATATTTCATTAATAAAAGATCATAGTGTGGGTTTATTTAGCTAAATACACCAGAATTAAAATTCATGTTTTTCTGAGATATACATCAAACATAGCCTACCTTATATTATATGTCAAATTAGATAATTAAATCAAACTCTTTGGTTCAGAGAATTTAAATTTAATGTGAAAACCGACTTCCTGTACTGCACAGTGAGAGAGATGAAAGATGGAACACAAGGAAAGAAGGTGACAGCAGTGTTCACAATTAGATGTCATTTCCTACATGGTGCCTCCTTGAAGCACATGTAACAGTTCTGAGAAAAATCAGTTTCATGCTCAAAGAACACTGGGGTTTCCCACATAAAATACACAGAGAAGCTATAATTTTATCCTGTAATAAGTAATTCTATATAGCAAAGCAGATATGAACTTAAAAGCAATTCTGCTTTGAAAATATAGGTAAATTCATGTTGGAGATTGGCTCATGGTCAAGGTAGAGTTGAGCGATTCTGGAAAATGCATTTGTTGTTGTACATTAAAGTTTCCTATTTGTGTCAGTCTTACATTCTTTCTTCTCTAGTGCGTACTATATTGGTTTCATTTCACATCATTAATTAGTACTTATACTTGCCCACAATAAAAATAGAAATCAATTAGATGGTCTCAGGTGTTCCACTTTTGCCTGTCACTCCTCACTACACAAACACACACACATACACACACACACACACACACACACACACAAACACACAAACCAAAATTAATTTGCATGAACAGATATGGTCTTATGGAGTAAAGGTATTAATTTTTCTTGTCAAATTTCTATGGCAAATTGATTTTTTTATATTAGTACTCTATTTTTATTGTTTAAAATATTTGGAAATATATAAAAGCATCACACACCAAAACTTACCAGACACAATGACTATATGACTTAATAAATTGTGCTCCTTTTATGGAGGAAGGTCTTGATTAACTTTTTCAAAGATTATATTTATGTATTTTGTAATTATATAGCTGGTGAAATAGTTTTTCCTAACTGTAGACACAGTGAGGGGGATAACAATAGTTTTAAAAATATCGATTTTTATTTTCTCTGGATTTTTCTCCTTAATGTAACTGCCACTTTTTAGAAATAACCTTGCTAAAGTGTTACAGCATGTTGTTCCCAGCCGGCCTCCCGGACCCACCGCCACGTGGGCCCACAGCCGCGCCAGCCCCAAATAACACTCAGAGACTCTGTATTTGATACAATCCCATTGGCCAGTTACCATTATTGTTAATGGGCTAGCTCTGCCTTAATCATTAACCCATTTCTACTTATCTAAGTATTTCCACGTGGTCGTCTTATGGGGGAGCCGCGCGGCAGGCTTCCTGCTCCTTCCAGGGCTACATCTTGACTCCACCCTACTCCTTCCTCTTTCCTCCTCCTGGTCTCCTAGCCCCGCCTATCTTGTTTCCTATGGCCACAGGGCTTTATTAAGTATGAGAAACATATATACAGAATAACATCTCCCATCACTAAAGTAATTTGCTTATAATTAATTCTTACTTAAAAGGGTGAATTCTATAAGGTTTTATATTACATTTTTATAATACTTTATAACAAGAATAGTCTTAAAATCCTGATATATTTGAGGAAGTTACACTCTATTTAATTTCACTGACCAATGTATTTGTTTTATATCAGAAATATAATCCTAAACTTGGGGAGGTAAATGAAAATGGTTGTCATGTGTTTGAAGACAGCCTTGTGTATACATGAGGTTCTAGACCAGCTTAGAACAGTGTGAGACCCTGTAAATAAAAGTAAAGAGATTAGTTGATTATTTTGCTTTTTGAGGTAGCAGAATCCATAAATAAGGATATGTATATATTCAGGATTTATTTAAATTAGTATTTTTTGAAGAGTCAAAGAACAATTGCAAAGGGTGGAAATAAACCAATACTACTAATTCGCTCATTGGTATTGCATGTGAGTATAGTGTCATACACCTGTTAACTCAGTAAGGAGACTGAGGCAGAAAAATCACAAGTTTTATGACAGATGGACTAAAGACTAATTGCTTGATTTCCCATGGATAAGTAGATAAAGTTACAATGATCTTTTAATAGGTAATAAACCATAAAGAATTTTATCTTAAAAATGATGATATGATAAAAAGAATCATTTTATTAAAAATTAATTCATTATATAATGCAGAGTAAACATCCATGCTGCAGTCCTATTTTAATTATAGAAGCAAATATTTCTCTATGCAGCACAAGAGAGCTAGTGAGATAGAGGATAACAACATTGGAAATTAAATAGAGCAGCTGGGGAGAGATTTCGGTAGTTATAGGGCTTCTTGCTCAAGTAGAATGGCCTGAGCTAAGGTATCCAGATTTTTGTTATGAGCAGTTTTCCACCAGCCTCTTCCCACTGCTGTGTCAGCCCCAATTAACACACAGAGATGCTGTATGAGATATAAAGCTGTTGGCCAGTTACTAGTATTTCTTATTGGCTAGCACTATCTTAAATATTAACTGATTTCTATTAAACAAAGTGTTTCCATGTGGTCTTATCATAATGGAGAGAGGGTTAACTCCTCACTCAAATACATACATCTTAAATCTTCTTCTGCATCTCCCTGAATTCTTTGTCTCCTAATCCTGCCTATCTTGCCTTCCTATTTGCCGACAGTGATTTATTCATTAATCAATAAGAGAAACATATTTACAGAATGACATCTCTCATATCCTCTTTTCTGTCTAAAATAAAAAGAAGGGTTTTAACTTTAACATAGTAAAATATATAATGAAACATTTATCAAATAAGAACTATTGTTAACAATATTTAGTCTATTAACATTTAGCAAGATTTAAAGAAAATATTTCATCATCTATCCTATCTTTGTGAGTCTAAAGTCTTATATGTAACTTATCTTCATCCTAACTAAGGAAAACTATAACCATAACTATTTGTCTTCAACTCCCTCAAAGACCACAGAAGGACAGTACATAAACTCTACAAATGACAGACAACTTACCTGGTCAGTCATCCTAAGTTCATCTGTAATGTTCCATCTTCAGCCCATAGGACATAGTGTGCCCGACAGACTCCTCAGTAAAGTAAGAACCTTTAAACTGTCCAGCTGTGTTGGCAGTATGTCAGTCACTTTTCTCTGTGTCCTGCAGACTCTTCCATTAAGCAGGGACCCAATAACAATGTCCATCTTGTTATGTGGACATAACAAGATGTCACTTTTCTGTGGGTCCTACATGTCCAGCATAAAGTCAAACAGTTCAGACAAGAGCAGTATCTTAACCAAATGGCTAGTCTTGCCTTCTTGGAAACAAGAAAAACATGTCTGCAGAACACTTACTTAACCTTTAAAGATAAAGAAAAGATTACCACAGCCACTGTACAGGGAGGACATGCAAATCAGAAGTGAATGTAAAACATACCTGTAATCTAAGTCTAAGGCCATTAATCTCAAATGGACTGGGCAAAACGAATTATCTCTAGCATTAAGATAAAAACCAGTTAAGGATACAGAAGTAGATTTTAAGCCACCCCTGCCCCCCAAATTAACAACTGTAAAATAATTGCCTCTACATAAAATAATATGGTTTATAATAATGATCATTTACTCTCAGAATCTGTAGCAAACAAGGTGCATAGAGTGGAAGAACAATTCACAGGAAGATAAAATGCTAATGTCATGTAAGCATTTCACATATCCTGTGACATTATCCACTTTTATTTTATAGGTGGCATGTTCTTTGTGTATTATACAACAAACATCAGGTTTTGGGGGCGTTTTCATAAGACTTGAGTAGAATACTTTCATACTCATATTGAAAAAAATTTTGCAGTTATGAATTAGAATGGGATTTACAATTGAAGAGATGACTTTAAAGAGATCTCCAGATTTTGCAGAGTGCTCCACAGTGACCAGACTCTAAACTTAAAGCTACTCCAACTACACCCATTCCTCTTCTGTTTATGACACTTAGGTGACACCTGTATCTTTTACAACAGGCTACTAGTAGCTGAAATCCTGCTTTATCATGTGATCTTTTTGTGTTAAACATTTCCCATACGAAATATTCTATAGGGCTTAGTGAGATCATACTTCTGTCTCTATGAGATTTTCACCTTAATAATGAAGCTTCAAAGCAACTCATATCACATGAAATTAATCCACAGTCATCCGTTCCTTCTGGTGTGGTACATTAGATGAGTGCTCGATTTTAATTGAGTGAACAGGTCACATAGGTTACAAACTGATCTATAAAGGAACTGTTGACAGTAACTGCATAAAATGTAATGAAAAAAGGAAATTTTGCTGAATTAGGAGAAAAGTAATGATATTTATGGACCAATCAATTGCCATGAGTCCTTAACAGGAAGGAAGTCATAGCCACAGGAGGATGTTGACATTAAGAGCAAAGGAAGTTCATCTGAATTAGATGTATTTTTTTTTACATAATATTATTATGATTAAGTTTTGCCTTCTTCTAGTCTTCCCAGTTCCTCCCCACCTCCCTTCCTATCTGAGTGAACCCCCTTTTTGACTCTAGCTAGAAAACATACATCTAAGCAATAAAAATAAATTTATAATACAATAAGATAAAACAAAACAAACAAATAGGAAAAGGACAAAACAAACAAACAGAAGGGAAAGAACCCAAGAAAATGCTCACAAAAAATATAGTTGCAGAGACATAGTTATTCACACATTCAAGAATCACAGATAAACACAAAAAAATAAAAACCAGATGATATACACAAAACTTGTAAAGATAATTAATTAAAGCCAAGTAAAATAAAATTAAAATAAAATAAAAAGTTCTGATGTACATGAAACAAGAAATCTGCAAAAATGATGCTGACTTAATTTTCTATTGGGAATGAGCCTACCCTTAAGAGTAAATAGTTTATTTCTCCAGTGAGATTCCCTTGAAGAAAATTTATTTTTCTTTTGCAAGAGGTTATCGATTGGGGATAGCTTCTGGGTTAAGAATGGGTGCATGTGTCCACTCCTTTCAACAGTTGGACCGCATCTGGTACAGCCTTTGTAGGCTCTGAGTTTGTTTCACTCTCTGTGAGGCCACATATGTTTTTTTGGTCCTGCAAAGTTTAGAAGGCCTTATTTCTTTAGTGTCCTCCATCCCTCTGGCTCATCATACTTTCTGCCTCCTCTTCTCCAGAGTGTCCTGAGCCCTGGAGGAAAGGAGTTGATGGAGACAACTCATGTAGGGCTGAATGTACTGAGTTCTCTCACTTTGTGCACAACGTCAGGTTATGGGTCTCTCTATTTGTTCCCATTTGCACAGGAGGAAGATTCTCTGATCATGAATGAAGAATGCAATGATTTATAAATACAGCAGAATGACATTCAGAGTCATGTATTCATTCATAAAGTAAATTATTAGTCCAGTTAATTATTCATAAAAAGCTAATAGTAAATTGTAGCAGCTGTATAAGAATTGTAAATCTCCATTTACATTTTCAACCTCTCATTTCACATAAGATTTACTTGGTGTATTATATGCTATTACCATGAAATTTAAGGCAGTTAAAAGAATTATGTGTTTAGACATTTAGACAACATTTTCATTGTAGCAGATTAAGCTAAATAGAACAATTTGTTAGCTTGATATACATACTGTTTCAGGCAACTTTGATATATGATCAACTATAGAAGAAAAGTAAAATATTATAAAACTATTGAAAGGGTTATCTATAAAAGAAAGATAATTGTGTCACTTCTACTACCTAAACTCAATTGAGAAAACTAATATAATAGAGTAATAAAAATTACTAATATTAAGACAATTCATAGTGGTAAGAATCATAGAAATATACATAATAAATTCAATGAGGAATATTAATATTCATTAATGAGCTCATAAAATAATATATTAAAGACCAAAATACTATGATTTCAAATTTTGCCTTAAGTGTTTCTTTATTTATAAAGAATTCACTAACCAGGTAAAATCTATATAAAATTACATATTTTATAGTCAATATTAATAAGTTTATACTTTACACACTGAAGATGGTCACAGAAGTTAAAACAAAAAAGAAATGAAGAAAATATGAATTGGAGTAAGCAGAATATACAGTAATCATAAATTAGAGGGAGAAATTTGCTAGGAATATCACTTCTATGGAAATTTTTCAAAAAAACAGTAAGTGTGAGTTGTGAGTACCCCACAGGGTTACAGCTGCATTTACAAGTTTCAAAAAGCATAATGAAATATAATTTAGCATAAATGCAGTAGGTTTCTATTTCTGGCAGTGCATAGAAAGTCATAGAAAGCAATTCTTCAAAACAATAGGTCACAAAAAAAAAGTTCTGTCTTCTTGAGTCATAAGCTCTAATTCCCCTTGGTTATTTTACTACACCTGTCCTCTGCAGTAATTTAACTTAACACATTTACACACTTTCACATGTACTTATGTAACTATGCATAATTTTCAGAATAGAATCAACACTTAAATATGAGTTCATCCGAGAGATTTTTTATAGCAATTCATTTTATTATGGCAGACAGCAAGATATCTGATGAGATGCTGTCTACAGTCTAGAGAGACCCCTCCACTCATTTCTTTATCTTTGCCAGCCTTTAACAGATTGCAGATTGACAACCCACATGATGATGGTGGTATTTATTTAGTGTGGATTCTTTTTTTTTTTTTAAATTTTGAAGCTGTATTTTGTTTCTGGCATCCCTCACAGTGAATTATCTATCATTATTATTATTATTATTATAATTATTTCTATTTTTTCTTATTTTACATTTACTGTGGATTCTTAATTGCTTATTTTCAATTTAGATATAAGTACTTAAGTTTATCCACAAGCATCTTTACAGGTAAACTAAGAATTATTTCTTTCCCTGCTATCTGAACAGATCCAAGCCCAATCAAATTGATGTATAAAATTAATCATGGAAACAAATATACATATCTAGCATATCACCATTTGTCCCATGTAATTCTATTTATGGGACTTCTAATCACTTCTATAAACTTGGATTTTTTCCAATTGATTCATTCTATGACTATCAAAATCCTAAAGATTTGGAATACTCACTTTGTGTTAACACTTTCCTAATAGTTTCTAAAGTGATATTGCCATATAAATAGATGTCACAGTAAAATAATATATTAAAATATTAGCTTTATTGTGATCTACCACTGAAAATTTAACTTTAATACATTTTAATTAAATTAATTTTCTGTAGTTTTTAAAAATTCATTGGATTAAAGTAAGTAATTTATGGAAATGCCAACTGGTTAATTTACTATAGAGTATAATTCCAAATAAAAACAACTCTTAGTTTCATGATGTTTGTTAGTATTTTATTTCCTTATATGATTTCACAGTTGCTTAATTGTATAGTGATATCAATTTCATGATTGTTTTTCTTGAGTTCTGTAGCACATGTTTGTTAGAAACTGATGATCACAAATGGAATAAGTGAGAAAAATAAAAATATATTTTCATATGCTTAAATTCTAGTCTTTTTTGCTCTTTCAGCTTTCATTTTGAAATACATAATTTAGTGCTCTTTTCTAATGGCCTTTTATAAGATAAAACATTCACCCAAAACAACAAACAACATACTGAATAGAATAGCAAAATGATGCTACAATGGAAATAAATAGAAATGTGTTTGCTTGAATATTTGACTCAGCTATTATCAGTTTCAACTATAAATAAATCCAAGGATTTGACCTTTTCAAATTTAACTCACACATTTTGGAATGATGCACTTACAAGATTAAACATGTCTGTGGCTTTAAATTTTTTTCAATCTCATTTTAGTGGCTAAAATCATTTGGATATAATAAAAGGTTTTGTCAAGAATAAGTAATGGCTTTTTAATGTGAATCCAAATTAATTGTAAATTTAAGTATTTTAGCTTCTGAATATAGTGTCAAGTACTTTAGAGTAGAATGCGATAGTCAGAATATTTTTCTTTCCGTTTTAATGGATATATACATCTTAATTTTCATATGAAGATACTTTATATGACTTATTTTTCATTCTTGAGAATCACTCAAAATTCTCTAGAATTCTAAGGTTATAACCAGCTCTTGAGGATGAATTATGCAGACCATTAGAGCAAAATATACCTCTGGTATATATCAGTAAAGTTTAAAATCTAATATTTGGTATCTCATTTTATGTGAATGTGCGGCTGTATTTTGTGCATGTATGTATGCCTATTCATTAAGTACTAAATAGATAAATATTGTATTATCATATATATTGAAAGTATACCATTTCTTTGGGATTGGTGGTGCACAACTTCAATTCCAGCACTCAGAGACATTGAGTTTGGGGACAGCCTGGTCTACAGAAAGAGTTCCAGGACACCCAGGTAGATCACACCATGAAACCCTATTTCAAAACACAATAAAGTATACAGTTTTGAAAATATTTACTAATTTAGATATTCATATTTGCGGGAAATAGATTACATATGATAGTACAAACTAAAGAGGATTTTTTAAATTCATGTATTTAACAAAATTATATTTTAATATTTATTAGAAAATTGATTTATATATTTAAAGAATTTTAAAATATCATATCACATGTCATATTCACTAGAAGTATTAGTTCTTCTCCAAAAGAAGTACCTTTTCATAATAGCTAGTTTTATATTAAATTTCTCTCTATACCATATATCTGTATGTGACAATAGTTATCAAAGAAAAAGATTGATGGTGGAGAAGGACATGGGAAGAGTTGGAAAGAAGGTATTTGGAATAAGCTGAATGAGGAAATGAATGGAATTTTATTTCAATTGAAAACATATATAAAATAAATATATAAATACTAAAGAAAAATACCCCCACATATATGCCTACAAGCCAGTCTAATCTAGAGAACCTCTCATTGAGTTTCTGACCACATAATTGTATAAAGTGTGGAGTTAACAATTAAAACTAGCTATCACATATTGGGAAGTTACTCAAATAAAATATTATAATTTCATGTAAATTATTTTCATAGTTATTTTTATTTAATTATTTAATTTAATATTTTTGGCTTTCATATCATGCATCTTAATCCCCTTCATCCCATGGTCCCTTTGTTTCTTCTCTCTGCCCTTGCAACCTCCCTTCCTCACCTCAATAAAATAAAGTAAAATTTAAGAGAAAAGAAACATTTAGTCTTGAAAGCTGTAGTGTAACACAGTGAGTCACACAGGATATTATTCGTCTATGTATCTTTTACCTGCAAGTGTTCATTGTAGATCATTGGTCTGGGTTGAGGCCTTTGGTTTGGCTACACTATTGACACTAGGCCCTCACTGGATGCCCTTGGATATCCTATTGTTCTTTATGTTGTTGAGAACCTGTAGCTTTATATAATAGTGATCTGGCCCTGTCCCATACTCCAGTAGGAGTGGATATAAGGGTAGGCCAATTCATTGCCCTGGTTATGGGCCTGGGTGGTTGCAGGGTTGCTCAACCCACCAGCTCTACTCAAATCTCACCTCCAGGGTGAGTGCTCCTATACTGCTCTGGCTAGTTCACTCCATGCATCAAGGAACAAGGGACAGAGCTGGTTCTTCTGTACATAACTATGTTTTGACAAAGATGAAAGAAAACAGGTACTGGTTTATAATGGTGTGACCATTTTATGTCTAATTGACAAGGACTGAAGTTTTGAATTTACCGTACAGTTTGCTAAACACTAACCTAAAATCAGTGAGCTAAATGTAAGACCTTTAATAATAAATATTTCTGAAGTAAACATAGACCAAACATTTTCTAATATTACATCTTTAGTTGTTGAACACAGCACTAAACATACAGGCAACCAGAAAAGGAAAAAAATGAATGATTGGATCTTGTGAATTTTATTTTTTTTACTGAATGTCATCAAAAGACATTGATGACGAATAAATAGGTAACTCACAATATATGAGACAGGAAGTGTAAAAAAAAAACATAAGTACATTATGGAATGTTTAACATCAATGAACCACATCACTATTCATCAGGGGAATGAAATGAAAGCTAGTAGGATGACTGATGTTAAACACAAAGAAAGAATATGTGTGTTAAAAGAATGCAGAGAAATTGGAAGTTCTGTGTGCTTCCAATGGAAGATGTATTGGATATATTATAAAATTATAAAGGGAAACTAAAAATTAATGAAAATTTTAGGTTTGAGTATGTATGTATCATTTGGATACAAATTTTAGAAGTTGAATTTGTACAACCATAGTTTTGAGAATAATAGCAATAAAATTACAAACCAATGAAAGGCAAAAATAGCTGATTTATGTGATGAAACATTATTTAGCTTTTGAAAAAATATTTGAAAAAAAATTGGAGAATCTTTGTGAATATTATGCTGAATAAAATAAGTTATTCATGAATGAGAGCACTGTATGCATTCAAAAATAATGGGATATTTAAAATAGTGAGAATGATATAAACAAACTTTAGGACAGGAATCAGGAATAAAAGAGAATGGGCAATAATTGTTGAATTTGCATAGGTTCATTTATGCAAGCAGAAAGTACATATAAAACTGAAAAAGATGGCGTATTGATAAACTTGTCAATTTGACAGAAATTATAATCACCTGTGGCACTTTCAGTAAAAGCTTGCATAGAACGGATATGTCCATGGTACACTGTCTTGACTGTGGTTATTTAATGTTCCTGTTAATGACTTAAAATATCTTTGAGTGTGCAGTAAATTATTCTACACAATTAATAAAAGAAAAAATATTGAAATGATTTTGAAAGAGATAAAACTTTTGTGAAATGGAAATAAATGTATCATGTTGATGGAATAAATGATGATAATAATAATAAGGTAACCAATGGGACTGTTTTTCAAAATTCTACTTAATTTTATAGCATTCCCATGAAATGGAAAATACATATTTTTAAAGATGTTGTCCAAGGAATATGCCATATCTTATATCCTTACTGGTTATTAAATTTTTATTATATGGTTGAATTGGGCACATTTTGTTCTGAAATCTTTTTCAATTTTGTTTCCAGAAGTGAATTTATAATTATTTTATATTGACCTTGAAGAATTACTAATGAAGCATTTAAAATAGTTTTTAGCATTATTCTTCTGACAGCTTGAAATTTTAAGTTTTAGTTTGCTTAAAGTTTTCAAAAGAATTTTACTGCAAACTGCCATTGAGATATCCCTTGGGGCCTTCCTGTAAACTGGCTTTTATGTATGACACTGAAATATCACACTCTGGCACATTTTGCTCAATGAATCTTAAAATTTACTGGTCACACTAATCACCTGGGTTCTTGTTAAAAAAAAGTTTCAATATATAAGAAAGATATATTTCTTATGGAGAGAACAGAAAATTAAACAAGATTTACTCTAGATGGGAGCCATTAGAATTGTAGAAGATATCTTTAATAGTACCATCTCTGGAAATTTCCTATTTTTAAGGCAAATGTGACCACTGAGGAAAGCAGCTGAGAGGTCTGTGAAAAATGGTGTTAATGAGGCCTGACAGAAAACCCAAGGGGTCCATGCCAGCTAAGGAAACTTTCTCACATGAAGATAAAATTCAGATCCACCAACACACCAAGTCCCCCTTGACATCTTCTGTCAGTCGAGCTTAGGGATACTTCCATATCTAGATGTTGAGAAAATAATGTCTTCATATTAGATATACAGAGTTTAGAATGAAGACTGATTAAAACACAAGAGCTAGAATCTAACTAGAAATGCTAGCTACAATTTTACTAAAGTGGTAAATGAAACAAAGTGTTGTGATTTTTTTATTTCAAAACATGTATCTAAATTAAAGTTTTGTGTTCCTAATTTATATCGGAAAAGGTTTAAATATTTCTTAATAGGCTATTGCCACTTAAAATTAACTTTGTTTTTCTACCTATTGTGATTGATTTAAAATTTTCATTTATCATTTTGCAGTAGAGCCATGACTAAAGTTATGAACATCAATACACTATGAACTTATATTGGAAAAAGTGAATACAAGTTTTTCCACTATTCCTTGGCACAGGCCCTACTCCTCTATAAGTAATTTCTTTTTCCTGAATAATAAACACATGTATGTTCTTTTATCTCTCTTTTCTCTGATTACATTTTAATACTTTTATTACTATATAATTTATACAGCAATACTTTAACTCAGAAAAGGGTGTAATTCATTGGTTGAAAGATGGCTCTCAGATTAAGAAGACTTGCTGCTGTCACAGAGGACCTGAGTTTGGTTCCCAGAACTCACAATGACTAAAATTTAGCTCTAACTCCAGTTCCAGGCCCCTATGCCTACTTGTAGCCTCCATGTGGATTAGGCATCCACATACATAAAACACATAAGTGCCTATAAGCAAAATACCATGCACACACATGAAATAGTGATTTCTCAAATGATAATATAATAATAATTTTAATAATAACAACAATAATAATAATAAAATGTTCAATTAGACCTATTTGGGAGCAATTAGCATTGTGAAATAATTATCATGGTTTAACTTTCATCACCAAATAGAAAATTTATGTTCCACAATGACCAATATAGTTCTCTCAAAGGTGACCACAGTCTAATTTATCTGCATGCATTTAACTCTTCCAGATGCTTACTACAAATGCAACCATAAAATATGTGAACCATGTCAAACTTCATTCTAATATGAAAGGAAAACTACTACAGTAATTGTTTTACACTTTATTCTAGTCAATTATCTTACATGTTAAACTAGTATCTTTCTTTTTCTTTTTCTTTTTCTTTTTTGAATTTTAGAGACAGGGTTTCTCTGTATAGTCGTGGCTAGCATGGAACTCACTCTGTAGATCATATGCTTGGAACTCACAGAAATCTGCCTGCCTCTGACTCCTGACTGCTGGAATTCAAATTAAAGGCCTGTGTCACAACCACCCAACTCAAACTAGTCTCTAAATGGGACTTGTCTTCATTTTCATTTAAACACAGCTAAGTATTCCCTTTGTGCTAATGTGCCATAATAAATTTAACTACTTTCCCGAGATTAATTATTCAGGTAGCTTCAGTGCTTTATGATTGTATACAAACAACACACTATGCCATACATATGACTGCTCTTTTTGATCTGATATGCTTTTAGAATAAATTCCTAACAGGGAGGAGGGAATTCCTGATCAGAGTCTGAGAAAAACATATATATCAATTAGGTCTTAGCAAATACTTGTTACGGCAGATTTTTCCATCCTGCCAGCCTCCTGGTCCTGCCGCCACAGTCCCGCCGCCACATGAGCCCTAAATAACACTCAGAGACTCCGTATTTGATACAATCCTGTTGGCCAATTACCATTATTGTTTATGGGCTAGCTCTTTCTTAATGATTAGCCCATTTCTACTTATCTAAGTATTTCCACGTGGCTCATCTTATTGGGGAGCAGCGGCCAGAGTCTTCTTTCCTCCCTGGTCTACATCTTGACTCCTCCCAACTACTTCCTCCTTCTTCCTAGTTTCCTAGCCCCACCTATCTAGTTTCCTATTGGCCACAGGGCTTTATTAATTAGCCAGTATGAGAAACATATTTACAGACTAACAACTCCCATCAAATACTCTCCAGTGTCCTTTAAGATGGTTTCCATAAGCAATGCAAGTGCTTGTTTACTCTGGCTAATCAATGCTAATTTTGTAATTGTTGTCTAAATGACAAGCAGGAAAGAATACCCTAGTGCTTCAAAACTAACATTCTGGGTGTCTGAGTTTGACATTTTCTCTATGTGGACATTATGCTGGTTAGTTTTTGTTCTATCATCTGGTAAGAGGGGAGTCAATGAGGAATTGTCTCTAGCCAACTCCTGGTATGAATGTCCCTGGACTGATTTCCTGATTAACAATTAATGTGGGAAGTTCCAGCCCACAGTGGTAATACCACCTTTGTACAGGTAGTTCTAAAATATGTAAGAAATCAGCTAAGGAAGATCAAGCCAGTAAGTAGCATTTCTCCATAACTTGTGCAGCAGTTCCTGCCCTGGCTTTGATGGACTGTGTGTGACCTAGACTCTGTAAAATAGAAAAAATCCTTTCCTCCTTGGTTTTCCTTTGGTTAATGTTTCTCATAGTACCAGAAAACAACATAACAGAAATTAGTGCTAGGGAGCAGGGGTGTCGCTATTGAGGACCTGACCATAAGACTTTTTAACCTTTTTTACTTTTTATACCTTTTTTGACATTTATGAGATGTAAGTAGAGACATTTGAAGCTTTGGTTTAGGAAAAGCAGCATTTAATTAGCTGTCCCAGGTAATCAGGAGATAATGCTGAGAGAAATGTAAATGATGGAGGCCTGCTCTAAGAAGTTTTAGAGGAAAGTAAAGACTGTTAGAGCTATATAAATGACATTTTGGATTAAGAATTTGTGGAAGTAAAACCTAGACTTTACTGTTGATGCCAGTTTCCTGGGGGGGCTGAGGAATCAGTTGTAAAATCATTGTCAATAACGGGAAAAAAGCCACCTTAAGAAACAAAGAAAAATCAGTAATACTGTAGCTTCTTCATCCCTTTAAATGATGTGTTTTTAAATTCTTGGATCAACTATATTCAAACAGTATAGAGGAAGTCATGTGGCTTTTCCTACCAGTGCTTTCAGCCCCCTACAAGTTCATTTGCAACTGTGGTTCCAGGCAAATGGTGACACTCCTCCTTCCAAAGCTGTCTAATGGGCCTTGGGGCATAAAGAGCCTCCCAACTTCCAGCTAGACAATCTGAGATAAGTTGTAAAAATTTGCTTTGATGATGGTCTTAGTTGTTCTAAAGCCTTAGCATCAATCTCTGTAACAACATAGACGAACCCTTTCTCCTGCCACACTACTTCACATCCTCCCCGTGCACATCCAGACTGCCTCTTTCTAAAACACAAAATCACTAGGAAAGGAAAATGAAATGAACCACTTCCTCCATGCTGCCTGCCCCAGGTCTGACATTTAGAGACATATACGACTGGAAGTAAAGAAGCTGCTTTGTCTTCATGATCTAATAATGTCCTCAGAAGTTGTTACATATGGATCTGCACACAAATTAGAAGATGGACCTTGAAGCTGTGGAAGTTGAAATGTCAGGGTGTTTTCTTTGAACAAGCATTTCAAGACTCAAGGGCAGGTCCTAAAAGGGTGGGTATAAACCTTGATGAGGTGAGATATTTTTGTCACCATCATTTAAAGCCACTAGCTCATTTATCTCATTTCAAGTTGTGTTCTGTGGGAAGTGATGCCTTTGAGAAGAGAGGAACACTCAATTAAGAATACACATTTGTTTTGTTTGTTTGTTTGTTTGGTTGGTTGGTTGGTTTGGTTTGGTTTGGTTTTGGTTTTTCAAGACAGGGAAGAATACTCACTTTAAACAACATTTTGGAAGATGCTATGAAGCAGTTCAATAAAAGTTCCACACTCCTGATTTCAGTGGATCTATATATAATTTAAGAACTAAGAGATATTTTTGTGGTTAAAGGCAACAGGATAAGAAATAAAAATAAGAGAGTGACTAATAAAGTTCATTGAAATTACTTCTATGTCAGGGGGAAAATTATTACAATAACATTCAATACGTAAGCTATAGTAGCCCAGATATTATTACATTAAAAAGTTCAGATTAAAAATGTTGGAGGAAATGATCATGGCTTGAAAGCAATTAATTAAAAAGGATTTTGTTGCTTTTAAAGATGTCATTTGTGACTTTGATGGTGGATATTTGTTATGTAATGTTGTTTCTTTTCTCATTCTAAATAAATATTAGATTTGACACTTTAACAAAAAAAAAAGAAACAAACGAACAAACAAATAAACTACAGTGAAATCATACTGGAAGTATTTACTCAGAGTCAGCACACAGAGGTAGCCAAGTTTCCTCCAGACTGGCAACTGAACATAATAAAGTGGTGTAGTGCTTCATGTTGTGTGAATTCTAGACACATGAAAGCTAGTACTGAACTATTCCTTCAGAGAAGTGAAGCCTTAGCCTATTAGTCATCCCTGAAGAGTGCATCCCAAAAGTCAGGTGTGGAGCTACGTACAAAGTGCAGGTATACCTCTGGGATTTTGTATTGTTTAAAATGCAATGCTTTATGATATGAATCTTTTTTAAGAGTAAGAAAGCATTTAGCTTATTTATGGAATTTATTAAAACTGGTCCTAATTCACTAAAACATAAATATCCATTCCTATGAGTCAATTATTAACAAGAGGATTGGAATTAATTAAATGCTATTAAGTGATAGTTAAATTCTGAAATATACACACTGTTTCATCAAAACTGCAGCTTCCAAAAATAGAACCAAGAGAGAGCCTATTTTACATTGGCTTCAGAGTGGTAGAGAAGGGTTGTAGATTCTTGATATCCTGATGGGCGAGTGTCCTAATGTGTGTATATATATACATTTATATATATATATATATATATATATATATATACATTTCTCTCACAGGTTGATGAATCACTGAGTGTGCAGTAGCCAGGCAGGAAGTAAAGGCGTGGCTACCAAAGGATAATTCTGGCGAGAGGAGGCTGAGAGAAGCTGATAGAGGGATGCCATTAAGCAGCAGAAGGAATAAGAGGCTGGGAATTTTCCAGTTAGATAAGAGCATGAAGAAATACATAGATTAATAATTATGGATTAATAGTTAAGAGAGAGCTAGCCCAAAGGAATACTGAGCCATCAGCCAAACAATTTGTAAGTATCTGTGTGTTTATTTGGGGCTGAGAGGTGGTAGGACTAGGGGAAACAGAAACTTCAGACTACAATATCTAGGTTTATTTTGTTTTTAAATTTTTCAGTGTTCCCAGTAGCATTCTTCTTTTGGTGACATATTGGCATCAACATTTCCTACTTATCCACTTGAAGTCCTTAACTGTATCTTGGCTTCACTTATGGGTATACATACATCTAAAATTTCACTAGAAATAATCAAACTGTCTATACATTCTCTTCCCAGCCTCCCAGTGCAGGGAACACCCAAATTTTGTCTTTCCATAGGAGTTAGTTAATATACATTATTATTATCACTGACATTGATATAGAGTGACTTAAATGCAAGATTAAATATATTCGTGGGTTTATTATGTTTATTATATTTGTGGGTTTATTATGTTGACCCAAAAAGAAAATGGTGTCAGGAGATAGCTCCATATTGAAATAGCTTGTATATTTAACCTCTGCCTTTTTGTTTTGTTTTGGTTATGTTTTGGTGAATTTTGTTTGCTTGTTTGTTTTTGTTTTGTTTTTTTCCTGTGTAGCTTTGAAGCCTGTCCAGGAATTCACTTTGTAAACCAGGCTGGCCTTAAACACACAGAGATCTGCCTACCTCTGCTTCCAGAGTGATGGCATTAAAGGTATGTGCTACCACTGCCCAGCTGTCTCTTTTAATTAAATTTTCTCATTTATTTTACATCCTGGCCACAGCTTTCCCTCCTATTTTCTTCCATCTCCTACCCTTACTTCCTTTCTTCCCTACATACCTTCTGTTCCCTGCTCCCCATTCCATACGCCATCCACCTCTGTAAAAGGAACAGGTCTCTCATAGGTGTCAACAGAACATGTCATATCATGTTGAGGTAGGACTAAGCCCCTCTCTTTATATCAAGGCTGGGCAACGGAACCCAGGATTAGGAACAGGTTTCTCAAACCCAGGCAAAGTGTTAGAGACAAGCCCTGAATCCACTCCTAGGAGTCCCACAAGCAGACCAAGCCACACAACCATCACACATACACAGAGAGCCTAGGTCAGTTGCATGAAGGCTCCCAAGCAGTAATTTCATAGTCTGAGAGCACCTACTATCCCTAGTTAGTTATTCTGTGGGTTCCCTTGTGATGACCCTTGACTCCCTTGACTAATAGTACAATCCTCCCTCCTTCTCCTAAACTGGATTATTTCTTGGGCTCTGCCCATTCCTAGCTGTGGGTCTCTGCATCTTTTTCTGTCAGTTACCCAGTGACAATTGGCATAGTTACTAATTTGATTACAAGAGGTGGGCATACCAGGCTACCTATCCACTATTGCTAGGAGTGGTTTTCTTTTTTGGGATTTGAGGGGGTCATTATGGTATTTCCTTTTTAAAAAGTATTTTTTTTTCTTATTTTACATATCGATCCCATTTCCCTCTCCCTCCCATCCTCCTATGCTCCTCTCAACACCCTCCCTCACAAGTCTCATTCCCCAAGGAGGGTGAGGCTTCTAGGAGGCATCATCAATATCTGTCAAGTCATTAAGGGTAGGGCTTAGGTCCTCCTCCTGTCTCTAGGTTAAGGGAGTATCTCTCCATGAGGAATGTGCTCCAAAAATCTTTTCGTGCACCAGGAATACATCCTTGTTCTACTGTCAGAGGTCCCATAGACTGCCCAGACCTAGCAGTTACCCACATTCAGGGGGTCTGGGTCAGTTCAATGCTGGTTTCCCAGCTATCATTCTGGGGTATCTAAGCTCCCTCACCCCAGGTCAGCTCAGCTGCCTCTGTGAGTTTCTGCAGCCTGGTCTTTACCCTTTGTTCATCATTCCTCCCTCTCTGCAACTGGATTCCAGGTTAGCTCAGGGTTTAGCTGTGGGTATTGCTAGGAGTCTTAGCTAGAGTCATCCATGCAAATACTTGGCATTTTCCTTTGCTTCAGGTTTCTACAAACATATGCCTTTTGAGAAAATAGAAGGATAGGTGAAAGGCAAAACACAATTAGGAAGTCAGTTTTTAATAAAAAAAATAGTTCAATAATGTGCTAAGTGCACTGTCACTGAAAATGATGATTATTGGTTGCCACCTTGTTTAAAGTCTGTCATGTGAGTAAAAAAATATGTCATTGTTGAAGTTTTATTTCACTAGATATTTTCCTTCTTCACCACATTCATTCAGACTCTTACCCTGAGATGAATAAGGAGAATGGCAACTGGGGCTTCTTTTTCTCTTTTGAGGAGGAAAATTCTTTCCCAATCTCTAACCTTCATTATGCAAATTGTTTGAAAGGATGTTTCACACAAAAGGAAGTTAGTAGTCAAAGCAGAGAAAAATAATTGTGGAAATATCCTCTGGGCAGTGCCATAAAATTAAATATTATCTATAAATACTTGAAGTGAGGAATCTAAAATGTTTATCCAGAAGTAATGATTTAATCATCAAGGACACTAGCTGTTCTTCAAAGGACGGAGGTCCTGTTCCCAGAATCATATAGTGGCTCATAATCATCTGTAACTTCAGGCACAGGGGATCTGGAAACCTCATGTGACCCCAATTGGCACCAGGTATGTATTGGCAGAACATTCATACACATAAAATGCAAATGAATAAAAATTCATTTTTCACTTATTCCCTGATGTTTAAATCTTTTGCAAAATCATTCTAATCCTGAAACTGGTACAAGAAGTACTTGGGACAACTTCTCTCAACTAAAACAAATCAATAAATTTTGAAAAAAGTATGATTTAAAGTTAAATTTAATTAAGAATTATTATATATGACCCTTAGGCAAAAATTTATCACAAGTTGCTCATAGAATTAATATAAAATTATGATATTAACAAAATTTGTTTTGCTCTAAATTTAACCTGATAATTATTACTCTTCATTCCGTCATGCTTCCTTATTTTGTTTAATTAATAATTGCTACTTATAGAAAACTATTTGCTTCACAGCTGTGTAGAACTCTACATACATTCTGTTCCCAGTGTCACGCAACCTTCTCCTTATGAGTTATAAGGAGTTATATTTTAACTATGAACCATGATCCTATGTTGACAGTTAATGACTATTTCCAATTAATGGCTTGCATTTGTCCACCTTTGTATTGTTTATTCATCACAATTGAAGTAACTTTCGATGCTGTGATAATTGTGCAAGTATACCACAATCAAAAGCAATTTGAGGATGTCACACTCCCATCACAGAGGGAGGCAAGGTAAGTACTCAAGGCAGGATCCTGGAGGCAAGAACTGAAACAGTTACTATGGAGGAATGCTTTATACTGGCTGGCTCCCTTAGCATGCTCAGGCTAATTCACTTTGCAACCAGAGCCACCCACCCAGAGGCACTATCTGGAGTTGGCTGGGATATCTCATCAATCAAAACAATGGACCACATAGTTGCCCAAAAGGAACTCTAAATTGTGTCACATAAAATCAGCTATCACATTTTAGGTTTGAAGGAGTGCACAAAACCAGCTTTCAACTATCAATAGAACACAGAGTACCACTAACAAGGAGATACTCTGCCCTCTGTTGAGTCACCTCACCCTTCATCCCCACACCCACTGTCCACCCCAACAGCCCAACCCCCACCCCACCCACTATTAACTTCCTGCAACTGCTAGCATGGTAATCTTTTAGCTGTCTTCACATATTTGTCTGTTTAAGACTGTCACATGATTCAAATATATATATATATATATATATATATATATATATATATATATATTTATATATATATATATAGGCATCTCATATGTATCTACTTAGTTAATTCAATATTGACCACCACCCTTAAGATATGCATATCCATACATAGGCGTGCATATATATGAGTCCATACATATTGAGTCCAGATAGTGTTACTCATATTCATATGCATTTACAGCTAACTGCTTAGAATGGATAGCCTATTAATGTTTCCCATCTTGGAGATAACTAATTTTCTCTTCCTCAAAAGCTGTTGATTGACCTGTTGCTTTTTATCCAGATATGGGGCCATGTGAAATTTCCCTAGTGATGTGGACATGTCATCTGATGAAGTCATTATGCATGTATTATGCATGAAACCATATTGTTGAGATGTCATGGGAGCAGTATCCCTGTCATGTTAAGAGCAATCAGTTTTCCACAGGATTGTGTAGTGATACATTGTCATTTTATTTTTCAGTTTTTTAATAATGAGAGTTTTGTCTAAATTCTTTGTCCATGTTTGAATCAGATATGTTATAGCATTTATTGTTGTAGTTTTAGATTTTTTTGTATTTCATGATAGGCCATGTCTTTCACAACTGTTCTCCAAGTCTGTATCTTGCATTCCTATTCTATTGAAATGGATTTTTTATAATCTTCAGAGTTGAGCTAATATTTTTTGTTCTATGTTCAATGTGGACAGGGGAAGGTAACTTTTTCAAACACGGAACATGTAATGTATAAGGTAAGCCCTATGCTTATTAATTCATTGATGTTACTGCTTGGCAACACTGAACCCTGACATCTCTGTGCCTTCTCTTATAAATAGAAGGCAGCTAGCTGATTGTCTATTTTCTAGTGCAAGATATCTAAACCTCTCATTGTGTAGTGTAAATATTTATTAAAATGTACACAGGACAGGTTAAATGAAGCATATTGAGTTTGAGGGTGGTTAATTTTCTACAGGATCTATTTTTGTTTTGTTAATCTTCTAATAGGTCAGTTTGTGAGGGAAACGAGGAAGGCTGCTTGTGTAGATGACTGGGTTTATTAAAGAAGAACCGTAGGCAGGCACAGCAAGATGGATAATTTTTGAACTATGAAATAGCTAACTAGTTTTGACCTTGGAGACCACTTAAAACAAGTACCGTGTGTCTCCTGGTTAGCTTAGAGGAAATCAGCTGTATTTTGCACAGCCCATTGAATCATAATGGGCCTTGTGCTGCAATGAATATTCATAAGGCAACCATATTCCAAGTGCCCCATGATGATTCTGTGGATGTTGCTAGAGGGATTTGAAATACCACTTTTGTAGTATCCTTGAAAAGAATACACACATCAGGAAAAACAGAGCTAGGGCTCAGGTAATTCTGTCCTTAGTGTGCACTTCAGAGAGTGTCTGCAAACGATTTTGCCCTGTAGCCATGGCACAGAAATCCATCATAATGACAGAGATGAGAGGTTTAAACTTTCTGGGAATCTTAAAATAGGTTAAATTAAAATCTAAGTGGTCACGGTAGTGTGGTTTTACTGACTGCTAAACTTCCTCATACATAAAAGGAACTCGTCTGATTCAATAAAATAGCAGTGGTCACTGGAGGTTGAGATTTCACATGATTCATTTAAAATTACAGCTGCTTTAAAATTGCTACCAAAGGTAAAGGGGCATTATAGACAGATAATGTTTCCATATAAACATTTTCTCCCAGATTTTTCAGTCTGCTCACAACCTTCCTGACCCTTTATGTTGGGCTATCCCAAATATAAAGCCTATTTTACACTATTTTACAATTTTATTTCTAAAATTCTCTGGTACAGATTGACATCATATAGACACAGGCTGATACCTGCATATAGACATACTTTATAGGGCTTCTTGGAACAGGGTCATGGAGGGTAGTTGTGAACCAATGGCACTCAGCTTGTCACTAAGACATTCCTTGAGAGTTTGGACACCATGTGTCTTGGTATATTTACATGCAGATGCCCTTGCCACTGCATGTAATGCCACTTATGTCTGTGAAAGCTAGAGGTTTTTTATATGCTACTTGCTTCCATGGCATGAAAAATCATGGAGTAAACCTGTAATACCTGTAATAGCTAAATTATGAAATGCTTCCCCAAAAGAAGTCTTTTTTTGTTTTGTTTTGTTTTTTTTTTTTTTAGTTTTCTCAGACAGGGTTTTTCTGTGTATTTTTGTATGTGCCCAACCCTCGCCAGCAAGGAGGGAAGATTCTTCATGCAGTTTTAATCAGGATCCTTGAAACATGTTGCTTCTGGCCCGCAGGGGCCTGGGGGATCCTTGCACAGGCTTAAATACACTTGTACTAACCAACCCCAGTGAGCTACGTGGACCCTGCAGATAGGCTACTCTAACGCAGAAACATACAGGCTGTTTAACCTTAACCAAATAAGGGCTTGTTTATGCCAGAGAGCCCTCACCAACGGGAAGGTGTAAGGGGAAGTCAGCGCCACTTTGAAGCGTGGCACTTCATGGCTCTCTATATATTTTGGAGTCTGGCACTGTCTCTGTAAACCAGGCTGTCCTGGAACTCACAGTTCCACCTGCCTCTGCCTCCCAAGTGCCAAGTGTTGGCATTAAAGGATTGCACCACCACCTCCCAGCTCAAACTCTTGTGTAAAAGTCTTGTTCTTCTCGCTGCTGGGGATTTCTGGAATGGCTGGATCATGAGACCACTGACCTAGTCAATATATTAAAACATTTGAAAGCAATAGGCATGAGATGGCAGGAAGCTAGCACAGAGAAAGGTCATCTAGGTGTTCTCTCTGTGTCTCTCTGTCTCTCTCTCTCTCTCTCTCTCACACACACACACTCACACTCACACACACTCTCCCTCTTTCTCCCTCACGCCCGAATCCTTTCCCCATCCCCTCCACCTCTTCCTTTCCCTTGCTCCCTCTCTCAATCCTTCTCTCATTTGTTCTCTGAATCCTGTTTCCCACAAAATGAAAAACTTCCACCATCCACTGCTATTATCATGATATTCTGCCTCAACACAAGCCAGGGAAATGGAGGAGATCAAAAATGGACTCTGAAAGTATGAGACATCATAAATCCTTTCTCCTTTAAGCTATTTTCCTCTGATACCATGCCAAAGTATTGAAGAACCGATTGCCCCAAAGTCACTATATATGGTTTGATTTCACATTATACTGCTTGTACCTTTTTTTTAATTGTGTGCATAATGTGTTCACATTTACACTGTTTACTGTAGTTAAAGAGACTATATCTGGGGGTAATCCATATGTTGTTTGTATTAAGTCCATTTCCTTTTCTTCTTTATTGTAAATAATTTTATTTTTTTCCATATTTGTTTCTATCTGCTGCAAGAGGAAGCATTTATGTTGCTGGATGAGCAAGACACTCATCTATAAATATAACATGATATCATAGGAATCATTTTATCACTATATTTTCATTTGTTTGTTCAATACCTGTAGTATTTGGTTTTACCCTAAGTCACTGGGTTATATAATCTCTGATTCTTGGTCACCAAAGTAGTGTCAGATATGAGTTGCATCTCTTGGAGTGGGCTTAAATAAAACTATTTACTGATTGTTAACTCCCATAGTCTTTATGCCAAAGAAATCCTAGAGTATCCTGCAGGTAGGACACCATTGTAGATCAAAAGGTTATGCCTGGTTATGTTTCTCTTCTGATAGCCTGCAGAGTACTTTCCTGTACCAAAGTCTCTAGTGAAGGCTCTATGGATACACCAGCATGACTTCTCCATGCTCAATGAGTTGTGTAGGTGTTGATTTCAGTAAAGGAGTCTTGCTGTCAGTTTATGAAAAGCAATCTATCATCTTGGTAGAGAGTAAGAGACCTTGGAACACTCAATATTCAGTGGGATATCTCCAACAATCCCCTCCTCTCAGGGCTCAGAAACCTTTTAGAGTAGAAGCAGAAAGAGAGTGCGAACCAGAGGGAATGGAAAACACTAAGAAAACAAGACTCTCCAATTCAACATGATCAAAACTCATATGAACTCACAGAGACTAAAGGAGCATGCGTAGGACCTACACAGTCTGCACCAGGTCCTCTGCATGTATATTATAGCTTCCAGTTTGGTGTTTGTATGGGGTTCCAGAGTGTGTGAACAAGTGGGTTCCTGAATTTTATCTTTCTCTTGGGCTCTTTAATTTCCATTGGTTTGTCTTGTACAACTTTGATGTAATTTTTGTTTTATCTTACTGTATTTTATATCGTTATATTTTATTACAGCCTCTTAGAGCCTGTTCTTTTCTAATGAGAAACAGAAAGGAAGTGGATCTGGATGAGAAAGGAAGTGATGTAGGATGGCGAGAAGCAGAGAGATAAGAAACTATAAGCAGGATATTATTATATGAGAAAGGATCTATTTTCAACAAGAGAAAAATAAAGAAATGAATTTTCTTTTCACACAATATATTCTGACTACAGTTTCCCCTGTACAATGTCCTTCCAGATCCTCTCTACTACAGATCTTCCCAAATCCATATCTTTTTTCTTAATTAAAATAAAAACAGGCATTAAAACAATATGTAATAATAATGAAAGACAAAGTAAATAGGACAAATAAGTATAAGACAAACAGAAGTAAAAGAAACAAAGAAAACACATATAGATGCAGAAACATACATGTTTGTACACATAGAAATTATTTCATAAAAATAGAAAACATAGTATCCACTCAAAGAACCTTCCAGGTTAAAAAAGTATTGACAAAGCATTCTAAAACAAAGCAAAAGACTTTCAAAAATGTGTCTTTGTTTTGTGTTGGCTATCTACTGCTGGAATGGGACCAGCCCTTAATTATGCTTTGTATACACACTGAGACACTGTGGGAGAAGAATATTTTTTAATTTTTAAGTGGGTATCAATTGGAGATATCAACTTGGTTAGTGATAGGGGTTTGTGGCCACTTTCCTTCTTGGCACTGGAATTCTGTCTTGCAACACGTACACTGGCCCTGTACATGCTGCCACAGTCTGTCTCTGTGTGTTTATATGTGTATTGGATCTGCTTCATTTAGACATCCCTGTCTCCTTGGTGTCCTCTATCCATTTTCTGTCTTCTTTCCCAGAGGGTTCACTGAGGATTTCAGTGAGAACATGGAGAAATGAGTGTACCAGGGATTTTCCACTCTGCACATTTCCCAGTTCTGCTTCTCTGTACTCATTCCTATCTGCTGCTAGAGGAGTCTTCTTTGATAGTGGCTGAACAACTGATCTATAAGTATAGCACAATATTGTTAGCAGTCATGTATTGTTACACACCTTTAATAGACAGTTAATAGTAGTTTTTGGTTATTTTTCTAGACCCCTGGCCTATCTAATAGCAGTCAGGTGGTTGATCATGTGAGCATTGTAGAAGAAAGGTTTAATCTTTTTGTGTAGCCTTAATTCCAGGCAGATATTGGTTGGTTACTCCCACAGCTTTGTCCACATGCACTAGCACCTCTTCCAGGCAGTTCACCATTGTAGATCATAGTATTTGTAGCTGGATTGGTGCTTATCTTTCTCTTTTGTAATACACAGATTACCTTGCAGTGCCATGAATGCTAATCAGTATGGTTGAAGGAACTAAGCAGGCACCAGCTCAAATTCTCTATGTTAAATGAGTCATTTGGGTGTTGTCTTCAGCAATAGGGTCTTACCATCAGTTTTTGGCAAGCAGTTAATAGCCTTAGCAATAACCTGGTTGTTTGGGGGCTATCATGGGACACTTAGGTCATCCATTTCCTTCATGTTTTATTGTACTATGTATATTTTATCCAAACTAAAATAATAATGTGATGCCATATTAAATTGAGAATGTATCACAGAGAATGTCTAACTAATTGTAGACATTACATGAAAAAAAGCAAATTTCCTTCATGAGTAAGAATTGGCTTCATGCACAAAAAATTCTAGCTAGATATGTTAGCACAAGTTTGAGTGGAATTTCTTAAAAGCATGATTCTTGTAATCAGAAGACATAGGGGAAGGGACTGTATTTAGGCAAAATGAACTGATTTAAACTTACAGTCTGAATATATTCATATTGAAATAATGAACTGAGGAAATACTGTTAGTAGCACTCTGTCTTAAGATAATGATGGAAAGAGAATAGAAGTAAGATTTGATAAATGATTTCACCAAAGGCATGTGTGGTGGATTGAATGAGAATATCCACCATAGGCTCATAAATTAGAATACTTGGTCCCCAGTTGGTGAAATTCTTTGGGAATGTCTAGGAGGTATAACCTTGTTAGAGGACATGTGTCACTCTGATGGGTTCTGAGGTTTCAAAAGCCTATGCCATTCCCAGTTATCAATCCACACTCCCTTTCTCTGCCTCCTGTTTTGTGAGTCATAGGTGAGTTCACAGCTACTTCTCTCGTACTGTACTTGCCTGCCTGCTGCCACACTTGGCTCCATAATGGTCATGAACTCATCCTCTGAGGATATAAACCCTCATTAAACCTTTTTTCTCTAAATTGACTTAGTCTTAGAGTTTCCTGTCACAACAATTGACGAATAACTAAGATAGTGAATCTATACAATATTTTGTCACTGATTATGTACATGTAGAAAATTATCTTGCACAATATAATTACCCTGAAATGCTTTCCAATAAGTTGAATAAGTGAAAGTGTTGAAATATGAAACCATGGGCAAACATGCATGTGAATCCCATTGTTATTTTTGAAACAGAACAGGGAATTGGATATTTGGATATATGGAATTACGTTGAATGGTAATGATCTGACCCTTAACTGCCTTTGGCACTAGAAATTTTATAAGGTTCTTCCTGCAACATTCTTCCTGTAAAGACTCTTTCTTCACACGGCATTTACTGGTTCTGATTGGTCTATGAGGAAGTGACGGTGTCAGGTATCATGACACCTCACTTGTCCATTTATCTGTAGTAAAGGTTATTTGTTTGTAGGATGAATAAAAAATAACTCTGAATAAAATTTGAATGGTAACACTCTTTAATTTTTGACCCTAGAATAGTGTTCTAGATCTAGCCAAGTAAGTATAAGAGGAGAGACAAAGTATCATCATGAAACATATTAAGTTTACATCTAAAGGGTATGTAGGGATGGGAAGAGACAGACTTCAATAATTGTCATCACATAGAAAGGACCCTCAGAGGTAAGCACCTACATGGAAATAAGTATGAGGGTAAAGGTAAACTTGGTCCTGCAGCAAATGAAATCTTAGCAAGCTGCTGCAGGGCTGGGAGAAGAAGCAGAACTAAGGGTCCTGTTGAGCAAGGCAGCATTCAAAAAGACTGTGAGAAAGATGACACACATACCAAATGCCAACCCTGCCCGCAAATACATTATAAAGTCTGTCAAGTACAAACATATGAATTACTGCTGTAATGGAGGCAGCAGATATTTCACTCATATTCACAGCCTTTTTTCTGGCAGTAATTGTCAAGTGAGCTTTTCTCAAATATTTTCTTTTGGCCTATTTAGGCATGAGACACAATCCTCACAGACAAATGCATTTTGACAAAATATTAACCATTCTCAGTTCTGTAAATGAAAATCTCGTACAGTTTATGCATAGAATGTAAAGGAAGCTTTTGATTTTTCAACTAACTCTTGTAGCCTGTGAGACAGTTTACTCTAGAGGAATTTGGAACTTTCAGATAATTGTGCTTAGTTTGTCCTATAGTATTAGAAAAATTTATCCCCTATGCAGCTCATTTCAAGGGTTTGATAATGTGTGCCCACACTTTAGACAGTACCAAATTCATGTCTACAAAGTTCTTGCTAGCCAAACACTATAGCTATTGGCTTGGGGGTCCTTATTTTTTCTTGTATCTTTATTATACCTTTGCATGCTGTTATAACTGTTACTGGTATCCTACAGGTTGTGCTTTTTAGTGAAATAAACATATTTGCCACTAGTTGCTTTGATTTTTCTTTCTTAATTTTCACACCATTTATAGACTATCCTAACTTATAGAAATATGCCTCAAAGAGCATACTTATTTTGACTTTCTGAAATAAAGATGGTGCTTAAGAATAACAGTAATATTTGGTGTGTCTCTTGCAAAGTAGTTGCATTAGCTTTCTTCTCCAGTGAAAAATAGCTAGAATACATATTCCTATGCAGAGAAAATGTTATTTCAGTTGACAGGCAAGTCTATAGACCCTTAATGCTATTATTCTGAACCATAGATAGCAATGTCCATCATGGTGGAAGCTTGTGATAGAGGAGTTCAGCTGACATTACACACAGGAGTAGACAGCAGAGAGAGATGGAAAGTAGGGTGCCAATGAACCTTAAACCTATCTCCAGTGACCAAACTTTTACCCATTAAACTCTATCCAGGTCTATTGTCAACTCTGTCAATCATAAGATAGTCACACAACATTTAATACACAGGCTGTGGAGGGGCATTTAAGATCAAAAGTATGGATATGATTTCTGATGAAAGTTGAGCTAGAAAAACAAGAAGTGATTAATTCAAGGCAGCATTTATGTTGTGGAATAAAGGGGCAAAGTGGCTGTGGAAGTAAATACATTGCCTGGCATCTTGACTTTTGGCTCTCTGTGGATGACTCCTTAAATGTGAATTCACTTTTCATTGAAAAAAATCACTTATTTCATTCATGATTCATTAATAGACTCTTCAGTATTACCTGATATTTTACTAAGTTATATCTGGATCTATTTTATATGTTTTGCCATATTAAATTTAATACTGGCAAAATATTTAAATGGCTCATGGTTCATATTAATTTCTAAATAATGTGCTAAACATCATGGGAAGATAAAAAACTCTCAAAAATATTAATAAATAAAAATCGGAATTTCATTTTGGTAGTTTCTCGGTGGTATGATTTAGAATATATTACTGAAATAGTTTAATGTGTTTGCTTAGTAAGACTAGTTGAACCCAGGTCACTATCCTGTATCCTACTAGACTTAATACAGATTAGCATTCTTGTACTTTAAATGGATACATTTTTTTTAATAAAAGCATTATTTCCAGGAGAATGTAGTTCTTAAAAAAAATGGCAATGAATTGAGTATTTTTCCTATCTCTAGCCTTAATTTCATTACTTTCAAAGATCTAAAGCTTTCGAATGGAAATTAATCTTTTACTAACAAACCACTTTGAAACTAATGGGAAGCCATATTTCAATCGAGTTAATAAAAACAAAGATTTGAAGTTTTTATAATCTACTGCTTATCTTTTATAAGTATTCCCTTTATGCTTTAGAAAAATAATAGCATAATGGCTCACATTTATATTAGTTTGTGCAGTGAGTGAATTTGTCTGAATTTAATTTACATCAGCAGGTGTGTTGACTTAAGGGCAGCCTGAGTCAGCACAATGCAAATCAAAATAGAACTTTCATTTTGTTCATACAATTACCTCTAAAATAAATCGTCCATGATGGCAAGAATTTCTTAAATGTGCATAAATTAAAAACAAAGCTATACATATTGTGGACGGGAAAGTAGGGTTAAGCTTTCATAAGAGAGGGACTTGAGCTTTCTAATACACTCTGAAATGTACTCTGAACACTGTATCAGAGATAATCACTGATAATACCACCTGAGGATGCTCACATGATTAACATTAATATGTTAATCCCTCTGTCATCCTTGGCTCTGAAACTAACACATTCAGATAAAGAAAGCTATTTATGAGATAAAATATTAGAGAGCAACCTGGTGTTGCTCAGATCAGATCAGGATTGGAATACTGAAAGACCACATACTAACTATATGAATATACATTGTATTCTATTTCAATTAAATTATATTTTATTTTAAACTTTATTTTAAAATATTTTATTTTTAGTTTACTTTTGTTTAAGATGCATTGATCTTTTTCTCCCTTAAACACTCCCACCTCTACCCCATGTAGTCCCAGTGCACTCATAAATTTATGCCTTTATTTTCTTTAAATATTGTTTAAAATGTGTGTGTGTAACTTACCTTTATGTACACTTAAAATTGGTGTATATTATGGTACATGAATAGAATTTTAGTAGTTAAACAAACTGAAAAGTTTGTTGCAAGGGTTGGATTCGGTCAGTTTTGCTGATGTTAAAACAGTATCAAATCTAAAACACTTCGTGTGGAAATTACCCTAGATTCTCTCATTTCTGTAATGGATGATGATGACAAATCTTACTCAGGTCCTGTGAGTGATGGTATGACTTAGATATGTGATTGTTCACAATAAATTCACTTACATGTTGATGAATTGATTTCCAACTCAGGACCTGACTATATGTAAAAGATGTTAGAACACAAGGTTTCAGATTAGATTAATGGACTAATATACCGAATATTTCATGATTTGCTGGTGGAATTAGAAAGATATAATCTTTTAAATTACGTTCTAGCTGGAGAAAATAAGTCACTGGCATAAAGCCTTTCCAAGTATCTAGTCACACACCAAACTCCTTTCTTACTCCCTGATCAAGAGAGCATTAGAATGCCAGGTTTTCTACTCCCTAAGGTTTCCTGACATGAAGTTCTGCCTCATTGTAGGTCCAAAGCAAAGGAGACATGGAAAAATAAATCAAACTCTCTGCAACCATGAGCCAAACTGTTTCTCCTTTAGGTAGTTTATATTAGATATTTGTCTTAGTTACACAAAGTCTGAGTCATATAAATAATAGCATCTTCCACAATAATAAATATCAAACAAGACATTACCATTAAGTCAATGATGGCGTAGACTATTTCAAACACAGTAAGAATTCCTATATGGGAACTGCAGCTAAATGCATGATTCACTTCTGAATGCCTAGGTGTCCATCATTTATCGGCCATTTATCACTTTAAGATTGCAATATAGTGAAATAATATCATAGGTAAATTTATGATTGATCATTTCTATTCTTATAGCTCTAGAAAAATTAACTTATGTTTTTGTAGATATCATTCTTTTCTAAGTATGTAGTATCCAAATGTGTGAATGTATCACAGTTTTTGTAAGTCAGCCACCAACTGAAGACATCACAGTTTGTTTCCTGTTGTCTCTATAATATGAAGTTGTTACATACATTAATAAAGCAAGACATACTTCTATATGCAGGTTAGGCTCTCTTTTTTCTGAAACTAATATTGAGGTACAATCTCAGGGATGTCTTGCAAGTGCTTATTTTATTTTATAAGAATATCCAAACTATTTCAAAGAAGTCTTGTCATTTTCCATACATTGGTTAATGTGACAATGTTCTATTCCTTGCCTTTACTTGCCTGAATTTGGTGATCATTATTTTACTTTGCCTTCCTATAAAATCATGTAATTATTACTGTGATTTACTGTTGGCTTATTTGTGAAAGGAGTATATCTATAAAGGGTAGGCTGGCAGAGCAGACTCAAATCTTTTATTCCCTCAGTTTTCAGAAGGTGGAATTCTAGGCATTCTGCACTATTCCCAGTAACTCCTGTGGTGTTAATTTGCAGCTTGGCTTAGAATACAAATATCTCACTGTGTCTTTTCTTTTACCGACATTCTTTTCTTTTCACTTCTGTATCTGTTAAATGATTAGCATATTTCATCTTCTGGTTTATTTCTATGTTGGATAAGCTGGTTGTTCCTTTTATATGTTATACGTTAACCACATTTAGACAAACATTTTGAAGTATTTCCAATAGTCATGGCTTGTCTTTCATGCTTATAAGAGAATCTTTAAGAAAGCAACGATCTTTAATTTTAGGTCCTTATAAATTCATTTTTGTTAACTGTTACCCATAAATTTAAAGTAAGTTTGCAACCTGTTTTGCATTACTGTTTGTGTAAGATGAGAAAAAAATCAAAGTCTTTAGAAATAAATTTGTTGACTTAATTAGGACATGGATAGCCAATTCCCCCAAGTCCATTAGTTGAAATTATGCTATTATCCTTCTAATTGGAGTTCACTGTAAACTAAAACCACCTGGGTAGACTGGCATAATTCAGGTAGGTCTATTTTGGTGTTTCTTATCCAATTCTGTTTCACTATACCTCCTGTCCTAGTCACTGTTCTATTACTGTAAAGAGACACCATGACCAAGTCAACTCTGACAAAAGCAAGCATTTAATTGGTGTTTTGCTGACTGTTTCAGCAGCTTAGTTCACTTTCAACATGACAGGGTGCATGGCAATGAAGGAGAATCTAGAATAAATCCTCATCCTCAGGCAGAGAAGGGGTTTGGGACTGTGCCTGGAAGGAGAGAGGTTGTTCCTGTCATGGATTTTTTTAAACCTCAAAGTTCATCCCCAATGAAAAAATTCTTCCAACAAAGCCAAATTCACATGAGCATATGGGACCATTCTTATTCGACCACTACAACTCCACAAGTAATAGGAATTCTACTAAAAGGTAAAATAGACTTTATTTAAAGTGACTTCGACCACTTTATTGTTACATGTAAAATTGTTTCAGCTGTGCTAAAATCTTTGCATAATCATTCATGTTTTAAAGTTATGCCAATAACCAATACATCTTGCTAGAATTTTGACAGAAATAAAATGAAATTATTATTATAATATATTATTTAGAAAGATATTTCAACTTTACAGTTTAAACTTCAAATTCATGAATATAATATATTCTCTCATTTATGCAGATTTTCTTTTTCACTTTTTAGTTGTGAGACAGGATCTCAGTCTCATATACCTCAGGCTGGTCTTGAAATCACTATGTAAGAATGGATAGATTTGAACTTGTGATGTGTCTGCCTCTGTACAACCAAGTGCCTAGTGTGAAATTATGCCTAGTTTATATTTTACTGGTGACTGCACTCACTCACAGCTCTGTCCCTGTGAGGCAATCATTCCATTAGGTTAATTGCATCCCTATCCCTCTTTATAAGAAAATTCCTTATACTTTTCAGTGTCTAAGTACTGATAGGTTTATAACAAAGTATTGACATTTTTACTTAGTGGTTGTAAATGATATCACCCTTAAAATTTTAGTCTTTTAGATTTATTTCTAATACTCAGATATATGATTTATAATTGTTTATCTTTTATAATATAATTTTACAGGAGGCAATAAAATACATCATAATATTTATGAGTTTCAGTGTATCTTTAAGATTTTCATATGTAGACAACCTTGCCATGTGACAATTGTTCAAGTTTTAATTTCTGATTTTCCATCTTTAGATTTTCTGTTATTATTCCTTTTATGTTATATTGACCCTAGTGTTGTAACATTCCAATACACAGTAAAAGACCAAAGACTTAGATTCAAAATAAATTTAGATTAAAATAATTTATTATTACTGCTAGTAATGGGACAGCCACCTTAGAGCCAAGCAGCATGTTGTGAAGAAGTGGTAGTGTGGGCTTTCCAAAGCAGACACCAGGAAGGTGGACATTACAACTGTCCATGGCATCCACAACTGTGTAAGAAAGTTGTTTTGCTTCCCTTGGCTGCTTAACACTTTCTTGGAATAATGTAAAGAAACCAATCATTTCACCCCTTACACATAGCAATAAGAAGTTTTCCTGAAGCAAATTAACAGCTGTTAACACCTCACAGCCCATTATCCTATTCTTATCTCACCTACAGGCCACTAGGATCTCCCAGGCATTCCAGAGCAAAAGGACAACAGCCCTTAAGGAACCCCTGGCTACACATTAAGTTTCGTTATCCCGCATAGGAATGGTGTAAATTATTACTCAGTCTGAACATTCTAATAACTGGGATAGAGAAGTTTATTTTTGGTCCAGCAACAGCACAGGGCAAACAGGTTATGGCTGGCTGTTATGTCTCCATCAGTGATGTTTTGTTTCATATATAATCGGTGAATTCCTTTTTATTAACTGAAGAGTTGAGGAAACTCTTTTCATTTTCCAGACATCTAACCAGTTGATCTAAAACAACTTATTAGAAAATCCATCTGTTTTCTTAATTAGATGCACCTATTATCATATTTTAAATTTCAATATGTAATGAGGAGTACTTCTAGCCTTTGTCTTTCATTCCTTTTCATATTGATCATTTTAATGTGTTAGAAATATGTAGACATGAAGTGAATTTTGAAGCTGTAAATTGATAATTCATAATCATATAAAATAGGAATTATAAACATTAGAATTTATAATTCAATATAAACTAATTAAATTCAATCTGCTGCCACAACAAGTACTTCAAACACTTCACTTAATGTATCTTTGTGATGAGAACATTTGAAATTTTTCTGGTTATCAATATTACAGATTTATTTTATTTCTCAATGTGTGTATGCCTGTGGGTCTGTGTGTTGATAATTGCAAGTGTGTTACAGCAGGTTTTTCCTACCCGTGGGTCTCCCGGTCCTGCCGCCAAGGTCCCGCTGCCATGTGAGCCCCAAATAACATTCAGAGACTCTGTATTTGATACAATCCTGTTGGCCAGTTACCATTATTGTTTATGGGCTAGCTCTGTCTAAATTATTAACGCATTTCTACTTATCTAATTATTTCCACGTGGCTCATCTTATCCAGGAGCCGCGGTGGGCGTCTTCCTTCCTCCATGCTCTACATCTTGACCCCTCCTTACTACTTCCTCTTTCCTCCACCAGGTCTCCTAGCCCCACCTATCTAGTTTTCTATTGGCCAACATGACTTTATTAATTAACCAGTATGAGAAACATATTTACAGAATAACATCTCCCATCATCTCCTCTTTTCTGTCTAAAATAAAATAAGGGGTTTAACCCTAACATAGCAAAATATAACATATAACAGTTATCAAATAAGAACCACTGTTAACAATATTTAGTCCATTAACATTTTGTAAGATTTAAAGAAAATATCATCTATCCTATCTTTGTGAGTGTAAAGTCCTATATGTAACTTATCTTTAATCCTAACTAAGGAAAACTGTAACCATAACTATCTGTCTTCAACTACTTCAAGGACCATAGAAGGATAATATATAAACTCTAGAAATGACAGAGACAACTCATTGCCTGGTCAGTCACCAGAAGTTCTTCTGTAATGTTCCATCTTCAGCCCATAGGCCATAATGTGTTTCCAGACTCCTACAAAGCAGGAAATTTTAAACTGTCTACCTGTATTGGCAGTTTGTCAGCCATTTTTCTCTGGGTCCTGCAGAATGTCTGGCTGCCACTTCCATGAAGCAGGAATCCTGTAGCAATGTCCATCTTGCATCAGCAGTCACTTTCTTATGGGTCCTGTATGTCCAGTTTATACAGCATAAAGTCAAACATTCTAGACAAGAGCAGTACCTTGCTCAAATGGCTAGTCTTGCCATATTGAAAGCAAACTTTGTAACGAGTTTTTTTAAGGTCCATTTTCCTTTCTGATGCAGGTGGTGTTTCCAGCAGCAGTTATGTCTCAATGTCAAGAAAAGCCCTAACCCATTTTAAATGCCATATTCTGTAGCTCTTTGAAAGGCTTGAGGAATGCCTATCCATCTCAAATACATCTCTGTACATCTAGAAATTCTAACTCCAAGTTTTTACTATCACAGGTAATTATCTATAATCTGTGTTAAATTATATATTACATTTCTAACTGAACTATATAAACACAATACCTAAACAAGAGGAGAAATATACATATCACAAAATTGACCTTTAATTGTATCAATAAAAGAAAATCCATTCCAAAGCAAAGTATTCATATCTATACCATAATTCTCTTTTTACCTTTAAAAAGATAGCTTGTGGTCATTAACCATTTATAATCAAGCCAATTTAAATTAAAACATTTATAAACAATATTTGGGAATTTGGGCGTCGTTCTTTCCAAACTACTTCCTGCTGGTAGAGGGCGCTGACATGGGGGTCCAAAGAAGACCCAGAAATCTTGGCTGTAGTGTTCTGTAAGGTTGCAATATCCCATTGATGTTGCTGTGGGAAATCATGACTCCCTTTGGAATCCCTGTGGACCCACTTGTATACATGATTACTGCAATGTCTAAGGGCAATGGTTTGCTGTGAGCTTTGTTTTCCACGTTGGCCTTCACTCTGAGTGCCTGACTGCAGCCATGGTGTGTACAATGACACCCTTGGGGAACTCAGACCAGGTTGGAGGCTTCCCATCAACAGTAATAATATGGCGTAGACGTGGGACCAACGAGACTATATCCTTCAGTTTTGTTTGCAAGAGTTCTTTACTAGTAATGATGTTGGTCACCTCTGTGAACAATGGCTGGACCTCCCAGGGTAGCATAAAAGGTAACAAGCTGGAAGTATTACATGAAACACGCCTGAGCAGCAATCATCCATTCAGCCCTCATCTCACTGAAGATGGCGATGTTGGTCTATGGTTTCTGGCCTAACATCTGCAACCCATTTCCAAAGTCAAGGGCTCGATGGAAGACATCTTCATAGGAAAGCTAATTATAGTGTCCCAGGATAACCTTTTTAAAAAATTTTCCATTTGGTTGACTTTCATCTTCCTCATTCAAACTTTCTCGTGTTCCCAACAGCCTTTTGTCCTTAAATTTATTTTTTGCATACATAAAGACTTTATCAAGTATATCACAGCCAGGATACAATAGTGAGGCCAAACTGTCCAAGCTGTTAATAGATCTGAATGCAGAATCTGGTTTTGAACTGACAGGTTTTGCTTTAATTTGGTCTGATTTTTCTTGTCATGACTCAGACAAAAAGTAAAACGGAATGTATGTTAAAATAGTATAGATAAATACTATAAAATGTATGAAATATAAAAGTATGGGGTTGAGGGTCTGTTTTAGCGTCATGGTAGATGGTTGTGAAGATGCATGGTTATTCATAAGTGTTCAAAATATGGACTTAGCAGATTTCAAAAAGAATCGTGGGCTCCAACCCACGCAGGCCTGGCCATTCCCAGGAACGGTTCCGCCTAGCGGGCAGCTGTGGGATTCTGTACATTGGTGCTGGAAATTGAACTCGGTTCCTCTACAAGAGCAGAGGTACTCTTAGAAACTGAGCCATCTGTTTAACAATAATGCACTAACAGTCTCTCCATTATCCTGGTAGGCAATTTGGAAATGCATATTTTCATTAAAATTTGTGTTTATACATTTTAATCTTATTATTTCCTGTTCTTCAAATCATCCCCTTGACCCTAATTCCCAACTTCATATTTTCACTCTCTCTTTAAAAACATAAAATCAAAATAATTATTAAAATAACTAAACAATGAAAAACAATTAGACAACAAAAGGAAAAGAAAAAAGTAAAACCAAAACAGGGGCTAGAAAGAATACTCAGCAGTTAAGAGCACTGGTTGATCTTTAAAAGAAACTGGGTTCAATTCCCAGCACCCACACAGCAGCTCACAATTATCTGTAACTCCAAGATCTGACACCCTCATACAAACATGTCGGCAGGCAAAACACCAATTGATAATGTATACCTAATATGCATACCCTTATTATACTATGCAATAGTTCTAAAACTCTTTCATCTGTTTGACTGACAATTTGAACCCTTTGGCTATTCTCTTCCTCCTCTACTCATTAGACTTCTGAAACCCCATTGTACTCTATGTGCTGCCATTTCATCCATTTTTAGAGTCCACATATAACAACATTTAGTCTGTTTCTTTTTGGTGCCTCTCTTATTTATTTGGCTTAATGGACTGTAAATCCAACACCATCTTTACTTATGGAAATGATCATCCAATAGCCATCCATGTCTTAGGAAACAATATCATAACTATCAAGCATTAAATGAGCTCCGGCAGAAGAAGACTAATAATATTATATTTAGGAAGGTGGTTGTAATAGATTCTCCTCTAGGGCCTATGACCTGAACCAACTTTCTAATATTTATTCTTCTAAAAACTCATGAAGTCATGGGACACATACTTGTCTGGATATCCCTGGAAATCACAGCTTTATGGGTGTTCCACACATACCCTCTAGCAATTTAGCAATTGTAGTTGAGCCTTTCCTGCGCTAGGATTTGTTCTGCAGATATTTCTGGTCTACTGTGTTGGCATTGGCTGTATCTGCCAAGTTAGTTATCTCCTTAATTTCCATAGCAGTAGTCTGTGCTATTACCTCACATCACTCATGGACTTCAGAGGAGCTTTCAGAATTTCCATCTGTTCAGAATTTTTTTTCTGTTTTTAGGCTTTTGAGATTGGAATTTAGGTTATTGATGATCCTCCTCTTCATTTATAGATGTATGAGTATTAATATCATGCTGTTTCCCCCAAAAAAGTGGTGTGTTTTATTACATTTTAGGTTTCTTTGGGTTGCGGTCCCTTTAATCCATGCATAATTTCACATGTATGTTATTCTGTTTATCTGTTTAAGATCTTCTGTCACATCAGTTATTCATTTCCACCCATTTCCACTGGTGTTGGAGAATACATTGTCCTATAAAACTACAATTCCTTTAAATTACTTAATGTTGTTTCAGAGATCAAGATACCATTCAATTGGTCATTTCTTCTGTGAGCTCTCAAAGAAGAATCCAGGAGTTCAGTTTTCTGAATCCTTATGTGAGGAGATTGGGGGACAAGACTCTTTCTAGAATGCTTCCCTTTCCTCCCTCTAACCTCTTCCTATAAAACCTCCCTCAAACCCTTCTAGCGCCCCCCTTACTCACTGTGAAATTAATATAAGCTTTTCTTTAATTATTATTGCTATTAAATATATGTATTCATAGGTATATAAAGTCAACCTGCTGATTCTTACAGATGCTTATATGTACATGATTTCAGGGATGTCCATTTAGTTTTAGAAAACAAATTAGGAGGGCTTATCTGTGGGGAAGAATATATCCATCCTTCTAAGTTTAGTGATTTCTTCTTTTAGTTCTTTTATTCCTGGTTCTTTACATGATAGCTTACTTTCTATTGAAACCTGGACCTGTGGATTATGATTTTATAAAAGTGTGAATCTGTCTGTCTTCCTTTGGACCTATCCTGCCAGGAGAGGAATGTCCTCTGCTCTACACAATCTTGATTTGCAGCTGAGAAGTGACCTTTCTACAGCTGTGTGATGGAATGAGGTTCAGGATTCAAATGACTCAATCATAAGATGGACAGCAAGAGTCCTCATTCTTCCTGTCATTTTAGAGTCCAAAGAAGCAGAGAAAAGACACACACACACACACACACACACACACACACACACACACACACACACAGAGAGAGAGAGAGAGAGAGAGAGAGAGAGAGAGAGAGAGAGAGAGACAGACAGAGAGACAGAGAGAGAGACAGAGAGAGAGACAGAGAGAGAGACAGAGAGAGGAAGGAGAGAGAGATTTTCTTCTCTGAGTAAGCTCTATGTCTATATTTAGCCTTCTCTGACATCACTCAGTAGAGACCATGTTGATGGTCTCATTCATCTTTAGTAGGTGGAATCTGGGCTGTATTCTCAGCTATTAATACAGCAATGAGGTGGTTCCTTGTGATTTTACCCTGGAGTGAATGGGTAATGGCCCACAGCTTTAGCAAGAACGGTTTCTTTTTTCTTCTGTTTTTTCTACATCATTTCATATTTTTAGGTGGCCAGCTTCATAAGCTCCATGTATAGAATATATGAGGCTAAAAGGAAAGCCATATCATTCTTCCTCTGTCATCACACTGAAGAAGCCGCTCACTGATCCACATGCCCTCATCTTCACCTTTCTGAATCTTATTATACTCCTTTCATGTAATGTTGTTTAACTTAGAAGTAGAAATAAGAAAAAGCAAGGCTGACCATCTTCTTGAACATACTGCTATTGGCAAGGGATTCTATATATTTTTTTACATCAGCATTGTTCAGATTGAAATGTCAAGAAATATTGAAATGCTTTCTCTGAAATACTAGCAGTATCTGGAAAGTAAAAGAAAATGAGTCAGTGTTTATAGCAGTGGTATTTGAAAATAATTCATTTTATATTAAATCAGTTTCTTGGATTTTGAAATGAAGAGTTTTGAAATGGCAAGGTCAGTGGGAACAGAGTAGCCAATCTGCAGTTTAAAAGTTGGCTTTTTGAATCAAGCATATACCTAATGTTATTAGCCCTGGCAGCTGTGCCATTCTTTTTTTCTTTTACAGTCAAATTTGAAGCATCCCACCTTGAAGTCTAAACTGTACCAGTAAACACAGGAAAATGAAATTGCAAAGTTTTGTTTCATTTGTTCTTTTGGCTTTAACTTTCCTTATATCTACTAGTCTTTTGCATTCAGTGGCTTTTTTAAGATGTGTCTTGGATAGCAATCTGAGAATACAGAGTAGCTTTTTCAATCCCATGTGCACATTTCTTCCATTAATTCCTTAATTGAAATCGAATACTTGAGTCTTTGTCAGGTACTGGATTCAGATTAACAGCCTTCAAGTGAATGCTGTCTCCTTGTGGCCCACTTTGACCTGGGACCTTTTAATGGTTGATTGAAACAGCTCTTTTGTTTAATCCTCCTCAGGTTTTGACTTCACTGCCAGTTCATGCTGTGTTTTGTTGTTGTTGTTTTGTTTTGTTTGTTGTTTGGTTGGTTGATTTATTTTTGATAAATTTCCCTTTAAATTGAAACAATCTTGTTTTACATGTCAATCTCAGTTCTCACTCTCTCCCATATTCCCCGTGTTCCTCTCACCAACCCCAATCCTATCCCCTTTCTGCTCCCAAGTGAGGTTGAGGGGAGTCATCAAAGTCTGACCTAACATTTGGGACAGGGCCTCACCCCCCACCCTGTCTAAGCTGAGAGAGTATCCCTCTATGTGGAATGGGCTCCCAATGTCCATTCATATAATAGGGATACATCTGATCTTTTACCAGAGGCCACATAGACTGCCCAGGCCTCCTAAGTAACACACACATTCAGGGGGTCTAGGTTGGTCCTATGCTGGTTTCTCAGCTATCAGGCTAGAGTCCATGAGCTCCTTCTTGTTTAGGTCAGCTGTCTCTGTAGATTTCTCCAGCCTGGTCTTGACCCCTTTGCTCATCACTCCTCCCTCTCTGTAACTGGATTCCAGGAGTTCCGCTCAGTGTTTAGCTGTGGGTATCTTCTTCTGCTTCCATTAGCTACTAGATGAAGGTTCTAGGATGGCATATAAGGTAGTCATAAATCTCATTATTGTGAAAAGACATTTAAGGTAACCTCTCTACTATTACTTAGATTGTTATTTGGGGTCATTTCTGTAGATGTCAGAACATTTTCTTAGTGACAGATTTCTCCTAGAACCTATAATGGCTTCCTCTTTTATGGTATCTCTTTTCTTGCTCTCCTCTATTCTTTCCCTGACTTAATCTTCCTGCTCCCGCATGCCCACCATGCTTTAAATGACTCTATTGCTACTTCCATTTCAATCACTACCTATCCAGTCAGCCCATGTCCCAACATCCCTTTGATCATTCTTAACAGATATGTTGATTAGTTTTTCTCCACATTCTCTCATTTACACTCCTTTGCCATTCTAAGTAATATATTTTAGTACAAGTTAAATTTTTCCTGAAATAAAGTTTGAAAACTGGATGAAAAATTACTTTGACAACATTGAAACTTGGGAAATAATGAATGTTGTCAGCATGTATTTGGTACTTTTTTCTGATTATCAGTTTTGTTTTCCCTCTTATTCACAATTAAGAGGAATAGCATGCTAGCTTACATAAGTGATATAATGCCTGTCATGTCTGTATTGTACTCCAAAAAGAGACTTTTACTACTATGCTTTCAAGTCTCCATTTTTGGGATAGGAAGTAGTTTCCATAAGAATCAGCTCAAATAACAGTGGAGAGGCTACCTTAAATGCCTTTCCTGATAATGAGATTGATGACTAACTTATCTGCCATCATAGAGCCCTCATCTAGTAGCTGATGGAAACAGAAGCAGACACCCACAGATAAACACTGAGCCAAACTCCTGGAATCCAGTTGCAAAGAGGAAGGAGTGATAAGAAAATAGGGTGAAGATCAAGCTACAGAAACTACAGAGATAGTGGACCTGAACAAGGAGGAGCAATGGGCCCCCAGACTGATAGCTGGGAAACCAGCATTGAACCAACTCAGACCCCCTGAATATGGGTCTCAATTAGAAGGCCTGGGCAGGCTAAGGGACCTCTGACAGTGGAACCAGCATGTATCCCTGGTGCACAAAAGGACTTTGGGAGCACATTCCCCATAGAGGGAATCCTTAACCTAGAGGCAGGAGGGAGGGCCTACTCCCTACTTCAAATTACTTGACAGTTTTTGATGATCCCTCCTGGAAGGCATCACCCTTCCTGTGGAGTGAGGGGTAAGGTGGGATGGGAGGAGGGTCAGGGGGCATGGACAGAGAGGGAACTGGGATCAATATGTAAAATAAGAAAAAGTAATAAATACATACAAAATAAAAGAAAAAAATAAAATATGAAGAAACCAAAAAAAAAAAAAAAAAAAAGAATGGGCTCTCATGTCTGATCCTGTTTGTCCTATTTGGGCTGAAAGCATAATTCATATAGGAGAAATGTTAGTAGCAAACTGATATATAAGTGAATAGGAGAAGAATCATAGCAAACATATATTTATTATTATTATCATTATTATTATTATGCTGAAACATGAACCTTTGTTTTGAGAAGGTCAGCTCTCATTTATCAGTATGGCATCCTGAAGATTTATGATTTGTAATGTAAAATCAGACATTTAGGTCTGACACTTTGCTTGACTTCAAATTTCAGTGTTTGGCTTTGCTATTATTTCTTTTAATATTTAACTTCTGAATTTCTAATACAGCCAGTCTCATGACTAAGTAGTCTCTGTTTAATGATCTTATCCTTTGGTTCTGCTTTCATTTATTGCAACTAAAATTTATATATATATATATATATTTATTTATGTTTGTTTATATATATGTATGTATATATATATATATGTATGTTGTATGTGTGTGTGTTACACACACACACACACACACACACACACACATACACAAACCTAACATATAATTTGTTAGAAAACCAGAATCTTTTAATCTCTGGATAATTTATGTACTTATTTTATACATAGAAAATGATGACTGCTAATATAATCTGGTTATGAAAATAAGATGAATTAGGAATCTTAGTCCAGCAATTTTAAAGGCACTTGTTTCAGAATATGAGGTGATAAATGTGGCTTGTGATAATACATTTGTATGTTCTTACTGACCGATCTTATAAACATATAAAATAATGTTATTTTTCTAGAATTTAGTTATCTGGAGTTGATTCTTAGCAATTAGACATGTATAAACTTTATTATATCTTTACAATACATAAAAGTTTGAGGTTAGTTATTATTGTTCAGTGTCTTTAGAAAAAAAATTGTTCCATGTCGGTTACTAAAATGCTCTAAATTATAAAATAGGAAAGATTTATTTATAATGGGTGATCTTTTAAGAAACTGTTTTATTGCTTAAAGACCTCTTAACTATAATACTCATAAACTTTGCAGTAGGCTATCTATTTGAATAAATGCTATTTTTTGTATGCCAAGCTACTAGCAACACACGTCAATTATTATCTAGTTTACTCTAATTAACAAACTTAATTTAACACTTGAGTTTATGCATTGTTGCAAAGGCCACAGATCCTTATATGAATTTTTTTTCCCTTTTGTGTGGTATCAAATGCAAAATGTTTGGAACAGACAAAATAGGAAATTACAATAGTACTACTTTTAAACAAACACTAATAAAATTTTAATTAGATGTTACATACAGTCTTATTATTATGATCAATATAAACATCATGACTTCAATTTCCTTTCATGTTTTCTTAAACACGTCAAGTATTCTGAAGAAACATTGTTATATTTGTATGACAATATAATACTGGAAATTAAAACAAAAGTTTATATATTGGTATATTTAAGAACATCACATGTTAATATAAATACATATTTCTTGAAAATTATAATTTTATGGAAAATCAATTTTTCATATAATTGTGTTGTTGAGTTTTATTACCCCATTTCAAAATTTGGTATTGGCTTTTTAAATGACATATTGAGTGTGCCCTTTTAATATGCTGTTGGTTGGGTTTTAGCAACAAAGTCTGTCTTCACACAGATATGTAGTTCTAGAAATAAGTGTTCTGATTTGACACTACAGCAAAATGTAGAAACTGTTATTTGATAAAAGTTGTTACACTGTTAACTATTTTCATCATGAAAAGAAATATGCTTCATACAATATTCTAAATATTTCTTTAGCAATAGTGTCCATTCTAACTTTATGCAGTCTTCAAATTGTTTAACCCAATGAAATCATTATGAGGTCAAAAGCTCAGCACTTCTGTAAGGACACATGCATTTTGAGAGGCCTCTGATATCTCTCCAGGTCTTTAAAGAAAATTTTTATGTTACCTTTCTAAGTAGTTTCCCCCCACACACACAATGTATTCTAATCATTGTTTCAAGTCCCCCAAATCCTATCAGACACTCCCCTCCTCACAACCTTCTCAAATCCACATTCTTTCTTTCTCTATCTCATTAGAGAATGTATAGGAAACTAAAATCCAACCAAAAACAAAAATGAACAAGCCATAAATTGACAAAACAAGCGAACAACTAAACGGACCTTGCTTATTGTAAGGAAGCTATTCCTGGTTATTTACAGCAGCAGAGCAAATGCCAACACAACTCAAGGACAAACATGACTTCCTATCATTGTAGAAAGAACATTACATTTTAGACCCCTTAAAATGGCCTTAATAATCTAGGAATCATTATGAACCAAGTGGATTATATTAGTATTAGTAAACTAATATATTCCTTTTAATTTTGCAACTAGCAATCAAAGAAAAGCTAGTGGAAGGAATACCTTATTTTAAATGTAACTACTTTCAATGTGTGCTGGGCCATATTCTTTCCTGTTACAGAACTGCCCTCTCTGCCGTGTACCCAGGAAGATGATAGTTACAGTGGGCTCTTTAGTCATCTGTAGCTTCTAGTCACTGTCCAATAAAAACACAAGACAAAACCAGAGAATATACACAAGAAATAATGTATGTATTCTTTATGTCTCCTCCTGTCATGTGAGAGTTGGGCAACAAAACCATATCATTAAGGAAAACTATATCCCACAAACATAGCCATTACTCAGTTTAAGAATAAAAAACTATATGTTGTTATACTGTTGTTGCTTTGATAATTATTCAAGCATTAACAAAAGCTATGATAGCTAAATAAATGAGATAACTTTTTTTTTAAATTATGTGGTTAGCCTATAAATGTTTATATGGTAATTAAATTTGGCCAATCACATAGCTTTTTATTGCTGGGTAGATTTTACCAGAAACTATATTTGCCAAACTATATTTACCAGACTATATTTGCCATTAATTTAGGGTTGCCAACCATTCTTTTGAGTATCCAGCTTCATGAGGAATTAAATTGCATATGTACAATAAGTAGTATTGAAGTTGTGGCTATGCTATGCTTGTGTTGCCTTCTTATTCAAGTTTGATGGCTGCTCTATAAAAATTACCTTTCAGCCATGGTAATTTAGCAGAAATGTTTTATGTGATAAGAATGAGAGAGGTATGTGTACAAATAGAGCAAAAGCTTGTGCAGAATTGATCCATATGCGTAGGCAATTAGAGCTAACATAAAGCAACTGTTGATTTGTTTATGCAAGTGCTTGAACTTTCAAAGCCTTGAGCAATCCATTCTGCTATTGGATGTGTGGCCGAATTAAAGCCTGTAGGACTGGTATTTTTATAAGAGCACAGCCAGTGATGTACTGGCTGCTTCAAGCCATTTCACTGAGATCAGTTATCAGTCAAGAAACACGAAACACCATGAAAGATCGTAACACAAATCCTGACTACCAAATCAGGGTATTTTTTTTCTGTTCTTAAAACACAACAGGATTTTTGTTTATTACACAGTTACTATAATTAAAAACTATAATTGATTATTTGTATATATTACAAATTGTGTTGTGAAATTTTTAATATATACAAAATATAAGTATGTTTACCAAAGTTAAGTAAGTTGATTGAAATCATGCACATGGCCTCTAACTTAACCTCTTTTGCAAAGATCATGCTTACAAATAGGGTATCATAACTATAAGCTGTGAGAAATCACATAGTGGATGGCCAGACTCCAGCTCTGTCCAATGGCTGTTTTTAAATGTTTGTTATTATCTTGCCTGTTGATGCTTCCTCCTCTCACATTCTCTATTGTGTTAATTATGTCATAGCTATGCTGCAAGCTGCCTTCTCTTTCCGGTTAATATGATTATCTGGAAATCTTTGGGTATTATTCATGACAGTCACCTTTCTCTAAACCAACCATACGTGGTTTGAATTTTATTCTCTACTGTCAGTTTGAGTCTTAGCTCAAGATGCACCAACTAACTCAATAAACCACTTTCCCCCTATTTGGAGTTTAGCTGAAGTTACACCTACAGCTTCAGTATTGCCAATTTTCTTTCCAGAACATGTTTATGCTCCAAAACATTCTAGTCTTTTCTGTCTACAACAACATGTTGATTCTGTTTTGTTTTCACTATTCATCTGCCCAACAGATCATAAGTTACAAAAACTGGCCCATGATTCTCACTGAGATGTACTGACAAGGCACTTCCTTTATAGCCGCCAGCTCAGGGACTGGGTCTTTTATTACACATTTGCTGGTAAGGAAACAAATGTGCCTCTGTATTTTCAATAAGCTGAAACAAACTTTTTTTCTCAAATTCACAAGTGACTTCTCGTTACTCTGATGGTGTATTATGGACTTAGAAACAGTTAAAACAGTTAAAAACAGACTAAAAATTATTTTAAATGTATGTTATAGGATATTTGAATTTTAACATGGACTTATATCCAAGTTATGATAAGCAACAAGCAAAGTCTTCAACTTGCTTCCTGCTTCCTGTTTCTATATCTTATATGTGTGCTACCACAGCCTTGCTGAGGATTCCATACATCTGTGAAAATCTAAGTGAATTTGTTAGAATGTGGCAATATATTCAACTCTGTATTTGCAGAATTTCACATTTGAATACTTGGTTTCAGCTTCTTCTAGTCACCATAATTAATCCAGAGTTAACTTTGGAAAATTGGGATAAATAGATACTACATAAAATCTCTAACGCTTGAGTTTTTAAAGTAGTTATTAATAAATTTATTCTTGATATTTAGAATTTCTTAAAGATTTCTAGATCATGAAAAACCTATATTACACTGAATTTATTACACATATAAAATAATACACCCCCAGAATTATGTCCATCTATATTGAATTTTCTTTGATTACTGTCTGACTAATATATATTAACTACAAATAATAATAAATAATATAAAAAGAGTAAGGTAGGTTCAAGGAACTGGAGATGGCAAAATGGGTAGAATTTCCTACAGGAAAATTCTAACTTTTGAACAGAAGAGACAATTTTAAGGATGTGAAATATTTATTGACTTAATATGGGAAGAATAGGTAAGAAAATCACACTTCAGCATAGTTTACAATGCAGTAATTTTTATTAACTTTAAGGTGCATTCGTTCCCCCAAACATCCAAGAACTATACAAATATCATATGGAATGGCACATTTTCTGAGAGGCATACTCTAGATCAAGAACATTTTATTAGAGGTGGAATAAAAATAAAATAAAGTAATTATGAGTTCAGTAATATCAAATATTGTTTTGAATTTTCTTGGAACTTTTAGTGACATGTTGTAGTTCTATTCTGAGTTTCTTGGGTATTCTGTAGTTAAAACAAAAGTGGAGTACAACATCTCAGAGATAGTACTAAGCATTTGAGTCATATGTGTGTAGGGTAAGCTTTAAGAAACGGGTGAATTCATAACTTTTGGTTGTGATCCCAAATTCTGAGGTCTGGGAAACAGAGTCAGGTAAAATCAAGGAGCTCTTATTCAGTGAGAGACGCTATCTCAAAAACTAGAATACAGAGTAACTGGACGACAGCTGAAGTTGATTTTTGTTCTCCACATATAAGTATACACACATGTACACACAGAGACATATATGAGGTATGCCACTCATACAAATACATATTAAATTCTGCACTGACATAACATCTTAAACAGAAACTTCTGCTCAGTTATCGATAGCCATTGACCACTCCTATCACACACAACTCTAATTCCATTTTAAGTAGGCTACACCTTCCAGGAAATATTCATCTTTTCCCATTTTACTATAAAAGGTTATGGTACATCTACCTGTGTGAGCATGGATGTTTGTTGACCATTAGATCCAATTCAAAAGCCAGTACACTGCTGACATTCTGGTTTTGTTTTTCTTTCTAATACCATTACCATGTTAACAGAAATTGCCTGTTCTTTTTATAAAATTAAGTAGCAAATTGAAAGTACTCTGAAAGATATATATAAAATGTAAAAAAATTCTATAACTCTACTACTACAAGGAAGAGATTATCATGACATGCATTGTTTACAGTAGAGAAGACAAGAAAAGGGTAGTTAGTTTATGGCAATGAGGGCAACTTCAAACCTTCTAACCACACTTGTGAGAATGCCATAACTCAGTCTGTTGAGAATCTATGTAGCCAAGGTCCACAAATATTTCTGTCAAGTATTCGATGTGTTTTGTAGGTGCCTCTTTAAAATTTTTAGACTCCTCATCCATCATCAGTATACATACTGATGTGTGTGTGTATATATATGTGTGTTAATGTATTATATGCATATATTACTAACATAATAAAATATACTATAAGTTATATATAATAAAACACTGTTATAAACAGCTTCTACATATGTTAAATATTGAAATATATATTTACCAAATTCAGTTTCTTTTTTATTTAAAGTGATAAGCATGGGCAAGTTTTAGAGAAACTAAATCTTCATGGAAAAACATCAGCTAATGTACACAAATTATGTTGTTCCGTAAATAATGATTTTTATATTCTCATGTACAGTCTCATGTTAGTGGTTCTTTGCAGCTTTTAGAGTTTATGACAATTTGTTTTATTCAAATATTCAATAACTATTCAAATTAACTTCCATTTTGAGATAGAAGCATATACTTTACTCAAATATATTTTCAGCCAATTTCCTCTTTAATGTATACACCGACAAAGAGTGTTAGAAATTACTAATATGAAATAAAATGAATGTCTATTTAATATGTAACATACACATGTCTATCTTAAATACAAATGTGTATTTGAGTGTAACATAATCATGTCTATTTGGTGAAAGTTGAACTTGAAAATACCCATTATAATGTAAATTGTAACCTACGTAATTGAAATGTGTAGTTGCATTTAAATAGACTGTAAATCCTTATGAAGCATTGTTGAATATTATTTCTTTAAATCAATATCAAAGAAATGAATGAACCAATTGTTATTTCTTTGAAACTATAGAAATTTTCTACTTCAGGACATTATAAAACGACCTTCTATTAATAAAAAGTAAGCAGCAGAGTAATTTTGTAAAATCTTCAAGCACCCCATTAAACACAATTTTCCAAAATATTATTAAAGGAACTAAGAAATGTATGACATTAATTTTCTTGAAGTGCATTCCTAATTCAAAGTGTCTACTTTAATCAGCATTTCCAGAAACAATAATCCCAAAGTAGGTTTCTAATTATGTTAAACCTTCTAGTAGCAAATTTACCAACAGGGCTTCAGTAGTTGATGAGAATAGTAGTCATTAATGTATCAATATCTAAATATGCTTCCCTATTCTTTGCTTACTCCCTCTACTTAGGTGTGTGACATTTGATCCCTCAGTGGTCACACTTGTTATTCTCTTGTATTATGAGTTAGTCAAAATTTTGTACTTCTGTTCATAATTTTATTTGAGGTAGCCCATTTTATATTTTTCCTGATGTCCTTAAACTCATCTTTATTGGTTACTAGTTAACATCAAAGTGGATTTTATATTCATGCAGAGATTTAGAGAATACTGTGTAACTGAGTAATTTATCTGATTGAAAATGAATGAGTTGTGAATGCTTTCAAGGTATGTTTTACACATACCTTGCATTAACATTCAGGAACTCATGAAGTGTGTTTCTTTGACACTCACTGAAATTATTTTAAAAATCATATTTTAGATGATTGGATTGCACACTGTCCTTCATCAGTATCTTTCAAGGCAGGGCTCTGAATGTGAGCTAAAAATCCATCAGGCCTCACTTGGGACTTTCATCAGTCAGAAGGTCAAGAAATGGAAAATCTGGAAAATACTCTCTAGGGAGCTATTATCCTATTTATTTCTGATATGCACCAATTTTAAGACATAGAGGCCTTAAAGTCACAAAAGTGTGAAATATATCAAGAGCAGAGAGAAACTGATCCATCACTAAAGCTATAAAATCAATTTGTATTTTAAAATTCTCTCTCTCCATATAGATCTTTACATGTGAGAGTGTGTGGGGGTTATACATGTGTTAGTGTGTATGTGTTTGTGTATGTGTCTGTATTAGTGGTGTGTATATTAGTGTGTGTGTGTGTGTGTTAGACAAAATTAATATAGAGACCTAACTCAGGAATAAGTATTTTTGCTTATCTTCTCTCTCTCTACCAAAGACTTGATCAGCGTGTACTAAGTACAAGTATTCTGTTCTCCTATGAATTATTTCTAACAGACATACCCCACATGATATGTACACATGCACAAATACACTCATATATATGTCTACACACACACACACACACACACACACACACACACACACACACACAATGTTGTGGGAGCAACATTCCCACAAATACATAACTCCCACATGCAATACTCTTATACATATATACTCATACACATTCACACACTTACCACACATACACTCACATTTACTTGTGATTCAGACTCTTGGTTAGCATGCTGTAGCACTCTTGTAGAAATATAGAAGTGAGTTATGCAGGTCAGAAAAACAAAGCAATCAGAGAAGGTGTTATTGTTAGAACATCTAATGGTTCACAGTTTGAACAAATTCTAAGATCAATGTTTTCAATTTTTAAAATTTAAATATGAAAAAAGTTTGTTTTACATGTTAATCCCAGTTCCCTCTCCCTCCCCTCCACCTCTGTCCCAACCCCAATCCAATTGACTATCTGCTCCCCAGGGAGGCTGAGGCCTTCCATGGGGGGGGATCATTTGGAACAGGGCCTAGGCCCTCCACCATGTGTATAGGCTGAGAGAGTATCCCTCTATGTGAAATTAACAATGTTTTCAATACTAATAGGACAGATGCTTTTTATTATTAATAATATAATTTAAACTTTTTTCATGTTGATCCCAGTTTCCACTCTCTCCTTCCCTGCCTCCCTCCCTCCATCCCTCTTACCCCCTTTCCCATCTGATGCACCCTGGACACCCTCCCCCTCCCATTCCACTTGTAGGGCTATGCTATCCAGGTGGGGTCATGTAAAGTCATTTGAAGTAGGGACTAGGATTTCTCTCCTGTCTCTAGGGAAATGGGGTATCCCTCCTTTGGGGATGTGTAGGCAAGGTCCTTTTGTGCACCAGGAATACATCCTGGTTCCACTGTCTGAGGTCCCTCAGACTGTTCAGTCCTTCTAGATGATACCCATATTCAGGGGATCAGAATCAGTCCCATGGTGGATTCCCAGCTATCAGTCTGGGGTGGGGGCATTAGCTCCTCTTTGTTAAGGTCAGTTGTCTTTGACTTTCTGCAACCTGGTCTTGTCCTCTCTCTCTGCATCTGGAATCTAGTTAGACTCAGTGTTTAGTTATGGGTGCTTGCTTCTGTTTCCAACAGGTACTAGATGAGGGCTCCATGATGGTGGATGATTTAGTTGATGATCTCACTATCAAGGAAGGGCATTTATGGTAGCCTTTCTATGGTTGCTCAAATGTTAGTTGGAGTCAGTCTTGTAGGTCTCTACACATGTCTTTAAGTTTAGTTTTCTCTTCAAACCAATAATGGCTCTCTCTTTTATATTCTCTCTCTCTTTATCATTTCTGTCTTCTAATCCTACCCTGACTCAATCTTCCTAGTTGCACATGCTTTCCTCTACTCATCTTTCTCCTAGTTCTTTCTCCATTAACTGCCCCCCACTTCCCATGTGCTCTGGGGGACTTGTCCCTTCTCCCTTTTTTGAGGGACCATATATGAATCTTTAGAATACACCTTGTATCCTAGTTCCTTGGTGGTGTGAATTATAGGCTGATGATCCTTTGTTCTAGGTCTAAAATCCATATATGAGTGAGTACATACCCTGTTTCTCTTTTTGTGCCTGGGTTACCTCATTCTTCCAGTTCCATCCACTTGCCTGACAATTTCAAAATTTTGTTATTTTTTTCTGCAGAGTAGTATTCCATTGTGTAGATGAGTCACATCTTCTTCATCCATTCTTCAGTTGAGGGGCATCTAGGTTTTTTCTATTACAAAAAAAATGCTTCTATGAACATAGTTGAGCACATGTCTTTGTTGCATGGTTGTAGGCCATTTGGGTAAACTAATTCCCATTTTCCTGAGGAACCGCCATACTGATATCCAAAATGGCTGTACGAGCTTGCATTCCCACCAGCAGTGGAGGAGTGTTCCCCATTCTCCACATCCTCTCTAGCATAAGTTGACGTTGGTGTTTGTAATTTTAGCCATTCTGGCAGGAGTAAGATTGTATCTCAAAGTTGTTTTGATTTTTTCTGATAGCTAAGGATGCTGAGCACTTTCTTAAGTGTCTTTCAGCCTCTTTGATTTCATCTATTGAGAATTCATTCTTTAATTCTGTACCCCATTTTTTAATAGGTTTATTTGGTATTTTTTTGACTAGCTTCTTGAGTTCTTTGTATGTTTTGGAGATCATCTCTTTTTCATATGTAGAATTGGTAAAAATTTTTCCCCAGTCTGTGGGCTGCCATTTGGCCCTGTCCTCTGTGTCCTTTGCCTTACAGAAGCTTCTAAATTTGAGTAAGTCCCACTTATAAACTGATGATCTCCTTTTCTGTGCTTCTGGAGCTATGTTTAGGAAGTTCTCTCCTATACCAATTTTTTCAAGGGTACCTCCTAATTTCTCTTATAAGAGGTTCAGTGTGGCTGGATTTATGTTGAGGTCCTTGATCCATTTGGTCTTGAGTTTTGTGCATGGCGATAGACATGGGTCTATCAGCAGTCTTCTACACATCATCATACAATTGTGCCAGAACCATTTGTTAAAGATGCTTTCCCCCCCCCATTGTGTTCTTTTAGCTGTTTTGTGGAAAATTAGGTGTTCAAAGGTGTGGGTTAATATCAGGTTTGATTCAATTCCATTGGCTACCTGTCTATTTTTGTGCCAATACCAGGTTATTTTTAGAACTATAGCTCTGCAGTAGAGCTTAAAGTCAGGGATGGTGATATCTCTTGAAGTTCTTTTATTGTACAGGGTTGTTTTGGTTATCCTGAGTCTTTTGTTTTTCCATACAAAGTTGATTATTATCCTTTCAAGGTCAGTGAAGAATTGTGCTGGAAATTTAATGGGGATTACAATGAATCTGTAGATTGCTTTTGGCAAGATTTGCTTTCTTAAGGCTGGAAATACAGTCTAGCACTGAGCACATGCCTACCAAGTACTAATTAAGACAGAGAGAGAGAGAGAGAAAGAGAGAGAGAGAGAGAGAGAGAGAGAGAGAGAGAGAGAGAGAGAGAGAGAGAGAGAAACAGAGGCACACAGAGAGACAGAGGGCTAGATGGACAAGGTAAAAATATTTATTCCTGTAATAGACTTTAGTTTGAACAAGATTATTATAGAATCTATCACAAACATTTATTTTGATAAGAATCTTAAACAGGTGGAGATTGTTGGAGCAAGCCTTTAGTTCCAGCCCATGGGAGGCAGAGGCAGGCTGATCTGAGTTCAAGGCCAGTCTGATCCAAAAATCTTTTCCAGGACAAAAACCAAAATAAATAAATAATAATAAAAATAATAATCTTATAACAAAATAAGAAATACTACTTTTGCAAAAAGAGCAAAAAGGCATAAAAGCAAGAAAGGTTTAAAAGCATGAAAACTTTAATTATTTATGTTTGATTCTTTCTTCCCTGTTTTTACCAACAACAACAAAAATATCCTAAGGTTTTTAAAGATTGAAGTTTACAAAGGATGGCTACCACACAATGGGGATTTAAGTCCAGATGTAAAGGCCCATTATTGGTACTGCTCCCCTCTTTGTGCATTAGATCTTCACATCAACACTAAACACATACTGTTTTGTTTACTTGCTGTGTTTTATCCCTCAGAATATCACTGTTATGTAATGTGTGGGAAGAGGTTGAGATTCAGTGTGCTATGCAGACGAACTGATCTTGAATCTGATCTCTTTCTCCTAACTGCAATGTTAGAATTACATGCATGCTCAAAGTTTGAAGCTTAGTTCTAACCCCAACATAGGTTTGGTATCAAGGTGTCAAGGATGTCAAGGAAACAGTCATGAAACAAATATGCACACCCCTATGTTTAAGTAGTACACACTGTTGCACTGTGCTCTTTCTTTTTATTCACTTATTGTGGGCATCTCCCACCCATCAGCCCAGCTTCTTCTGCTTTCCAACAGACTTTCAAATGACATAAATGCTTGCTGATTTTACTCTCCTTAAAGGCACTTGGGAATTTATTTTTTTATTTGTTTGGTTGTATTTTTTAAAACAGTGTCTATTTCATAGCTCTGGCTGTCCTGGAACTTCCAATGTAGGCCAGGTTGGCCTTGAATTCAGAGATTCATCAGCTTCTGTCTCATGAGAGCTGGGATTAAAGGCTTGCACCATCATGCCTCACCTGTGCTTAGAAATATTAGGTTGTGTTTGAACTGAAAATAGAGTACAATATGTGAGTGTTGCATTGCATTAGCTGTCAGTTACTATAAAATAACACTTGATGGCATTTGATTAAGATAGCATATCTACTTGGGCTCACATTACAGAGGCTACAGTCCAGTCTGTAGCTGAGACATTTGCTTTCGGACTGTGGCAGTGCTGGAATATTGTAACAGAAAACTGTGCAAGAAATGACTGGTGACATTCCCAGCCCGGAAACAAGTATAAAAGAAAGGCATGCATACACGATTCCCCTACAGGAAAAACACACAGAAGTTAATGATCTTTTGCAAATCCTGCCTTTTAAAATGTCTTCAGTTTTCCAAAGCACAACTACTTGATGGGAAGACTTTCAACCAATGGACCTCTAGTGACATGAGACCTCAAAATATGAAATATCCATGTTTGAAGTGTCTTATCAATGATTAACATTAAATATACATACATATACATATGTGTATATAATGAAATAAATAATTTGAGTATTATTTATATGGATAGATAGGATAGGTATTTTATTGGATAAGAACATTCAGTTTTCTAGTATCATAGACAGGCTCCATACTTTGAGTATATTTAGAGTTATCAAGGAATAGCTAATAAATAGAATTATTCTTATATGATAGGAAGCAACTTATTGCATTCTTTATCTCCCTGAGGTTATGTCATTATAAACTGAATCTTGGTTTCAGTGTTTTTAAGCATTCTCTGTAATGAGCCAAAAGTTTTCTTAATTGTGGATGACATGACCTTAAGAAATTCTGAGTCAGAAACTGTTAATGTGTATTATGTCTTATGACAAAAAGAAATGTTTTTCATGGCAACATTTATACAAGAACTCTTGCAGGTTTCTAAAGCCTGTGGCCATATCACCATACCTTGTCCAGTCTCAGAAGTAAAAATTGGCTGAATTTACAAGCACATGGAGGAATGAGTACATGTACGGTATATGACAGGTGTGAGCAGTCTAAGTCTGGTAAGGTTATTTTTAAAAGAGAATACCTTATTACCATCTAAGGGATGCTATCAGGTGAATATAATAATTAAAAAAAACTGAAGAACTGCAGAAATAAAGACCATCAGTTTGTTAAACAGTCCCACGATTCCAACTGTATGATGGAATGCTTTACAACTCCAATGTTCATTAGCTTTCTGGAGTAATTGTTCCATCTGGAGTCATTACTATTTTAGAGAATGCAGAAGCTTCCAACTTTTTTGTGACGTTTAAATAGTCAGAAAGAAGAGAATCACTGAAGGAAAACCATGCACTATTAGTAAGATTAACAACTAATGATTTGTAGCTGTTTAATGCTCTCCTTGGAGAGAGCGATGTTCAGTTTGACCAGACAAATGTAACTGAAACTCTTAAAAAACTTTTATATTTGGATTATTTAGAATAAAACAGTATCCCTATAAATGTTCCAAAAAACTTTTTCCTTTCTACACAGTTTCATACTTCAAGATCCATTTGAATCATTGAAAATCAGCTATTTCTTTACCTTTTGATATTGTGGGTGCAATAAATGTTGGTATTACATTTTAGAATTATCAAAATAGTATACTTAAAATATCAATGAAGTTTCCTGTGTTTATTCATTTAACTCAGTTTATAGTGAACTATAAATTCACTTTGACTATAGTGAACTATATTTATTTATAGTGAACTATAAATTCCTTTTTTTCCTACTAATTGAGTTCTCACACACACACACCCCACACACACACACATACATGTAGGAGAAACTGTTTGGCCAGATATAAATCAGAAAGGAAATACAGCCATAGCCACAATAGCCTCACAGAACACAGGAAGAGGTGTGAAGGCACTGATATAGTCCTGTCCCTTTCAGAAGCACTTGGTTGCCTCCATTTGTGCAGGACTAACTCAACGGACAGAAATACAGAAGTTAAGGCAATATCCTTGTCAGAGTGTGCAATACTAATATACGCACTGAGCAGGGTAAAAGCCAGACATGGAGCTGTGAGTAGGAAGAGAAAAACACCTGGATCTTATGTCAGGTGCAGAAGTATGGAGAACAAGACAGGCAGAAAATCTATATTTCTTCCCATGATGAAAGCCAAAGGTTTTCACAGATTTGCCATGGTAACACATGGGAAGGATCCTGACTGGCACAGAAAAAATTGTTCATCACTTAATCTGAAATGATAACCTCAAGTGTGAATTTCCTGGTGTAATTTAAAAATCTAAATGTCATTTTCATCATTCAGCATTATTTCTGAGGAGGTAAAATACTTCTCAGGTTGCAAGAAACTCACTCTAACCTTTCCATTCGCCTCACTCAAAAGTAGAAACCAGCAAGTACCTTAAAATAGTGTATTCTGTTAACAAAATGATCTGTTATTATATTAGAATTAATATTTCATAGAAATGACCAATTGTATCAATTAGATGAATTTTTAGCAAACAGTTTGTAGCATGGCTTTGTATAAACACTGAGTACTTAAGAAATTTCTATGATAAAAACATTAAATTTCACTATAAATATAGATCCATGGTATTCTTTAACATTTATTTTTGTGTGTATTATGGGTTTGTGTGTGTGTGTGTGTGTGTGTGTGTGTGTGTGTGTGTGTGTGTGTGTGTGTGCATGGTCATGTCATGGCCCATGTATAGATATCAAAGAAAATTTGTGGAAGTTGGTTTGCCTTCCTCAATATGGATTCTGGGAATCAAACTCAGGTCATCATGCTTAATGGCAAGTGTCTTTATGTTCAGCTGACACAGGTCCTGTGGTGATATATTATTTGTGATTTATTAAAGTTTGCCTGAGAATTCAGAAATGAAAGTCAGCCACAAGCTATAGAGGTCAAGCAGTGGTAGTGATTAAAACCTTTAATACCAGTAGCCATACTAGCTAGCCCGGCAGTGGTGTTACACACCTTCAATTGCAGGACTCAGGAGACTGGCAAATGGATCTACATGACAGTGAAGAATAACAGAGCTAAGGCATTTGATCCTAGCATAAGGGAGGTATAAACACATAAAGGGTCTCATGTGGAGAATTATTCCCCAGCTATGATGAGTAGAGGCAGCAGTCTGAGGCTTGTTGAGAGCTCCTGGAGTTAGAATTAGCCATTTCAGCCTGAGGTAAGAGCTAGTGGCTTGGGTGCTTTGCTTTCGGAATCCTCGGGCAAGCTTTAATAAATTATAAATAACAAATGGGAATGTGTAAAGCTTAGTGTAAAAAATAATTGTTATGTTATGAGAACAAGATTATAATTTGAGCAAAAATAAATGTTTCTCTGCCCCTGACATCACACTTCTCTTATTGTCTACTGCGTCTTCTTCCAAATACAAATATATGATTTTTTGTTGTTGTTGTTTCACTTATCCATCTTCTATGTCTGCTTTGGTTTTCCCACTCTGCATTTCATACACAACACATGTTTACCTGCCTAAATTCCCATTTCTCTTCTCCTAAATTCCTATAAAAGTATTTTTAATTGACAATCAGACTTTCTTGGCTGGATCCAGTGATTTCTTTGAAGCAGTGAAGAGCCAGATGTGTATTGACAAGCTTGACGGTTTTGACTTCTAGCAGAAGTTACTTTAAACATTAGAGTGAAGACAAATATTACAAATGTATGTTCCAAACCTTAGAGAGCATATACCCTATAGAGGGAAAGTATGAGGGAAATTAACCTTTTACATTTCCATGAGAGTAAGCATTGTTTGGAGACAGACTCATTAATGAAATTGAGTTTCATTTATGGAAACTTATAGAACCAAATTATGACTTTCCACAGAAAAAAGATGCTGGCTTATTACTGAAAGGTAGACTTTCTCCTGTGATAACCTCTGACATATTTTTTTCTAATTAACCAAGAAATAGTTAGACAAAAGATATATCCTTTTTTTTTCAGGCTAATTCACCACTTCTTTGTTTTTATTTTTCTCTATCTCTGTGCCTCTGCTTTTTTGATTCTGTTTCCATTATAACACTATTCTCTTAAGACCAGACGACACAGCATATGACAATTTTAATCTTTATAGTGTTTCCAGTCTTTTAAAACCATCACAGGAAAAATAATCAACTCATATTTTTGAGAAGTTCTTGAGTGTCAATATCAAACAGCATGTTTACTAATACCATGCTCATAGAAAGATTAAAAATGCCTTATGCCACATAGTCACATGGTCAGATTTTATTTGAGGAAATCACTCATATTAGTGGTAAATTTGGGCTATAGCCTGCCAATTGAATACAACTTCTGTAGCATTCTGAATGTTTCCAAAACTTGAGCATTCTAGATTCAGTTTTTTTTTCTTATTTAAAGTAAGCAAATTCTATGACCAATCTTGAGATATTTGGATTATTGGAGTTAAAAGGAGACACTGCCAGGATCATGTTCAATAGAAGGAAATTGGTACACAGGCTAGCACTGGCTAAGCTTAGGATGAACCTTTACCTCCCAAGCCATCTTTTACTGCCTGGAGTTCAGGTGTCAGGCAAATGCAAATGCTTGTTATATTGTTATTGTTTGAAATTTGTGTAGTTTCACAACACAAATATACAACCACTACACAAACTCAACTACATAAAATAATCTGAACTCTTCGTAGATCAAGAAACAAATTAACCACTGCAAAGGTATGACTTTGATGAGTTGTTTAGTGCTTCATGAGAGCATTTAAGGAAATACTGGGCACTCATTACTTTTTATTTAGAGCCCATTGATTACAAAATTGTGGCTTGCTTTTTATGAAAAGACGGGTAAGAATAAACACTCTTGAAAATTAAATATGATAGCCCATGAAATATTTGAAACTAGGATAGAGTCTAAAAAAAAAAGAGAGAACTGCAAAATGACAAAGGATTATGGGTATCCAGGGCCCATCATAAGTGTAATTTTATGTAATATTGATAACTAGACTAAGAGATAGATCATAGTGTTCTCATTTTAAATAAGAGAAAACAGTCTAGAATTTTTAAATAACTTGAAAAACTTAAGAGAGCTACAGAAGCTGGATTCAAGTCAGACAAGGCTCATCATCCATTATCTTAAATAGATCCCTTCCTAAAATAGATTTTATTACATTAGTTTGTTTTCATTTCTTTCTCTTGTTTCTCCATTTCTTTTCTCATTCTGTTTGTCTTTCTGTTGATATCTCTCTCTGTCTCTGTCTCTGTTGTTGTGTGTGTGTGTGTGTGTGTGTGTGTGTGTGCACGCGTGTGTGTGTGCGTGTGCGTGTGCATGTGTGTGTGCATGTGTGTGTGGTGAGGTACACGTACTCATTTTACCCAGTAGTGACACAGAAAGGTTCTTTACCCAGTTGGGAATCTTGACCTTCTAGTTTTAAATTTGGCACTGCTGTTCTTAGCAATAGTGTATTTTATATAGCTTGTCACATTGAATCTGACTCTCTGTTAAATATCTCCTTTTGCAGGAGTCCCTCCTGTATGTAGTGACAATCTTCCTAACCTTTATGATTCATCCATTCCTCTCTGCTTGCTTGAATGATGGGTCTTCCATTTTCTTCTTCTCTTTCTATGGACTTATTATTACAGCAACTTCTAAGTTGAATGTCCAAATCTCAATGTTAGGGGGACTGTGAGTTAATTCAGAGACTTTTCATAAAGCAGATTAAATGAGCCAGAAAAATTATAGAAAGTGTAGGAAAAAAGTATGAACAATTACTGCTAGCAATTACCATGAAATTCCATGCCACTTTTTAACAAAAAGAAAATGACAAACAAACGCCTACTGATGTTTTTCTATTCTTTTTTTTCCTGAGTCACGTTGAATGTAGTCCAAGCAGTCCTGTAACTCATGACTTTATATTTCTAAGCATTTTGATTTAATTCATGGAATCTGCAGTAAGAATTGTGTTGTTGCTGCTAACTTTAAAGCTAGAAAGTCAAGATTCTAAACTTGGTAAAAGACTTTTCTGTGTCTCTGCTATGTAAATTGAGTACCTAGACAGATATATGCAAGAAGCCTGGCAATTTTGTTCATGATACCTATTGCATGCCTATGGGTTGGCCACCACACCCTTTTTATACCATCTTTTCCATTTAAATGTTTTTGGTTTTTTGTTTGTTTGTTTGTTTTCAAGACAAGGTTTCTCTGTGTATCTTTGTAGTCCACCAGGCTGACCTTGGACTCACAGATATCCACATGCCTCTGTCTAAGTACAGGATTAAAGTTGCACCACCACCACATATGAAAACTTTTTTTTAATGATAATAGATATTTCTGTACCTACACTCAAATTTAGTACCCACCTATTCTACAGTACTAAATGTTTTCACTTTTATTACAGTGTCACGATAATGGTTTGGAAGGTTGAGAATCTACTTACAGATGAGATGCTGTTTCAGTGAGGGTATGAGGAGATCCATATGACTTAGTTCAATCAATAGATGAATGAGCATCTTAGACAAGCATCACAAAGAAAGGAATGACTCAAGGTATTGGGGCTATGTATAAGTTTACTTGTGTGATATCTTACAGCAATTATTGAATATGATGAATACATTTGAGGCTATTTGACTTATGGGAAGTGAAAAATAGTTTGTAATTTAATTTGCATTTACATATTATCTGTGTTGGTACAGCTAAAGTATTAAATATGTAAAATAAAGTGCATCAGTAGAGGAGATATGTATATTTACATTAAAAACTGCTTCTATTAAAGCTGTTTGTGGTAATTAATTTATATCTTCTGGGAAAGCAAGAGTCAGTTTCCTCCAATGAAGTGTTGGTGGATGTACCAACCACACTCCAGTGCTGTTCCCATGCTCAGGTGTAGCAGGCAAACCCAAATAGACCCCATGTTGTTTTTGGCACATTTTTCTTTGTTGTGGTTTAGATTCAGATATTTTTTCCTGGTCTATAATTATTGTTACCCTTGTATTCACTTTCTTAGTTTAATATAAATGTGGACAAGAGTCTTGGATTCTTTTCCTTCTACCTGGGCAGCTCTTCCTCCTAGGCATGGTTTCCCATACATTGCAACATGACCCAAAGAACGAATTTTCTATGACACTTCTGTGAAAAGTCCTCCAAAGTTTTGTTATTTTCTACTCCATTTACTGGATTTACCTTTTATGAATTTGGATATGTCAGTTGAAAATTATCTTGAATAAATAAATTGAAGTCAGTGCTTCACTGTAATTCATTCACTGGAAAAGTATCTTTGATACTATTATAACCTTCATTAACCCAATTTTTTCTGTCATCTTAGTTCATAATTCTCTCTGACTTTCATATTCAGTAATTTCAGCTTGATATTTATTTTGAGTTTGGATATATTATTTCTACTTAGAACACAATGCTAATTTTAATCATGCACACATTTTCCTTTAATTCTGAAGAATTTCTATACTACTTTTGAAATTCTATCTTCTATATTCTCTATTTAGTCCCAAACACAACTTGTGACTTTCTTATAAATTAGCTAGTGTATATTGTAGGTCTTTATCTCCCTTTCAGTATAACTAGTGTTACTACACCAAATGTAATTTACAGTAAATAGTGTGGCGATTACATATGCATTAACCAGTACATATTTTCACCTTCTTTAGCTATAGTTAAAAAGGTATGTGTCTGTCTATTCAATTGAATTTGTAGTATTGTTGGGTTTACTTTTGTAACTAAAGAAATAAAGTGTGGGAAAGTGATGTAGCCTGGTTGATAAGAGGGTAGTCAGGATGCATGTGGGTGGGAGAGGGAGGGATTGATACATAAAAGAAAAAGAAAAAGAAAAGAAAAAAAGAATACTTGCTTAACCAGCACCATGCATCAAATCTTACAATCTGGAAGTAGTAGGGGGTGCTTATAACCCCAGCACTCTGGAAAGAGAGTCAGGAGGGTCATAATTTCAAAGTATTTCTTGGCTTCATAGTGTATTGGAGATTGGCCCAAAACTCAGGATACTTGTCTCAAAACTCTAAAATAAAATTAGGTAAAATTTCTATATTTTAAGAACTAGAAACTATTCAATTTTGACATGTTTAAATTAATTCTGACAATCATATATTTAAATGCTTTAAATCAATTGGTAATTGTAGAATGAATTCTGCTAGAAGGAGAATATTATAATCTTTTAATTTAACTCTTACATTAAAAATACAAAAGTTTTCCAACTTTGATCTCCAAAGGATATTATTTCTCATCAATTTTTAAGCAAATATTAATATATGACTTCAAATAGTTTCCTTTAAAATAATCCCTCATAGTTGGAGTTTAAAATGTAATTTCCTTCCCATTTCATTCTAATTTTTTCAAAACATATATTTCATTCAAAGTAAAAACTTATCAAAGTATTGTAATCAGAACCTAAATTATACACAAAATTCAAAATGCCATCCTATAATTAATTATAGCTTGTATTCATGAGCCTAAATTTCTGACATAAAATTCAGTACCTTAGTTTTTAAGACAAATAATAAGCAAATTGCTGTGACTCCTGAGCTTTGAACACTTTTTGTCTGTAATAATACTTTTCCAATTATCTAGATGTATTGTATTTAATAAAAGCTTGTTGAAGCTGCACCAACAGAACACACAGATTGGCTTTCAACTAATACTGAAATAATGCACACAACTTCCAGAGCAGGTTGATGAATCAAAGACAAAGTAGGGACATCTCTGCTGAGTATTTGTTCAGTGTCCTAAGATATATTTGAAAATTTATTTTCCTTTTAGTCCTTTATAACCACAACTTCTATTTCACTTGATAAGTTTTTTTTCATGATTTTGTGGGTGTTTTTCAGTTTTTAAGCACACCACAACAATTGCTCATGAAAGTGTAAACTTGTACAGCCATTTGGAAATCAACATGGGAATTTCTTAGAAAACTGGAATGAAACTACCTCAAGATTCATTCTTGGATATATACCCAAAGGATGCTCTATCATATCACAAAGACACTTGCTCAACTGTATTCATAGCAGCGTTATTGATAATAACTAGAACCCATAAAACAACCTAGATGCCCATCAACTAAAGAATGAATAAAGAAAATGTGATACATTTACCCAATGAAATAATACTCAGCTACTAAAAACAATGACATCAGTAAGTTTGAAGGCAAATGGATGGGAAAAAAAATAATCTTGAGTGATATAACCCAGACACAGGAAGACAAAAATGGTATGTACTCACTCTTAGCCTTTGTTTGTTTGTTTTTGTTTGTTTCTGTTTTTTATATAATTTTTAAATGAGAGTCAGGAAGAGAATGGATTCAGCTGGGAGAGAAAGTGGGAAAGGAACTCTGAGGATAGAGGTAATAAAAGAAAACTGTATTCAGATAATATTGTATGAGAGAAGAATCTATGGTTAGTAAATGGGGGGAAATTAAAAGTAAAAAGAAAGAGATATTTAAGTAATTTCCACTTACTTTGTACATTTTATATTCTATTTTACATTGTTTAATATTTTTCAGCTTTTTTCAATAATAAAGATATCTGAATATTAAAACCTCAAAAAGTGTTATTTTTCATCTATGGTGTGCATTTAAAAGCAAATAGAATGTAATAGTCAGAATGGATTATCTATTTAGCCTTCAACAAAAACTTGATCTTAAATTTGAGCCTGGTGATATGTACTTTGATCCCAGTAGATCAAAAACAGAGACAAACTGATCATTAGATTGAGGTCATTCATAGCTTCATAGTGAGACTATTTCTAAACAAATAAAGTAATAAAGTAAAAGAATTCCACTGTTCCCATGTACATCACTAAATTCTTGGTGAGAAAATGTAGTATTTGAGCTATAATGAATGCATATCAAGTTTCCTTAACTATCTCATATATTTTATTTATTTTTAGGTGATTTCAAATGATTTTTTGCCAAAAAATATAAGACTTACCAATTAATAAAATAAAGTTATGGTTACTCTTTAGTAAAATGACAAATCACTTGTTATAAAAACCTATAGATTATTCTCAATACTTAAATTCATAACTTCTCAGTCGTGAAATTCTTCATGTATTTAAACTTTTAAAGACTGTGTTATGGATCATGGCAAAACCACCTATGTAATAAAGATAGACTTCTCCATTACCCCTTAGCAGATGATTTCAAATATTTTAATGCTGTGTTACTTTGGTTTTCTGTACATGCAACCTGTATATCCTTGAAAAACCCTTCTGAGAAACTTTAAAACTAGAATTAATACACCCTTATGTTTTCAGCTGGAGCTTCATAAAATATATGTAGGAGCTGGCTAATATTGGATCCAAAGTACAATGGTACTTATCCCCAAATCAATGATTGAATTTACTTAATTTGAAACAGCCTGTTCTGGCAGTATGTAAGACAAAAATCAGTCAGTGATGCATGTCCAAACTCATTTGTTTTCGTAAATAGAAAGAACAGCAGTAACTTACTCTAACATGGTCCCAGAAAATACAAGAAAGAATTCTTTGCAATTAAAAAATACTTGCATTAGAAATCATTAGGGAAACAAAAAAAATATTTAATATGGGTACATTAGACCAGTTTGATTGGTATAATGTAATACCCGAATATACCACGCCTGCCCTCGCCAGCAAGGAAGGACACAACTCCAGGAAGATCTTCTTCATGCAGTTTTAATCAGGATCCTTGAAACATGTTCTTCTTACCCACGAGAGAGCCAGGGGAACCACTGCACAGGTTTAAAAACCCTTGAGCTAAGCAACCCCAGTGAGCTACGTGGACCCTGCAGATAGGCTACTCTAACACAGAAGCAGACAGGCTGATCAGACTTAACCAAATAAGGGCTTGTTTACACCAGAGAGCCCTCACCAATGGGAAGGTGTAAGGCAGAAGCCAGCGCCACTTTAAGGTGTGGCACTTCGCTGCTCTCTACAGTTCCCCATTTTGTTTTAATAACGCAACAGGCAAGGGAGGTGGTCTGGTCTCCAGTCAAGCAGTGGACATTGTAATGACCCTGAATCCTGGTAGTCAGCCAAGTCAGTGCCACACCTGTCCGGTGTCTTTTTCCTGGAGGTGGAGCCTCGGACACAAACCCACATGCAACCAGACTTGCCCTTCTCAGAGTTGCTCACTTCCAGAGCTAACTTGGAGTGCAGTGCTAAGCCATACAACCTGAGCGTGAAGGATCAGTACCTGTTCATGTCTGCGAGCCATGCTTGGGGAGACTGTCCTGCCTCAATGGCTGTAAATGCCTGGACAACCATAGATGCATACTGCTTCTGAGCAAACCTCATCTTGCAAAGGCACCACAGGCCCACAAAGGAGATAAGCAACGAGAGGACAGCCATGGCTCCCATTCCCGCCCACTCTTTCAGATGATCCATGGCAATGGGAACCATGATGACAATCCAGCAGCCAATCCTGCATCCACACGTGTCGAATTCACTGCAACAATGGCCACTCACAGCTGTGCCACCAGGTCATCAAAATCAGCAGACCAATTTCATAAAAGATAGCTAGACAACTGTTGTGACAAATTAGTAGCACATGTAAAGTTCTCATACTAAATGCTGGTAACACACAAACCTGGATATTATATTTCACATCCCAATTCGGCCAGCTGCCACAAGGTATCTATTTGCTCCTGCACCAGATCAATTCTTTGGTTTACAATCATTAAACCTCCTTTTAGTTGAGCACCAATTGTGGATAGAGCATCCAATGCAGTAGCCACATTCTTGGACAACTCATTAAGCTTAGAGGCTGTCTGTACCAATGTGCTCATAGCCACGGCAGCCGTGACTGAATCCACAACTGCAAGAGAGATAGCTGCAACTATGGCTGCTGTAATGCTAAAATCTCTCCCTGCAGCCTCTACCAAACAGGTCATAAAATCTGAAAATGGTTCCATTGGGCCTTGCAGTATCTTAGTGAGGTTACCACTCACCTGCCCCTTATTGGGTAATGACTTCTATGCTTTTATGGCAATCTGATTTACTTGTTCAAGATTTAAGTCATTTCATAAGGCTTTCCAGACCTCAGGGCAAAAGGAATGCCCTGTACCTGGGCCCGGCCCTTCCTCACTCTGATCAGGAGAAGGTGCTGAAGGCATTGTTCCAGGAGGGTCCCTCCCCTCTCCACATCGCCATTTCTCCTCTCCCTTCTCCCTCTGCCCCTTAGGGAATTGTTTCTGAACTCCTTTTATGAGGGCTTGTAATTCTTCCTCAGCCCAGTAAGCTACCTTGATGTCTCCCAAAACTGCGAACCAAGGTGCAATGGCATCTCATTCCCTCAGGAATCTTTCCAGTGTGCTTTTCTTTATTTTAAGTTTCTTTGACAAAAGTAGCTCCTGAAGAGCCAGAAAAGTTGGATGAGACTGAGAAGTCCCATCTTAAAAATTTTACTTTCTGTTTGTTACAACCGCTCCCTCAATGCCTGAGACTTTATTGCTGCTTTTTTCCCTGCGGTCTTTAATTTGGTCCCAACTTACCTGGGACTTCATTGCTCCTTACCGGAGACCTTATCGCCTCTTTACCGAGGGCCTTAATTTAGTCCAAACCCAGAACTTCATTGCTCCTTATCGGAGACTTTATTTCCTCTTTACCAAGGACCTTAAATTTGGTCCCAACTTACCTTGGGAACTTGCCAGCGCTGCCCTGACTGCAAGAAGTTCTGATCTGAAATTCAGCAAGGATGGACACAACTCCAGGAAGATCTTCTTCTTGCAGTTTTAATCAGGATCCTTGAAATATGTTCTTCTGACCCGAGCGAGAGCCAGGGGGACCCCTGCATAGGCTTAAATACCCTTGAGCTAATCAAGCCCAGTAAGCTACGTGGACCATGCAGATAGGCTACTCTAACATGGAAGCAGACAGGCTGAACAGACTTAACCAAATAAGGGCTTGTTTATGCCAGAGAGCCCTCACCAATGGGAAGGTATAAGGCAGAAGCCAGCGCACTTTAAGGTGTGGCACTTCGCAGCTCTCTACACCCAAATCTAGGTAACTTTATAAATAAAGTAAATTTATTTAGCTTCTAGCTCTTGACACAGACAGTGATTCTGGTTAGTATGTTATTCACTGTGTGTTAGTATGGGGTATAATGTCATGGGGAAAATGTGTAAAAGCAAGAGAGAAATTTAGGAATTAGTGCAGGTTCCCATAACATCAATCTTTGGAGTTCAAATTCTCCCACTAGTCATATGAGGCCCTTCTGAGGACCTGTTTGTCACTATTACATTATCCTCCATCTCTTTAAACCTCAACTCCTCTCCCCTCCACAGACTAAATATCATGCCATGTCTCCAATTCATTAACCTCGGGAACACATGCAATCCTTATGTAAACCTCAGCAAAGACAACTTCTAGTGATTAGAATTGAATGTCTAAAAAGTAATTTTGCACTTCCTAGTTCACTTCTCATTGCAAAAAGAGAAAAAAAAAAGATGCTTATGTGATCAGTATTAAGTACATCAGGGATCCATGGATATATACATATATATTTAGAAAGTAATTTGATGACCTGATCATTTTGCAAAATAACATTAAATTCTACCCTAGGGCCTATTTTCTCCACAGCCAGAGAAACACTATTGTGCTTGTAAAGTCTTTTTACCTTAACGATAGTTTTCTTATGTCTATTAATATGTATGGCCTAATTGGGTTCATTGCATTTCTTACTCAAATGTCTGAGACTATTTTGTTACATCAGCTAATTCTCAGACAATAGCTGCAAACAATAAAATACAATTATATTCTGACAGTTTGTACCTGGAATCAGAGTCATCTCCTACATGAAAAAGCTCAGTGCTAGGATCTATACCCATGGCTCTTTCCAATAACAGTCCTCATGAGATTTGCATTTCTAATGGGCCAGATTAAGTCACAGGTTCCCAGGATTGCCTTCATGTATTCAATAGGTTTGTGCAATGACTTGGGGAACTCAGGATAGGAATTTATTTACTATTACAGCCTACAGATGTATGCAATGGAAGATAAGACAAGTATAAGAAATGCATGGGTTATACACCTCACCCTTTGTGAACTACATGTGGTTTGAACTTAAAATACTTCTCAATGTTTTCATTTTATCTTTTTATACAAGTTCTGTTAGGAAAAATGATGTATTAAATAGTTTGCCCTTGGTAATCCACTCAGCATGCTGTCTCTTATTCTTCATTTGATGTTCATCAATGGTCTGAACATTCTAAGTCCCTAATCACACAGCTAAGGCCCCTGAAAGTCAGCACTCAGGCTGAAGCTGTCCAGAAGGATTCTAAATTAGCACACTAAGAGTCCAGATAAACAAGGAACAAGAGATGGAGGATAAGGATGTTTGTGTAGTTAACAAAGTAGAGCTGATCAAACCTATTCCCAATTGTCTGGAAAATGACAAGGGTTTTGTGTACTCTGATCTCCTCAGAGACTCAGGATAGTATGTTGATATGTTTTGCATAGTCAGTACTTCAGCTTTTATGTAACTCCCGATCGGTTCTGCTTTCTCATTTTCTTAACATGCTATTTTACTCTGTAGATTGGAGTTTAAGGGTTTGCCCTCATGTCCCTAAATAATAATATTTTAATATCTTGGCTGAACGAGACACTCTTGTGTGTAATCAGACTATTTTAGAAACAAAATGGTCTCACTAGCTTACATGCATATATCTTTATGCTTTTGCACATAAATACATATGTGTGTAACAATAATAATAAAAACTATGAGGCTATCCACTTGAGAATGGAGACATAGGAGAATTTGGAAGGAGAAAAGGTATCAGGGAATGTTATATAATTCTATTTCAATTAAAACTATATTTGTAAAATTTAAAAATATATATTTTTTGTTTCTTTGCTCTAGAAAAATATGTGAAGCACTTAATATTTATTTTTGACTGCAGGAGTAGATAATGTCTGCAGTAATAGCACTTATATTTCATAAATTTTATCTTTCTTTCTGTTAAGTAAATTGGTAAAGAATATTTTCTTAGGCAATTTCACACTTCATCTAACTTCTCAAATTTATGTATAGTCTTCCAAATTGATCCATTGGTGTTTCATTTTTTCATTTCCATTATAAATTTTACATCTTTATGATTACTTGTACCATTTGTTTCTCATCTGATTTCATTAGTATTATTTTGTATGAAGTATACTTATCAAGGATCAGCCTTTTGACATGATAATTTAATTTTTACTCTTCTCTGTATTTCTCTTCCTTTTCCATCGTAAATCTACTGTTCTGTTTTCCTATTGTTTACTTATGGTTCTATGTCCTTTTTTCAGTTGCATTTTTACCTTCCTCATTTTTTATTTTTGTGTTGATTTTTTATATAATTTATATGTGTATGATTAATGTTCACTTATTTTATCTGCAGATGTATATGTACAAATGGAGGCTAAGGGTTGACATTGTCTTCTTCAGTTTCCCTTGACCTTAATTCTTTTGAGACAAGGTCTTTCACAAAACTTATTAGAGATAGCTTATTCATCTCAAATGGGTAGTCAACAAGCTTTCAAAATTTTCCTGTGTTTGCCTCATCAGTGACAATCCCCTTTCTCATTCATGTTGTAGCTTATCCTTCACATTTCCTGATGGTCCGTCTGTACCCTTATCCTACAGATATTTCCAAAACTCTATCAGATTCCTTGGTTGGCCCCTGCATCTGCTTGCACCAAATATTCTCTAGCCAATGAAGCATTTCCTGACCTTAGGCATAAAACTGGTCCAAGGATATCCACACACAATTGATGAGCCAATGCTCTATGCTAGTGTATAGTTATTCCAATTGCCAATAGGCAGCATACCTTGCTTGTTTTCTTTATTTTTAGAAGGTTTTCTATCCCATCTTATCACAATGTTCTATCTGCCCCATCCCAACCCCTCTCTTGCTAACCACTCTATTGTAATGACATAGAACATGATTTGGTGCAGAAGAGATGTTCAAAGATTAAATGACATAATTATTTTTCTTTCATATGGATATTCACAGGTATGCACATTCACTGTGTGGTAAAATGTCCATATTTTTGGATACAGAGCTCCCATTTGTGCATTTGGCCTCTATAGAGCTTTTGGACCTACCTTGGAACCATTTACTAAGAGAAATCCATAAACACTGCATTCAATATCCAACATCCATGCATTTAAGTCTCCTTTACTTTCTTGTTCTATTCCTAAAGTCTCAATTCTTTTATGTTTCCCATAGCTATTACTTTCTCCCAGATTATAAACCCCACATCAATCTATCTGGTGACCTAAAAGAATCATAAGTTAGCCTTTGTTTTTGTTCATAGGGGTCATCTACATATAAATGGAAAATAATAGAAGGGCCAGATCTTCCACCTGTTACGGTGTTGATAATTATGGGAGAGGGAAGCATCTCTCCTTGGTCTATGCTACCACATGAGAGATGAGTAATGGAACAGTTCCCCCATACTCACAACATAGGTCTGGTACCTATGCCTTAGGTCAACAGGGCCAGGTCTACTATGCTGAATAACAAGGTACAGGGTCCACTTTCCTGAGTGCTGCAGCTGCTAACAAGGAGGGTCATCTACTTCACCCACCACAGGTGCAGTGTCCTTTATCCCAGTGTATGTTGGTGGCTTCCTTATAAAAAAAAATATAAGGGTTTAAATGTGTGTGTATTTATGGCTGTGTCTTCTATTCTAGTTCATTAATCAATGTGTCTATATTTATGACAAGACCATGCAGTTTTTATTGCTATGATTCTGTAATAGTTTGAAATCTACAACAGAAGATCTCCAGCATTTTTTATTGTATATGATTATTTTAAATGTCCTGTGGTTTCTTGTTTTTCCAGGTGAAATTGAGAATTATCCTTTTACAGTCTATAAAGAATTGTGTTGGAATTCTAAATGAGTATTGTATTGTTTTTTCCCAGATGGCCATTTTTACTATATTAATCCTACTGATGCATGTGCATTGGAGGTATTTCCATCGTTTAAGGTTTTCAAAGGTTTTCAAATTCTTTCCTCAAATACTTGAAGATTTTATTATATAAGTTTTCATTTGCTTGATTAGAATTACCCCAAGATATTTTTATTGTGAAAGGCATTATTTCCCTAATATATTTTCCAGCCTGTTTGTCATTTTTATATAATAGGGCTACTGATTTTATTTAATTAACCTTTTATTTAGCTACTTTAATAAAAATGTGTCAGTTGTAGGAAATGCCTGGTGGAGTAATAAGGACTTCTTCCTTTCTAATTTGTGCCCCTTTGATAGCTTTAACTTGTCTTATTTCTCTACCTAAAGCTTAGATATGAAATGAGTGAGCAACATTATCTTGTAAACAATTTTTGCAGAATTGCTTTGAATTTCTCTTTATTTAATTTGATATAGGCTATAGGCCTGGTGTAAGTTGCCTTTATCATGTTGATGAATATACCTAAATTTCTCCAAGAATTTTATCATAAAATAGTATAAGATTTTGTCAATGGTCTTTTCTGCATATAATGAGATAGTCATATTTTTTCTTTTAGTTTATGTATATGGTGGATTACACTTACTGATATTTGTATTTAGAACCATCCCTGCATCTCTGGAATGAAGCATACTTGATTATGGTAGATGATAGTTTTTTATAATTTTTTTGCAGCTTTTTCATCTATATTTCTAATGGGAATTTGATCTGTAATTCTCTTTGTTTATTGAATCTTTTTGTGGTGTGGGTATCAAAGTAACTGTGACCTCATAAAATGAATTGAGCAAAGTTGCTTTTGTTTGTAATTTTTAGAATAAATTGAGGTGTGTTGGTGTTAACCCTTTTTGAAAAGCAGGTAGATTTTCCATTAAACTATTGTAGGGCCATTTTCTGGAGAATATTAATGGCTGTTTCTATTTCCCTAAGCGTTATAAATCTAGTTAAATTGTTTACCTGATCTTGGCTTAACTTTAGTAAGTGGCATCTACTGAGAAAATTATGTATTTCTTTGACATTTTCTAGTTTGGTAGAGTATAACTTTTTGAAGTATGACATAAGGATTCTATGGATTCCCATTTTTATTTCTGCTTTTGTTTATTTAGATATTCTCTCTCTCTCTCCCCCTTTCATTGGTTTAGATAGGTTTTATCTATTTTGTTGATTTTCTTAAATAACCAACTCTTTGTTCATTGATTCTTTTTTTCCTGTTTTATTGATTTCACGCACTCATCTTCTCTTGGATTTGTGTATTTCTGTTCTAGAGCTTTCACGTGTACTATCAAGTTACCAATATGAGATCTCTCAAAATTCTTTATGTAGTCACTTAGTAATATGAACTTTCCTCATACCATCACTTTCATTGTGCCTGGTAAATATGGGTTCTCATTAAATTCTATAAAAAAAACCCTTTAATTATTTTATTTCTGTATTGATCCATTTTTTTAGTCAATAGAGCATTCTGTTTTTGATATCTAGCTTTCATCTAGTGTTCTGATTGGATACAGAGACTTACTTCAATTTTCTTGTATCTTTTGACTCGCTTTGTGTCTATTTGGCAAATATTTCATGAGCACAGAGAAGAAGGTATATTCCTTTGTGTTTGGATGAAATGTTATGATGAAATTCATAACAAATATGAATTTGTTTTTAATGTTGATTAGCTCTAGTATGTTTCTGTTCAGTTTTTGTCTGGATGACCTGTTCATTGTAAAGAGTGTCTTAGTTATGGTTTCTACTGCTATGAAGAGATGCCATGACCACAGAAACTCTTATGTAGAAAACTGTTACATAGGAAAACATTTAATGGGTGGCTTACATTTTAGGGTTCAACCCATTATTATCATAATGAGTCATGGCAGCTTGCAGGTAGATGTAGTGCTGGAGAAAGAGATGAGAGCTTTACATCTTTTTATGCAGACAACAGGAAAGGAACTGAGAAGCTGTGTGGCTTGATTATATATGAGACCTCTCCGCCTGCCTCCATAGTGACATACTTCGTCCAACAGGGCCACACCTACCCCCACAAAGCCAACCTCATAATAGTGCTACTTTTTTATTAATAATATAATTAAAATTTTTTTCATGTCGATCCCAGCTCCCTCTCCCTCCCTCCTTCCCTCCCTCGCTCTCCCCCTATTACCATCTTTCCCCCCTCACATGCACCCTGCCCACCCTCCCCTCCCACCCCCCACTCCCATTTCACATGTAGGGCTATGCTATCCAGGTGGATCATGTAAATCTGTCAAGTCATTTGAAGTAGGGACTAGGACTTCTCTCCTTTCTCTAGGTTAAGGGAGTATACCCCCATTGGGGATGTGTCTGCAAGGTCCTTTTGTGCAACAGGAATACATCCTGGTTCCACTGCCTGAGGTCCCTTTGACTGCTCAGTCCTTCTAGCTGAGACCCATATTCAGGGGGGCTGAGTCAGTCCCATGCTGGATTCCCAGCTATCAGTCTGGGGGGGGGCATTAACTTCTCCTTGTTCAGGTCAGCTGTCTTTGTGTGTTTCTGCAACTTGGTCTTGTCCTCTCTCTCTCTGCATCTGGATTCTAGTTCAACTCAGTGTTTAGTTATGGGTGTTTGCTTCTGTTTCCAATAGGCACTAGATGAGGGCTTCATGATGGTGGATAATTTAGTTGATGATCTCACTATCAGGGAAGGTCATTTATGGTAGCCTTTCCATGGTTGCTCAAATTGTTAATTCTAGTCAGTCTTGTAGGTCTGTAGTAATTTCTTTAGGTTCAGTTTTCTCTTCAAACCCTAATGGCTCACTCTTTTATGTTCTCTCTCTGTCTATCTTTTCTGTCTTCTATTCCTACCCTGACTCAATCATCCTAGTCGCATGTGCTTTCCTCTCCTCACCTTCTCTTTCTCCTAGGTCTCTCTCCATTCACTGCACCCCCACTTCCCATGTGCTCTGGGGTACTTGTTCCTTCTCCCTTTTGTGAGGGACCATATATGAATACACCGTGTATTCTAGTTCCTGTGGTGGTTTGAATTATAGGCTGGTGATCTTTTGCTCTAGGTCTAAAATCCATATATGAGTGAGTACCTACCATGTTTCTCTTTTTGTGATTGGGTTATCTCATTCAGGATGGTTTCTTCCAGTTCCATCCACTTGCCTGTGAATTTCAAAATTCTGTTATTTTTTTCTGCAGAGTAGTATTCCATTGTGTAGATGTGCCACATCTTCTTTATTTTGGGAGGTATTTTCTTTCAAACCAATACAGTAAATTATTGAAGCATCCTCCTGTCAGTGTGGGAGTGTCAATGTACATTTTTAATTGTGGTGTTTCTTTTAGAAATTTGATGCCCTTGTATTTGGGGTGTAGTAAGATTTTTTTTCTCTTTTGGGGGGCCTGCCTCCCAGTGTCCAAGTAAATCACACATTTAGACTTATTCTTAATTATGAATGCCTTGCCTTTGCTTGGCTTGTTTCTAGCCAGCTTTCCTTATCTTGAAATTAACTATCTATGTTTTGCCTCTGAGCTTTTCCTATAAATCTTACTCTTATTCTATAGACTGCTGGTTAGCTGGAGGGCTGGATGGTTGGCCCCTGATATCCTCCTCTCCTTGTTATCCACTCCCCTTCTTCCTAATTTCTCCTTCTATTAATTCTCTCCACCTGCCAGCCATACTTCCCTTGCTCCTGCCTTGCCATTAGCCATTCACCTATTTATTAGGACCATCAGGTGTTTTGGCAGGCAAAGAATCACAACTTTACAGAGCTAAACAAATGCAGCATAAACAATAATCACAAACCGTAAAATGATGTTCTACCACATTGGGGAATAGATGTTAAGAACTGAAATACAAAAAAAAAAAAAAGAATTGAAATGTAATCTTGGTGGTGGATTTTTTCCATTGATGAGTATGTAGTGTCTCCCCCATTACTTTTGATTAGTTTTAGTTTGAAATATATTTTGTTAGAAATTAAAATGGCTATACTGGCTTGCTTCCCAGGTCCATTTTCTTGGTATATCCTTTTCCAACTTTTACCCTGAGGTGATGTCTGTTTTTTGTATGCAGCAAAACAATAGATCCTATTTTCATGTCTATTCAGCTGGTCTATATCTTTTTCTTGAGACTTGAGACAACTGATACTGTGATTGTTGCTCCCTGTTATGTTTTGTTGTAGTAATGGCTTATGGTGGTGGAAGTGGTGTGTGTGTGTGTGTGTGTGTGTGTGTGTGTGTGTGTGTGTGTGTGTGTGTGTGTTTCTCTTCTTTTGATTTTGTTGGTGTGGTTTTTTCCTTTGCTTTTATGGGTGTAGTTAACTTTCTTAGATTGGAATTATCCTTCTATCACTGTAGGGCTAGATTTGTATATAGATATTCTTTTAAAATTGACTTTATCATGGAATATATTATTTTCTCCATCTATAATGATGGAAATTTTTGCAGACTATAGTAGTCTGAACTGGCACCTGTGGAATCTTAAAGTCCACAGTGCATCTGTCCAGACAGGCCCTTCTGCCTTTTTGAGTCTCCTTTTCGAAGTCAGATGTAATTCTAATAGATTTATATTTATATGGTATTTTATTTTTTCCCTTGAAGCTTTTAAGATTCTTCCTTTTGTCTTTATTTTTAATGTTTTTACTATTGTGTGGTGAGGGGAATTTCTTTTCTGGTCCAATTGATTTGTTGTTCTGTATGCTTTTTGTGCATTGATAGATATCCCCTTCTTTAGGTTAGGACATTTTTCTTCTTTGATTTTGTTGAAAATATATTCTGAGCCTAAGAGGGCTAGGATTCTTCCCCTTTCTTGTTGTCTATATTTCTTAGATTTTTTTTTTAAATATGTCCCAGATTATCTGGATGTTTTGTGTCAGGAGTTGTGGCTTTTTGTTTTGTTGTTGGCTTTAGTTTGTTTTGTTTTGGGGGTGTCATTTTTGGCTTTTCTTGTTTTAGATTTAAATTTTCTTTGATGGATGTATCCATTTATTCTACCATGCTTACAGTGTCTTGGTTCCTCACTTCTTGTTCTGGTATTCTGTTGCTGAAGCTGTCCTCTACAGTTTCTGTTCAAATTCCTAAAGTTTCATTTCCAAAATTCCCTCAGTTTCTGTTTTTCTTTATTGATTCTTTTTGCAGTTTTGTGTCTTGAACGGTTTATTCATTCCATCACTTCTTTGTGTTCTCTTGGCTTTCTTTGAAGAATTTGTTTATTTCCTCCAGTTTGTTGTTCACTTTTCCACTGGATATCATGAAAGGTTTATTCTTTCTCTCTTTGAGGATTTCTATATTCTTCATGTGGTTTGATTTAAGGTCTCTCTTGTGTGCTTCAGCTTTGTTGCAGTATTCAGGGCCTGCTGTCAAGGATAGCTGGGCTTTAGTATGCTGGCTGTTAATTGACTTTTTTTTATACTAGAATTTGGGATAAATATAGGTCTAGGTGCAGATTTCTCCTTATTGTTTGGATGTTTTGTTCGTTAGTTCCTCTCTGAATTTTTCAAAGAGTGTTTTCTTTTCCTGGCCTGTTCACCTGGTAATGTCACAGGAGATACCTGCTGATGTTGGAGGTTGGGATATTGGGATGAGCTGGAGGAAGGAAGGTTGATGGAAAAGGTCTTTGTGATCCTTTAGGATGGGTTCTAAGAGGAAAGGGAGACCATAGCAAGTTTCCAGCTACAGATCTAGGGTAGTAAGGTAAACAGTGCATGGTTTTGGGGATTGGATCTCAAATGTAATAGGAGATGTATTGATCTATCTTCAGCCTACTTCTTTCACTGGAAGTAGGAGCCCTTGGGTTAGCAGGGAGTGCCTGCTGGAGTTGGGGTCTGAGACATAGCAATAATTATGAGTCAGGGGATAAAGATTAGAAAGAGAAGAACCGTGGGATCCACAGGAGTTAGGAACAGGGTGGCAGTGAAGGCTTCCAAGGGTGTTCTGCTTTAGAGCTGGTCATGAAACTGGGGGGAAACAAAAAGAAAGAGAATCTCTGCAGGCAGCCTACCTTGTTTTCTGGCAGGTGTGCAAATATTTAACTCTTCACTAGCTTTTTTGTGCTTTAATTACATCAATTACCAGAGATTTAAAATTTTATTGCTTAAATTGTGGTTTGTTGCTGCATTTTATTAGTAATTAAATTTGAATTTGATAGTTTTATATTTGTACATAATGCATTCTGATTACCCTCACTCTAGACCCTCTCTTATCTCCTTCCAAGCCCTGGTAGAGCCTAGACTTCTCTATAAATATTTTCCTACCTTTTAATTCAGAATCTTGGAATAGTTAAACAAATCAATAACCATGGTTAGCAGAGCATTTGATTTTCTCTAGCTATAAATGTTTATGAAAATGTAAGCCAATTAGAATAGTATACTACAATGTGTCTCTATCAATAAATATCCTATGTATGAGCTAGCAAAATGTATAATGCTAGTAAAATCTGTGGAGCTTTGAGGTTAGTTCAGCTTAAGGAAGCTTAGTAGCCAGGGCTTCTGTGTTGGTAACTTTTAATCATTGAAAACATTCCTTTCTTCTCCTCAACCAAACTCTTATCTTTAGCATGTCACCTCATCAGAGTGAATGCTTTTTCTAATTACCCAGCTGAGCTCTGCAATTAGATTTATGGTCACAATGACAGACATTAAAGTTCTGAATTACTGGCAAGTGTTAATTAAACCTGAACACATATTAAGTTGTGTTCTTAGTAAATGCTGTCTTATAATCTGACCTAAATCTAGAAAATTACTTCCTAAATTTGTTTATATTTTGTCTTCTTCTTCATGCCTTAAATTTCATAATGCATTCTGAACAAATCAGATAGTAACTAATATATGTTTTCCTTATGAGCTTTAATTATAGAATATTTGATGCCTTTCAGCGCAATTATATGTATCACCCAATCAATTCATTCAGTCTACCTAAAAAAAACACAACTTTTTTAATAAATACAACAGAAATTGAAAGTGCCACTTTTTATCTTTTTCACAATTGTTATCTTGTCCTATGTAATATTCTGTGGTTCATCCTGTGAGCTACATAATTTAACTTGAACAGAACCCTTGCAAGAGCTAGATTACAGAACTTAATAAAATTAAAATTAGTAATTTAAAATTAATTTTATTGGTTCTTTGAGAATTTCACATAACACATTTTGATCAGATTCAGAGTTCTATCTATAATTACTCCTTATAGACCCACCTACTTCCCACCCTCCAAATTTCTATTTTCTTTAAAAACAAACAATACAAAACATTTTTTTTTTTTGCTTTTGATACTGCTTGGGTATATGCCAATCAGTAAATAGTAACTTAATCTATCAGGGCTCTCACCCTCTAGAAAACTGATTTATTTTTTTCCAACAGCTATTAATAGCTAAGACTTCCTCAGGTAGAGGTGTGACTTTACACCTACCTACTCTCTCCATACTTGGAGTTTTGTCTGGCTTGAGTGTGCTCAGGTCTTGTCCATGCTGTCACAACTGCTTTTCTATGAGTTTATATATGAACCTGTCCTATTGTGCCTGAATTCCACTATTACCATGTGTTCTCATACAGCTTCAAACTTTCATAGCTTTTCTCGCTGCCTTCTGTGATGATGCCTGAGCCAGGATACAGGGAATATGAAATATATGTTGATTTTATGAAAATAAATGTTAGTTCATAAATCGCCTATAATATAAATGACATTATGTGACTAATTTATTTTGAACCAGTAGCAGATAATTTTAAAATATACCTGTTAACATTAAATGATACCAAAATTATCTGACTATACCCAATACCTTTCCAAATGTAAGTAATAAAATTGATGAAATCTATGACCGATGATTTTATAGTTCTCATTTTAGGTAGTCAATACTGCTATTATTGTTTGAATAACATCTCAAAGAAAACATAAGGTTTGAAACAGTGAATGCTTCTACATTGTGGTTAACAAAATTCAGTATTTGTGCCTTAGGTGCCTTTCCCTATTAATGTGATAAAAACACTTCAATAAAAATAACTCCTGGAAAGCATCACCCTCCCTGAGGAGTGGGAAAGGGTGAGACAGGAGGGGGGTCAGGAAAATAGGAGGGAGGGAGGGAGGGATGGAGGGAGAGAGGGAGGGAGAGGAAACTAGGATCACTATGTAAATAAGAAAAATATAAATATTAAAAAATAAAAGTAGCTAAAGGGGAAAAGGCCCATTTTATCATAATAGAAGCCTGAAGTTTCTGGTCATCTTGTCTTCACAATTAGATAAAGAGTACATACTTGCTAGTACTCACTCTCTCCATGTTATACAGTCTAGGATCCCTTGCCAAGAACTACTTTCCCCTGCACTGAATGATGAGAATGGTTAAAACTGAACCTGGATCCTCTGTAAAAACAGTCAATTTTTCTAGCCACTAAGCCATTTATCTAGCCCCTCAAATGCCACTTTTTAATAACAGATGAAATTTATATGAGATATATTTTCAAAGTTTGTTCAATGACACAAGGCTGGGTTTGGGCTGATGGGAAAAGAGCCATTGTCTTTGCATAGAAAAAAAATAATACCCCATACAAAGACAATTCTTCCTGATATTATAAATAAATGCCTTGAAATCTGTAAAAAAATATTCATGGAACTATTTAGACACAAATAAGAAGCAGCGCAATAAAAATAAAAGAATCATTAAGAAACTGATAGAAAACTAAGTCTATAATAATAAATACCCTACATGATACTACAAGTATTTATTTATATATTTATATGTCTATTATACAGGTATTTGTTTATAGTGTATATATTACCTATAACTATCAATGCAAACATTTCAGTATTTGAATGATCTTGTTTAAAAATGCTGTTAGTAATGCATTAAAAGAATGGTCTACAAATTAATGACACTAAAAGTCAAGAAGTAAACAAAGTTACATTAAAATTGGATATATTATAAATATTTGGAAATTAGGATTTTGAACAAGCCTTTTGGAAGAGATTTGAACTGAAGTTCACACCTAATATGCTCCTCTCTCCTTCTTCTCTCTCTCTCTCTCTCTCTCTCTCTCTCTCTCTCTCTCTCTCTCTCTCTCTCTCTCTCTCTGTCTCTCTCTCTGTCTCTCTCTCTGTCTCTGTCTCTGTCTCTGTCTCTCTCTCTCTCTCTCTGTCACTCTCTTCTTGGTGATGAAACTCAGGTCCCTTTATATGCTAGAAAAATATAGCACTGAGATTTGTTCTGCTTTACACCTTCTATACTAGTTTCTCATTGTCAAAATCAATTGTCTTTCTCTATTTAGGAGACTGGATAGTTTGCTCCATGGCCTACTGTCTCTTAACAGGGAAGTTACACTCTTTCTGATGTTTATAGTGGTGATAGAAACAAAGATATCAATGATATCTTTGTTTTTTATATGTAAGGAAAGCGTTACCATTGGATCACCACATTAGAATCACTAGTTGTGTTATTATTGTTCTGATGTTTATTCCCAGGTTGGTTTGTCCATGAGGATTTTGAAATGGTAATTAAATTTCTCAGCATTGATATACCAACACTGTACAAAATTTAGCCCATTTTAAATATACATTGTATTTATTTCAATAGTTATTTCCTACATTTATCTTAAATTTATATAAGAAGTCAAGTTTGAGCTAAGAAAATGCACTGTTAGATTACATATTCATTTGTTCACTTTAGGCTTTTTTTTTTGAATGTTCTCTGTGAGGTCCTGTAAATTTGCTAAAGACACAACAGCCAACATCGTTCTGTCCTTTCCCCTACATTTGTGCTTTCCATAAAGGATGACAAATGATTGGTTTCATTAATCATACAAAGAACTTGACTTGTTGTTTCCTATTTGTCTGTAACAAACTGTCCAAGAATAGAGCTTTGTGATACATATTGACCATGTCCTGAACTCAATTTTAAAAGTTTTAAAAGGAAGCAAACAATCTACCTGTTTTTTTTAATTCAAAGAAAATATTTCATATATATTTAATCTTGTGCAGGTTTTTATAAGTTATTTCACCTTGATTTAAATTTCATAGCTCATACACATGTAGAACTAATCCAATTCTTTTAGATTATCTGATTTAGTGGAACATGGTTTTCCTTTTACTTTAATATACTCATTATTTTTGTTTCATATCTTTCAGTCCTAATTGCTTAATCACATAGTGTGTAAGAGCAGCAGAGTTATTAAGTAGGAATATTTCATTTAATATATGTAGTATATGAAAACCTATTTTGATTCAGGGAATATTAATAATTTATCAAATATATCTGAATATAAACATCAATTGCACATTTACATAATACTTCATTATTTAAAGTTAAAGTTAGCCTTCAAGAAAACTAGAGTTGTTTAAGGGATCTTTCATTCCAAGCCATATTCCTCAATCCATATCAATGAATTAAACTATTTCTAACCTAATACACAAAAATCTCATTTGTTATCATCAAAGAACAAATGAAAAGGTTTTAAACTATGTTCTTAGGACTTTATGAATTTTATTAGGGTCTATTATAAAGTCTCCTGCTTGTATCTAGTTATATTAATTGAATTAATTCAGAAATTTTAATGCTAAAATGCTATAGAGTTTAAAGTGACATTTAGCAAATAGAGCATATGTTAAAAACAGAAAAATTCAAAAGTACATATGAAAAAGTAATAATGAGATTGATGACTAACTTATGCACCATCATAGAGCCCTCATCTAGTAGCTGATGGAAACAGAAGCAGACAACCACAGCTAAACACTGAGCCAAACTCCTAGAATCCAGTTGCAGAGAGGGAGGACAAGACTAGGCTACAGAAACCCACAGACATCTGACCTGAACAAGGAGGAGTTAATGAGCTCCCAAACTGATAGCTGGGAGTCTAGCATTGAACCAACTCAGATCCTCTGAACATGGGTCTCAGTTAGAAGGCCTAAGCAGTCTAAGTGACCTCTTATACTGGAACCAGGATGCATTCTTGAGAGTACATTCTCCATGGAAGGATACTCCTTTAACCTAGAGGAAGAAGAGAAAGCCTAGTTCCTACTCCAAATGAGTTGACAGATTTAGAATGACTCCTCTAGAAAGGCGTCACCCTACATGTGGAGTGGGGAAGAATTGAATAGGAGGGAGGGTGGTTGGGGTGTATGGAAGGATGAAAGAGAGGGAGAGAGGGAGGGAGGGAGAGGGAACTTGAATTGGTATGTAAAATAAGACAATTAATTAATTAATTAATTAATTAATTAATTAAATAAAGAAAAATTGATGAGGATGATCATGCCATGAACTAAACATGAACAGTTTCATTCTGCAACAAGATTTTTTTTTAAGGACATCAATAACAGAAACAGACACAGTGATATGTGAGCTGTTTAAGTAAACATTTTCTAAATAAACAGTACTGAAAAAGGAAATCTTTCAATTTAGACTAATGTGAGAAAGCCTGCTCTAGGAATCCTCCTGCAAGTGCTTCTCGATGGAAATTTTGGAGAAGAGTAAGTAGAATCACATCTGTAAAACAGGTATGTGTGGCCTGTGGACCTGCAGAACTCCAATGCAACAAGTGGGCAACAACTGTGAATCCATGCCTGAGAGTAAATGAAGCCTAAATCGTCTTCTAATTTTTTGTTAGCCAGGTGTTATTCTGAAATTGACAAAACAAACACACACACACACACACACACACACTCAAACACGAGGTCATCACACTGATGCAGCTAATCTATGATTAAAGAGTGCCATGTCCTTAGTGAGAAAGATAATCATATGTAGTAGTGTAGTCTCAGCCTGAAAGTCAATATTTTCCTCTTACAGTCTGTAAAAATGTCAGTGAATAAAGAATGAGAGCAAAGCACATGATATGAAATGTTTCCTATATTCCAGGTGTGATTGTGGAACCTGTCTATATCATGGGTGCAATATGTCAACTATCAGTCACTGCACAGTTTTTCAGCTATCTTTAGTTCTGTGGAAGATGAATGGAAATAAAAAACAGTTTTACGTTTTGCATTAGATTAGTATGGTGTATCTATTTCTTTGCTCCTGTCTGCAGACTATCATTTTGAAAGTGACAGTGAGTTTTATTTGAAAAATGAGCACCCACATTTCATGTTACATAAAAAGGATAGTACCTATAAAAACATTTTAGAGATTCCTATCATAACATATTGTGCTGTGTATAATGAGATACCTTCATTTTGACGGGATACTATAAATATATTTTTATATTCCCAGTGAGCATATTTTGCCTGTCAAAGAAACCATATATCATATTTGCATCACTTTTCAAAAACAGTTATGAAAGTATATAGCAGAAGCAATTGGTCTTTCTAAAATGTTTTAAAGGTCAATAAATAAAAAGCAAAATTTGATTAAAATGTAAAATAGCATAAAGTTAAATGATGTAGAAGTGTTTTGTGTATGTTTGACACAGATGTGTGTGTGTGTGTGTGTGTGTGTGTGTGTGTGAGAGAGAGAGAGAGAGAGAGAGAGAGAGAGAGAGAGAGAGAGAGAGAAAGTATATATAAGGATGGGTAGAAATAGTCCTTAGAAAGAGAAGGATTTCATGATGTGAAAACTGTGTGCATGGGAGACATGCCTAGTTGTAATATTTATAGGAAGACTATGTGGGAAGTTTCTTAGTTTGGTTATTGATTCAGCATTAACAAGTAGCACATCCCCAAAAATTTTCTTGGAGAGACACAAAGAATGAGGAAGATATTTCTTTCTTTATGATTTTTTAATTTATTTTTCTTATTTTACATATTGACCCCAGTTACCTATCCCTCCCTCCTTCCCTCCATCTCTTCCACCCTCCCATTTCCTGATCACCATCCCATCCCATTCCCCTCCCACTCCACATGTAGGGTGATGCCTTCCTAGAAGGGTCATCTAAATCTGTCATGTCCTTTGTAATAGGGACTAGGCCCTCCCTCCTGCCTCTAGGTTAAAAGAGTGTCTCTCCATGAGGAATGTGCTCCCAAAGTCCTTTTGTGTACCAGGGATACATCCTAGTTCCACTGTCAGAGGTCCCTTAGACTGGCCAGGCCTTCTAACTGAGACCCATTATGAGGGGTTCTGAGTTGATTCAATGCAAGATTCGCAGCTATCAGTCTGGGGGCCCATTAGCTCTTCCTTGTTCAGGTCAGCTGTCTGTGGGTTTCTGTAGCCTGGTCTTGTCCTCCCTCTCTGCATCTGAATTCCAGTTCAGCTCTGTGTTTAGCTGTGGGTGTCTGTTTCTGTTTCCATAAGATACTAGACGAGGGCTCTATGATGGTGGATAACTTAGTATCAATCTCATTACCAGGGAAGGGCATTTATGGTAGCCTTTCCACTATTGCTCAAATTGTTAGTTGTGGTCAGTCTTGTAGATCTCTGGACATTTCTATAGAGTCAGTTTTCTCTTGAAACCTATAATGTCTCACTCCCTTATGCCCCCCCCTCTCTCTCTCCCTCTCTCTCTCTGTCTCTCATGTGCGTGTGCACGCACACATGCTCTCCTCTTGTCTATCCCTTCCCTGACTCAATCTTCCTAGTCCCATGTGCTTTCCTTTCCTCCCCAAAGGACACAGTTTGCAAGACCAAAGGGTAGCACACAGACTGGCAAAAGATTTTCATCAATTCTACATCTGACAGAAGGCTGATCTCCAAAATATACAAAGAACTCAAGAAACTAGTCACTGAAACACCAAATAACCCTATTACAAAATGAGGTATGGAACTGAAGAGAGAATTCTCAATAGGGGAAATCAAAAACCTGAAAGACACTTAAGAAATAGCTCAACATCCTTAGCTATCAAGGAAATGTAAATCAAAACATCTCTGAGATGCCATCTTACTCCTGCCAGAATGGCTAAAATTAGAAACACCAATGACAACTTATGCTGGAGAGGATGTGGAGAAAGGGGAACACTCATCCACTGCTGATGTGAGTGCGAACTTGTACAGCCATTTTGGAGATCAGTATAATGGTTCCTCAAGAAAATGGGAATCAGTCTACCACAGGACCTGGCAATTCCACTCTTAGGCTTATACCCAAATGATCCACATCCATGCAACAGAGACATCTGTTAAACTATGTTTGTAGCAGCATTATTTGTAATAGCAAGAACCTGGAAGTAACCTAGATATCCTTTACCTAAAAAATTGATAAAGAAACTAAGGCATATTTGCACAATGGAATACTACTCTGTGGAAATAAAATGGAATCTTGTAATTCACAGGCAAATTTATGGAACTTGAAGAAACCATCCTGAATGAGGAGTATACTTCTGAACCACCCCTAAGATCTCTGTTAGTGGAGCCACAAGGTCTTAGCTAAGAATATTATTGAATCTGTTAACAGAGCTGAGTATTTGTTGTTGGTTCCCTCACCACACAAAATTAAACAAACTAGATTGTAACATTGTTTATGTCTCATGGAGGTAGCTTATATCTAGTATAATTTTATTTTTCTTCAAAACCTAGATTTTTAATATCGTAAAAGAAATCTACTAAAGTAAAAAGACTGTCTTGTTGAAATTGGACAGGACAAATCAACAGAAGGGAAAGAGACCAAGAGAAGGAATAAGAATTTAGAGACTCACCTGATTGTACACTCATGAATCCCATAAAAACACAAAACTGTGTTAAGTACAGAGGGCCTGGTGTTGGACCTTGAATGCATAACAGAAGGCCCTGTGCATGCTACTTGAGTCTCTGTGAGTCCATACAAGCTTTTCATGTGTTGATTTAAGTGCTTTGATTTCTGTGTGTTTTTATTATCTTTGACTCTCATATGCATTCAGCCTCCATTACTATGGGGTTCCCTGAAATTTGAAGCAAGGAATTTGATGATGATATCCCATTGAGGACTGAGTGTTCTAAATTTTCTCATTCTCTGCATAATGGCTAGCTGTGGACTCCTGAATTTGTTCCTACCTGCCGTAGTAATAACTAAGTGATAACTAAGCAATGCATTGATCTATGAGGATAGCAGAATATCATTCAGAGTCATTTTATCACTATATTTTTAAGACGGTAGTTTGTTTGTTTGTTTGTTTGTTTTACCGAAGTCCCTGGGCTATCTAGTCTCTAGTTATTGGTCACTCAAGCAATAGCAGGTGATTTGTCTCATGCAGTAGGGTTTCAGTCAAATCAATAATTGGTTGATTACTCCTACAAGCTTCGAGTCAATTTAGTACAGTTCTTAAGAATAACCTGATTGAGATTAACTGCAGAAATGACAAGCTTACTCTAAATTTTGTAATGTCTAATATCATATATAATACCTAAATAATTCTGAAAATGTAATCTAAGGGAAGAAATCACACTATTTAGTAAATGGTACCAGAGAGAAAATTGTCTCTACATGCATTTTGTGCAGATGATTATGTAGTATATACTGTACAAACATGCGGTGTCAACTTGTACATAGCATTATATTGAAAAGCAGTAAAAAGAAATGGGAAAATGGAATAAGGGGAACAGAGAAGTCTAAGAAAAGATACACATATGTTATCCACCTGTCATCAATGTTGCACAAATTATTCTGTGGGGGAAGGCTAAGCGTTTCCATGACTGTGAACATCAATGAACAAACCTTGACCCAAGCTTCACACCACATAAACAGTAGATAAAAATAAATTGTGAGACAGAATGTAAAATTTAGAACTAGAAACGACTGAAGGTATAAAGACAAATATGCGTGTATTTGTGATTTGATGCTGGAAAGAAACTCTCAAAGGAAAAACAAGGGTAACTTAGAAGTCATAAAATTACAGTATTTTGAGATCTCTCAAATGTCAACAACTAAATGTACATTTCATTCAGACATATACAAAAGATAATATGTAAAATATTAGAGGATAATCCAGAGGGCCTAAAAAATGATAAATAAGCTTATGAAAAAAATGTTCAGGATCAGTAAAGCAGAACACAATAAAGTATTCCTGTACTGCATGGGTGGCTAAAAACAATGACAAAACCAAACCAAACAAAACAAAAATCCTCATTGCAACATCCAATGACAGTGAGACTGGGAAGCATCTAGATGCTCACACAAGTTTGCTGACAATTGGGAAGTCAATTCCAATTCTGGAAATTATTTTGACAGTTTCTTACACAAAACTGAATAAAACTGTTTTAAGACATTTATTATAGAGCAATAAAAGATGTCACACACAAAGAAACACAGCAAATAATGAAGTTTATTAATATCAACGCCAATATGGAAACAATATAGATTTCTTTTTGACAAACTACATACTAAATTAACTGCTCAGCATTCATAACATGGACACTATTTAGCAATAAAAAATAAATTATTCATTGTGACATTGTCATAGTCAGTAGGTATGAGAAAGATCTGGCATTTCTTATTAAAGTTTAGGCACATAAATATTTCATATTCTATTTTTCTTATGAAAAAAATGTTACTGAATCTTTACAATGCATATCATGTTGCCATTACCTTTAAAATTATTTTTAATAATGATTCAATGATGAAAAGTATCAAAATATATACTTATACACAAAATGTGTTCAGCTATGTTTAAAAATATAAATATGAACAGCTATCAATGAATTTTTTAAAACATAATGAATATTTCCAGGTACAAATCGTAATGGACAAAAGACTTTCAATTTTAGAATAATGTTTTCTGTTTTTTTCTTTTTATCTTTGAGATTATAAGTACATTTCTTCAATCAATTTTATCACTCTAAAACCAGTAATAAACCTCTCATTTCTATCTTTAAAATTGATGTTTTTTTCATTAATTATTATCTCATGCACATAAATATTTACATTCATAAGTTTAACATGCTCAGTCTGTATGTCACATATATGTAATTGTGTTTGCCTTTAATCAAGAACCATGTTAACTTGTAATAGTATAGACAAGTCAAAACTCTGTGCCCATGTAAAGTATTATATTCAGTTTTTTCCTTAAATATTATTATACATTACATGCTGTTTTCTAGTTTAGTTATATCTACATATTCTTGTTGTTATCTGTATTTGTGTTTTTGTTTGTTAGTTCAGTAGTACTCTGTCTTGAATCTAGGTTGTCACCCATGTGAGAAAGCAATCTACCACTTACCTTCAGCCCAGGACACATATTTGACCTTCTATTTTTAATGGTAAAGATACCTGTTCTTGTACCTATGCTATATCCCTTGTATAAGATACAAGAACAGGGTAATATACCCATGTTAACTTTTTAAATTAATTACTGTGATTTTTATGTATTCCATCAAGTTCAACAAATATAATATTCCAATTCTCCACCTTGCACTTGCAGGAGAGAATGAAGGAGAATGTAGTTATGATAGACTAACTTGGCCTTAGGACATTCTTATTGACTGGTTCCTTAGTGATGATACTCAACAGCTGTGTGTTGTAGCTGAAATTTACAAAATCTTTCTTTCTGGTTTAACCCATTTGAAATGAAATAAAAATCTGAAAATGATTGTATAAAATATGTAATATAACTATAACTTATTGATCTATTACTTGACACAGTTGGTGAATGTGTAGTCAAAATCCGTGATAGTTCAGTTACTGGTGACAGAAAAATGAAGACAAGACACAGACAGACATGGATGGACCCTGTGTTTGGGCAGCTCACAGTTTAGTGGTGATAGACATTGATGAACCAATTAAAGAGTGAATAATCAGTCAGTATTACTTGGTGGCTTATTTTATTGAAGGTTTGATTGCCTGTGGTTTTGTGTCAATTTTAGAGAACTCTTATTCTGTTTATAAATTCCTTTTTACCTTTTCTTTAATTTAAATGTCAAGATCTTATATACTAGTAAAATTGATTGAGAAATTTGGATATACTTTGAATTAAAAGACCAATCTTTGGTTTTATTCAGATAATTCAGCTTTTGCAATATATGGGTTATATGTGGGTGTGCAAAGTGTGTGTGTGTGTGTGTGTGTGTGTGTGTGTGTGTGTGAATGTAGGTAAGCACGTTTGCATATGGACATGGAAGCCAGAAAAGCTAGCATTTGTTGATCTCCTCTAATTATCTTTACCTTCACTTTTGAGACAGACTACCTCACAGAATCTAGAACTCATCTGTTTGATAGGTGCTGGCCCATAACTACAGTGACTTGCATCACTCTGTTTACACAGAGCTGATACATGTACATAACCTTGCTCTGGGCTTTCATGCATGAGCTGAAAATTGGCACTCCGGTTCTTTATGATTGTTCAGCTGAAATTTTATAATCCAACCCATCTTGCCAGCCTCTCAAAATAAAAGTTTTGATGAAAATGTATTCTTCTCACTGAGATCTTGGAAACTTTGTCCTGTAATATTTAAAATTTTTTGTTAACCTTGTTTATTGACCAATCTATGTATATCAATATAGGTTAAATATATTGTTTAGTCTATGAAGGCAATGTTATTTATTTCACAGTAATAGTGTGCATTTTGGTAGTATTTATAATTATGTTTTATTAAAATATTTCTTCTCAAAATAGAATATGTAAAATTCTACAATTAAAAATACTTAATATTTTGAACTCTATAATATACTCAGCTCATATCTTTATTTACTTTGCTTTACATACTCCTTTCTATTTAGTCATGACAGAAAAATATGTATTTAATAGACTTTCATCATAAAGTATTATATATGCCTGTGGTATAAATTCTAGATAAGTTTTTCAAATTCTTTTGGTTCTTGTTATTTTGTAAATTTCTTGAAATTAAAACAATTACCTCATTCCCCACTTTCCCATGTTCCCTCTAACGCTCCCATGGCTGTTCCTACCTGTGCCCTTGTGTTCTCTCAAATTCATGGCCTCTGGCCTCTTTTACTTTGTTGTTAGAAGTACATAGAAAAACATTTTCAGTCCATACAATGTTACTTGTATGTATTTGATTTCAGAGCTCACTGCTTCTTAGTACATAAACATTTACATGAAATACAATCCGGGGAAGACCCTATATTCCACTTTCAGCATTCTTTAGATACTTGCTGTTATTTGTCTAGAATTTGGAGCCTGTGAGATTTCTTCCTACCAAGTTACCATGTTCATTGGTGCCATTCCTGTTCATGTCTTGTGTAGGCAGGTCATAGGAATAACTTCCCTGAAATTTCTAGGAAACACAGTATTGAAGCATTCATGCTATTTCTCTGGCTCTATAGTATAGTCATTCCACCAGTCTCTGTTGCATTCCCTGAGCCTTAGGTATCCAAGTTGTATTGGAGAGGGTCAGATGGGGCTGGGCACCTTCAGAGGTTGAAGACAAGTCTCTATTGCTGAAGACACTATGCATTTTAGACATAGTACTTAGATGAGCCAAGTTAGATGTAACATTAAAAACTCTCCCCTGAGGACTGGCTTTCATGATATCATAAGGCACCATGAAAGTTTGAAAGGGAAAGCTTAGTTCTACTAAGCTATGATGCCTATGAACTACAATAAAAACAGCATGACATGATAACCCAACAGGCACAACAGTGGCACTCATCTTGATGGTAATCATTTGCTATCTAAGTGGACTTAAGGCTTGTTGAACATGAGGGAAATCATGCCTGGTATTATAAACCAAGCTTACTGTTGCCATTGGTTGCCAGGAAAACACATCTTATTTTATTATTGAAGATACTTCACTTAGCCCTTCAATTTATATAGTCATTATGTTATACCTTTTTCTCTAGTATAAAACATTTGCATATGTTTTTTTACTCTAGGTTCTAGAAACTGCAGTAGGTTATTCTTAATTTTTGCATAAGTCACTCTGTTAATAACCAGTGGGAAATTTATTATCCACTTACTACTACACCTTTCTCATCATTCATTTGTCTCAAAAGTAAAAATTAGATCTATTAGACAAAGATATGAATTACTATATTATTGGAATTTTGACTTTCCTGTGCTTTCCTCAAATACATAAACTCAGTATTCAAGACATTGGCTGGTCCCAAGACCTTGGGGCTTTCTAGTATACCTTTTAGAGTTGTTAAAGACAAGCAAATTTTTTTCATTTTTCCTAAGGCTTTATAGTCTTTAGTAATTTCTAAAGACCATCAATTTTTCCCAGTTTATCAATCTCAAATCTTTCTGTTTAAATAGCATATATGATTATTCAGTTTTATAAAGAAACAAATTAAATTTCGATTAAGTAACTTTACTGAGAAGTTAGTATGACACACCAAGTCAAAAATTATAATGAAAGTCAAAGAAATTATCCAGTATTTGCTGAGGAATAAAAGCCCCTGCTCTCTCAGAGGAACAGACTTACTCCATCTTCATAAAGAAGAAAAGTCAGCCTAGTTACTAGGTTGGCATGGCCTAAAATTAAATTTCAAATTCATCTGAAGTCAAGAGAATAGAAAATATACTCTGAATTTAAAGTACAAATAAAATTGTGTCTCTGTTTTACTGCTTATTGATGACATAAATTATCTTGTGTTCCTGACATAGTTATAGCAAAACATCTGCTTCTGTCTTATAAACCAAAAAGTGTACACACATTGTGAGGATGAATAAATTGTGCAATAAACATGGAAGAGACTAACATTACAAGTTAGATGTAATAATAACATATTTGTATTCTAGGACAGAGCTAGGACAAATGTCTCACTCATCTGTACCAATAGAAATGCTAGCCTCTAAGATGAAATTATAATACATTAATAATTTTTAAAACACAGAAAATATTTATATGAGAAACGGAACAGTGAGGTGGCTGTTCTTGTAAAATGTACTTGCCATCAAGTCTTATGACCAGATCACAAAATCTACATGGTAGAAGAATAGAAACAATTCTTGAAAGTTGTCTGTAGCTTGTTGTTTTCCATCAGCCTGCCAGGTCTCATTCTTTGTTTCTCCCTGTTGGTTATCTGGACCCATCGCCACCCTACCCTCAAATAACATGCAGAGACTCTGTATTTGATACAATCTTGTTGTCCAGCTACTATCTTTGTTTACGTGATAGCTCTGTCTTAATGATTAACCATTACTACTATTCTAAGTATTTCCACGTGGCTCATCTTACCAGAGAGTGGCGGGCCCCCATCTGCTCTCTCCAGGCTCTACATGCTGACTCCTCTGTCCTACTTCTTCTTTCCTCCTTGTCTCCTAGCCCCACCTATCTTGCTTTCCCATTGGCCACAGTACTTTATTCATTAACAAATATGGGAAACATATTTACAAAATAACATCTCCCATCATCTCCTCTTTTCTGTCTAAAATAAAAAGAAGTGTTTTAACCTTAACATAGCAAAACATACCATACAACAGTTATCAAATAAGAATTACAGTTAACAATATTTAATCCATTAACATTTTGTAAGACTTAAACAATATATCATCTATCCTATCTTTGTGAGTCTAAAGTCCTATATGTAACGTATCTTTAATCCTAACTAAGGAAAACCAAAATCATAACTATCTGTCTTCAATTCCTTCAAAGACCACAGAAGAATAATATATAAACTCTAAAAATGACAGAAACAACTCATAGCCTGGTCAGTCACACAAAGTTTTTCTGTAATGTTCCATCTTCAGCCAATAGGCCATAGTGTGTCTGGCAGACTCTTTCATGAAGCAGGAACCCTGTAGTATTGTCCATCTTGTTTCAGCAGTAACATTTTGTGGGTCCTGCATGTACAGCTTCTATAGCATAAAGTCTAACAGTCTAGACAAGAGAATTACCTTGCTCAAATGGCTAGTCTTGCCATAGTACAAGCAAACTCCATAACATGTTTCTTCGATATCCATCTTCTTTTCTGATACAGGTGGAGTTACCAGGAGCAGTTGTGCCTCATTGTCAAGAAAAACCCTAAACCATTTTAATTGCCTTATCCTGTAGGTCTTTGAAAGATTTGAAGAACACCTATTAATCTCAAATACATCTCTGCATATCTAGAAATCCTAACTAACTTAACTCCAAGTTTTGACTATCATAGGTAACTCTCTAATCTGTAGTAAATTATACATTACATTTTCCAATGAGCTATATAAACACAATACCTAAACAAGAGGAGAAATATACATAGAACAAAATTGACCTTATATTTGTATCAATAAATGAAAATCCATTCCAAAACAAAGTATTCATATCTATACCATAAGTTGTCCCTTTTCCTCTACAAATATATTATGACCCGTGTTTCCTGCCCCCAATAAATAAGAAAAAATGCTGATAAATATAGATCTGTGAATATTATTTCCATCCATCATGTGTTGAAAATGTATTTGTTATTGGACAATAATATAAATTTTATGTTGTTTCAGTGACAAAATATTTTTGACCAGTCTTAAAAAATTATGATTGGTCAGTGAAAGTGAAGGCTTTAGGTGGGCAACAACTCAATTTTGAGCAGTGTAAGTGTTGTCCGAGATAACTCTGTCTAGCTAACCTCAATTATTATGTCTCCACCATATATAATATCAGTATTCTACAAACATTTAATTAAAGATTAGTATGTTAACCTTTGCCTGTCAGTACAGGTCAATGATCCTAGATTCTAGTGAGGCTGAGACAGGGAGATCACAAGCTCAGTGCTTGACTGCTGTACAGAGTGAAATCAATACGAGCCTGAGCAATTTAGTGCAACCTTTTCTCAACATTACAAAGAGAAAAAGTTCAAGAGAAAAACACATAAAGAGCAAAAGAGTAAAAATAAAACTCCAAATTGTGAATTGGAAAGTTATATTCCCAGTAAGTTTATTCAGTAAAAATATGACTAATGCCAGTTGGCATGAGAATGACATGGCCTATTTCAAAATTGCTGAATTGTTGCAAACATTCCCTGGGGAAATACTAACAAACTTCCACACAGCTTACCAGCTAATGGCGAAAGATAAGAATAGTTCTGTGAAACTCCAACATGGAATAAATTTACTGGGCTTATGTATAGAACAATGGTCTAGGGTTACACTAGAACTAAGGCAGTCACCCACCAGAAAGTCTTATCTCAGCACGGATGATGTCTTTCCTTTAGCTGTATAGTAGAATCAGTCTTCCACATTCTGTGTACTCTGTCACCTCACAAGACACCAAATTACTGGGAGGTAGAAATGAGATATATAAGGGGTGACTGAGATTTCAGGTGAATGTTTTATGTCCTTCCACATTCACTCCTTCTAAGAGAAAGCATCAACTGGAGATATTGAAGATTTCAGTAATTGTTACTAAATGAATATATGTATATGTTTACACATGTATATTCCTAATATTATTTGCTCAGTCTGTAATGTTACCTGTATGTATGTATTCAGAGCTGATTACACTGCATAAGAAAATGGTGTGTTCCTTTCTCACGTTGACTATGTCCCCTAGTTTTCCTTAGTTTCCTCTAGTTCTTTGTGGGTTGGTACATTATGGCCTATGCAAGAACTATGATAGTAGATATGGCAATAATGATGGAAAGACCTCATATTAACATTTAACTCACACAACACACAACATTTCAAGAAGAAATGTTATTCAGTTCTTAACATTACTTTTTTGGGGAGAAACTGAGTCAGAAGTAACTTTCCCACAGAAATAGAATTAATTTTTGTTAGAACAATGTCTCAAACTCAGCACCTGACCCACATTCTTCAAAACCTTTTCATGTTCATTTTAGAGGGTTGAGAAAAATTAACATATTCCAGAGTTGTTCAGAAATGTTAGAGTCCATTCAGAAGTGTTCTTTCTCACCCAAGACAATCACTTCAAGATGTGGCACAGGCTCAATATAAAATTATATGTAGAGATCAGCTATGTCAAAAGGAAGGCATATATTAGATTAAACTGATATTGGTACCAGCTCATTCAACTTGGAGGAAGAGAGCTAAAACTGAGAGTAGAATATATACTCAAATATGAAAGTCATAGATTTGTAGAATTAGCCTCCATTGTCTGATGGGAGATGTTATTCTGTAAATATGTTTCTCATACTGGTTAATTAATAAAGCCCTCTTGGCCAATAGGAAACTAGATAGGTGGGTCTAGGAAACTAGGAGGAGGAAAGAGGAAGTAGTTAGGAGAAGTCAGGATGTAGAGCATGGAGAAAGAAGATGCCAACGGCGGCTCCCCAATAAGATGACCACGTGGAAATACTTAGATAAGTGGAAATGGGTTAATAATTAAGACAGAGCTAGCCCGTAAACAATATGGTAACTGGCCAACAGGATTGTATCAAATACAGAGTCTCTGAGTGTTATTTGGGGCTGGCACGCCAGACGGGCGGCGGGTGGGCTGGAGGAAAACAACAAGCTACAATTGTCAAGGGGGAATTCATGAGTTTAGGACCTTGATTCACTTTTTCTGGGAGCATGAGCTCAGTTGGTTGTCTCCACAGGTAGATGGCATTAAAGCCTAGTATCCACAATTAATTAGATATTCTTGAAGCACCAAAGAGTTGGTATGTAAGGTCTATTTTTATTTGGGATAGAAGAATTACCTTGAACTGTTTCTTTCTACATGTATCTGTTACAGCATCTTCAGTCAATCCTCCCCTGCACTCATGCATACATATTTCGTTTGAAATTTTATCATTTTTGCCTTGATGAAGCAGCACTTACACATTATATTGCTAACTAAAAGAAAGTTGTAATGCATTTGAAGGGTATTCTTTAATTATGTTTTCAAACCTCACAGAAAACATATAGTTTTTGTATGTTCATGTTTACATATACATTATTATCTACATTTACTTTTCATTGCATAATTTTGTTAAAATTCCTTTTGTGGTTTTAACACACATACACCACACACACACACACACACACACACACACACACACACACACAACACGGGTTACATGAACAATAGACATGCTTAACATACTATTTTGAAAATGTGACATTTCATGTCATCGTGTGTTTATACAGGTGTGTTCCAAAATGTTTAGTCCTAGAAACAGATTATACAATCAGGTTCCAATCTCCCAATTTCTTTCTCTTTTCACATATATACCCATTCTTTAATTTTTAAGGTTTTATTATAAATGCAGCATATAATCTTTCCAAATTAAGATTAGCAGTATAGTTTAAATATTATTTATTAAATATTACTTATAACTTTAAGGTCAATTCTTTTTTTAGGAATTTTTTTTGAGACAGGTTTTTCTCTATGTATCTTTGTAGATCAGACTGGACTTGAACTCACAGAGATCTGCTTGCCTCTGCCTCCTAGTTCTGGGAATAAACACATACACCACCATTGCCCTGAGGTAATTCTTAACAAATTATATTTTGAATCATTATAAATGTAGCTTCAAAAATTATAATTTTAAATTAATAACCAATACTCTCCATTATAATTGACTAAAATCAAGAATATATTTTAAGTAAATTTCAGTACCAACAGAACAGTATAGGAATTATTATTTCAGAAAGCAAAACAATATAAAGTTGAATATAATTATCTTGACTTTTAGTGGTTGCCTAATCAAATGCTATGTTAAGGTTTGCATTTTGCAGTGCATTAACTTTGTTACCTAAAGAAAAACTACTTAGTCAGCAACTTAAGATCCTTGTTCAGGGCAATGAATGAGTTATTATTAGAGAGAAGCATGTCAAATACTGTGTGAGTGCGTGTGTGTGTGTGTGTGTGTGTGTGTGTGTGTGTGTGTGATAAGAAAAAAAAAGCCTAATATCAAAAAAGATGCATAAATTAATTGCAACATATAAAGTATCATAAATTTGCTTGAAGAGAGTTATTTAAATTAATAGGTTTTGAATTAGAATAATCTGTATTTAATTCTTTATTAAGTTTTTATATACATATAAATATAACTATACATATGTAAATGAGGGAACTCACACTAAAATGTTAAATAATTTAATGGAAAATTTTAAGGAATAAAAATATCAAAAGCTTTAAAATATTGTGCAAATATGTTCAAATGCTAGTGGCATCGATGTTTTCTTCCAATCTACCACGTTGTTTCTTGATGAACTTTACAAAATATATGATATGTTTCACAAAATATGCAACAAGACCTGATAACACTATGGGGGGGCTGGATTTGTTCAGAATTGTTTTATTTTTGTTTATTAATTTATCTTTTTTGTTTTGAGTTTATTTGTATTTTTGGGATTTTAAAATTATTTTTTCTTATTTTACTTACCAATACCAGTTCACTCTCCCTCCTGTCCTCCCATGTCCTCCACAGAATTCCCCATCCTCTTATTCTTCATCCTCTTCTCAGGGAAGGTGAGGCCTTTCACATGGGATTATCAAAGAATGTCAAGTCATTTGGGTCATGGTCTAGCCTCTCTCTCACATCTGTAGGCTAAGAGAGTATCCCTCCTTGAGGAATGGGCTCCTCAGTCCATTCTTGCACAAGGGATGCATCCTGGTTCCATTGTCAGAGGTACCATAGACTTCCCAGGCCTCGTGAGACCCACCTTTAGGGGTTCTGAGTCAGTCTTATGCTGGTCTCCCCAGTGTCAGTCTGGTGTCTATAAGCTCCCCCTTATTCAGGTCAGCTGTTTCTATGGGTTTCTTCAGCCTGGTCTTGGCCCCTTTGCTCATGACTTCTCCCTCTCGCAACTGGATTCTAGATGTTCAGCTTAGTATTTAGCTGTGGGTATCTGCTTCTGCTTCCATCAGCTACTGGATGAAGGCTCTAGGATGGCACATAAGTAGTCATTAAGCTCATTACCAGCAAAGGGCATTTAAGTTAGCCTCTCCACTATTGCTTAGATTGTTAGTTGGTGTCATCTTTGTAGGTCTCTGGACATTTCCCTAGTGCAATATTTCTCTTTAAACCTATAATGGCTCCCTCTATTATGGTATCCCTTTTCTTGTTCTTCTCTATACTTCCCCTGACTCAATCTTCCCGGTCCTTCATGTTCTCCTCTCCCATCCTCTTCTCCCCTTTTCTTTCTCCTAACTCTTTCTCCCCACCTTCACCTGCTCCAATTTGCTCAGGAAATCTTTTTTCCTTTCCCCTTCTTTGAGGGACTATGTGTGTGTCTCTCTTAGAGTACTACTTGTTTCCTAGTTTCTTTGGTGGTGTGAATTATAGGCTCATCATCCTTGGCTCTATGTTTAAAATACATATATGAGTGAGTACATACCATGACTGTCTTTTATTGATTGGATTACCTCACTCAGAATCGTATTTTTAAATTCCATTGTGTTTTTCCCCCACTGAGTAGAACTCCATTGTGAAAATGTACCACATTTCCTCCATCCATTCTTCAGTTGAGAGGCTTCTAGGTTGCTTCCAGATGCTGGCTATTATGAATAATGGTGATATTGAAAACAGTTGAACAGATGTCTTTGTTGCATGATGTGCATCGTTTGGGTATATGCCTAAGAGTGGAGTTTCTGGGTAGAGTGATTCCCATTTTTCTGAGAAACTGCCATACTGATTTCTGAACTGGCTGTACAAATTTGCACTCCCACCAGCAGTGGAGGAGTGTTCCCATTTCTTCAAATCTTCTCCAGCATAAACTGTCATTGGCGTTTCTGATTATAGCCACACTGACAGGAGTAAGATGGTATATCAGAATGGTTTTGATTTGTATTTCCCTTATGGTTAAGGATGTTCAGCAGTTTCTTAAGTGTCTTTCAGCCATTTTAGATTCTTCTATTGAGAATTATCTACTTATTTTTGTACCCCAATTTTTAATTGGATTATTTAGTGTTTCGGTAACTAACTTCTTGAGTTTTTTGTATATTTTGGAAATCAGCCCTCTGTCAGATGTGGGCTTGGTGAAGATATTTTTCCTACTCTGGATTGCCATTTTTCCTCATGAATTGTGTCCTTTGCCTTACTGAAGCATCTCAGTTTCAGGAGGTCCCATTTATTAATTATGGATCTCAGTATCTGTGATACTGGGGTATTTTTGTGGTTTTAAATAATGTTTTGGTTTCAAGAGTAATGGCAGATAGAAGGTAAATATCATTAAGTATTGAAAAAAAATGTTCCTGATATCTGAATTGCTATTGCTAATAACAGACACATATGTTGAAAAATATTACACAGAAAAATAATACTGCTCTTTAGAGATATTTTCCTTATAGTTTCATACTATGAATTTTGTGCATATTTTTCACATAGTTGTTGTAATCAGCCTGTGTTGAGGGCTCTAGCCACATTTATCTATGGGGATAAAAGCTAATGAACACCTTACCCATATTTATGTAAACTATGAATGGGTGGGAAATACATCCCTCACTTCTACTAAAAGTTTAAGTTCATTGACATCATGAATATTCTAACAAAATAATAAGCAAAACAAGTAGGTATACAATCATTTGTTCTGCAGTAGAGAATAGAAGAAAATTAGTCATTGAGTTTGATAAATATTTATAGGGAAATTTGATAATCCCCACAAAATTCCATACTATAAAAATAACCTAATGTCTCTTTTGTTATCATCTTTTTGTTTTGTCATTTTCATGAAGTTACTCAAGTGATATATTGTTCTGAATATAGTCCTTATATCCCATGTATTCATATATATACCTTAGCAGCCATGTTCTTCAAAATTGTTCTTTAATATAAGACTAAATGATATAGGAAGGCAAAATAAACATTTAAAATTGACACTATGTTGGAAAAAGATAAGTTTAAATAAAAAAAATGAAAGTTATTAAAGGCTGCCATCAAGAAATGCTTATGAACGCTTAGCTTAGCATTTAATACAGATCATTCAAATAAGATATATGATAGCTTTCACAGAGCACACCAGCCTTAATAAGACAAAATATAAAGTAAAATAAATCAAAGAGATACCCCCTCAAAAAATAATAACCACAAGAATATTGAACAGAATATATTATAAGAAAATATACTCTCACTAAATATAAATGAGAAATGTAAGATATTAAAAAATAAACTCAAATAATTGCTATATATATATATATATGTGTGTGTGTGTGTGTGTGTGTGTGTGTTACCTTTATTTTTACATACATAAGAATACACACACACACACACACACACACACACACACACACACACACACACCACTTGACTTGCTTCCAGTATGTAAAATAAAAAAGCAGCTGTATTGTTTTAACTTTGACTGTGCCTCAATCTAGTGCTATTTCAGCCACCAACTACTCTACAGTTACTGGACTGCTTCAGCTGACAGTAGCCCAGCTTTTCAGGCCTCAGCTTGTGGTGGTAGTGGTGGTGGTGGTGGTGGTGGTGGTATTCTATTTGTGTAGGCACTAGGCCTATCTCTGTTGCTAAAGGTAACTTTAACTAGAAATTCTTTGTTTTATTTACAAATAAGACTCAAGACTCTAAGGCTTGGATGCAAGCCTGCCATCTCAGATAAGCAGAGTAGGACCAAGAGGAGTAAGAGGTCTGGACCTTTTCTTTGGTAAGATAAGACGATGTGGCTAGACTTAAATCGATAGAAATGAGTTAATATTTAAGACAGAGCTAGCCAATAAGAAATGCTAGTAACAGGCCAACTGATATATAAACACATATTAAGAGTAGGACTTACAAGGAACTCCACCAAAGGATGAGTAGCTGAGCCACTCAAAATCCCTACAAGCTACTTCCTGTGTGTCTTTCTAACTCCTCAGGATGTCCTCTGATGCTTTATGATCACCTTCTGTCAACTAGTTGCTAATTCAGCCTCTCGACCCTAAGTTAATTGTATTCAATTAATGCAAAAACTTGGGTTTTACAGTGATATGGAATATTCCCTAATACAGCTTTTCTTTTTTTTTTTGTGGACATAACACTTTTATTTTGATAGACTCTTTTGCTGGACTTTAGAGCAATATGCAGTGAAAGTTACAAAATAAAACAATGACATAAACGTAACCAGCATGCCTGCCTCTGAGGAAGAATGTGAGTGTCACTGAGTAAAGAGTCACGGCAAACACGTCTGACACTGGCCCACCACAATGCTCATTGTGAGCAACAATAATGTGTAGTTTTGCTAAGCATAGACAAATCCTCTAATATACTGTTGCTTATGGTTTTCATTGTGAAATCATTTCATGGCAGGGAGCTTAAAGCCTGTAACTATCAATGATGTAATTGCACACTGAATTATTGCTGTGGGCTGGGAGCCCTGAGAAACAGAGGCTGAGTTGGAATGTCCCAGCCAGGAGGATTGCTGCAGAATAAAGTCAAGGTCAACACATGCTTGTAAAAGAGTGGAAGGGAATTTCTCAGAGAGAAGAGGTGACTTTTCATAATTGCTACAAGGGCATTGCTATTCCACAGAAAACACTCAAGCCTGGGATACTGCAATGTGAGCCTTCAGGCAAAAGGGCTACCAACATACAATATTCTGAGCAGGGAGGGCAAAACTGTAGAGAGATTCATCTGAGAATCACTCTCTACAACCACACAGCGGGAAAGAAGAACACAATACTCCATTCCTGAAGGAGTGGTCTGAATGCCTAAAAGCAAACAGTGTTTAAAATCAAAGTGGAGGAACCATGAACATCAATAATTAAGAATGTTATATGTGATGAGTATGGTGATACCCATCTGTAATACTAGCACTTAAGAGACAAATGCAGAAGGTTTATGTGAGGCCACCTTGAGCTACATAGGGGGGTTATGTCTCAAGACAAGCAAACAAACAATATATAATTGTAGCAAACAAAATGTTCTTGAATAATTCTTAAATATAAACTGTCATTTGGTATAATTTATTTTTAAAAAATGGTAGGTTTTAGACTAGAAATCTTCACATTTTTCTTTCCTCTAATAGTAATAAACTGTAAAGAGATCTTAGAAGGTATCCAATAAAAGCTTAATATTACTTCAACTTCAATGATTGGGTGTGGTAAAGAAATTACACACACACACACACACACACACACACACACACACATATATACATATATATTTATATATATATTCTTTCAACTGAAAATGTTTTAGTAGAAGAAGTATAAAAAATAGGTTTCAGTATTATTCAGGGCAGTGTGACAAAATAAGAAAAAAAAACTTATGTCTAAAGTCTAGGAAGAGGATGGAAGCAGATCTTAGAAAAATATGAAGTACACCATTAAAGGCATGAGTGAAGAAAGGACATTCTGCAGAGAGAGAGAGAGAGAGAGAGAGAGAGAGAGAGAGAGAGAGAGAGAGAGAGAGAGAGAGAGAGAGAGAGAGAGACAAAAAAGTGAAAACCAGAGCAAAGCTCTTGACCCTTTAACCTTCATCAGACAACTGGAGAGAGGCTGTGAAATAGCAGTTTGGAACATACATCGTTACTTTCAGTGAGAATCCCTGGAAGGCTGTCTGTCAATGTGCAAAGAGAAACTAAGAAACCTAGGAAGACAAGAGAGGACAAGACATAAGCAAATCTAAGAGCCTAAAGCAAAGCATCAGACTGTGTAAAGTCTTGCATGCATCAGCCCTTGGCCTTGATTTGGGATTGGGATTTTCCCTGTGGATTTCTGTGGATTCTCTCACATTTCCCTTCATACATTTGTCCCTCTAAGTCTGGAGATATTTACCAGAGACCATACATAAATCATGATTAGATTCATTCCTGGAAGTGTAACAGATCATGTTTGTATACAACTTACTATAGAAGACCTTTCAACTACTTATTGAAATAATGCAATACAAATGATATGCAAAGGATTATTATACTGCATCCATTGTATTCACACCATTATTGAACAATGGATCTTATCTTGTCAAGCTACTCTGTTACTCACAGAATTCCAGTTGAATGAGATTGTTGTTTACTTTCCCTCCCTAGTATCCTGCACAGAACCTTCCAACACTATGAAAGCTAGACAATAGGTGAAGCTTTCAGGCCAATGCTATGACCAAAGCAGCTTATAGAAGGAAGAGTTTATTTGGACTAATGTTTCCAGCAAGACCAGAGTTCATTCCCATCACAGCAGGGAAGTATAGAAGCAGACAGACATGACTGCAAGAAAAAAAAATGTGAACATCTTGTTAGGGCAGGTTTGGCACCAATCTGTAGCATGTATGTTTCCGCCGACCTGCCAGTCTGGGCCCTCAGCCGAGCCAGCCCCAAATAACACTCAGAGACTCTGTATTTGATACAATCCTGTTGGCCAGTTACCATTATTGTTTATGGGCTAGCTCTGTCTTAATTATGAACCCATTTCTACTTATCTAAGTATTTCCACGTGGTCGTCTTATCAGGGAGCCACGGCAGGCATGCTGCTTCTTCCCTGGGCTACATCTCGACTCCTCCTTCCCACTTCCTCTTTCCTCCTTGTCTCCTAGCCCCGCCTATCTAGTTTCTTATTGGCCAACGGGGCTTTATTAATTAAACACTATGAGAAACATATTTACAGAATAACATCTCCCATCATCATCTTCTCTTTTCTGTCTAAAGTAAAAGAAGGGGTTTAACCTTAACATAGTAAAATATACCATTCAACAGTTATCAAATAAGAATCACAGGTAACAATATTTAGTCCATTAACATTTTGTAGGACTTAAAGAAAATATCATCTATCCTATCTTTGTGAGTCTAAAGTCCTATATGTAACTTATCTTTAATCCTAACTAAGGAAAACTATAATCATAACTACCTGTCTTCAACTCCATTAAAGACCACAGAAGGATAATATATAAACTCTAGAAATGACAGAGACAACTCATTGCAAATCAGTCACCCGAAGTTCTTCTGTAATGTTCCATCTTCAGCCCATAGGCCATAGTGTGTCTCCAGACTCCTCAGCAAAGCAGGAAACTTTAAACTGTCCACCTGTATTGACAGTGTGTTAGTCATTTTTCTCTGTGTCCTGTAGAATGTCTGGCTGTCTGGCAGCCTCTTCCATGAAGCAGGAATCCTGTAGCAATGTCCATCTTGCATCAGCAGTCACCCTTTTGTGGGTCCAGCATGTCCAGTTTCTACAACATAAAGTCAAACAGTCTAGACAAGAGAAGTACCTTGCTCAAATGGCTAGTCTTGCCATATTAGAAGCAAACTCCATAATGTGTTTCTTCGATGTCCATCTTCCTTTTTGATGCAGGTGGTGTTACCAGGAGCAGTTGTGCCTCACTGTCAAGAAAATTCCTAAACCGTTTTAAATGCCATATTCTGCAGGTCTTTGAAAAGTTTGAAGAATGCCTATTCATCTCAAATACATCTCTGCATATCTAGAAATCCTAACTAACTTAACTCCAAGTTTTAATTATCATAGGTAACTCTCAATTATACATTACATTTTCCAATGAGCTATATAAACACAATACATAAACAAGAGGAGAAATATACATATCACAAAATTGACCTTAAATTGTATCAATAAAAGAAAATCCATTTGAAAGCAAAGTATTTATATCTATACCATAATTCCCTTTTTACCTTTAAAAAGATTGCTTGTGGTTATAACCATTTATAACCAAGCCTATTTAAATGAAAACAAACATTTATAAACAATATTTGAGAATTTGGGCGTCGTTCATTCCAAACTACTTCCTGCTGGTAGAAGGTGCTATCATGGGGGTCCAAAGAAGACACAGTAATCTTGGCAGTAGTCTTCAAGGCTTAGTCTCAACTGCTTTGAATGTTGGATTACCTGGGGAGCTGTTTCAGGGGGTCTGGCTTGATCAAACCATATAAGTCTAGAAAGAATCCATAGCTTTTCGTTTTCTGTGGAAACAAAAATAGAAATCCTTTTCCCCAGTAGCTTGTCCTTAGGCTTAAATTTTGGAATCAAAGCATTTTTAAAATATTTAAATTGAATTAAGCAGCATTTCTTTTATCAGTAGTTATTTTCTCAGCAATCAAATAATTTCTGTCTATAGCAAAACAAATCCAACCGAGAAAATGCTGCTACCAAGAAGTCTTGCTAGTCTCTGTTCCCTTGTTTCTAAAAACTATTTTTTAAGCATTTGTTAAGTTTTAAGTGAAAGTTCTCAATCCCAGTTCTGACACCATTATGTTACAGCAGGAACCTGCCGGCCACAACCACGTGAGCCCCAAATAACACTCTGAGACTCTGTATTTGATATAATCCTGTTGGCCAGTTACCATTATTGTTTATGGGCTAGCTCTGATTTAATTATTAACCCATTTCTACTTATCTAAGTATTTCCACGTGGTCATCTTATCAGGGAGCCGCGGCAGGCGTTATGCTTCTTCCCTGGGCTACATATCAACTCCTCCTTCCCACTTCCTCTTTCCTCCTTGTATCCTAGCCCCGCCTATCTAGTTTCCTATTGGCCAATGGGGCTTTATTAATTAAACACCATGAGAAACATATTTACAGAATAACATCCCCCATCAACATCTATCTAAACCCTCTTACAGGAAACAAAGTAAACTAAAAATTGCAGGCATCTGTAAACTCTCAAATATTTTCTATGCAGAGTCATAACCCCTTAAGCCTCCCAAAGGTACACTACTAACTTCAGAAAAATGCCCATGACTGTGTGGGCTAGAAGATCTCATTCAAACCCCCACACATGATATATATATATATATATATATATATATATATATATATATATATATATATATGCATATATATACATATACATATATATGTGTATATATGCATATATATACATATATATATATATTTGTGGGATTTTTAAACAATATTTCATTAACACTTTGAGAACTTTTTACCTTGAAAATAAATTTTTATTCTCGCATAATATTTTGATTACATTTCCCCACCCTCTACTCCTCTTAGTTCATACCTACCTAACTCCCAACCAATCCACTCACTTTCTGTCTCATTAGAAAATGAACAGCGAGTTTCAAATGGATAATAATGATAAAAAAAGATAAAAGGAGAATTATAATATTGAATTTGGACAAGACTGTAGGCATAATTTTCTGTACTTCTATCTAGCTCCTAAATAACCACACAGAGACTTATTATCAATTATAAATGCTTGACTGATAGCTTAATATTTTTGCTAACTAGCTCTCACACTTTAACCCATATTTCATTTTATTTTTTGGAAATTTTTTAAATTTAAATTTGAAACAAGCTTGCTTTACATGTCAATCCCAGGTCCTGCACCCTCACCTTTCCTCTCCCACTTACCCCCATACTATCTCCTTCTCCCCCCCCCAGAGGGTGAGGCCTTCCATGGAGTATCTTCAAAGTCTGTCATATTCTTTGGAGCAGGGTCTAGGCTCTTCCCCATGTGTCTAGGGTGAGAGAGTATCCCTCTATATGGAATGGGCTCACAAAGCCCATTGGTATACTAGGAGTAAATATTGATCCACTACCAGAGGCACCACATGTTGTTCTTTTGCTGCAGCTATCCCCTATGAAACAAAAACACAAGACTCAGAGTGCCCACGTGGAGTTTATTGGTGGAAAAGAGAGAAAGAGAGAGAGGTAGTGAGAAAGCAAAAGAGATAGAAGAAGAGAGAGAAAGGGGGGGAGCATGCTTTCTTTAAAAGGGAAACTGAGTTCCATACTCAGCCCCGCAATGAGTGATGTAGCAATGAAATGGCCATGCATGTCCCGCCCATAGTCCGGTGGGTGGGGTCAGCAAATTGCTGGTTTCCAACACCATAGACTGCTCAGTTCTCCTAACAAAAACCCATGTTCAGGCAGTCTGGGTTGGTCTTATGCTGGTTTTCCAGCCACCAGACTGGTTTTACTTGCATTCTTTCACATGGCTAAGAACCTTTTCTTTTATTCTTTTCTCTTTTTGTTTTTGTTTTTCGAGACAGGGTTTCTCTGTATTGCATTGAAGCCTGTTCTGGAACTTACTCTGTAGACTCAGGCTGTCCTTGAACTCACAGATCCGCCTGCCTCTGCCTCCTGAGTGCTGGGATTAAAGGCATGCAACACCACCACCCGGCTGAGTACCTTTTTTCAACATGGCATGTTCATCTTGCTTCTTCCTGCTTCTCCTGGTGACTTCTCCTAGCATTCTTTCCTGGTCTGCAAGTGTTGCCTAACCTCTTCTTGTCTAGCAATTGGTAAGGTAGCTCTCTATTAAAGCAACACATCTCCACAGTGTACAGAAAGATTATTCCACACATAAAACAAATACCAGAAGAAAAAGAGCCTAAGGGAAGGAACAATAATCAAAGACTCACTCTTTTCCACATTCAGAAATCATATAGAAAAAACACTCAAGTCTGCAATATGTATGGACAAGACCTAGTGTCGTCCCATAAAGGCCCCGTGCATGGCTGCCTCAGTCTTTGAGTTCAGATGAGCTTTGACTATGTTGATTTAGAAGACATTGTTTTCTTGGTGTCCTCCATGCCCTCTGGCTCTTGTATTTTTTCTTCCTCTGCTTCAGCAAGATTCCTGAACTTGAGGAGAGGAATATCCTATTTACGGCATATCCTATTTAGGGCATATCCTATTTAGGGCTAAATGTCCCAAGGTCTCTTATTCTCTGCATCTGGCTATGAGTCTCTATGTTTGTTCCCATCTGCTGCAGGAGAAAACTTCTTCATAAGGTGTTCGCAAGGCACTGGTTTATGAGTATACTACAATAGCATTAGGAGTCATTTTATTGCTAGTTTTTCTTTCCTTGTTTGTTTTTTGTCTTATAGAATGCAGTGTATGGAAATGTGGCATCAAAATGCATCCCTTATGTGGTGGATGTATAGGTATATTCTTCTTGTATTATAAAATAACGTGAATTTTTTTGTTTATAAATATGCCTGTAGTTGGATCACCACAGTACACATTGAAATGTGTGGAAGAAAATATTCATTATAAAAAGTATAGTCATTTTTTGACTAAGCAAAACACTAAAAATATGATAAGACAAAAGAGGAAGGAAACACACTTCTCAGTCTGATAAGCAAAATAAATTGCACTAGTTTTCTAGGGAGGACAGTATTTGGATCTTATTACTAAATGGTAAGAAAATTTCTCATGTAGGGAGCACTGTGAATGGTGTAACAAACAAAGAGTCTCCATATAAGTTTTATGAAAAATTTAAAAGTAGATAGAATGTGTGCAGCTGGCTATTATAGGATCCCTCAATAAAACTTTAGACAGCACTGTAGCACTCTTCTGTGCAGGAATGTTGCCTGTGGCTGTACTCATATTATCTCAATGTGGAGCCATGCTGCTGCCAGGCTTCATCAGATGCTAGAATGTAGGTTTTAAAAAAAAAAAGAAAAAAAAAAGTATTTTTCTCTTAGACTGCTTTTTTTTTTTTTAAAGCAAGAACAATTTAATCTTTCTCAGCAGAATTTTGATAGCAAACTGCACCTTCGGGCATACGACTAGGGTGAGTATGCTTTGACTGATTAGGAAGAGATTTGTTTATTTGAGCAGGTGTTAGGATAAACATTTTATTATGAAAAGTAAAGAAAAAAAGAACAAGTGGAAAACTTACCTACTAGGATGGAATCAAAAGCTATTGTTTAAAGCAATAATGTTAAATCTGTATGTTAATAGATAGAGAGGCAAAAGGTATGTAAACACAAAAGTTTACATTCACACATTTACAGGTGTGGATACAAATATATCTGCAATGCAAAATAAATTATTGCTAAAATGTAACTAATCTTGTAGTGAATTTGGTATCTGTCTTTATATATTGACTCAAATTAGTCTCAAAATTTAAAATATTTCTATTTTAGTTTTACTATCTAACATTTTTTTAATTAATTTTTTAAAACCAGTTTCACTTCTCTCCTCTCATTCTCTTCCCATCACCAACATATTTTGCTCTAATACCGGTCATAATTTTATTTCTTATGCATATTTGACATACAGCTAGGTAAAATATTTCTCACTAAAGGAACTATGAAATACAGTCTTTTAAAGGCAAGACTGTATTCACTTAACCAATGTCCCCGATGCTGTAATTCTCATTCATAAGTCCCTGTTTTTTTACTATATCTTTAGATCTCATGATGGTATTAAACCTCAGACTTGAAATTGGAGTATGTTGATTCCATGATAAGTCTTTATCACTGGAGAAGATTAAGTTTCTATTAGCACATTAAATAAACTCCCCTACAATTTAATCTTCTAATAACAATATTGCTATGAACAATGGAATAATTCATGTCTGTGCTTTAGTCTCTGAGTGGTGTTTAAGCTTACATTTAGTATGCTATGTAGGGACTTTCCTTGCATTCCTTTCTCCAATATTCACATTTTAAATACTCTTTGAATTTTTAATATTTCAGAAGCCAATATTGAAATACAAATCACAACAAAGCCTGCCATTTATACTAGGATTAACTCAGATTGTGTGAAAATTAGTTGTGGGTTTTGAGAAATGAATTTGACAAGTATTAATAAAAAATGTTTTCATCATTTGAAGAACAAGGGTACTCATTCAGAAAAGTAGATCCTGAGTCCATGGGAAGTTAAAACATCAGGGAAGTCCTTGCTCCTATCATCTGATTACTAAGTGAAAAAACTTGTAGTTCAAAGAGATACCATTCCAGTCACACTCTAGGAGTGGAGCTCAGTGCTGTATAGAATCTAGGTTTCCCAAGGCATCGATAATGATTGCTTTTCCACAATAATATTAAATTTTGAGATACTAGGAATGTGTATGTCAGATTTAGAACATTTTCTCAATTGTTGTTAAGTTCTTAGGAACCAAGTAAGAGAATTCAAACTTCTGAGAACGTATCAAAAAAAAAAAAAAAAAAAACCACTTTTGGATAACACCAGGATTGTAAAGCATTTAGAGAGAGCTGGATCACTGTTCTCTTTTGTGCTTATATGTATTTTAATTTTCAGGATAACATATGCTTGCAATTTTACTATCTATAGTAGAAACTTTCTTTACTATGGGAATAATTCTGAAACGGAGTGGCTAAAGTATCACCCATGCTGTGCTTGGCAATCTTTGTTTTTTGTTTTGTTTGTTTGTTGACTCTTTGGTGGGTTTCCCATCATGCATCATGATCCCATTCATCTCAGTATCCCTTTTGTATTCAGCCTCCATCCTTGTAACCTCCCTACAAAACAAAAACAGAATTCCAAAGCAAAACAACACCAACCAAACTAACAAAAAATGTCTTGACATGGAATCTGTAATGTAACACAGTGAGTCACACAGTATACACTTTAGTCCATGCATCACTACCTCTAAGTGTTTATTGCAATGAGTCATTGGTCTGGTTTGAGGCCTCTGTGGCTTCGTCTACACATTGAATACTGGGATTCCTCTTCTATATCCTTTAGCCTTGTGTCATGGAGATCCTGCTTTGGTTCTGCAGGATTGTCTCCTTCCCATGCTCCAGCAGATCATAGATGAGGTGGGTGATGTGGTGAGCCAATGCAAATCAACACCAACAGGGCAAGTTCTCCAGTGCTGTTCTGGCTGGCCCACATACTGCAAGCAAACATCAAGGAACAGGAACATTTCTCCTGTTCTCATGCCCTTGGGGTGCACTGTGACATGCATACCAAAACAGCCAGCTCTACCATTTTGCTCAGGTAAGGTGCAGGGTCTACAGTGCTGAGTGCTGCAGTTGGTGAGGGGCAGTTCAAGCTCTCCTTTCTGCTCCCGAAGCTAGGTCTCCCACCTGATACAGTTGAAAAGTAGGGGAATCATCTTTCCCTTACCTATGCTTTTGCATGAAACAGGGGGACAGAATCAGGTCTCCTGCTCTCCGGCCTGGCTCACCTGAACCCTCTGCCAACACGTCAACTTTACTGTGTTTTTCAGGCAAGATTTAGGGCCCTGCTTTCTGGAGTGTCATAGGTGATAGGGGGCAGTGCCAGTTCTCCTAGTGCTTCAGCCACTGTGGTGCCAGGACCAACTCTGTGCAGCCCTATCCTTAACTACCTTGCATTCCGTGGTAACAGGAGTCACAGACATCAACACAGACCTAGGTTGCAACAACGCCAGAAGCTCAGACATAGACCTTGGCAGCAGCCCAGGCACAGATGATACCCATGGCCCTTGGAAGCAGTGCAGGCCACTCAGATCTGTATGGCCCCGACAGAGGCAAAATCCCCAGACACCAACTTGAACCTAGGTGGTAACCCAGAACCCAGGTATCCATGTGGATCTTGGTGGCAACATAGGTCATGGATATCAACATAGGCCTCAACTGCAGTTGGACCATGATGCTTGTCAGTGGCTTGAATCATGATGTCACAGTGGCCCTGATTGGCAGTGCAGCTCATTCAGATAGTAATGGGCCCAGCAGTTGTGCAGCCCTACATGGCTCTACATGGCCTCAGGTGGCAGCAATATCTCAGGCTTCTACGTAGTTGTTGATGGCAAGAGGAGTCTGTGACATCAACTACAGACTCTGGCTGCAGATTGGCCATGGACAGCTGGGCAATCTTATTATTATTGTTATTAAATATATTATTATTATTATCATTATTATTATTTAACAATTTAATAAATATTTTCTCATTTTAAAAACTAATCCCAGTTCCCACACTTTCCTCTCCTCCTGCTCCCCTGCCTTCCCCTGCCACACCATATCCACTCCTCAGAAAGTGTAAGGCTTCCAATAGGGAGTCACCAAAGTCTGGCATATCTCTTTGAGGCAGGACCAAGGCTCTCCCCACTATATCTAGGCTGCACAATGTTTCCCTCCAGAGAATGGGTTCCAAAAAGCCAATTCAAGCACTAGGGATAAATACTGGTCCCACTGCCAGTGGCCTCACAGACTTCCCAAGTCACACAACTGTTAAAAACATTTAGAGGACCCAGTTTGGCCCCATGCAAGTTCCCTGAGCTGGACAATCTTACATTAAAAAGAAATGCACATAGGTTTGTTCAGACCAGTAGTGTATAAACATTTTCTCAATTGAAGTTGACTCTAGATTGTAATGTTGAGAAAAACTAGGCTTCACATAATTATGTACGTAGACCAGTAAACTGCTGTGTCCCCATTTCCCTGCCCTAGCTATTGTACAGATGTTCTGCCCAGCTGTTAGTAAAGAAAAATCTGGGTGAACCATATTCTCACCAAACTGGGTACTGTTGTTCTGTTTAAGTGTTCTTATTCTGATGAATAAGATAAAACATAGTAAATCCTTGATTTGTTTGCTCAGAATGACCAAAGTAATCTTTCATATATGTACAGCCTTTTAAATATTTTTTCTGTTAGGTTACTGTCTGAAACATTTTTCCTTACTATGTTGGCTTTCATTGCCTTTGAGGAGTTATTTCTTTTAATTCATTTTATTTAAATTAAAAACAATCTTATTTTACACAGCAATCCCAGTTCCCTCTCCCTTCCATTCTCCCAACCATCCCCTCATCCCCCACCCATCTACTCTTCATGGAGGGTCAGGCCTCCCCTTGGGGATCATCAAAGCATTAAAGTCTGTCACATCATTTGGGGTAGGACCTGGGCCCTCTCTAGGCTGAGAAAATATCCTTCCATAGGGAATAATCTCCTAAAGCCCATTCATGAACTAGGGATAAATATGGGTCCCAAGGCCAGAGGCCCCACAGACTGCCAAAGTCTCCCAATTGACACCAAAATTGGGATTCAGTCCTATGCTGATTCCCCAGCTATCAATCGGAGTCCATGAGTTCCTACTTTCTCAGGTCAGCTGTTTCTGTTAGTTTCCCCAGCATACTCTTGCCTTGCTCATCAGTCCCCACTATCTACAACTGGATTCCAGGAGTTCGGCACAGTGTTTATCTGTGAATCTATGTTTCTGTTTCAATCAGCTACTGGGTGAGGCTCTCAAAGAATAACCAGCCTAGAATCCAGAAACCCTGAGAAGCTAAAAACAAGGAGAAGCCTAAGAGAGACACACATGGACTCCTGAGAAAGGGAAATAGACAAGATCTCCTGAGTAAATTGGGAGCATTGTGGAAGGGGGATGGATGTGAGTGAAAGAGTAGGGGAGAAGGGGAGGAGAGAAGGGGAGTGGGAGAACATGATGGATCAGGAAGGTCGAGTTGGGAGAAGAACAGAGAAGGAAAACAAGGAAAGAGATACCTTAACAGAGGGAGTCATTACAGGCTTAAGGAGAAACCTGGCACTAGGGAAATCTTCAGGAATCCACAAAGATGACCCCAACTAAGGATCTAAGCTATAGTGGAGAGGCTACCTTAAATACCCTTCCCCTACAATGGGATTGATAACTACCTTAAATGCCCTTGAGAAATTCTTTATAAATTCTTGATACGTTTCTGTGTGACTATGCAAATACAAGTGCTTACCTGCAACGTTCTACTCCCATTAGTAGTGCATGAGCTTGTACTGCTGCACATGAGTTGTTTTCTACATTTCCATTTGTAGTTTTAGTGGTTCTGTCAGGTTTGCGTTGTTACCTCCTTGTGATTAATGAACTATTTTGTCTGGAAACAGGTGAAGTCACTATTCCTTTCAACATTATACTTGCATTTTAGTGGTGTTTCTATATAAATAACCATATCACTTTCAGATTGCAATTTTTGTTGTCGTAAAAATGTTATCCTTCTGATTGATTTTCATTTTCTGTTTTAATTGTGAAGAGTAATTTATTTGCTGTAAACTGTTGATTTAAAGATAAAATTCATTTTTAAGTTTTAATTCTCCTTACATTGTAGTTCCTTATAATTATTAATATATATATATATATATATATATATATATATATATATATATATAACTTTTTTCAGTCTCTGTGTGTGTTTGTATGTGTGTGTGCACATGCACAAATGAGATTACATTGACTATGTGTTTGTGTTTTGCATAAAGATACAAAAAATGGCAGTAACATTATGTAGCTCCAATTATATGTATGCTCATAGAAAGAGAGACAGACACTACAAACACAGAAGCAACTTTGGGACCACATCTCTCCCTAACCCTTTACTGATAAGAAGTAACATCTATGAAACAAGGCAAAGTCTGTAATTTTCAGTTCCTTCCAGTGTTTGAGGATGGCTGAACTGTGGCAGAGTGGAAAGCTATATGTAACCTCTCCGGGAGCATTCGTGGAGATGTAGGAACTAGGGATTGTAATATTTTCTTGCTGGGGTTAATGGGAAAGAGAACCACCCTTTAATGGATTGCCTGCATCATTTGTAAATTGATTGCACAAGGATTTCCACAAGGCATAAAGGAGACATGATTTGACCTCACTTAAGAGTAGGATGTATAGGAGCCCTGTTGGACAAAGTGCCCCAGGGAACTGTGTGAATGGAAGGGACTGTACTGTTTTATTCTAAGGAATGTTTAATATGCTAATGTATATTATGAATTTTTGAGTGAAAATATATCATGCAATGGTTTCTTAAATTGATTTGAAAGCTGGTCTTTCTTACTCATCACTAGTTATAATTCTGGTATTCTATTAAATACTCATGTAATAGCAAGTCTTTAGGGTATATACACTTATTAAAATTTTAACATGGAAATCTTTCAGCTATTCAGTTGGTGATGACAATTTTTAAAGAATATAGCATTATTATTTACTTACATTTAAGGCACATTCCTGGTACTATTTTCAGCTGCCACATTTATCACTAAAATGCTCGTTTTGATACCAACACATTTAATCTAATTTGTTTCTCTGGTATCTTTTTCTGTCACAAACACTGATTTTTTTTCAGGATGCAAATTTAATCCTAAGCATAACTTTTATGTGGATTTAAAATCACATAACCAAATATATATGAGAGGATCACAAAAATATTTTCCTGACAGTCTTCTAGTGATTTCCTGTTATTTAACACAACTACAGAAATATTATTTATGCCACCTATTTCTTGCTCACAGCTATTTAATATGGACTTTCCTATATGTGATGTTCCAATGATAATGATTTAAATTAATTATGTTCCTAGGTAATTGCTACATTTTGAGACTTTGTCTGGTCCTTAATTTGTATCTCATATGATGTGTTGGGAATGCCTATTTTTACACTATATGTTACATGATTGTGAGCCTATATGACTTGTAACATTACAATCTTTCATTTTGAAATGGTTTTGCTATTGAGAAACTATATGCTTTCCATGGTAATAGTGAATTATTTCTCAGCAGAGTGAGAAAAAAAATACATCATAGAATACTTGGAAAAGTATTTCATGTTTTGAAAAAATAAATTTTAATATAATATATTCTGATTATGATTTTTCCTCTCACAATACCTTCCAAGATACTCCCTACTTCCAAACTCACCAAAAACAACACCAATTTTTCATTTTCTTTTTAGGATACAAATAGGCATCTAAAATAATAATAAATAACAGTAAAATTAGATAAATTAGAAACAAACCAGCATATCACAAAACAAAATCAAAAGAAAAAAGAACTGAGAAAAATGCTCAAGAATCACCTACAAATGCCAATAAACTCACATTTGAACACACAGAAATCCAATAAACATAAGACCTGGAAACCATATCATATTCCCAAAGAACTAGTAAGGGAGATGGGAGGGGTTGGGAAACCCTAACCAAGCATTATGAGACAAAGAACCTCTAAAAGTTCAATTGAGTATGTTTTGTCTTGTCCATCTATTGATGTAAACGGAGACTAGAGCTAACACTATATACCCAGTGAGACTTCATTGGAAAAAACTAAGTTTACATTTGTAAGCAATCATTAATTCCCTTTCCTCAAGACTCATGGAAGCCTATAGAAGCGGAGTGTCTTAGTTAAGGTTTCTATTGCTGTGAAAAGACACCATAAGCACACCAGCTTTCATAAAGGAAAACATTTAATTGTGCCTGGCTTACAATTTCAGAAGTTTAGTCCTTTATCATCAAGTCAAGAAGCATGGCAGTATGCAGGCAGACACGAGCTAGATAAGGAGTTGCCAGTTCTACATCAAGATATACAGACAGTAGGTAGTGAACTGTCTCCCATAGTGGGCATAGACTGACCATTTCTTAAACCTCAAAGCCTGCACTCACAGTGACACACTTCCCCCCAACAAGACCACACCTATTCCATCAAGGCCATAGCTCCTTATGGTAGCATTCCCTGTGGCCTAAACATTTGAACATAGGACTCTATGGAGGACAGTTCTGTCAAACCACCACAAGGAGGCAGAAGATTTTAAAATCCAGGGTGGATGGAAAATACCAAGGAAACAAGATCATCTAAACACAGCAAAGCTGAAGCATATATATGAACTGATACATTGTGGCAGCATGAACTGAGCCTGCACAGGTCTTGGCATGATGAGTCTCAGGGCTAAGAGAGAGGAAGTGGACTCAAGCCTATCCTTAACACAGAATGTATGTCCAATTGATATTTCAATATTTTAATGTGTTTGTGTGTTAAGAAAAAATAATTCATGTAGCCAAAGGGATGTCAATATAATTAACTAGTGTGAACTAACTACAATATGTATTATCATATTTAATGCACAATATGTTTGAAATCTCCTCAAAACTTTAACATCACAGATCAATGATGTGGATAATTAATCAACTGTTATAAAAGAAAAAAAATAACATTTAAAATGATACAGGTCACTGTAAAAACAGCAGTTATTAACAGCGTTTGAGTGCAAATGAATTAGAGATCAAATTTCTGTATGTATCATTTGCTAACACAATAGTATTTACATCTTAATTATATGTAAAGAAAAGTAAGCCAATTAAACTAAATAAGACAGGCTTATAGCAAACAGCACAGTGAAAACACCACTGTGAAACAGCTGTCAACTTGTGTTTATTTTTCTGTCTGGGCTTCTAGAAAACCAGATCATTATAAAGTATAAATAACATCAGCCAAAATAGAAGAGAAAAAGAAAATGCTTAGCCTTTTTAAAGGACATTTCTCCTTTAATTATGAGCCAGAAATTAGATGTATTTTATAAGAACAATGTACATTAATTAATGTATATCAAAAGTTCAATATGATTTTTATTTTTATTTAATAAATCAGTATTTGTCTTTTCCATGAATTTTCTATTCGTTTATTGAATATATTGTAACTTAATATTCCACCAATAAATGTCAAATTAGGCTCTGATTTTATGGTATTTATGCTCTACAAGGTATTTATTTCTTTATGTATACTGAAGTTTAAAATAACTGATACCATTAGCATATCAAAACTATAAGACATATAATTACTTCCCTTCCTGAATTGTTAGAAAATGTGTAATATTGGTTTTTGCAAAACAATGTCTGACTTTCCAGACAATATTGTCTAAAATCTGTAATTCATTTTCTTGTGCCTGTTTCTTTCAACTCTCTTTGAATGGGTTAACACTAAATAACATATCTTTTTTTTGTATTTTTGATGAATAGATGCACTTTTTATTGTTTGAAGTACTCTTATCAGCAAGCCGGTCCTGCTTAGGTTACCATTTCACTGTTAGTGATTTGTCATATTTCAGCTGTTCCTAGACTTTAAGTAAACTTTAGTCCAAAGTGGCCAGAGAGATTAAAGATGTTGGGGACATAGTAAATTATCATGAAATTAATATGCAGTTTTGGATGTAAATGTTAAGTGTAAATAATGACCAATAAATATTCTTTTTTGATATTTGCATGTATGATATCTGTTTAGCCAGTATTGCATAGTAAATTCCCCCCAAAATATCTCTGTGTAATAAATATTCTACCTTTAAAAGTCAGACTCATGAAAATTGTGTTAAAGATTATAGGGGCCTAGAACACTGAATGCTGTTCCAGATGATCTGGGTTCAACTTACACATTGACTCACAACTAGTCATAACTCCAGTTTCAGAGGATCCAATACCTAATGAGCACTGTGGGTACCAGGTATACACATATATTTAGACAAACTACCATACACATAAAATATAAATATATCTGAAACAATGGAATTACTTACTTTTAGAACGAAAAACTATGATTTTTTTTTGTTTTTTATTATAAATTAGCATCTATAATTATATTTAGTTGTTTTCTAGAAGAGTTTTAGTTCACTGGACATTTAAATATCAGTAACATTTTAGCTTTTGTTTTATAAACTTAACTGGTGAGAAGAGTGGGCAAGGTCTAAGGGCATGAATAAAACTGAAAAGTAAATTTTACAAAAGAGATTAAATATATGTATAGTTAATGGAAACACAAATCATAGGAGAAACTCAAATTCCACTGTTTTGCTAAAGGAACATTGGCAGAAAGATTAATCCTAGTGATACTGAGCTGTAGCCAGAGACCAGTGTCTTGCTCGGCCATCATCAAAGAAGCTTCCTCTTGGAGTAGGGGATATAGAGACTCACAACTGGACAATGCACAGAGATTGAGACACTTTAGAACACTAAGTTTAAATAGGAAGTCTTGAGTAAGTTCCCCTTATCAAGGTTAAGGACTCCATGAGAAAGAGAAGATGGATAGAGTATAAGAACCAGTGGGGATGGAAGATACCAAGGAAACAAGACATCTTATACATATGAACTCACAGAAGCCTGCAGAGAGCCTGCAGAGGTCTAAGCCTGTGAGGTCCCAATGCTGAGATGGGAAGAGGACACAAGCACCATCGTTAATACAGAAACTATCTTCAAATGCCAACTGCTTGCAAAGGGAAAATTTTGTTTATCCCAGATTCCCACTGGGTATATAATCACATTCAAGGCCCATGTCCAACAGTAGATGGCCAACATAAAACAAACTCAATATTGTTTTGGTAAAGTTTTTGTTTGTTGTCTATTTGTTATTTGGCTTTTATTTCCCATGTTGCTTTGTTTAGCCATTTTTACCTTACTGTTCTGTGCTTATATATTATGGTTTCCAAATTCATGTTTTCATTGGTTTGGGCATTTTGTGTTGGTTTGCCAGTGTATGTTTCTTGTTTTTTGTTTTGTTTTGTTTTGTTTTAATGCCTGTTTGTTTTATAAAGAGAGAAAAATAATGAAGTGTTAGACTGGCATGAGAAGGAGGTAAACCAGAAGGATGTGAAGGAATAGGAAACCATGATCCAAATATATTGTATATAAATAATTTCTATAATTGAAATATTTAATATAGGTACAAAGAGCTAATAACTATCTGGAAATGTTTTCAATGCACTTAGCCATGTATAAATTAAAAGAATATTGAAAACACAATGATTATCTAGTCAATAGTACAGTCATCAAAAATCCAGAAACCTATGTGTACATATATATGTATTTATTTATATGTATACATATATATATATAATGAATAAAACAACAATTGAAAAAAATGGATATAAATTTTAAATAGATGAATATATGTGATAGTCTGGAGGAAGAAAAGAAGGATATTTTGCAATTATATAATTTCAAAAATAAAAATTAAATTAAAAAAAGACAAACTCTAACCAATACTGCTTATGTATATTTGCAAAGGTAGGGGGAAAGGAAACTTTTATAGAATTTTGGTAGTAATATAAATTATTAAAAATAAATGTAGAAAACAGTATAGAGGTTTCTCAAAATAGATCTACCATATGAACTAGTTCTACTACCTCTGGGACTATTGCACAAGGAATCTAACATGATTAACACAGAGTTACCTACACAACCATATTTTTGTAGTACTGTTCATAATAGCCAAGTTATTGTATTATTCTAAGTATCTGTTGGTAGAGGGCTGTATACAAACTATGAGACATACACATATAATGGAATTTTATTCTGTCCTAAAGCTTAATGAAGTCTTTTGAATAACAGAGTGTACCAATCATTCATAATATTAACTCAAAAAATCCATATAAAGATAGGCAAATATCATATTTTCTCTCACATGAGAATACATACATGCCATGAGAGTATATATCCAGGCAAAGGAATAATGCTAGCAGCACCAGGAAGCAGGTGGACAAAACAAAAATAAAAGTAAGTTCAATAGCTGTAATACTTAATTTTTTGTGAACAAAAATGTCTTTATCAACCCATCATTATATAAAATGAATATATGCCAATTAAAAATGCAAATAATACACATGTAAATTATTTCCTGTTAGATTTTTTAAAGGACCAAGATGATATTGAATCATAAAGAAAACAGTAAGAGCAAGTAGATTACCACTTGATAAATATCACTGGACTTAATAGAAAAATGAGTGCCAGTCAGCCATTTAGTAACATGGATATATTATAAAAAGCTTTGAAATAACAACACCATATAAATAATGCAAAAATAACTGAAAATCATTTCACTTTACTATCACATAGTAGAAATACAAAGTGAGATAAATAAAAGTATTTTAGAATCAGCTACAATCATAACACAATACTGTGAGAATTGACCTACATTCACATAGGGAAGTCCATGCAGAGTGACTTTAATGGTACAATTATATAAATGTCTGGGCTCATAATTTTATGGTAACTAGGAAAACATTGTAAAATTAAGTTTAAAATTCCTACAATTATATATACATATATTATAAATTGTATTATGTTTGATATTATATGTTCACCATTCTCATTATTATCATGTTATTAAAGTTATAATGATCATAATCAAATCATTTTGAGGCTAATATTTAATGGGGATTATATTAGCAACAGAATTGTTTCTTCTTCCCTTAGAAGTTATAATGAGGACATTTCATATTTTCCACAGATATGGAGAGCATTTCAGGACATTTCATTTCTAGCAGGCATTTGGGAATATATATAGATACTGACTGTGAAATTTAGCCAAGGAAAAACCCTGATTTGAAATGTTTTTCCATGCCACATATCATGTTAATTATTCTAGCTATCTTATGACCCTGGATTGCAGAGGATTCTTCCTTTCTTCTTAACTTTGAAACAGTATTAACACCTCTGAATCGTCATCATGTCTAGAAAAATATCTTCACCTTCAAAAAAGACAAAGTTGCATTACTGATGATAAACTTTCTTTACAATTCTGATTTAACACTTTCAGAATATGACTATTTTAAAATCTCTACTTGCTGTGTTTACTCTTTCGCTATCCTTACAGCCTTTCTACGATGGTTGTTTTTGCCCTTCAATGAGGAAAAAATAATACCATTTTTTTTCTAAATTAAGGGGAAGTAGACTCACTGAAATATTTTCAATACTGACAAATACCACATCCTTATGACTTTCTTTTTATTTCTATTTATTTATTTATTATTTTACATATTGTTCCCAGTACCTGTTCCCTCTCTCCCTCCCTCTCTCCCTCCTTCTCATGACCCCTGACAACCCTCCCATCCCATCCTGCCCCCACTATACAGAGAGGGTGATGTTTTCCAGAAGGGATCAACAAAATCTGTCAATTCATTAGGAGTAGGGTCTAGGTCCTCTCTCCTGCCTATAGGTTAAGGGAGTGTCCCTCAATGGGAAATGTGCTCCCAAAGTCCTTTTGTGCACCAAGGATACATCCTGATTCCATTTCAGAGGTCCCATAGACTGCCCAGGCCTCCTAACTGAGACCTATGTTCAGGAGGCCTGAGTTGAGTCTGTTCAATGCTGGTTTCCAAGCTATCAGTCTGGGGATCCATTAGCTCCTCCTTGTTCAGGTCAGCTGTCTGTGGGTTTCTGTAGCCTGGTCTTGTCTTCCCTTTCTGCATCTGGATTCCAGTTTGGTTCAGTGTTTAACTGTGGGTCTCTGCTTCTGTTTCCATCAGCTACTAAATGAGGGTTCTATGATGGTGGATAAGTTAGTTATCAATCTCATTATTAGAGAAGAGCATTTATGGTAACCTTTCTACTGTTGCTCAAATTGTCAGTTGTGGTCAGTCTTGTAGGTCTCTGGACATTTCTCTAGAATCAGTTTTCTCTTGAAACCTATAATGGCTCTTTCCTTTATGGTATCCCTCTCTTTTTTCTCTCATCTGTTCCTCCCCTGACTCAATCTTTCTAGTCCCACGTGCTTTCCTCTCCTCTCCTCTTTCTCCTAGCTCCCTCTCCATTCACTATCTCCCCACTCCCAATATGCTCAGGATATCTTGTTCCTTTCCCTTTCTTTGAGGGACTGTGAATCTCTTAGATTCTTCCTTGTATCCTAGTTTATCGATGTGAAATATAGGCTGGTGATGATTTGTTCTATGTTTAAAATCCATATATGAGTGAGTACATATCATGTTTTTCTTTTTTTTTATGTGACTGGGTTACCTCATTCAGGATAGTTTCTTCAAGTTCCATCCATTTGCCTGTGAATATCAGGATTCCATTGTTTTTTTTCCTCAGAGTAGTATTCCATTGTGTAGATGTGCCACATCTTTATCTTCAGTTGAGCGGGATATAGGTTTCTTCCAGGTTCCTGCTATTACAAATAATGCTGCTGTGAACATAGTTGAGCACATGTCTTTGTTGGATGGATGTGGATCATTTGGGTATATGCCAAAGGGTGGGATTGCCAGGTCCTGTGGTAGATTGCTGATCTCCAAAATATACAAAGAACTCAAGAAACTAGTTACCAAAACACCAAATAACCTTATTTAAAAATGGGGTATAGAACTGAATACAGAATTCTCAATACAGAAAATCAAAAAAAAAAAAAAAAAAAACTGAAAGACAATTAAGAAAGTGCTCAACATCCTTAACTAACAGGTAAATAGAAATTAAAACAACTTTGAGATACCATCTTACTCCTGCTAGAATGGTAAAATTAGAAACCCCAATGACAACATATGCTGGAGAGTATGTGGAGAAAGGGGAACTCTCTACTGCTGTTGGGAGTAAAAACTTGTACAGCCATTTTGGAATTAAGTATGGTGGTTCCACAGGAAAATGACTTTTTAAAATGTAAAATGTATCTTGTCTAAGTTAAAACATAAGTATAAACCAAACATACTTATTTATCATCATAATATTTTTTCATTGCTGATTGAATTGCCATTTAAAATTATGTATTTTTAGTTGTTTTACATGCTAGGCATATTTAAGCCACTTCTATTTTTACACTTACCTTAGTAGATTTCTTTCTAGTAAGTCCTAGTTTAATTCATTGAGAGACTGTTTCTTCTCCCCTGGGAATAATGAAGTTTACAACTTCATAAAACCTTCTCTCACTCTCTATCAACACCTTTTCTTCTTTGCCTTTCCTTCTTCAGTGGTCTCTGATTTATTATTCCTTACTCTATGTTTCATATGGGTTACAACCTATTGCTAAAATTACCATGTTAGACTATCTCATTGAACTCCTTTCTGCAAGTAGAGGGTAGAATTTGGGCTTACCATGTTCTCATGATCATTCTTTTATAATGATATAAGTTTCTCTGAGGAATGGGAGGAAGTCTCTATAGATAAAACATCTGATTATAAAGTGCGAAGACATGGATATGTGAAGTGCAAAGTGTTTAGATGCCCAGAATCTATGTAAAACCCAGGTGTGCATGAAGCATAACTATAACCTTAACACTCTGAGTGCAGAGACAGGGGAGCCTGAGGCTAATTTTAATCTAACAAAATTCTATGATCTCTAGGTTCTCCAGGAATAAAAACCCTCCCTCAATAAATAAAATGGGTTATGGAGGAAGACAAATGTCAATCTCAGCCTACACATTCATACATACACATGTATACAATGCCTACATACATGTGCCCACACACATGTATACATGTACATACACATGCACACACATGTATGTGCATGCACACACACAAAGGTAAAATGAATACTTTTCTGGATATATTACACACCTTTCCACACCTACAGTACAACTTGTTATCCAACACTTCCTCTTTGATTTTAAGTACATATTTGCACATGGAACCTACTAGTTATGCTATCACGATAGATTCAAATATGCCTTAATAAGTTTTCTCTTTCCACCTTATTTTCTGCAGATATACTGCTTGATGAATTGCAAAACGCTGCAAAGCTACACTTGACATTAGCCTACAATTTTACTCTTCTTGTTTATAAGATAACAATCTTTACTCACAGTTGTGAAGCCTGGAATAATGATAAACAATACTCTTTTTCTTGCCATCAGATGAATTTAATCACCAAGCCCGTTCATTTTTCTTTCATCATATATCTCATACTTATCAGAATCCTGTATTATTAACAAATTTAGCCCTATACAAGATTCTGCCAGATATGCTGTCTTGAACCATAATATATATCACCTCTAGCTAGTGAGCTATTATAACACCCCTTACATTTCTTCTTTCATAACTTCATGTAGGAACAGCATCTTTAGTACAGCAACTATGGTGTCCCTTGCTTTGACTTTGATAACATAAATCTCCAGATGTTTTCTCTACAAATATCCTCAAGTAGAAAGTACATTCATGACAAGAAGAAAAGGCTAGTTCTTTTCCAAATGTCTCTACAATGGACAATGCCCCTCCTTCCATAGTCATTTCCCCTTTAAATTCATTTTCAAAATTTTTATGTGGGCATTTTATTACTATACATGGGATCTACTCTTTAAAATACCCAGTAAAACACTGGTTTAATTCTGTCTCATTGACATTGTTTTTACTGTATTAATCTCCCCAGAGACAATTGTGTGCTAGACATGACATGTTTTTCCTTTTGATTTTCTTTCTGATGCACCAGGTTTTCATTTAAACTCTTGGAAAATGTAGATAAGCTTTATACTTTTAAGAATATTATTACACATCTGCAACCTTTTAATAATAGTCAGGTAACAAGTACCATATCTAGTAAAGAGTGTAACTAATGCATGAAAGAAGCATTTATTCATAGATAAATCATAATGGGGGCCTACCATGTCCTTTATCACCCTCTTCTCTTCTCATGAAAACAGTGCCCTCTGTTGCATGCAAAATGCTGTGATCTTTACTTAAGTAGATCCAGATCAAGTTTTTTTCTTAAATCATTATGGATTTGAGCTCACTGTTTTCTAAATTTAGCCCTAAGAAAACTACGGCCAGATACGCATTCTCTAATCAACCTAAAAGTGAACTATATTTCATTGCTTGTAGGATGGTATGGGGAATCTGAGAGTCACCAAGAAGGGAATCCGACTTGAAGGTATATCTGAGTTTCTACTTCCATTGTATGTGAAAGAAATTCATTCCCGAAAGGTATGTGATCCGGCTTTGGCTTACTCTAAGATAATTTAGAGCTAATATTTTCCCTCAGCATAGGAGCATCCCATCTCTTTATCCCCTTCCTTTGCATTTAATTTCTTTAAGCTAAAGACTTATTTGAAGAAACTAAAATAATCAATGTAAGAACAATAGAAATAGTTAGCTTTGAATTGGCAAATCAGAGAGCTTTTGAAGTGAAGCTCTCTGCTGCCTTTAGCCTTTGATTTGTGTTTTTCTGTCACTTGATGCTAAATGTGAGGGCAGCATTTGCACAAGAGGCTTTCATGAATTTTAAAGGATTTTCTCAGGAAGCACATGTGGATTATTTCAATTTAGTGTATTATATGTTTTCCTTTTAAATGCAAATACATTTCCAAGACACAACAAAAAGTTAGAAAAAATAAATTGTATTTCTTATTTTAACTAATATCAGAGCATTTATACTTTGTATAAATGAGTAGATGTTATGCTATGAATATAGCAGCATGCTAAAAGAAACATGTGTTCATACCAGACAGTGAAAGATTAAACTTTAAAAATTACTATTTAATATTTGAGATTAATTTTACTTATGATAACTGGTCCAAAATGCTTACATACATCAGTGTATTCCACTATTCGCACATATCACACATACCTCCAGAGCTGGCCACTATTAGTTTAGTAAAATTAAATTTCACATAAAAAAAATCAGAAAAAAATCTTAACCTAGATAAAAGGTAAGAGTAGTCACACACACACACACACACACACACACACACACACACACACACACACATACTTTCATTTAAATGCATTTTACTAGTAAGTCCAGAAGCAGCAATGCAATGGTGAATTACCTCTAATGTTACCCAGGCTTATTTGTATTGTCTCTTCTGGAAGACATCTTAAAAAATGGGAAGACATGTGCCCTCTAGACAGCTATAAATTTATCTTATGAGGTGGGCACTTTTAACAGTATAACAATAACAAATGTTGTTCTCTGAAATCCTTGATTAGAATTGACCCCATCTCTGGATACCATAGAGAATACCAACTCTGTAGCCTAAATGTGTGACACAGTAGCAATTGTACTTTTTGCCTAGATTAACTGATCTCAGCTTCACAAGCATTTGCAAAGTCATCTTTCTAGATGGAGAGTTGCACCCTTGTTCACATTAATTGCTACTGGTAATATCTACATCTCCAATTTTATCCTGCTAGTAATTAAGAAGCAATGTGAAGCATGGGAGTTGGTGACCAGAAGCGAAATCTGTATTGACAATGATTACAAAGGAAACTCCTTGGAAGAGTTCTCTATACATATGGTACAAAATATAAAGGGAAATAACTATTTTATAGTCAAAACTCACATTAGAATTCACTTGCTATTGAGTTCATATAGCTGTTATCCTGACTATAAAGCTTATTTATTCCACTCTTTGATGAAGTCAGGCACACAATTTTCTCAGCTTTAATTTTCAAGTTAATGAAGGTAGGAACACATTCCAATTCTTGTCTTTTAGATTCAGAAGATACTCACAAGTCACTAGTAATACTAGACATGGAATTTTAATTTTTGAGATATATGCTTATAGGTATCTTCCCATATGTTTTCTTAATTGCTGTTACAATTATTTGTAATTTGTAGTTGTTTTTGATGGTGTGTGTGTGTGTGTGTGTGTGTGTGTGTGTGTGTGTGTGTGTGGGTGTGTGAACATGCATGTGTGTGTACGTCACAGAATTCTTAACATATTTTGGAAGACAGTTTTCTCATTCAACCACGTGAGGCAAAACAGCTAAAACTCAAGTAAATGCCAGTGCAAGATCAAGTCTCTGATCCTCTAAATCTTTTTGCCAGAGCAATATTCACATACATTTTTATGTATTCAGATTTATAGAAAATTGCCAAATTTTTATAGTATCCATGTAAGGAAATCTATTAAAATAAAAATCACCTTAAAAGATCCATAATACCCTGGGAAATATAACATCATAATACTTTGAATTTTGCACATTTCCATTCTTTATTACAGCCTGATGCTTCTTTGTATCTAGCCAAATGATAGTATTTAAAGTCCCTTTCCAGTAGCAGGGCATAATGGCTCAAGCCTGTTATCCTGGCACTTAGCAAGCTGATAGATTGTGGCCAAGCAAGGCTTCATGATGAGCACAGGACTAGTGTGGGTTTTATAGTTATTTTTCAATTTAATTCTACACATGAAAACAATATCCCTGTGGACAGAAAATAAAACTATCTCCAAACACACATTAGATTACCCTAGCTGATAACACATGGGCTTTACATAATTCCACAGGAAACTTTTCTCATGCTTACCATTCTCCAGCTGCAAACACACACACACACACACACACACACACACACACACACACACACACACACAAGCAAGCACGCAAACACACACGCACACATACAATCACAAACACACTCCACTACAGATATCTTCTATTATCAAAAACATTTTCTATATTACTCATTTTTACTCAAACCTTTCTAAATGGCCCACAACAAATGTTTTTAAACATATACAGTGTATATTCTACCTTGAACATACTTAATATTCAATGCCTTTTACAAATTTTTAAATTCAAAAAACACTAAGCAATGCTTTCCAAGCTGAAACTCTTGCTAGTGGTGGTGAATTTAGATGCCTAGTTTTGTTTGTTTTTTATTTGCTTTTTTGTTTGTTAGTTTTGTTTTGTTTTGTTTTTTCAGATAGGAAAAACACAAAAGCTGTATAATTAAGGCTACTTAAAGAAAATGATTACTGATAATATTCCACATATATCTTCAAGGTACATGGTCTCACATTAGGACAAAAACATTTGAATATCAGGAAATCAAGACAATTTTATTTTAATGTAGTTGGAGTGCAGAATACTAATGAGGCTAAATAATATATGTTTTTACTGAATCTAACCAGTAAAATTTTTATCGTGTCATTTTATTGATCCCTTAACCATCTTAGGCTACGGAAATCATAACATTATATTGTTTACTTTTTCCCATCCAATGATCTTTTACTTAAATTGCTCCTTCATCTTACAGAAATGGCGTATGATAGGATAGTAGTTATTCCCAAGCAGCCAAAATCAGTTGATTCTAACTTCAGTATATGGAAAGGAAGGCAGTAAAGTCTTGATCTTTAGTCTTCTAAGTGAACAAAGAATGAAGAGTTCTGCTCTTCTGATGTACAAGCATGTGGGTCCAATGCTGTGCTTCTCTCTCAGTGTCTGGTTACTATTAGTTCTGTGCTTTGTGTGTTAGGGTCTTTCTCGAGTTCATGCATGAAGACATAGGCAAGGCTATCAGAGCAAGTGTCTTTGAAGCCTATGTAGTAGCGTGCCTCTGTCATGTACCATAGCAAATCTCCCCTATTAAAATGTCTTTCTCCCTATACATATCAATTTATATAAATAAACACCACAGGAACTCCATAACTAATTCATTATCATCATCATTATCATTATTTGCAACTGAAGTTTAATCTGACCAACTTCTGTGATTTTTATAGTATTACCTGTTTAATCCAAATTTCAAATAGTATGTATCATTCAAATTCCATTGTCTCTATACTGGAAAACAACATAACTGAGCATCCCTCTAATATTTAATCAGCCTCACCTTAATTGTATAATATTTCAGAATATATAAAATTATGGAGAAAACATGTATGTAAAGTGAAACATGCACATGCTAATTTAAATTAACATGCCATTTAACAGGAAAATACAAAGTCAATGGAAAAAATGCTGTATCAAATATATCTTTACTGTAATAGCATTTTAAACCTGGCTGTGTGGTTAAGAATTAATGACTCTGAATATGATTAAGAACTGGGGTGAATTAACCTCATGATTAATGTCACACAGCTTTTGTTACCTCCTAGCAGTGTAATTTGGGATGCTTACCTCCTCTCAAATCTGTTCTTCTCCTTCCCTACTTTTACCTATTTTGTAACAATATCATCTTAATTCTGTCATAGTCAATAACATTTACACTCTACTTTGATTCTTTACTACCTGAACACTCTGGACTTGATTCTGCCTATAGATGGTATCTTAGCCAATACTACTAGCATTTTCATTATGATGAACTGTCCAGTAGGTATTTACAATTCTGATGACATCTTGCTTTAAGTCATTGTTAATTAACTTGCTTGTCTGTTAATTATTGAAATATCTGTCTATATGAATGATGCTTTTGGTGTTTATGGGATTATTAGTGATGAAACTTTTCTCTTCTTTATATTTTGTAAATGTTAATGTAGTTATTCTTACCATTGACTCTTGATATAAACTGTCTAAAAAAGTGTTATTTTTCTCCTGCTGATGATGTAATGTTGCATCTGGAGATATGAGAAGTATCTGAACTCACTTTTTCCATTTCGGGGGGATTTTCACTCTTGAGTGACTTGATGGCTTTAGTTTTGGTTGCTGCTTGGTGATTTGTTGGTGTGAGAAGAGCTATCATTATACATCCCAGAACTCCTCTGGCCTCATCCTTGCAACAGCTGATAGTGCATTAACTTCATTTGGGCTCTGCTTAGCTACTTGCTTCCAGCTGTACTGCTGAGTTCCTTAGTTCAGCAAAAGCAATCACCCGTAGATCTCCATTTCTCTGATTTTTTAAATGCTATGTGGTTTTCTTCAAACCATAAGTAGTTGTCATCTAGATCTTCTCTTCTGTGAAATTACTTTCTACGTGTGAATTTTGCCCTCACTTACTCTCAATAATTCATGTATTTTGTGTGCCGTAATGTTTTAATCCCAGGGATTTCTAGATCATCTTTTTGATATTATAATGTATTTTAATTCCTATGTTCTATAATTATATTAATTGAATGAAATTTAGACAAATTTTGTATTGCTTATAAATGTTAAAACAAATCATTTAGCACTTACTATTTGAATATTTCAATGGGTTAAATTTTGAAGGAAAACAACTACTGTATAGTTTATAAATTGGTCTACACAGTGACTGAGCAGGAAAACAAAGGCAAACTGATATGTTCTATCATCTATGGGCCTGAGGAGTCCATAAATCTCTTCATCTAGGGCATGGACCAAGTTGACCAATTGGTCCTACTTACTGTCCTCTCCAGAATTAGCCTGTGCAACACAGAGAGACCCAGTAGTTGGACTATCTCAGGACATTTTGCTTGCTATCTTGTTTTCTCCATGCAGAAGATAATTTGTGTTTGACCTTTGGTGGATATACAAACTAACAAAATTATTAAAATTTTAGGTAGCTTAATTTGTTAAGTAGTGAGGAAGAAAGATCTAGTACTTTCCTAAATTTCAGTGAACAATCTTAGGCGTGAGTCTTATTCCTTATCTCTGTTGGACTCCTAACCTTAACCACACTTCCCTCCTTCCTTTGTCCTTCCCTCCATCTAATCCTCTTTCTTTATGAACAGCCGAATACCATAATCTGAAAAGTTCATTTTCATCATTAGTACTCTATGCTTCATTACCAAATTCTTCATTAGTTTTCTCTCTACTCTGTACTATTGATAATTCATACACACACAACTTTAACTTACATGTAGGAGAGTTGTTTCTTTGTTATCAGTGGATTGAAAACATTTTTCCAATTATGCATTAATTCTCTTCACAATGAATTTAATCATCATCCATCAAATTTCATAAAGATTCCTGCTGGGAAGATAATGATAGGTACTCTAGATTTTATGTAAATACCACCTTTAAATATTATGGTGTCTTCCCAGCTGAGAGCTTGGCTTTTTCAGTGATTCCTGGAATCCCAGTACATTGCTCAGAACCTCTTCTTACCATCTTCTTTGTAGCATTACAAATCCCTTTGTAATCACTTAATGATTCCTACTAGCTTTGTGAATGGGTTTAATCGCCTGTGTTTCCCACTAGGCTTGTGAATGAGTTCCCACTGCTTTTTCTATTGGCTCCTGCTTGCATAGAAGATACTATAGTTTCTTATTTTGTGACTTTAACTTGAATATCTTTTTATTTCAATTATTTTAATTGAAATAGAATTATATCATATTATCATATCCCTCTTCCTTTCTTCCCTCCAGGCCTTTCCAGATGTTCTTCTTCATACTCCCTTTTTGACCCACTCTCAAGTTGATACTTCTCTTTTGTATTTGTTACTCACAGGCACACATAAATGTATATATTACTTAATATATATTATCATGTAAATATATGTAATTACAATATAGTAGTATATAATATAATAATAAAAACATGATATAATATACATGATATAATATACAAACATATATAGATACATAAATATTTATATGCATATGTATATATTGCTTACTCTGGTTTTACTGTCTAAGTGTATATGGTTTCTCACCATTGCACAGCCAACAAGAATCTGATAATTTAATTAGAAGGCTAATTCTCCTTCTCCCAAAATCAGTAATTGCCTTTAGTGCTTTGTGTAAGGATGTGACTCCACAATAATTTCTGCTTCCACAATAACATGTCTTTTGATATTCTCATTGTCCAAGTGCCATTATTAAGCTTCTGTTTATATGGTAGACCAAATAATTTTATATCTTATTGAGTAAACAAATTTTTACTATGGTAATTGACTGTGGACATCCACTAGAGCTCTGGATTCTAATTTCTGTGTTCAAACCAAGAGTTTGTGATTCAGCCTTGTGCCTTGTAACAATCATTATTTCATCATAAAAATTAAGGTTCATAACAGCCCATGATATTTTAATACTCTACTATTATGTTTAATGTAAAGTGAAATGAAGGTTTAAAAATTAAATTTAACATTTTAGTCATTCCAATAACTGTCGTTCTCAATTTATAGAAAGATGAACACATCCTAGATGTGCTGCACATATTGCAGAATTCAGTGGATACTTATCATCAGCATAGTTGGTTAAACGTCTGGAAATGAAGCTTGGTCAAGTGGAAATTATATTTATGATAGAGGAGAGATTTTAATATAATAGCACAATTGCTTTGGTTCATACAGTAAGAAATAAATGTGAAACAAAGGGAAATTAAGAGCTTATTTTGGAGCTGTTTTGTTTACTAGATATATAAACAGTTTAGTCAATCTGGATTTCGTGTTAGAGATGAATTCTATAAACATATTTTAAATAATATGTTAACATGCATGCATACTTACGTACATAAGTATACTTCTGTATACTTAATGTTTGGTTGTTTCTTGTTTTTGTTTTATTTTGTTATTTGTTTTTTGGGTTTTTGTTACATTTGGTGTGATTTTCTAAGCAGTATCTTTATAATGTATTGATAATTAGTACAATTTGTCATTAATTTTTTTCATTTCCTTTCTCAGAACTTAGATTCTTGTTTTATTATTTCTCTATCCAGTAACTGATTTCTTTAATTCCATTTTTTCTCTTCATTAGCTTCTTAACATAAAAACAGTTTTACTGTTTATAAAACTTTCTCTTAACAATATAACTGCAAGTTTTGCATTTCTACATATATGTTAAATGTTCAACAATTTCTGAGATTTTATTTTAAAACAGTCTTACTTTGAATTACTGATTGACATGAAACTCTGTGGATCTGGTCACTATGTAGAACAGGCTGGCCTCATGCTTAATGAAATCCATCTACCCTTCCCTCCCTAATACTATGATTAAAATAATGTTACATCACGGCTGGTAAAATTATGTTATTTAACTTTTTAATCAATTTAACTTCAAATTTTTCTTTCAGTTCAAAATATATTTTTAATTTTGTAATTTACTCTTTGGCTTTTCTTGGATAGAGTGAACAATGATTTGTCTTTCATCTGCCATTATGATCCTTTGATAAATTTATCTCATTTCACACATGTTTTTAATTCTTTCATTCTATATCACTTTCATTTATATTTTATAGTGAGTTAATTGATTTCCTATCACAATGTTAGTCATATTTTGTTTTTTCTAGGAGTCAGAAATATGCAATGTAAATGTACCCTCATGTACCCTGAGTTAACATTTTATTAGAACAAATGTGATGTAAGGACTTCATTTGTTTCCAAATGTTATATACCATTACATACCAGTCTTCCTTAGATGTATTCTACCCTCTACCCACAAATACCATCATCAATTGAACATACACACCTTAATGTATAGTAAAATTTAAAATGTAGATGCATATTACATATTTCCCCAATGTTTACTGTCCAACATGCATTTATCTTTCATATGTTTACTGATTATCCTGTGTTATATTTTTTTGCAGAAGAAAAGTAATTTTCTTCACTATTTACTACATTGGAAGCTAAGTATGTACTGTTTTACCCTTGATTAGAGCAGAAATTCCTGTAAATTTTCTTAAAACTTTTAGTATCATTAGCTGTACATGGTATACGACTATGTTAAAATTTCAGTATTTTATATTTCTTCAAATATGTTGAGGGTTTCTTTCTCTCTCTTTTCCTCTTTCTCTCTCTGCATTTCCCTCTCCCTATCCCTCTTTGTCTTTTTCTCTGACATGCAATCTGACATGCAATTGATTTCCTGCCAGGTCACACTGATCTTGCTAAATTCTACACTAAGGCTTCACTGGGGACAATTCTAAGGTTAGTCCAGAAATACTTGCCATTTAGTGGACTCAGCTCTGATTTGTGTGATCAATAATCTCTCTCTGAACTTTCTTATTTGAATGTGTACTCCCAGGAATATGCAACCTCAGCTCACAGTTCCTCAGTGGCCCTTTCTTGAGAGCCGTTCCAGACTACTTTCCATTCAATGTTACATTGCATTTGGATTTAGATTCTATTAAGGTTGACAGTATTCTAGATTGTGCCCAAAGTACTTTATTATACAAAAAACATATTTTATCAGCAGTGCCACACACTAGCTGCTGCTGTTGTTCGCACACACAATGCAGGAAATGTGGCACTTAAAAAGGCTAAATAATTTACTCTGGGCCATACATCTGGTAGAATGCCCACTTCTAACTCTAGCCCAGCCATTGAGGCTGAACATCAATCAACCCATAGTCAAAACAATGTCTCTTCAACTAAACACCAAGCCGAACAGGAATCCAGATGCAGAGACGGAGGACAAGACTAGGCTACAGAAACCCACAGAGATAGCTGACCTGAACAAGGAGGAGCTAATGGGCACCCAGACCGATAGCTGGGAAACCAGAATTGGACCGACTCAGACCCCCTGAACATGGGTCTCAATTAGAAGGCCTGGACCCTCTCCCTAATTGCTATCTCAGTTTTTACTGGAATCCCCATCATTTGCCACTTGTGGCTTATAAGGTACACCCATGTTTTGTAGATTTTTATTTTGTAAGTTTAAAAATTAAAGACATAGTCTCATTTCTATCTTTGCATCTATCATTTAGCTATTTTTGTCTCTAAAATACTAAATATATCTACTAAAGAATTGGGCACTGGAGTTTAAAAGTATCTTTATATATTTAGGTTTAATCAGTTAGGATTTTTTGTTACTATGATAAACACCATAACCAAAGAAATTTTATTTCATCTTAAAGCTCTCAGATTGCTATCCAACACTAAAGGATGTAGGTTGATCAGGAACTAAAGGCAGAAGTCAGGGGAGAATGTTGCCTACTGAATTTTTTTCCATGGTTTACTGAGCCTGTTTTATTACACAATTCACTATTACCCCGTTGTAGCAGTAACCACAGTGAACTGAACCTTCACAAATCAATTATTAATAAAAATAAATTGTGCACAACCCAATATGGTATGAAAATTTTATTAACTGAGCTTTTATCTTCCCATTTGTGTTACTATATCGATAACACAAATAATAAAATCCAAGAGACAGATATTGGGCTTCAACCTGAAGATCAGAGATGCAAAACATCCAGCCATTGGAGGTTTCTCACTTCTATTAATCCTATACAAATTGCCAATGCACTGAACCTCAGATTGCATCTCCAGTCTTCACTGATCTCCACCAAGTATTGGAATCCTAAACTGCTTTCTGAGACTGCACTGAACTCTTTATATCCTCTCTAGTTCTGGAATTAAAGGCATGAGCTGTTTCTCTTATAGACTGATTCACTCTCTTATAGCCTTGGGTGGCCTTGAACTCAGAGAGATCCATCCACCTCTGTCTTCTGAGTCCTGGGATTAAAGGTGTGTACCACCAATGCCCAGTTTTTATAGCTTTTGGCTAGCTTTGCATTCTAATCTTCAGTGGCCTTATTAGATCATAAACAATATACCACCACAATATATCACCACATATATCTTCTTTTAAGTTGGAATGAAACTAATCAGGATGGAGGTGAGCAAAAGACTGAGAAAGTCTATTATTATCATATCATTTTTCTGAATGTTATTAAAGTAGTCATAAGTTTGAATATAAAAGATCATACTTCAAGATAAAACACAACTTTTGGTACATAAGAGAGAAACCTGGCATTATTATGCTAAAAGATTTCCTTGAAGAAATAAATGTAACTATTTCTTATGAAGAAATTTGTATTTCTTATGAAGTTGTTTATTTTGAATCTTATAAAGAATGAACGAAAAAGCTAAATCAATAAACCTATCTTATAATTATATTGAAAGAAAGACAAAATGAAGTTTATATTTTAAGATAAATGTTAATACTAAAACAAACAATATTCCAGTTGCCAAGATATGAACTTTTTCTGTCTTCAGCAATTTAAATATATATTTATGAGAGGGAGGAGGGAATATATGAGTAATGGAGGTCAAGATCATGATGGAGAAATCTACAGAGAGCGCAGAACCAAGTTATGAAAAATCATGAACTATACACTTACAGCTATTGAGAGACCAGGGAGACAATATATGTTCTCCATATGTGGGAGACAGTTGTGAAGCTTGAATTATCTAAGGGGCCCATAACAGAAGGACCTTGTACATGAGCTAGCTTTTTGAATCCATTCTCTATGGTGGGATTCCATGCTCAGCCTTAAGGAATGGGAGAAGTGATTGATCCTGCCACAACATATTATGTCAGACTTTGTTGAATCCTCATGGGAGCCCTAACCTGTGAAGAGGAGTGGACTTGGAGAGGGCTGGCAAGGTTGAGGAGGGCAGGAAGAAGAGAGGTAGGTGGGAGTAAATCTGTAGTTGGGATGTAAAATAAAATTTTAAAAACTAAATAAATTATAAAACACAATTTTATTAACCCATTGGGAAAATAGCTTAGAACCGAAAATGCAAAAGATTACCTTGAATAAGAACAAAGTTGAACATCACATTGCTATTTAGTTTGTAATTATAATTATTCGCTTGTTTTATATTTTAAACACATTTATTCTTTTTCTATGTTTGAGTGTTTTGCCTGCTGGTATCTTAAGTGCACTGGGTGCATGTCTGTTGCCCAAGGAGACCAGTAGAGAACTATAATCCTTCATGTGAAACTGAGAACCAAATCTGGGTCCTCTGAAAGAAGAGGCAATTCTTTATCTCCTAATTATTTATTTAACTTTATTTTTTGACAGTTTAAAACATTGGTATTGTGTTTACTTCACCTCCATCCCCTTTCTAACCATGTCACTTCCATACTTAATCTAATCTAAAATGAATGACCTCTTTTTAGACATATAGTCTCACTTGTACACACGTAGATACACTCTTTCTATTACACACATACACACACACACACACATACACACACACACACATGCATTTACTGGGTCCATTTAGTGTTGTTCTTATGTACAGAAGACACTGATTGTTTGGGGCAAATAAACTACAGATGGGATCTGATGGAATTTCCACTGCCCATATTACCATGTTAATTGAGGTCATTATGTAGGTCTTGTTTAGGCAATTGTATTGTTGCTTTGTCAATATTTCACTTGTGTAGCATATATTTAGAAGATTCTATTTTATTCACACAATATTTTTGTCCTTTCCTCCATGAATTTTCTTGACCATTCATTATAGATATTGTATTATAGAAATATCTTTGGAGGCTGGGCATCCCACAGTCAATTTTCTACGAATTTTGGCCAGTTTTTTTATCTTTGTAAGAATCTCTATCTGCTTCTAAAAAATGCTTCTTTGACAGGAGGTTAAAGCTTCATTTATCTGTTGGAATAGGATAAGTATTTAGAATATAATTATAAATTGTATAATTTACTAAACCACAGGATAAAGTTCTTCTCTAGAGCCTTTGACTTTTTACCTATGGATATTTGGCCAGGTTTATATTCAGGTACAAATCTACTCCACTGAGAAGGCCACAGGTAGACTCAAAAAGCTGTCACCCACACTAAAATTGCCACTCTTGCATCAGTGTAGATTCCTTGCCCTTTGCTTTGTTATTATTGTAGTTCACAGACTTCTATACCTGATTTTATCCCTTGGCAGCTTAATACCACTTCTAATACTCTAAGAGTAAAGTCCTCAGGGTATCTGGAAATTAGGAGGAGGCTTCTGTACATAAGAACAACACTAAATGGACCCAGTTAAGTGTGTGTGTGTGTGTGTGTGTGTGTGTGTGTGTGTGTGTGTGTGTGTGTGTGTAATAGAAAGAGTGTATCTACGTGTGTACATGTGTGCCTATGTGTCTAAAAAGAGGTCGTTCATTTTAGATTAGATTAAGTATGGAAGTGACATGGTTAGAAAGGGGATGGAGAAAATTAGGTTTCCACCCAATTCCAGCTTAATTTTTTCTAGTTCTGTGTCTTACCTGTATCATCTCTACAGATATAGGAATTTCCATTCAAGTTCTGTCAGGTAAACAGCCAAGGGTAACAGCAATAGCCTACAGTGTTTGGGGAATCTCTTGGACTACTCTAAGCAAAAACAAAGCAAGGTTTCCCATGACTGGCTTGGTGTTTTTGTTATATAACCTGTGGTTCTGGTGCAGAAGCATTATTGCACCATTTATACCTCCATTTAAACTACACACATATGCACACAAAAAATGCTGTATTTTTTATATTTTTAATTAAGTATATGAAAACAAAACTTCTTATGACTTTTGCAAACATATCTAGCTTTTTTTTCTCCTTTCTCCCTTCTTCTCCGTATTATTTTCTTTTATCTTCTTTTGAAGTCCCCAGCCCATTATCTTTATTTCCCCTACTTTCTCCTATGTGGAGCTCCTCCTTTCTCTAACCTCTGTGATTCTTTCCTATAATTCTAGTATCTGCAGGTTCTTATATACTCAAACTTTAAAGATACAGATATAAAATCGAAAAGTAAGAGACATAATGTGCCATTTGTCTCCTGTGTCTACAAATTTCATTATTTCAGTTTTCTTTATTTACTATTCAAATACCACTGTGCATATGTATCACTTGAAATTTGAAACAGATTTAGATTGTGTCCATTTCCCAGTTATTGTAAATGAAGTGGCAAAAAACAAAAAACAAACAAACAGAAAGCCCTGAGCAAATATCTCTGCAATAGGATATGGTGTCTTTGAGCATGTCATGGTCAAAGAATGGTATGGCTGCATCATAGGGGAGATCTACATTCAGTTCCTTGAGATTTCTCCACTTCGATGTCCAAACTGGCTGCACAAGTTTTTCATCCCATCAACAACTAATGGGGTTATGTTTTCCTCTTATCATGACCAGAGTTTATTAACAGTATTTTTTATCTTTGTCACCACATATTCTTGATTGTGGTAGATAAAAATCTCCATATAGTTTTAGTTTGAATTTTCCTAGCTTTTGAGCATGTTAAGGTAGCCAATAATATTGTGATAGAACAGAAATGTAAATTTATGATGTTGGAAAAAGATTTGTGATCTAAAGCTATCACTACTCTTTCAGATACGTCAGATTTTAACCCCAGCAACCACATTTCAAATAACAACTGTGGTGGCTTGAATTACAATGGCCTCCATATATATTTTTATTTTTATTATTTTATATATCAATCCCAGTTCCCTCTCCTCTCCCCCTCTTCCTCCCTCCCTCCCATGCCCGCTGACCACCCTCCCCTTCCATCCCCTTCCACTCCACATGTAGTGTGATCCCTTACAGGAGGGATCATCTAAATCTGTCAAGTCATTTGGAGTAGGGACTAGGTCCTCCCTCCTGCCTCTAGGTTAAGGGAGTATCCCTCCATGGGGAAGGTGCTCCCAAAGTCCTTTTGTGCACCAGGGAACCATGTTTAGGGGGTTAGAGTTAGAAAATAATATTCATAATTGAGCATATGTTTTGAGGGAGATTCTGTTAGTCTAGACATAAACTGTAAAAATACCATGAAGTGTGCCAGGTGACTGTGACCTAAAAGCACCTAAGAACCAATGACTTTTAGAAAAGAATGCATAGAGTCAATCCTTTGGAGCCAATCAGACTTCATTTACAACATATGGCAGCAAAAAATCCTAATGATGTTTATAGTAGACAGCTGCTTTTACTACATCATGGTTACTGGATTGCATGCTTTGAAAAATAAGTACTGGAAAGATGTCTGTAAATTTTCTTTAGTGCATAGTTGTGCATAGTTGGAATGAGAGTATGCTCAATTAAGGATATGGATATTTTCAACCTCACTACTAAAGGCTCATGAACTCATTCCTCATGATGATCCTTTCCATGTACTTGTTCACGTTCCTTCTGTAATTTTCACTTTTCTAACTCAAGTTCTCCAATCACTGAAGAAAACGAAGCACATTTAGTTCAAACAATATTTGTGAAGTAGGTCAGTGATGTTCACTTAAATGCACAAGAAATGAAGAATAAAATTATGGTTTGGAAGATACATTGAATGCATTGATTTTAAAATGCAAAATCAATTATGTAGCTCAAAAACCATTTATTTTATGTCTCAGAAATTCCACGTTTTAAGTGTTTTTATCTTTATCACAGCTTTTGTAATAATTTAACTCCATGTGTATGTTTTGTAATAAGAGATTTGTCTTTTTTGATCTTTAATAATACACATTTTAAATAGAGAATAATGCTGTTTTAGTTGTATGTTCACCAAGAAAGTTAGCTATGGCCATCTTATTTCCACTAACAGTATATAAATTCATAGTTAAAATTTCACAACTCACTAAATAGCCTAGAAATTTGCATTGCCAGTTGTGTATAAATTTACATACTTGTTTCATTTTAGAAAGGTGAATAATTTTGTAACATTTCTCAAAATTTTTTAGCATAAAAACATTAAAAATAATAAATTGCAAAAATCTGAAGATATTGTGGAATATAATGCTAATAATGAAAATTTCCACTAGATCTGGTTCAAAGTATTTAGGACATAATTTGCATTTTGCAAAATTGAATATTCACATGTAGTCTTTAAAAAGAAAGCAATATTATCCTGGGGGTGGTGGCACACTCCTTTAATCCTAGTACTTGGGAAATAAGCAGATCTCAGTGAGTTTGGGGCCAGCCTTTTCTACAAATTGAGTTCACAGGGAAATAGGGAAATCATGTATTGAAAAACACACACACAAAAAAGTATCAATTATGTATCTTCAGCTGCCCTGGAATTCACTATGTTGATTAGGCTGGTCTTGAACTCACAATGATTTATCTGCTCTACATTCAGAGCTTTGGAATTTATGTGAGTACTATCACACCTGGTCAAAATTTTTATAATTATTATAAAATAGTATTTCATTTTTACAATATTGAATTTGATGTATAATATAAGTTCTACTGAAAGGAAAATAATATTTCATTGACCAAGTATTTGGAATGAATTTCCTAACCATCTCTGTATCAAGTTCAAATGATATCATCCCAAGAATGTGAGGCTAAAATATATTTTACCAATATCATGTAAATGAAGATTAGAAAAGGACATTACTCATCTAAACTGAAATATGAAATTTATTGATAACAGGATATACTTCTGAAATGATGGGACTACCTATTCTTCAAGTGTTTGGTGACCTAAATTTTGTCTTCATCATTTCTCTCTTTAACCACCAATTCTGTTTCCAAATGTACACAAGAAAAAAGGCCATGACCTTCTATGTAAGCTATGTAAAAAAAATTCAAAACCAGGATTAAGAGAACTAAAAGAAAGGAAAAGCAGGAAATATACAAGGACATGGTTTCCTTGTTGGAAAGATGTTCAAAGTTAATTTCATAACTGTTGTATTTCTCAGAGAGAAAACCAACAGCAGCCAGCTATCATCATTAGTAGTGTCATCTCTTGATGTTTAAAAGACAATATATAAAATCCAAGTGCCATTAAGACTCCATTAGAGATATTAGATTTAAGGACATAGAAACAATGATACTAAAAGATGTCAAGGGAATAATATTTTTAGAATCATATTTTATATTAATATAGTATCAATGATTAAATATTACATAATCTACACCTTAGAAAATTTACTCATTGCAATATTTCTTCATTTTAACGAGGACTTAGAAGACTTAGATGAAAGAATAAAATGCTACCCTGAGGTTACAGAAACATTTAATCATTTAATCCTACTATGTTGTAATATATACAACATTAACCAAATTTTAGGTTTTGTACCTAATTTTCAACATGAAAATTTTAATGTAATATTCCTATTTTTATTTTTACTAACATCCATATATTATATTGTGGTTTTATAAGTAACCAATTTTATTTTACCATCTACAATTATTTTGTTCTAATTAACAATGAATCAAGATTTTGTGTATTGTCCTTTGCTTACACCTGTAAAATCAGACCGTATTATTAAATCACTTAATTAAGGTTCAATCCTATCTGAATACAACTCCAAATCATATTCTTAGAAATATGCTAGATTTTTGCATTCTGAAAATATATTGACTAAATAAAACCCATTTTTGGAAAGGCTCACTTTTATTATATTTTCATTTTAGACTGATCTAAATCAAATGACCAAAACTGAGATAGTACATAGTAGCTCACATTAAAGAATAAGTTTACACAGGTGGTCATTTGATTTTTATTTTCTCAAAGAACCAAATGAACAAAAATTAAATATGAAAATGAGGATGATGAGAGCTAACAAATATTTACTGAAATTTCTGAATCAGTAATTAAAACAGTGAAACCTACTGACAACTTTTGAGGTAATACATTTGGTGCTCCTCTATAATCTGATTGAATACACAAGGTTATAACATGCATAAACTTATTCATGGATGGTAGCTATGTCTAACACTACACTGTGATTAAAATATATATTGATGAATTGTTCTTGTGTATTTACTTTTACATCACTTTTAATAAGTAATTTCTACATTTATTTCTATCGTGAATACGTGAATACTAGTGAGTTACATAGTGTTTTCGAATCCAGACACTTACTATAATAAGACTAATCTCCTTGCCACAGAATGAGTCAAAAGAAAATTTTATCCAGTTACAGAAAGAGAAGATGTCAAACCATGTTAATACTTTTATATTAACCCAGAGTTCAGAATGTGTGGGCCTTTTAAAGCCTGACTTTCAAATCTTATAAATTCCTTAGTATCTTTGAAATTTATATGTGTTATATTTTGAAACACCCTTTATTTCAGTTCCCAAATTAAGCCTAAGGCGAACTCTCTTCTTTTACAACCTTCTTTGCTGTTCCTTGAAGATACATTGTATTCTTAATGAAGTACTACCTCCTGATTTTTATTCTGGATCCTGATTTGTAAGTTCTTCAACCTAAAATGGTGGTTAAAGTTAAATTGTACATTAAGAAGGAAAGTGGAGTAATATCTTCCTATTATTACATTTGACAGAGCTATTTCCCCATTAGATGCTGAAGTCTTACAACAAAAGCCATTCATTTGACACATTCAATTATCAGGAATGAGAGGAGGATATTATAGTCCTTCATGAAAGCAATTACTATGCTTTTGTTCAAGGTACCATTTAAGAACACCTTGAGGGTAATTACCAATATCTCCCAGGAGTTCTGTTCATATATTAAGTGTGTCACAATCACACATTCCTTTGTGTAGTTATCTCATGGCAGAACACCAGCCTCAATTTATGATTTGTTAATGAGATACTGTCACAGTCAGTGACTTCAATATATGACAGTATTTAGAAGCAAATATGTGTCTATCACATTGGTAAAACGCATAGTGCTTGGAAAATAGCAATCTAGACAATATAGTAAACTCTAAGGTTGTCCCTGTATTTCCTGCTTTCTTTTTTAGACTTTTTAACCTTTATTGAACTTGCACAATAACTATGATAGGTTAGTTGTTCAGGCAAATATTATATATTTAAAATCTCAGAATGTACATACTTGTGGCTTTTGGATGACTACAATTATATTATAAAGGACAGGGGTTGAATTGGAAGGAACTGAACATGGGTATTCTATGCTATTGTATGCTAGTGACTGCTACAACATACAAAAATCAATGGAGATAACCCATGCTATATAATTTGCATAGCCTATTATTTTGTAATCTCCTTGTTGTTGTTGGTCTACTACAGTATGTCCCAAATTATTTTTTCTTGCATACTATCAATAAGGTAATTTATTAATTCATTATATACCCATTTCCTCATTCATTCATTCATAGACTCTCTACTCAATACTAAGAAGTAGATAAATACATATAAATGATAGCAGTGAATTGACAGTTAATGTGTAGGATTATAAAATGTTTTTTGAGGTGAACTAAGTCAGTGGAAATAAGACACATTTGAAAGGGTAGTGTATAGCAATATACATTGTGTATGTTATTATATTTCCTGAAATATTTGTGTATGTTGAATTCATAAAAGAAAAGTAAACTCCTAATAAATTGTACTGAATTTAAATTGGCAATCACACCATAATACAATAACACTTCAGTTACTGCTGAACTTTAGCATGAAAGCTAAATGACCCCTAAGATGCTATGAAAAACTGTTGAGGAGAATTGTGTTAATCAAATGTTCCAGTTGAAGGTCAGGAAAATACGTGTCACATTGAAAGGTGATATATGAAATGATGATGAATGATTCAAAAAGAGTCGTCAGATAATTAGCACTATTCCTAATTCTATTCATACAAATATAGGGACTTTTTAGAGACAAGTTTTAGAGAAATATTTTCACATATGTGTGTTCTGCTTCCCTCTAAAGGAGAATCATGTCCACTTCTATCAAGAAGTAAGAGCACTAATATTAACTTGAGTATGTGATGATTTCCCCTAAGACTTCAGACTTTAGTAGATCAGAGTTTTCCAGCATGAGTAGTCTAAGGGAAGAAACATTTTTTACTCCTCTCGAGTTTAACATACCAAAATGTGGAGTGTTCTCTTTCTGTCTTTTGCATCTAGGTGGATGTCTCAGTAGGGGTAACACAACAGCAACTGGAAGAGATGCTCAACACACTGTTAGTGACATTAGAGTGTCCCCTTCATGTCTACTCAAATGCTTTTTAAGTTACAACACTGAAAAAGGAGAAGGGAGGAAAGTACCGTGTAGCCAAAGGGAGAAGAGCAATCAAGCCCCCTTTACAGGCAAAAGACACTATGTCACCAGGCTCCAGAGAGATAGGAAGAGATGTGTGTGAAGCTTTTAAATGACACATTTAATTGAAGTAAACAAGAAGATTTTCCACTTCCTAAGACTATCCAGGCAACTCACTAAATTATGATTAGGTTTTAGCTAAAAAGACACGGAAGATGTTATTCCACTAAGAGCATTAAAATATGCAATAGAGGAACCAGAGTTAATATTTTATAAGATTATAAGCAGGAGAATTTCAGAGCTTGCTTTGAAAATATTTGAATATTTGATTAAATTACTGGTTAAAACATAAACAGGGGTCCTAGTATTGAACTCCTCTTGTTAACTCTAGGCACATAGTTTTGTCCCTCCATGTCTCTGTGTTGTACCATTAAGTCAAGAAACTTGTAGCTCATACTGGGGATTAATGTTGATTCCTAAACTTGATGAATTCCATACCCTGGTGCATTCTGTTATATTACCAGACGGTAATATGGTAAATGGTAAAAACTTGAGGCAGAGAGTTGTTTGCCAAACCCCAGGGAGAAAATAAGTTCAAGGTGACAATAATGCTTAGATTGTTATCAATATCTTTGTTAGAGTTGCATTACATTCTAAGTAACAATGTGCTCTATTAGAATTCCTGAGTGCAATTCCAAATAATGATTCTACTAAATAAATTGAGAGAAGAAATATTTTAATATCTTAAAATGAATGCTGAATGGCCTCCTAGGAAGCATAACTCAAAAATTAAACTATGCTTGGAAGAAATTAGAAGATTTTTTTTCCCAATACACTAGCTAGGAAAGAAACTAAGACAAGTCTGTTTCAAATAATTATGACAGTAAGGACAGTAAATAACAGACACTAGCTTTCAGACATTTCCATTTTTCATGGCCTCTGCCTCTGTTTTGAAGTCAAGCCCTTTGCAGACTTGACAAATATTTCTACTTAAATGCCATCAGAGTTTAAACCCAAGGAGTGATGCTTATCTTAATATTCCATGAGATGAAATATTTATGTAAACTAACTATATCCTTCAATTCTTTCACATTAATAATCAATCTAAAGAATACCAAAAGATAGCTAGGTGTTAGAAATTTCTTGGTGGTTTCTCCACTGAGATCAGAACATACTTTCTCCTTGGTTCTAATCCCTACTTGGTCCCAACAAGTGTTTGGAATAAGGTTCGCTCTGCTAGCATTTGAAAGTATAGCACCAGATATTGTGTGCTCACAAGACAATTTTAACATACACAAGGAAGCCCACAAGAATAAATAACAAAATATAATGAGGCATGGATTCAACAGAAGAAAGACACCCTAAAGAATTTTTGCCTGAAGGATGTTTCTAATGAATAGCATTATAAGAGAAGCTTAGCCATTTATAGAAATGTGTAAGAATGTCTCCTAAAATAATTCCATCCTCTCATGCAAAACAACAAAAATTATATTATCTTCATTTTTAAAAAGATGCCACTTATGTATTCACATGAAATAAAATACCAAATAAAGCATTTATTACAATTCCTAGACATGTTATTACCATTCTCTTGAGTTCTCATAGTTAATATTTGTGTTGCGTTTAGCATTGCCCATGTACTCTTATTTGTTAAGCATAACTACTGAAACAGTAGGGAATCAATTTTTTTTATTATTTTTTGAGGTTATGTCTTTGCATTTTCCTAATGAAGATTCAAGAATAGTTACAAAAAATTATTAGCCATTAAAAATAAACATGCAGGCACTATAAGGGAGCTTTCACCTTGTTTTATAAATTCCAAATATTAATGTGACTTGCATAAGGTAATGTCACAGGAGAATAGATGAACAATAGTTTCACTGAAGTTTCAGGGAAATGGCAAGAACATGAGGTGATTGTCCATTTCATAAATCTTGTGTAGGAGAAACGTTTGGAATTTGCAGGGGAGGTAAATCTTCCCAATTTCAAACCCACAGACATTTTGTAGACAAATAGGAAAAGAAAATATAAGTTTTTTTCAAAAAATAATAAATTTATTGTAATTCAAATGGCATCATTAAGACTAAGATTTAAGTAAACAAAAGAAAAAAACTATATTCTAGTGTTTTTTCAATCTGGGTCATAATCCCTTTATGGTCAAAGGACCCTTTCACTGGTTGTGTATCAGACATCCTGAATATCAGATATTTAAATTGTGATTTGTAATTGTAGCAAATTTACAGTTATGAAGTAGCAACAAAAATAAATTTTATGTATTTGGGATTACCGTAACATGAGGAACTGTATTAAAGGGTTACAGCATTAGGAAGGATGAGAACCACTGTATTATAATTTTAATGCTTATTAATTTATTCATGGATATCTTCCAACTTAAAAGCCTTCATGAATTATTGACAATAAAAAAGCTTTCCATGGTAAAACTTAGGTGGTTAAATCATTCCCATGGGGGGAAAAAAATCTTAAATTATGTAGCTCTCTTGTTTGGTGTTAAATTCATTAATTCTTAATTTGATACTCACATTCAAACATTACTGTTAAAAGCAAAAGTGGAAATTATTTTGGAACCATATGTTTGAGTTAAAAATAGTCTTTTATGCCTCTTTACAAAAGATATGTACAATTTTCATACAAATATACATGTGGAATGACCAGTTATTGAAAACCCCAACTCAATAAGCAGAGAGAATTTTAAATGCCTTTATTTTGTGTCATGTTTTTCTTCATTTATAAATGGGTGCCTGGAATGATGTCTCAAGTAGACTAATTTTAACTTATTTTAAAATAAGTTTTTAATTTAAATTTGAAACGAGCTTGTTTTACATGTCAATCCCATTTCATTTCCTGCACCCTCCAGTGCTCCCCTGTTCCCCCATCCCATTCCTTTCTGATCCCCGGGGTGGGGGGATTCCATGGGGAGGCTTCAAAGTCTGTTATATCATTTGCAGCAGGGCCCAGGCCCTTCTCCATGTGTCTAGGCTGAGGGAGTATCCCTCTATGTGGAGGGGGTTTCCAAAGTCCATTCATGTACTTGGGATACATCCACTACCAGAGGCCCCATAGACTTCCCAGTTCTCCCTTCTAACACCACATTCAGGGAATCTGGATTGGTCCTATGTTGTTTCCCAGCTATCAGACTGGAGTCCATGAGCTCCCCCTTATTCAGGTCAGTTTCTATGGCTTTTTTGAGCTTGGTCTTGACCCCTTTGCTCTTCACTCCTCCCTCTCTGCAACTGTATTCCACGAGTTCTGCTCAGTATTTAACTAAGAGTGTTTGCTTCTGCTTCATCGGCTACTTTTTACTGAACTATTTCTCAGGACTCTCAATTTCTTGAAAATTACATTGAAAATAAATACATAAAATATTCAAACAGCCCATATGTGTTTTGATAAGAAAGTTATACTTTATGATATCATCGCAAAAAAAAATAAAATCACTTATCCCAGATACAGCCAATTTTCACCTTACTTTATCTTGCACATTAAAAACATTAAATGCAACAATTTAAAGAGGAGCTCTGTATAAAATATACACTGTTGTTCAAAATTATGTAAAGTCCACCTGAATCCATAGCCATCTCCAAAAATACCACACTCCAAGACATTGTGTCATCAAACACCATCTGGTGCCAATGAAGTATACAATCAGATGTCTTTTATTCATCAATATGATCTTAATATATTGTGATAATAACACCATATCATCTGTGGGGTGGGGAAGGCAAAGCTTATAATGCCATTTGCTAATACTATGTTTATTAATTTTTACTTATACTTTCATATTTCTTACTGTATTCAGTGATACCTGCCTCAGATTTCAATGAGCCAGCAATAGTCTGGCACTTAGTGAACATATATAGTTAAAAAGGAATATGCAGCCCTCCAAAAAGCGCTCTGGAAACACCTTGTTAGGAATGCAAATAAACAGTAGTTCTGGATTGCCTGTTTGGGCAAACATATATTTCTGGCACAATGCCTACTTTAGAAAAAGGCAAGATACAGCACTGAGACAAGTAAATCTCCATGATCTGGATATGAGTACTGAGGTTTTAGAGGTTTGCATATTAATTACTGTTCGCAATAATATCCTTGAATTACTTCTCAGAGCAAATGTAGAAATCCCTTAACAGATAACAGTGGTACAACTATTCACTAAGTCAATACAGTGGGTCAAATTGTACTGGAGACATTAACTTAATATTCTCAAATATACTTAAATAGGATTATGCTCAGAATGTAAAGCTATGTTGTAATTTTATACTGATCTCTGATACAGGTTAGTCTTTATGAAATTAAATCACAATATATGAGAGTCTGTCTTCTTAGAGGATTGATGAGTTTTGAATAGACTTTTCTGATAAAATGAAAAAGACAAAGAATGAATAAAAGCCATCTAATTATTCAATGCAGTTGAGGGTTAATACAAAAGTCAATGATAAGGGATGCCTGATTTTCCTTTTTTAACTTATTGTGACTTAGTTAAGGTTTAATTGTATAAGTTATATCCATTGAAATTTGTTTTCATCTGAGTTCTGTGTCCTTACTTTTTGAGTAAATGCTATAAAGGGTCTCTGCAGCATTCACATAAAAAAATTCTAGGTTTCATTCCCATTTATCATGCTGTCTATTTCATGATGATGAATGATATTTACATTTTTCATTCAAAGTTTCTTGGGTTTAAATTGGATTATAGGAGAAAAGGCAAAAACTATAAGAAAAATATATTGAGTAATGTGATAAAATAATAAATGTTTTCTAGAGTTAAATATAAAATATAAAGGCCAGATATTTTAATTTATTCATTATAATGGATGGTTCTAGATTATCAGTGCTATAAATACCAGTGGATATTAAGTTTTAAACAATTATAATCAAATAAAATGTAAAATAAACTTGTGAATCAGTTTCTTCAATAACTCTCTGTGGCTCCTTGGTACTATAGTAGATGAAGTAAGCCATTCTCCTTATATTAAAGGTTCTCTTGGACAGTGATCATTAGAAAATATAAGAGAAGTACAGACAAATTGAATACTATGTTTTAATAAATCTTTAGATTTCCAGATGTTCATTTCTTATTATGTGTTTCTGTTGTCCATTTTTCACTGTGCTTGATTGTCCTTAGTATATACCTGTGACACTCCATGACAGAAGAAATTTGTTACTGAGAAACTATACCCTAACAACTCCAGAATCTCACTGTTCACCATGCTTAATAGAAATAATTAAATTATGTTAATTATTTAAAATATTTTTTATTTTTTATTTAAAATATTTTTTATTTAAAATGAATTCATTCATAGAATATGTGTTGATTGTGGCTCTCCTACTCCAGCTCCTTACAGATCCTCCTCACCTTCCTACCAACCAAAGGTGACACAACTGTTCTCTGTCTCTCTCTTTCTTCCCCCTCTCCCTCTCCCTCTCACTCTCCCTTCCTCCCTTTGTCTCCCTCTCCCAATCTCTCCCTTTATGAAACAAGCAGGCCAGGACAAGACACAAATAAACGGGAAAAAAATAAAGCCAAAGAAAAAGAAAAATCACAAAGTATGTATATACACAGAGAAAGAGTGAGAATAAGAGAGAGATTTATGCTATAAAAACACAAAACCAGAAACCAAAAAAAAATAAGCCATGTTACTTTATTATTCAAACAACATTTTAAATTACCATATACTAATTGTACATACAATGAGATGCACTGTAATGGTTTGTCTACCTGTACAATAAATGATAATCGAGTCAGGGTTGTTAGAAATTTCATTTATCTTTGAATGACTAGGTTCTATTTTTTTATAAAATATGAAGTGATCTATTAAGAATTACTTATGTGAAATACAATACCATATTCTTCCTATCTATCTAATTTGGCACTCATAATTGAACTTTCTTTGGTCTTCTAGTCCCATATTTTGTAGTCTTATGACATTATTACCTTTCCTTTTTTTATTAAATCAATATTGTCAGTTTCCATATGTTAATGTAAACTAAGATTGCTTACCTTTCTGTTCAGGTTTTTTTGATAGAATAATTATACTATTTGTTTATAACAGCCTGTTGTCTCTGTGACAGATCAAACAGGAATAATACAGCCATTCTTGGTTGAGTTATACAAAAACTTAACAATTTTAAAGCCTTTACAATTTTACATTGTAAAGCTAGCTACTAGTTAATAAAAAAATCTGATTTTCCATCTCCTTAAGTCTACAAATATTCATATACTTGCCTGACCGTCCAGGTATGTTCCATCCTTTTGAAACAGATCCATGAAGTTTGAAAGACTTCATGAAATTTTATTTTAGTATAAAATATAGTTTTCAAAGTCAATTGCCAAAATATGCAAAGTAACTTCTAGCATACTTTGATAGCAAACAGGAAGACAGCCAAAAACATGAGATGATGATTTTTAAGCTCTTTACTAGGCATTTTGTGAAGTTTGAAACATTCCCATTTATGCATTCGTATTATATACCATTATACATGTAATCTTCACATGTTAAGGTGATACAAATTGCCTGTAGCATTTTAGGAAATTTAAACTACAGCTGAATGCCTGGTGTTTCTTCCTTGGTAGCTTGCATAGCACCTTTAGGTACTCTGAGGATTAGCCTTCAGGGAGGGGTTTTCAGGTCAGTTCCAGCTCAATTCTCCTTCTGCTCAAAGTGTGTGATATCTTCAGAAATAGGATCTTACCTTTAAAATTTGGTGATGGATGGGGAGAGGCATCCAAGCAGCTTTCATTCTTTAGGGATAGTTTTTCACTGCTTTCAGACAAATACCATGAAATGAAGCATCCCATGCATAACTCTGGGTATTTGTGTTACAAACTCCAGCGCCTAGGATGTGTCATGACTCTATTTATATAATGAAGTGACCTCATTGGCATAATGATGTTTAGTTCCATTTTTTCAATAAACATAAAATAATGTACTATTTTATTACTTTTTTCAAACATCCTCAGAGTTCTCTCTCTCTCTCTCTCTCTGTACGTGTGTGTATGTGTGTGTGTCGTTGTTGTTGTTTGTGTGAGTGTGTGTGTGTGTGCCTGTCTATCGGTCTGTCAGCCCCCTGCCTACCACCCACCTGCCCCCTCTCTTACTTTCTCTGTGTTACACACCCACAGGCAATGCCACACCTATTTTCCTGTTTCTCTCCTAATAGCATATGTGTCTTGTTTTACTCACTCTAGAGCTCTTTCCTAGCATCTAATGGTCCAGGTTTCTGTTGTTACTTCAGCTATACCATCACATTTGAAGATCCACAGCTATGACCCAAAATAGGAGAAGTTATGTGGCATTTATCTTTCCTGTTGTAGACCACCTCGGCCAGTGTAGCTTTTAATTCCATCAAGTTATTTACAGATAAATTAAATTACATTATGTATTAATTCCCACATTTTCCCATTCACTCATCAACTGAAGAACATTTAGGTTGCTTCTGTAATCTAGCTATTGTGAATGGAGGGGCAATGAACATGGTTGAGCATGTAGGCATGGAATAGAATGTCGAGGCTTTTAGATATATGCCAAGAAATTATATAGCCAGGTCCTACAATAGATCTGCTTTTAGTTCTTTGAGAATTCTCCACACTAATTTCAAGACAGACGTGCCAGGTTGCAGTCTAATCAACACCTTTTTGTCACATCCATTTTACCAGTTTTTAATTTAAATTAAAAACAATCTTATTTTACATACCACTTGCAGTTCCCTCTTCATCCTGTCCTCCTATGGCTCCTACCATCTTTTCATCCCACCTCCCATCCATTCCCCAGGGAGGGTGATCTTGTTTTACATACTACTCCCAGTTCCCTCTCCCTCCTGTACTCCATGGCTCCTACCATCCTTTTATCCCACTTCCCATCCACTCCCCAGGGAGGGTGAGGCCTTCCATGGGTGAATATCAAAGGCTGTCACAGAATGTGGGGCAGGACTTAGATAATTCCTCATGTTTCTAACCTGAGATAGTATCCCTCCATTGGAAATGGACTCCCAAAATCTGTGCACTAGTGATAAATATGGGTTTCACTGTCAGAGGTCATGTAGACTGCCTTGGTCTCCCAACTGACACCCAAGTTCAGGGTGTCTGGGTCGGTCCTATGCTGGTTCCTCAGCTATCAGACTGATTTCCTTGAGCTCCCACTTGGTCAGGTCAGCTGTTTCTGAGACTTTCACCAGCATGGCTGTGACCCCTATGATCATCACTCCTGCCTCTCTACAACTGGATTCCAGGAGTTCATCTCAGTGTTTAGCTGGAGGTGTCTGCTTCTACTTCCATCAGCTACCATTTGTTATTAGTCATTTTCTTCATGTTGGCTCTTCATTTTACAGCATTGTCCTAAACACACTGCCTTGCAAGGGTCTATCCAATTCAAGCAAATTCCCCCACCATTGCTAGTTTTAGCATTACATTATTGAGACTACCAAGAAAGGCATTTAAGAACAATAAAAAATAGAGCAGAATGAGAAAAAAATGTAATTTTAAACCCAACTTAAAAAATGTTTATCCCTTTATTTCAATTTTGCCTTCAACTGTAAAAGGGAGAGTTGCTTGTGAAATATAGTTTTAGAAAATTATCCATAATGAAGAAATAAGACTCAAATAAAGTTCCAATCAAATTGATCATACAGAATTTCATGAAATTAGAGCAAACTTTTTTTGTGAAAATTCCTTTAAATCAAAGCAGAAGCCTGGCTAATATTGCTTCATATTATATAACCATACAGACAAAATCTATAATTAATAGAATGGAATAATTAGTTTGAAAGATACTCACAATAAAGTAATATTCTACATATGTCTATGCACATATTATAAATGACATAAGTATACAAGGGTGTACAAATGTGTAATGCTGATAATCTATTGTTCAAATTATCTACACACATTTTTTTCCTTTACTGAGATTCTTAATAGCAGTAAGTGTCAAAGAGTTTGATAACATAAGTTGTCATGTAGAATATGATACATGAAAATTTTTGTTAGTTTTAGTGGCACATACTTATATTTCGAAATGCAGATTACAGTGATTTGGGCATTGTACAAAGGTCAAAGTACTTATCAGAAGATAACAGGGTTTGCTAAGATCAGAGGGAAGCCAGATCTTATTCAAACGAGGAATTGGTTCTTAAAACAACTGTACCTTAAGTTTTTTAAAACTTTTATCAGAACAAGTTGGGGGGGAGGACAGACAGAGGGACAAAAATGATAGAGAAGGCAAGGGGGAATGTTGAAATTGGTATCAAAAACATGTAGAAGCATACAGAAACAGTGAATACACACCCCACCCCAGAGAATCTACAGTAGGTGAAGCATATTAGGTATCTGGAGGGAGCTAAGATGGTTTACATTGATCTTATAGAACTTTGTGCCAAAAGCACCAAGTAATTGTACTTAGTAATTTTTTTCATTTCTAAAGTCATGCCTACTGGTTACTACTATGCTGCCCTTCACCATTATGGACACTAACCTCAGCAATTGTAAGCCAAATAAAATCTTCTGTAATTTGTTTGGCCATAGTGTTTTATCACAATAACAAAAGTAGAAAAATAACAAAGACAAAAACATACCTCTGAGTTGTTTCTTTTCACTTAGGAACAAATTTGAAGTACACAATCAGACACAAAGTAAACTGAACATTTTCAAATAATTGGAGATTTAATAAGCCTACTTTAGCTTAAAAGAAAGAAAGCAGCTATGTGCTTATTTTTCAAGTACTAAAAACAAAGCTACATGAATAAAGATATTTCTGGGGGAAAATAATCTAAAATTAATTATCTCTTTACCTACTTGAAAGTAAGATTCCCTTGAAAGCATACTTATCTTATTGAGAAACTTGATTTTCTCATTTAACTGTGTTGCATTTAAAAAGTAAAATTTAGAGTCTGGAAACTTACTTTTCTAAATTGTCAATTTCCATGAAGAGAAAAGTAACTAACTTAATAAAGATATTTTATTATTCTTCATTCATTGTATACTTAAAAAATGAAGTTTTTCATATACAAATAATATACCTAATATTCTTTCTGTGTTTTTGTATCACTTTACCCCTGCGTGCATATGCACACTCATTATTATCATCCCAATCCTGGAAAATATTTACTAATTTAATTGATTAAAAATAAAAAGTCTCTGTACTTTGGGCTTAAATATCTACCCATCTGTCATATCTATGTATGCAGTCTCTAGATTGCCCATCCTATTGTAACAGAAAAATTTTAACAAATGCTCTAAAGTTTCTTTAGGACAGACCTTATAGAATTACAATCTAACCCTGTCTGCTTCCTAGCATAGAGTAATTCTATAGAACTTAATGTGCAGAATGAATTGAAGTTACATCTGGGGTAGGGCTAAGGCAATGTCCCTGAAAGACTGAAGGGCCATCTGCAGTGAAAATGGATACAATGTGTTGAGTGGAAGTGAAAGAAAAATGTCCCTGGTGCTAGAAGCCATGCACAAACAAAAGAGAGACAACTAGCAGTGTTGTACATCTAATTGATGTAATATAGCAATATCTTACTTATATGAATCTTCTAATTTTTTTGGAGTAGGGATAGTATTTTTTCATTCAGGGTCCTTACTCGTTAAAAAAAAAATATCATCCATAAAGTTACCCATAGATAAAGTTGAGACATTTGAAAGACGGAGGGATTGGCTGATTCCAAGGTTCTCCTCTAATTGAGAGCAATGGGTAAAACTCGTCCAAATGACAACACTCTAGATATGCATTTATCAGTATGGTATGGGTAAGGAAAGCCAAAAAGAAGCATGCGTATATGACCATGGTCACTGTTTAAACCAAAGAGGTAGGCATGAGCATATAACAACTTCAATGTACACAGATATTCTTAAGAGTCAGCATCACTGTGGAAATTTCTCAGTAAGAATATTGGACTAGAAATGTATGCAATGTTGACTTCCAATAAATACTTTTCTATACTATTTCATACTCTATTAAAATTATTAACCCAGAATCTGAAGACACTGTCTTAACAATTCACACCACTACCACTATATGTAATATAACAATTTAAGTAATTAGATCATTTGCTTGCTGAGAGAAATTAAGTTTCCAACAATGTTGTTATTAAGCAAAGAAGTTTTAGTTACCTGTTCTGCAGGTTCTTTTGTGGCTCAAATAAGAAAGGAAATAGACAAAAAAAATAAGTTACTGCTTACAGCACAGAGATGTAAACCATGTGATTCAGCTTATTTAATTTAAATAGCATTTCAGAAATATAGAAAAGAGGATTAAAAACAAAAGACCAAAGAGAAGCAGAAGAGACAGATAGACTCCTATGGTGTTTGTGATCTACAAACAAGTCCAGATGAGCATAAAGAGCTTACCCAAGTATGTTGCTTTCAGATGTGTTATGAAGTCATTCAGAGTATGTTTGTTATCTTTACACCATGTGTCAAACATAACAAAAACTATTTTGAAAAGTCTGAATAAAGCAAAGGATTCAAGAACACATTCTCAGGATAATCTAGTCAAGTGGAATACTTGGACACATGAATAATTAGGCAAAACAAAACATCTGTAATGAATACTGTAACTAATATTAAGCATGGCTCAAGGAAATGGAGGGCAGGAGTTGAATGTTAATTAGAATGGTAAGAGGGATGCCCATGGAATGAAGCTTTGTGCTGGGATTTGAAAAATGAGTATCTTAACTCAACTATCATCCAGTCAGAAAATGAGTAATGGACATGAATTTAGGCAAATGGGAACTAAGGTATGAGTGGAAAGAAAGAAGGGAAATTTGAGTAAATTCCATGGTGTGAAATGAAGCTAAGAAAATTAAAATGTATCACATTATAAACTACAATGTATGTTACAAGTATGCATAAAAAGAAATATTTATTGTATTTTATTTTAATGCTAGAATGCTAATAAACAATGTATAATGTACAAGTGTACATTAAAAATGTTTATAAAAGTAACACAATGTAAAATAAGCAGGAGAGAGAGAGAGAGAGAGAGAGAGAGAGAGAGAGAGAGAGAGAGAACATAAAAGAGGGAGCCATTATTGGTTTGAAGAAAAAAACTGAACCTAAAGAAAGGTCTAGAGACTTACAAGACTGACTCCAACTAACAATTCGAGCAATCGTGGAAAGGCTATCATAAATGCCCTTCCCTGATAGTGAGATCATCAACTAAATTACCCATCATCATGGAGCCCTCATCTAGTACCTTTGGAAACAGAAACAAACACCCATAACTAAACACTGAGTCGAACTAGAATCCAGATGCAGAGAGAGGACAAGACCAGGTTGCAGAAACACACAAAGACAGCTGACCTGAACAAGGAGGAGCTAATGGTCCCCCCAGACTGATAGCTGGGAATCCAGCATGGGACTGACTCAGACCCCCTGAACATGGGTCTCAGCTAGAAGGACTGAGCAGTCTGGGGGACCTCAGACAGTAGAAACAGAATCTATTCTTGGTGCACAAAAGGACCTTGTGGACACACCCCCCATTGAAGGGATACCCCCTTAACCTAGAGGCAGGAGAGAAGTTCTAGTCACTACTTCAAATTGACAGATTTGTCATGTAAATTGACAGATTTACATGACCCAACCTGGATAGCATAGCCCTACACGTGGAATGGGGGTGGGGGGATGAGAGGGAAGGGTGGTCAGGGTACATGTCACAGGGGAAAGAGGGTAAGAGGGACTGGAGGAGGGTAGCAGGGAGGGAGAAAGAGTGGGAGGGAGGGAGGGAGGACAGGAGAGAGGGAGAGGAAACTGGGATCAACATGTAAAATTTTAAAATTATATTATTAATACAAAAAATAAACGCAAAGAGAAAGTAGTTTTTCTGAGTTTCTTGTATCTAAGTAAAGTGTGCTGAGGGGAAAAAAAACACAAGACAGTGTATCTAAAAATATAATTTGCATAGCTGAAGAGCTGATTAAGTGGTTAAGATGACCCTGGTTCAATTCTTGGCACCCAGACAGTTGCTCATAAAATCTGTATCTCCAGTTTTAAGAAAACTATATTCCATCTTCTGGTCCCTGAAGGATGCACAGGCCATACATGGGCAAAATTCCATACACATGGAATTAAAATCAATAATAATAATAATAATAATAATAATAATTATAATAATAAAGGAAGTATCTTTTATATAGAAAGTGATATCCACAGTGAAGGCTGGAAGGTTGGATAATAATGTAGGATTATCAAAATAATTTATAATTTCTATCAATAAAGAAAAGAAAATATATCTTTATATTGTAGATAATCAAACAATGACAGTTACATCCACACAAATTTACCATTGAAGAAAATGAGTCAACAAGGGTATTCTTTCAGAGTATGTAAGAATCCCAGTATCTTGTTTTCTTTTGTTCTTGTTGTCAATTGAGCACAAACCTAGCTATATCTGGAAAGAGAGAATCTCATTTTGGGAATTTCTTCCAGTAAGATTGGTCTTTAAGCAATTGGGGATGGAATTACCTGATTAATGAAACAGGAAGGAAGGATCAGTCTATTGTGGGGGTGCTACCAACAAGAGAAGTGGTTTGGGGCTGCATAAAAAAGCCTATAAAAAAGAGAAGCCAAGTGCAGCAAAACAGTAAACTCTACTCCACTATGGTTTCTTCTTCTGTTTCTGACTCCAGGTTCCTACCTCTAGTTCCTGCCTTAACTTCCTCTTCACGCAGACCCAAAGCTGTAATGGAACTTTCCTCCACAAGTTACTTTTGATCATGGTGTCTTTTATCACAGCAACACAAAAATAAGGCTTTATCACAGCAACACAAAAATAAGGCCTAACCAAAAACTAACCAAAAGGTGACTCACAGAATACTAAGTATTTTGGACCAGAGAAGAAAGTCACTATGCCATTTGAAAACTAAAACACCAATTTGGAAGATCACAATTTCCAATCAATATTATACACCTAGCAAGATTATCTCTCTCAATTGAAGAAGAAAGATTTTTTTTCTGTATCAAAAGAAGGGTAAAGAATTTTTGACCACAAAGTGTTCTACCGAGAATATGCAAGGGATACAGAACATACTACTGTTAAAAAATAAACAAGAACAAGATGGTTGGTAGCAAATAAGAACAACAAAACAAAGCAAGACACAAAATCTACAACAACAACAAATTGTCAGGAATCAATATTTTTTTTTAGTTTTAATTCTGAATAATAATGATGTGTACTCCTCTATTTTAAAAAAGGAACTGACAGTTTGTATTAGAAAACAGGATCCTTTCTTTTGAGACATCCAATTTATGCACACTTTGTTATCAAGAATAGACACTATCTTAGAATAAAAGCTGAGAAAACACACAATTCAATAAAATGGGCCTGCCTTCGTTAGATTGTCCAGTGATGTGAAAAAATTGAGTAGGAAATGGTTGATTTCAGTTACTGATAATAGTGAAGGGAAGCCATGACAGGAACCTAAAGCAGGAATGTAGAAAGCAGGAATCTAGAGGCAGTAACTGAAACAGAGACCATGGAGGATTACAGTTTATTGTCTTACTCCCAGTAGCTCTCTCAGACTGCCTTCTTATACTACCAAGACCAAATTTCCTAGGATTGGTACTAACCACTATGACCTAAGCTCTCTAATAACAATCATTAATCAAGAAAAATGATCATAGACATGTGTACAGATGAATATGATGAAGCTATACAACAATTAAGTTAGCATCTTTCCAGATAATTCTGGTTTGTGTCATTTGAGAAAACCTAATGATAACAATATCTAAACACCAAAGAAGTGATGTGATAATACCTATCAAAAATACTTTAAATAAAGCCTAGCAAGAAAAGACAAAGATGTAAATGCATACTGAATAGGAGAGCAATTTAGGAAGAAGAAACACTAAATCTAAATAATTCACCAAATCTTGGCTCACCCATATTTCTTTAATTTATTTTATTTTTTCCTAATTTACATATTAATCCCAGTTCCCTCTCTCTCTCTCTCCCTCTCTCCCTCTTTCCTTACCTCCCATGCCCCTGACCACCCTCCCATCCCACTGCCCCCAATCCACAGGGTGGTTGATGCCTCTAGGAGGAGATCAACAAAATTAGTTGAGTCATTTGGAGTAGGAACTAGGCCCTCAGCCTATTTTATAAAACAAATTCTATGAAATATCAAGACACATATCCATACCAACACAGTAATATTTCAACTTCAATACCTTAATCTCTCCTCAAGCCAGATGATCCAATCAAAAATTAGACACAATGTAATTTAATAACACCATAGGTCAAATTATCCAAATATGGATTTATAGAATATTCCATTGATATAGTATAGAAAAGATACATATTAAGATGCAAAGCAACTTTAACAAAATTAGAGAAAACTTGTAATAATCCTTCCTATTCTATCTGACCACACATAACACTAAAATAAAAATATAGCAAAGAAATTACAGAAAATATACAAACTCATGTATAGTAAGCAAAAAACTATTGAATGATAAATGGGTCAGGGAAGATATCAATAAATTCCTAGTATTAGATGAAAATGAAAAAAACAAACATGAAATAATACAGTCTATCATTAGAGAGAAATGCATATCTTTAAATGTTTGCAATAAAAAATTAGATGAACCTCAGATATACAACATATAGTTCTATATATGTTCTAGATATATAGTTCTATATCCTAAAGCTCTGGGAAAACAGGAACCATATACAAAATCGGTGAACAGGAAGACAGTTAAAATTAGGACAGAAATTAAACACACAGAAAATTCAAAAATTAGTACATAAACCAATGAAACAAAGCCTTGGTTCTTTGTTTTTCAAACCCTTAGCTTGAGTAAAAAATGGACCAAGAAAAAACTCAAACTAAAGTAGAGATTAAAAGGAAGACATTCCATCATATACCAAGGAAATGCAAAAGATTGTGAGAAGATACCTTAAAAATTTGTATTCCACTAACATGGAAATAAAAGAAATAGTTGAATTTCTAAATTAATATAATCTATAAAAAGCCACAATGACATACTTATTTCAAAACAACTTATAATAATAAATAAAACTGAAGTAGTAGTTAAAATATCTCACTTAAAAATAAACCTTTTTCAATATTGATTACAAGCAGAAGTCTATCAGATATTCAAAGACCTAATACCAAAACTTCTCAAATTATTTCCTAAAATAGAAATGTAAGCCTCTAAACTCCAAGAACCAGCATTTCCTGGATTCAAAGTTAAATAAAGAAGCAATAAAATGATACAACTGATTTCCTGAATGAACATAGATACATAAAAATATTATGAGCAAACTATATATATATATGTATATATATAACATATATTATAATATATAATAATGTATATAATATATATAACATTATATATAATATATACTATGTATATATATATATATATAAATAAATTATTTGCGAGTGAAATTAAAGAATGCTTGAAAACATCATTCACCATGATAAATTTGTTCCATTCCAGGTATATCTACTTCATCATAGGTAAATCAATAAAAGTAATTCATCATAAAATTGTCTCAAGGAGAGAAATCATAATAAGTAGTGGTATGAATAAAAATTTTCCCTTAAAACTATGTATTTGACTACAGTCAAGTAAGAAGAGGCACAATTTGGATGGCTAGAGGTTGGAAGTATGTCACAAGGGGCAGTCCTCAGGGTTTCAAATGTCCATGCCATGCCCAGAATCTTTCCATGCTGCCTGAGGATCAGAATGGAGAACTTTCAGCTACTTCTCTAGCACCATATCTGCCTGTGTCCCAGCATGTTTTCCTTCATGATAATAATTAACTAAGCCTCTGAAACTGTTAACAAGCACATAATTAAATGTTTTCTTTCATAAAATTTGCCTTGATAATGGTGTTTCCTCACAGCAATAGAAAAGTGACTAAAACCTATGGTAATCTCAATAGAGACAAAAAAGTCCTTTAAGAAAATCCACTCCCAAGTTTTATCCACTTGCCTGCAAATTTCAAGATTCCATTGTTTTTTTTTCTGCAGAGTGGTATTACATTGTGTAGATGTGCCACATCTTCTTTATCCATTCTTCAATTGAGGGGCATCTGGTCGCTTCCAGGTTCATGCTATTACAAATAATGCTCCTATAAACATAGTTGAGCATATGTCTTTGTTACATGGATTTGGATCATTTGGGTATATACCTAAGAGGGGGACTGCCGGGTCCTGTGGAGTTTCTAATTTTAGCTATTCTGGCAGGAGTAAGATGGTATCTCAAAGATGTTTTGATTTGCATTTCCCTAATAGCTAAGGATATTGAGCACTGTCTTAAGTGATTTTCAGCCTTTTTATTTCCTCTATTGAGAATTCTCTCTTCAGTTCTGTACCTCATTTTTAATAGGGTTATTTGATGTTTTGTTGACTAGTTTCTTGAGTTCTTTGTATATTTTTGTGATCAGCCCTTAGTTGGATGTAGGACTGGTGAAAATCTTTTCCCAGTCTGTGTGCTGCCGTTTGGTCTTGTCAACTGTGTCCTTTACCTTACATAAGCTTCTAAATTTGAGGAGGTCCAATTTATTAATTGTCGATCTCAGCGTCTATGCTATTAGAGTTATGATCAGGAAGCGGTCTCCTATACCAATTTGTTCAATGGTACCTCACACTTTCTCTTCTAAGAGGTTCAGTGTGGCTGGATTTATGTTCAGGACTTTGATACATTTGGACTTGAAATTTCTGCATAGTAATAGAAATATATGTCTGCTGTCTTCTACATAAAACCATCCTAAAATGAGAAACCTAGACACAAAAAGAGGAACATGGTATGTACTCGTTCATATATCGATTTTAGACCTAGAGCAAAGGATCACCAGCCTATAATTCACCCTGCCAGAGGAACTAGAATACAAAGCAGATTCTAAGAGATTCATATAAGTTCCCTCATAGAAGGAGGAAGGATAACTATCTAGAGTACATGGGGAGGGGGGCAGTGAGTGAAGAGGGAACTAGGAGAAAGAGAAGGGAAGGAGAGGAGAGCACATGGGACTAAGAAGATTGAGTCAGGGGAGAAATAGATGACAGGAGAGAGAGAGAGAGAGAGAGAGAGAGAGAGAGAGAGAGAGAGAGAGAGAGAGGGAGGGAGGGAGGGAGAGAGGGGGGGGGAGAGAATATAAGATGGAGCCGTTATAGGGTTGAAGAGTAAATGAACCTAAAGAAATGTCCAGAGACCCACAAGACTGATCCCAACTAACAATTTGAGCAACAGTGGAAAGACTACCATAAATGCCCTTTCCTGATAATGAGATAAATGACTAAATTATCCACCATCATGGAGCCCTTATCTAGGACCTGTTGGAAACAGAAGCATAATAACTTAGCATAATAACTTGTGGGTGCAGTAGTGGATCACAAAGTTTGGCCATAAACAATACGACACTAATGGTACATAAGATCCACTCTACAAGAAGAGTACCATGCCTGTTATTAAATATCTAGCTAAACTACCCAGTGCTAGTAAAATCATGATTATTGCAGAACTACTAATTTACTCATCCTATATAATTTCTAGCAACAATCTATAAACATTTGTCCTTATACTCACAGATAAAAATAGTATTCACCCTTCATCAAGGATATTTCCCTTTGAAACAGATGGGATCCCAGTACGGAAATCCACCACTGATGAAAATGCAGAGTTGTGCAGCCATACTGTTGCTAGGGCTGTGGAGACATCCAGACCCAACCGCTGAGGAGAACCATCTTGGGGTTCATGGTCCTACCATGGCTGGTGTCTGTGTTGACTTCGGGGTCTTTCATTGCCACCAAAGGTCACACAGAAATGTAGGTTTGGGACCACAACGTGAGGACTTGGTGGTATGTAGGAAGCATGTAGATGCTAGAAATATTCCCACCTGAGTGGCCATTCCTTCTACTCTGAGTCAGGATGTCATCCCAGCCCAAACTATCTGGGCCCATGGTCCAGCCTTATCTGGGTCTGTATTATAAAAACATATTCCTACACTAGTGAATTGTGTAGCATAACACTTGCCTCAACACTTTCAAAGCACTAACAGCATCATTGTTGATCCCTGAGGTAATATCATATAATATTTCTCCTTAACTTTTGTTTTGAAATAATAAAACATACGAGGATAGATATTGCGGTTCAATAAGGGTCAGGATAAACAAATAGGTCGAATAGATCTTTATTAAGGGAGAAACAACTCACAACACAGACAGATGAACACAGCAGTTAAAACTGGATGCTCCTCTCTCCATGTCCTGCCAGAAAGTGCTTTTCTCTGCCTCCTTCCGAGACTAAGCTCCACAGGTCACTTCTGCCCCTGGCTCCACCCCTCAATGGGTGTGGTCAGTGCCACAGAAGCAGACACAGTGAATATCCCACTACAGATAGGGCTCTGTTTCTTTTAATATCTAAGACTGGGTACTAGTGTTCTCAGTTTTGGAGCACAGGAACAGAAGAAAAGATAAAGAAATCATTTAAGAAAATACACACAAAACATTAATGACAACTATTTATCTCATAGATGGGGCTTTGGAGAAACAATCAAAAGAGCGCACAAAATGTGTTTTAAAATATTTGCTTAGGTTAACATTTCCTAAATGTTTTTCAAATGAAATCAAACAAATTTTATTGTTGATTCACACTGATAAATATACCTACTAACAGACAAAGCATTGTAGGATTATATTCTTGTTAGATAATTCAACTGGGTTGTCATCGTTTTCATCATATACACATTTATTCAGAATCCAGTTGTCCAAGGATATTATTTGGTCCTAAAATGCATAAATAATGGTCCTAGCCTCAAAGTAATTACTGTGCTGATTTACGTACAAAAATCACCATGGTATTTGCCAATGAACATGCTGCACTTACAGGAACTACATTGGCTTAACAGAATTTAAAAGTCAGAATAGCATAATAAGATGATTTTATTCACATGAGTATATTGTAGAAAATTGCTCATCAACCCTGATAGCTCTGTTTATGTTTTTAGTGAGCATAAAGATTTCTGTTGCTAACACAGTAAAACTTTAATCTGGATATAAAAATTTAATTCAGAGAGGAAATTTAGTGGAATAAGTGGAAAGGAAGTGAGCCAAGGATAGAAATTCAATAGGATCCCTATGGTGAGGGTAAAAGTGAATTGACATCTTGTAAACAAAAATACACGGTGATTAAACCCTCAGTTCTAACATGTCTATTTCTGTACTAGATCAGACAAAAATGACTGTTGACTGTTGCCTTTTAAATTTACTTTCTTTTGGTCTTAAGATCTACCATAAAGCAATAATTCTTACAATACTTATAACACTTCCACACTCTGTTACTTAAACATATCATGATGTTGTGCTTTTCATTATACTTATATGTGGTCATTTTTAGTATGTCTAGCAATTCAAACAAAAGCAAATACTCTCATAAATGTTATGAATCTAAAAGATATATATGTATATATAAAATACTTAACATTAATATAAATTCAAATTTGACTAAACAATTATTCACAACTTTTGAATTATGAATAACATTTAGGTTTATTTCTTATATTCAAATTATTATTTAATAATTTAATACTTTTTTGTTTACTTTTCAGATTGTATTTTAAGTATATTTCTTCTTCCCTCTCTCCCCTCAGTACCCTTCCATATAACCCACCCTGCTCTCCCTAAAACTAATGGAGTCTTGTTTATAGAACTTTCTAAAAATGTCTACATTGTGTTTTGTCAATATATAATATAGTTCTTGTCTATGTATATGCATATGGGCTACACAAATTATATACTATGCAATTATCACCTGTCACAGTATTCTTATCAGATATACATACTTGTCTAGAAACAGTACTTAGTAGACAATCTGTGTTGTTGGAAGAATTTGGATATTTGGGTAGGAATGATGTAATTGATTTAAAGTAATTCAGTACCCATATACTTACAGAGAAATGACTAGATATACTTTTGAATATTTAATTTATTTCTAATGTTATAATATGATAACATCATTTCCTCTTACCTATATTTTTAATGAAGAAATAAAACTTCATTTCTAGCTAAATTATCTGAGTGGGGTGGAATAAAAGAAAAACAAAAAGTGAAATTAGGTGCAGTCATTTTGTACAACAAAATCTTATCAGAATAAGTATGTTCTTCAGATTTGGGAAATTATGATAAAAATAAGATCATGTCAAATCTAGTTTGAATGCTTTTGAAAAATCCTGCTTCATAAAGGTGTATTTGTGAGTGTTGTGTGTGTTGAATTTTACACATAGGTGTGTACTTTATATCATCTTCTTGCATAATTGCTTATACTTAGAGGAGACCACGAGAGCTTTAAGAAATAACTATAATACATTTTCTTTCATAGTCAAATAAAAATACCAAATCCTAACATTTTGTGTTTAGGTGGCTGGTATGTAAAATGCATGTAAAACACACAAACCTAAAGCATTAAAGGTAATACCCCTCATATGAAAAAAAAGGAGATATTTGTCTTTTATTCTCTGGGTTTCATAGAATGGTTGTTTATGATTTGTATAACTTTTTAGCATGATACTTTTATTTTATTTTATTTTATTTTAAAACAATATTTTCTCATTTTAGATACCATTCCCAGTTCCCATCCCGTCCCACAAAGAATTGTTATTTCTAGTTCCATCTACTTGCCTGAAATTTTCATAAACTAATTTTTCTGAGAAGCTGAAAAATCATTAATTCTGTAAATATACCACAGTTTCATTATTCATTCATCAGTTTTGGATTACTAGGGTGTTTCTACTTCATGGCTATGATAAGTATCAATGAGCATTGATGATCACATATCTCTGTAATTGATGTAGAATTCTTTGGGTTATTTTTTAAATGAATTAAAATAACTTTATTATGTAAGTATATTTGTTTGCTTTCTCTTTTTTCCTTAAATATTTACCCCTGACATTTACATTTTTATGACATAATTCTTTATTTATTCTTTGGGTATATCATAGCACAAACCCAAATCCCTCCCACCTCCCAGTCAACTACATAGTGGTCACCCCCAAATGAACCCTACCCAAAAATTAATGAAAAGATAAATAAACAAATAACTGCCTTGCTTATCTATCTTTTCCATCTCTTCAATACTTGTGCCAGTGGCATTGGGAGCTATGGTGTGTTAAAGTTAGCTCTTTGAGTTATTTTTAAAAATGGTTTGGCTATATTTTGAGGTAGATTTCTTTTCAGTTTCTGATGAACTCCCATGATGATTTCCATAGTAGTTGTGCCAGTTAGCACTCCTCCCTGTAATAGCTAAGTATCTCCTTTCCCTACATACTCAACAGCATTTGCTGTCATTAATTTTATTAATTATATGCATTCCTTATTTTTATTTTTAAGGTCATAATTACTATATTTCCCCTTCTTTTTTCCTCACTCCATACTCTGCCAAGCATATCCCTTGTTCTCTTTCAAATTTTAGACCTTTTTATTAAACAATTTATTGTTGTTGATGATGGTAGTGGTGGTGGTGGTGTGTGTGCGTGTGCGTGTTTATGTTCATGCGTGTGAGCGTGTGTGTGTGTTTCATCTCTTGCAAAATATTTATTTAGCTCTACATACTATAATTAAAATTGGGTCCTTTTCTTGATGTCCAGGTGACTAGAAAGAGACCAATGGTAGAGGGGATCATCCAATGAAGGAGATATGAAATATAGTGCTTTGAAAAAGTATAGCAGTAATTTGAGCAGGAAGATTAAAGTGTGTAGAAGAGTAGGGTAGAAGATGGAATATAGGGAAGGCTATCTAACAGAAAAGATCATTGAAAACTTTTTGCTGAAACCCACTACTTCTATATGTTTGTGTGTGTGTGTATATGTGTGTGTGTTGTTACCACACATTGGAAGAAAACATTACCCCAGCTAGGCATCATATGTTGTTCAATACAAACTCCAGTATGAGGAATGGGTTATGTATTTTTGGTCACTGGTCAAAGGAATCCCATGGACACCCAAAATACTACGGTGTATTGTTAATGTTATGGTTATCCTCGTACCTTCACAGTATCAACCAATTGCTGTACAAACCACATACTTATGGAAAGAATTTGGAAAAAGTCTAGCTTCATCTCCCTATTAAGTAGCATTTTAGTGCTAGAAGATATTACTCACACTATCATAGGAAATAATCATCAATCTCAAAAAGCTATGTCTATAATAATCACCTAGCTGCGAGATATTTTCATTGGTGCAATAGCTACAAGATTGATTGGGAAGTGAAAGTATATTTCTTTGAATTTAAGGACCACTACATGCAATGGAATTCATATGTGGTGCTGTTAGTGAGGCCAAGAATTGGAGACTATATAGGTCATGAGCACTATAGAAACATCTACTATTATTATCTTCTAAAGGAACATAGCAATAAATGACTTCTAATGACATATTACTGTACACATAGATCAGTGTATAATAAGTGATATCATAAGTGATACACAACAGAGAGGCTTCTTCATTCAGTAGATGGTAATTAACACAGAGTCCCACAACTGGAGAGTGAGAGATTTTGTTTGGACTTCTTAGCCCCAAATAGGATATCTTTAACCTATTCCTCCCCCACCCATAGGGCTCAGAAATCTGTATGTAAATAAATAAGTGACATGACAGTTATAAAAGGCAGAGATTAAGAAAACAGCTTTTTTTTTTCAGGCCAACATGCCAGATGCACATAAGAAATCACAGGCACTGTGACTAGCACAAGCTAAAGAGAAACAAGATCTCAGCATGATGGAGATCTCACTATTGGACAATAAGCTACAGCAAATAATAGCTTCTAAGAGGGAAAATATTTTTCTTCAATGGAATAAAACTAGGTATATCAATCATACTCCAGGGCAGACTCCATCATCACAACTAGTTGGTCAACACAACACAAATTTAACTCTGATTTTCAGTGGTTTCATTTCTTTCTTTTCCTTTTGTTTAAGAAAGAGAAAGAACATGAAGTTGTGTGGGTATGGAAGTGGGGAAGATCTGAAAGCAACTGAGGGTTGGGAAAGAAATGATAAAATATTTTACATTATATTTTTAAGGATAAATACAATTTAAAAAATAAAATATGCATGTAATGATTTCAATGTAGAAGTGAGTATATTAAATGGGTGGAAGAGAAAATTCAGACCATTTTTTTTTCAAAAACTTAAGCTTTCCAAGTTACGCTCCTTAAAGATGGCCATTGTATTTTGATCACTTAAAGATCTAAGCCTCTATAAAGTTATATTGTGCCCAATAAATAATAAATATTTTTGCATAAATTGTTGCATAATTTGTCAATGTTCAACTTATTTAGGTCATAAATGATGTTACTTGTCTAATGTAGATATTTAAAACATTCTATGTCCTAGGTAAACATCTAACAGGTCACAAATAAGCAAACCATCAAAACAGTCTTCAGAAAAAAACTTGTGTTCCTTGTCATGGCTATTGTACAATTCACAGAGCAATCCCACATAGGGAAAGTGAATAAGATAGTAAAAAATGAATTATTAAATAAGCAACCATTTAATTATTAATTAATTAATTGATTGATTGATTTTATAGGCTTTTTATTTAATAAATACATAGCAAACACTTCCCATTTGTACTAGGAGAAATAGCAGACATGCAGCTGCGTAAACCTGACTGTCATAGTCTTTGTCATTTTCAACACAATCAAGTAATCTAAAAGGAGATAAATATGTAAATGAAACATGACACAAGAGAACTACTGCATTGATAAATGTGTTAACAAAAGAAATGTGAAAAGGACGTTTATGAGTAGTCACAGTAACTAGAGGAGGAAGTTTTTGAGGAAATTTCATTTAATAGTAAAGCATGAAAGTTAGTTAGAAGAAATTCCCTATTGGGATTGGATGGATTATCTGTGTCAAAAAGCTTATATACCATTAAGAAAGTGGATGGAGGTGATTTTATAGCCTTGGTTAAGAGCCATCAGTAGAGTTGAAATGCTGCCTTCAGATGGCTAATGTCTGGGTATAAACATGAAAGCACTCCTTCCTACTGTAAACTCGTTTGAGACACTGTCTCTACCCAGGTCAAGCAAATGTTAATGATTCTGCATACTGCTTATAAATAAACTTGAGAGGACATGCACAGAATAATTGCATGTGTTCTGACTACATTTATACCGTTGTTTGATTATTGTGTTTCATACATTTTTCCTAGGACAGTCCACTGGTCTTACAGTCTGACAGGAATGTAACAGTGAATGCAAGAAACCACATGGGGCAGCTCACTGGACAACTGACAGTCGGTGAGTGTTCAGAGGTAAAGTCTGTTCATTCTGTCTTACTCCATTTTAGACTCTGTGGTCAAATTGAAATACATGAAGCTATGTTCCTTCTCCGATTTGTTACTAAGTTTCAAAATGTAACATTTTTCCCTGATATATTTTCATGATATATCAAAAAAGATATAGAAAGCACATGGGGTGTCATTATATAATATATATATATATATATATGCACACCCTTTGATTTAGAACAGTAATTTTCTGATGAACAAATATATATATGTATACATAATATACATATATATAATCAAATAATTATTTACTATAATAAATGTTAGTACTTTCAGTTTCTGACAAAGGTTTTTTTAAAGATTACTTATGAAGGATTTAACATATGAAAGACAAATAGTAGCTTGTTTACTTCTCTTCTTTTCTGAAATAGGGTGTTGCATAGACTAGACTGACCTAAAACTGGCTATGTAACTGAGGGTGACACTGAATTCTTGACCTTCTTAATTCCACCTCTCAGAAGCTCTGTTTACACTATAAGCAGTGCTGGGGATTTAACCAAAGGTTTCCTGCATGGTAGGCAAACAATCTACCAACTAAGAAACATCCAATTCCCTATGCTAGGATGACTCTCTCAATCTTAATGCAGTGAAGAGAAACTTGGTTCTGCCTCAATTTAATATGCCATGCTTTGCCGACTCCTATGGAAGCCCCTACACTTTCTCAAGATAGGATGAGAGGGTAGAAAGAAGGTATTGAGAAAAATGGGAGGGCAGGAAGAAGGAGAAACTGTGTTGGTGTGAAAAAAACATTTTAAAAATTAATTTTAAAAAGATATCCTCAGTCCTAAATGATTTTACTGTATTTTCAAATAAATTTTAACTTAGCTATTGACATTTTATTGAAATAGCATGTGTAATTATTCACTCAGTTCTTATATAGAAAAATACAAATCAAAATCAGTTGTGACTATGTAAATTATATATATCTATTATGCATGCAATGCTAAAATGTTTTTATATAATATATATGTACTCTAATAAAATTACATGATACTGTCATTGTTTGACCCATGTTTATATTAGTATTATCTGCATTTCTATATTTAGATACATTATCTATAATACGTGATATACGAACAGTGTTAGAGGGTCAATTTTCAATGTTGAGGAATGAATTATCCTATTGTAGTGAGAAATTAATGTTTTCAATATTTCTGGTTGAGTTTTATAAATATAATAATCACTTGTAATAAGACATTTATAAATAAAATGACAACTGTGTCTTCTTCATTTATAGAAACATGAGTTTGATAAATCATAAGTTTTGATGAAACAAAAAGGAATATTTGTCAGTAAATACCTATTTTCATAAGTACACATTTTGTGATAAATAAAAATATATTACTTATAAAAAACTTAAAATAAATGTACTAAAAACCTGCATGAATCAAATATTTCTACACATGCATAAATTTTCCAGAATCATCAAGCCATTAATATTAATCTTAATGATAATTTGTGATTGTCTCAAAATAGTATAAGATAATCTGAAAGACTGGGCCTCAGTTGCGGATGTTTTTCAAGTCAAAATGTACTAATTTACTAATAGATAAGAGAACTTATTACAATAGAATTTTATCAGTTCAACATAGCTAAAGTGATTCTTAGTGAAGCTGTCAACAGATAAAAACACACACACTATTTGTAAAATTCATTGTCAAATAACAGTTACATAATTCCTGCCTGTAGCATGAAGCAGCTGTTTGATTACAGGGTGTGTAGACAAAACCATCTGCATTAAATTGTATGCTTCTATGCATGAAATATAAAGAATATATTTTGCTTGCATTTTAGCCATTCTTGCAAACTCTTTCAATGTAATATTAACAGCATTCAAATGAGAGAAACGAGAAAAAGAGAGGGAAAGAAACGGTGTTTAATTTTAATGAATAATCATGTAGCCAATTATTTCCGTGGTTAGAAATATATTTAAAATAGAAAAACTTAAATTAAAAGCTGGTGACTTTTTTGGTTGACTCCCATATTATTCCTTTCCTTTGTAACTGTCAATAAACAAAGAAAAGCACATTCACTATAGAGTGGGTTGTAACACATTAAAAAATCTTGTATATCCAGTTGTGCACACTTTTAATTCCAGCACCTTGGTGGTTAAGATTAGCAAATATCTGTTAGCTTGTGATCACCCCTATATACATAGTAAATCCCAGGTCAGCCAAGACTACAAGTGAAAACTTGTCTTAAATACAAACTTACATATGGATATCTAATATTTTGGTGGATTCTACAAAACAACTTCTCTCTTTTGGAGATCAGTTTTAATTTTTCCTTTTCTAAAATAGGTGTGGCACTTACTTTGAATAACCCAAAAAAATGGAAGTGGTTTTGGTGTCTTAAAATGGGAAGCATTAGTTATATGTCAAATATGTCATTATTATGGTAGTGAAATCTGTAATAATGATGACCTTTGTTACAATGTATTGCATTTCTGTGAACAATTTCAGGGTGACTTACTCACATATTTTCTTCCTGATGGTAGTTAAATGAAGCACACCATGACTGTTAACATGTGTAAACATCACCAACATATACACAATGTATTAAAATTTGAATCTTGAAAAGATAATTTTCCTTCCTTTTTAAGTTTAAAGATGAGTACATTCTCACAATACATTCAGGCAACTTTTAAAACCCTCTTTTTATCCATTTTCTTTTAAGTTCAGTTTTTTGTTTGGGGGACATGCCATTGATTGTAGTATGACACTGTTTGTTAATTTAAAATATACCTCTATTCAGCATGTATTATGAGGTAGAATTTCAGTTATTCTGCAAATATAATATCACCTAACAGCATATCAATTTCCTGTGAAAATGTACACTAAATTCCAGCAGATAATGTTTACTTTTGAGATTTTTATTTCTATAATGTATTTAAAAAGAAAAGGAAGTCTACCTCATTAGTAGCCATTTGTTTCATCATGCCCTCTAAAATGTTGTGTAAGATCTATGAACAAACCAAATCCCTATCTACCTTGGGTACTGTCTCGCTTCTTAATTAAAAGTCCACTTTTCTTCTCATTCCATGTAAAAGAGACCTATGATTTAATACAGAGATGTGACATGTGTGGTACGTTAATTCTAATACTATTTTTCTGCCTTTGAAATGGAAACCAAATTATCCCCCTCCCAATAAATGAAAATATTGAAAATATTTTTTTACATATGTATTCATGTGTACATATACTTCAAGTTTACTCAATCTAAATATTTTTAGACTTTGGGTGCAAAGCCTAATTTGACAAATGTTTCTGTGAACTTATAAATATCTATAGTTTATGTTGAAAATAGGCTATTTAATATCAGAATTTGCTTACCAAATCTACAATTCTGATTTTTCATTACAATTCTAACTTTGGATGACATACACATGAACTCAAGTTTCTTCCTCCAAATTTCTCTTCTTAGAATAAAGCTGAAAGAAAAGAATGAGATTGTTGTTGAGAAAGTCAAAGAAAGTACAACATACCAAGGTCAGACCCCTTGAAGAAAAAACAAGAACCCTCCTAACCAAGTCTCAGAATCACTTTACAGGTCAACATTTCCTATTATTTGTTCTATACTTATGTTTGTTAGCAAAACACTTAGTTTTGTATAGGAAGAAAATGTGTTTTTTGGTATGAAACTATCATATGTTAGTAGCCTGATGATATTTTGCATTACTTTCTTTCAAATAATATAGATTTAGCTAAGGGCAATTTTTTGAAGCATATTTGCTATTCCTAGAGAGCCACTGTGATATAAGCTAAAGAATAAAAGTAATTTATTTGTGTCAGTTGTAAATAAAGTAGTCTTGTAGTTTTGATATAAAATTTGTGACAGATGGTTCATTAAAGATGTATGTGTACATATATGCTATAAAAACAATTAATAAATAAAAGAATCCATGAGTTTAAAAGAGATTAAGGAGGAGTATAAAGGGGAGTTTATGGAAAGGAAAGGGAAAAGAGAAATTATGTAATTATATTATAATCTCAGAAACAAAAGAAAAAAATTGAATGTCGTGACCTCAACTAAGACTCCTAACAATGTAGAGAGGGTGCCTGAACTAGCCATCTACTGAAAATAGATTGGTGACCTCTCTAGTTGCCATCAGCCATACTCTATCCAGTAACTGATGGAACCAGAGGTCCACAGATAAGCACTGTGTTGAGCTCCTAGAGTCTAGCTGAAGAAAGGGAGGAGGAATTCTACCAGCCTGGTGGAGGGTAGATTCATGATGGGAGAACCCACAGACACTGCTGACTTCACAAGAGCTCATGGACACTGGACCAACAGTCAGGGAGTCTAATGGGTCCAACCTAGGCCCTCTGCATGTGTGTGATATGTATGACAATAGTGTACCTTGTTCTTAGTAAGGCTATTTGTTAGGAATAGAGATAACTTCCTAGCCTGCCAAGCCAGTATCTATGTGAGTAAACATAAAGATAGTTGGGCATGTAAGAACTGGAATGTCATTCTGAATATTTACTTTTAAAGTGTGCTTAGAACCACAAGCTTGTGCTTCCAATAGCTTCTTACCTTTTATTATTTTTCTTTTTAATTTTAAATTAATTTGAGAAAATGAATTCTAAAAGAATTAGCATCTGGCCACTGCTAGTGTCATTCTCAAGAATTTAGTCATGATCTGCTTTATTAATTTCCAACTAAAAAGAAGCGGCATAAAATGTTGCATTAAAAACCCTAATTTTGTCAGCTATTATCTTTGATTATTCTGTTAATATGTCCTTGAGTATCTCAATACGCCAGGTTCTAAGGTAATAATAAAAAACTAGGTAGACTTGCAAGATATCAAGATATTTTGTATTTAGTATACTTCCTTTGTCTTTCCACCCTTCCTTCCTTCCTTCCTTCCTTCCTTCCTTCCTTCCTTCCTTCTTTCTTCCTTCCATCTGTTTTTAATTCCAGTTTCCTAGTCCATGCTTTCAGTTTTAAACACCACACAGTATGAATATCATACCAGTCAGCTCCTACAGCAGAGCTGATTCTGCCTAAATCAAAGGAATAAAGATACTTTATCTTGTCTGTCCAAGCAGACTGAAGAAGTGACCAGGATACAAATTCAATCAAAACTGTTAAAATGTGTGTAACCATACAGATTTTTTACTAATCATAGTACTACAAGTATATTCATATGATTTCTACTATATATCAAGATGTTACAGAGAATAATTTCTAGTTTTAAGGTTGACAATTATTAATTTTTATCAGTTAAATTCTCTTCATGTGACTTCTAGATAATGAAGGAACCTCTACTGGCATCCATGTGCACAATACAAGTGCACACCTCCTACAACAGATGCAGAGAATAAAATACAAAGATCACACGAAGGTTTTAGAATGTTCCCTGGGATGTAGCATTGTTATGTATCCCCTAGTGATTGAAATTTTTGATAGGTCTACATATAAATAATTCTGAACACTTGGCCAAACCTCTGGGCATCCCTGGTGAACAAAATAATGCTATTTGCTAAATTGTTTCTATGTCTCTTCTCTATGACTTTAAAAATAAAAGCTTACATCGTACCTTCAGTGGGGGAAATTGTCTAATAATCATTCTTCAATATTTAATGGTCGAGCAAAAACAACATTGTCTTTTCCATGCATTGTTGGCTCTCTATTTACATGCGTACAACATTTTAAAATTAAGAACATAAAGAAAAGATAACTAAGTCAGCATCATAGATATTCTATTTTTCTTCAATTCTTGGCTCTTAAAAAAGGTTTTAATTGGAGTTTAATCCAATGAGCCCAATTAACTTTTTGTGTATCACTACTAAACATCAGCGTGATTTCTGGCTAGATAAATGAGAAAAATATAGATGAGAGTTTTATGATAAATATTTAAAAACCAATAAAGTGGCATGCAATCTTGTGTTAAAGCAATTACCACGAACACCTGGAAATCATTTAATTGACTGCAGATGGTGTAGGACAGATTAAAAAGTAGAAGGTTACATATTACTCTTACATAGTAAATTTATGGTTTTTGGTCATTGGCTTATTTTGCATATGACTTAGACATATTGTAATGGTCTTGGACAACTTAATAGGAATGAATATTTTCTGTGAAATAAGCTATGGAACTCTTAGAGAATAGACCAAAACTGAAAAGAAATCTATTCTGGTTTAATGCTATCTGTTAATTTTAAGTGATTAATGAGTTGTTGATTTTAATCATTATTGTTTAATTAACTCATTAATACTAGTTAAGTTGATATAAATTGGCTTAATATTAATTAATCATTCTGGAAAAAATATAAGTGGAAACAGATGTCTATCACATTCAAGAGCAGGATGATAGGCTTAGAAATTAAGATGCTTAATTTAACTGACTTGAAGGAAAGACACTGACCTTCAAGTTGTGAAAAGTTTTAAAAGATAATCCCAAAGAATTACATGAACACTCATGAATATTTATGTAATATGAAATTTTAACTGTATTTTGAAACTATTATTGTCTTAAAACAGAAAAAAATGGCTTCCCCAAGTATTCATTAAATGGTCATTTAAAAAAATAATAAAAGCATGAAATCGGGTCATATCATAATTTTTTTTCTGCCACAGAAGGACACACACAATTTGGTGACAGCGGTGGAGGAACTTTTAAAGCTGTGCCTCCTGTCTTTCCAGGTATACCAGGCACTTGTCTAAGATCTGTCACTGCAGGTCTGCTAGCCTATCTGTACTTAGGAGTGCTCCATGTCACTTGGTAAAGATTGTTCTGGAAGGCACTGACCTCTACTTCTCATGGTCATTGGTGAACAATTTGAGAAAATGTCAGCAGATTGTCATTCTTTCCCAGATAGAAAGCAGTCTGAAATGACCCTCTCTTCAGACAGAACATAACCTTTAATGTGTAGTCTGTGGTAATCTGTCATTCTCAAAGGAGTAAATTAACTATTTGGGAATAAGGGAAAACAGATCAAGTGACAAGTGATGCTTCCTTAAGATCTCATCATATAAGTGCCACATTTCTCCAAATTACCAGCTTTGAAGGATACCAGTACCCTTATATATGTGTAAAAGGAAACAACTAGGCTAAAGGAAATATAGTGAAAAAATTATAATGCTAAAAGACATGTCTTTAAAGAACAGTCCTAGGATTGAGTCTGGTAGTTCAAAACAAATTAATTAAAATTAATTTGAACAAATATAATCTAACTATTTCTAAATTTACAATGTTGCAAACATCACTGGCTAGACAAATAACTATTTTTTTAACTCTTACACTAGAATATGTTTTTTTTAAAGGATGATACTACCTTAAATTTTGAGATTATTTGCACTAAAATACATGTTGAAAGAATCACAAAGTTTTGTAAGGAAGAAAAAAATAGAAAAAGATAAACAAATTGCAAAAGTATACTATTTGGCTTCATATTTTAGATTTGATACTAGGCCTGATGACTACATGACAACTAGAATTGATTATTCTGAAACTTATCCACTAGGCCAATCTCTGTTTTTAATAATACTCCCTTGGTAGACCTGGTTTATCAGGAACATTTGTGTTTACACATAATTCACTAATTGAATACACAGTTTTGTGTGTGTAGCTAAATAACATTTGAAAGGATATTGCTAGTATTTTCCACATCTCTAGATAGCACTGCTAACTGTCAATCATAGGAAAGAGAAGGATAAATCTTGGGTAGTGAGTGAGACTTATTTTAGTGTAGCTGTTATCTAATTCTTCACTCTTCATTTTGCTTGTTTTTAATTTCTGTGTTTGTGTGTGTGTTTAATAAATGTATGCCACATGTGAAGCTGCCTAAGAAGCCAGAAGAAAGTTTAGAAACTCCTCCAGCTAGAGGTACAGGCAGTTGTGTGCTCTTAGGTGTGGGTTGGTTCTTCTAGAGCAACAAGCAGTCTTTACCACTGACTTATCTTTTTATCCTCTACCCCTGTTTTTATGAGTAGTTTGGGGGGATCTCCAATTCATATATTATGTATACCAAAAGAATAAATGACATTTGGAAGAGTAAAATGATCGTAGAAAGAGCAGAAAACAGAACATCTGTCTTCTTTTATTTTCTTCTTTATAATACATAGTTTACAATAATGAAACAACATATAAAGTTTTCTTCAAAATTCTCTAAGATTTCAGTTTCGTCCTCATTTGTGTGATGTCTGTGGTTCTGGGATACAAAGCCAGGATTCTGCATATGGGAATCAAGCATTCCATCATTGATCTACTAATAAACCACCCCATTTATTGACAAGCTCCTCCTCCTCCTCTACTTTTATTCTTCCTTCCCCTTCATCTTTCTTCTCCTTCTTCTCCTCCTTTTTCCTTTCTCCTCCTTCTTTTCTTTCCTCCTTTCTTCTCCTTCTTCTTTACCTAGTTCTGTGCTTAACATTCTTAGATACTTCAGATAGACCTTAGACTTGATATCCTTCCACCTCAGCTGTGAAAAAACAGGTGGGCAGGAATCACAGGCATGCATTACCTCATCAAGTGAATTAGTATGGTTTAGTTAAAATATCTCAATAAGTCTTAATTACATTGCCAAATTTTCTGCAATATAACCTATAGATGTTTTGATGGGCGCCTTAATAAAGTCAAGAATATTTAATTGTGGTTCTGCATGTTCCAATAACCTTATAAAGAAAGGAAATTTTGGGGCCTTTCATTCATGGGTTATTTGGTTCTTTCTATTTTCATATTTTCTATATGTTTTGTAAATGTTTACAAATACATTGATGTACTAATGTATAATCAGTATTCTGCCTTCTTTTATCCTACCACAAACAACTGGAACATGTTATTTAATCATAATTTGACATGGTCGAATGGCCCAGTAATCCCAGTACTTGGTAAGTGGAGACAGACAGACCACCCTAACTTATATAGTAGATTTAAGACCATCCTGATTTCCCAAAAAGGATAAATACATTTTAATATGAACCCTAATTTTTCTCTTGTTGTACTATTAGAGCAGAGCATGGTGGTACTTCTAAAACATCATTCTTCTCTTCCCATAATTGCTCTAATGGAATTCCATGTGTTACTCATCACCAGATTCACTGCACACCCGATAGCTGTTTTTAACAGATCTTAAACATATTTCAGCATCCTAAAGTTAAGGAATGAAACCTTCAGTAATATAGACTAAACAATTAACCATAATTATTCACAAAGTAAATCTTTGAGATAGCACAATCCCATTAATCACAAATATAATATTTATTGAAAATTCTATCCAACAGACTATACATAAACGTTAAGTAACCTTTGTAATAGCACTCTGAAAAATTCTGCCTACTTCCCATACATTTAAATATGTGACCCAGAAATTCTATTCCTAGAATTTTGTCCGAGCTAAATCAAACTTTGTGTTCATGAAACAAAGGTTAAATAAGTATTTACATCAGGTCTATGTAAACCTGCCCTAAATCCTGACTCAACTAAAATGTTGAAATATTCCTTAAATGAATGCAGAGTCACTGTGTGGTTCACTAACACAGTAGAGTTTGTATTTCATAATTGGCAGCAAGTGCAAATGATAGGAAACAAACAAACAGAAAACCCATTTATATTGTGTTGAATGAAACAAATCACTTGATAATTTATATATGTGGATTTTGTTTGTTTTGAGGAGGCAGGCTATTATGCTTTATCCAAGACTAGCTTGAACTCACTGAGATTTGCTGCCTCAGCCTTTGAAGTAATTGAAGCATAGGCCAAAGTCATCATGTCAAACACAGTTACATTATATAGCATTTCCCAAAAGATGCCACTCACCTGCTGAATATTGTTGCTGGTGGAAGCTGAGATTATAATAAAAGATCTACTGAAACCTCTATTAATTTCAAGGCCCTTTTCAGAATTAGAGAAAGAATTCATGGAGGACAGAAAAATAAGCAGACACCCACAGCTAAACACTAGCCAAACTCCTGGAATCCAGTTACAGAGAGGGAGGAAAGATGAGCAAAGGGGTAAAGACAAGGCTGGAGAAACACACAGAATCAGCTGACCTGAACAAGGGGAATGTCATGCACCCTAGTCTGATAGGGGGGAAACCAGCATAGGGCTGACCCAGACTCCCTGAATATGGGTGTTAGTTAGGAGGACTGGGTAGTCTATGAGGCCTCTAGTAATGGATCAGTATTTATCCCTAGTATAGGAATAAACTTTGAGAGCCCATTACACATAGAGGGATGTGGGTGTTAGGAACCCAGTTTAGTTCTTCTAGAGCAACAAGCAGTCTTAACCACTGACTTATCTTTTTTATCCTGTACTCCTGTTCTTAAGTGTAGACACATGAGGCAGTGCCTAGGCCCTTCCCAAAATAATATGACAGACTTTGAAGACTGCCTATGGAAGGCCTCACCTCCCTGGGGATCAGAAAGGGGATTGGGCTGAGGTTTGGTGGCAGGGGAAGATGGGTGGATGAGGGAACTGAGATTGACATGTAAAACAACCTTATTTCAAATATAAATAAAAATAAGAAAAAAATAAAGGGAGAGGACCCATGAGGCTAGTCCTATGGAAAAAAAAGTTGGGAAAGAGTTGTTTTATTGGATTAAAATCCTTAAGAGAAAATACAGGTGTTTCTAAGGAGACTGTTGAGGCACCTACGGTTTGGGCATTTTCTTAACATCAAATTTTAACAGAAGGGCAGATTATACATGACTTAAACTAGGTGCATAGTAGAGAATTCTATTGGAATGGAATTGTGGGTCTTCTACTACAATGGGATTCGTTCCTCTTTTCCTTATGTGGATGTGTTAGATATGTCATGGCAATTTTGGAAGGCTAATGATAATGAATTGCCATTGTAATGAAACAAAACAGTGATCATTTTTGTCAGTTATTTTAGTTCCAATAGTTGGGTAGTCTTTTTTATTTTATTTTATATGTGGTATATTTGGAATAATGCCCTATAGTTGATCAGCATCTGAGTTTTATATAATCTATGTCACCATCCCTTAAATCTGTGTTCCCATTGCTGTAATAAAATATATAATGCTGTGTAGCTTCCTTTAAAAAAAGATTAATTTAGGTCATGTTTCTAGAGTTTCAAGATCAATGTGACAACATCAGTCTGCGACTTTGGAGGCAACATGATAGGTACACCACAGAAAATGTATTTCTTGATTTGCAACATATAGCAAGACAAGAAGCCAAAAAGTGATTGAAGACTAGGTTATGTCCAAGACAAATATGTGAATTTCTTTGGAGGGGACATCCTTAATGAACTAAGTACTTCATAGTAGGCACTGCTTGGTAAGGCCTCACTACTTCAACATTACCAACTGATAAGCAATCCTCCAGCACACAACACTGAAGGGAAAGAAACACTTGCAGATCCTATCACATGGTATGGGGGTGTGGTTTATCTATAGAAAATAGCATAAGAGAACTATCTGGGTAGAAGTTACTCATAATTAGCAATGATAGAAGTATAGACCAAGAAATAAAAAATCCAACTTGCCAATCCTTAACATCAATGTACATATAACAGGATTTTATGGTAAATGGAATTTTTTAACACAGTATATTTTTCCCTACACATAACACATGAAATCATTGCCTACACTATTTTAACTTAGCCCCTAAATATCTGTACTAAGATTTTGCAGAGCTAATAGTATAATAGGAAGGCAAGCATGATAATGTCATTTATTTTTCTTAATTTAATGGAAAGACTAATTTTATTGAGAATCTCTGTAAGATCTATTATTATTAAGCTAGAAAACTCAACCTTTCTATTAATAAAAATACCTAAGTAATTACTTCTTTTGGAATATGACTCATCTAGCAGCATTAGTCATGAACTCTGGCACCATTATTAAAAAAAATAAGATGAAGAGAAAATACAGCATCATCCCAACAACTGATTTTGTAACAGAGTAGGCTTTGAGTGACTTAATGAACAAGTAATATCTACAGAGGAACAGTGCTGCTCAGTACATAGCACACATCTTCGGTAGGGGCTAGGATTTCATCACACAAACAGAATGACATGCGTTTTAAGTCTTGTGCACTAGTGGAACTTTTCACTTCATGATTTTGGACCACAGATAAACAAAAATCACAGAAAGTGAACTCACAGACCACCAGGTGTTGGTTGCTACCTACCAGTTTAAAGTATAAACTATATCCATGGGAACCATTTTCATTTAAGTATGACATATATTTACATATGTTATGTATAATTAAAATTAAATTATTATAAATTATATTGTATGAAATATAGTATATAATGTATATGTGTAATTTCATATGGGTAAAATTATATGTATTATATGTATATATTAATATATTTTATGTGTTATTTTAAATTTAAATAAAAATAAGGTAAGAAATGCAGAGGATAATATACATGTATATTTAAATACATGTATTTAAAAATAATTCAAATTTTGATAAGATTTTGGTGTACTTAAAACACCAGGGAATATATTTGGCATCCTCCACCTTTGCAGTTATAATGTATTTGACATTCACATGAATAAGCACAACTGAGTTTCTATTTCCTACAAGATCTAATACTCTTCTCTAGGTCATGGTAAAGGTAAAGACTTCTTCCAAAGTAGTAGGACAGGATATGATGCCCAGGGGTAAGAAATGCAGTTGGGGATGTTGGGCAGGCTTAAAGAGATTTACAAGCAGTGGGCCATGTCTTCCCTGGGTTCCATGAGACCACTCTGGCCTCTTATGATAAATAAAAAGATATAAATACCATATAATATGTATCTACTGCAGTTAAGTACATTCTGTTGAAAGAATTTTGATGCTTTGGAATAAGGATCATAAAAAGAAACCATGTTTAGATGTACAAGGACTCAGTGTCAAAAGTGATCATTCCTGAGATCATATAAACACTGGTTGCATTACATAGGCTGAGAAAGTAATACCTACATAGTTAGGAATATATTATAATGTAATTATATTTATATAAAATTGTGTAAACATAATTGAATGAAAAGAGGCCACATATTTGTGAGAGCAAGATGAGCATAGGAGAGTTTGGACTTAGAAACAGGAAGGGGATATTGATATAATTATACCATAATTTCAAAAATTAAAAAAAATATTATGAATGCTTATAGTGTAACTAGATAAGCATAGAAAATAATGAAGATCAATACCTTTAAAAAATAAATAAGTATCTTTAAATGGAGTGTGTTTATTGGACTGAGACAGATGTTAGGACATCACAATGTAACTCAGGAGTAGATTTGAACTATTTTGGTTAAGTTTTAAGAAAAGAATATCAAATGGCAGTAGATGTAATTTAATAATAATCATAATTTTCAATATTCTTTTTATCATTTTTCTTTGTTATGTCCTTTTTCTCTTGGCCACTTTATTATTTTTATGGTAGGTTAATACAGTCCCATTCTGGAAGATCATTAGATATTAGATGGTCTGAATTTCTGATTGTTTTTCTCTGTAGCTGACACAATGAGAGTATTAATATAAAGAAATGTTGTTATCCTGACTGGTCATTCTTAGACATGATCGGGAACCATGTGGATACAGAACATACACTTGTTGGTGCTCCTGTCTTCCAGTGCGAAGTTATGGAAGCTACAATAAAAATCTTTAAATACTTTTCTGATTCATCATCCCTGCATCCCTCTAGCCTTCGGAGTTTGGGGTCTTGCTTGTATTCCTAACATAAACTTCACACCTAAATTCTCTCAGGTGGCAATCTGATCTGCTCACAAGGAAAATACTAGAATTTATTAAAATATTAAAATTGATCATTCTTATCTTGGTATTTTCATTTTACTTACTTTATACATTTCTGGCTATATTAATATCAATCAACTGTTTTCTCAGAAAAGTCATTTATAAATAGAATAATTGGGTTGTATTGTAAGGGGTTTGTTTGTTCCATACCATATAATTTTCAGCATAAGTTCAAAAAAGATTGGACAATGTTTGGTTTGAAAAATTTTTTTTAGTTGAGCAAAAAGTCAGTTCATGTGCTAGGGATAAATCCTGGTCCTAAAGACAGTGGTCCCATAAACTTCCCAAGCCACATTACTGTCACCCATATTCAGAAAACCTAGTTCAGTCTTAAACATAAACCCCAGCTATCAATCCAGAATCAGTGAGCTCTCACTTGCTCAGGTCAGCTGTTTCTGTGAGTTTCCCCATCATGGCCTTTACCCCTTTGCTCATATTATCATTCATCCCTATCTTCAACCTGACTTCTATTGAGGGATACCTTGCTCAACCTAGATACAGTGAGGAGAGTCTTGGTCCTATATCAACAATGATGTGACAGACTTTGTTGACTCCCCATAGGAGGCCTCACTATCTCTGAGGAATGTATTGGGGTGGGGTGGGGAGAAGGTGGAGGGATTAGGAAGAGCTGTGGGAGGGGAATTGGTATGTAAAATAAAAAAGGTTGTTTTTAAAAATAAAAAAGAGAAATTCTTTTAAATCTTGAGTGGCAAGATAACTTCAATAATATGATTTTTGATGTAACTTAGAAAGAGACTATTGAATGGATGCAGTAGGAGGGTGGCTAGCACAATAAGGTGCATGTACCCTACATAGGCTTTGTTCCTTGGAAACTGTATGAGAAAGCTATGGACATGAAGGGTATAGGAGAGTGCTTTTGAGTGTGCACATGAAAGGGAATAAGCAAGACAAGACAAAGCCTTGGGAGCAAGACACAAAGCAGCCTTCTTATCTTCTTATCCTGAAAGTTATTCTTCAGCTAACCTTACAAAAAATATCTCACAAACACATTTCAGGGAATTGAAGATTGTTTACAGTAGCCTAGAAGGCAAAAAAATGACAAAACAAAAACAAAAAAAAGCAAAGCAAAACAAAAAAGCATAGGACAATGAATTCTGTAGTTTAACTACATATGCCTAAACCTCATGCTACCATTCATAAATTGAAGGATTTGGGTAAGTTTAATAACCCTTCTGTGTCTCAACTTTCTGACTATAAATTATTTAACACTTATTCTGACTTCAAGGGTATTTTGATGATGCACTGATACTACAAAGAAGTTTTTAGAATATCTAAGTGCCACAGAAGGGCTAGCTGTTACCTCATATGTGATAGTTGTTTCTCAATGGTAAAGCAGAAGAGATAGTTTTGATTATTCATTATTGTTTTAACTAACACTGAATATTGTGGATGATCAACTCACACAATGTTTAATTTTAGCATCTTATGTTTATTAGGGGTTATCATGATTTATCAGCCTCAGCAGGTGCTTCTCTGGGTCATGACTTGTGGGAGATTGCTGCTGGGCATTAAGCACAGTTAAATTACCCATAGCATCTGGCCCCATAATAAGTCACTGACAGGACATTAAGGTTTTATATTTATTCCCTTTTAGTTTTTTGACAAGCCAGTGGTTCATTAATTCTGATAAAAATATATTATTCTGGATGTGACTAGTTTGGATAAACAAAGATGAATAGAAAATTTAATGTCTCTATCAATTGAATTATCTCACATGAATATTTATTGAACATCTGAAAAGCAAATTGAATCCTGTGATACATATCTCTATTTATTATAATTATTAGTTTTTCCTCTTGATAAAGCAACTCTAATGATGGCAAATTAAATTAAAAAATCAAGAAAATCTCACATGTGCATATTGAATATACAGACATAGTATTTGGGACAATATAAGATTGATATACGTGTGGACAGATTGAGTCTAGTAAAAGATGATAAAAACCTGGAAAGACTGCATGTTTCTATTTTAAAAAAATCAATAAAAAGGAAAGATGCCCTTTTATATTACTAAGGGAATGTCCTTTTAAATTAATACAAATATTATTCTTACAATCAAAATTTAATTCTTTACAGACATTGTATACATGTTGAGTCTGTATCAGAGGTTAAACTGTAGAACAAATGCTTTATGTACAAAATGATAAACTTTGGAAATGAAGATTAATGATTTGTTTGGGCTTAAATGGAAACAGTCGAGAATGTATGCTGTGTCAGCAGAATGGAGACATATTAGTGCATTACATACACAAAAGTTAAAACTACCATGAAATTTAAAAGTCCCATAAGCAAAAGTGGTTCCATGTTGTATCACACTAACTAGCATCTAAAGGGCCACTCCAGCACTTAACCTTCTAAGTAAGGACCTCACTGAGAGCCATAAGACCTCTCAAGATCTTTATAATTGTCTTGATAATTAAATCAACAATGCATAAGATAATACCTTTTTTACTAAGTAAACACATTAGTCCATATCACTGCTATTGGATAACTTACTACAAGCTGTGAGTGTGTTTATGTACTTACCAAATATAAAATTGGCAGTAACTTGTATTCGAAAAACTGTTCTGAGAATGGAAATATCAAGCAGGATTTAAACAATGAGGGCCTATAGTAGGCATGACAGGTGGCAATCAAACAATTATTAATTTATAGCCAAGTGTCATTCATTGGTAGAAAAAGACATTAATCATTTATATATTTTTACAGCATATGAATTCCTAGTTCAGAATGTGGAATTAGAAAAAGATAAACCTATGTATTTTTTCTTTTTTTCTTTATTTTTTCCCCTTACCCTTCCTTTTACCCTCACTCCTACCCCAACCTGATACTTTCCACTTCCATCGCCAATTTTTATGTACACCAATAACACATACACATAGGACCCGATTATTGACTTGTCCTATACTTTGAGTCTATAATGACTCCATTTATTCTCCTTTTTGACTTTGATTTTTTCATATTTCTGCTTTCAATAGCTTGTTTACCTTCTCTTGTCTGAGTCCAATGTAGTCAAGGCTAGCCTTGAACTCAACCACTCCAATACTAGGATTATAATCTTTTCTCATTAAAACTACCCAGTTCCTAATACGATTATTTCAGAACTTAGGTGTCCCAAGCCAAAGGCTCATGAATATACTGTTCTCACAACCACTAGTGTTAGAAGAGCTGCACCAAATGATCCCACAAGGTTTGAACATCTATTCTTCCTTTCTTAACTTCCCACAGACCTATGTAGCTAATGTGACACTAGTCCCCTCCCTTAACTATTTATTGGACTGTCATAAATGTGCATAAAGAAAGAGCATCTTAGAGGTCTGATACAGAACTAAGAGCTCCATAATCAAGATGCAGAAGATACAAAACATGAGTAAGCTGAATCTCCAAGTCAGATTGGTGATCACTCTCTGTTTCTAATCTGGAAACCCACTTCTGATTTTCTAAGCATATATAAGGATTTCACACATTTCACATTTATCTCTTTGTCTGTAATTATTATGCTTTTAATAATATAATACCTCACTTCTTTTGTAAATATTCTTTTCATAAATATGTAATAATCCATGTTCCTGTTTCCCCAATGATCCTTCAGCTATGTTCCAGGTGTTGCTTTATGAAAGTATAAAATTATTAACTCATTATATTCTTATAAAATTACTAGAAATAGAAGTAGAGTTCTTCATGTGGACTGAAGGAAAAACTTGCACTCTGTAATTTTAAGTTTGTCAATCGTGGGTCATACAGTCTGCTATAATTTAAGAAAAGAGCAACATGAGAAAAGACCCCATACACAGGGTTCAAGGAGAGGGTTGTTTTATTAGGGAAAGGGATCAAAAAAGGGGGAAAGGGAAGGGAGGAGACCAACCTCCAGAAACAGGAGCAGCAGGAGAGAGGAGAAAGGAAAGGGCTGAGAAGAAAGAGGGTGAGAAAGAGAGAGAGGGGAACGGACAGAGGGAGAGAGGGAGGAGGGAGGTAGGGAGAGAGGGAGAGAGAGAGGGAGGGAAGAAAGGAGGAATAAAGAGAGAGAAAGAGAGAGAGGAGGATGGGGGTGTGCAGACCCTTTGAAAGGAGAACATAGTGAGTGTGCCCAGGTGGTGCTCTTAGTGGCAGCAGCTGTGGGTGCATCCTGACAGACCCTCAAGACCAGGCCAGTACAGTTGTCTGAATACTATCAAAATCTCTCCCATTGAATCACTCATTTCTTGTATATTTCAGTAATTTCAGTCTTCAAAAAATGGTCTTGAAAATATTTCATTAGCTTTATTCCTTGAGATGTTTTATAAAGGTTAGTACTATTGAAACCAGAAGATTTGAATTATCTCTGCTTAAAAAAAAAAAGCATGATCACAAAATATGCCATGGAAAAATAATTTTTAGTAAAAATATCCACTTAGGCATTTCAAAAATTTGACTATTACTTAATATCCTACAAATGAAGTTATGTCACTAAAGGAAATAAAATTCATTTCTTTTTTCCTGTTTTCTAAAATTTCAGTTATTACATGAGATATCCTCTCTTTTCTTTTGCAAAAAAAATATAAAATATCCCTCTCTATCCCTCTGACACCTATCCATGTCCTTGTATAACTTCAGTTCATCTATAGTTTAGCTATCTTTACCACTGAGGTTTATTTTAGAATTGATTTATTATTGATTTGTTAAACTTTTCATTTCATGCTGTAATGCTGTGTCTTTTGTGTCTGGTTACCTTTTTGTTTAACTTCTTATGGGAACTAAACCATTATTTTTACTATTTGACTTAATTCATTTATAGTATATTTAAATCTATCGTTATACATGGTTTTCTTAGAATTTGTGCTATATATTGCCATACATGTATTACATATTTATAAGAAGACATGTAAATATATAAAATACTCATTACACATTTATTGAATGTGTAATATATAGGTAATACATAGGTAAATATATATACACATGCATTTTATTAATATACTTTAATATCCTCAGACTTCAATATTCTCTTTCAGGTAATGTTGAAAATTTGCTTACATGTAGGAATACTTAAACTCCTCATTAATTTTAACCAACTTTATTTCATTTAAAACTATTGTGCCATAATCTAGTTACACATAGTTTTCAGACATCAAGTAATATGTATCACAAGATGTTCTCTGCCTTAGTCCACGTCTCCTATCTTTATTATTGTTCTTCCCTTCATGAGTTCCTGGCATCCTCCTAACAGTACATGCTAACTGCTTCAAAAACTTCTTTACAAAACTGTTCTTTATGGTTAGACTCAGAGTAACAGATTCCTATGTTTTGCCTTATTTGAGAGTACTCTTTCCCTGCTGTTTCCTGAAGGACAACCTAACCTCATGTAGTGTCTGCTGTTTTCTCCTCAGTTTTTTTAAGCCACTCACTCTAGACTCCATGTTTCAGATGACAAATTGGTTCACAGGGGAGCAGGTGTTTCCTGGTGGTTAATTCACTCCTTCTGTTTGGTTGGTTCCAGTGTTTTATTTATCTTGTCCAGAAATGTAATTTTTACATGTCATATTTCTTTGGATGCATTCATATTTAGTTTATTGAACATCATCTGGTTTATGACTTTCTCCAAATTTAGGAAGATTTCATCCATAATTGCTTTGAAAGCTTTTCTTTCCTTTTTATCTCTTTATAGTACTGACATAAATGCTAGGTCATTTCCATTGTCCCCACATTCCTGAAAGTCAGGACTCATTATTTAAATTACTTTTTCTCTTGTTCTGATTTATTCTATCATCATAATTTTCCGTTGCTTTTTTTATTGAAAATAGATTATTTTCTCATAAAATAGATCCTGATTATAGTTTCCCCTCCCTCAACTCTTCCAACATTATTTTGGCAGATTTTTTCTTTTGATCAGTATGTAGTGTTCTTCCCCATCTCTTTTGAGTAGTTTTGATTTGAAGTCTATTTTGTTAGATTTTAACAAGACTACACCAGCTTTTTGCATAGGTCCAGAAGCTTTAAATACCTTTTTCAAACTTTTTACCCTGAGGTAACATCTATTTTTAGTGCTGACATGTTTTTTTGTAATATGCGGGAGGAAGTCAGATTCTGGTTTAGCATCCATTCTGCCATTCTGTTTATTTTGTAAGGGAAGTAAGACTATTGATATTGAGAGACATCAATGATCAAAGACTACTGATTCTTATTATGTTGTTTTTGGTGGTGGAGGTGGTTGTAGTGGAGGTGGCATGTGTGTATGTGTGTGTGTGTGTGTGTACGTGTGTGTGTGTGTGTGTGTGTGTGTGTGTGTGTGTGTGTGTGTGAGTTTCCTATTTGTTTGGTTTTGATGGTGTGAGGTTATGTATTTTCTGTGTTTTCAAGGACATAATTAAATTCCTTAGATTAGAATTTTCCTTTTAGCTCCTCTTGTAGGACTGGATTTGTAGATAGATGTTTAAATTTATCTTTTTCATGAAATATCTTATTTTATTCTGTGATATTGATTGAAAGTCTTTCTGGGAATAGTAGTTTGGGATGACATTTGTAATCTCTTAGACACTACAGCACATCTGTCCAAGCCCTTCTGTCTCCATTGAAAAGTCAGGTGTAATTCGAACAGGTCTGCCTTTACATGCTTCTTTGTCTTTTTTACTTGCAGCTTTTAATACTGTTCTTCATTATGAATGCTTAGTTTTTTGGTTATTATGACTTTTTTTCTAGTTCAATTTGTTTGGTGTTCTTTAGACTTTTCATTCCTTTGTAGATATCTCCTTCACATTTTCTTTATTACTTCTATTTGTATTTTCAGGATTTGAACAGTTTTATTTGTTTCCTTCAACCATTTGTGTTATCTTGATTTTCTTTAAGGCATTTTTTAATTTCCTCCTACTATTTGTTATATTCATTTCCTCTGTGAAGGATCACTATTATCTTCAAACAGTTGGTTTTATGATATTTTTCTTGTGTGTCAGTTATATTCAGGAATATTTAGGGCCTGCAGTGATAGGGTAGCTAGGCTCTAAAGGAGACATCTGTCCTGAGTGTTATTGATTGTGTTCTTACATTGATATCTTGGCATCTATTTTGTGGCTGATTATAGGTCTAGTAGCTAATATTGGGGTTGTCTTTATTGGATGGTGTCTGGTTCCCTAATTTCCTTTTTCTCCCTCTAGTTTTGGAGAGTGTAATGGCTGTTTTCTGTCTATTGCTCTGCTATGCTGCTATGTTTACAGGGAGGCTGGAATCCCAATATGAATAGTGAGAAGGAGGTTAGGAGGAAATGGTCTGTGGGGCACACAGGCAATATGGACAAAGAGGAATGGAGGTTGCAGCTGGTCTTCTGTTGCAACTCTAGGTGTGAGACTGATGGCTGGGCCATGCTCAGTGAAGAGAGAGTTCAGAGAAGCCTATGAGCATGTTTTGAAATTCACTGATTCTAACTTCTGTCATCTTTATTCAACAATACAGCATGATTTTACCTTATTTCTATTCTCTTTGTACAGTTCTGATAGTTTTGATTTTCCCCATAATCTCTATTAAATTACCCTGATTATCTTTTGAGTAACTCTCTTCCAGAGAATTTGTATCGCCTATGGAAGCATTTCTGTTATCTGAATTGATATGCCTTGAATCTGATGTATCCCAACATTGGCCATAATTAATTGTATCTGGTCATTCACGTTACCACCTTCTCTGTTCTTGGTATAATGAATAATTTTCAGTTATATTCCTGACTTGATAATACAAAATTGCAATTGATTCTATTTATAACCTCTATCTAGCGAGCACATATTTTACCAAGAAATAATGTGTGGTAACAGCCAATTTCTCTTAAAGTCACATATTCCTAATTGCAGTTTGGTTTTCAGAGTTCTTGGACTATTTGTTAGTATTGGATTGTTTGGTGTTTCTGATAAGGCTCATGAATGACACCTATTAAAGTCTGTCGCCTCTGGAAAGAACAACAATCATTTCTAAAGGCTATTTAGAGCTCCCGTAGGAGAAGTTGATGAGTCTTGGCCAGCAGGGTGGAGGTTTTCCCTGCAAACTTTCCATTTACCTTTGCTTCTGAGAAAAAGTTTCAAGTAATTTCTGGTGATGTATGTAGGAAAAGGGAGATCCTGGGTGGCTTCCTAATGCTTTGGGGAGGAAAAAATACCAAGTTTTGACTGTGTTTTTCTTCTCTGTCAGATCTGGTGCAGATCATCTACTACTGTAAGAATGAGATCTGGGATATAATATTCAAGAAGTAAGAATAAATAATGCAGAAATATCTTGAATAACTATTCATCACTAACTCAGGGTAATACAGGCAGGACCCTGATTGGTTTTATCTAAGACTGATACCTAGAACTCTTGGAGAAATCACAATGTCTCACTGGATGGCAGAGAAATCATCATATATCACTCTGCTCATACTTTCTTGGTGCCTTCATTGTCTTGGTCCTGTCAAAATGCTGTCTCCTAGAAATGTGCCTAGGAACTCTATTAACAAGATATCTCACTCAAATACACTTGCTGTGAACCATCTGAGAAAGAGCAATGGGAAACATAGCTGTCACCTTGTTACTACAGAGCCTACTCCTGCATAAAGAAGGCGAAGGCGTTCCCAATGCAGGAGACAAACACTTTAAGAACTTTCTCCCACTACATCACAAAGAAAGCTGCATTTATCATTTCATGCCCCTTCAGCAACCTCGACTGACAGAATAAGCCCTGTACCAGCTGCTTGTCAAAGCCAAGGCAGAGGTCTTGTCTCCTTTTCACAGAGCTAGCAAAAAGCATACATTAGGAACTAGAAGATCATAAATAGATAACCTGTGTGCTCTTTTTGGGAACAAGGTTCACTCAGTTATGTTGTGTTGCTATTGATGGTGATAATAAATGGAACTGAGTCTTTCTCTGATTTGGATGATACTTAGAAATGCTCAAAAGAGAAAAATAATTTACTGTATATAACAATGGATTCAGGTTTAATGTTTGTCTTACCCTAATGTATTCTATAATTGGGAAAACAAAACAATTTTTTTTAAAATAAATTGTAAGTAATTGTGAAAAATATAAAGTATAAATTACATAGTGATATTCTAAGAAACATATCAGAATAGAATTATTGAAAGTCATAATAGATTAGTGTAGATGGCCTTAAGGACATAGTAATAAATTTTTCCAAATTATGTGTTGATAATTTTAAAAAATCAATTATCAGGAGCACTTTGAATGATATTTTTATACCTGAAAGACATAGCACCCATTTTACATAAGAGTAGACGGGAGAATATATTTACTAAATAAAAGTTAATGTCTTATTTTTGTAAGTTTTCATGAGATGAGATACGTTTCTTATAAATTATTATCACATATTATTTGTTTGAATGTGTGAAATTCAGGAAATATCAGAACTGACATCCTACTTACTTACTTACTGACTACATATATCCATTACAAAGACTTCTATTTTATATATCACATAAACATAAAAAGTATGTTGATAAAAATGAAGGTGTCATTAGCGATAAATGTATATTATCCCATTATTTATTCTAAACATTTTCTCTTTTATTATATATTCATCAAACCATGATGTGAACAGTCAAACAACACTATATTGCTTGGTTATTTAATTAATTATCAACCACTTTGTACATGGTGAGGAAACACTGTTCACTACCTCTGGCTAAATTCTATTGTTATACATAATACCAACATCACCAACATTGGAGGAAACACTTGGTACAAAGACAGGGGGCATTCCTATGTGATAAGCTTCCAGTCAATTATTAAATCAATTTTTAATAATTATTTTAAAGAACAAATAGCAATCTGTATGTGATTAACTGCTCCAATTTGCCTCTAATAAAAGTAACACAAATCTTCATGCTAATAAAATATGTGTGGAAATATCCAAACCCATTCTAATGTGAGAATGATTTTGATACAGTAAAGTAAAATGGCTACTTTGACTACTTGAAAAGGAGTGTGCTTTCATTGTTTATTTCCTTTGTAAGCTGCTAATGTAGCTAAGGAACATATTTTGCTTTTAGTTCATCATATTTGTTTCTCTTTTTCTTGTTTGTTATCACCCTTGTGTTTACTTTAGACATTTTCTCATTGTATGAGAGTAATTTCACTTCCACACAGAGTTCTAAATTACCACCTTTTGAATGTTCCATGCTAACAGATTTCTACTTGAAATCAATGCAATTAATGTCTTAAAAATGTGATGCACACATTTTCAATGTTAGTTAATCATGTTAATTATGTGTATTTCTTTTGAATTATCTGATATCCTTTGAAATAGGCATGGAAATTTAGTGTCTGAAACTTTCAATAGAGCTGATTGGTTGTCTGGCGAACTTCCACAATAATGGAGTGCAATAAAGGCATTTTGTTATGTTAAGCTAAACATGGTTAGTGAGAAAATACAGTGAATATGGACATTTACACTTTTGTAGTAAGTGAAACTTGATTAGATTTAATTCAGTTTCATTTTCTCTTTGTGAGGAGTAATCATTAACAGAGTGTCCCACTGTGTATAAAAGGAATTCAACATATTTCACTTTATTCAGTGTCATGAAAATCTTGTAGGGAAAAAAAAACTTTGCTCATCATCACCATCAGCTAGTTAAAACTCAATGTAGCTGCACAAATTCTACCCAAAATGCTTCTCCATCATTTGTTTTTAAACAAGCTAAATTATTCGGGGATAGAAGATCTTTTCCTGAAGCCACCTAAGTTTACAGTCTATGGACAGTGGCTTTGGTGGTAATAATTAATTAAAAAAACTATACATGCTCAGAATTATTTGTAACCAACCTACTTGAATCATCTAACTTCTGTTTAATAGTGGAATGACCATTATCCCATATACAGAAAATCATAGTTGGGATGAGGATTTTAAATAAATGGCTATTAATTAAATAAGAATTACTATTAAAATGAATAGAAAACCTCAAATATAAAAAATGTTTCACAATGTTACTCTTCTCCACACAAGTGTAACTTAAACCCAAGATGTTTAAATGCCAAATATTGTGCAATAACATTTCTTTCCTGACATATGCTATGTATACTACTTTTTTGTTTTCAAGAGAGAAAATATGGGGGCAGACCTAGCTGCTGTTGCACTGTAGAGAGGATAGTTTTAAAGACAATGATGAGCAGAACTCTTAATTATGAAGAAACTCAATCAGGGAACAGACATTTTCATCAAGGGTTATCAAATCTTGCATTCAAATTGAGAAACTATTTAAGTGAAACTTGATTGACAGTTGATTTCATACTCTGGTAGAAAAGCCAGACTGCATCTCAAACTAATATAAGACAAGAAGAAAAATAGAAAATATTAAGTATTAACATTTATAAGTAGACATCATCACCTAGACTTTGTGAAAATCATTTTTACATTCTTAATACTATAAACAGTAGTTTTTAAATTAGCCAGACAAGTGACTCAGTTTAGACAATCTCTCCTAGTTATGTTACAAAGTTATAGGTAAAATTTTAGCTTTATGAGCCTATGGCCAAGGGACACACACCATGCTGAATAGTTTGCTTGTCTCACTGGGAAAAGAAAACTACTAGTCCTGTTCCCATATTACCCACCATCTCCAAAACTATGAGATTCAAATTTGGAAAGACATATACATAAAAGAATTGTCTATGTAAAAGGAATAGGGATGGAGAAAATTGCTTGTTTCTAGAACCAAAATGTCTTTTCTATTCTGAACGTGTGATTGTGGATTAATGTTCCTATCAGTTACAGGATACCTGAGGACCACATCCACAAATGATAGCTGGTCATATGAAATGAAAACATGAAAATACATAGAAAACAAACATGGTTCCAACTAAAGTTTCATATTTAGCCACCTTTCAATAAAAGTCACACTGTGAGCTCTTTTCAAATCCAACAAAATATGACTGTAACAATATAATACTTTATTACTTTCTACAAACTTTGAGACCCTCCAAAATTTTTTTAAATATTTTTAAGAATAATTTTATGTGGCATTTTTCCAAATGTAATTTTGTTTAGTAATATTTACATATTTATGCATATTTTAATTCAGCAAGCTATGAAAGTATCAAATGACTGGCTCATGGTGAAATATGTACATATTTCTCAAAATTAAAGTTTTCTGTACACATAGAGCTAAGTGATACAAATTTTAATTTCTATATTATACTATACAAAAGTATAAACAGTAAAATTTGCTAAAGCCAAGAAATGTGCTTTAATTTGCTTTCTGTTCCTTTGATAAATACTATGCACAAAAGCAATTTGGAGGAAAAATGATTTCATCTTAAATTTCCAAGTAAGAGTCACTGAAGGAAGTCAAAACAGGAACTTGGGGCAGAACCTGTAGGCAGGAATTAAAGAACATGGAGAAAAGCTGCTTACTGGATTGCTTCCTCTGATTTGCTCAGCTTGCTTTCTTATATTACCCAGAACCACCTGCCCAGGAATGGCAGCACCCACAGTAACCTTGGCCCTCCCCTTTCAAGAAAATACACACATAGTCACATGCTCTGGCCAATCTTAGGGAAGAAATGTCTCAATTCAGTGTCCCTTCTCCCTGATAACTCCAGTTTGTGTCAAGTTGCAAAAAGATAACCAGCACAAAATGACTATGAAATGTTAGTGATTAATTAGAAAATGGTAGAATGGAGGAAACATTAAATTAGGAAACAAGAAAATGGTTTTATAACATCTATAGTTAGATAAAGAATTTTGACCTGCTTTCTTGACCTGTCTGAAGCTCAAATTATTTCCCTATAAAATAGAAGAAAATATCATAAGAGGTTACTATGAGCAAAATTGGATGGTTTATTTCTTAGTAGAAATATCATCCTAGATTTCAAATGTTTATAGATGAAATGTATAATATCAGTTGAGACAAACATGCAATTTTTAAACAAATAACACAGCTAAGAAAAAAATTATTTAAATTTACCACCCAATTCTTCTACAATAAGGCAATATTTAAAACTGACAAATTTGGTTTTAAGATGAATGGGAACTTAAATTAAAAACACAGACCACAAACAAACAAAAAAATCCTCTTTAATACAATAAGCATACTAGCTCATTAAGGAATAAATATTCTTCTTTAAACTGAACCATAGGCTAATCTTGGCTTAGTGAACTTGAATAACATAATAATAGACAATAATTTAGAATTTTTGCCAGAGTGTAGAGATAAATGATAGATAGGTAAATAATAGATAGGTAAATGATAATAATAGAAAATAGATGCATAAATTATAGGACATTGGAAGTAGATGGCAGACAGGTGATAGATTAAAATTTAGTAAAAGATGATAGAAGATAGATGATTAATAAATTGTGGTAGATAGATGATAAGTAGAGCTATATATATAGATAGACAGGTGGATGGTAGATACACAGATTACAGATAGGTGATAAATAGATACATACATACATACATAGATGATAGATAAATACATACATAGCTGACAAATGATAGCTACATAGACAGATAGATAGGTAAATAATAAAAATATTAAGAGATTTTTCTTTCCAGGTAAAGGGAGGGGGATAAAAACTCACATAATCATGTGTATGCAAACTTGAGAGGCTAACATATGTTGAGTATGGCTAAGACCACATCCAAAAACTGAGAACAAGATACCCAATAGTACAACTTTGACTCTAGCTCAAAAGATTTGAAAACTTAAGGTCCCACCGGTGTAGGTCATATAATCCAAAATTAAAAACCCTTACCTACTGAGGAGAAGGGTGTTATAGCTCTATGAGAACAGAAGAGAGTATTCCTTTCCCTACCTCTTTGTTTCTTCTGAATCGGAGATGCCAGCATACAATAATGTCACATGATATATATATATATATATATATATATATATATATTTTATTTTACACATGTTTCTTACTTCATCTCAAATCTCCTCTAGAAGCACCTACACAAGAATTATCCCAATTAAAATATCACCCCTATTGTGTCTTTTATCTATTTAAATTGACAATTATTCACAAGGCTAGATAGCACCACAGAGAAAACAACATTTATACCATAATTTGTGCAGGAAGGATCAGCATCAGTGTTAACAGACAGATGGGAAGAATTAAAATGCATCATGTGTAGGCACGGGCTTTGCATTAATATATCTTTCAAATAAAATAAGGAAAAAGTTATTACTCTATACCCTGAATATTAGTGGATTGTACATAAAATAAAGTCATTAGTGTTAACTAATATAAAACAAGCTAGTTTTATAAAAAGTCAATGAGTCTAAAGAGCAAAATAATCTAACTAAAAGTACCAGCTACAGCAGAACGAATAGGGGATGACAATGTAGGTGTACTTTTCCAGTCCTGACCACCTGTTCCCAACTACCTGACAAAGAGGGTTAATATTACTTTCAAACTCTTGACCATTACTCGAAACTCTAAAATTAACCCATATTTCTTATCTGTGTTTGACCACATGGCTCATGGCTTATTACCTTGTTTTCTATAAGTCCTGCTTCCTTGGTTGCTGACTGATGCCTCTCATACTCCACCCTGCCTACTGCCTGACTCCTCTGTGTCAGGCTGTCTAAACTCTACTCCCTGCCCAGCAACTGGACTGTAAGCTTTATATTAACCAATGAAAGCATTACACAGTGACTCTGTACAGAAGGATTATTTCACAGCATACCTATTACACCTCCTCCTCCAGTACACTGTGTTCACATGTCCTAATACTGAACAGAAATAATTTCAAGTCCCCAGATTGCAAAGTTAGTGATCAGTGTGGAAACACTTCATTGCCATTCTCTGCCTCAATCTTCACTTCAACACAACTCCTCCTTAATTTCTTTGTGCTTCAGGGAACTTTCTAATCCATCCTGTTACAAATACTGATTCTGTTGTAACTACCTGGTGCCTTATCCGCAACTCTCTCTAAGCTGTAAAGACCTTTGATGGTAAAATCCATGTCTCAATTGAGGAAATCTTCCTAGTACTCATTCCAATGACCTTTGCCTGTATTCAATGTTAGATGACTATTCTTATGGCAACTTGAATGTACCATGAAGAATGTAAGTTAAATTTGGGCATTCTGGAGTGCAGCAATGGAATATCTGATCAAAGTCTCCCATCATTAAAGCAACTTTAATATATCATTATTCAGAGGATCCATGAAAATATGTGAAAATTCATATAGGGCAGCTTCCTTACAATTGATTCTAAAGACGTTATATATAATGTGCATACAAACCAAAGATATCCTTGTTGGAGAATATGAATCTTGTAAATTATCTATTGAAAATCAAGAGAAATTTATTACTATTAGAAATGTAAAACACTTTATATTAACCCAAAATAAGTGATCATGCCATTAGTTGTCCCAATAAAATTACTTATTCATGAATATGAATAAACAAATCTCTAGCTCCCTTCTGATATTACAGCACACATCCAAATTTTGTTAAATGATGTGTATTTAATATATCTTTACAGATTTAACTTTAATAAAATGTCAAAGAGGCACAAATTATCACCTGCAAATACTAAGACTAAAATAAAAGTGTTTCTAGTATTTTTAAATGTGTCAAGGTAGATTTTCCTAGGAATGAGAAAGATGAATTTGCACATCTAGAAGTGAAATTTAATATAAACCACTTCACTAGATTAATACAACAAAATGCAGGTGGGCCCATAAATCATAAAATGCCTTCAAAGGAGACATTAGATAGAAAAACTTTAATCAAGCACTGCATTTATTCTCACATCAGTGCAGCTTTATAATACAAGAACAGCTTTTATCAAGGAGAGGTATTAAAGATTCTCTGCAAATGACCCTTGTTCACATTTTTCTTTGGGGAAAGTCAGGAAATAATTAGTCAGGATTGACACATTAACAATCCACAGCAGATCCAGCATATTTCCACACAACTAGTGTCTTAAATCAACACAAAATTATTATTCAATCCTTGGAAGCAAGAGACTCAGTAGTTTCTACTAGTCTAACATCAAAGTGTGGGCAGGGCAATGAACCTTTTAGAACACCATAGGAACAAATATGTTTCCTGTTTTTTTAAGAGATATCTCTAATTTATTGGTTAGGTCTCATTATATTCCCAGCAGCAATTATCAATGGTTGGTTATCAGAATCTGTTTTATATTCCCACCTCTAAACTGACTCTTTGAAGTCTCTTAAGTAGTCCATGGATCCTTGTTCTTACATTGAGATCAATCTTCTACCTAGACTAAGCTTGGACATTCAGAAATTCTAACAAAAGCTTATAGGATGATTTTCATTCTTCAGAGGACTCGGTTAACAATTATTTTAAGTAATATCTCACTTGTCATTGACCTGTTATGTTAATATCTCCATTCATACTTCTTGACTTTAAAGCCAATAAAAGTCAGCTTTCATAAAGCTAGAATTAATCATCTTACTATTATTTGTGGTTTGCTAAAAGCATAGGTCAAATACCCACTACTGTAACCAAGGTATAAACTTACATATATGAACCACAATTAATAAAAAAATGCCATAATTTTGAAAGAGAACAAGGAGGAGTAGAAGAAAGGAAAGAAATGGAATGGGAAATGATGTAATTATATTATAATCTCAAAAATAATTAATAAAAATAAAGCTTCAATCTCCTTTGTAGTCAAAACATCCGTCCTCCCCCTGAATTCCCTCAGTTCTCTGATCCCATAGGTTTTTTAGTTAAAGAACATGATATATCATTGTACAGGGTATAGTTTCAGTTTGTTTATTTAATTTAGAGCATTTGCATTCATTGGCATTGTTGCACTGGTCAGCAATTTTATTCCTTTATTCCTTTTTACTGCTGAGGATATTTGTTCCTTGGTTGTATCATAGTTTGTTCCTGTGTTAGCAGTTAAAGGAGACTTAGCTCATTTCCACATTTTACAATAGTTTTGATCTGTATTAAAACTACCACAAGCTTATGGATTCATATTCTACTTGATGAAGACCCAAATGGGTCTATGAGCCCAAATGGGAGACCTGTTTTGCCAGGAGCATACAGTGTTTATTGCCTGGTAGATGAACATTTGCACTCATTCTGTCTCCACAGAAGAATAAAGCCATTATATTTTTAAAATGTCTGCTAGTCTAGCAAAAATGTAATAGTTTTAATTTGTATCACCTTAATGAGTGATTATATTGATTCAGTTTTTATACTATAGTGTTCTGCTTGGTGATCATGTTAATGAGATGTCTGTGTGATAATTTGAGGAGTTTTATTTATTTGTAGCTTCTTTGAAATTGTAGAATTTTCAGATATTTTTACATATTTTGAATCTCTGTGTTCAAATGTGTGTTGTTTTCTCCTCTTTTATGCAACATCTGCTTATTTCTTTAGGGACATTTTTGTCTTGAAAACATTAAATTCATAATTATTTAAATTAATAGAATTTTATATCATTATAAAAATATGATTGACTCATGCAAAGTCTCTAAATTTTTCTTGTATATCCTGCTCAAAAGTTTAGTTTATAAGCCATTGACTTAATTACTGTCATCGATTTCAATGCACACTATTCCTCATCTATCAGAAAACATTTGACTCTGTGACAAAAATAATATTGACTTTAAAGACAAAGAAAATTTCTTTAATATATTGGTTATTTATTTTATACATACTTCAAAGTCTTCATTCCTAAACTATTATTTGTGAGTCTACATAATGATAAATGAAATGTGTATGTTTTCCCACATAAATGTCATGGTAGTTTTGTACATTTTAAATATTTTAAATACTCCTAAAGAATTTCCTCAGTTTTCCCAAACATTTTGCTATGATTTGATTAAGAAAGCAATGAATACAGAGTTCCCTTTTGAAAATTTGGTTTCTAATGACATTAATTCTTTCTATATATGAGTGCATAAATCACTCCTCTAATTCCAGTCCCCATTGACTTCTTTCTTTTTAAAATACTTTTGATGATTTCAGACATGAATATAGATGAGTATAATGTATTCAGATTATATCAACTCCCCATTCTTCACTGTGAACACTTCCTAAACATCCAACCCAACATTTTCCTCTCCCATTCTCCCTCCTCTTCCTGCCTCATTCCTCTTTCTCATCCTTCTCCCCTTTTCTGAGATTACCTAATCATGAAGTGGAGCATTGGCAACCCACCATAGGCCATAGTACTTCCCAAAAAATGCTCCCCACACAGGGCTGTCTGCTGCTAATATTGCTTCTTCTAGAGAAGGGCTTGTAAGCCCCATCCCTCTCCACTTTTCTGCAGTGTTGAATGGGATTTGTCTTGTCTGCTTTCTTTATTTGAACTTTCTAATGCGCAGAACTTGACTCTATGCAGAATTAAAACTAGGTATTTATTATAGTAATACCACAAATAATAATGAATTGAATTAAAACTGAACAAAATGTCAGTTAATTCATTAATTGCATTTAAATTTTGTTCATTACTTTGTATCTTGAGAATTAGCTCTAAATTTTCCTGAAGTAGATAACTATATCTTCTGCACAGGTGCTATTACTCCATCTTTCCAAGTTGTACATTGCTTATTTTTATCCTTCTGCTATTCCAAATTTTGCTATTTAACAGGAGGAATAACAAAAGTCTTGCTTTTCGTTATTGGATTTAGGCCGAAAACATTGGGGCTTTATCTGCTTTTGGAACTTAAATAAATAAGGTAGAGGAAGTCACTTTCCACTGCCAGTTTAGCAAAGCTTCTATAATTAATGGAACATTAGTTTTGACAATGTTCTTCTAAGTACTGAGATTATTGGATGTTATTTCTTATTATTCTGTTGTAGTGTATATGGATTGATTTCTAAATACTGAGAAAACCAGTCTTGAAGTTATAGAGCAAGATTTTTATGGATTATAATTTCATAAATATGTTTCAACCCCTCATAACTTCAGGAATTATGGTGTTGTTTTAATATGAAATGATGTCTTGTGGTGATATGTCCTTATATGGTAGCTTTCTGGTTTTTGTAGCAAAGAGTATTTGCTTCAATTTGCTGCATACTAAATTGTGACATAATCTCCCCACTTTCATTTTCAGGATTAGTTACCATTGAACTCATTTATTTTGTTGTTGTTGTTAGCCAAAATGTAAAGGTATACACAATAAAAGAAAATTTTATGTAGATTGATTACTACATAAGGAAATCATTTGGATCTTGAATTTTTCTTAGGGAAATTTTCAATGGCTTCATGTAATATATTTACCAAATGCTAAAGTTTACTCTTTAAAATATTTACTTTAATAATTTTTAAGTGAACTAATAGTTGAACTAGAACACCTCAATCTACTGTCAAGCAACATTTATTACTACATGTACCTGTCCATTAGCCATTTCCATTTCCCCATGGCGTTTTGAATCAATCAAACATCTTTGAGCTGCATCACTGCTACAATATAAGCCAATATTTTAGTAGTTTGTTTTAAAATACTATTGATGAATGTCTTTATCACATGATTCTGTGGTGATAATTTTGTTTATGATCTAACAAATTAATCTTGCCTTAATATCAGAGTGCAAAGCTAGCCACACTAGTTAGCTACAGAGGCCAGGCAGTGGGGGCACACACCTTTAATCCCAGCAGCCACACTAGTGAGCCATAGAGGCTGGGTGGTGGTGGTGCATACCTTTAACATCAGCACGACAGAGGGCTATAAAACGGGTGGAGACCAGAGTCAATCAATCTGCAGTCATACTGGGGACAAAATTGCCACCGTGCTTTGGTCTGAACCTTGGTAGAGGTAAGAACTCTCTAGTGGCTTGGCTGCTTTGCTTTTCTTATCTTCTGCTTGAACCCCAAAAATCTGTCTATGAGTTTTTATTAATTGTGCTACATGATTCTTCACTCAACAGGTAATGAAAATGCGAAAGATTTTCTTTACAATGTCACGAGGCCTTTCGGTGGGCAAATTTTTATGTATCACTTAACCTTTTATTTCTCTTTGGTAGATAAATAGGTGTTGGACTGTGTAGCTATGTAGTTAATTTTTTTAGAGTTTTTATATTTCATTAGTAGGCTAGATGCACAAGCCATGACTGCGTGAGGATATGAGGACATATTGTAGAGTCAGTTTCCCCTTAACGTATGATCTGCAGATCAAATCCAGCCTGCCAGTGTTGTGAGCCATCTCCCAGACCCAAATATTTTTATTTGAAATCACTGCCACAGTTTTCAAAGTAGCTGGAAATAATGCATTTTAAATGTCTCCACAAATTTTTCAACACATGTTATTTTCTCTTTGGGAACAGGTGTGTAAGTAATCCTTGCTTCTGGATTGAATTTCCATTTAGCTATGAGTATTGGGGAATCTGCATGTGGGTTTATTAAATATCATTTACATGGTGAAAAACAATCTATTTGGAGATGATCTCCTTCTTAAATTGGGTTGTTTGTCTTCTAAATGAGTCCATAAAACTCTGTGGAAAGGACTCTAAACAAAAATCCACTTCTTTCATGAATACAGAATCATGTACCTTTTCTCTTTGAAACAACCATAGCACTCTGTGTCTTCCAAGAAAAACTTTCTTGGAAGTTTTTAGACCACTGAACTGTATTTATAAGCCTGTGTGGGTCGCATCCTGAGAAACCCTTCATAATTTACCAGAATGTAGGTTAAAACAATCCATTTTATCACTAATCCAACAAAGTATATAGCTGAGTCACAGTACACTGTACAGTACTAGGCACTGTGGTTCAGTGTCCCCACCCATTATTGCCAGAGCATGATGTACTGCACACACCATTCAGCCTTTTTCCTGAATGTCTACTGTCTTCACATGTTTTAAAGTCTCGAGCTCATGCCAAACCATCAAGAGGTCATCTGAATCTCAACTTCTTTACTTCTAGGTGGTTAAACAGAGTGTGTGTGTGTGGTGAAACATGAAGCAACAGCAAAAGGTTTCTGCAATACCACAGTCAACCACAATAATGAATTCAAAATTCAAAATCAAACACATAATGAAGCCCAGGGGTTTCTACATGCACTTGCCCTCCTTGTAATGCCCAAGTTCACTTCACCCTTAGTTCTGAACACATCAAATGTTTTGTCTTGTTCTTTGTGATATAACATTCAATGCCAACAGGCAGTCTCTAAAATTCCTTACTTTAGATGACAGACTGCTGCATGTTATTGATTGACATGATTTTATAGCACATATAAAGTTTACTTCTTTGCTTTAATAATTAAAAATAAAGTAATTTATTATTTTCTTCTGTATTTACTTAGCATATGAGCATTAAATTATTTATTCTCTGACTGTCTCATCTGAAAATGACTTAATTATGTGCATCTATCTGTCTGTGTTTATGCAAATGAACATGCATATATGTTGTGCCTACTCAAGTTGGTGTGCTGACATCGGAAGTGTCAGACATCTCTTCCCCATAGTTTTCTACCCCAAGTCAGGGTCTTACTGAACCTGAAGCTCATAAATATCTTCTCTGGCTGTCAGAAAGCCCCATGCATCCTCTAGCCTTTGTCCAGATCCCCACTCCTCAGCTCCCAGGACTGGGACTGCAGATGGATACCACCATGCTGACCCTTTATCAAAAATGGTGGTGATTCCACCCAAGTATTTATGCTTATACATTTAGTCCTTTACCCATTACTTTGTGTCTCCAAGCTATTAGAAATGCTAGATTTCTAAAATTGCTATTTGTGTTTTGAGTTTTGTGTTTTGCTATATGGAATATCGACTGGAGTTTACAGTTGAGTTCCTTCACAGGCAAATCAGTTGTTGTGAATGTAGTTGTGGAGCTGTCCTGTCACATCCAGAAAACACTATTATTTTCCAGTTCTTGCCAGAAAACAGGCTTTTACAGTTTTTCAGCTTCCATTTCTTTGTCCCTTGAGCCTTGATGTGTTATAGACATTCTATTTTAACATAGATTTAAACAGGGAGTTAGCAGACAGGAAGGCACTCAAAAAAAATAAAAAAAAAAAAAAAAAAGGATAAAGCATACCCACAGGCAAAGAAGCTATACCCTTTATTGCCTTTACAATGGTTATATATGTAATTTTGGTGGTTGCTCATGTTATCTTCTAAGGGTGGCTAGAGAATTTTAAATGATATAAATATATATATATATATATATATACATATGTATATATGTATATGTAACAGAAGTACAGCAGATGAGATAAAAATCCTATTTAACACAGATGAACGGAATTTTAAGAAATGCATGGTAAATACCAGTTAACGGTCTGAGAGGTTGCTGGAAAATACTAACAGAAATGAATAAGGTGATACTCAAGGTTGCATATGCTGATTTATTGCTGATTTAATATTATTATTTCACATCCTTGCTATATGTGCTGGCTAGTTTTATGTCAATTTACCATAAGCTAGAGTCATCAGAGAGAGAGAGAGAGTAACCTTAATTGAATGAATGCTCCCATAAAATAGGGCTGTATGGAATCCTGTGGGCGTTTTCTTAGTGACTGATGTGTCAGGACCCATCCCATTGTGCATGCATAGAACCATCACTAGGCTAGTTGGTAATCATGGGTTCTACAAAAAAGCAGGGTGAACAAGCCATGGAAATCCAGCCAAAAAACATTCTTCCACGGCCTGTGCATCAGTTTCTTCCTCCAGTCCTCTATCCTATTTGAGTTCCTCCCCTGACTTCCTTCAGTTATATGGACATATAAACCAAGAAACCCTTTCCTCTCCTAGTTGTTTTTGGCCATGGTGAATCATCATGGCAATCATAACACTAACAAAAACACTGTATTAAGACATATTACTTTACGTAGGTAAGACTCACAAAAATTGTGCTAGAATTTCATATTTTCAGCCACCAAGAGTCTGGATTTCTTTCCCTTCCCGTGTCCACATAATTTCCCATCTTTAAATCATGAGCTAGCAGTGAAGTTAATTGAAAATAGATTGAGTTCTCTGTCTCCCACCCTTGAAGCACCTTAGACAAAGCAATGGTATTGGTAATTGTTGAACCATCATTTCCTATTTCCTTTAGCTTTGCTAGAGATCATCCTAAATATGGTATCAAAGTCTCATGTACTGTGAGGTTTAGTTTTGTTCATTTTTCACATATACTCAGAAGGTTTCCTTCATCCATAAGGTAGAAATCTGTACTAATAGTGTAGCCTAATAGCTTGTTTGGGACTCAGAGGTATTGGTTCATTTTGTTTTGGTAATTCAGTGTCTTTCACGTCAAAGTATCATATATTTCATGTTTTTATATTATTTTAAATGAGAGTAAAACTGAATCATCAAATGCCATTTGGCCAGAAGAAAAACATTTCTTTATAAAGTAGATTATAATTTCTTGTTATTCCTAGCCATGTTCACATAGTCTTGAGCAGTTTAGTAATGAATAGCTAATACATATGAGAATTTTGCTCTTGATTTTTTTCTATAATATCTTATTAATTCAGTCTATATGGACTTTCAGTGGAAGTATTAAAATATTAACTGAAGTCTTTATCAGTTAATGAAAGTGATTCAAAATTTGTAATTTTTAAAAAAGTTCTTATAATAGATCACTTTAACAATTTGTCCCATGATAAAATAGAATCATTCAGACAAATGCATTTTAAATAATTTATTTCAATATGGTCATATTTTGGATCATTATGTCAGCATTTCTCCTTATACTTTCTGAAATGACATTTTATTCTTAAATTCATATAACTTACATGCCCACCAAAAAAAGTTACATATATTATCAAATATATTCATCTAGAATATTTGTTTTCAAAGCATATTTCCCTGCAAGTGAAAAGTTTTCTTGACCCAGCCTTTAGTTAAAGAAAACATGACCCACAACATCCAAGACATTGGAGTTCTAGTTGTATTCATGTATCTCCAATTTTCCAACATTATGTGAAAGTGTAATTATCATTGATAACTCTGTATTCATCAAAAGTGACAGATAACAATACAGGCTGTTCAAGATAGAAATTTCCTTATTACACTGCATATAGTTACAACTTACCAGGATGAATTTATGCAGATGTAAACTAAACATACATTGAAATAGATAAAAAGTAGATTCTGAGACATAAGAAAACTTTATTAGACATAAAAATATTAGATTTAAAGACATAGATATGGATTCCTGTAAAATGAGATTGCTTTTTAAGGAAATCATGAATAAGAGCATAAAAATCGTCATATGGGGTACATGAAGATGATTATAAAGCAGGGCATTGTTTACAGAGAAGGGATGCTTTTTAGTTATTTTTATCTGTGTTTCAAATGCAAAACTTTACTAAGAATGGATATAGTAATTTACTAAACACAATATAATACTACAGATTATAATACTGTGAAAAATCACCCTCTAAGAATTTTCCAAGGTAATGTTTGTTGTACTCTGTCAAAATTCTTTTAACATGGACTATCATTTAAAATTTCATTTTTTAAGTTGCTACCTAATGGTATTTTTCAAAAGTGACAGAAATTTTGTATCACAATCTATTATATTAAATGGGATATGGGTCAGGAAACTTTCTTTTCTGTTACCTTTTCTCTAATTCCATTATAGATAGAAAAGTCAAAAATATTTTCAGTTAAAGAGCAAGGCTGTGTGATGATAGAGAAAGCTAAAATAAATAAAATCAAAAGTTTGCAAAATAACAATAAAATAAATGTATAGAATTGAACTTTGAATACTTTGAAGTTTATCATGGGATCAAACTTAATCTCCAAACTAAAACCACTTGTGTAATGTTACAGGTAGACATCATTATTTGTTAGTTGAATATTACAATTCCCACACTATTGTTTTAGTGATATAGATACAAGTCTGAGACAGTGCAGGACTGCACAGCTCAAAATTACACATGTATCTTACAGCCAGGTGCACAATGACTTGTACATAAACTGATGTTATGATTACTACTCCAAATGAGGTGCTGTTTATGACAACCTAGAAAAAAACAGATCTGATGTGGAATGCCTATGGTCACAAACTTAGGAGGATGAGGCAGGAGAATTAAAAAGCTTAAGAATAGATTTTTAAAAACTTGAAATGTACATGTTTAAAACAAGCTATATAAATAATCTCTAGTCATTAGCTAAACAAAATCAGAAAAGTGACATTTCAGCCCTGTCAGAATAGTTAATGTCAAAAGGATCAAAGTTCAAAATATTGGTATAGATAGTGTAGAGAAAAAAAAAACTTGAATAATATAGGTAGAAATATAATAGAGTAATGCTAGTATGCAATGCTGTAGATGAGCTACTAAAAATGGAATAGCAATATTATGCATCTATCATTATGATACATATATGATTCATATATACATCACATATCTACTTTTTTGTTCATTAGAACAATTTTTCACAATATCCAAATACTGCCAGTTTATGAAGTATGATAATATATATACATATATGTATGTATATATATGTAATATTTATACACTATATAATGTTCTTGTATGATCATATAAATCTATGTGTGTATGTGTATGCATGCAATAGAATACTATTCAATAATTAAAAAGAAAGAAATTACATGATTTAACTGATTTAACTTAGCATGGATTGATCTGGAGGACAGTATTTTAGATGTTTACTGTTAAGCCAAGTGCAGGAAAACAAAAACCATTTATTCTTACTTACAATTTTAATATAATATGTAATATAATAAAAAAATCATCTTGGAAAACAAAAATGAGATGATGGTTACCAGCGACAGGATGTGGTGGGGAAGCAAGAGATTTTGGCTTAAGTCCCAAGTAACTACACATGATATAGACACTTCGAGGAGATAGGGTACTAGACAGGAAGATTGAGCTGAAGTAGAGCCTGATCCATATACAGAGACCCTAGCTCAGAGCTCTTACACAGACGCAAGCATGTACACACATCACACCACACCACACCACACCTCACAGAAAGTATCAAGTGTAAAATAGAAATAAAGTTGAATATTAAATGTCATTTTTGTTGTTGTTGTTTGTTGCTTAGATTTTTGAGACAGGGTTTTTCTGTTTAACCTTTGCTGTCCTGAAACTCCCTCTATAGACCAGGCTGGCCTCAAACTCAGAGATCCACCTCACAGAGATCTCTACCTCCTGAGTGCTGGGATTAGAGGCATGTACCACCAATACTTGGATCAAATAATAAATGTTAAAAAACAGAAAGTGTGTTTCTTGGGAGTCTATCAAATGCAGGCTGCCTCTCCATTCATTTATGACTCAGGCATGAAGGGAAATGACATACAGAAATATGGAAGAGAGCAGAGACTCTGAGGGAGAGAAAGGCCCAACCCTCAGCACCTGCTGGGTGAGCAGTGCTGACTGGCGAAGATGCTAATTTGTTCCAGGACAAAGGCCCAGCATACACAGCTATGGCTTTGTTACACCAATCCACATGTTGCTTTGCAGGCTAGAGGAACAAAAGAAATCTCTTACTCACATTTGAACTGTTGAAGGGGGGATTATAACACATTTTTGGACTGTGATTTTTATTTTTAGAAATTGTTTTTTGTGTGTGTTTAAAACTTCCAGAGAAAGGATAAGGCTTCTTGAGGTATGGTGTCCTGCTGTGCTTGCTCTCTCCAAGCTGCCATTAAGCCAAAACAAAAGCTGTGAGCACAAGTGCTTGAGAGAAGGCTTGTTGATAAGAAAGTGATTTCTTTACAGATCCAGGTCTTTGTCTCATGAAACCACCTTTTCCTTTTCCTTCACCTTTTCCTTTTTATGGAACCAGAGAATGATGCTTTGTTGTAGTTTTGATGCTGTCAGGAGATTCTTGTCCACTTTTTTTTATTTTTATATCTGTGTGTAAGAAATTCTGTTTGTTGTTTACTGTGGAATTAGTATTATATTTTGAAGTAAGCAAAGAATTTGTGTTTCTTGAAAAACTATTACCTTGTAAATTAAAACTATTCTTTACCTCAGTTAACTTAAAGTAATGAATCAATAGATCTATAAAAAGATGCTTTATTTAAAACAATAAAATAAAATAGCCTTCTACTCTACTACCCACTGACCATATGGGTAGACACCAGTAAGGGATCAGTACCTGCCGAAGTAGAGATTTCAAATTGAAAGCTACATAGCAACCAGATAGGATACTTATGGCCTTCTCATGCTTGCATTTCACCCATAAACCATCAAGAAAATCCAGATTCAAGGGGGGAAGTTCCAGAAATTTTGAATATGCAGCAATTGTGTGGATGGAGTGCCCAGAAATTCATTTTATAATTTTGAGATGGCTTCATTTTATATCTGAAATAAATGAGTAGAAATAAATATATTTTATAATTTATCACATTTTTTCAAGTTTTCTGATCATCTTCAATTATTTACATCCACTGAGCATCAAAGTTGGCTTTAAGGCTAGGTAGACAGCACACAACTGAGGAGACTTTTGTTTCCTATTAAAGGTGTGTGCATTTAACTACACTATTATATTTCCACACATACCTGGGTGAACAGAAGACATAAGTTGTCATGGGTTCTAAAACTTTGAAAGTACAGTATTAAATAATAAAACAATATGAATATGTAGAAAAAACTGAGAAGTTCAATTATATTAGAAGTCCTTTTCTATGAATCTGTAAAAGATATATGGATATATTTGAACAAAGAGGAAGTGAAAGTAATAAAAATAAAATAAACTACAATTAACAACCAGGAAACTAAAAACATGTAAATACATTTTTGTAAGTTGTTTTAATATAAAGTTAAATTGTTTCCATAGTTACTCAGGTTTTCAACAGCATCAATTGTCCCTAGATATTTACATAAACAGCTTTATGACACATATCATCTCTTACCCCTGGCCTAAGGACTGGAGGAGAAGGATTTCAATGCTTTACAATTATTTTCTGAACATTCTGATGTATTAAAAATAATTGCAAGCTATTAATTCTGAGACATATAAGAATATTATGATACTTATTATTGTAGGGGAGAGGAAAAGCTTAATATTTTAATTTACAAGCCTATAAATTATGCACAATTTGCAAAACAAAACCAAGAAATCATTTCATACATAAGAGAAAAACTGCAGGCTGATATATTGTTCTAAGAAAAATAATTAATTGTTTTACATTTTATTAGAGATTTTTTCCAACATTTTTCACTAATAAATAGAAATAAACGTATAGTTTGTGTAGCTACCTCCCTGAGCTTTGTAACAGTTGGACTGTTGGAAGAAAAGTTGGCCTAGTGAAATGTTTAATTAAAAATACCTTTCACCCTGTATAAATTTATAAACAGTTTCTTCATTAAATTCTTAAATATTCCTTTCTCAGCAGGTTCTTTCCTAGGCATCAGAAGTAATTATGTATTAATGGACACAGTTTTGAATTCTATTTAATTATACTAAAACCGCCCTTTTAATATTCAAGCAGTAAAATCTGTTTCCTTCTAAAAACGTTTAGGTGAGAAGGTGTTTTTGGAGAGTACTGGCTCTTCAATAAATGGTGTTGTAAAAAGCAAATATCCACAGGACACTTACACCTTAAACTTTCTTTAAACCATATGCAAAACTCAAAAGCACAACACTGAAAATATGCATCAATGGGGAAAGAAACTAAATATACCACTAGAGTCATGCACCTTTTTTTTTGGTGTTTATTTTTTGACATTTTGTTTGTTAAGTGTTTTGTTTTGAGTCATGTTCTTACTTGGTTGTCCAAATTTAATTGAGCTTGATCTGCAGCTGGGAGAGGACTTGGGTTTGCCATCTTCCTAACTTAAGTTCCCATGGAGAAGATATTAATGCTCTGTACCACCAGGCCCAAATAAAAGCTCCATCATTTCTGACATAACTTATACTTAACTGGACAAACTTCTTTCCTATCACATTTGTTAGCTAGGAAAAAATAATAAAAAACCAGAATCTAAAAGGGAGGTAACAGGGATATGCAAGTGGAAATGTGTTAGAAGGGAAAAGAAAGAGGAATTGAATGAGTATATAATGCTCTATCTTCATTGGCAACAGGATGGATCGTGCACCTATGAAACAAAACTGTGGACATGCCTATGAGGAAATCTGGAGATTGGGTTAGTTAGTCAGGAGACCAAACTTAATTGTAAGCAGCAATTTTCCATGGATTTGGAATTTGGAATACAAAGGAGAAAGCAAAGTGAATATCTGCATTTATCTCTCTTTTCTTACTGGCTTTAGATACATTGTGTCCAGTTATATCATACTCCTATCTGCATGACTTCCCCCACCACAATGCACATTACCTGTCAACTGTGAGCATAAATAAACCCTTTTGTAAGGTACTCTGCCTTTACAGCCAGAAAAGTAGCGAAAACAGAGTGATCAAATATAATCAAAGCACATTTCATACAGAATTATCACACAGAGAAACCTTTTATTCCACACAATCAACATATGCCAATATTTTATTTCAATTTGGGAGGGCTAAAAATGATTTCAGATGACGTTTTCAGCATCTGTTCCTCTGATTGGCCACAGTAATCAAAGCACCTATAAAGCACTTAAAATCAGCTGGATGGTTGTATTTTATCATGAGCTAATTCATCCATTTTAATGGAAAGGTTTTAACCCAAATATCCTACCGCATCATTTATCTAGAGAGCAAAGAAGCCACGGTACCTCTTTGGGAACCATAAATAATACTTTTCAAAGGCAAGAAATGTTAGAATTCATAGAACCATCAGTAAATGCATTCACAGTAACACATCACAATTAATGATTACCTCTAAAAGACAGTTTATTATCACTTAGCTGACAGAATAACAATGTCTTATGATTTCTTAAATTGTTTACCTTGAAGGTTATTCTTGTTTAATATTAAGTTCACTTGTTTCAACACTAAACGTCAAGTTTACAGGCTAAATGAATTTCAGAGAGAAGACAGGAAAGTTTATAATCATTTAGATAAATGGCAATATAAATTGTAATGTTAAACACTAAAATCCCTAAAATATTAGTAAGCATATATCAGAGTCTCCATTAAAACATTTAAATTGAAGTGTAAAGACAATGTGAGTCATTATATAGAAAAGAGAACAATGCTTTGGTGACTTTTTCAAGAAAACATTTTTCTAACAGGAATGGTTTCTATGCAAGTATTTTTTATTAGACAAAGAAAATTCATGCCTTACAAATGATTGTATTTATGCAATAGATTGTCAAAATTAATTTCAAAAGTTAAGAAGAATAATTTTATAATTTGGTATTGTGTTTATAATGTATTGATGCCACAAGATTTCATAATTACTTACATATATCTGCAATGTATACTACCACGGCTAACTTAATTTTATTGCATATAATTTGCATGACATACGCATTAAAATATAAGAAAATGTGTATACCACATAAGGTTTTAAGAATGTTTGAGATATAATATTGATATATCCTCTTATATCGACAATTGTTATTTAGAAAAGAAGAAGCAAATGCATGTAAAAACAAAGTATTAAAACACTATATGTATACATATGCATCTAAATGTGTGTGTGCATGTGTGTGTGTATGTATGTATCTCCAAGTCCTGCAGTAAGTTGATGAAGAGAGAAAAGTCTGATGTATTAGTAATTTTCTTCTTTATAAAAGCAGAAAGTCAAGTCACTGACAGTGAAGAAAATTATTTCTACATTATTGAGATATGGTTTGCCACTCTTAGCATACCTTCGTAACTTCTACAAATGATATATAAACATATTTACTCGTTGTCAATAAATACAAAAGATAAAATCAAGAAAGAGAGAGGGTATCCATCTTTTTTATTTTTCTTTTTTCTCTTACAGAAGCATGAACAAACTCACTGGCAAGACACCTTCTTTCACTAGTTAAGTGTTCAGTGCTTCTTGTCTTCCCTAACACTGGCTGTGTTTCCCTGCATAACACATTCCCACAGCTTGCTTCTGATCTCTCCTTAAAGACAATAAATCAACTTGAACTAAAATAGAACATGAAAAGTATTTAAAGGGTAATACCTTGCCTACAAACTTTGTGTTGTAGGGGATTTACAAATGCTAGACAACACTCATCCATGACTCTAGTTCCAGTTGATGTATACTGATAATTGTTAGCATTAAAAAAAAGGTAAAAAGGTAGAGTTTTGGGTTATGTGATCTACAAAGAAAAAGAATGCTTTGCATGCATTAATAGGTTGATTCCCTTAGGAAAAATGCTGCTTCAAAGTTATTTTAATCTACTTTTCATAAACAATATGACCACTCCTCCCCTGGGTATCACACTAGAACACACAGCACTGGAATCCTTATTGAAGGCCAGAGTGAAATTAGAGACCCCAGGAAAGACACTGCCCACTGCCTGCTAAACTCCTATAAGTCTGTCCAACAACCCCAAACTGTGCCCCCTCTCCTGAACTCCATATCCTGGCCAACTACTTTGGAATAAGATTTTAGCTTTACCAGAGACCAGGCTGGTCCTAGGAACCCCAGATAACACACTTCCACCAACCCACTTTAAGCAGGTCCAACAACCCCAGACTGCACCCCCAGTGCCCAGACTATAGGCATCCTGATCTACAACTTCAGAAGAAGATTTCTGATTTACCAGAGTCCAGGCCATATCTAGAGAACACTGGCCTACAACTTCAGAAGCAGACCTCAGTTACACCAGAGCACAGGCTGGATCTAGACACCTCAGCCCAGGCAGCAATACTGGAGACTGAACTGGTCCTAGGGACCCCAGAGGTCAGATCAGAACTAAGGATCTTCCCCTCCCTTAGGCTCCATATCTTAGTCTACAACATCAGAAAAAGACTTGGGCTTTACCAGAGGCCAGGCCAGATTTTGGAATTCTGAGCCTCATAAACCAGAGGAAACACCATACCTGAATTGAGAACACACTAGTCACCAGAAACATTGGCCATGTAAGCCAGAAGATCAGAGAGAAAAGGGAAAACAAGGAACAAAATACCCATCCAACCAAGACAAAAGCAAGGTTCAACACCTAGACCTATAATCATTCCAAATGCAGATGTGTAAATGCCAGTGTAAGAACACAATCAATAACAGAAAGGCAACCTGGCATCACCAGAGTGCAGCTAACCTACAGTAGCAAGACCTAAACAAGCCAGCTTAGTAAAAGCACAAGAAAACAGCTGTAAAATGCCCTTTGAAGATGATAAAAATCCTTAAAGATATATGAAAAAAAAAACTCCAAGAAGTTGAAGAAAAGACAAACAGAAATGAGAAGAAATCAATAAATACCTGAAAGAAAGCCTAGAAAAAGCAAATAGATGAAGAAAACTGTGTAAGATCTGAAAATGGAAATAGAAGCAATTAAGAAAACATAAATTGGAATCCTAGATATAGAAAATCTAGGTAAGTGAACACGAACTACAGATGCAAACATCACCAGCAGAATACAAGAATAGGAAAAGAGAATCACAGGCATTGAAGACATGACATAAGAAATAGATTGATCACTTTAAAAAGAAAAGTTAAATCTAAAAATTACATAACACAAAACATCCAGGCAATCTGAGACTATGAAAAGACCAAACATAATATTAGGAACAGAAGAAGATAGCCAGCTCAAAAATGCAGAGAATATATTTAACAGAAGAAAAATTTCCCAACCCTAAAAAGGGCGTGCCTATAAAGGTACAAGAAGCACACAGAACAACAAATTGATTGGATCAGAAATAAAATCCCCATTGCCGCATAATAATCTAAACACTAAAAATACAGAACAAAGAATGAATATTAAAAGCATCAAGCGAAAAAAGCCAAGTAACATATAAGGGCAGACCTGTTAGAATCACACCTGACTTTTCAACAGAGAAGCTAAAATCCAGAATGGCCTGGACTTGGTATAATGCTATACCAAGTATAATTGTCAGTCATCATGGTTAGTATTTAAGCATTTGTACTGGCCTGTCTTTGGAGTTCTGCTGCCAATAAGTGCACCACCTGTGCCTATTCATTATGTTCCTGTTAAAAGGGTCCTACCCACCTCCTCTCTCTCTCTCTCTCTCTCTCTCTCTCTCTCTCTCTCTCTCTCTCTCTCTCTCTCTCTCTCTCTCTCTTTCTCTCTCTTCCTACCCCCTTCTCCCATTCTCTCCCTCTCTTCCTGCCTCCTCCCTCTCCCTCCCTCTCTCTGCCTCTCTTTTTTTCTCTCATGCTTCTCCTGTCCCTGGTGGCCTGTCTTTCCCCTGTGCTTTCTCTTTTTTATGGTCCTCCCCCTACCTTCCAAAAATAACCTCTGCTTGAACTCTGCCACATGGTATCTTTCTCTCTCGAGCCACTTTTATTGAATTACAATGATCATGGCTGGGGAAAGCAATATATTTCATGACAAAGTCACATTTAAATATCTGTCCACAATTCCAATCTCAGAATGACAGAAGTCCTAAATGAAAACTCCAACCCCAGGAAGTTAACTATACCCACAAAAACACAGGCAAGTTTCAACAGATATGACAAAATAATATAATCCCCTTTTTCTTATCAGATCAGTATGGATTATAGGGGTATTTCATCAATAGAAACAACAGAAAGCCTACAAACTCAAGGAAAATGAACAACTCTCTATTGAGTTGGGTCAAGAAAGAAATAAAGATAGAAATTAAAGCCTTCCTGGAATTCAATGAAAATGGATGCCCAACATATGCAAACTTATGGGACACACTGAAAGCGGTGTTAAGAGAAAGGTTCATTAACACTGAGGGCCTCAATGAAGAATTTGGAGAGATCTTAAAGTAGCAGCTTGTCAGCAAACCTTTTAAAAGCTTTAGAACTAAAAGAAGCAGATATACCTAAGGGCAGGAAATAATCAAATGTAAAGCTGATATCAATAAAATAGAAACAAGAAGAATAATACAAAAAAAAACAATGAAACAAAGAGTTGGCTCTTCAAGGAAATCAACAAAATGGATAAACCCTTATACGAACTAACTAAAAGACAGAGAGAGAATATATAAATCAACAAAATAAGAAAAGAAAAGGAGGCGAAAACAACAAACTCAAAGGACATACAGATAATCATCAGTTCAGACTTCAAAACCCTGTACTCCACAAAACTGGAAAATCTAAAAGAAGTAGACAAATTTCTTGATCAATACCACTTACCAAAGTTAAATCAAGGGCATATAAACAATTTAAAAGTCCTATAATCACTAAGGAAAAATATGCAGCCATAAAAAAAAAAAGTTCAGGGCATGACAGCTTTAAAAACAAAACTTTACTCCTCCCTCTCTGCATCTGAATTTTAGTTTGGCTCAGTGTATAGCTGTGGGTGTCTGTCTCTGTTTCCATCAGCTACAAGATGAGATCTCTATGATGGTAGATAAGTTAGTCATCAATCTCATTATCAGGGATGGGCATTTAAAGACCTAGTCCCTACTCCAAATGACTTGACAGATTTTATTAATCCCTCCTGGAAGGTATCACCCTCCCTGTGAAGTGGGGGATGGGGAGGATAGGATGGGAGAGTAGTTGGGGGCTGGAGGGGTGGGGGGAGATACATGGGAGGTAGGGAGGGAAGGAGAGGGAACTGGGATCGATATGTAAAATAAGAAAAATAATAATAAAAAAAAAATAAAAACAGGACTTTACCAGACTTGCAAAGAAGAGTTAATATCAATACTCTTTAAATTATTCGACAAAGTAGAATCAGAAGGAACTCTGCCATGCCAGGCCATAGTCACCCTGTTACCTCAATCCTAAGCAGATTCAACAAAGAAAGAGAACTACAAACCAGTTTCACTCATGATTGTTGTAAAAAATCATGGCAAACAAAACCCATGAACACATCAAAAAGATCATCCAAATTAACAAAGCAGGCTTCATTCCAGAGATTCAGGATTGGTTCAACATAAGAAAATCTGCCAATGAAATCCATCATTCATCATATAAGAAAACTGAAAGCAAAAAAAAAAAAAATAAAATAAATAAAAATAAAACCTTGATCATCTCCTCATCTCCTTAGAGGCTGAAAAGTCATTGACACAATGTTACTCTTCGTGGTAACAGTCTCCAAGAACGTCTAGGCTTTGGAAAAAGATACTGAAGAAGGTACCAGAAAGCAGAAAGATCTCCCATTTTCTTGGGTAGGTGGAATTAACATAGTAAAAATGGCCACCTAACCAAAAGCAATCTACATATTCACTGCAATTTTCTTTAAAACCCAAAAGCAATTCCTTACAGAAAGAACAATACTCATATTCATATGGAAAAACAAAATACCTAGGACAGCAAAAACAATCCTGCACAATTCCAGGCTAGGTGAGCAGTTACATAGAGGGTTCTGGGAACTCAAAGGCAACAGTGTCACCTAAAAATAGTGCCTCAGTATGAGTGTGAGATCATGAAATCTCAATCCTTACACACCTGTCAATTCTGCAGGCAGTTCTACTACAGTCTCATTAACCAGCAATCCTTTGCTGTCTCATCACCTTTGGGTCAGGGATGGTGAATCTTGGGACTTTCTTTTCCTTGAGGTATCTGAGCTTCTAAGTCCCATTATCACCCTGATTCCAAAGAACCTAGTCCTTTCCCCCCAGGTGTCAATTTTTCCATTCAGAGGCTATAACTGTAACACTCTATCCACTCTTCCGACTTACAAAATTTAAATTATTTATTTGGTGAGGGTTTCATATATGAGTACTGTATTCATATCATTCTCTGCCTCTCTCTTTTCTTTTATAATTCCTTTCATGTCCCGCACCACCTCTTCTCAAACTTAGAGCCTCTTAGTCTTTAATTATTACAGATGTACACGTACATACTTAAGTGTATAATAAACAAACTGCTGAGTTCATACCGTGTTGCCCATATGTATATGTATTTATGTCTGGATCTTGTGCTTTTACATTTTTTCTGCTTTCCTTTTTTCATGAGACTTGGAAGAGATATAAAAGGTTTATTATTCTCTTCTGTGTACAGCTGAGAAGGCAGTCACTGTGCTATGGCGAGAATCACATAATCTTAGCACTTTGTTAAATTGTTAGTCACAGCAGCACCCGTTGCCCACTCAAAATAAGAAGCAGAAAAAGAAAAGTTGCCCTCCATCATAGGCTGTGAGTGTAAACGCTAACGTGTAGGAGGCAATTTCACAGGCACATGATATCCATTTAACAAAACAGTAGCATTTGTTTCTCCACTGGTGAGTCTGTCCTTCCTGCCTAGGGGCCTATGCCCTGGCTTTCAGTTGCATACATGTGATCTTTCCTGTGGTGTGAATGTTAAATCCAATCACAAAACAGTTGGCTGTAATCATAATGAATGTGTCACAACTGAATTAACAGGCACATCATGTCGATTATGTTGATAGCAGAGTATGCAGAGTCTGTGACCCAGAAGGATGGACAGTGACTGTTTTTTTGTTTGTTTGCTTGTTTAGGTTTTTGGTGTTTGTTCCCTGAAAACCTGTTTAGTTCCTTCTGGCTTTACGTGTACCAGCCACAGGGAGATATTCTAGATCTTTCTGTTTGATTTCTCCAGATCTAGAGCTAAAGTACGCTGTGTCTTTAATAATGGAGACTTCATGCATAGGAGCAGCAGTAAGACAATAATTACTCTTCCCTCTTTTCCTCCCTCCTTTCTCCTTTTCTCTTTTCATCACTCCTTACTTCATTCCTTCCTACCCCCTCTCTCCTCTCCTGCCTTCCTTTGTATCTTCTTTCTTTTTTTCTCTCTTACTTTCCTTTGTTTTTTGTCTTTGGCTGAGGACAGGGTAATGTGTATCCAATCAGGGTCATCTTGAAATCTCTAAGCGGCTGGTGATGACTGTGAGAGAAAAATATTCTTGGTGTAATTGAAAATTAAAAGAATAGTAAAAGTGAAACAGTCTTCACACCAATTCTACAAAACTAAAATTCCAGCTTAGAAGGAAGTCAGAAACAGGTAGTATAAGAACTGGCAGGAGAGAACTGGAACATCCCTACCTTTTTTGACTTCTTGGCAAGTACAAAATAAAGCTCTTCCCAGCATATATCCCACCCCAAATTCCCTAAACAAATCTTTACCAAGTGTATATCCCAGGGCTTGAGACTGCTCCTCATTCTCATCCTGTGCTCAGTAATGTATTAGACTACCTGTAAATTTTCAGTCCCTGGGGTTTTGAGAGAAGCAGGTACCAGTTGCCTGCTAGGAAAGAGAGGAGGCAATGTCTCCCACTGATTTCTGATGCTTTGAAGTTAGAAATAGTTTTTCTAAAATTGTTCTGAAAACTGTCCACAACAATTTATTTCTTATAATGACTTTAAGCTCCTGATACTTCTGCTTCAATATCCATACGGTCCTTGGTCCTTCTGTTTCCAAATCCAATCCTGGGATTACACATATGAAACTCATACCCAGCCTTGCAATAGTTTTTAGTACATATGTGCCCTGTGAAGTAATACATGCCTAGTACTGAGATTTTCACCCAGCAACCCTGTGACTCCTGACAGTGCCTTTTTCTACCTGTGTTATTCAAACTAAGAATGTTTGAGGCTCTGATTAAATATGCAATCTCCCACACAGAGAGACATACACAGAGAGACAAAGGAGACAGATACACAACAAATTAACACAGAAAATACACACACACACACACACACACACACACACACACACACATACAATGCATAGATAGAGGCAGAAGAGACAGAGAGACAAAGATACATACAAGAAATTAAAAGTATAATTAGCACAAGAAATAAAAGTATGTTAAATATGTTGATGTACTACATAAGCATTTGAAAAGCACAAACCATATATATTATCAAATTGAAAGATGAGAATGAAAATAAAAAGAAAACTAATTTCACCAGAAGTTAGAATGTTAATTCATTAAGTTTAAATGAATAGATTTAAAAATATTAATGAACCTAAAATAGATGATCTACATCTGAGCTATCAATCATAAAAAAAATATACATTTGAAAAGTGGCTATAAGTTTTTCTGCAGACTAAACTTTTGTCGGGGACAAGCATGGAGAGACATGTGCTTAAAGGAAAGTGACAAAAAGGACTTCAGCAATGTTGGTAGTAGCAGCTGTTTTTTCAGTAGTTGCTACACAACTTTATTTTGCATCCTTTTTAGTTAACATCTTAATGTTTATCTACTTTTATTCTATGTGTATGAATGTTATGCTGCCATGTAAATGTGCCCATGGAAGCCAGAAAATGACACAGAATCCTCCGTAACTGGAGTTACAGATTATTGTTAGTAATCAAATAACAGTCCTCTTGCAAAAGCATCAAGTATCCTTAGAAACCCAACTCTCAAGACCACTTAGTTGATTTATCTAAACAAAAATGGAAAGCAAGAGGCATTTCAGACATTTCAGTAAGAATTATAGGTAAGGAAGTGGAAGTGATACAAATAATAACATTCATCACAACTAAGAAATATGCATTTGTGGGGGAGAAATAACTGTGTACAAACTTAGTTTAGAGTAGGTTTGATGCGTTTCACCAGGGAGAGAAAGCTAAGGACTAAGGTACCCCTAAATTTGAGTGTTCCCAACACTATATCACTTTCAGGTAGTCTAAGGGGAGCTGTGGTCTTAATCCACTGGTCAGTGGTTGAGATAAACATAACTCTCATGGGATTGCAGGACAATGGCCAATACCAAAGAATTCAGAATCAGGAGAGAAGGATCCTCCAGCCTGGTTTGAGGTTGCTCTCCTTCATTCTCCTCATTCTCTAACATATCTTCGCCCATCAGAGACGTTCCTAGGATATATTCCACATGTAAGTCTTTAATGTCACTTGTATTACAAAACAAAATAAAGTCTAACATATAATTATAAATGTGTTTTTGAGCATTTATTGCTGTTGTATGTTCAGAAAAGTTTTAGGATAGATGATGGAATATTTTCTTTAAATCGTGCTAAATGTTATACAGAGAATCCCTGTCTCAAAAAATAAAAGAATAAAAGTAAAAGAAATAAAATAATAAAAAAGCCACATAAAGAAGGAAAGCACAAAAAGAGTCTGGATACTGTATGGTATTGTATTGTCTTTGTATTGTTTGACTGCTTTGACTGCTAAGGAAATAGCAACAACTATTAAAAGAAATGCTGCTGGATTAATTCAATTTATATATTTTAAAAATGCTTTGATTCAAAATATAAGCCTAAGGACAGGTTACTGGGAAAAAGAATTTCTACTTTTGTTTCCACAGAAAATAAAAAGCTGTGGATTCCTTCCAGATTAACATGGTTTGATCAAGACAGACACCCTCAAACAGTGTTCCAGGTGATCAACATTAAAAACAGCTGGGACAAGGCAGCCTTGCAGACCACTACCACAGGATTTCTGTGTCTTCTTAGGATCCCCATGACAGTGCCCCCTACCAGCAGGAAGCAATTTGGAAAGAATGATGCCCAAATTTACACCCTCCTGGTCCCAGAGCCGTGCTAGCCCCAAATAACACACAGAGATGCTGTATTAGATATAATGCTGTTGGCCAGTTACTTGTTCCTTATCAGCAATCCCATTTCTATGAATCTAAGTATTTCCACATGGTCTCATTTTACCTGAAAGAGGCTGGCGTTCTGTTCTCTCCAGACTCTACATTCTGACTCCTCCTTCCTGCTTCCTCTTTCCTCCTAGTCTCCTAGCCCCTCCTGTCTTGCTTTCCTATTGGCCAACAGTGCTTTATTCATTAACCAATACAAGAAACATATTTACAGAATGGCATCTACCATCAGCCATGTGGTATTTTGCCGCTTATGATGAGTCAAGAAATCTCCATTAAAGGAGCTGCACAAGTTTCTGCTTGTTTCTAGCAAAACAGAGTCCAGCCAAGAAAAAATGCTGTTATTAAGAAGCCTTGTTTTAAAATCCCTTTTATAGAATATTTTTGTGCTTTTGTTAAGTTTTAAGTGAAAGTTCCTAGTAGCCAGGTTGCAGGTACCATTTTGTAATGAGTTGTTTTTCCACCAAATTGGTCCCATAGCAACTCCAGTCCCAAATAACACACAGAGGTGCTGTATTAGATATAAAGTTGTTGGCCTGTTACTAGTTATTTATCAGCTAGCTCTGTCTTAAAATGGGACACTCTTTCCTTAGCTGCAACTTCCTCATGGCAGCTGGCTGTTGTTCAGCTCCTCCCACTTATTCTTGGCATGGATATCCATAGTATTAGTCAGGGCAGGCTTGTACTTGGAAACCCTGAGCAGCTCCATGGAGCACTAGTCACAGGGCTTGAAGCAACACACATTCTCATCATGTTGCACCTAAATTTGGTGTGTTAGCTGAAGCTCTCCGTGTTGGCTTGCTGACATTCATCTTCATCATCTTTGATGTTCTGCAAAGCCATGGCTGCTGGTCTCCAACAGTGGCTGTGACAATTTTAAGACAGTTCATCATTTTCTTCTACTCAGACAATGCCAAGATAGTAGTCCATTATTTTTCTTTCTATTTAATGTAATTGTGCCTTTGGACAACTGTACTTTGAAACAAAAATGCAAACAAATGATAAACAACCAAAAACAAGTTGAAATATACTAAGTTCAGTATCTCAGTGTAGAATATATTAGCGTTAAACATGATAGTCCCAATCACTGATTATGTCTCCAATTATAGCTTTACTTTTTTCATATTTGCAGAAAAGAAGAGCATGTATGTAAATATAATGCAAGATAAATATATTCCTATATAAAACATTTATTTACTATCAAGTCATTGCTATTATCTTGCAATTTTGCCATTTATAATTATGTTAATATAATGAATAAAGTGTACTCTGAAGAATTAATTTCATATCTGTTTTTCAATTGGGTGATTTTTCATGCATTAATTTATGACTTAGATGCATCTCATCTATTCTGCATGCATAAATATTGTGCAATTTGCTTATTTGACTTTGCTCATTTAAAGTTAAGAAATTAAAATTTCAACCCTCTTTGCCAGAGCCAGACACTACACTACTGAAGTTTCTAATAGATTATTTTTAAAAATTTATTTGTAATAGCTTTTGTGACATGCAATATATTTTAATATTTATATAACATATTCTGAATAATGTCATTAACCAGTATACCTAGAAAATTCTTGCTAATCTTTGGATGCATATAATGTTTTGTAATTTTTTATATTTGTAATTTCATATATTTGTAATTATCTAGTGCATATCCATGCCATCAAATATAACTTGAGAATCAATTTAGCTCAGCAACTGAATGTATTTGAAGATGGTAATATAGCATGAATATTAAAGCATTATGTGTAGATGTTTATAAAATCTTTTCAGATCATTGAGGCTCAAATGCCCAAGTTTCTTGAAGATAAATTTAAAACCAGCAGTTTATAAACATAGAGGTATAATTTGTCAGGACATTGGCCTCAATTTTTAACTATCTCTTAGTTTAGTTACTATGCTGCAATGATAAATGCAAACATACTAGTTCAGACATAAATTATATAACAAAACATTCAAATGAATAATACCTTCTGAAACCAAGATGATGACCAAACACAAAAAGTCTTTACCTCAGTAAAGATTGTTTACCTCCGCATTGTCTTTAAATGTTGTAAGAAAAAATCTTTGATTTCAAAGATATAAATAATTTTAATTGTGTTTTTCCATTTGTTACAAAGAACAGTTTTCTTGATGAGTGGTGAAAAATACATTTTCTATGAATACAAATACAAATGTTCATAGATTGTTGTTAGTGATTATGCGGGATTGGTAAATAAGTGGTTCTAGATTTTCCTCCAATTACCATGAATTCACTATCAGTAAGTAGTTTGCTAAGTTTCCAAAACCAAGAATTGTTTCCTTTCTGTTAAGTGCATCTTATTGCAAGCTAGAGTTCTATTGGTTTCCAGTAAGGTATGTATGCCACTACTGAACTCTTAAGGTTATACAGTTATGCTGTTAGTTGATGTGATTCATAGGCATCAGGTTTGGTTAGACTATTGGTTGCTTTTCTCCTTTGGAAGCTTGGTACATTTTGGTACCATGAAAGCTAGATTTCAGAGATAGGGTACTCAGAACACTTCCAACTCAGGGATCTCTGGGGCCTATTCATGAGTCATAGAGTGTCTGCACCAATAGAGACTTACCTTCTATCTCTGGGGATAACCAAAGGCAAAAGAAATAGACTGTTTTGTGAAAGAGGTGGCAACAAGACTACAAGAGCCAGAGAATCAGGAAAATTCTGTGAGATTGTGTCTCATTGTAATATCAGAAACTACATTAATAAAGTCTCACCAATATGACTACCCAAAAATAAACAAAACAATAAACATACCATTAGAAAAGCCCATGAGGCCCCAATATAACAAATTATATGCATATGAGAAAATCTGGGAGTGGGAGAGATGGTTTACCCCAGGAAATAACACCTCAGTTGTTTTTTTCATTGCCAAAAGGTCAGCCCTGAAAACATAATCCAAGTAATATCATACAGACTGAACATGTTATATTTAAGAATGTTTGTGTCATAGAGCCTTCCTTCAGTAGCTGATGAAAGCAGAAGTAGAGATTTACAGCTAAGCACTGAGCCATACTCCTGGAATACAGTTGTAGAGAGAGAGAAGTGATGAGCAAAGGGGTCAAGACCAGGCTGGGAATACCCACAGAAACAGTTGACCTGAGCAAGTAGAAGCTTAAAGACTCTAGAATGGCAACTGGGGAACCTGTATAAGATCGAATCTGAATGTGGGTCTCAGTTGGGGGACTTGGGCAGTATATGGGTCCTAGGTAGTGGTACCAATATTTATCCCTATTGCATGGCAGGGCTTTGGGTACCATTCCCTATGGAGTGATACTCTCTCAGCCTAGAAACATGGGGAAGAGGCTAGGCCCTGCTCCAAATAATGTGACAGACTACGATGATTGCCCATAGGAGGCCTCACCATCCCTGAGGAGTGGATAGGGGATAGAATGGGGAGATGGGCATGGAATGGGAGGATTGTAAGGAGAAGAAACTGGGATTCATATGTAAAATAAATTCCTTTAAATTTAATAAAAATTAATTAAAAAGAATATGTGGGTAGGTATGTGTGCACATATATGTGTATCTATATATGCATATATATACATATACATACATACAAGATTAATTAACCAATTAGCAAAAAGAGGTCATGAATTTGAATGACAGTGGAGAGGGCCATATAGGAGAGATTCCTTTTTCCACTTTTAGTTAGACTTTAGAGTACTTAAGATGCTTACTTTAGAGTAGTTAAGTTGTTTACATTTCAAGATACATGGAAAATTAAAAAAAAACTATTATAAAAAACAAATAAATTGTAAGAGTGAATAAAAAAGCATTTTAAATTTATTGATATTAAAGGGTAAGAAGTTATCTACATTAAATCTATGAAATGTCATTAAAAATTCACGAATGATTGGTACCTTAGAATACCCAAATAGGTAGCAATGTGAATTCTGTGGTCTTCACTGTAAAGAGATATGGGTTATACTGGCCCCATTTATTGAGTATCTACCACATGCCAAGTGAAATGAATGACAAATCTTCACCTCCAGTAGAGATCAAAGCAGACATCACCTCCCCTGTGGATATGTCAGGTGATTTTATCTGGCTAAATGCATACACTATATTAGAACAACCTTAAGCATTTAGAAGGAATATGCATGACCATTTAATCTAGTCTAGAAATATTCAGTGACTTCAAGGGCTTTTGAAAATAATAACATCTTTAAAATGTTCATTCTGATGTATAACATGCAGCCATGATGAGCAATGTGTGCATTTTTTTTGTTCGTGAAAATCCTGCATTCAAATGATGTTGTGCATCCCAGCTTCATTTTGCAACCTTCCCTCTGACTACAGGAGCTGAGGCTGTGGAGGCACAGTGTAAAAGATTTGAAGTGAGAGCAAGTGAAGATGACAGGGTCCTGTTTTCTGCAGATGAAGATGAGATAACTATTGGGGCTGAGAAGCTGAAGGTTACAGGTACTGTAATGGAGGTCTTGTAATGTTGTTTACCTGATAAAAACACAGACACACAATTGCATCAAAGATTCTTTATATGATATCTGGCTCCCTTCCTAAAATCAAGACACCCATATTATAATATATTTACTTTTTAAGTAACTTCAAATAAAGTTACTAGTTTGTGGTTAAAGAACTGAGTCTAAATATTAATTTAAAAAGCCCTACTAATGTATTAAATGTAAATCTATGGCATCCAGTGAAAGAAATGAAAATGGGTTAGGTGGTGTAAGGAAATATGAGTAAAGATGAAAATTCTAAAAGTGTTATATCCATTATTTTTCTTATATATCTAACCTGTATACATATATCTATACCCAACACACTGAGAAACAAACACACAGACAACATACAAACTCATGCAAAATCCTTCCTTCTTTACCAAGATAACATGTATGAACTTCAGAACAGCTTTATTCTTGTCTGCAACACTCCTAAAATGAAAATATCAAAGACAAATGTAGTTTATGATTTCACATGCATAGGAGAGAAAATTGGACAGAGCATAGAAGACAATATGAAGGCAAGGGATTGGCTGATCCCCTCACATAACTTTAAAGCAGTACCCCAGTCTTTTGACAAATAATACTACAAAGAGACACTGACTCCAGGGTGCTCCATATAAATTAGGTATCTGTTCTGACAAGACTTCAAAGTCCATGTGACAAAAGATACATATGAATTGTAAATTAGTGACATGAAAGTTTTCCTATCCAAGCAATATCCATAGGAATTCAAATTAAGATGAATCCTTTCCCACTTTCTTTCCCTTTATGAATAATAACAATTTTTGACTGACTCTTGTTTCAGAAAGAAGTGGATGACTTACACAAAGGCTATGTCTATATGTCTGAGACAAAATCACTATATATCTGAGACAAAACCATGGTGCTAATAGAATTTAGCATATTTAGCCTACTTAGAATACATACAGGTGTAAAAATTAGAGGTCCTATTGTAACTTGAACATCACTGCCTTAGTTTTCCATTGCTGCAACAAAATATATGATGATAAAACAAATTGACTAACCGATAACACTTTGAGAGAAGCAAGAACTTGGCTCATGGCTTCAGAGGTTTGACATTCCATGTTTGTGTTTGATTATCTTCATAGTTTTAAGTCAGTGCTTATGCTGAACCTCAGAGCAGAGAGGGTGTGATATAAAAAGTCCTACTCAGTGCAGATGAGAAAGAGTCTGGGGATGAAAATGTAACCCTTAAAGTCATTTTCACTGTGAGCCATGGCCAGTCAGATTGCACCTACCTTCAAGTTCTTCCATCAAATAATCTATGAGTAATATAGAGCCTCTGAAGATGTCAGCTTTCAGCCAAAGTTTAGCACATACACTACCAGGGTGAAAATTTAGATTCAAGCCATAATAAGCAACATTGTTACTCTGTTGCGGTAATAGATAATCTTTTACTCAAGAGTCATAATTAATTTACTCTTGAATGGACTACCTTTGCTTGGTAAAATTTGCGTGAAGTAACTACAATGTGTATCTGTACTTAATATTCCTGAAGATTTCTTGATAAAAGGGAGTTGTACACTTTATTTCAAATATAAGTCCTTTAAACTCTATTTATTTTGTATTCCCTACTATGAACTCAAGCTATCACCTAATGCAATTGTCTTCTGAGATCCAGCATGCACATAGAGGACATAAACCTTTCTACACAGCAGACTCAAATTCAGTGCTTTCAGGCTGCATCTATCAAATGCAATCAGCACTTTCATTTGTAGTCCAGGTACAATTGTAACCTAGTAAACAAAGGGAAGGTAAGCAATAAGTGTGACTTTGCAAGGTGAAAGTTAAAGGAAAACTATTAAGTGGAAGCAGACATCTGTTTGGCATTGGTAGGAAGCAGACAATAGTCAAGTGCATGAGGAGAAAGTCTCTCTCTCTCTCTCTCTCTCTCTCTCTCTATTCCAAACAGGAGCAATTAAAAGTAGTTGTCTGAGAGATTAGTGAAGCCCAACTGCATTTACCCTTTGCCCTTCTGTTTGTTGGGAAGTCAGGCGCATCTCACCTGTGTGTGTTTCTAATGGAATGATCAGAAGGAGAGACAGGTTCCAGCACTTGTTTGACAACCCAAAAAAAGGATTTTCTGAGGAGCTGTCTTTTAAATTAAACAGTGTGCTGTTGGATTGGAATCAATATTTCCTAGTTTGTTTTTATTACCCAGCTTCTTTTTCCCCATCCTTGTCTATTACATTAGCCCACTGTGATCATGTCAGCTTTACAATCAGCTTTTCTTTAGGTAGGACTTTTGTTCCTCAGAGCTGTCCAAATGTGAGAGTGTGGTAACACTCAGGCACCAGGAAGGAGTAGTTTGTCTGAAAATCTGCAGAGAACTGACTAAATCATGTGCTATGAAAAGTGATGTATTGTCACTCAATTTCCTCTAGTAACACTTTCCAAGTTTATACACTTGACATAATCACTCAACTCAGCTTTCTAGTTGCTTCTTAAACTTCCAGGTGATGGGGACTTCAGAGACATGAGACAATATTGTCCCCTATAGATTTCTAAATGAAAATTTGAGTTCCAGTTTTAAAGTACATATGCAAATCACAGCCATTGTCACAGATAAGTCAGAGTTATTCACTAATAGACATTTGCATGGTTTAGTTTTACCAAGGCCACAGGAAAACGTTCCCTATTTTTTATTCTGATAAAGCAGATATTAAAAATAAAACACCTAATATGAAATATAAAGATATTCCTAATGAAAGGCAATGTGCTTCCAAATACTAACCCCAGATATAGAACAACAGGCAACTAAAGGAATGCTGGGAATATGATAAATAGTCTACTCCAGAAAAGACCCATCTCCACATATTAATTATAAGCCATGAATTCATGTACATATAAGAAACTTTATAAGGATTAGAGGTTGTATTTGTATATTTAGAGACATATGTGCACATACATTGTATTATGATATTCTATACTATTTTATTCACATAAATTATATTGATGCAAATCAACAATTAAAATAATAGAGACCATGAATTTAAGAGAAAGCCAAGAACAAAGAGGTTCATGGGATGGGCTAGGGGGGAGTAAAAGCAAAAGGAAGTTTATATAATTATAATTTAATTTCAAATTTAAAAGTACATATTTTTAAAAAACAAACTTCTCTATTCAGTGTGGTCAAGGGATTCTATTTGATGCTCAAATTTTTTATATGTGCTAAAGCTTGGAAAATTCTTGGAGATACATTTAATTTTGCTGTAGCATAAATAATTGTCTATTATTTCAATTCATCATACTTTTAGTGGGCATTTTTGCAATCTATTCATTCCATACTTGCTGTGGGTAAGAGAATGATGGCTTTGGCTTCTAGAAGATGCTTCATTTTCTTCCTCCTCCCAATAGATCCTTCCTGCAAGCAGAGTGTCTTCAACCTCTTTCTTAATGTGGGTTTCTCCATCTTCTTTTCTGTTTTACTTTTCATATTTTATTTTCTTCCATCATTTAATGATTCATATGATGGCATTGTAGTTAAATTTCTCTTGCTGTGATAAAACACCATGGCCAAAAGCTACTTGAGGGGGAAGGTTTATTTTATCTTATAGTTTACAGTCCATCATCCTGAGAAGTCATGGCAGAAACTCAAGGCAGGAATATGGAGGCAGAACTGATGAATAAGTCACGGAGAAAGGTTGCTTATTGGCTTACTCTCCATGACTTGCTCATTACTTCTGTATAGCACCCAGAGCCACCAATCTAGGAGTAGCATCATCCACAGTGACCAAGATCCTACCACTTTGATTTTCAATCAAGAATACATATCACAGGCTTACTCAGATACCAATATTGTGGGAATATTCTCCCAACTGAGTTTCCTTATTCTAAAATGACTCTAGCTTGTTTCATAATATAAAATTCGGGAGCACAAATGGATTCTGGCATACTATGCTATTTAGTTTACATTATAAAACTCCTGGATATTCCAGGAAAAAAACCTCCTAGTTCACTGATGAAAAAAAAGTGAATTGCAAATGCAAAAATTTCATTTTTCCTGAAACATAACATGTATAATACACCTTATCCAAATTCACAAAATCAAAGGCATGAACTCCTTGGGATGTTGGACAGCAGTCACTTTCACTCTGTCTAACACACTGGGGAAACTTAGGCGTGATTTTCTTCTTTTAAGTAGTATTTTTTAAAATGTTTAATATGTAGAGTTTGAATAAAGAAAAGGCAATATAAATAAAGGCAAATCCTTGGTCAAATATGTATCTAACAGATGCTAATTCTACTAAAATTAATGGAACATCATTTATCCCTAGTGTACGAATGGACTTTGGGAGCCCATTCCCCATAAAGGGTTACTCTTTCAGCCTAGACTCATTGGGGAGGGCCTAGACCCTGCCCCAAATGATGTGACAGACTTTGATGATTCCCTCATGGATGGCCTTAACATTTCTATGGAGCAGAAGAGGAATTGGATGGGAGTCAGTGGGGAGCATGGGAGAATGGGAGGGAGAGGGAACTGGGATTGACTTATAAAATAAGATTGTTTCTAATTTAAATTTTTAAAAAAGGAAAAATTGTCACTGCTATTCTTATGGGTGTTAAATTTGTTAAGTAATTATAAAAAAGTAAAATACATTTGTTAAAATATGAAAATGGAAGTAAAATGTAGTAGGATTAGCAAGTGCAAATCTATACTAGTCATTACATAACTGGAGGTATAAACAAACAAACAAGCAAACAAACAAACAAAATCTCCTTGAGTAAAGGTAAAGTGAATGGGAGAAAGAATAAAGTGACACCCATGACAGTTTTTATCTGCTGTGGAAGGAATAAGTTTTAACAGGGTTATGCCACTGGCATTTTAGCATGCTTCTATGGATAAGACCATACCCATGCACACATGGGCAGCATAAATTGGACTCAGTAGGTTATAAAAATAAAAGATGTTATGAAGGGAGGAGGTGAATTACTTGGGGGTTGGTTATTAACTATGGATTTGAAGCCATCATGTAGCATGTATGCTGGCCACTTTTATGTTAACTTCCTACAAGCTAAAGTCATCTGAGAGATGGGATAAGAAAGTGCCCCTGTAAGATCAAGTTGTAGACAATCCTTTAGGACTCTTTTTTTAGTTAGTGATTAATGAGAGATGGTCATGCCCATTATGGAGTGGAAACATCCCTGGACTAGTGATGCTAAGTTCTATAAGAGAGCAGGTTAATTATGCAAATAAGCTGGTAAGCAGCAACCCTCTTTGGTCACTACATCAGCTCCTGCCTCCAGGTTCCTGCTCTGATTGATGTCCTATCCTTACTTCCTTCAGTAACAATGACCGTGGTGTTTCATCACAGCACTACTAAACCTAACTAAGACACCATGTGCTACAGGATGGGTGACATGTGCACAAAGAGGATATATGGAAAGTATTTTTTAGAATATTACAACCTAGAAATAGCTTTGTCTTTGCCCATTACATATCTTATTTATCTTACTTTAAAAACGCGTTCATGTATAACTAAAAGATAAACAATGGCATCTAAGCTCTACTAAATTCTAAGCATTATGATAAACAATAATAAAGTTGGAATTAATTGAGTAAGAAACCATTTATACCATTTAAAAGGAAGGGAGACCTAGTAAAGGCTGGAGAGATTGCTTGGTGGTTAAGAATACTAGGCCCTGCTCCAAATGATGTGACAGACTTTGAAGATTCCACCATGGAAGGCCTCACTCTCCCTGGGGAGTAGAAAAGGGATGCGATAGGGCATTGGTGGAAGGTAGGGGAGGAGAGAGGGTCCAGGAACTGGGATTGACATGTGAAACAAGATTGTAATACAAATTTCATAAAATGTAGAAAAAAATACTACTCTCCCAGAGAACATGATTTCCACTTCCAGCATCAACATAGTGACCCTCAACTGCCTGATATTCCAGTTTCAGATGACATATCACCCTTTCCTGGCCTTTTTTAATCCTCCTCAGGCAACTGCTCAGACATGGAGAACAGAAATACATACCCATACCAATAAAAATATGTAAATTTAGAATATTTTAAGTGACAATAATATTAAAATCCCAAGACAGAAACAAAGTAAATGTGCTGTTTCAATATATCATCTAGTAGAAAATATCAGCCTTTGGCTGGTCTTGAAGTCATAACTTGAAGTCATATCGTAGCTATCACACACTCACACAAAGCCACAGAAAACCCTCACATACAATTGTATTGTCCTTGCCTGATAAGTTGGTCAGAAACCCTTTGTATATTACATATTTAAAGAAAATAAAACTTCAAGTAAGGATGTGCCACCATAAATATTGTAGTGATAAGTTGCAATTTATTTAATAACTAGATAATGTCTCCTTGTATCAAAAAATCAATATATTACATAAAATGCATAGAGTTATATGTATGTGTCAGTTAAAATTTCAGTGCAAAGCACTAACTTCAAAGTTATTAATGTTTTGTAGCACTTAAGAAATCTACAGATATTTATATTAACGAGAAATTTAATGTGCAGATACCATAAAGCACTCATTTTTATTTGAAGCCGATGTTTATCATTTTACTATTCAGACACTATGATAAAAACTGGTAATTGTGAAATAACAAATGTTGTTGGCCACCAGTGTTTAACAATAAATTTTTCACAAAATCTAGATCTAATTCCAACACACTAATTAAATGCTGTTACACACTGGTGGTAAAATGGCTAACATGCAATCTGAAAATCCACAACTATTAGTTTTTTTACATTACTGGAAAAAATAATATTGTTAAAGACTTAAATAAAAATGTTAATTTTGGCTCATTAAGTGCTGATTATCAGAGTTATTTAATTGTTAAGTTATGGTAATAATAACACACTATTGAAGGTATTCTTAGTGCACTGATATCATGTCCATTGTGAGGTGTAAAAGAGGAAGGAGGTGGGCTGTCAGAAGATCAGGCTCGACAGTGATGAATTTAATTACCAATGGCTTGCTTCTCAGAGGCCTAGGTGCTGAAGATTCGATACTTTTTGGTACAGTAACTCTGACCAAATAAGATAATTAGTATCTAGTCATCAGCCCCTCATTTTTGAGACGTAAGAGTAATAAAGGATAACACCTTACTGGATACCCTGAATATGAAGTAATTACTTTGAAATTTTGTGAGCTGTTTCATGTAAAAATGGCACCTGAGTGGCAAACACTGGAGTTTATTATAGATATTAGAGTGGATAAATAAGCATCATAATGTGATGTCAGTGAAATGAATTTTGCTCTTAAAGCATTTCCTGTGAAGACATTTTACATTTCTTTATCATTTTAGTTTCCCTTTCTCTAAACTGAATGTAACTATATACAAATAATTTTAACCATTTTATATGTCTTACATGGAACTCAACATAATAAAAGTAGTTTGTTAGGTATTTCAAGATACTGGAATGAAAAACATGACAAGAAGGAAAATATTTAAAAATATATTGCACAACAAATCATTTAAGAGTTAGAAGTTCATCACAATTAGTCAAATTAATGTCATTTGATATGATTTATAACATGAATGTGTTTGCCATTGATGAGAATAAGCTTCTGCAGTAACTCATTAATTCCTCAGTACTGAGGCTGTATTATTAGCATCAGTTGGCATACCATGTCTCTGTTTAAGCTAATTTCAGGAAATGAATACTATGATCAGTGGCAGACTGAGGGAACTAGATCTGTGCCTTCTGGCTTATCGTCGATTCTCATTTCTAATTCATTTTATCCATGTTAGTATTCCTCTGTTTATAGAACACATCCTGACCTTGAATAAACATTTCTGCAACAGATTTGAGACCTTTAAGATCTGATTAATTTCCTGACCAGATTTGTCTGGTGAAGTTAGAGGAGAAGAAAACTGAATATTGTGTTGAAATCTTCAAATATATTACAGGTATCCCTAGCAGAACCTCCATGCCTTGAAGTGGCTATGAAAATCTTGGCAGTGCCTGATTAATGAGGACAGGAGGAAGGGATTTAAGTTGCAGTTTCAAAGGTCTGTTGAATGTTAAGGAAGACTTCAGTTTAGCTTTGGATCAGCTGGGCCACCATAATCATGCTGACCACTGTCCTGGAATGGAACTCACTATGGTATAGGAAAATGCATTTTCATCCCAACTTCACCTGGACACATCTGCGTGAATGCACTTGGTGTAAGTTGGAAAAGCTCTCCAGGATCATGATTTTTGTCACTGATAACCAGTACAGTGGTTCATTTCCTATGAAAGTTGGAAGGGAGGCAGAGAGGGAAAGGGTAAGTGAGAAAGAAAAACATAGGAATTGGAATGAATTGCTTGTACATTTTTCAATTAGTAACTGGTTGTCTTAGTTCTCTATTGCTAAGCTTCAATTTCTATTGTTTAAATAACTGCTTTTTTATTTCAATTCTGGAAATTAGAGGCTTAAAGTATTTTTTACTATCTTCAAACCAATTGTTGGCTGGATGGTGCTGGCTTTCTGAAAGAATTATACCTCCCCTTAAACATTTTCTAGCATTTGTGTCTTCGTTTTCTTTACATGTTTATTAAATTTATTATACAATACACTTATTATACCCTTCTCCCTTCACCAAGTCCTCCAGAGAGTCTCCCTACCTACATATCCACTGTACCTCTTTCTGTCTCTCTCTCCCATCTCTCCATATCTCTCTGTGAGTTTATCTCTCTGTGTGTGAAGAAACAACAAAACACAACAAACAAAAATTAAACAAACAACAAACAAATAAGAGAAAAATTCCAAACCAAACCAACAAGTACAAACAGAGTTGGAGTTCATGTCGGTCACTTTTTCCTGAGCATGTAGCCTGTGTGGAGTATGGGTGACAAGATCATTTGTGACTTTATAACATCAAGGAGCATGAGAATAGTGGTTCAAAACATTTGTCATGCATTGTATGTTTTGAAAGTGACCTACTTAAAGTGTTTGTGGAATTATTCAATAGGTAATATTAACTGATTGTTTTAAAAAACTAAAACATAAGAATTCATTAAAAATAGCTTTTAGAGTAACATCTATTTTAATCTCTTCATTTATTTCAAATTATCAATGTAGGTTCTTTTTAATTTTTGTTGTAGAGTCCAAATCAATATGCCTTTGATATATTTGCATTTTTCTTTTTCCAAACTACAGTGTGGTTAATAAGAAGACAGCATTGTGCAAAGTTGAGCTGAAGTGATTACTCTAACCAGAAGACAATCAATATGATAGTTTATTCAATGTGGTTAGTTGAAATAGCACTTCCTTTAAGTAAAATGTTTTAGCATGTCATCAGTAAGTTAGAGTACAATGGACATTTTACTGTAAATGATTCTGTTTGGTAAAAGAAATATATTCCCATTCCTATTTACCTGAATGATGCTAATTGTCATTGACATTGATATGAAAAATGATTAGGGTCTTTTCACTATAATGAGAAACTGACCTAGTTTATGCCTAGAGATGAATGGTTTATTTTGATTAGTATGGGTTTTGAACGAAGGTTAGATGTCTAAAACCTCTTGTTCTTCCTTTGTCTTCAGACTCGAGTCCTTAAGTAAAACATCTACTGGACACTGTGATTGTATGCCAAATTCACTTTCTTCTTTGTCTCCATTTTAAAAAGAAGCAAAAATTATTCATGTTCATTGTCATTTTAATTGAAAAACTAAAAAGTAGAAATCCCTCTTGACAAACATAAGAAAAAATACAAACATAATTGAGACATTTCCTACTTTGTCTAAGTATCAAAGTGAGAACGGAGGTGTCCCAACCTTTCCCTTAACTTAGCCATGTCTCCTTGTCACTGTCACTATTATCCTCACTGTAGAACTCTTTTGCTTGTACTTAGTAAATGGTTTCTATAAAAACATAATTCAATGTGTAGATAGTGAGTACTTAGTAGTAATGAGTATAGAAAATACATTCAGGTTATCCTTTCAAAAGGTACATTGAAACAGGTGTGATAGGCTCACTTCTAATCCAAGCCTTAAGAAGAACCTGCTGGAGCTCTGTCATAACCAGTATGCTTTACTTAGTGACTTCCATGTCAGCCAGAGCTAAATATTGAGACTCTATCTCTAAAGAAGGAGAAGAAAGAGTAGGAATAGAAAAAGAAAGAGAGGGAAGAGAAAAAGAGATACGTTTAATGTTACTATCATTTCTATATTCATTAAGTGTTATTTGTAGAGATGCATAAAAGATAATGTTCTAATGTCTTATACATTCTTGTATATATGAATTAACACAATACATATTTTCTTTTGTTTATCATGTGAGCTCATGACATATTCTGAAGTAGACAAATGAAAATTTTACTGTTTCAATAAATAATGAGCAATTATTTTATGACAAATTATTATAAAAACTTTTCTATATAAATTTATAGCACCTCATTTAATTTTCAATTCATTTGAATGCAATAAAAAATTTATTTGAATGTTCAAATTGGTTAAGTGTAAGCTCCTGAAAGAAAAAAAAACACACACTAAAATGATTTCTAATTTATTTGAAACTCAGAACTGACTCAGTTCCTGTCAAAATTGAGAAATATTAGCAGCCTAACACTAGAGAGACGTCCTAATTTAAGGAAAATTAATATTTGTCATTTTATTTCCCAAGGTTATAGTGAGCACCTGGTTTCTACAGTTTTGATCTGACACCTATGAAGGTGATTTTACAGATTTTTAGTTATTACTAATGTCTGAGTCTTCAATTAGATTCCATTGATCATCATGTCTGCTTCTGTGTAGATATTGTTGTTTTCTTTCTATACCTCTTAGTACAACTTGAGGTTGGGAATGGTGATACCTCCAACATTTATTATTATTATTATTATTATTATTATTATTATTATTCATGATTGTTTCAGCTATACTGGGTTTTTATGTTTCTGTGTTAAGCTGAAAATTGTCCCTTCGTGATTTGTGTTGGAATTTTGAAGGGAATTACATTGAATTTGTAGATTGCTTTTGGTAAAATAGCCATTTTTCCTATCTTAATAATAACAATTCATGAACGTGGACAATCTTTCCACCTTCCCATATTTTCTTCAATTTCTTTCTTTATGTGTTAAAGCTTTTATCATACAAGTCTTTCTCTTGCTTTGTTAGTGATAAAATAAAATAATTCATTTTATTTTAATTATTTGAGGCTATTATGAAAGGTTATTTTCCCATGATTTCTTTCTTGTTACATTTTTCCTTTTGTATATAGAAAGGCTTGACTTTTTTGAGTTAACTTTGTATCCTGCTACTTTGCAGAAAGTGTTTATCAGTCATAGGGTTTCCTGGTAGAAATACTTAATGTATTTTGACTTCTTCCTTTCCAGTTTATATCCCCTTGATCTCCTTCAGTTTAGTATTGCTCTAAGTAAGACTTCAATTAATGTATTGAATCAATATGGATAAAAATTACAACCTTGCTTTGGTTCTAATTTTTCTGGAATTTCATGGAGTTTTGTTTTTTTGGTTTTTGTTTTTGTTTTCCACTTAGGTTGATGTTGGCTATGGTCTTGCTGCACACTGTGTCCCTTGTATCCCTAATCTTACAAGGAATTTTACCATGAAGTGGTGTTTGATTTTGGCAGAGGCCTTTTGTGCAACTAATGTTGTAATCATGTGGTTTTTGTCTTTCAGTTTATATGGTGGACTATCTTCATAGATTTTTCTATGTTGAACCACCCCTGTATTTATGGGATGGGGCCTACTTGATCAGGGTGGATTATTTTCATGTATTCTTAGATTCTGTTTGCAAGTATTTTATTGAGAATTTTTTCACCTAGTTTCAGGAGGGAAACTGGTCTATAATTCATTCTCTTTTTTGGGTCTTTATGTGCTTTGGTTATCAGGGTAACTATCCTCTTTAAACAAATTGAGGAATGTTTCTTCTGTTCCTATTTGGTGAAATACCCAGAGAAGCATTGGTATTAACACTTCTCCGAAGGCATGGGAAAATTTGGCACTAAAGCTATTTATACCTGGGGTTCATTTATTTAATTTTTTGTTTGGTAGACTTTTAATTGCTCCTTCTACTTCAGTAGGGGTTATATGTCTTTTGAACTGTTCATCGGTTTTGATTTAACTTTGGTGGGTTATAGAGAAAATTAGCCATTTCTTTTAGATATTTCAATTTGGTAGTATACAGATTTTTTAAGTGTGTCACTGTGTGAGTCTCTAAATTTTCTTGGTATTCATCCTCTTTTTATTTTTGATGTTTTGAGACAGGGTTTTCTGTAGCTTTGGAGATGGTCCTGGTGTACTCACTCAGTACACTAGGTTGGCCTGGAACCTTCTGTCTCTTCCTCCAGAGAGCTGGAATTAAAAGCGTGCACCATCACCACCTGGCACATTTGTTCTTGTGTCCCCCTCCTCATCTCTAATTGTGTTGATTTGGTTTTAATCCTTACTGACAAACTGAAGTTTTCTACTTTTGCATTCAGCCATACATATCCTGTACTGTCACTGGTATGAGCCAGTGTTTGAAAATAAATATTAACACTGTTCTCAACTCATATTTCTGCCACCTTGCCTAGGAAATTTTCATAGTCACACAGTACTAGAGATTAGCATTTGAACTTTGCACAAGGATAACCATCCTATCAGGATGTTACAGTCTGTATTAAAATGTCAGCACTCTCCTTGAGATATGTAAATCTGCATCTGGTGATATTCTTTCAAATGCCACGCCAGTCAAATCACAGAATTATTAGTTTCCTTCTCTGCAACCATTATATTACCCTTCAAGATCCATAATAAGTCATTTTCTATTTGCAGAATAAAGTATCAAAAGAATGAATCATATAAAGAAAATAAGTGTTGTAAATTATTGAATATTATAGAAAACAAACAAACAAATAAGCAGTGCGTACCCTACAGAGTTTTTGTTACAGAGAAATAGCTACTATGGCTCAGAGTCAAGGAGATGCCAATACCTTTAGTTCAGGAAGTGAAATCTGCATCCAGAAGTTGACAAGGGCAAAAACTAATAGTTTTGCCTCTGAACCATAATGTAGAGAAAATAATATTTCAACCCTTGAAAATAGTCTTCCTCCATGACTCCACATCCAGGTGTGCCTTAATATTTATTTTAAAAGATCATTAGGTAGATCTAATCCATGTCCCTATGTCATCAGTTATTTTAAGAGACTTTAACCTTAGCTCTAATTTACTTTTAACAATGTTGTTCATGCTTACAAAATTGACATGCCATATTGATTCAGTTTCAGTGAAAAGTTTTGAATTTCATTGCATTATTAGTATGGCCCTCATGACATTTATGAAACAAGCATGATGTTCATCCATCAAAATATATAAGGGATACTAGATCAAAAGAAAATATATGTAATATGAAAAAAGGCTTACAACATTTGCTTGAATTTATTTTGCAATGTGACTTTTTATAACTTTAAAAGGAAAACATTTCACTTTGTTTTTAGAGATAAAATCACCTCTCTCTTTATTTTTTACTCAAATTGTAGCAAAGTTCTAGTAGCCTGGAAAGTCAGAGTCAGTAAATGTGCTTAGATTAGGTGTCACTCAACTATCTGAACAAGATACAGATACAAGATTCCTTGACATCTTCAGACAACAATGACCCCATGTGAACTTAACTATAATGAAACGAATTAAAGTGGCTTTCAGTTCTAGGTAGAGCCTAAACTCCACAGAAATCAAAGTACCATGGAGTAGAGTCCTGTGGGTTCTGCAAAGCTCCCTGGTAGAGAGTGGCTAAGTGCTGTTTGAAACCTGTCTAGCACTGTGCCAGCCTGAACTCACCATTGGCAGTTTCATCATGCCCTCTGAGATATGGGAAATCTGACCTAAGTATTTCAGCGTATACTATTTCTTGAATCCACTTAGCTGTGAAATAAAGCAACAAAAGAGATGGGTCTTTGTTCTTTGATTATAGCAGAAGGTGACTTGTTTCTATCTAAAGAAGTAATAATTTAATCTCAAAAGTGGTTAACACAGGGTATTCATATCCAACATCCTTGGCCCCTCTCTCTGGCTTGTAGTCCTTTTCCAATGTTAAATTTTCAATTAACATGCTCCTGTTTTCAGTTGAGGGAAGAATATTGATACATAGAATCAGACAAAAGCTACTGTATGTGTTCATAGTTGCTTACCCTGACTGCTGTGTTTATGCTATCTCCAGGAACTGAAGGAGCAGTATTTGGGCACTCTGTGGAAACACCTCACATCAGAGCAGAGCCATCCCAAGACCTCAGGTAAGTCCTTCCTATACCATGTCATGTTCCCTCATTATTTACCACCTTAACACATGAACAATAAAATGGTGCTAATGCTATGAACTTGGAGAGAGAGAGAGAGAGAGAGAGAGAGAGAGAGAGAGAGAGAGAGAGATCCTGTAACTTCATAGTAGTCAGATACCTTAAGGTAAATTTATGGGGTATCCTAACTTCTCTATTTTTCAAAACAGACATGACATGAACACAAAAGTACATATACTAATGAGAAAGAGTTTAGAAAATGAAAAAAAAAGCAGTTACAGAGGAAGTATAGAGTATAGGGGAGTACCAGTTAAAATAGGCATTCTCATTATCAGACATAGAGGACATACAGGATATAAATAAATGGGCATCAACTAAATGGAGGAAGAAAAACCACGAGAGACTATCAAAGGATCAAGCCATGTGAAATAGGTAGAACACATTCTTGGCATATTGACAAACTTGTACTGCCCTTTTGGAGATCTGTGTGGCAGTTTCTCAGGAAAATGGGAATCAGTCTACTGCAGGACCCATCAATTCTGCTCTTAGTCATATACCCAAATGATCCACATCCATGCAAAAAAGACAACTGTTCAACATGTTTATAGCATCATTATTTGTAATAGTAAGAAACTGGAAGAAACCTAGATGTTCCTCAACTGAGGAATGGATAAGAATGATGTGGTCCATTTACACATTTACACAATGGAATACTACTCAGAGAAAAAAAAAAAAAAACAATGGACTCTGGAAATTCACAGGCAAATGGATGGAACTTGAAGAAACCATTCTGAGTGAGGTAACCCAGTCACAAAAAAAGAGTAACATGGTATGTACTCACTCATATATGGATCATATATGAGTTTTAGACATAGAGCAAAGGTTACAATTCACACCACCAGAAAAGCTAGGATACAAGGAAGTCCTTAAGAGAATCACACAAGTTTTCCCCACAGAAGGAGAAAGGGACAAGATCTCCTGAGCATATTGGGTGCAAAGGAGAGCTGTGAGTGGAGAGGGAGTTAAGAGAAAGAGAAAGAGAGAAGAGGAGAGAGAAGGGAAACGTGAGGGACCAGGAGGATTGAATGGGAGGATAAATGGATGAGAACAAGAAAAGAAATAACATAATAGAGGCTGCCATTATAGGTTTGAAAAGGAAACTGACACTAGATAAATGTCCAGAGACCTACAAGGATGACCACAATTAACAATCTGAGCAACAGTGGAAAGGCTACCTTAAATGCCTCTTCCCTGATAATGAGATTGATAACTAACTTTTATCCCATCCTGGAGCCTTCATCTAGTATCTGATGGAAACAGAAGCAGACACCCACAGCTAAACATTGAGCCAAACTCCGAGGACCCAGTTGCAGAGAGGGAGAAGTGATAAGCAAAGGAGTCAAGACCAGGCTACAGAAATCCACAGAGATAGCTGACCTGAATAAGTGGAAGCTCAAGGACCCCAGACTGATAGCTGGGAAACCAGCATTGGACTGATTCAGCCCCACTAAACATGGGTCTTAATTAGAAGGCCTCGGTAGTCTATGGGATCTCTGACAGTGGAACAAGGATGTCTCCCTGGTGCAAAAAAGGACTTTGTTGCTTTTTGGGAGTAATTGGCATGGTGATAGAATTTGCAGCACCATGTTCAATGTAAGTAATGTCTTTCTATTATCATGAAAATTATATCATAGCTCCTAGATGTACCAGCTTCTAATAAGTGCCTGAGAAATATTGATATGAATTAAATGAATAATTGCACAGTGCCCAGCCCATTTTGATAAGCTGTCATGGCTAGTTATAATGCCTCTTATGGAAAATCTTAGAAACCTTGTCTAAATCTTTTTGTTCAATAATGTACTTTGTGGATTCTTTGTAAGCATTCAAATGCCTTTTGAAAGTATTATAAAACTTTTGAGTATGTGTAATTTTTGTTTTATTATTGTCAACATATAAAAAACTTTTATCCTCTTGTAGTGTACTTGAGGGATAGCACCCTGTGCATATAATGTTTTTTATGAAGAAGTGGCCTCTAACCTAGTCAATACATGATACAAGAGACATTAATCCACTGCACCCAGTTCAAGTCTGTGCACTTATTAGTCATGTATCCAATCACAAACATTGTATGTAGATAACTCAGATAATCTGCATCTCTAAATGTTCAAAATAAGACTTTCTCATTCACAATAGTGCCAGTGGTAATTTGAGATGTTTTGTGTCTGGATCAATACATCAGGTTAATATGTTATTACATGATTTTTTCCCATGAAAAAATACACTAAGTATTCTGGACAGCTTATTAAAATGCTTAAGGTTGATTCAGTGTTTATGTGCTTAAGATAACTTGATGACAACAACTTATGTTCAATATTTAAGTATTTAAGAAACCCTCCAAGTAGTCTAGAAAATTACATTACACATACTTTTTAATTAAATTCTGTTTTTAAATTATTTGTGTATGTTGCTTATCTAAAAACAGTTTGTTATTCAAATCAGAATTGCTACTATATTTGCTACTAGCAAAGTATACAGTTGAGATTTATTTAACTCAAAGTCTTAATTGCTTCAGCACTTAAGGAATTTCACAGTATTGTAAGATTTCTACCATTTTGATAATGCTTAAACATACCAGGTAATGCATAAATATAAATATTTAGCACTTGCATCTTTTCAGAAATAAAACTTATTTCAGATAAATTGAAAATAGTTTCATCAAATATAATTTACAAGTTTTAACTTCATGCTCTCAGTATCAGAAACTAAAACCAGTGATTCTGGTTCATTTTGCTTGGGCTCAAGTCACTGTACCAAAGAGCTTGTTCAACACAAAAGTGTTTATTTTGGTATCTGGTCAACAGATGCCTCATAGATACAAGCTGCCTTCTCTTAAAAGGATCCTACTCTTCTCTCAGAGGTCATTCACCACAGATTACTACCGGCTTTTTATACTTTAAAGCTTGTACTCACGATTATTCTGAGACATTTACCTCTTCTTCCCCAGACCACTGCTATTAAAGAACAGGCATCACAGTGTAGCAGAATACAAAATATTTTAACAGTCTAATAGTTTGCCTCTCTATCTACCTGTCCTAAGAATCAAGCACACAGTTTTTTAACAGGTAGAAATAAACAATGATTGTCCATTTCCTTCATCTAGTTGTTTTCTTTTTGTTTTTATTTATGTCCAAAATCTTCTCTGCAGCAAAATGGCTCTAGTTTTCTAAAAACGTTTTTAAGCTTGGGAAATTCAAATGATTTCTGTCAGTTTCTGTCATATGTGGTGACATTCTGGTGAACAAGTAGATGAACAAGGAGATTATGGGGACATTTCAGGGAAGACAAGAGATAGATGCAGAGAGAGAGAGACAGAGACAGAGACAGAGACAGAGAGACAGAGAGAGGGAGAAGGACAGCACAAAGTATTGTCCTACCACACACTATCATACATTGCACTGAAACTTGTTGCTGGAGCCTATTAGCAATAACACAAAACCCATCTCTCACTTGAAAGAAAAACATTTCTGAGCCAAATATGTGTAACCATGTCCTGAAAATATGAACTTAGACTTCCTCCAAAGTCCATATTTGAATGTGGTGGGGTGATGTTGTTATTAATGAGTAAAATAAATTTGAAGCACTTTTAAAATGCATAAGTGAAAGGCTCAGTCTGATGGGTGCATGAGAGAGGATACATTTCTACCATTAATTTGAGACGTTATCTGATGGCATTCTTAGTTTGGGTGTTGCTGAAAAACTAGCCAGTTCCAAAATTATTTAACTGATAGTCACAATGATGTTATGTCATACACAAAAATTGGTGATGAGTAACTACTGAGGGAGTGAAAGATAGCCCATGGTCATTTAACTATAGATCAATAACATTCCTACTTTCTACCATCATGGAAGTTCTACTAAGTCAATCAGACTAACAGAATCTTTAACAAGGGGTGACTTTGTTCATTTCACACAGTAAATGCTAATTGTCAATTCAGATCAGATAAAACTGATACGTTGTCTCTGGTTGACATCCTTGAGCTCCCAATCTTTACACACTTTGGACATAGAGCCTCTAAATCAATAGTACTCTAGGGAAATTTGGGCATGAGTATATGATTAATCATTTGATAAGGATCAAAGTAGAAAATCCAAAACACTGAGAATACTTAATATGTTTAATGTTAATTAGTAAATGTCAAACAGCATATATAAAATCTTTGCAAATCTTACATGAACAATTGGCTATCAAATATATGAGAAATAATCTGGATTGTTCTCTTCAGATATAAGTTGAATCATGTTGATTACTGGGTAATAGTTTGTTTTTCCTTTTGCTCATATATGAACTAAGTTACATTTTATTGAATATTGTAGTTATATACTGGCTTTTGGGACCTACTCCTACTAGGTCACCTTGGCAGCCTTAATACAAAGGAGGTGTTTAGTCTTACTACAACTTGATATGCCATGTTTTGTTGGTACTCATGGGAAAACTGACATTTCCTTGATAGAGACTGAAAATGGTGTGAGGGCAGGAGGTGGATGGGGAGGGGGAGGAACTGGGATGGGGGGAGGTTGTTGTTGGGATGTAAAATAAATAAATGAATAATATACATGCATATATATATACATATATATGACATCTTAAATAGTATTTTAAGTATATTCTTATCTGACTAGTATTAGAGTGATTCAATCACATCAACCATGAGTGATTTCAATAATATTCTTGTTATCTAACAAAACACAAAAAGGATATCTTGACCACAGATTAAACTATTCAAGGCAGTATTGTATATTGTATAAGGGCTATAAAATACAATTTCAAAATTCAGATTTAAAATTTTTGATTGGAATAGGTTAAGAGTAGATATTACTAAGTAGTGAGACTATTTTTTTTTCTAATTTTATGGTCTGTCTTTATTGAAAACAACAATATATAGGTATAGCTTAAAAATAGGTATTATTAAAGCCTTCCAGCTCCAGGAACAATATGAAGATGTTCAAGTGATCAAGAGAGTTAAACATTTTGAAGGCATTTTCATTAATAATGTGGAATAAGGCCAATATTTACAATTGTTGAAATCACTTCTAAATTATGAATCTCCTTTTGGATGCCTCCTGCAAGGCTGTAAGCATGGTGTCTCTGCTGAATTATTATGTTTTAGACACCAGCTTCACAGAGTTCTACAAAACAGCTCTGGGTCTGGTTTCCTTGGACAATGATCAGTGATTATATCACATGATCCAGTGAATCTGGATCATGGTGACAATGAGAGTGAGGGAAGCCTATTTCTGATAGTCTGTGATGGAAAGAAATGTGGTGGCTGCATGAGCAAGAGAACAGTAAACCACAAAAAGACTAGCTGATACTTATACCTACCCCTTTTCCTGCTTGAGGTGTTATGACCACATTCTGTTGTCTCCTGACTTTCTTCCACAAACTGAGTCCTTTAGACTAAAGTCATTAAAATGACCAAGGAAGGCCATTTAACTTGTAAAATGGTGGTCCTTTCTATTTCCAAATTTTTGTTTACATTTTTTTATATTTTTCTTACTTTACCTATCGATCCCAGTCCCTTGTCCCTTCTTCCCTCCCTCCCTCCCTATCTCCCTCTCCCATGACCCCCCCATCATCCTGCCATCCCACCCCACCCCCCCACTCCACAGGGAGGCTGATGCCTTCCAAAATGGATCAAGAAAATCTGTCAAGTCATTTGGAGTAGGGACTGGGCCCTCCCTCCTCCCTCTAGGTTAAGATAGTATCTCCATGGAGAATAAGCCCTTTGTGGTGGCGTTATTTCCAATTTTTTAAATGCACATTTTGAAAATTTTTGAGTTCACAAAATTTTGAGAGTGCTCTCTTGAAGGATTGTAATATTAATTACTTTCGTTAAGGTTTTCATATCACAAAGTTGGAACTCTTTATTGAAAAACATGCACATGCTGAATTATGCCAATTTATTTATTAAAACTTCATCATTAATATTGATAATATATTAAAGATTTAAATATGTAAACTTAAGATGACCTACTTTTTCAGTGTTATAAAGAGAACTAATGTAAGAAATTGTTATTAAATTCTTATACATGAGAGTAAATAATTGATAAGAACAAATGATGATTTTATAATGAATCAAAACACAGATAAAGTAGTGAAAAATATCCTAAAACTTAACTGAGCATGTAATCTTTGTAATACACTGAGATGATTTGGATTTATGCTGACTTTGTGTAAAGATTAGTTAAATCCTAATGCCCTCCCCCCAGTTCATTATAAGTTTTTCTCTTCTATAAATGACATTTTCCCTTCATTTAGGCTTGAATCACCAACCAGATCCTTGATAATGGAAGCTCCGCGTGGGGTTCAGGTGAGCGCTGCTGCAGGTGACTTCAAGGCTGCCTGCAGGAAGGAACTACACTTGCAATCTACAGAAGGGGAGGTGAGCATCCAAGCAGGCCTGACCCTAGGCTGCTGAAAGTGCACTTTTACCTGTCTTACACATCAGCTTCCATGAGACACTAGGACCCACTTCGTGATAATTTGCAAGCTTTGGAAATCTTGACTCCTTTTATAGAATATATTTATCAAGGTCCTTTTACTTTCTCCTAAAAAGTATTCATTCCAAGGACAGTTTGAAATAGACTTCCAAATTCTTATTGCTACAACATTAGCTTTAAACATTAAAATAAAAATGTTCCCTTTTTCCTTTTCTCTTTGGATCTTCAGAATAGTTCTTTCATAGATTAAGCAGTTTGTTCTAAGTTGTAATCAGAGAGGAACAGAATTTTGTATACTTTACTGTTGACCAAATGGGCCACTATAAATAGCAATAATGATGTAGATATTTCAGAAGGCTTGAAGACAAAATTCAGAAAGTTTTCATCTTAAAAAAATAATCCTCTGAGTGGCTAAATATGGTTAACCTTATTTAAATATTACACAGAGCATCTGCATGTGGAAAACTGTATAAAATCCATAAATGCACTTTTTTATGCTTTTATATACCTGATTAAAAATTAATTTAAAAAAAGGAAGTGTTTTTGCCAACGAACTTTAGTGTTGGTGTTATTTGTTCATTCTACAATAACTATATCACAAAAAGAGAAATTGATCACTATTGAAAACATAAATCTTCACACTCAGAGACTAAACTACTTTATATACTCAGATACTGTATTTAAGAATTTAACATAATAATTGAAAGGAAGGAATATGAAATGTACTGAAAACCCAGGGTTGTGCTGTGGATAATCAATGTCATTTTAGAGTCAATGCCACAAAGAACTTCAAGTTTGGTGTTGAAGGAAATAAGAGTAATAATTGGAAATGAAGAGTTATAGAGATGTGACTATATCCACATTGAAATAACACATACATGCCAGAATATTGGTGAGGGAGACATTTTATTTCAAAAATTGACTACCATTTTTGAGGAGACAAATAGCTCTGTTTTTAACATGTGTGAATGAGATAAAGGAGTTCTTGTTAGAGATAGGATGTGGCTGCTGAGCTCAAAGCTCCGGGATATGATTCCAGTCACAGGCTTGAGTTTCAGAGCAGATGGATTGTGTCGTTTATGAAGCAATACAGGGCAGACATACCAATTTAAGGTGTTGGAAAATGAACAACATCACAGTAACTGCTTTGGAAAAAGAGAAAGAGGTGGGCAAGCCATTCATGCTGCAACCTGGAGAGGCTCAGAACTGTGGTGGTATCATCAATATCTCAGTTTTCCTAACTTCCTGCCTTATGTTTCCATCTCAATAAAAGAAATGGCAGCAGCCAATGTGAACTGATTTATTAATAAAAAATATTCCCTTTACATGGGTGAAGATATTCCCTAAGCATATAGTTTTATATATGCATATATATAATATATATATATATATATATAGAAACAAAATTATATGCAACAAGTACCCAACACTGAGAGAATAAAATATAAAACGGCACTGAGACATATGCTTTGTTAAACCATGGAAAATACAAACTCAAGATCAGTTGCAGCTGATGATGTTAGGGGAATAGGGCAGATAATGCAAGGTTTGTGTCCGGGGGGAAACCCATTTTTATTTGAAATGAGAGCAGAGTAGAACTATAAAGGAACTTTGAGCCCTAGAGAAACATAGTTCAATTTGTATTTCTTTAAAGTCCACCCTAACAATATAATGAATAGACAAGTAAAGTACAAAGTGTATGTGGATGGCAGCATAGCCTACAACAGAAGTACTATTAAATAACTAAGTTAAGAAATGGGGAAATTGTGCACTTTCTTATCCTCTTGTCATATTTGGGAGTCTATGATTAAGAATAACTTAGGGCCAATGAGATAGCATAATGGGTAAAGGCACATGCAGCCAAATCTGATGACCTGAGTTCAGTCTACAGGACCAGAGTGAGGAAGGCAAGAACCGACTTTGGTTAATGTTCCCTGATATGCACACAGGGGCTGTGGTACACACACACACACACACACACACACACACACACACACACACACACACACAAAATAAAAATTCAGTGTACTAGAAATATTAAATAAATGAAGCAAATTGAAAAAACAGCAAATGAATTTCTGAAATTAGGTAACATGTGATAGAGAAGTCAAGCATAATAATATGTAGAATTATCTGTTAGTTCTCATGATTTTATAGGTCACCTGATCATTAGACTTTGGGACTTTTCAGAGTTTTCTGGAAATGATTTTACTTGTTCTCTCATGAGTATTTACAAAACAGGTAATGGAGTATGTTTTAATTAACACCCCTCTTCATTAATGTCATTCCATCTGGAAGTCTCCTTTCTCTAATTCTCAGACATGACTAAGAAGCTAAATGGAAAGCTTTTACTATAGCCATCCTCCATTCTCCTCTCTCTCTCTCTCTCTCTCTCTCTCTCTCTCTCTCTCTCTCTCTCTCTCTCTCTCTCTCACTCTCTCTCTCTCTCTCTGTGTGTGTGTGTATCTGTCTCTCTATTCTCTCTTTCTCTCTGTATCTGTCTCTCTGTCTCTCTCTGTCTTTCTGTGTGTCAGTCTGTCTGTCTGTCTCTCTCTGTATCTCTGTCTCTCTGTCTCTGTCTCTGTGTGTGTATCTGTCTATCTCTCTCTGCATCTCTGCTTCTCTATCTCTCTCTGTCTGCCCATGTATGTGTGTGGTGCTGTTATTGTTTTTAGTAACTGTTGGCCCCATGAGCAGATTATTCAATATGACATTTCTTGTTGAAGGCTTCCTCTCAGAACTATGCCAAAGTGGAAGACAGCAGCACAGGTTTTGGAAGATACAAAGGCTTGTAAGCTGTTCAAAACTTCATAAGAAGTAGTAATCTCTATTGACAAGCCATGTCTAAGAGAGATACCATGCTGAAATTAATTGAGATTATTTTTCCCTTTTCTTCCAGATTTTTCTAAATGCAGATACAATCCGACTGGGAAATCTCCCAACAGGTTCCTTCTCTTCTTCACCCAGCTCTTCAAATACTCGACAGACAGTGTATGAACTGTGTGTGTGCCCCAATGGCAAACTCTACCTTTCTCCAGCAGGGGTAGGCTCCACCTGTCAGTCCAGTAGCAGCATTTGCTTGTGGAGCTGAAACAACTGATTTCTCCTCACACCAGAATAGCCTTTTGTTCCCGTCCGTCTGCTTCACGGTTTTGCTTGGTTTCCCCTCTGATCAGTGCAGAGCTTCTTCAGATGGACCACAGAGCAAACTGGTCCAGGATCAGCAGAGATTGGTGTCCACCTTCTCCTGATTCACCTTATTCGAAACAAACAGTGTGACTGACTTGGCCGTGGGAAAACCATCTTCAGCAGGAAACCTGGATCATGACATTTGCTCAAAAGGGAGAATAACTTAGGTGCCTTTGCTATGTGGAGTGAAGCACACAGTTTTAGATTTTTGCAGAACCTGGCTACGAACTGTGCACGAACACAATAACCCAGATGAAATTCCCAAATCCAATGGTGACATGAAACGCTTAACCCTATCAGAAGACTAATTCTGCAGTCCGAAAGCACAATTTTCCATTCATCTTTTTTGGACGTAAACTTTTATCCCCGAATTTTACAATTTTGAAGCATTATGTAATGCTTGCTTTACTAAAAATTAAATTCAATACATGGTTTTTAACTAAATGAAACAAGACAAGACAGAATCCCTGAGTTGTTTTTGTTTCCTTAAATTCAGTGTGTTGGTACTCTTTGTCTACTAAGTCTGGAATTTTGTACATTAGATAATTTTGAAAGCTCTCAGCAATATAATCTTTACAAAATTATCATAACATGACATTATGCTCTCATTTGTTAAATCTGGATGGCCTTATATTTATGTGGCTATTGCATGTGACACATTTGCTTTTAAGAAAACATCTGAACAATTGCAAAAGATAGTAGGTATATACTCATGGTGGGGAAACCATCAGATTTGTCTTTAAAAATTCACTCAGTTTCATTTGCCCTTAGGTTTTAATAGTACTCTTTTGTTCACTCCACTTACATTAAACTCAATTTTTAACTGCTAAAGTTAAACCAGCCTCTAATTAAATGCAAATGTTATGCATAATGCTGAGAATGGGTTCACTTTCCATGGGGACAACATTTTCAAATTAAGTATCATTCTTTTAATTTCTGGTTAATATTTAAGAAAGTTAGAAATTAAACTATAAATTCCAGAAAAGAAAATGATAAAAAGACAAATGTTCAGAAGAGTGTTGGACATGTGCTTTCTCTGTTGAGGAATCTAGTCACCCTTCTATACGACTGTTAGCATTTAGTCACTTTTATTAGACTGTTAAGTTACCATGACATCATGAACCACAGCTCTTTTCAATTTTCAATGTTCATTTTTGTTGACAAGTTCCAAATAAATAACTCCAGAAGAGTATAGATTTATTCATCACAATACTCTTAAACTCAATTTTTTTGAAACCGACAGAATGCAAGAATGTAAACTTGTATTTTAGATTTCCTAATTTGGGAAGGTGACTTGATGACTGAAAGGTAAGTTCTTAATTTTCCCTTCATTCCCTCCTTGCACCTGTTCACACCATTAACAGGTGTGTGGAAGTTGCATTTCAGGGCTCTGTGACTGCAGAATCTTTGAAATTCTTTTCTCTATTGCTGAGAATGAAGCAAAATACCAAGACATGTTCAAATAATTTCGTTAGCAAAAATGAGAAAATTGGATAATGCAACTAGGAAAGTGACCTATTTGTACAAAATTATCTTGTTCAGATTCCCAGCATTTCTAGTAACAGGCAAAGCTCAGTATCACTGAGTATATTCCACACTGCACAGAAGTCTCTGTAAGGCGTTTCACTTGGATCATTTTTAAGGTAGTATTGGACATGTACTTTGGGGTTATTATATAAAACTGTAAATTAATATCAAAATAAAAGCTGAAACATGTAATTGCTTGAAACATCATAACAGAGAGCTTAACTCATTTTAAGAAAATTTAATATATAAAGATTGCACATTAGTCTTTGCAAATGAGTCACACAGTGACTCAAGAAATTTGAGAGTCGTGGGTGCTGATTACTCTGTTATGTTGAAGAAGACAGTCTGCATTAATTTGGGACATACCAGGGTTTTAGTCACACTAAATTAAAACAATTAAAGAATTTCCTAATCAAAGGATGTTAATGCTTGTGATTCATAATCCTGCCTGCTTCTAATGTATTTTACTAATCAATTACGCTGAGTTGGGCAATCTGAGAATATCTACAGGCTTCAGTTTATGAAGAACACTTTACAAGCCACAAAAATATCAAATCAAAGATCCTCTGTAAGCTTCTTCTAGCACTAACATTTTCTAAGAACATATATTTTGCAAGGTAAAAAGGAACACTAAACATTTTATATGCACAGTACAAGATGCCAAGGGTGAAGGATGTAAGAACAAAGGAGGTGAAAATCAAATTATAGGTAGTGAATAGTAGCTCACTCCTTTAATTATAGAACTTGGGAGGCAGAACAGGAAGAGTTTAAGGCCAAAATGGTCTGCATAGGGAAATCTAGGACAGCCAATGCATTATAGAGAGACCCTGTTTCAAAAATAAAATAGGAAACAAAAACAAAAAAACAACAAAGTAAGAAGGGAGGCTGGTAAAATTTGCAACTCAAAGATATTCTGGAAAGTACAATGACATATGGACTTGGGGGATATTTAGAATATGCAAATATTGTTCAAACGTCTGTTAAATCTAAAAGATAAATTGTTGTAGATGACTTCCTTCTATAATACTAAATCAAGATTGCTTAACTTTTGTAGACTCTTCAGGGACAATAGTTTCAAAGCTTAAGCTTTTATTAGAGGCTTAGAAGTCTTCGAGTTCCTAATAGAAACTCATTGTTTCCTTGATGATAAAAAGGTTTCAGGAGTGAAAAACAGATTTATCCATTGCTTTCCATTGCAATTTTACAGATCAGAATAAACACACAAGCAGACACACAAAAACACCACTGCAGCTTATTTAAATGATGCAAATTCTATCTTTTCTAAATCACACTGCAAAAAATATTATTTCTAGGTGTGCCATTCGAACACTACTCAGCCATGATATTTCTCCTATCTTAACATCCTCTTTAGTTTAGATACTGCAGGCAAGAAAAGAAAAGGAGGAATTGAAGTAGGAAAATTGCTGGAAATTAAATTATGATCTAGAAATGAATAAACTCAGATATATTTTAAGTTCAGTTTTTCTGGGACTCAAATAAATATAAAAAATATATTATTACTTTGAATTCATAATACTTCAGTGATGAAATTTTAAAATATTACAAAACAATATAAACACAATAAACACAAAATACTCTTTTAAGATTTCATGGACCATTTGGTCAGTATCTGCAACATTCTGCATTGTATTTACTAGTCTTGATTTTAATTGTGAATTATAATTTTTAAAAATTGAAAGATAATCATGTCTCTAAGTTTAGACACTACCAATGTTCAGTTATATTACAATTTGGGAATCTTAGACTACAGTGCTCTGACTTTGAAAATAGAGGGTAGGAATTCTGACTTGGGTTCTGGTTACATGTAATTTAAATGATTTAAATTTTCTTTAGAAATACTCAGTCGTTTTTGTTGCAGTATAGTTGTCTGTGAGAAGGGTATATTAATTTGTGTATTCTTGGTCTCTTAATTTTTCTGCTTCTTTTATAGAGATGTTTAATGACCTTCTCTGAGGTCATCAAACTCTGTAAAGCTAGAAATTGTGATGATCCATTCCTTCAAAAGCTGTTCATTCATGTCAAAAGCAAATATCCCCCACCTCCTATTATTTTTCTTCATCTTTCTCATTGTGCTCTTATCAATTGAACATCATTTCCTTTTGAGAAAATCATGTTTGATTGATATGTTCAGTGAAATGAATGATAATAAGAATAAGAGGATGATTGTGACTCTTATTTTAATTACTGTTTTAGGACTTTAAAATAATGCCAGCCAAATATAAGCATCATGTTTAGTGTTCCATTATTATTGACCTTCATCAAACTAAAACCCATAGGTATTTTTAAAAAATGTTTTATTTTAGGAATATGGCTAAGTATTAAACTTTTTTATAGTTTTTCATCATTTTTAAAGTTTTTATTTAAATTTGAAACAAGCTTGCTTTACATGTCAATCTCAGTTCCTGCACCTTCCAGTCATCCTCTGTTCCTTTTTATACTTATGAAAATTCTTGCATCATCTACCACTTTAATGTCTCAATTCAACAGAGCTTCATTTTCCAAACACACCATTGGTACATTAATATCTCTAATGAATTTCATCACTGCAAACATAGTAGATCTTTGCAAAGTAGAAATAGCCAGGAGAATATTTGATGCTGTTAGCATTATAGTTTATAGACTATAACATCAGTATCACATTAAATTTTAATTGACATATTTAATGGCCTAATTTTCTATATACAACTGTCATCACCAAACTCATTTTGAATTTTGTACATTTGAGGTATTGTTACCTTATCTTCTGCAGCTTTGGTCTTATTAGACTTGCTCATGTGACCCTTCTTAGACATTCATTAAGTTTATTTGTTGCATACATTAGCATATATTATGGTAATTATCACTGCAGAATGTCATTATAACAAAGGTAAAATAATATCACACTTATCTCCAATTATAAATTAATAAAAAATCTCATTGGACACTTTTGTAGATATTGCTTTAAAGTACAGTCTAGTAGTCATGGAAATGTCAAAGACCAAAGACCAGAATTTCTATTGTATTTAACTCTAGACTGCTATTGCTTCTACTACTTTATTGAAATAAATAGGGGTTATAGCTATGACACAAGGAAGTAAATGTGCTTCTGGCAGGAATCTGAGCTACAGCCATTAGTTACTACTGATTTAGTTTTAGAAAGAACACTTCAGTAGTGTGCTCTGCATATTTTTATAAATGTGTAATGAATGCCTCAGTAATCTTAAAATAAGGACATAAAGACTACATCCAAAATGGCCTCAGGATGGATTAACTTAGTTGGGTTCAAAATGTCATTGCTTGCCAAAAAAAGTATCTCTGGAAAGCATAATTAATTTGAAGTACTTCTAGAACTAGAGGGCTATTTTTAAGAGTTAATTGATGTGGGTGAGTCTTTGGGATAGTAATGACAAACATTACAGGATGTGAGGTACAATGAACTGTGATTATTTCCAGGTCTCCAGTCTTAATATTTCTTTTGTTTGAATATTTATAAATAAAAGCCAAACAGGGTTAATGATGTGCAAGGACATTTACTTTACTAACTATAGAGACACACAATTTGGAGTTTGTTTCTTTATTTGTACAATTCTTTAAATCAGGTCCACTATCCATTTATTTTGTTTTGTAACTTTCATGTAAATGTTTTCTTGTATATATAGATATATGAAAAAATGGAACTATTTTCTTACATATACTATGCAATATGTTTGTACAATTGCAAAATTACCAAAATTACAAAAGCTGTGCTTTTGTACTCTATCTTGCTTTATGTAAAAAAATCAACATTTTTCTATTTAAAGGGATTCCTTGCTATGAACTTGCTATAACATATCTATTCAAAATCTAGTCTATTGTATCTTTTGTTTAGTTTGGGAGGGGTCTATTTCTTTTGGGTGAAAAGACAGCAAAATTTTGACAATTGGAATTCCTTTCTCAGAAATGAGACCTTACAAAAGCATGCAATGAGCCCATATAATTTAAGATCTATCTTGTAATTCTTGTATTTTGTCCTGATTTCGGTGCTACTGTGTAACCATGATTAAATGTGATAGTCAAACAAAGAGGACCGGAACTCAGGTGCTATCATTTCATTTATCTTCCTGAAAAGAAAAAAAGAAAAAAAAAAGCAGTTTGTGGAATATTAGCCTTGAATGGAAACCGTTCTAATACATGTTGATAAAATATCACTTCCATGAGTATATGTGCTTTGACTAAATTAAGTTTAATATATACACTTAATAAAAAAATCTTCACTATATTTTTCCTCTCAAATTAAGTGAAACTAAAAATCCAAAATATGACTTTGCTATAAGATTAATTCACTTACTAGAAAATTAACAAATAGTTTATCTGTTCTGACCCTCTGCTGTTTTATGCTTGGGGTAAAATTAGACAATTTGGTTGTATGCACAAACACCTATATGTTATATGTCTACTAATTCCAATCCAATATACCATGGTAAATAGAAACACATGCTAATAAGGATTCCCTATTTTGGGTTTCATTTTTTTCTCTCTTCTGTTATATTCAGTATAGAACAGGTCCAGTTTGAAAGAAATGCCAGGAATGTTGTTACTATGTAATCATGTGGATAGTTCATTTTATAATTCTTTGAGGGTGACACTGAAAGTATCTTTTGGAAAACAGTGATAAACTTATTTCTTCCTCATTGTTATAAACTGCTCAAGGAATTTAAAAGAAAAATAGACCATCTATACCCAGCCACATGTTTCAAATGTTGCTTCTAAGTAGAACACAAAGGAATGTTTTCAAGTTGATACTATATACTATTTGGCTACACTTAACCTTCAAAAATGATTTGAGTGCTTTTAAATGTTTGTTTGCATAACTTTTCTTTCAGATCCTCAGGCTGTTTGCCAGCAAACCATTAAATATAGTAATGTCTGGTTTGGTATACACTTTCCTTGCTGAAAAAGATGTTTGGGAGGGATGGATAAATAAAGGAAGAGAGGGAGAGGAAGGAAGAGCAAAGTCGGGAGATTTTTTTCTATATTCATAGTACTGGTTATAAAACCAAATGCATGCATTATCTTTTTTTCCCCTGTAGCAACCAACCATCTAGCTCCAGCTGGTTTATCTTACAATTCAGCTGTGGTACTAAGCGTCCTGAGCCTTGGCCACATAGGACAAGAGCTCAGTTCTACAACACCTCCCTCCTCCAACCTGCAGAACTCAGATTACCAACATGCTTTTGTCTGAAAGGGCTACCAATGACAAGTTCCCTTGACCTTCCTAAGGTTCAGTAATTTCCTAGGATAGTTCAAAAAAGCATCCCACTTAAACTGTTGCTCATTTATAGCAAAGAATATTCTAAGGCTACAAATCAACAGCTCAGTGAAGAGGCACTGTGGGGAAATTCTGAAGGGATCCAGAGTGTAGAGTCCTGCTTCCCTATATGTATTCACAAGTTACAAATGGCTGACCTTCAGACTTTTGAACTTTATATGAAGCTGTATGAAGTAGGCTTGTGGGCCTTACTCTTCCTGGGAAAACAGTGGCCTAGTTAGACCAAGATAGAGTAGGGAGCAGAAGCAATGAACAGGGTTTAGATAGTTGCTGGTACAATGGAATTAGCTTTCCAGAAGACTGCTTCAGTGTAACAGCTCTATTTTATTCCAGAGTGAGGGGAGCAGGGGTGTCACCTAATTTGTATTTAACAGCATTGTCCTACCATGGTCATATAGCTTGGAGCAGAAAACTGAATTAGCATATGGGCAGCATAGGGATCTGTGTCAAAGGTTTCCCTTGAGATAGGTCAGGCATCCTGGCTCAGAGAGAGCTTCCAGATAAGGTCAGGCCTCTGAGTCTAGAGACACTATCCAGGTAGGGATGGAGTCCAGCAGAAAGGGCATCCTCCATTATGCACAGATTTCAGAGAGCTGTATGGACATGGTGGACTGCAACCTTAAGCAAGAGTACCCAACATAGGCATGATCACTTTTAACTTCATCTCCATCCTGTCTCTTCAAAGAATGAGCTGTTGGGCTGGAAGTTCCAAGTTTCTCCTCATGGGTGTGACTTTATAGTGACAAGCCCCCATGGATAACCACCTAAAGTTGATGCCATTAGAATGAAAGCTACAGTAGCTTAGGGAATCACAAATGTCATAAAATTCTTTTGTCAAGAGCCAGGTCAAAAACCACATATTATTACTAATAAGTGCTTCCAATACCTTTCTATGAGGTCTTAAACGCTCTTCATAAATAATTGGAGGCAAAGAAAATTATACATAGATTTACAAATACACTGTATCCATATGTATCATTTTCTCTTGAGGATATTGGAAATTGGAAGTTGGTTAAAGATACTTTGCCAGATAATTCAACTATAATATTTCAGATTATTGGCATCCTGAAAAAAAAATCTTGCTACATGTGTGAACCTTAGAAGTCTAGTCTTGTAAGTGTCCTCCAAAAGTACCTGTCTTTTCAGGTCTTGCTGCTAAAGTATTCAATGGTGATACTTTTACAACGTAAATATTTTCAAGTTAAATTATTTCAATTCAAGACACAAGTATACCGTGTATGTTTTCCGCCTGCCCACTTGCTGCCGGTCTGGTCCCGCCAACACGCCAGCCCCCAATAACATGCAGAGGCTCTGTATTTGATATAAAGTTGTTGGCCAGGTACTAGCTTGGTACCGGCTAGCTCTGTCTTAATGATTAACCCATTTCCACTATTCTAAGTATTTCCTCTTGGCTCATCTTACTAGCCAGAGCAATGCTGGCATGTTCTCCGTGCTTTCCATGTTGACTCCTCCTTACGCCTTTCTCTTTCTCCTCCTTATCTCCTAGCTTCACCTATCTTGCTTTACCATTGGCCCAACAGTGTTTTATTCTTTAACCAGTATGAGAAATATATTTACAGAACAACATCTCCCATCACACAAGTCGCTTGAAATTGAAAGTGTAAATTGCCAGGTACATCACATCATAATTTAACTGTAAAAGAGTTCCCTTTGACATGTGGTGTACATAAACTCATCATCTCATGGTGTACATGAGATGGACAATTGTGAATTCAAGGTTATCCAGTGCTACAGAAAATGCTCAGTGTCAATCTGAAAAGTAGCGTGAAGCTTTGACTGACAACACACACACACACACACACACACACACACACACACACACAAAGCAACCTCATACATGTGAAGAAAAATATAGGCTGATGTTAATAAAAAGCATTGTATTTGTTTTATTGTATTTTATTTTATGATTATTCCTTAGATGCCTGTTGTTTTCTGTTAAGAGACAGAAATGGTATGGAACCAGAAGATCAATAGACAAGGAAGAATTTGGGAAAGTTGGGTGTGGGGGGGCACCCATAACTAAATCTATCTTCAACAAAACACAAGTGGTAAAAACATCAATGAAATAATTCCTAGTGATATTCTGCTCTCCTCATAGTTAGGTGACTTGTCCAGTTGTGACCAGAGATTTCCTCTTGCCCCAGATGGGAGTGAGTTCAGACACCCACAGCCAGATATTATATGGAAAGAGTCTTAGATGCAAATTCTTCATCAGATCCAGCCATCAGAGACAGAACTCCATGAAAAAGGGAGAGGAAAGATTTTAGGACTGAGAGTGGATGGAGGACATCATGAGAATATAGCCCACCGAATCAACTAAGTAGGGCTCCCATGGGCTCAGAGATTGAAGCAGCAAGCTTTGGGCCTAAATATGTCCACACTAGTTCTTCTGTGTATATGTTTTTGCTCTTAGGTTGTTGTTTTTGTGGACTCCTAACACAAGAAGCAGGTATATCTCTGATCCCTTTGCCTGTTATTGGTATTCTTTTTATCCTGTTGATTTGCCTTGTCCAGCCTCTTGCCTTGTATTATTGCTTTTTGTTTTGTCTTATTTGGATATGATTTCTTGGAGGCCTGCTCTTCTCTGAAGCTGAAACAGGAGACAGCAGAATTATAATAAAGAGGAGGTGAGGGAGACATGGAAGGAATTGAGGGAATGAAAACTATGCTCAGAATATACTGTAGAAGAGACAAAAATCTATTTTCAACAACAATAGAAAGGTAATGTGAACAAAAACATAAATCAATCCATAATCATTAAACACCAAAATAAAATGTTAAAACAAAGTAAATTTCCTTTTCTGTTCTTTTATATTCTTAAATTGTATGTTTTTATTGTAATCTGCTACCAGCCTGAATTAAAATTTTTGCATAAAAATGTATTTGATGCTTTAGACAGGGAAGATAATTAAAATCAAAACATAAGATTCTAATTGCCAGGCTGCTTTGAATGTCATGTGATGCCTTAGCTAACTGAAGGCACGGGGAAGTCTCTGACAGACATGAAACCACTCTGCATGTTCTCGAGTCAGCAGTCTGAGGCTATCAAAATGGATCACTCTGTGGAGAAGAACTCTAAGAGCTCTCAGGAAAGACTGACTTGTGAACCAAATGTCAAAGATCTGGAGTGATCCATTGTTATGTCAGATCAGTTCTAGATAGGCAGTGATGTGATTTAACATTCACTCTAGTGGACAGTGGGAATTATTTCCTTGAATTACAAATGAAGGAGATTATACAATGAATAACTACAGACACACTGATGGTACTTTAATAAGCTTACAGTTGCACATTTTTATCTGTTACACACAATTTCCCTTTACTCTAATGAGGAAGTGTGACATCTAAGCAAAGTGCTGAAAATGAGGGAATGAGGAATGGAGGTGACAAGTTGTCAAGCACTTGGTAAATTATGTTCTATCATGTAATTCAAAATGCAAAATGAATTTATATCACTTTTGTAAGTTGTCTAATCTCTGCAGAAAGATTGAAGTTGATAAACTATTTTTCAAGGCATTGAACAAAAGACATGCATTTGGTATATATATTATGTGTCAATTTAAAAATATTAAGTTAAATTAAACTTAATTACTCCTGGTTTTACACACACACAAATGCTGTGATTAAATAAGTTAAATAATCAATTTAGTGCTTTTTACAATTTCAATGCATATACCTGTTCATTGATGTAGTATGTCACATTGACTACCTGAACATCAGATACACTTGTATAGACTATTAAAAATATATAGTTATCAAAAACTAGACAGAACTGAAGTATTCTATGATGAGGGGCAAAACAGATCATCAATAATGTGAAGATGAATAAGCATATATCATAATGTATCATATGTGGTAAGTTTTATAAAACATTATGGAAAAGATGATGGCATGATGAATATTCTAATAATGATGACTACAGTAAGACTAAATTGAGCCTTAAGAATTCAAGCCATAAAGGGCTTATTTCCCACATTCATTGTATACTGCTGCATTGTACTTATTGATTCTGTACAATATCAAAATATGCTTTGAAAGGAAGACTAAACATCAAATACATGAAAGCCCTTACCATTTGAGAGCGTAGATGGGAGTGGCCTGAAGGGAGAGGGGGCAGACAGGAGGGAAAACTGTGGTTGAAATTGAAAATGAAATTAAAAAAAAACTTAAACAAATCAAATACAAGTGTGATCTTCAGTTTTCAATCAGCAGCTCACTTCCAAACCACAGGCTGATGTCAACATTCCCATCCTACTTTCTGTCTTCTCCAGATCCAGTAGCCCTCTTTTAACACACACCAAAACTTCTGTTAACTTTGTCTCCTGGTCTCCTGTAGGAAACTGTACTCATTAGAGTGTGAGTGTAAGAACTTGTCTAACTCTTATAAGCATTCTATTTCCATAGAGAATGCTTCTCTCAAGAAAAATGACATTCTAATGATAATAGGGAACTTTGATATCAGGAAAAAAACTTTTAATTGGTAGTGTGATCACATTATACCAGAGGCCATAGTTACTCTGAATTTTGCCTTAAAAAATTCTTGAGCACATCAAGTGTGGCTTATGTTATATTAGAGAATGTTCTTTTCTCTCTCTCTCTTTTTTAAAATGGTTTTCATCTCTATATGGGCCTGTTAAAACGAATAAACAGTGACACTGACCTAGATGTTATTATGTTCAAATATAAAACAGCCAGAGTTGAAATGAGGTTAATCTCATAGGATTAATATGATTAGGTTAGAAATGCAAAAACTGCCTATTTTAAAAATTGTGTGAAAGTAAAGTTAGAATGTTTGAACCTATCAGCTATTTTTAAAGTTTAGTGATTCTTTTTTCATTTACATATTTTTAAATTAAGCTTATAATTTAAAACTTCCAAAGAAAGCCATTTTGATTTCAATACAATCTTTTGCTACAATGGAGACATGTGTTAAGTTACTGTGTATGAAGGAAAGTTGTTTTTCTAGTAAGGAGGAGGTGATTCTCTAAGTTGTACAATGCTGTGCAGAGAGGTGATCAGAGAGTACAAACAGCTCCTGGCCAAAGACGAGTGTTTCCTCCTTGTCCATAAAGAGTACCTGTGTTCAAACATGTGTATGCATAGTAGAAATTAGCTGTGGTCTGAAAACTAAATAAAAATGGATTATCAAAATGGATTACCACCAGCAGTGGTAGCACATGTCTTTAATACCAAAACTCAGGAAGCAGAGGGGAGGCAGAGGCAGGGTGGATCTCTGTGAGTTCAAGCTCATCCTGGTCTATAAACTGAATTCCAGAACAGCCAGAGCTGTAACACAGAGAAACCTTGTCTTGAAAAAGAGAATTAGTCACAGGTTGAATCAATTATTCTCTATTAAAACACATAGTTTACTTTAAATAAAACTTTAGTATTTGTACATAGGAACACATCCACAAAAACATCAATTAAATATTTTCCAACATATAATATAAAATGGAGATGAATCTTTTAAATTCTGTACTTGTACAGGCCAGGCTTCTCAGGCCATAGTGTTGGGGATATTTTTTTTTTGCATTATGATGCCAAAAGCAGATAATAATCTCGAATATATAGGTCTTAGATATACAAATTATGTATATGTGAAAGAAATTATGTCTTTCAGAATACTGAGTAGTCTGTTTGTAAAAGTTGCAATCTTCCTGAACAGTGTAATTTTAAGTCAAGGCTCTGTTGATCAGATAGACCAAACCACCTGTAACTCCAGCTCTAGTGGGGTCTGATTCAACAGATGACACCTGCATTTGTATGCACATAACCCCCCATACACATACATATAATTAAATTGAAACTAAATCTGCATATCAGAGTATATTTTAGACTTTTAAAATTTTATATAAAATAAACATAATGGTATACATAACTGTCTTCATTGTAGTCATTATACATTTCTCCAAAATATTTTTCATACAGAAAAAGAGAGACTTCCTTTACTCAGGCAACTAATTCACCCAGATGCTCCATTTGCATGGCAATAGCAATTACAAGAATAAAAGCCCCTTTCTAAAAGTTTTGGTTTTCCTAGCACAAAATAGGTATTGGGGTCAATGTTAATACATCTCTCTCTGTAATAGCTCACTTATAGAAACTTCAAATACTTGAATACCTTTTGTCATTATACAACAAATCATGACTTTCCTACTCTTATCTAAAATTTAACCATTGAAATAAATATAGGATGCCATTCATCAAACTGAATTTCTGCTGACTGAAGTATGTATGATTCCCATATTATTTTATTGTGGCATACCATAAATTAGACTTGGAAAACCAAGGAGGAATATGACAGCTTTTCCAGATGACAGTTATTATCTCTGTGAAGTTTTTGTTTTTCTTGATTACAAATCTATATTTTAGTAACATGAAGGCAAACAAAAACAAACCCAATGTGTGATGTGAGAATGTTCTGGGAATTTAATATAGATTTGTTTGTCTTTCATCATCTTCATCCAAAAGCCTTACATTATTGAAAAATAGTATTGACTATGCAAAAGCATTGCTGCAAGGACCAGAGATGAGAGCTAACCATTAAGAGAACACAGTGCATTTGTGGATGATCTGAGTTCAGTTCCCAGCACCCATGTCTGATAGATGAAACTCTGTGACTCCAGCTTCAGTTAGGTTTAATTCATTAGAGGACATCTGCATTTATATGCACATGTCCCCCTCATGCATATAATTAAAAATAAAATAAATAAAACCACACTTGCATATTGGGGTACATTTTAGGCTTTTTTTAATAAAAAATATGATATAAAATAGAAATATCCATATTTCTTTTTTTCTGGGTAATAAGAAAATAAATAAATTTTGCAGTAGAATACCACTTGTAGAAGCAGATTAATGTTAGTTCTCCTGACTTGCAGTAATATATTTTTATGGTATATTAATCTACCTTTGAATAGTATATTATACAGTTTGGTTTTTAAAAATCACTTTAGCTAAATTATTACTATAACAGTTTCTACATAATATATTAAATTTTTAGAAATATTTATTATGGAGTATTAAATACATATAATATATATTTTTATTTCTAGTGCATAGCTTATTGAGATTCAGGCAATTAAAACAAAGTAGTGAAAATTATAGCTGTATATATATGTTTCATATTCAATAGAAAGTTTGTGATCTTTCAACATTAAGAAATAATTTTTATGAAAAAATGATGCAAATAATTTCTAGTTATGTGACCAAATTAATTCTGGACTTAAATAGTTACAATGAAGGCAAACAGATCTTTTCATTTTTTTTCTTATTATGATACACTGCATCTGTTTTTCATTACTGGTATCTACTTCTATCTTCAGTTCCTCTAAGGGCCAACATAAAGGAGACCACAGTCTCCATTCCACCCGGATGGGGAAAAAGTTTAGCATTGACTGTTATACTAAGAAATGTTTGTAAGTATTTCTTTCTTTGAACATTAGCTGTAGACAAATCCCATCTATACCTCAAAATTTTTAGAAAATGGTTTTGGCCACAACAACAAAAAGAAAAAACTCTGAGCAAGAACAAACAATGAAACAAAATGAACATAACTAAATAAAAAGCAACCCACCTTTTTGTCAAAGCCCTTACTGTGGACTGAGTCATTTGCATCATGAGGTAAATTTGAGTGAGTGTTGTTTAAGCAAAGGATTTGCTTGCTGTACAGTGATGATCACATTACACTGTGTCAATCCAACCTAACGATTTGCAAGTTCTTATTTTAATTTTCATTTTGAAATATGTTAGCTTTGTATTGCTTTCACAAAGTAATGCAATCTATTTTGGTATTTCATCAACAGTAACAGTGTTCCACTAGGAAGATGAGGCACAGCAAGTAGACTAGGTATGGGTTTTGTTTCCTTTTAAGTAAGGACAGTTCAGTTCACTGTGCTTATTTATTTCATTTTTTTCTTTTTAAATTTTGAATTTTTATTTTACATATCGATCCCAATTCTCTATCTCCCTCCCTGCCTTGCTCATCCCCTCTCTCCCACCATCTCATGCCCCCTAACCACCCACCCCTTCAACCCTCCCCCACATGTAGCATGATGCCCTCCAGGAAGGATCATCTAAATCTGTCAAGACATTTGGAGTAGGGACTAGGCCTACTCTCCTGTCTCTAACTAAGGGAGTATCCCTCCATGGGGGAATGTGCACCCAAAGTCCTTGTGTGCACCAGGTTCCAATGTCTGAGGTCCCTTAGACTGCTCAGGCCTTCTAGCTGAGACCTATGTTCAAGGGGGTCTGAGTCAGTCCAATGCTGGTTTCTAAGCTATCAGTCTGAGGGCCCATTAGCTCCTCCTTGTTCAGGTCAGCTGTCTATGTGATTCTGCAGCCTGGCCTTGTCCTCCCACTCTGCAACTGGATTCCAGTTCAGTTCAGTGTTTAGTTGTGGATGATTGCTGCTGCTTCCATCAGCTACTACAGCTACTAGATGAGGGCTCCATGATGAGGATAAGTTAGATGTCAATCTCATTATCAGGGATGGGCATTTATGGTAGCCTTTCCACTGTTGGTCAAATTGATAGTTGAGGTCAGTCTTGTAGGTCTCCGGAGATTTCTCTAGGTTCAGTTTTCTCTTTAAACTTATAAACTTTTATGCTGTCTCTCACTCTCTTCTCCTCTCTCTCTCTCTCTCTCTCTCTCTCTCTCTCTCTCTCTCTCTCTCTCTCTCTCTCTCTCTCTCTCTCTCTCTGTCTCTCTCTCTCTCTCTCTCTCTCTCTCTCTCTCTCTCTCTCTCTCTCTCTCTCTCTCTCTCTGTCCTTTCATCCTTTCATCTATTCCTCCCCTGACTCAATCTTCCTAATCCCACTTGCTTTCCTTTTCTCCCTTCTCTTTCTCCTAGTTCCTGCTCCACATACTGACCACACCCCCACTCCCCATATGCTCTGGAGATCTTGTCCCTTTCCCCTTCTGTGAGGGACCTTATATGAGTCTCTTAGAATCCTCCTTGTATACCAGTTTCTCCGGCGGTGTAAATTATAGGCTGGTGATCCTTTGCTCTATGTCTAAAATCCATATATGAGTGAGTACATACCATGTTCCTCTTTATGTGACTGGGTTACCTCATTCAGGATGGTTTCTTCAAGTCAGGGATGGTGATGCCTCCTGAAGTTCCTTTATTTTTCAGGATTGTTTTGGCCATCCTGGTCTTTTGTTTTTCCATATACGCTTGATCCTTTCAAGGTCAGTGAAAATTTGTGCTGTGATTTTAATGGGGATTGCACTGAACCTGTAGTGCTTTTGGCAAGATTGCCATTTTTTACTATGTTTATCCTACCTATGCTAGAGCTTGGGAGATCTTTTCATTTTCTGGTATCTTCTATAATTTCTTTCTTTAAAGACACAAACTTCTTATTATATAGGTCTTTCATTTGTTTGGTAAGCATAACTCAAGATACTATATGTTGTTTGTGGCTATAGTGAAGGGTGATGTTTCTCTGATTTCTTTCTAAACCCCTTTGTCCTCTGAATAAACTAGGGCTACTGATTTTTTTTGTTTTTTGAGTTTATCTTGAATCCTGCTAGTTTGCTGAAGGTGTTTATCAGCTGTAGGGGTTCCCTGTTAGAGTTTTCTGGGTCGCTAATGTAAACTTTCATATAATCTGCAAATAGAGAAAGTTTGACTTCTTCCTTTCCAAATTGGATCCCCTTGATCTCCTTTTGATATCCTATTGCTCTAGCTAGAACTTCAAGTACAGGATTGAGGAGATATGGAGAGAGAGGACAGTCTTGTCTTGTTCCTGATTTTAGAGGTATCACCTTAAGTTCTCTCAATTCGGTTTGATGTTGGCTGTTGGTTTACTGTATATTATTTTATTATGTTTATATCTCCCTGATCTCTGAGATCTTTATCATGAAAGGGTGTTGAATATTGTCGAAGGCTTTTTCAGCATCTATGGATATGATTATAGGCTTTTTCTATTTCAATTTGTTTATATGGTGGATCATGTTTGTCGATTTTCATATATTACACCATCCCTGCAACCCAGGGATGAAGCCTACTAGGTCATGGTGGATGATTTCTCTGATACATTTTTGGATTAAGTTTGCCAGTATTTTATTGAATATTTTGCATCAATGTTCATGAGGGTTATTGGTCTGTAGCTTTCTTTCTTAGGGTGTCTTTGTGTAGCTTGGGTACCAAGGTGATTTTGGCTTCATAACAAGACTTTAGTAATGAACCCTCTGTTTCTACTGTGTGAAACAATATGAGGAGTATTGGTATTAGCTCTTCCTTGAAATTCTGGTAGAATTCTGTACTGAAGCTATCTGGACCTGGTCTTTTTTTCCATTGGGAGGCTTTTGATGACTGCTTCTATTTTGTTAGGGGTTGTAGGTCTATTTAAGTTGCTTGTCTGTTCTTGAGTTAATTTTGGTAAGTGATATGCAGAAATTTGTCCAATTTCTTTGAATTTTTAATTTTGTGGAATACAGGTTTGCTGAATACAGGGAAAGTAAGGACCATTGATTGTTAATGTTTCTTTGTTTTAGATTTGTTGTTGCTAGTGGTATTGTGAATATATTTGCCCTGCTTGACCCTTGGTTTCTGGTGAAGTGGGATTATCTATTGCCTGTATCTTTGTGAGCATAGTTCACTTCTTTGAGTTGTAGTTTTCCTTCTAGAACTTTCTGTAAAGCTAGATTTGTAGATATGTATTATGAAAATATGGCTTTGTCATTTCTTTGTCTATAGTGATTGAGAGTTATGCTAGGTATAGTAGCCTGGGCTGGCATCTCTGGACTCTTAATACTTGTAGCACATCTATCCTGGCCTTGAGAGTTTTCATGTAGAAGTCAGATGTAATTTTGATAGGTCTGCCTTTATATGATGCTGTCCTTTTTCCTTCACTGCTCTTAATATTCTTTCTTTATTCTGTACGTTAGGTGTTTTGATTATTATGTGTTAAGAGGTCTTTTTTCTTTGGTCCAGCCTATTTGGTGTTTGGTATGCTTCTTGTACTTTCATGATCATGTCCTTCTTCATATTGGGAAATTTTTCTTCAATGATTTTGTTGAATATGTTTACTGCACCTTTGAGCTGGGCTTCTTCACCTTTCTCTATGCCTGATGTTCTTAGGTTTGGCCTTTAAACCGTGTCCCACATTTCCTGGATGTTTTGTGTTAAGGATTTGTTGTATTTATGATTTTCTTTGGTCGATGAATCTGCTTCCTCTAGTTTATCTTCAACACCTGAGATTCTCTCTTCCATCTCTTGTATTGTGTTAGTTATGCTTGTGTCTGTAGTTCCTGATTGTTTGCCCTGTTTTTCTATTTCTAGCATTCCTTCAGTTTGTGTGTTCTTTATTGTTCCTATTCAGTTTTCAAGTCTTGAAATGTTTCCTTCACCTGTTTAATTGTTTTTTTGTTTGACTTTCCTTACTTTCTTTAAGAGATTTGTTCATTTCTTTCAAGTTTTGTTTGTGTTTTCTTCTATTTCTTTAAGAGATTTTTTTCTCACATCGTCTTTGAGGGCCTCTATAATTTTTATGCAGATATTTTTTAAGTTGTACCCTTCTGCTTCATCTGTGTTGGGGTCTTTAGGTCTAGTTGCTGTATAGCCCCTAGATTCTGGTGGTGTCATGTTTGTCTTTCTATTGTTAGGTGCTTTCTTGTAATGCCGTCTTCCCATTGCTTCTTCAAGTAGGTGTAAATGGGGGGTCTCTCTCTCTCTCTCTCTGTGGTTCTCCCCTGTGTCCTTAGGTGGGTCAGAATTTTGATGGCTGTAGCTCTGGGTGGTCCAAACTCTCTAGGAGGTCTCTCTTCAGACAGGGACCTTGTGATGGGGGTCAAAGATCAGGCTGTAGTAGAGGCCTGACAATGGGTGTCAAAGATCCAGCAGGCAGGAACATAGGATGGTCCTGTGGGGATAGATGGATCTCTAGGAGGGGCTAAGAACTCCAGCAGAGTTCCTGTGGTGGGGGTCAAAGGTCATGTGGGTGGGGATTCCGGGTGATTCTCTAGCAGAGGCCTGGTGATGGGGGACAGAAAAGGACTCAGGAATTTCCTGGGCAGATAGGTGGATCACTGGAACGCCAACAGAAGACTCTAGCAGAGGCCTGGCTATGGGGGTCAAGTGTCCTGCAGGCAGGGACTCAGTATGGCAGATCTCTGGGACCGGCCTGGGACTCCAGCAGAGGACCTGCTGTGGGGTCAGAAGTCCTTCAGGCAGGGATTCTAGGTGGTCTTGCATGGATAAGCAGGTCTAGTGTGATCAGAACAGCTGCAGGAATTTCCCTGAAGGTGGCAGGATTGTTGGATCCCCCTTCTGTCCCACTGTTCAACCAGAGCAGTGGGATAGTAGGCAGAGTAGGGCACAAGGTAGGGGGAGGGCAGGCTCTTCATGAGGGTGGGTAGGTGTGTATCAGAACACCAGGAGTCCACTCCCTGGGGACAGGACACAGGTGGGAGCAAGATTGGGGTCAATCCAGGGAGTTCACAGAGAAGGGTGTGGGGTGGGGATTCAACCAGAATTGGTCTCAGATTCACCTTTGCAGAAGCCTGGCAATGGGGCAGGCAAGGACTCTGGATGTTCTCTGATGGATAGGGGGATCTAGGCAGGGCCCAGCACTCTCCAGCTGAGGCCTCTAACAGAGGCCTGCAGATGGAGAGCAAGCAAGCACTCAGGCTATTCCCCCCAGGTGGATAGGATGGATTTAGCCAGGGCCCAGCATTCTCCAGCTGAGGCCTCTAGCAGAGGACTGGCTATGGGGGTCTGCTTGTTTATTTCTTTATTATTGTACAAAGCAATTCCATCTTTCATCATGGAACTTTTACTTCTTTTTTAAGTTCCCATCTGCTGCTGACCTTGTCTCTGCTTCTCTCCATCTGCCCCTCAAATAACTCTATCTTAAAACCATGATGGGTTAAGATAAGACTTGGCACTTATTAATGTTCAAGGTTTTTAATGAAGGTTCCACTACTCTGCTAACTGGGCACACTGTAACCTCCACCACAAGTGTCAAGTGTGGCATTGGTCAGTTTCAGATTTGCCAGGAACCACCAACTGAAGTGAATTTGTGTGGTCCTTTTAATGGCTACAACTATATATCACCTTCCACCAAGGGTCAAATCTGACAAAAGCAAGTCAAAGATGGAAGTGATTTGGGGGGCTCTTGGTTTGATGGAAGGCAAACACAGAGGAAAGGCAGTATGGCACAAGCCTGAATATCATAATAAAGAGGAAGCTAATATTGATATTAATGTTGTTCAGACCCATTGGATCTCACTAATATGGGTCCTCAAGAAGAATCTTAGGTCCTCTGCAAGAGCTCTTAGCCACTGATCTCCATATTTATATTTTAAAAACAAAAAAATTGAAGAGCAAAATGTCAGTACTTTATTGATGGTGAAGGAAATGCTCATATCAATTGTCAGGCTGATAAGCTAGGCATACAGGCATTATCCTTCATTATTAACATTCATGTGTAATTAAACACACACACACACACACACACACACACACGAGAGAGAGAGAGAGAGAGAGAGAGAGAGAGAGAGAGAGAGAGAGAGAGAGAAAGAGAGAGGAGATTATATGCCAAAGTTTTAAAGACTTGTTTCTGTTTTCACTATCCAAGTTCAAATGAGCTCAACAGATCTATATTAAGAAAATAAATAAATTGTTAGCAAACTATATGATAACTATCTCATATGCAATAATTCTATTATACAGGTAGGTGAAGTACTCCAAGATGGTGTGTGTGTGTGTGTGTGTGTGTGTGTGTGTTATCATATAGCAAGAAAGTATTCAATTATGTTAACTATGGTTATTTGTAATCAGTATTCAGTAGTAGAGTACTATATACAAAATACTGTATAGGCCTATTTTTGGAGGTGCAGTTACAACACTATGGGAACTGTGCTGAACTACATGTGGACAATGCGTTTTTAATGAGTTCTATGACTCCTGTTACCAATAGATATTGTCTCAGGAGCTTGATGGTCTCTGGATCTGTTACTGAATCTCAGCATACACTTCTGAGAGTCGCTCACAGGTAACATGATGTAATCCAAAACAACCAGCAATCCTTAGATTGCATATATTCAGAGAAAATCCCACAGGGACTTCTGGGTAGAAATATGAAGGTTTCTGGACAAAGTAGTATAAAGTTTAAGATAAAACATAGAGAACTACCCTATGGAAAACAACTTCAGTAGATTTTTGGTTGCATATGTGTTAGTTTTGCTTTGTTTTGTACTCCTCCTGAGAAATGATGATAAATACAAAGGCTTACAGACATAATGGAGTAACATAAGGTTGTCTCAGATCATGTCAAATTTTATATTGATTTTCAAATAAACCCATTCTATTTTCTAAAAGTGCCTAATAGTAAAAATCTTAGACAAAAATAGGTTGTGTTTACTTTGTTTGTATTATATTTCATACACTTATAGCCTTAGCCTCTATATTTGGAGAAATGTCAGAAAGAAAAATGTAACATCCACTGAGTTAACATTCCCAGGTAATTGAATCAGAAACTTGGAGCAAGATACATCATGAGATTAGAATTCCTTTGGACATCAGAAATACCACAAAAGTCACAGATTCCCTGCTCAGCATACTGAAAAAGTCTGAGTCAATCTTATCTGCAGGTACAGTGGACTTGGAGAAAATTTAATTAGAGCATTTGTTCTGAAGACTGCATGAATAGGGCCCATCCCTGTGGACTGGCCTTCCCAAAGTCTGCCAGCATCCTGGTTCCAACTTCAGTAGGAGATGAGCTTGGGCATATTTTCAGCCTGCATTCCAGGGCCCTGCTCTGAGCCTCCTGAGGTCTGGGGCCTGCACTGGGGATCCCATCAGGGGGACCAGCCTGTCCAGAGTCTGCCAGCTTCCTGGTTATGCCTCCAGTCACAGAAGGAACCTGCCTTCCAGTGCCCCCCTCAGACTTTCCTGAGGACTTGGGACTGCACACAGAGTAACCCAACCCAGCAGACCAGCCCATCTGGAATTGTCTAGCACCCTAGTCCCACCTTCACCCACTGGACAGAGTATTGGACCTGCTTGAACCCACTAGAAGAGAACCTTGTTCCTGTACTCCCCAGTAAAGGGAGACACCCCACTGGACACACTGGAAAAGGGGTGGGTAGGCAACAGTATAAGAACACAGTCAACAAAAGAAAGATCAATATCAGACCCCCAGAGTCTAGGGACTGCACACCAGCAAGAATTGAACATCCCAACACAGATGAAGCAGAATAGAATGATCCTAAAAACAACTTCATGAAGAAGATAAAGACCCTAAAAGAGGAAATGAGACAATCTTTTAAAGAAATGGAAGAAATAAACAATACAAGAAATCAACACATTAAGGAAAGCCATTAAAAAACTAATCACTAAAACACACTAGGAGAAAAAGATTCATCGACCAACCAAAGAAAATCTTAAGTCCAAAAAGTCCCTGACACAAAATATCCAGGAAATATTGGACACCGTGAAAAGGCTAGGAAACAAGGAAGACTCTCAGAGAGACATGCATGGCCCCCTGGAGAAGGGGAAAGGGACAAGATCTTCCAAGCAAATTGGGAGCATGGGGGAGGGAGCAGGAATTAGGGAGAAGAGGAGGGCAGTGGTGGACATGATGGAGCAGGAAAATTGAATTAGGGAATGAATAGAGGAGAGCAAGAGAAGAAATACCATAATAGAGGGAGCCATTATAGGTTTAGAGAGAAATCTGGCACTAGGTAAATGCTCAGAGATCTACAAGGATGATCCCAACTATCAATCTAAGCAATAGTGGAGAGGCTACCTTAAATGCCCTTCCCCTATAATGAGATTGATGACTACCTTATATGACATTCTAGAGCCTTCATCCAGTAGCTGATGGAAGAAGAAGCAGACTAGAGAGGATAGGAAGGTTCCAGAACTGGGATTGATATGTAAAACATGTTTGTTTCTAATTTAAATTTTACAAATTATATTTTTTTAAAAAAGATGACAAGTTCTGCTTAATAGAAACAGGTGAATTATTTACTAGGAAGGTGGTAACACTGTGAGGTATTTGCTGACCTTTGCCCATTTTTGAAAGCTGATGAGAGAGATGAAGAGTAAGTTTACATATAAAACAGGCAATTAAGTTGCAGGAACTCTTCATGTCCTTCCTTCGGGCTGCTGTTACAGTGGATTTCTTCCTGATTGTGTAGGTTTTTTTTTTTTTCTAGAAATTGGTAATATTAAACAGCTATCTCAGTTTATGATGCCCAGTCATTCATACTACTCCCCTGTTATAACTAGTTTCTTAATTTCTATAGAATCAATAATAGTGTCACAAATTTATTTCTGGTCTTAGCAAGTTGGCCCTGTCTTCCTACCACACCCTTCTATTTATTTCAATATGTGTCAAATAATAAATACTTGGGATATTTCTATTTTAATTTTTATTTCAGTAAGCATTTCTGTTATACATATTATTTTTTTCTTGTGTTCTTTTTTTGTTTTTTAAATGGAGTGTTTATGAATTTTAGGATGTTATATATTTTTTTCTTCTATCCTTATTTTCTACTTTTCATTTTTATTTATTTTTGGTACATTTGTTGTTTTAGAAAATGTTGATATATATACAAATTTATAAAAGCTTCAGTTTTCATTGTTATTGAGTCCTAAAATTATTCTGTTATCACCAAATAAGACATTTTGCAAGATGTCCACATCTCACTTTTACTGCAATTTAGTTATAACCCAAGATATTCCTCCTTGGAAGTGTTACTGGAAACTCAGGCAAATTGTGCACACGTCTGTCAGTGAATAAAATGGTGCCTTTATGCTGAGTTCTGATGATAGAGAAAAAAGGTGTTATTTTTATCCTTAATAATTTTGCATTTTAGCTAGAGTCAATATATGATTTATATAACTTATATACCAAAGATTATAGATGAAACATATGTCATCTTTAATACAAATCTGTCTTTAAAAACATGGTGTTGAGTTAGACAAAGAAGTAGATATTTGATGAATATGACAAAAAGTATTATGCCACATAAGCTTCCCAGGATCATTTTGATGATTACATGGTCTTTGAAATTTTTGCTTCTAAAACAAAAACAAATGATAGTTCCTTGAGAATTTATATGCAAGTGTAGTATGCTTTTTCTAATTACAAACCAAGTACTTAAAGAAGGGATGATTTTGTTCAAGTAAAAGAATGCTAACAACTATTGCAAACAATAATTGCAAACATAATGTTAAATAAATACATCAGTACATCAGAATAGGCAGTAACAAATAAGGTATGTATATAATATAAGGTATAACTGGAACTTTTCAATTTAGTTATCTATTGTAAAATTGTTAGTATTATTTGTTCCACTAAGTATAACATAATTACCAACACTCCCAAGAAAGATAATTAAATAGAAAACTTGCTGCCCTGCTATTATCATGTTAATAGAACAGTTGCAATTAAGATATAAGTGATACTGAGGACACTCAATTACTTTTCAGTTCATTGTATCATGTTATTCATTTTAAGAAGATATGAAGCATGCCAAAAATAAAAATGACAACAAGCACAAAAACCTCTGTTAGTAGTCAATTAGATATTAACAGGCATCAATAACATCAATAAAAATGGACCACCCATAAAAATCAACAGGCTGTAAAACTAGGGACTGAGATTTTTGGGATTACTGTTCAAAAGAATGGGATTGGGTATGGCTGTAATATCCCACCCTCTACACTGAACTTTCTAGCCCAGAAGCTGAGCTGCTCTTCCCCAGAGGCTCTTGCCTTTTAATACATCCATTTTGGTTGCCAATCCTTTTTTTTACCTTTGTCCTCCAGCCTGCAGCACCTCATTTCCCTCTCTCCCCTCTCTTTTCCCCTCCTCATATCTCACATGGTCCAGCTCAGTCTGGTCTCTCCCACACTGGGCTCTCCCAGATATCCATGCCTCTACCTACATTCTCCCTTTTTATCTACAACAAACTTAATCCCCCACTATAACTAGGAATAGCTATATCCTTCCCTTTTTGTTTTGTTCTTTCTTTCTTTCTTTTTTTCATTCAGTGATGAAATTGGCTGCAGCTGCCTTAGGTTGACACAGTCTTCCAGCTCAGCTGCCTTAGACACATGGGATCTGCCTTAGACCAGATAATTCCATTCCATCAATAATGTTTCTAGCAACTCCAATATTCGAGGGTCTCCACTGGAACATAGAAGTCACTTTCAGAAAATTACTCAATGGGCTTGCAGGGCTTTCTTGTTTGGACTCCAACCCTGAGATACATTGCCTTGTTTCATTTCTATCCATAACTCTGTCAATCTTTTAACTTTTTTCCCTCAAAACCAGTACCAAGTACATGACACTGTCAAGTTCTGCTATGAACTTCTATGAGGCCATGAACTGAGCTAGCTTCTTTGAACTAAAACTCCATCAGCTTCTGAGTATTGAACTTGAAGAAACACTCCTATAAAGCTATTTTCAAGGAACAGAGAAGCCTCTGACATGCCTTCTCAGTTCAGATCTTCTTCTTTTACACAAACTTATATCTTTGTAGGTATGAGCCTATCACTGCCAAGATGTTAATTATCTTTCAATTGAGCTTCTCAGGACAGTGACAAAGTAAAAACATAGCCTTGGCCAAAGTATTGAAGAAATCAGTCCCTCATCCAGCCCTCTGCTTTAACATCCATGACAGGCTGTAGAAAAGATCTACAGGCCTCTGATTCAGTGTATGTCACAAAGGCACTCCAGGCAAACCTTTCCCCTTAGCCTTCAGGATGCTTAGTTCCTGGAAACTATGTGTCACAGGCCACCTGCAAGAAACAAAACCTCAGAAACCATAGAATGAACCCAGCAATGATAGATGAGAATAACTAGCAAACAAGTATTACATACCAAAATATGATTTTGAAAAATTCCCCTAAATGTCAACCAATCAGGAATCAACAGATACCTCTCCCCACTTGATGATGCAACCCTGTGGTTTTTGCCTTTAAAAAAAACAGCAATAGACATAGGGGAAGCAACTCTGGTGACTGCTGCATCAGCTAACTAGATGAGGTCCCTGCCATGGTTGGATAGAGCAATAAACCTTGCTTTTGCAGTTTGGTGAGTCTGTCTTCTTGGTGGTCTTTGGGGGGGGTCTTCAAGACTTGTGCCTAACATTATCACATCAATGGCCCTTTATTGAGTGCTTGTTCCACTCTGAAAACCCAAAGCAAGATCTCCACTATCCACAATTCTCTCACCATTCTTGTTTTCCAAATTCCCACCAGAATGATTCTTTGAACTCTGCCTCTAGTATTCAACAGTCAAGAGTTATTTGAATGCAAAGCTCAAACTCTTATAAATTTTAACACAAAATATACCCAATGGCAAATAACATCATACCCAGCTATATAACAAAGAGTCGCAATTCTAGGTACCAAGTTTTCAAGTGTTTGTATCCTTGCTTGTTGTTATAAAACATCCTGGCAAAAGCAACTTAAGGGATAAATGGCATACTTTGTAAAGGTATTGTTGATTACGGGCATGATCAAGGTAGCAGGCAATTGAGACCACGACTCATATTGCATCCAACCTGAGACAAATAAGAGCAACAAATACATGTTTATGGTTACTCCATGTTGGCATAAAGGTATTGTTAATGCCACTGGGCGAGAACAAAACCACTACCACAATTCTGAGCCAAATTTGAAGCAAGTTTGATTTTATTGGGGTACACCCAGGAGCTAGCCAGTGCCTTCCTAAATCAGGCTAAAATGAGCAGCTCTTGTCCATTTCTTAGGCCCCTATTATGGAGTAAATTCACAAGTAGGTGCAAGGCAGTTTTACAGAATAGAAACTATGCAGCAACAAGAAAGCATAAAAAAATCTAAAAAAAAAAAAAAAAAAACCAAACACCACGTGATTAAGTAGGATAATTAATGAAAGTTAGGAAGGATCAGAGTGTTCTCAGAAACAAGTCAGGGTCATGGGTTAGGGCAGACTTAAATACAGCTAATCAGCATTTAAAGTAAATTGAAATATATGGCATAATGTCTCCTGCCTTCAAATTGGAGTCAGAAAGATTCCTCATTATTACCTGTGTTTTCTTGTTCTTTATTTTATCAAATTTATTTATTTATTTTATGTCCTGACTTCATTTTCCTCTCTCTACTTTCTGGTGATTGTCTTTCCCCACTCCCCCTTTGATTCTGTTCAGTGAGGACCAGGATTCCCATGGGTGTCAACAAAGCATAACATGTCAAATTGCCCATGACCTCCCATTGTATTAAAGCTTGACAAGGTAAGCTAAAATGAGAAATATGTTCCCCTTAAAAGCCAAGCCAACATGCTAGGTACACCCCATTTTCTGATTGTTGCTAGGAATCCCACAAATAGCTCAAGTTACTATATATATATATATATATATATATATATATATATATAGTACTGTATGGCACCTAATTGTTGGTTCAAATTCTGTGAGCTCCTATGAGACACATTAGTTGTTTTTCATGTGATGTCCTTGACACCCCTGTCTCTGAGAATCCTAGCACTCTCTCTCTCTCTCTCTCTCTCTCTCTCTCTCTCTCTCTCTCTCTCTCTCTCTCTCTCTTTCCTCAGCATGGTTCCTTAAGCTTGACCTAATATTTGACTTTGGGTCTCTGCACCTGTTTCCATTAGTTGCTGGATAAAGGCTCTTTGATGACAATTGAAGTAGTCACCAATCCATGAATATAGCAAAGTATAATTAGGCATCATACCTTGACATTTTTTTTCCTGTTGTGATTTGTTCTATCCTAGGCCTCTGTGCCATTTGTCCAGCCTCTGAATCCTAATACTCCAGGCAGTGTCAGGGGTAGGCTCACTCTCATGGCCTGAGTCTCAGGCTTGACTAGTTATTGGTTGACCATACCTACAATCTCTGTGCCACTCTTACCCCAGCATATTCCACAGATAGGACAGACTGTAAGTCAAAGGATGTATGCCTGGTTGGTGTTCCAGTCTCTCCACTGAAACTCTTGCCTGATCACAGGAAATGGCCAGTTCAGGCTCAATATCCACTATTGCTTGGATCTTGGCTGGAGGACATCCTTTAAGATTCCTGGGAGTTTTCCTTGCTCTAGGTTCCTTCTGACAAACTTTTCCAGTACTCTCCCCATCTATCAACCCCCAACTTGAACCCTCATGTTCACATCCCCATCTATCCCTAGTCCACCCATGAGACATCTTCTATTTCTACCTCCAAGAGAGATCCATGAATCCCAGTTTGAGACCTTCTTGTTACCAAGTCTCCTTGGATCTGTGAATTGTAGCCTGCTTCTCCTATATTTTACAGCTAATATATGCATATAAGTGCATACATACCATGTTTGTGTTTCTGGGTCTGGGTTACCTCCCTCAGGATGATTTTTTTCTAATTCTATCCATTTGTCTGAAAATTTCATGATGTGTTGTTTTTAACAGCTGAGTAATACTTTGTTGTATAAACGTACCACATTTTCTTTATCCATTATTCAGTTGGGGGATAGCCAGGTTATTTTCAGCTTCTGCCTATTATGAATAATGGTGCAATGAATATAGTAGAGCAAGTGTCGTTGTGGCATGACTGAGTATCCTCTGGGCATATGCCCAAGAGTGGTATAGCTGGGTTTTGAGTTAGAATGATTCCCAGTTTTCTGAGAACCACCATATTTATTTCCAACTGGCTGCACAAGTTTATACTTCCACCACCAATGGAGAAGTGTTCCCCTCACTCCACATCCTCTCCAGCATAAGCAGAAGTTCTAGCCAGAGCAAGCAATAAGACAAGAGGAGATGAAGAGTAATAGGTTTTCTGTCCCTTCCTCATAATAAGCTTCTTTACCAAGGAAATAAGCCAGATCAAGTTGAATTGGAAAATTATAACAACTGGTTTATTGAGATTAAATCCCAGGCAGGTTCTCTGACCCCAGATATCAAGGCCAGAGAACTCACACTCCTGAACTAAAACAGAGAGACATTGTAGGTTTTAGGAAAGGGGTGGCAATATGTCCACCACAAACTGGGTGTGTACCCAAGTATGGTAAAAAGTTGAGTGCATAAGGACTTGAACAGCTTCAGTGTGGGAAGCTGCAATGGCTTCCAGGAGTACAGAACTGGGCCTTTTGGCACCTTTTCTTTGCTGGCAGACTATCTGAATAGGTGGGGTTTAGAGGGGAAGAGAAGCAGGGATGGGCTTTCTGGATCATTCAGAAGTGAGCCAGAGTCTCCAATCAAACAACCCCAATATAAATTAAAAAGGAAGACGTTAGAGTATCATTGTTTGTAGGTGATATGATAGTATACATAAACAACCACAAAAATTCTGCCAATAATCTCCTACAGCTGTTAAACACCTTCAGTGAGGTGGCTGTATATAAGATTTACTAAAAGAATTAATAACCCTCCTATATATAAACAATAAATGAGCTGAGAAAGAAATTAGGAAAATAATACTCTTCACAATAGCCACAAATAACATAAAATATCTTAGTGTAACTCTAACCAAGGAAGTGAAACACCTGTGTAACAAGAACTTCAAGATTTTGAAGAAAGAATTTGGAGAAGCTGTCAGAAGATGTAAAGATCTCCCATGTTCATGGATTAGTAGGATTAATACAATAAAAATGGCCATTTTACCAAAAACAATCTACAGACTCAATGTAAACATTGTCAAAATTCTCATACAATTCTTTACAGATCTTAAAAGAATAATACTCAACTTCATAGTTTTAAAAGGACAGTTAAAACAATACCATAAAAAAACTTTTGTAAGTACCACCATCCCTGATCTTAAGCTCTACTACAGAGTTACAGTAGTATAAACACCATATATTGGCATAAAAACAGACAGGAGGAACAATGGAATAAAGTCAAAGACCCAGACATAAATCCACCACCATGGGACACCTGATTTTTGATAAGCCAAAGTTAGAAAATGGAAAACAAAAGCATCTTCAACAAATGGTGCTGGCATAACTGTATCTTTGCAGGTAGAAGAATGCAAACAGATCTATGTCCATCACCGTGCACAAAACTCAAGTCCATATTGATCAAAGACCTCAACATACATAAGATAAATCCATTTCATAAACTGAACCTGATAGAAGAGACTTGGCAGTACCCTTGTACAAATTGGCATACAAGACAATTTCCTGAATAAAACACCAGTAAGACAGATACTAAGATTGAAAAAAAAAAGAAAAAGAAAAGAAAAAAAAGTGGACCTCATGAAACTGAAAAGCTGCTGTAAAGCAAAGGACTCTGGACTCTGATACTAGAACAAAATGGCAGCCTAGATAATGGGAAAATAACTTTACCAATTCCACATCCAACAGAGGGCTGATTTACAAAATATAAAAAGAACTCAAGAAACTAAACATCAAAAAATAATAATAATAATCCAATTTTAAAATGGGGTACTGATCTAGTCAGAGAATTCTCAACAAAAGAATTCCAAATAACTAAGAAGCACTTTAAGAAATATCCACCTTCCTTAGCCATCAGGAAATGCAAATCAGGACAACTCTGGGATCCCATCTTGTACCTATCAGAATGGCTAAGATTTTTTTTAAAAAGTATTTTCTTGTTTTTAATTAAAAGATAGTTGTATTGTTTTTCAAGATGCTTTTCCCAGATATTTCTTGTCAGAATCAAATATTTCCTTTAATGATTTCTTTTTAATTATGTATTCTTCTCTCATAAAATACATCCCCAACCACAGTTGTCTCTCCCTCCACTTCTGCCTGCTACCCCTACTTCCTATCTACCCCATATCCACTTCTGCATTTACCTTCAGAAAAAAAAAAAACAAAAAATCCGGCCTCCCAGGAATTCAACAGGACACAGCATAACAAGATGCACAAAACCTCACATCAAGGCTTGGCAAGGCAACCCAGCAGGAGGACAACTGTCCCAAGAGCTTGTGAGTCAGGTTTTTTTTTTTTTTTTTTTTAGCAGTTGCCTACCAACAACTTTTATGTAGCCAAGTAGTGTTGTTATCATTTGCTCAGGGTCAGTGTGAAAGGATGATGTGGCAAACTTGTTACCTTTGGCAGTACTCGTCAAGACATGCTGCTAAGTGAACACACCATATACAATAAATAGATGTAGAGTAAGAGGCTTGTTGAGGGAGGGGGAGAAGAGTGAAAGTCCATCTCAGAGTGGGGACATGAGAGAGCAGAGGGACAGACAGAGAGACAATGAGATCTTGCAAGAGAGCAAGAGAGGAGCAAGAAGGGGGTAGAAGGAGATCTGTGATAGACAGACACTTTTAGGGGTGTCTGTTTCCTTTGGGAAGCACACAGCACTTAGCTGATGGTGAAAACCCACTGCACCTGGAGAGGCAGGTGGTAAAGTAACCACAGCTGCTGAGGCAGGCTAGAGGCGGCTGACACAGTGCTATCTGTCATCCTTAGCTTTAGTTGCCAATTTGACAACATAAGGAGAGGGAGCCTCAATTGAGAGTTTGTCACCATCAGACTGACCTGGAGACATATTTGCAGGATATTTTCTGTTTCTAATTGTTATGGAGGTGTTGTCCTCAGGACAGGTGCATAAGAAAGACAGCTGCCCAAGTCAGAAAATCTGTAGTCTTTGCTTTAGTTCCTGATGCAAGGTTCTGACTTTAAGGGCCTTCCCTGGCTTCCCTCCATTGTGAACTGAAGCTAAAATAAACCTTTATCTCCCAGAGTTGATTTTGCCTAGTGTTTTATCACAGAAACAAAAAGTAAACTAGAGGAAATCCAATGTGGTAAAAGATTATAAAAAGACTCATCCTTGAGTTCAGTTGGTATAGTACTAAATGGCATTCCCAGCTTCTGAGCAATTGGTGATTCTTCACTGAGTCTACTAACCTCCATCTCTGAAATTGGATACCCCATCTCTTAATACTATTACAATGAAAATTGCATATCAACATGAGTTATAGAGGAGACATATATTCAAAGCACCAGAAATAGAATAATAATGACCAAGATTTAAAATGAACTCAGAAAATTTATCTCACTAATAAGAGATTCAATGAGAGGTCATACATGGTTTAAAGAAGGAGCTACTAAACAATATAACTGTAAGCCCTAAAGGAAAGCCAAGGTAGTACAGGTAAAATAAGAAAAATACTTAGGGTGACAAGCAATTGCATTCAAAGTGTCACACTGTACATTTCAATGAGCATGACTCATTGGCATTGTTCAGTTTTCTATTAATTACAGAGTTCTGAAATAGGAAGAGATAGCTCAAGCAGATAATCCACAAAGACACTCACCAAAATCCTCTTACCAACCAAAGGCAGACACAGAAAATCTCAGAATGTCAGCTGAAGAGTAATGATCTATGTCAAAGACATAGCTCACCACATACAATTTCCTTTTCATTTCACTGAGTAATCTATCAGTTTTGTTTTTGCCATGATGGGGACTATTTATCAGTTGAGTATTGTCTAGAATAAGAATTAAATGAGCAAATCATCTGTCCTCAAAACTACCTTCTATTCCTTAGACTTGATTCTTTTTGGAAAAGCTAAAGACAAAACAATGAGGATGGATATCAATGCAAAAAAAAAAAAAAGTTCTCATGATGTCAAAGGAAGTAAAAGTAAAAAAGTTTATTCTGGAGGTAAAAGTTAGTCTAGCCAAATATGCCTGACCCCTGCTTGACAAAACACAAAATTCCATTTCCAATGATTTAACAGTTTCATGAACTTTTATAGTAACAGACCAATGAAAAGCATGAATCAGGACAGTTCTCAAATGCACTGTTGGAAATAGCAGGAAGGCAGAAAAATGGCAAAAGGAAAAATCTCTGTTATCGACCTTGGATCCTGTTTGGTTGAATCCCTAGCTTTTGGCTGATGGTAGCTAGTGATCTTTTAATAAATTAGAACAAGTTTCACTTGATAATCTCAAGAATCTGCTAGACAAGAAACAGATGTGGGCAAGTAATAGCTAGTAAGGGGATAGATAGAGCCTCAAATAAGTCGTAATTTGTCTCTGAATGGCAACATTCCCAGCTCTCTAGGCCACTAAAGTTTTAACCAGTTATTCAGGTTTGCAGATAATGCAATTTTTCTTTGAACTATAACTCATGGGTGACAGAAATAGATTATGAATAAGAGAGCCAATGGTGGACATTAGTAGCTGAAAGAGAAAAAAGAGTGGGGGAGGGGGGCTCTAAACTGATTGTGATGTTCATGTTTGTATGTTTCAGATTTGATGTTCTGATTTGTCCAAGAGAAAATATTCCCTAAACCTCACAAAAGGGAAACAAAGCTGCATATGCCATTCATTCCGTATTCATATTTTCTGACACATTTTTTTCTTTCCATCTTGTTCATTGATCACAAGAATGTCTACTTCTCGGGATGAGCAAATCTGTCTGGGAATCCTGTGCCTGCTGCTTATGCTGTCCATCCATTCATGGAAGCAATTGGGTATGGGAGATGGAGGAAAGAATACTCAACCTGTTAAACATACTACTTTCTCTTATACCAGCATCCCTGGGAATAGCTGGATATTATGCTTTTTACTGTTGGTATCAACAACCTTGGGTGTTTGTCTATAGTGTCCTGCTTTCAGGGCCCCAGAATTAATTGTAACACCTCAAAAAGCCAGCAGTTTATGATCATCCACTGGTGAGAATCCCCAAATGCTTCTCTGTCTCCTGGGTTTCTTGTTAAAGTCTTTTGCATTTCGATGCTGAGCAAGCCATCTGTTTCCTGATGTGACCCAGACTCTTACATGTGGGTTCTGTCAGAAATATCATCCAAAGTCACTGAAGAGCTAATAAAATGTGATTGCAGCACTGGTCTGGGAAAACAGAGCAGGTTTTTTACTTGAAATTTAGTAGGTCAACTTTACTCAATGAAATATATATATATATATATATATATATATATATATATGTGTGTGTGTGTGTGTGTGTGTGTGTGTGTGTGTGTGTGTGTGTGTGTGTGTGTGTGTGTGTGTGTGTGTGTGTGTGTGTGGTGTGTATTTAAATATGTATGCAATTACATATAATCTTACCAAAGCACATTTTAAATTATATACTTTCATGATTCACATTAGTCTTGTATCAATTTAATAAGTTAAATAAATACTGATAATTCAACATAAAAGCTGATATAATAAAATATCTTTTTTAATTGTATACTATAGCCCACATTTTTATAGGAAGTGTTTCTAGTTCAGAAAGGCTATCAAAGTGGCAGGTCAGTTGGAGAAGAATAAAGTCCAGGCTTCTCAAACCTCATAACCTGAGTTTAGAATTTTACAGCCATGTAAATGTCAGAGGCAGACATATAATCATCTATAGTCCAGCCTAGCCCAATTACAGAAAAGGGAAATAGGAGCAGAAGAATGCCCACAGGCTCACAAGACAGACTTACCAACAGCTAATAGGGCAAACCCTGTGTCAATGAGAAGGATATCCCTGGGTTTCTGTACCTGCTTCTGATGATGTCATCCTTTAGAAGAAACAATGAGGTATGGGAGATGGAGGAAGGAACACCCAACCTATTAAAAATATTACTTCCTCTTATATCAACTTTTTGGGGGCATATTCAGATAGTTTTCTTCTTACCTGTGTTACCAACACTTGTAGGCACCCATCTATAGTTTCTAATCTTCACCTTCACAAGGTGAGGACTGACACTCATTTGTTTTCTCATTATACACATATGCTGTAAGTGTGTGACCAAACAGGCAAGAACATGCATACTCACAAAGTATTAAGTATATCTTAGACATATAGAATTTCTAATATCTCATCATAAGTCATTGCTTAAAATATGTAAATGAGTTTAGCCAAACTCTATTAACATAACTAAGGTCTTCCTGTTTGGGGAAGGGATGAAAATTGATTAGATGATACACCTGACAACATTTAATTTTGCATATCAGTTTTTGAACCCATTGCAGCAAAAATATATTTTTGAAACACAGATCCCTCTGATTTAGATCATTTAGGAATGATTTTGTCCACATCCCAATTAGTATTACTAACAAATGGTTACCAGAAACTCCCATTACCATATGGTTTAAGTAGTATTATAAAGTTTAGATTTACTGTTTGTATTTGCATTGCTCTGTAATCATGTTTTTAGGTGTGTAAGCACCCTGTGTAAAGAAGATATTAGGGCCTTGGATGGCAAACAAGCTTCAGGAAACTTTCTCCTCTTAGCATTGTTTGACTTCACTTCTTTTTAATTAATGCCTTATCAGTTCATATATAATCATTATTTACATATGGCCTCTGTATTACCTAAAATACTTTGGAAAATTTTTGAACCCTAAATATAATGAAATATTTACCCGTATTGTCTTCCAGAGACTTTATGGTGAAAATTTACATAAATCTCTGACATACCTACCTTTATTGTTGTCCCTGACATATTTTTTGGATGTAACTTGCCAGATATTTTATCACAATTGATATAATTTCTTTGAACCAAAATAGTCAGCCCTATAAAGCCTATATATATATATATATATATATATATATATATATATATAGTGTGTGTGTGTGTGTGTGTGTGTGTGTGTGTGTGTGTGTGTTTGGCACACTGAGAATAAATGATTCTAAAAGATTTCGAGTCTTTTTTTCTATATATTTTTCTTAATTTAAATATAAAAATAGCTTTGTTTTACATGCCAATCCCAGTTCCCCTACCCTCCTGTCCACCTTCCTCCCCTGTTCCCCGAAACAACCCTATCCTGTCCCATTTCTGCTCCCCAAGGAGGGTGAGGCTTTCCATGGGGAGTCTTCAAAGTCTGTCATATCATTTGGAGCACAGCCCAGGCCATCCCCCATGTGTCTAGGCTGAGGGAGTATCCCTCTATGTGGAATTGGCTCCCAAAGTCCATTTTTATACTAGGGATAAATACTGATCCACTCTCAGAAGCCTCATAGACTGCCCAATCCTCTCAACAAACACCACATTCAGGGATTCTGGTTCCTGGTTCCCTTCTATGCTGGTTTCCCAGCCATCAGATTGGAGTCTCTGGCTTGTTTGGGTCAGCAGTTTCCCTGGGTTTCTCCAGCCTGGTCTCAACCCCTTCACTCAACATTTCTCCTTATCTCATAGTGGGAGACTTCAACACCCCACTCTCACCAGACAGAAACTTAACAAAGAAACAAAAGAACTAACAGAAGTTATGTCCCAGTTGGGTTTAACAGTCATCTGTAGAACATTCCATCCAAACACACACACACACACACACACACACACACACACACACACAAAAATATATATATATATATATATATATATATATATATATATAGCTACTTCTAAGCTCCACATGTTACCTTCTCTAAAAGTGAACACATACTAGGCAACATAACAAATTTCAACAGATACAAAAATAAGTGGAATAGCCCCCTGTATCTTATAAGATCACCATGCTTTAAAGTTGGAATTCAATAAGAACACAAATTGAAGAATCCCTACAAACTCATAGAAACTGAGCATTGTGCAATTGCTGGGTCAGGGATGAAATAAAGAAAGAAATTAAAAATTTCCTAGCATTCAATGAGGTTGAAAACACAACATAGCCGAACTTATGGAACACTTAGACAGCAGTACTATGAGGAAAGTTCATTGCACTAAGTGCCCATATGAAGAAAACAGAGGATAGTCATATTAGAGCATTAACAGCACAACTGTAACCTTAGAACAAAAAGAAGCAAACTGACCCGGGAGGAGTAGACACCAGAAAATAATCAATTTGAGGCCTGGAATCATTAAGATAGAAACTAGAAAACCAATACAAAAAAAATCAATGCAACAAAGAGTTGGTTTTTCAAGAAAATCAACAAGATAGATAAACCTTTATCCAAACTAACCAAAAAGCAGAAAGAGGGCATGCAAATCAACAAAATCAGAAATGAAAAGAGGGACATAACAACATACACTGAGGAAATACAGAAAATTTTCAGGTCATACTTTGAAAACCTGTACTCCACAAAATTTGAAAATTCAAAAGAAGAGGACAAATTTCTGGAAAGCTATCACTTACCAAAATTAAATCAAGAACAGATTAACTATAAATATACCTATAAGCACTAATGAAATAGAAATAGTCAATAAAAGCCTAAAGAACAGCTAATACCAATATTCATGAAAATGTTCCACACAATAGAAGCAGAAGGGTCATTGCCAAACTCTTTTTATGAGGCAACAAATACCTTGGTACCTAAGCCACACAAACGCACAATTAAGGAAGAGAACTATAGACCAATATCCATCATGAAAATTGATACAAAAACACTCAATAAAAACTAGCAAATCAAATCCAAGAATACAACAGAGAAATCATCCACAATGACCAAGTAGGCTTTATCCCAGGAATGCAGGGATGGTTCAGCATAAGAAAAACTATCAATGAGATCTACCATATAAACAAACAAAAAAAGAAAAACTACATGACCATTTCCTTAGACACTGAAAAAGCCTTAGACAAATTCAACACCCTCTCATAATAAAGGTATTGGAGAGATCAGGGATAACGGCAACATACCTAAACATAATAAAAGCAATATACAGTAAACCAACAACCAACATCAAACTGAATGGAGAGAAGCTTAAGGTGATTCCTCTAAAATCAGGATTAAGATGAGGCTGCCCCCTCTCTCCACATTATCTTCAATATTGTACATGAAGTTCCAGCTAAAGCAATAAGACAGCATAAGGAGATCAAGGGGATACAAATTGGAAAGGAAGAAGTCAAACTTTCACTGCTTGCAGATGATATGACAGCTTACATAAGTGACCTGAAAAATTCTACCAGAGAACTCCTACAGCTGATAAACACTTCAACAAATGAGAAAAAAAAATCAGTAGCCCTACTATATACAGATGATAAAGGGGCTGAGAAAGAAATCAGAGAAACTTCACTCTTTACAATAGCCACAAACAACATAAAGTATATTGGGGTAACACTTAACAAATAAGTTAAAGACCTATATAGCAATAACTTTGTGTGCTTAAAGAAAGAAATTAAAGAAGTTACATAAAAATGGGAAAGACCTCCCATGCTCTTGGATAGGTGGGATAAACATAGTAAAAATGGAAATCTTGCCAAAATAATCTACAGATTCAATGCAATCTTCATCAAAATCCCAGCACAATTCTTCATGGACCTTGAAATGATAATACTTAACTTTATATGGAAAAATGAAAGACCCAGGATAGCCAAAACCACCATGTACAATAAAGGAACTTCAGGAGGCATCATCTTCCCTGACCTCAAACTTTACTATAGAGCTATAATCCAGAAAACAGCTAGGTATTGGCACAAAAATAGGCTGGTAGACCAATGGAATGCAATCAAAAATCCTGATATTAACCCACACACCTATGAACACCTGATTTTAACAAAGAAGGTTTGGCCTTTTCATGGTGTCCCATATTTCCTGGATATTTTGTGTCAGGGATCTTTTGGGGTCTTAAGGGTTTCTTTAGTCAATGAATCTTTTTCTCCTAGTGTATCTTCAATGCCTGAGATTTTCTCTTCCATCTCTTGTATTCTATTGGTTATACTTGAATCTGTAGTTCCTGATATTTTTCCCAGCTTTTCTGTTTCCACAGTTTGTGTTTTCTTTTTTGTCTCTATTTCAGTTTTCAGGTCATGAACTATTTGAATTGTTTCCTTCATCTGTTTGATTTTTTCCCCTTGCTTTCTTTAAGAGATTTGTTGATTTCTTGTAGTAAAAACTTCTCTTCTGCTTAATCTGTGTTGGATGTTCAAGTCTTGCTGGTGTGGAGTTACTAGACTTTGGGGGTGTCATATTGATCTTTCTGTTGCTTACTGTGTTCTTATACTGACATCTACCATTCCCTTCTTCTAGTGTCTACCATTGGGGACTCTCCCTCTCCTGGTGAGTAGAGGAACACATTTCTCTTCTAGTGGGTGCAAACAGGTCCAAAACTCTGATGGCTCTTCTTGTCCAGTGGGTGAAGTTGGGACTAGGACACTGGCATATTCTGGATCTGGTTACCCTGTGCATAGTTCCAATCCTCAGGAGGCTCAAAGCAGAGCACCAGAAGGTAGGCTCCTTCCATAAGTTGAGGCAGGACCAGTATGTTGGCAGTCTCTGGACCAGCTGGTCTGTCTGGCCAGGCTACCTAATGTGTGGTGTGCAGATTCCTCAGGCCTCAGGAGGCTGAAAGCAGGGCCCAGGAAGGCAGACCAGAAACAGGCTCAAGCTTCTCTCTTACCATGGCTGCAGGTGGAAACTGGATGCCATCAGACTATGGAAAAGACAGTCAGTGGGGATGGGGTCCCTTGCATGCAGTTCCCAGTCATCAGGAGTCTCTGAGCAAGACACTGAAAGGCAGGCTGCCTCTACTTTTGAGTCTTATATGATCAGTTTTTGGTACATATGAGTTTCATGGAGATGCCCATTAAGATTGCATTTTTTAGCCAGCTCATGATAATGCTTTACATAAATTTTAATCTAAAAACTTGATTAAAATGTTTTAAAATTTAAACTATTGTGGAAGGAAATGAATTACCATAAAAAGCTAAATTCTCGATATATATGTAGACATTCTTATAATAGCAATTTGCATTGAATTTATTTATTAACAACAGTAATATGTCTTTCCATTGCCACCACACGAATATGGGATATTGCAGTTTGTTGAGTTCTTCTGAGAGAACATAACACATGTAAGCATGTTGAAGTAAAGTTGATATTAATTTTTCAATGATCCCATTAGTTGAGTTCTAGAATCTACCAGAATCATTAGACTATGTCCTGATTTCATAAACTTAGTCAATAGCTAAGGGAAGGATCCCTACTTTTCATTTGATTACGAGTTTCCACCAAACTATGCCTCTCCAATGGAAACTGTCATGTATATTTAAAAGAGAAAGTACAGCAAAATCATTATGACTAGGGTTAATAACACAAAAGAGTGATAGAGCCATCAGTAAGTGAAAAAACATTAAGTTCAGTTTTCCTTAATATACAAATTATATATACACATATGCATGGAAGTAAAAACTACATTAAAAGAAACAAGAAAATAATAAATAGAGAATGAGAGAGAAAAGGCAGAAAAGGAAAAAGGAAAGAATAGCTGAGTTATTTCTTGTGGCCATTGATGATTTTGAAATAAGTGTTTGATAAAGAGCTTTATTTGAGTTCAAGTTCTCTGAAACTCTCCTGGATTTTAGAATGATTGATTCGAGACCAATCTTTGTTCAAACCATTAAAATTCAGTTTACTCCAAGTTATGTTTTTTAATATGAGTGGAATTTCAACTTAATATTCAGCTTTACTATGAATGAATATAGAGCTAAATATTTTTGTGTGCCAGGATTAACTGAATTGAAAGATCATCCATTTTTTCAATATTTGTTCCTTTGGTATAAATTTCTGTTGTATGTGTAATGATTAAAAAGTTGTATCAGCTAAGAAAGATCTAAGAGTTAGAAATTTGCCAAGAAAATTCACAGGTGTCTCCTAAAGGTACAAGCAGATGAGACAACTAGTCCACAGGGCATTGTTATGGTTGATTTTCTACACAGAAGACAGAAACAGCTGCTACTTGGAATAGACATACTTTCTGTCTAATGAGAGAACAAAGCAAATTACTTCTTTTGAAGAACTCAACATAGTACATTCTGGACAAAGACTACCTGGTTGCAAACCTGCAGCCAATACAGTTATATTAAAATATGTAAACATATACAAGTATAACTCCAATATTTATCTTTGTTCCTTATTGAATTTTTCAATGTTATCTTGGGAGAAGAAAAATTGTCTAGGTAATAAATGTGTGGGAATTCGATGGTAAGACCCTGTTGTTGAAGTCATTATATACTTGAATCTTAGGAAATGGGGTGTGGTGCTGATCTGAAATCTTAATCCCTACTGGCTAACTTGCATAGCCAAGAAAGGTAGTAGACACAATACTGGAGGAGTCAGTATAATAGTCAACATTACCAGTTGTGAACACTGTATGTTCTAATAAGAATTGGCCTGGCAAAAGGTATATATTGGTGCAAAATGCCATGGGAGTATCAAACCACTTTCTAACTGGATTTACCACTCCATCTACAATACCTACCTGTAGGTATTGTCAGGGCCAACAACGCATGGTTAGACAGGTCAGAGGCATTAGGAAATAACCTGTTTCTATTTTGCTAGATGGACATAGTATTAAATTCACTACTAATGATTTATTGCTCTTTTAACAGGTTGGTTTATTTCTCAAGCCTCACCAAGGAAGAGTCTTTTTGCAGTAGATGGCAATTAATTGAGAGATCAACAAGCAATCAAAGCTCAGGAAATAACAAAGAATGAAATGATCAGCCCTAAACAATACATCTGTATCACAAAGCCCCTCTTAAAGTTCAATGATCATGAAAAGAGGGAGTGGAGAGATTGTAAGAGCCAGAGATGGTGGATAAAAGCAAAGAAATTATTTTCCAGAAACATCAAGGTATGTGTACATGTAAATTCATGGTAGTTGTGGCAGCACAGCTAAGACATATATAAGCTCAAGTCAGACAAAATCTCAGATTGGATGAGGGTAGGCAATAATTATGTCGTTTGTGAGTTTATTTTATTTGAAAACTGTGATTCAGTGTAGAATTTACTATTCATTGCAATAACCTACTACTTATAGTTTGAATTAATGAATGAGTAGATAAAAAAATAAAGCCATATATGTCAGTTTCTCAAGGCAGTTTATCCTAACAGTATTTTAACACTAACATCATATTTCATCTAGAGTTGTTAATACTGTCAAGTGTCCATCTTTCTTCTGAATCTGTGGTATTGAGATTTCACATCAAGCATATAGTTGGGTTGGGAGTTGGTAGCACACACCTTTAAGCCCAGCACTTGGGTGGCAGAGGCTGGCAGATCTCTGTGAGTTCGAGGCCAGCCAGGTTTACAAGAGCAATTTCCAGGACAGGCTTCAAAGCAACACAGAAAAACCTTGTCTCGAAAAAAAAATAGTTGGCTATTTTTTTAATTGTGATGCATTTAAAAATGAACACAGAAACAGAAAACATTACTTAAAGAGGCACACCTCTGTAGTAATAAGTTATAATACTCATTCAAATGTTATTTTGTCAAATGTCTAGAAACATCATTCCTCAGCATTTCATTCTCTTATTTTTAAATTAAAAATTCTAAAAAACAGTTCAGTATTCAGTTATGTCAGCACCATTTATTAAAAATGCTTTTTTCCCCCATTGTATAATTTTAGCTTCTTTTTCAAAAATCAAGTGTTCATAGGTGTATGGGTTAATATCAGGATTTTTATTTGATTCCGTTGTTCTACCTATCTATTTTTTGCCAATATCAAGCTGATTTCAGAACTATAGCTCTATAATAGAGCTTGAAGTCAGGGCAGGGATGGTGATGTCTATGGAAGATCCTTTATTGTACAGGGTTGTTTAGGCTATTCTGGGTCTTTTGTTTTACCATTTGAAGTTGAGTATTGTTCTTTCAAGGTTTGTGAAGAATTGTGCTGGAATTTTGATAGGGATTGCATTGAATCTGTAGATTGCTTTTGGCAAGATTGCCATTTTTACTATGTTAATTCTACCTATCCAAGAGCATGGGAAACCTTTCTGGTATGTATCTATAATTTCCTTCTTTAAGGACTCAAAGTTCTTATTATATAGCTCTTTCACTTGTTTGGTTATAATTACCCCAAGATATTCTATGGTGTTTGTGGCTATTGTAAAGGGTGATGTTTCTCTGATTTCTTTCTCAGCCCCTTTATAGTCTATACATAATATGGCTACTGATTTTTTTTTGAGTTTATCTTGTATCATGCCACATTGCTGAAGGTGTTTGTCAGCTGTAGGAGTTCCCTAGTAGAGTTTTTCAGGTCACTTATGCAAACTATCGTATTATCTGCAAATAGTGAGAGTTTGACTTCTTCCTTCCCAATTTGTATCCCCTTTTTCTCTTTGTTTTCTTATTGCTCTAGCTAGAACTTCAAGTATAATATTGAAGAGATATGGAGAGAGTGGAGAGCCTTATCTTGTTCTTAATTTTATAGGAATCACATCGAGTTTCTTTCCATTTACTTTGATGTTGGTAGTTGGTTTGTTTATATTGCTTTTATTATGTTCATGTATGTTCCTTTTATCCCTGATCTCTCCAATATCTTATTCATGAAGGGGTATTGGATTTTTATCAAAAACTTTTTCAGAATCTAGTGAAAAGACAAACACAGTATATACTCACTCATATATGGTTTTAAGACATAGAGCAGTGTACAATCCAAACTGCCAGAAAAGCTAGGAAACAAAGAGGATCCTAAGAGAGACATACATAGTCCCCTAAAGAAGTAGAAAGTGACAGGATCTGCCAAGCCAATTGGGAGCATGGGGTGAGGGTAGAGGGAGTTTGGAGGAAGAGGAGTGGAGAGGTGGTCATGAGGGAGCAGGAAGATTGAGTGAGGGAAAGAACAGAGGAGAGCAAGAAGAAAGATACCATAACAGAGGGAGCCATTGTAGGTTTTAAGAGAAATCCGACATTAGGAAAATGTGCAGAGATCTACAAGGATGATCCCAACTAACAACCTAAGCAATAGTGCGGAGGCTACCTAAAATGCCCTTCTGAACAGGAGGTTGATGACTACCTTACATGCTATCCTAGAGCCTTCAACTAGTAGCTGATGGACACAGGTAAACACTGAGCTGAACTCTTGGAATCCAGTTGCAGACAGGGAGAAGTGATGAGAAAAGGTCAAGATCAGGCTGCAGAAATCCATAGAAACTGCTGACCCCAACAAGGGGGAGCTCATGGACCACAGACTGATATTTGGGAAACCAGTATAGGTGGAAACCAGATTCCCTGAATGTGGTGTCAGCTGAGAGGATTGGGCAGTCTATGGGGCCTCTGGTAGTGAATCAGTATTTATCCCCAGTATTTGAATGGATTTTGGGATCCCCATTCCACATAGAGGGATACTCCCTCAACCTAGACACATGGGGGATAACCTGGGCCTTGCTACAAATGACATGATAAACTTTGAAGACTCCCCATGAAAGACCTCACCTTCTCTGGGGAGCAGAAATGGGATGAGATGGCAGTTGTCGGGGAAAAAGACAGGATGGGAGGGTGGGGGAACTGGGACTGACATGTGTAACAAGCTTGTTTCAAATGTAAATTTAAAAAATATGACAATTAACTAATACTTTTTTAAAAAATGGAAAAAATACTAATCACAAGGAAAGAAGAAACTGGACCTTTCACTTGGCAGTTCATGAGCCAAGGCTATCCACACAAGAGTTCATTGTGCCATAAACACAATTTAGATATGTCTACTTACAGTGAATTATTTTCAAATATTGGAGCTCTTAACATGACTTCAGTTCTTCAAACACCAGTATTTGATTTTGAATTCTTGCACACAATATATTATTTTAATGTACATGTCAAGAAGATGTGTTTATGAATCTATAAAACTAAGAGCATGTTCTTGAAGAATAGATGCTCATTAATGAGTTATGCATGCTGTTCTCATTTACTTAGGCATATTCATAAAAACCAAGTTATTTATCCAGGAAAAATATAGCCAACCATAAAGCATATCAACCACATTTTCAACTTTCCTTACATTTAAGATGATATAGTGATGTTAGGAATGGTGATGAGAAATGGTTAGGACAATTTACAACTTGTCTATTTTGCTTTTTTGTGGTGTAGAAGTTGCTCTGTAGTAAACAGAATTTTCAGCAGAAGTGAGACTTCTAAGAGACAGTTATTAGGTGTTAAAATCATAAGGTTTAAATATTTCTCACTTAACAGATTGGTGCTGTTAGCTATCTTATCATTCCTTTACTCTGTGATCAAATGAGCCTACAGACCCAGTGTTGGCATTTTAAGGAGACAGAAAACATTCCTTGCTCCAGAAGTCACAATTACTCAGTTGGAGTCATTCCATACCAGGGATCAGCATCTCCTCCTTAACAATTTTCTGAACAGCTTAACTATTGGTGTATCCTCTGGCACCTTAGAAGAGTCCATGAATGGTATGTGAATTAGTACACAAAAGCAGGTCCATTGTTTCTTGTATTGGACATCCTTCTCTGGAGCAATGAGATGGAGTGGTTTCTCTTTCTCACATAAACATTTCCATGGATTCCCCTAGTACATAAGAGATAAAACTGATAAAGCCACGTTGCCATTAAGGGACATAATTGACAGATGGTATTATTGGTCATTCATGTGAATTCTAGTTAGTTCTCGCAAGAACTATGATACTTTAGCAAATTCTACTGGCAGACTCCACCATCATTGAATGTGGGTGTTACATAGGAGGACTAGGCAGTCTTTGGGGCCACTGATAATGGCTTAGTATTTATCCCTAATATGTGAATGGACTTTGGAAGCCAATTCCACATAGAGGGATATTCCCTCAGCCTAGACACATGGGGGAGGCCTAGGCCCTGCTCCAAATGGAATGACAGACTTTGAAGACTCCCCATGGAAGTCCTCACCCTCCCTGGGGAGCACAAAGGGGATGAGATGGGGGTTGGTGGGGAGACCCGTGAAGGACGAGGACAGGAGGGTATAGAAACTTGGATTGACGTGTAAAACAAGCTTGTTTCAAATTTAAATTTTAAAAATTTATCCAAAAATATCCACACTCACAAAAATAAAAGAAATGTGATCCACAATGTTTTGGCAACTGGAACTATGGTCCTCTGTTACTGCAGGTTTTTCCCCCCACCGGCTGCTGCCAGTGCTGCTGCCATAGTCCCGCTGCCACGTGAGCCCCAAATAACACTCAGAGACTCTGTATTTGATACAATCCTGTTGGCCAATTACCATTATTGTTTATGGGCTAGCTCTGTCTTAATGATTAACCCATTTCTACTTATCTAAGTATTTCCACATGGCTCATCTTATCTGGGAGCTGCAGCTGGCATCTTCCTTCCTCCATGCTCTACATCTTGACTCCTCCTTCTACTTCCTCTTTCCTCCTCCTAGTCTCCTAGCCCCGCCTATCTAGTTTCCTATTGGCCACAGTGCTTTATTAACCAGTATGAGAAACATATTTACAGAATAACATCTCCCATCAGTCCTCCTTTGGTGGCAAAACTTTTTTATTACTTCTTGATTTAAAAGGATAATAAAGTCAAGAACCCAGCACTTGTGCACTGGATCATGTCCAGATCTCTAGAGAAAGATGGTGGTACTTTACAACAAGCTTCTTACTTTACATGCATCTTCTTGGTCAGTTTTGAAACTTAGGCCAACATAGAATCAGTCATGGTGAACTATTAAATTTAAGTCCAAACTAATACCTAGGGAAAACCAAGCAAGTAAATAAAACAAGTCACATCAAAAACACACTGGAAATAGGAGGGTAATTCTTTAAACTCATTCTTAGAGTACCAGGAAGGTTATTTGCCTTCATTGTGATTCTTTTGTGTTTCTAACCCTCTGTGGATCTTTCCCAGATTGCCATAAAACCAGGTTGGCCATCTAAACATGGCTATTTATTATAATCCTGGTAATGTAATGTTTTATTTGTTCTTATTCATATGTTCAGTAATAGGTTCAAGATCCCACAGTGGCCTGGAAATCTCTATGCAGTTGTCTATAAACACTTCTGCCTCCAGATTCTGTATGCTAAGTGAAGAGACTATATGTGCAAGTTACAATAACTGACAGTGTAATGTTTGTTGATAGCATTACTGTAAAATTCATTAAATTCTCCATAATGATTCATGTTCACAATTCAGTGATTTCAAGTCATTTATCCACACAGAGTTCATAACTGACAGTGTCTGGACTATTTCTATGTAAGGGTGGAGTTTTTACACATGAGAAAAACTATAATACTCTCATACAGCTCTACAACAGAAATGAGCATGCTGCTTCAACAAAAGATAGAATAACAACAACAACAACAAAAAAGAAAAACAAATATTCCAATTGTGTTCCAGGGGATAATGCTAGTCCAGTGTTAAACATAATATAATTTGTTTGTTGATAATAAAATGTTCATCTATTAGGGGCATAATAAGTATTCCTTGATATCAAACCTACTACAAATATTGATATATTAGAAAACTCTTTTTGTCATAAAAAAGGCAACTCAGTTTTGGCACATAAGCTCTGAATGGGTTGAAATTACCTTTGAACCTTTGAAATATGGATCTTCATATTTTTTAATTATAAATGTACCAAAAAGGTTTCCTCCCATATTTTACACATAACAAACAGGCTATTTATTTCTAAAGTAACATGATTTCTTATCCATACATTTATCTCTTATTTGAAGTCCCTGGCACGAGTTCAGAAAATGAAGATAGTTGATTTTATATTAAGTCATAATTTCACAACATTTATCAACAATATAGCAGAACTTTAACATTGCTGATAGAGGAAGTGTGAAAACATAAAGAAAAATCAAACTACATGCAAGATAAAGTTGCTATTAATATCTTTTGAAGTGTGCAAAGAGAGGAAATATAAATAACTATATACAAAACATTTACTGAAGAATTGTCTCTTAAAAGTTCATCAAGCTTCTAAACTTGAAATGCACTTTAAGGAGGGTCTCATGGTGAAGCTCCAGACTTCATCTCCAAAGGACTGACATGAAAATTGTATTGCAGTCTTAAAGTTATACAGATATGATTTTATATTTAGAACCAAGATATAGCTTATGTTAGATTATTATAAAAATTATTGTATTCTCCTTTGGCTTCCTTCAAATTCAATCCTCTATTATTAAGATTTATTTCATGTTAGCGAAACATAATGCTCAATTTTTTGATTCATTATTCTCAGTTTAATCTGATTATTTTTAAAGAGCAAATTGATACAATTAGAAATGCTTAACAAAGCTTTTTTAGCACTTTTTCTTAGCTCTAGAAACTGACTTTGACTGGCTTATATAACATGCTGTTAGAGAGATATTTTTGTAAGTGCTTAACAATATCAGGTTTGCATGCAAATTAACAGTATAAATTAAACATGCTATGCAGAAAAGCAACCTTGGTGAATAAATGTTTCTGTGTGGCTGGTGCTTCCTGAATTTGCATGATTTGCCTTTTCTGAGATTCTACCCTCTCGAGTGCACTGTGATCTTCCACCCCACTCAAGTATTGCAGGAGATGATGCACAGACAGATTTTAACACACATCCCAACTCTGTTCTAAATGTCTCAATCCAGCCCCAAGTCATAAATCTGGTTGTCATCTATTTAAAAATACATTAAGAAATCCATGAAGGAGGCACTAAGTCAATTGTATCAATTTAGCCTCCAAATTTAAAAAGCAAAAGAGATGACATGCCGAACATTATTATTAAGACAACCATGAAATGAGGTTCCTGTCCTCATGGCAAGACTCAGAGAGCCAGATCAAATGGAAATCTGTTGGTGTCCTAATAAAGGTCTGTGTGATATCAGTAGTTGGCTTGTAAGAAGCAATGATAACATAGAAATATGTTCAAAGAGTTCACACACAAGTCTGGTGCTGAGCTCCTGCAGGGACGTGCAGAGGCAACAGCAAGAAGGCATCTTGCTGCTTGTCAAATGTTTCTTCTCAAGTTAAAACTGTCAAAACTCTTTCTTCTTTTTTAAAAGCAAGAGTTCTCATGTATCATTTGGAAAGTGTTGGGAGGATTCAGCATCACACTTGAAAAGTTCCTTGTAGTTGGTGAAATAGATCTTCTGGCAATAGCATCAGCATCAATTATCCATGTCTCTCTTGAATGGTGGAAAGGCAAGTGAGCAGGACAATGATTTATAGAACTACTTAACAGGTGTCCAGCTGTGTGGGGAGTATCTATGGGATATGTCCATGGAGGAGAGAGTAAAATCAATTCTGTAATGAAATATTTGGCTGTACATGGCAAAAGATGAAGGCCTGAAATGGAGCTCTTCTAAAATTTAGGTGAGAAATGGGGCGTACATTTTAGATTCTGGTGCGTGGGAGAAAACATAGGGAGAAGTGAAGAAGGAGACTCTATCCTATAGGATCTAGTGCTGGGTGTGCAACACAATATACATCCTGTATCCTCAGAAATCTTTATAAAATTGTAAGAGCTTGCTAATTGTCAATTTTAAAAGCTAAATACTAGAAACTCAAAAATGAGAAACTGAAATTTAGCTGTTAATAAGATCCTTTATCCCACCTGTATTGTTCTCCCCAATCTCTAAAACACCATCCTATCTTTTCTTATCCTAACATGAAAATTTTACCTTAGATTTCCCCCTTTTCACACAACTTACCCTCTCCAGTTATTGAGTCCACATTTTCATTACAAATATTTTTATCTATAAGTGGTATGTTTCCTGTTATATCCTACTGTTCACTCCCAAATAATAAACGTGCCTTCTTTAGCAAATTTAACTTTTCTGGAAATTTTTTCAGGTACAGCTAAGGACTTCTTTTACTTCATTTTCATTTTTAAATGTCAGAAACAAGTAAGTGGGTATAAAAACTAAAACAACAAACAACAAAACCCCAAAAATTTTTTCTAGCAAAAGCACAGTATTAGGTTAAGCACAAAAATAGTCATGAACTCGAAATTCTGGGTTTCTCATCTTATGGATAGTGACCCCTTTACAGGTTCACTCAGGACCATAACAAAACAACACAACATGGGGAACTGCATTAAAGGGTTGCAGCCTTGGGAACTTTACGAACCACTGAACTAGACAGACAGATTTTCTATGGGCCAAAGAAGAGAGAGAGAGCAGAGAAGACATTGGACTAGCTGCAGGTTGCAGTCTGTTTTGCTGGAAATGAGTCTATGCTCCTCACACATGTGCAATAAGGATGACAATATCAGCTTATTCCTAGAAGAGACAGCTGTACTCAACATACAGCCTGCGAGCATTAAAAACCTAGCCAGTGTAAAGTGTCTTGCACACTTTCTTCTGTGAGCCGTATTCCTATTTGCCATTTTCTAATAATCTTTTGAATCCTCTTACATTCTACTGAAAGCAGTCTTTAATTACTTTTAAACTTTTTGCTCTACTGTTTGTCTTTGCTGTACTCAAAACAACTTTATAATGCTTTACACACATCTTGTTATGCATTTTCTCACAATAAACTCACAATAAGTCTTTTTATACTTCAAGTGCTAAGATTATACCTTACTTTGAATACAAGGGAACATCAAGGCATTAGGTATATGTTACCTAATTTATTTTTGCTCACATATGTAATCTTGGGTAATCTATTTTTAATGTTTTTATATTTTTATATTTACAAATGGAGGTGTGCCTTGGATTTCAAATAAGAACATAGCCAAACAATGCAAAAACTCTGTATTATTTTCCTTTTTTAATTTAAATTTGAAACAAGGTTGTTTTACATGTCAATCCAAGTTCCCCCATTCTTCCCTATCACCCCCACCAAAAGCCATCCCATCCCCTTTCTGCTCCCCAGGGAGGTGAGTCCTTCCATGGGGAGTCTTCAAAGTCTGTCATATCATTTGGGGCAGGGCTTAGGATGAGAAAGTATCCTTCTATGTGGGATGGGTTCCCAAAGTCTACTCTTACACTAGGGATATTTACTGATCCATTACTAGAGTGTGTCCAGTCCTCCGAACACACCCAGGGTCTCAGTCAGTCCTATGCTGGTTTCCCAGCTATCAGACTGGGGTGCATGAGCTCTCTCTTGTTCAGGTCAGCTCATTCTGTGAGTTTCTCCAGTCTGGTCTTGACACTTTTGAAACTCTGTATCTTAAATACTAACATATTATGTCTGCAAGTAAAGACATTTACCCATCTATTAAATAAAGATTATGTCAGGATTTGGTATTTTTTGTGATCAAAATATCTTGACATGAGGACAACTGCAGTTATGATTTCTTAATTTAGATATCTCTACTAAATCGCCTTGTCTAATAGTCATTCACCTTCAGTATTAGTTTTTAATTTTTAAATTACATCTGTGTGTGTGTGTGTGTGTGTGTGTGTGTGTGTGTGTGTGCGTGCACGCGCATGTGTGTGTGTGAATCAAAATGCAAGTGTGTGAGTGTGGAGCTCAGAGGACAAATTAAAGTCCTTTAATCAAGTGGTTTCTAGAGATCTACACTCTTGGTATAAGAATCTTTATATGTTGAAATGAATAAAATCAATCACTGAAATTATTTCAAAATAGCATTCCTTTCAGCTCCTTAATATAAAAGCTATTTAAACATATAGTTATCTAATTTAATAATAATAGACATTCAAAACTGACTGGAGTAGTTATGAGAAATTTTATTATAAAAAATTAGAGAGTACAGAAATATACTATAAAACAAATAAAAATTTCTCTAAGTCCCATCCCCAAAGGGAACAGGTTCTACAATTATGAAATACTATGGTACTTTCTGTATCAATATTTAAATGCATTTAACAAATGAATATAATATATAGATAGATAGATAGATAGATAGATAGATAGATAGATAGGTATATAAAAATTGAGTGTGAGTATGTTATTCCTGTCTATTTTGTGTTTCTCTTCTTTGTTTTTTTTTTTCACTGTCTAAGCAAATCATCCCTCATATATTTTGGTTCTTCCATCATTAAGTACACATTTTTTTCTGTTTTATTTTTATTAGTTTGCAAACAATCTTTTTTTAAACATTTACTTATTTTATGCTGGACATAATTATACATGCCTTTTTTTAATGAAAGCAAACATTTATAAACAATATTTGGATATTTGAGCGTCGTTCTTTCCAAACTGCTTCCTGCTGGTAGGGGGCGCTGTCATATATACATTTTATAGAAATCTTTATCATTACATGTTTTTCTACAAGAACATGTAACTAGATGTAAGCCTCGTACTGTGTAATACACAGGAATTCATTTATCCATAATATTAAAATATTTGGTTTTATCTTCTAATCATAATAGTCAATGTACATGTTTGAATTTTGCATTTTCATGCAAGAAAAGAATTACACCTATCCCCTTTTCCTTATGGTACATTTCTAACAATGTTGATATTGCCTTTTTGCAGCTTTTGGAATTCTTGTATATGTAGCATTGTTACCTTGTTGGTTGGATTTTTATTTCTCTTTTCAGGGTATGAGTGATAAATATCAGGCTAGTCACATGATAGGCAAGCACTATGTCACTGAGCTATATCCCCAGTCCTATTCTATGGAGGCAGCTAGCACTGGATGCACTCTGTAATCCAGGCTGGCTTTGAACTTTTTGCAATGCTCCCACTACCAAAATGTCAGAGATAATATAACTGCAGCATTAGGACTGAATGGATTTGTTTTTTTTCAATTTATGATTTATTATTCTGACAGTGGTTCTTATCTTCATTGTTTATCTTATGCCTGTCATTATATAAACATTTTATAACCAATAAATATTAACCTCGTGTCCACATATCTACATGTAATTACCCAAATCTTTGCTTTGCTGATTGATTTTGTTTTTGACATCTGTTCGCTATTTTCCTATAATCTTACCCAAGCTTGCAGCTTTCTAAGTCTTCAGAAAAATATCCCAAGGACGAATATATTTTTACTGGAATGCATTTCATAAGCTTCTTGTTGATTTATTTTTCTGGAAACTGATTTTTAGATGACAGAAAATCATTTTCTTCCTACTATTTGCTAAAATGTAAGGATGAGAATTGCCCTTGACCCTGTTTTCTGAGTGATTGAGTTCTGATTTGTTGCTCTTCACAGTAGAAGCTCAGTATAATTCAAACACCCACATGGTTCTTCCACACTCAGCTAGGATTGTAGCCTGCTACAATTCCTTCTTGGGCATTCCTTGGCTTTGTTTTGTAACAGACATCAACTAGAGCTAATACATCTAACACTTGACACCGATTTATTTTGGGTGACTATTCCCATGATGAAGACTGTGCAGCCTCCTCTCTCATGTTTTCCTAGCTCATGTAGTTCCTTACCTAATACTCCACTTTTGCTTTGTATTTATAACTTGACAAAATGGGAATCGTGTCAGTAAGGTGAGTTCTAGGTGACAGAGAAAATACGTTCAATCTTTAATCCTTGAAGAACACATTGTTAAACTGAAGCTGAAGCACCAACACTAAGCAGTAAGACATGGGCATGTCAATTTTGAAACATTCACCCTGTGGTTGACCATGCTCATGCTATGTGCTTTTTCAGCAATGAGGAGGGACTTCATTAATTTCTCAACCTGCAACACAGCATACCCATTAGGACTGCAGATAGCGGGATGTCTTTGCTAGGTCAAGTTCCTAGTGCTTTTTAGTTTCCAACTTTTTGTTCTGTAAATGTTGTGGCCAGTTCAGTAAGAACCTAAAGGAAATCATACTGCTAAGCTAACCCTTTCTTAAATAATCAAGATTCCAGAAACATTATTTTCCTCTGGAAACTCTGTTAAAGGTCCTAAGTGTCCCAAATCAAGCTTCTCTCTAGTAACCATCGATATACTCATTGTCATTTTTCAGTTGGTGGCTCAGTTCCCCTTCTCAGATTCCATCCTCAAATGCCTTTTCTGGGTATCTGTATAGGCTGTCCTCTCTTGCTTATAAAGATAGTCTTAATGGGCTTAGAAGACCAATAAGAGTAAAATTACTCTACACATAAAATTGCCATTCAACCCACACATATGGTACCATCTGTACAGCAGTGGGTCCTTCTGTACAGGCACTTGTCAGTTAATATAATTTATATACAATTTCGTAATTTAATAATGCAGGTGATCAAACAACTGAACAATAATGCACTGTAAAAGTGAAGAAGAAATAAATTGAAGACAAGATAATGATGAAAGGAAGGACACACACATTTAAATATAAATTATTTATATATTTAAGTCCATCAGCAGGTTTGGGGTTTATGTAAATTTCTCAATTCTTGTTTTGGCAGTTTATTTTTTTCATTTATAAACCAAAATGTACTATAATATGCAAAGATTATATGTTCTTTCCAGCTTTTAATATTCTGCAAATCTAGAAATACTTTCAATTTAATATTTCTTTTAAGAGGAAAATAAAGACAGTTAGCTGTTGCTGTAAATCTATCCATACATGCTCATAAGTAAAGTTGAAGGAATCTGTCACTGTGAAAGATCATATTTTGTAGGCAAGATCAGAGATAAAGGAATTGGGATTAAATCTGTGACCAGAAATTAATCAAAATTCTCCAAAAGATACTTTTATATTTTGATGTTAATGCAATGTCAGATATAATTGACAGGTTAGGGTTTAGAGATCAGAATCATTAATAAAATAGTCTAGCCAAAAGTGTGCTATGTATATACCCTTGTTCTTAAGAGCAAAGAATAAAGTCTTTTTAAAGGAGATAATACAAGAATCAAGGAACCTTACCTAGACATATCTCTTATTTCCTTGAATGTCAACAGTCTTCCTGTGAATTCTCAGTGATCTTGTTTTTATCTCACCAATGAATTAGAAATGATGTAGAGTGATATACACATTTGCCCAGCGAACATCCCTTCAGCTGGTATATTGTGCCTTTGCTTGCCTCCTGTGCCTCTGACTCAACTGCCATGGCTATCTAAGCCATGATGCAGAGGGTCTCACTTCAGTGTCTTCAAGGACAGCTACACATTCTTCCTCTTCCTTCTGAATTAGCAATTTGTTCTACTCCTTAACTTTCAAACGCATTAGGTTTTCCCTTGGGGAGTGAGATGTTTAAATAACCAATATCTCAATTCCATTACTTTCTTCAGTAATTATCCTGTTTTTCTGATCCCACGGCCAGTGGATCTTGAAGGCTATACAACTGCTCTTTGTTCATTCCATCTTGAACTTATATAATGACTTAATCGGGCCATAACAATTTCTTTCAAGGCCACTGCAACCTGCCTCTTGTTAAATCCCAATCACTTCTCAGAGCAGACAGGATCTCTTGAAGGTGTTGGCAAGGGCTGTTGAAATGGTGTGATAGTTACTGCCTACATTTTTTTTCCTTCCATGGGCTTCCAGCTGATGTTCTGCCTGGCTTCCGTAGGCCACCCACAGCACCTCCAGCTGCTTCAGGTGTCAGTCTGGGCTTTTCTTCATTCCCACCTCTGTGTTTATTTTCTCCCTTTCATTTTTATCTAGTTGAATCCTCTAGTTTAAAGTTGTAAATATGTGTTTATAATTCCTTTGAAGGTCAGAATAAAATGTACAATCTCTTTCTTTTCAAAAGACCAATATTACTATGATTTAAACTATCCAAAAAGAAATCTACCTCTTCTACTGCTGTTCACTCCAACTGAAAATATGTCTTGTTCATATGATTACAACCACTCGCCTAGTCTGCCTCTGTTTCTCTCCTGCATTAAACTATTACCAAAATGTAGCCTAAGAGAATCTGCCAAAGGTGAACCAATCATATCAAGCCTTGAGGAAAAAACAACACCCTCAGTCATCACAATGATGTGGCCACATTTCCTCTGTCATCCTCTGGTTATTTTCCTATGCTTTAGATCTAAAGAACCACCTGTGTGGGTTCTTGACCATGATGTGCCTTCTTCTGCTGCCAGCCCTTCTGTTTCAGCCGTTCTTCCTGAAATGTTGTCACTTTGTTCCCTCATCATCTGCCCAAGCTTGATTGTGGTGTAGGAACTTCCTCTGAAAATACTAAATACTGTCAGAACATGTGTCCCAAGTCTCCCATTTCTATTTTCCTTAATCTTGATGCATTTCCCACAGCACTTTCCCATTCTGATGTACTACTGTATGTCTATTATTTCACTAATAATTAGTTCATTCCCTCCTGAAATTTGATCTTTATCTTCATCTTACACTTGCTTTATCTGTTTTCTTGTTTGCTGCATTATCAATCTCTACCATTCCCCACCCCAGTCTTGTGTAAGTAGGGAAGCAACAAAGGCTTGCTGAATTAATAATGTACACTGGTATCTTGAATGATCTGCTAAAACAAATATGACCACAAATGTGTTTTAGTATATAGTATATGCCTTTTGAACTTCTATTTCATATTTCTTGAATGGCTACAATATACAATAGAAGAAAGAAAAGCCTTCTGAAATACTATACAGTGATGGGATTTCATAACTTAAAGTGAAGATATTTTCATTTACCTTGACTTTAAATCATACGTTCTCTAATTGACTCCTGTCTTTCTGGTTTCTAAAACATGCTCTGGTGAAATATCCAACATAGGTCAGAGACAATTGCAAACATCTTAGGACCTTCTGAAAGATGAAATTTGAAACGCATAATCAAAAAATAAGCTAGAATCTATGTGCCACTGATAGGAGAAATAACTTTGTTGAAGACCTGGTTTGGATTCACACTTCAGCATCACCATCTACTCACAGTATTGAAAAGTAAGGACTATTATTTTTCTGGATCCTGTTTTCTTCATTTCGAAAGATAATATTCATACTGGAGTAGGTGGGCTTGCCACATGAGAGATTATTTTTCAATTCCTAATGATGCTTAGTTTGAACAATGTCCTCTTTATCCAAATAATATATGCCTGACCTTTTCTTCTCTGGGTGGAGCATTTTAATATCTAATCAGAGGAAATTCTTTAATGTGGAATATAATTTTCACTTCAGAGATCTTGCAATATCTCTTTCATTTTATATGTAGATAGCACTGTTGCAATATCTGTTAAGATCTACGAGTCTTGGTTAGATTTTTATCTTTTTTCCTCCTGACAACAATTAAAAGGAATGAAAATCAATCATCAGAGACAGCAGACAAGCAACAAGCAACAAACTTTGTAAGAAGTGAAGCAGCACATAAAAGGAATCACAGGGAAAGAGGATCTTCAAAAAAGTGGGAAAAGTATCCAGAAATCAAAACATATTTTCTCTTGGAAGCCTAGATAGTCATAACTACCTTTTGGTAGCCTATAATGGGCCTTGTTACCATCATTTCATATTGGTCAGCTTAGACAAAGAAAGGCAAGCTGATAGGACTATAACTTTTGGCAAACATGAACAATACCAGCCTTGAACATATATGACCAATCTGGTTCAGTCAACCCAAAGGGATACTTGGTAGCAGGAAAACATAAATGTTCTTAGTTCTTTGTCTCAGGAGAATGAATAAGCAGTCAGAAGTTTGCTGTCTTTGTTAAGTCTGTGTAACTACTCTTCTTATTACTCTGTTTGCCAGGAATCTGTTCACCTAATAGTTCCTCAGCAAATATAAATTTGAACTCTTTAAAACTTTATATTGAACATTTGTAATAATGCTGTGAATGTTATAGTCATTTTACATATCTGTAATTCTACAAACCAAATAGAAAACTCAAAGAAAAACTTTACAAATAGAATGAATCAGTGAAGACATAATAACTAGTCTCAAAATGAAGTAGAGAATCAGGACCAAATAAGAGAGCTGTATGACAATAAGGTCAAGAAAACACAGGAAAAGAACATATAGGAAATGTGAGATGCCATTAAAGGTCTTTTGAACTATAGGCATGTATAAAGGAGAAGAATCCCAAGTCAATGCTATTGACAAGGTCTTAGAAGAAACTTTCCCCAAACATAGGAAAGACACTTCCATAGTGATAAAAGAAACATACAAAACACCAAATATGCAAGATCATAAAAGAAAACCCAAAGGATATCAAAATTAAAACACTAAGAATATAGTACAAAATATGCATTAAAAACTAAAAGAGAAAAAAAAGTCACAAATACCTGAAAATCAGAGTAACAGCTGATTTCTTCATGGAAACTTTATAAGTCAGAAGAGTCTGGAGCAATACATTCCAAGTCCTAAAAGACCAAGAAGTTCAACCTAGACTAATACACCTCTCCCACCCTACCCCCCAAACACCTACCTGCCATTATTGGAAGAGTAATAAAAATATTCCATAATAAATTAACCTTAAAAATATATTGTAAAATCCTGAAGAAAACACAAGTAATAATTCAGGATGAAAAAAGGAAAGAGCATAGCCAAGAAATAATGGAGAGAAATATGAAGCCATTATTACTAAACACAAAGTGCCACTGAGAACAAACAACAACAAAATCCACAACACAATGACCAAAATTAACATATACATTCCTTTTTTAAAAAAAAATTGTATTGGAAATATTTTCTTACACAATATATTCTGACCATGCCCCCTTCTCCTATCAAATTCTCCTCATATCCCCACCTTTCCAACTCCACACCTCCATTCTCCCCCATTTAAGAGAACAGATAAGCAAATAAAAAAATGAATAGAACAAACAAAATGAAAAGAATAAGCATGGGAAACGAACTCACATGCAAAGATTCACTCAAACAAAAACCATAAAAATACAAAATTGGAAATCATAATGTATGTGGTTAAAAGGTGCCCAAACAAAGAAGTATGAGACCCCCCCCCCGGAAAAAACCTTCAAACATATTGTTGAGTTATTTTTGTATTGGTCTTTTGTGCTGGGCATGGGGCCTGTCTGTAAGTATGGCTTATGTATCCAGTGAGAGTCCATTAAATAATTAATTTTTTCTCCGTGAGCAGTTGTATTGAAGATGGCTTCTTGTTTAGGGATGGAAGCTTGTATCCACTTCCCCCTTCCAGTTCTAGGACCCTACCCTACATGGCTTGTATCTGTGCTGATGGTGTTTATACTACCAAAATCTCTGAGATCATACATGCATATTCTTGTTTTTGGAAAACAATATTTTTATTGTCCATTTTCTGTAGCTCTTATGTTCCTTCTTCTCTTCTTCCAAGTTGTTTACTCCCTGAAGGGAGGGCTTTGAAGACATTAGGAACAATTGTACCAAAGTTTCTCACTATCTGCACATTGCCCAAATATGGGTCTTTGTCTTAGCTGTCATCTACTTCAGGAGGAATCTTTTTTGATCCTGGCTGAGAGAGAAACATCTATATCAATATCTTGAGATATTGGTAGCTATGTTACTTTTGGGCAACAGTATTTGCTTTTTCCTTAGATCATGGTCAATCTAGTCTCAGAATCTGGGCAACCCGAGCAGTGTTAGCTATAGGTTCCATCTCATGCAGTGGTTCTTAAATCCAGTCAGATAGTCCCTCATTTGTGCCACTACTACACCTATAAAATAAGCATCTCAATGATAACTTTAGATATTATCAGCCTCAATTTTCCATTCAAAAGACACAGGCCAGTGAAATGGATCAAAAAGCAGCATCTATCTATTGCTTATATACAGGATATACATTTTAGCTTCAAAGAGAGACACTGCCTTGGGGTAAAATGAAGAATAAATACAATATACTACAAAAGTAAACAGACAAGGCATTTGTATTCTAACATCTGACAAAATGGGCTTCAAATTAAAAGTAATTAGAGAGATAAGAAGGTACACTTCACTCTAATCAAGGAGACAATTAGCCAAGCAACTATTACTATCCTAAGCTCATATGCATCAAACTCTAAGGCGCCACATTTTTTTTTGTTTGTTTTTCATTCTTCTTTTTTTAAAAAACATTTATTTATTTTATGCTGGACATAATTATACATACTTTTTTTAAAAAATAAAAACAAACATTTATAAACAATATTTGGGAATTTGGGCGTCGTTCTTTCCAAACTGCTTCTTGCTGGTATGGGGCACTGTCATGGGGGGATCCTAAGAAGACGCAGAAATCCTGGCTATAGTGGTCTGCAAGGCTGCATTGTCCCATTGACTTTGCTTCAAGGGATCTTGCTTGATCAAACCACATTAGTCTGGAAGGGATCTCCAGCTTTTCATTTTCTGTGGAAACAAAATTTTGTGGAAACAAAATCCTTTTTCCCAGGAACTTGTCCTTAGGCTTAAATTTTGAAGTTGAAGCATTTTAAATATATATATATATATATATATATATATATATATATATATTCCTTCTTTTTTAATAATAATATAATTTAAACATTTTACATGTGGATCCCAATTTCCTCTCCCTTTCTTCCTCCAACCCTCACTCCTTCCCTCACTTCCTCCAAATTATCCTCTTTCCCCTGTGACATGCACCCTGGCCACACTCTCCTCCCATCCCCCCACCCCCATTCCACTTGTAGGGCTATGCTATCCAGGTTGGGTCATGTAAATCTGTCAAGTCATTTGAAGTAGAGACTAGGACTTCTCTCCTGTCTTTAGGTTAAGGGGGTATCCCTCCATGGGGGATGTTTCTGCCAGGTCATTTTGTGCAACAGAAATAGATCCTGTTTCTACTGTCTGAGTTCCCCCAAACTGCTCAGTTCTTCTAGCTGAGACCCATCCATATTCACGGGGTCTGAGTCAGTCCCTTGCTGGGTTCCTAGCCATCAGTCTGGGAGGCCAAAGTTCCTCCTTGTTCAGATCAGATGTCTTTGTGAGTTTCTGCAAACTGGTCTTGTCCCCACTCTCTGCATCTGGATTCTAGTTCGACTCAGTGTTTGTTTATGGGTGTTTGTTTCTGTTTCCAACAGGTACTAGAGGAGAACTCCATGATGGTGGACATTTTAGTTGGTGATCTCATTATCAGGGAAGGGCATTTATGGTAGCCTTTCCATGGTTGCTCGAATTATTAGTTGAAGTCGGTCTTGTAGTTCTCTGGACCTTTCTTTAGGTTCAGTTTTCTCTTCAAACCAATAATGGCTCCCTAGTTTATGCCCCCCCTCTCACCCTGACTCAATCTATCTAGTCACATGTGTTTTCCTCTCCTCCTCTTCTCTTTCTCCTAGTTCTCTCTCCATTCACTGCCCCCCCATTTCCCATGTGTTCTGGGGGACTTGACCCTTCCCCCTTTTGTGAGGGACCATATATGAATCTCTTAGAATACACCTTGTATCCCAGTTCATCTGGTGGTGTGTATTATAAGCTGGTGATCCTTTGCTCTAGGTCTAAAATACATACATGAGTAAGTACATACACTGTTCCTCTTTTTGTGACTGGGTTACCTCACTCAGATTGGTTTCTTCAAGTTCCATCCACTTGCCTGCGAATTTCAAGATTCTGTTATTATTTTCTGCAGAGTTGTATTCCATTGTGTAGATGTGCCACATCTTCTTTATGCATTCTTCGGTTGAGGGGCATCTAGGTTGCTTCCAGGTTCTTGCTATTACAAATAATGCTGCTATGAAAATAGTTGAGCACATATCTTTGTTCCATGCATGTGAGTCATTTGTATATATACCTAAGAGTGGAACTGCTGGGTTCTGTTAATTGCTAATTCCCATTTTGCTGAGGAACCGCCATACTGATCTCCAAAATGGCTGTACAAGTTTGCACTCCAACTAGCACTGAAGGAGTGTTCCCCTTTCTCCACATCCTCTCCAGCATAAGTTGTCATTGGTGTTTCTAATTTTAGCCATTCTGGCAGGAGTAAGATGGTATCTCAAAGTTGATTTCATTTGCATTTCCCTGATAACTAAGGATGTTGAACATTTTCTTAAGTATCTTTCAGCCTCTTTGATTTCTTCTATTGAGAATTGTTTCTTCAATTCTGTACTCCATTTTTAATAGGGTTATTTGGTATTTTGTTGATTAGTATCTTGAGCTCTTTGTATATTTTGGAGATCAGCCCTTTGTCAGATGTAGGATTAGTAAAAAATTTTTCCAAGTCTGTGGCCTGCCATTTGGTCTTGTCAAATGTGTCCTTTGCCTTAAAGAAGCTTCTAAGTTTGAGGAAGTCCCACTTATTAATTGTTGATCTTAGTGTCTGTGCTACTGTAGTTATGTTCAGGAAGCGGTCTCCTATACCAATTTGTGCAAGGGTACCTCCGACTTTCTCTTCTAAGAGGTTTAGTGTGGCTGGATTTATGTTGATGCATTTGATCCATTTGGACTTGAGTTGTGCATGGCAATAGACATCGGTCTATCTGAAATCTTCCACACACCATCCTCCAATTGTGCCAGCACCATTTGTTGAAGATGCTTTCCTTCCCCCTTTGTTTTTTTTTTTAACTGTTTGGTTGAAAATCAGGTGTTCGTAGGTGTGTGAATTAATAACACAATTTTTTATTTGATTCCATTGGTCTACCTGTCTATTTTTGAGCCAATACCAGGCTGTTTTCAGGACTATAGCTCTGTAGTAGAGCTTAAAGTCAGTGATGGTGATGTCTCCTGAAATTTTTTATTGTACAGGGTTGTTTTGGCTATCCTTGCTCTTTTGTTTTTTCATACAAAGTTGACCATTATCCTTTCAAGTCAGTGAAGAATTGTGCTGGGATTTTTAATGGAGATTGCATTGAATCTGTAGATAGCTTTTAGCAAGATTTTACTATATTTATCCTTCCTATCCAAGAGCATGGGAGATCCTTTCATGTTCTGGTACCTTCTTTGATTTCTTTCCTTAAAGACAATACAATAAAGTTTTTATTGTATAGGTCTTTCATATTTTTGGAAAGCATTACCTCGAGATATTTTATGTTGTTTGTGGCTATTGTAAAGAATGATCTTTCTCTGATTTGTTTCTCAGCCTCTTTGTTGTCTGAATAAATTAGGGCTACTGATTTTTTTTTGAGTTTATCTTGTACCCTGCTAGCTTGCTGAAGGTGTTTGTCAGCTGTAGGAGTTCCCTGGTAGAGTTTATTGGGTCGCTTATGTACACTGTCATATCATCTGCAAATAGAGACAATTTGACTTCTTCCTTTCCAATTTGAATGCACTTGATCTCCTTTTGTTTTCTTATAAGTTTAGCTAGAACTTCAAGTACAAGAATGAAGAGATATGGAGAGAGAGAGAGAGAGGACAGCCTTATCTTGTTCCTGATTTTAGAGGAATTGCCTTAAGCATCTCTCCATTCAGTTTGATGTTGGCTGTTGGTTTACTGTATATTGCTTTGATTATGTTTAGGTATGTTCCTGCTATCCTTGATCTCTCCAAGACCTTTATCATGAAAGTGTGTTGAATTTTGTCGCAGGCTTTTTCAGCATCTAGGGAGGTGATCATAGGGTTTTTCTTTTTCAGTTTGTTTATATGGTGGAAAACATTGATAGATTTTTGAATGTTAAACAATCCTTGCAATCCAGGGAAGTATCCTACTTGGTCCTGGTGGATGATTTCTCTGATGTATTCTTGGACTCGGTTTTCCTGTGTTTTATTGAGTATTTTTGCATCGACGTTCATCAGGGTTATTGGTCTGTAGTTTTCTTTCTTAGTTGTATCTTTGTGAGGCTTGGGTACCAAGGTATTTGTGGCATCGTAGAAAGTTTGGAAATGTGCCTTCTGTCTCTATTGTGTGGAACAATTTGAGGAGTATTGGAATTAGCTCTTCCTTGAATTTCTGGTAGAATTCTACACTGAAGCCATCTGGCCCTGGGCTTTTTTTTTGGTTGAAAAGCTCTCGATGACTGTTTCGATTTCATTGGGGGTGATAGGTCTATTTAAGTTGTTTGTTCTTGGTTTAATTTGGTAAGTGATAGTCATCCAGAAATTTGTCCATTTCCTTTGAATTTTCAAATTTTGTAGAGTATAGGTTTTCAAAGTATGACCTGAAAGTTCTCAGGATTTCCTCTGTGTCCACTGATATGTCCCCCTTTTCATTTCTGATTTTGTTAATTTGCATGATCTCTCTCTGCTTTTTCATTAGTTTAGATAAAGGTTTGTCTATCTTGTTGATTTTCTCGAAAAACCAACTCTTTGTTGCATTGATTTTTTTTATTGTTTTTCTGGTTTCTATTTTATTGATTTCAGCCTTCAAATTGATTATTTCCTGGCATCTACTCCTCTGGGGTGAGTTTGCTTCTTTTTGTTCTAAGGCTATCAGTTGTGCTGTTAATTCTTTCATGTGACTATCCTCTGTTTTCTTCATATGGGCACTCTGTGCAATGAACTTCCCTCGTATCACTTCTTTCAAGGTGCCCATAAGTTCGAATATGTCGTGTCCTCATTGTCATTGAATTTTAGGAAGTCCTTAATTTCTTTCTTTATTTCTTCTTTGACCCAGGTGTTGTGCAATTACACATTGTTCAGTTTCCATGAGTTTGTAGGGTTTCTGTTATTTGTGTTGTTGTTGAATTCCAATTTTAAGGCAGGGTGTTCTGATCAGATACAGAGGACTATTACAATTTTTTTTGTATCTGTTGAGGTTTGTTATGCCACCTAGTTTGTGGTCAATTTTAGAGAAGGTTACATGTGGGGCAGAGAAGAAGGTATATTCTTTTGTGTTTCGATGGAATGTTCTATAGATATCTGTTAAACCCAGTTGAGACATAATTTCTGTTAGGTTTTTTTTTGTTTCTTTATTGAGTTTCTGATTGGTGGCCCTGTCTAGTGGTGAGAGTGGTGTATTGAAGTCTCCCACTATAAGTGTGTGAGTTTTTATGTGAGCTTTGAGTTTTAGTAGCATTTCTTTTACGAATGCGGGTGCCTTTGTATTTGGGACATAGATGTTCAGAATCGAGACTTTTTGTTGATGGATTTCTGCTGCAATGAATATGAAATGACCATCTTCATCTCTTTTGATTAATTTTGGTTTGAAGTCAAACTTTTTAGATATTAGGATAGCCACACCTGCTTGCTTCTTGGGTCCATTTGATTGGAAGATATTTTCCCAGCCCTTTACCCTGAGGTAATGTCTATCTTTGTAGCTTAGGTGTGTTTCTTATATGCAGCAGAAGGATGAATTCTGTCTTCGTATGCATTCTGTTAGCCTGTGCCTTTTTATAGGCACATTTAGACCATTTATGTTGAGGGAGAGTAAGGACCATTGATTGTTAATGCTTGTTTGTTTTAGATTTGCTTTTAGAAGTGATATTGGGAATTTATTTGTCCTTCTTTATTCTTGGTTTCTGGAGAAGTGGGATTATCTGTTGCCTAAGTCTTTGTGAGCATAGTAAACTTCCTTGGGTTAGAGATTTCCTTCCAAAGCTTTCTGTAATGCTGGATTTATAGATACGTATTATGAAAATCTGGCTTTGTCATTAAATATCTTGTTTTCTCCATCTATAGTGATTGAGAGTTTTGCTGGGTATGGTAGCTTGGGCTGGCATCCGTGGACTCTTAGTACTTGTAGAACATCTATCCAGGACCTTCTGTCCTTGAGGGTTTCCATGGAGAAGTCAGTCATAAATTTGATAGGTCTGCCTTTATATGTTATCTGTCCTTTTTCCTTTGCTGCTCTTAATATTCTTTCTTTTTTCATATGTTGGGTCTTTTGATTATTATATGTCGAGGGGTACTTTTTCTTTGGTCCAGTCTATTTTGTGTTTGGTATGCTTATTGTACTTTCATGGGCATGTCCTTCTTCAGATTGGAAAAGTTTTCCTCGATAATTTTGTTGAATATGTTTTCGGCCCCTTTGAGGTGGGCCTCCTCACCTTCCTCTATGCCTATTATTCTTAGGTTTGGCCTTTTCACAGTGTCCCACATTTCCTGGATGTTTTGTGTTAAGGATTTGTTGAATTTATTATTTTCTTTGGTCAATGAATCTATTTCCTCTAGTTTCTCTTCAGCACCTGAGATTCTCTCTTCCATCTCTTGAATTCTGTTGGTTATGATTGCGTCTGCTGTTCCTGATCATTTGCCCAGTTGTTCTATTTCCAACTTTCCTTTGGTTTGTGTTTTCTTTATTGTCTCCAATTCTGTTTTCAAGTCTTGAACCTGTTTAATTGTTTTTTCTTGGCTTTCCATCCTTTTTTTAAAGCATTTTATTCATTTCTTCCAATTTTTTGTTTGTTTTATCTTCCACTTCTTTAAGTGATTTTCTCACATCTTCTTTGAAGGCCTCTATCATTTTTTATGATGATAATTTTTAGGTAGTTCTCTTCTGATTCATTTGCTTTGTTGTGTTCTGTTGTGTTCTGGTGTAGCATCCTGGTGGTGTTATGCTTGTCTTTCTGATGTTATGTGTTTTTTGTATTGTCATCTTCTCATAGCTTCTTCCAGTTGGTGTTGGTGGGGTTTCTCCATCTCTCTATGGATTTAGGTGGGTCAGAGGTTTAACGTCTGTAGTTCTGGGTGGTCCAAGCTTTCTAGTAGGTCTTTCTGTAGGCAGGGGCCAAAAATGGGGGTCAATGTTCAGGCTCTAGCAGAGGAGATCTGAGGCCTCTATGACAGAGGCTAGCCCGCACGATGTTTCCTCAAGGATGTCAGATCTAGCTCTAGCCAAGGTCTCTATCCAAGATTTGGTGTTGGGGGACAAAGACAGGGCTGATACTCAGGAAGTTTCTGCACCGATAATCAGGTCCAGCTGGCACTCTGCAACTGAGTAGTGCCTCCTTAGCAGAGGTCCTATGATGGGGGTCAAGGATCCAGCCCACAGAAACTCAGGATGGACCCACAGAGATAGGCAGATCTCTGGGAGGTGTCCAGAACTCTAATAGAAGACTAGTGGTTGGGGTCAGAGACCACGCAGGTGAATATTATGGGTGGTCCCACATGGATAGGCCAGTCTATTGTGCTCAGATAGGCTCCAGGAATTTATCAGAAGGTGGCTGGATTGTTGGCTCTGCCCTCTGACTCTGTGCTCAACCAGAGTGTTGGGACAGTGGGTAGGGTAGGGAAGAGCATAGGGGGAGGGCAGGCTCTTGGTGGAGGTGGGTGGGGGGTATATCAGAGCTCCAAGAGAACTCTTGGTGGGGACAGGATGTAGGGGCAGGGAGATCCAGGACCCACCTAGGGATTTCCCAGGGAGGGTGTAGTGGAGAATCTGCTGCCCCAGTGGGATTAGACCCAAACTCACCTGTAGCTGAGGCCTGGTGACAGGGACAAAGGCTGGGCTGATACTCAGGATGTTTCTGCACTGACAGGCACGTCCAGCTGGCACTCTGCATCTGAGTAGGGCCTCTTTAGCTGAGGTCCTTCAATGGGGGTCAATGATCCAGGCCCCTACAGGAACTCAGCAGCACCACATTTTATAAATCAAAAAGAAATTACTAAAGACACAGATTAACAATTGTGATAATATTATAATAAAATAGTAATAATATTAGTGATAAATATGGTCCTCGTTCTTCATCAAGGAAACATTCGTTTTCAGCAAATGGAGGATCTTACAGAAAATTACCACTAATAATGCAGAGGCATGGAGCCCAGTTCCAACTGATACATATACACCTCAGCATCTAAGACCCAGGGATCATTATGATGGAAAGCAGATAGGATGATTGTAAGAGCTAAAGGAATGGAAGTTTGATGTGGGATTTTGTCTCCTAAGGTGGTCAGAAGCCACATCTGTGAAGTCTCACCAAGACAAGAGCAATAGACATGCCATGTGGATAGGTGAAAACTCATAAGGCCTTAACCCTATCAAAAGACCTACAAGCAACCAAGGAATGACTAGAGTGGAAGAAATAGTTTTCCACAGGGAAGAGTACACTAATGAATTATCCAATACCATGTCGTCAGCCCTGAAAATCTATATAGAAGGGACTTTGTACAGACTTAGCAGGGCTATGTATAAAGAAGACTTGAATTTTAAAGAGAAAAAGAAAGGGTATGTGAGAGAGTTTGGAGAAAGTAATTGAATAGACAAAATGATATAATGACCAAATATAAAATAATTAATTTAAAATTTTTGATGGTGATTTCAAATATCTGTAACTTATTGCAATGGTAATAAATATGTAATAGCATATGCATACTAGAATAGAAATGGCACATTATCCATTAAGATGGAATGTTTTACTAGAAAAGAGTAAGATAATAAATGTCTCAGATTTATAAGTGATTGGAATCGTACAGGATTTTTAAATCTTCTTCATCACAAATTATGTAGTTAAACAACCTGAACTTCCCTTCTATAGCTACATACCCAATAACATTCTAACATTTCTTCACAGTCAATTCATCCATAAGGTAATATAAATAATAGTGCCCCATGCATGGTGTGAGATTAAATGAATCAATGAAGCAAATCATCTGAAGCAGTTTGGTACTTCATAATCATAATGCCATTTAAAAAAATCTTTATTATGAATGGTGCTAATTCTTTATTTAGAGAGCTGTGATTAGGTAAAGAGTGGATACTAAGGAACATAAAAGTACTATTGACTTTTGAGGACACTTGTTTAGGTAGAGTGTTCCCAGATACAAGAGAAAAATATGAGCTGACATATTGGCTGACACCTTATATTACTAATATTTTTTATTATTTCATGCTAGCTTTGAGATTTTAGATTAGGCAAGCCTCAAATCCTTTACTCATAATGTAAGGGCACTTACAGTTCAACTTTCTGTGGTTGCTTAAGAATGAAAGAATGAAAAGCATGTAAGTAGTCAATAGGGTTTAGATGTTACCTGAAAAATAATAAATTAAAGATAATTCTGAGCATTGTCTGTTCAAAATACCAATATAACCAGTTGAAAATTTGTAAATATTGAGCCAATATATGCTATAATTTCTTTCTTTCTTTCTTTCTTTTTTTTTTGCTGCTATATCTCATGAGGTTTTGGTAAGTGAATAATCATCACTGTAATTTTTATCTAATTAAAATATGTCTATATATTTCAACATTCCAATCACTCCTACCCTCTCTTCCACATTCAATCTCAAACCCATGGCTTATTTTTTAATCATTTGAAATAATGGTAATAAACAAATAAATGCAACCAACTGAGTCTGTTTTGTGCTGTTTGTAAGTATATGTTCTTAGGGTTTGCCTACTTGGTATTAGATAAACATTTAGAGGGCCATCATTGGGTAAAACTAATTCTCATGCTCTCAGTAGTTAGTAATTGCTTGTGGCTCTTTACTTTGGGTTGGGCTAATGTGAGATTTCCCTTATCCACATTAGCATATCAACTTGGGGTGTCACTGTTCAGGTCTTATTTAAGTATTCATGTTGTTGAGATTTCATGGATGTATCAAAGTTAAGAGGCACAATCTTGCAGCAAACTTCCTTATGCTGGGTAGATGTAAACAATCTCATTCACAAAGAATAATATTGTGGGAATTGCTGTTACAGATATCAACACATATTACTGAACTATAGGAATAAAAATGAAATGATACTCTGGTTTTTAAATAAAAAAAACTGAAAGTTGTCATACCTATAACACAATGTCTCCATTTAAGTACAAAATTGTGAAGTAATACATCAATGTACAATTGCATATCTACATGACAATCAAGATTTGAAATACTTCTCTCCCTCCAGCAAATTCTACCCTGTCTATTATAGGCCATTCATCTTTCCAGTGAAAATGCCCCAGTTCCATATAACGTCTACCTTGCTGAGATATTATATCCCTCTGAAATCATTGAGCAATATCCTGCTCAACTCATCAATATACTTCAGAAGCCTTCATAGATTTTTTTATAGTTTGAACATTTTTCAAACCAAAGTCTTTGTGCATATGAATGTACAAGTCCTTTTTTGAATACAGATTTTCAGTTTTGTGGGTAAACGCCAGAGAATAGAATTAATACTAAACATATATATTCCCAATGTGGCTATGTTTTGTTTGTACTCTAACAAATAAAACTTGCCTGAAGATCAGACAGTGAAGCTAGCTACTAGTTAACTATAGAGGATAGGCAGTAGTGGCACACACCTTTGATCTCAGCATTTTGGATACCATGCCTTTGATCCCAGAACTTAGGAGGTAGAGGTAGGAATAAGAGACACCATGTAGCTGAGGAAGGTGTAACAGTTACAAACATTACTCTGGTAAGGTAAGACCATGTGGAAATACTTAGATTAGTAAAAATGAGTTAATAATTAATAAATACCTAGCCAATAAGAAGCCTAAGCTATTGATAATAAATATGTGTCTGTGTGCTAATTTGGGCTGAAGGGCCGCAGGACCAGGTGGGGCAGAAAACTTTCAACTACATCTGACTCCAGGTTTTTATTATTAGGACTAATTAGAATTTACACTAAAGTCTTTTAAGAAACTGCTACCCTCTTTTTTTATGATATTTTTATTTTACCTCAATATGTGTTAATACCACTATCAAATAATTCACATGATGACAGAAAAATCTCATAAAACAGGTAAGAAAGCAGCTGAGGAAGACAGTTGATCCCTATCTTACAAACATGCAAGCTCAGACACACACAAACATAAGTACACACAAATATATGCACAAAATCATATGAACTCATACAGATAAATAATGTGGACCCTTTTAAGAAAATGAAAGGATTTCCCTTATTTATAATTATGAGAAAAGTCCCTTTTTACAAGATGAAGATGATGTTACTTGCCAATTATACAAATTTAAATGGTGTGTGTGTGTGTGTGTGTGTGTGTGTGTGTGTGTGTGTGTGTGCTTGTGGTGGTCAGAGATTATTGGCATGGTTAAATGCTCTTTACCACATGAGTCTCAAGGATTGAATTTGTGTATGCTCAGATGGAATTCTCTTTTGTCCCTTACAGTGATTCATAGATGCCAATAATATTCAATAATCAGAAAATACTTCCTAAAATCAGAGAAATGACAGAACTGGTCTAACACTCACATTCCCCATTTGTTAAATAGAATATTTCCCCCCTTCTACTATGAATATTGATAATCTTAAAGGTAAACATGTTGTTATAAGTTTTTGATAAAATAATATACATAGCATTATCTCTTAGGTGATGTTTTTCTTTTAGATCACATTATATGAGATATATCAACTAGGAGTACATCTTACAGAGTTAAAATTTATGAAGACAATATCATATTTGTTACAGCTTGAACACTGCTATGTTCAAACTATTACAAATAGCAGATTAAAAAAGAAACACATATCATATAAGAAACCACTGTCTGGAAATGCCAAATGCAGGTAGAAAGTTTAAATTAAGGCAATTTTATTAAAATAAAAGTCACTCACAGAGTTCTAAAACATCTGAAAACAGTAAAGATCTCTTGAACAAAATCTGAGGCTAATCAGGGATTCACATAGAATTTTATTTTCATAAAAATTTAAAATCAGTTATTTGCTATTTCGGTATTATGCTTTTAATCAGATTCATTATGATAAGACTTATATAGCCCACTTGAATAATAGGATCTTACAGGAATATTTATACAAATATATTTACATAGTTGATAATAGAGGAATTTAAACAAAATTTAGTAATGAATTTTATATACTTTTACTTTGCCACTTACTATACCTCTGCAAACAGTAAATTGGTAAGGGCAGCTCCTTGCTTTCAAAGCTAGTTAGAAGTATGTAGTTCCAGATGAGGAACTGTATTTCTGTCTCCATCTCCCTCTTGTTCTTCTCCCTCCCATTCCTCTCCCTCTCTCTCCTCCTTTTCCCGCCCTCCTTTCTCTCTGTCTGTGTGTGTTTGTGTATCTGTGTCTGTGTGTGACTGTTTTGTTTTGTTCTTATAATGAAGTAGTTAGCCACTGATAGAACATTAAGCTATTATACCATTTTCCTTTCCTTCTGAGATATCAGAACAAATCAGATAATCACACTTTCAATGTCTAATGTAAAAATCTTCCTGTCCTCTCACAGTGCATGATGTCTATATCTACAGAAGGAAATAACCTACTTAAGCCCATGCCCTTTTGAACAGATATCTAGTGTCTGAAAAAATACTGAGATGGTTCAGGAGGGTGGGGTGCAGCTTTCTATTATATTCTGAAGTATTACCACATTCAGTGTTGTCATAGAAACAGTAACACACAAGGAAACGTACTATATAGCAGGAGTGTATTTGCTTAATATGTGATGAAATTATAAATGATGGACTACTTCAGGAAAGAGATTAGTTAATGGGAACTATAATTATCCCATAATGGACACTGGGGAAAATAAAGAATTTTAGCAAGGGTTTTGAAACAGAGGCAGGAGAATATCAGATTAGGTAGAATGAGACTGAGAAATGACACAAGAGTTGAGGATCTGCTGCATTTTTAGAAGATTTGAGTTCAGTTTCCAGCAACCATGCCCGTCTCATCATTGTATCATCCTTTTCTAGACTGATGGGTAGCTGCACTCATGTGTGCATGCCCCATCCACACATGACACACATATTTAAAAATGCAGATAAAAAAGGGACGAGAGATTGATTAGTGTTTGACAGCACGTGTTGCAATTGCAGAGGACTCAGGTTCTATTTCCCAGTACCCACTTATTATCACAGGTACCCACATTTCCAGTTCAGGGGTCCTCTACGGGCAGAAGGCAAGCATGTGGTTCACATCCATACATGCAGGCAAAATGCTTACACAAACATGATTTAAATATAAACAGAGAAATGACTTAAGAACTGAAAAAAATTAATAAGCACAAATAAAGCAATAAAGTGTTTTTTGGGCAACTAATCTGATAAAAGCATTATATTCAGTTTGTAAATGAATTAGCACCTTAGTTGTGATTTATTTATCATATGAAGAGAGAAAACCTTTACTGGCTGATAAATGTCTATTAAAACAGGTATACAAGAAGTACAGAGAAAGTGACAACAGCTAGTCTGAAATATAGCCTTCATGTTTCATATATAAAAATTGTTATACTGATTCCTGCACTTCTGATTTTTCACAAGGTTTTTGAGCAATAATAATTTCTTGGTGACTGAAAGTGGGAATAAAGAGATTTTGGAAAAGCTAATGACATTCACCATCCCCAATTGTAATGCACCCCATAAAGATGTCCAATACTTGAGACTGTAGACATGTTCAATGGCAAAGGACCTTAACAAATATATTTAATAAAGGACTTTTTCTTTGCTGTAAGTCTAGTCTCATCAGAACACCTCTTAAATTCAAAGGATTTTTATCCTGCTAGAGCCAAAGAGATATAGCACAAAGAACATCCAGAGAGTTGAGACAAAGCATGGATCACACAGATTCATGAGCAGAGAACAGATTAGCCTACTGGTTGTTGCTTTGATGATGAAGGGAATCAAAGAGATTGATCCCTTGCAGACAGAGAAGAAGGACCAAAGGGGCAGGACGTTGTTCATCTTCTAAAATGTTTCTCCGTGCAAATTAATTCCATCACTACCAGGAAAAGAAGATACACTGGTAGACTAAAAGATCAACTGGTGTCTGTCTTTTGAAATCCAGAGTAGAGCTATAGCTCCAATAAGCTCCATCAGTATGTATAAACACTTACTGAACTGTAATGTAATGTGGTGTAATCACATAAGTGTTTAAAACGTCTATGATTTTGATTATTTCTTTTACCAGCAAAATAAAACTCATCTACTCTAGACATATGAGGATAGAAACACTGCCAACTATGTGAAACTTTACCTTAATGATTAGAAATACTTTCTCTGTTGTATGCTCTTTCTAGCAGTTAGTCACTCACATTAGGCAATGTTATCCCCTCGTAAGCAGAGGGATCTTTTGTGTGTTTTTGTTTTTGCTAAATTTACAGCACTTTTAATCAACTTGATCAATTAAAATTTTTTTGTGAAGGGGTATTGTTTAGGGATTTTGGTTGTATGTTTTGCTTTTCTGAGGCAGCACAAACTGGACTTGAACACATAATGCCCCGGTTAGCTCAGCCCAGCCTGACAAGTGCTGGGATCACAGGCATGTACTTTCAAACTTGGTTGTTATAAGAGCTTAGAAAGCCTGTGACATTGGCAATCATGTTTCCATTTCATATTTTTTTTTAATTTTTTTATTTACATTTGAAGCAAAGTTATTTTAGATGTCAATCCCAGTTCTCTCACCCTCCTATCCTCCCGTATCACCCCCACCAAACCCCAGACCATGCCTTTTCTGATCCCCAGGGAGGGTGAGGCCTTTCAGAGGGAGTCTTCAAAGTCTGTCATATCATTTGCAGCAGAGCCTAGGCCCTCCAATTTGTATACTAGGGACAAATGCTGATCCTTTACTAGAGGCCCCATAGACGACACAACCCTCCTAACTAACACCCACATTCAGGGGTCTTGATCGGTCCTGTGCTAGTTTCCCAGCTATCCGACTGGGGTGCATGAGCTCTCCCTTGTTCGGGTCAGCTGATTCTGTGGGTTTCTCCAGCCTGGTCTTGACCCCTTTGCTCATCACTCTTCCCTCTCTGTAATTGGATTCCAGGAGTTTGGCCAGTGTTTAACTGTGGGTGTCTGCTGCTTCCATCAGCTAATAGATGAAGGCTTGTGTTTGTCTTTTTGTGACTGGTTTACCTCACTCAGGATGATTTCTTCTAGTCCCATCCATTTCCCTGCAAATTTCAGGATTTCATTGTGTTTATCTGCTGAGTAGTACTCCATTGTGTAAAAGTACCACAATTTTTCCATCCATTCTTCCATTTAAGGGGCATCTGGGTTGCTTTCAGATTCTTGCCATTACAAATAATGCTGCTATGAACATAGTTGAACAGTTGTCCTTTTGTATTAATATGCATCTTTTGAGAATACACCTAGGAGTGGAATTACTGGATCTTGAGGTAGACTGATTCACATTTTCCTTAGGAACCCCCATACTGATTTCCAAAGTGGCTGTATGTGTTTGCACTTCCACCAGCAATGAAGGAGTATTCCCCTTTCTCCACGTATGCGCCAGCATATACTGTCTTTGGTGTTTTTGATTTTAGCCATTCTTACAGGAGTAAGATGGTATCTCAGAGCTGTTTTAATTTGCATTTCCCCGATGGCTAAGGATACTGAGCAATTTCCTAAGTGTTTTTCAGTCATTATAGATTCCTCCATTGAGAATTCTTTATTTAGTTCTGTGTTTAAAAAATGAAAAAATAACGAAAAAAACTTTCACAATAATTTTATTTACATGTGCAATCACATATCTCCAAACTACTTGTGATGCTTTGGTCTCCAATAGAAAACAATATTTTCCCTTTTATGAACAAAATAATGCCTATTAAAGCACAGCATTTTACCTAGTATATTTTATTATTATTATTATTATTATTATTATTATTTCTTATTTTACATATCAATCCCAGTTCCCTCTCATTCCCTCCCTCCCATGCCCCCTGACCCTGCTCCCATCCTATCCCCTCCCTCACTCCACCCACACTGCACAGGGAGATTGATGCCTTCCAGGAGGAATCATCAAAATCTGTCAAATCATTTGGAATAATGTCTAGGTCCTCACCTCGTGCCTCTAGGCTAAATCACCCTCCATGGGGAATGTGCTCCCAAAGTGGCACACACCTTTAAATTCCAGCACTCAGGAGGAAGAGGCAGTTTGATCTCTGTGAGTTCAAGGCCAGCCTGGTCTACAAAGCAAGTTGTGGGACAGGCTCCAAAGCAATACAGAGAAATCCGGGCTCAAAAAAAAAAATAAAAAATAAAAATAAAAAAAAGAATAGCCTAGTGCATTTTAAATTCTCATTGAGAAGACAGAATTTGTGATGATATGAAGTGATGACAATTGATCTATATTTGTACCTAAACATCTATACCCATGAAAGTGTAAAAGCATTCAAAATAACAAATGTCTTAACTAGTCAATTTCCTAAGGCTTTGTGGGTATGTATGTGCTTTCCTTTCCAGATTCTCCTCATCACTGTACCATAGTCACAATATCCACTAGAAAAAACTGGTTTTTCTGTCACTGTAGATTAGTTGGTATTTCCTAGAATGTTTTTAAGTGGGAACATTCAAAGAAGGTTAATTTTTTTGCTTCCTTCACTTATTAATAGTATTTTAAAATGATTTTTGAAAAAATATGAATACTTGGAATACTTGATGTTAGGTATGCATTGACCCCCTTTTAGCTTCAGGTGAGCCCCACAACCTATCATACTGTTCAGATCACTGTGCATCTCTTGATAACATGTGTGAATATTCCTAGCTCCTTTGACAAAGTTCTTTCCTCTTTTCCACTCTAGTTTTTGACAGCACTGCCAAAAAGGGCTTATGTAATATGAGTGATCCAAGAGTTAGGTTTACTTGTTGAATTTACATCTTTGCCACGTCTGGGACGTTTTCAGGATTTTTTTTTTTTCTGCTTCAACATCTCTCTCATTTCTTTAAAGAAGTGTGTTTTTACCATATTTTTAAATTTTAAAACAATCTTTTCTCATTTACATATCAATCCCAGTTTTCACTCCCTCCTCTTCTCCTGCTTCCCCCAAACTACTGTCTATCTATTCTTCAGAGAGGACTCCCCATGGGGAATCCACAAAGAATGAACATTACTTTGAGGCAAGACCAAGGCCCTCTACCTCTATCTAGGCTGATCAAGGTGTTTTGAAATTGTATAAGAATCCCTCCTAGACCTTATCTCCTGCCAGTAGTTTTCCTCAATCACATGGACATCTGTAGGTTAGGGTTTGTGCCTGAGAAAGGAACTGCACATCACCTGGATGCCAATAGCACTCTTTGTTGACTCTGATGCAGCAGCTCTCTGGTTGTAACAACATGAAAATGAAGGAGATCTTTAACATCGATTACAGTTCGTCAGTAGTCATCCATGGCTTCAGCTGTCCTTGGAAACACAGGCAAGAAGGGAATTCCTTGTCTACTGAGTACTTCCTCCAAATTTATATTTCCAGCCAAAGATTTGGTTTCTCTTGTTCACTTAAGAAAGCTTTTGAACAAATATTTCTATATTTATATATTTACTTATTTATCTATATTTTGTCAGGAATTTATGCTTGTGATTTTTTAACTTTAATATTTTCTGTTATTTTATGCATTTTCCCTGCATAAATGTCTGAGCATAATATGTATGCCAGGCCTCCTCAAAGCTCAGAAGAGGTCAACAGGTATCCTGAAATGAGATCTACAGTTGGTTCTGAGCTGCTAAATGGATACTGAGAATCAAAGATGGGTCCTTTGCAAGAACAGTTGGTGTTCTTAACCACTGAGCTATGTTTCCAGGACCCTGTGCTTGCCATTTCTGAGAGAATTATTCCTTGGGAATTAACTTTCCAATAGCAAGGGAAGTCAAAGTATCACTTTGAAAGAATTTAAGTTTTTGAGTCCAAATTGTTTGGGTTTTTACCACTCTAGAATTATAATATCATTCTAGTGTTATAATTATAGTACTATAATTATAGTATAGTATAACTGTAGTTATACTATAACTGTGTTTCAAAGATTCAGGTGCACTCTGCTTCAGTTTAGGGAGTTCTATAGAAAATTTGCAGAATAGGTCAAAATGAGAAAATATTTTATGTCATTTCTGGTGGATTTGTTAAGAGATTAGAGATGGTGATGATAGCAGATATATAGTTAGATAGATTATAGAAGATAGATAGATAAATGGATAGATAAATAGATAAATAGAATGAAGAGATGGATAGATGGATAGATGGATGATGGATGAATGGATATTACAAAATAGGTTTCCATATGAGATTTTCAAATTTCTTTAGTGTTTGTTATCTATCCTCCAGTGTCCTCCACTGCCTTACTCTCACATCTCCCTCTCCACAAGGAATGATATAAATCAATTTTAAAGTAGAGAAAATGATGTTTAAAGAGGGTATTTGATTTTAGTTGATCTCAACACTACTAGTGTAAAGGATAATCAAGATATGAATATCTGAGTCAGGTCTAAACTCCCAGCACTTGACTCAATTCCTCACCCAAAACACAGATTTCATTTCCCTCAGAGAGCTCATGTGTGTATCTGCTCTTGGTGCACATGGTTTGTCAACCAACTCCTTCAGCAAGGTAATAGACAGCAGATACTCCAAAGCACAAAACAGTTGCCATGCTTAGCATCTTGGCAACAAATTCTCCAGGTCTTCTATCATTCTCCTTTGTTTTCTGCTTGTTATTGCTCATACTCTTCTCACCCAAAGCAGCTGTGGAGGGCTCCACTTCAAGATGTTTAGATCTTTATGCAATGCTAAATGTTTTGGTCAATGAGTTTAAAATAAATATCTTCTTTGCTTATTTCATTTTCATGTATTTTGTATCTTCAACATGATGCTTTATAAGTTACTTAGAAAACAGTTTATTTTATGTAGTTATCTCTTAGCATTTGACTGTACCATATTTCTTAAGATTTATTTTTCCTCTTGAGGGGGTCAGAAGATAGTATTAGATCTCCTGAAGTTGGAATAAAAGGTGGAAACCAATGTGAGTGATAGAAACCAAACTTGGATGCTATAAACAAGCAGAAGAATGCTTAACTCCTGAGCCATCTCTGCAAACCTGACTACAAAGTACTTTAATTGTGTCTGTGCTTCTTGACTCCATATTTTCACTTATACCACAGATGAAACCATTATTCTGCTGTGTGCATAAGTAAAAATTAAAGAAATGAAGAATAAACACAAAAGGTTCCCTCTCTTACTTGATGCCTTTCAACCTATATCTGGTTGACTTACAAAGTACTACGATGAAATATGTTTTTATACATTTAAGGACAGTGTGTATTCATTTTACTCCTAAGTATATCATGAGAAAAATGTAGAAACATTCTCAATTATAATTATTTGATATGTTCTATCTCCCCAAGGAAGTGGTTTCTCTCAGGTGTTAGATTATTGCCCCTGGCATTAGTCATTATAATGACATCTTCCTTATACAATTATGCAAGAAAAAGCTGACTTCTTTTTAATAATCCAGTGGAGCAGTAATCTTTTCTTTTTCAATTAAAAATTAATTTGCTTCCTAATGAAGACAAATAAAACATCAAATCTAATTAAGTATGTGTGAAAAGTGGCATTAGCCTCTGTTGAGAGCCACACCAGACACAACACTACAAAAATGGTGTTGCTGAAGCTCATCTTAAGTTGCACCTCCGCCTGGATGTTCCTAAGGGTAGATGCAGCTACAGATCATTATTCTCCCCTTGTTTTAATTGCTTTAAATAGACGAGCTGGAAAAAACATGATGCATAATGCATCCCAGCACTTTGCATAAAAGTAAACAGAACAATGCACTAGGTGATAAGTTTATAATAGTGAGTTTTAAGAACGAGTTGTTTTTTTAAGAGTTATTTCCTTGTCTCCTTGTCACTGAGATAGTGGGGGATAAGGAGATGGCTAAATCTAGACCATGTGCTTTCTATACACACACAACTAACTGACTTCTGATCCCCAGGACCCACATAAAAACTCAGCCATTGTGATTCATTCCTATAATCCTAGCACTGGAGAAGCAGAGGCAGGATCTCAGAGCCTGGGTAGCTATGTAGTCATGAAGAATCCAGTGAGCATCTGGCTGAATGACAGACCCTGTCTCAACAAACAAACAAACTGGAAAATAGTAAAGAGGTAAACAGCTATCAAGGAAGACTCTGAATTAGGCCTTCACATGCAGGAGCACATATGTACATTTGTGCATTGCAATGCACAAATACATGTGAGTACATGAACATATACTCATACATACTACACACACAAAATAACTAGAAAATAAATAAACTAAGCTAGACAAACACACTAAAGAGGTAAAAAGGTCTGGAATTAAGGAAATAACAACAAAGAATATCAAAGCATGTTCAAAGGAAGACACTTTGTCTTAAAAATTATATAACGGTGGAGTTTATTAGAAAAAAAATGATGGCATTTGTCTCAGTCAATGTTCTGTTACTGTGAAGAGGCAGGATGACTATGGCAATTCTTATAAAGGAAAGCATTTAATTGAGGCTTGCTTTCAGAGGTTTAATTGAGTTCAGAGGTTTAATCCATTATCGTCATGGCAGGAAACATGGTGGCATGCAGGCAGATATGGTTCTGTAGAGGTAGCTGAGAGTACTACTTCTGGATCTGAAGATAACAGAAGAGAGGAACTGGACCTGTCTTGGGTTTGTGAACCACAAAGCCCATCCCCAGTGACACACTTCCTCCACTTGTACTGCAACAAGACCATACCTCCTAATGGCATCCCATAAGTATTCAAAAATAAGTCTATGGGAGCCATTCTTATTCAAACCACCATAGTATTAATGACAGATATAGAACCACTCACTCACAATTTCACTTTCTGTATTTTTGTTTATCTATAATCATCTGAATGTATAATCAATTTGAAAATATTAAATGGAACATTTTTGAGGTTAATATTCAGAAATTCTCAATGTGCTGTGCTAACTTAATCAATTGCCACAATACCCACTCTGATGTACCTGACATACAAATGTCCTCTTTGTTTCATATATCCTTGCTGTTTACTCTCTAGCTCTCTGGTCAAACAGATGCTGGCTGAGTTTTTAAGAGGAAGGATAGTCAAAGTAGCACAAGCCTTGTGTGTGGATTGCCATATTTGACTTAATAAGGGCCCTGAAACAAAACAGTAGTGATACAAAGAATGTGCTGGTGTATAACATATGTAACCATCAGACTAACTCTAGGACTACATGCCAACCTTGGAGTATATTAAAACCCAATGAACTTGCATCTACTCTGGCATAGTGCTATGGTTTCAGGCCATCTAAGCACCCTTTACACACTAGGGAAAAATGACTACAATTAGGATTTTTTCATATTTTCTTTGAAGACCTCACTGAATTGTAGGTACTATGTTAGTTTGTGAAGACAATTAAGCATTTTAGTAGACAACAGAGATACATAATAATTACTTTACTGTGTTGAAACTATTAAGATGGGAATTGTTCACAGTGATGTTGGAACTCAAAGTGTGTGACAAATTCTGTCCAAAGAATCAGAACATTATATTATTATTATTATCATTACATTGTTGTTGTTATTATTATAGAGACAGGGTTTCTCTGTATTGCTTTGGAGCCTGTCCTGGAGCTAGCTCTTTAGATCAGGCTGGCCTTTAGCTCCACCTGCCTCTGCCTCCCAGGTCCTGGGTCTAAAGGCGTATGCCACCAACGCCTGGCCTAGAACATTATTAACAAGTAAAACATACATAAATTACAGTAGAATACAATCCCAAGTAAAGTAGACAAGGAGCTGGAAAGATGGCTCTGGTTTCAAGAATACTGTCTACTCTTCCAGATGTCTCAGGTTATCTTCCCAATATCCACACAGCAGCCCACAATCATCTCCAACCCCAGAGGATATTGACCTCCATAGGACCTATAGGATGAAGTGCATAGGCATACATGCAAGCAAAACACCAACCCATACATATAAAAACAGAATAAAAAGAAGCTCAAATGTTATATACTCAAAATCATATGACATTTCAAACTATCTTGTAACTACTTATCCTGGCACCCATGGACTATACAAGTCTCACTTCTAATCAGAGCAGGTTCTTTATGCAGCAGATGGTGACTAATACACACTCAAAAATGGTCAAAATAAATGACCGTAGGGTGTTCAGACATAATTAAACATCTATATCACACCACCTCCCAAGGCTCAAGGGACCATTCTAAAAGGGGGAGCAGAAAGATTATAAGAGCCCAAAGTCAGAAAAGATGGTAAAATAATGTCATCTGGACAAGCAAGGATCATGAACTCACAAATTCACATCAGTTATGGTAGCCAGCACAAGACCTATATAATATCAAGCCACTTAACAGTTCAGTACGGAGAAGGAAGGGGCTCATACTGTCACACCTATAGCTGAGGAACTATTGGCAGTTGATGGCCACTGAGAGAGAGATAGATTGCTTTGAGAGTGGCTGATGTCCATGCTCAGTAAATAGCACTCTATAGCCATATGCATGTATATTGCATTAATTGTACTCAGTGGGTCATTCACTAAATAGAAGAATACATAAAACTTAAAATGATGTGTGTCTGAGGTAGATGCATTTTGGGAAGTTCCAGGAGGAATTGATGAGGGAAGCCAGGCCATATATGCTATGAACACACTGCGTTTATAGATGAAATTACCAAGTAATAAGTATACTAAAAGGAAATGAAAATTTTATGATGTTTTTATGGTAAATAGAATAGAATTTGCAATATTTTCAGTATTTCTTGTGCATTATTCAAAGAAGGCACGAACAGAGAACAGAGGTTATTCCTGTGTATAAGAGTATGCTTAACATTTTCTGTAGGTTAGATTAAATGCATTAAGTAATTTATTTATTCATTCTAAAAGAATTTCTTAACTAATGTCTGTTTTTAGTATATTAAGATTCTTATTTCTAAAGATAAGTAGCTTGCACTGCTTGCTATAAGAATAAGCAGAAATCCAGAGTGGCATAGGCCTTTAACCCCAACACTTTGGAGGCAGAGGAAGACTGATCTCTGAGTTTGAAGCCAGCCTGGTCTACAATATGAGTTCAAGGACAGTCAGGGCTATATAGAGAAAACCATGTCTGCTACATTACAAACACTGTTCAAGTGAATGATACTAGATGCCACTTGAGAGGCTTGTTATTAACAAACTTATATTAAAATGGTTCAGGTTCTTATGAAATGCTGGGTGAAGATCAAACTAAGTTATCACAACCAAGCTGTGGAAATAAAATTCAGGGAGAATAATAAAGAACAGGGACTATGAAAGACTACTTGGTTGACTGAACATATTTTGTTGGGTAAGAACTGTGCTAGCATGTGAGTTAAGAACTGAAAGATGAGAGATGACTGGTAATGCAAACTATGTTTGGGAGGAAAGCATGGTCCATCACTAGTGAGATCACTATTTCTGCTGGAGCAAGAGTCAAAATATGGAAAAGAGTGATTGCAATATATTATTTTCATTTCCAGGACTGAAAATTTCTTGATTTTGCTGATTGCATTTGATTGTCTTTGTCATTTATCTAATCATTTGGATAGCAATTGCTGCACCTCTAAATTCTAGGTTATTGTTATAAAAGCTACCACTATACAATTCCTACTCATTAAACAAGGCTTATAATGAAGTAGTTGGTTAATACATGTTTACCTCTTGAATAAATTTATAACCATGCATTCAAATTTACATTTTTGAGTAGAAAAAAAAAACAGTGAGTAATGATCAAGCTGTCAGGACAAAGAAAAAGATTAATTTCAAAGCCAGAAAAATCAAAAAAGATAGAAGTGAGGGGCAGCAAAGGCTGCCTTCCCTTACAGTTACAGATTGAAAGCTCTTAGGAATCATGGGACTCCCTATCAGGATGTAGTGGAAAGCCAATAAGCTTCAGATTCAAGCCTAGGCATAGTCAGGACTCCCTGCATCAGGGCAAGCAAATAGTAATCCCAAGAATAAAAAATAAAATAAAACAGGAAACAATTATTAAAGACATATTAAGGGTCTTAGAAGAGAGTGACAGTTTCAAAACACAACTAACACGAGTTATAGGAGGAGAATAAGAGAGAATGAAGAATAATAGGTGATATTTGAATAAATAATTTCATTAGAGCCAAATGAGGCCACTTGTTCTTAGCTAGAACACAGCTGGAAGCATCCATTAAGCAAAGTCTTTGACATGCAGTAGATGCTCAGGTAATAGTGCTCTTAGCCTTGCTAAACAGGAAGACACCACTATCACATTGGAAGGCAGAGCTCTGTACACTCCTTTCTTTTATTTAGATAGGAAGAACTCTATTCAATTCAATGTGATTTTGACTTTAATTAATGGTGATTTACTTTTACTCAAATCATGCTTATAGGCATTGCAATTGTAGCTTAACAAGAAAATATGTCTTGAAACAGATGGCTGTTGGTTGCTTGTCACTAGTTCTTGGCTTGATTTACATGCTGATACTGCTAAATAGCAATTAGAACAGCACAGGGGTTTTGTCTCTATCAAAACATGAATATCACAATGATGGAAGAGCATTGGTGAAGCATATTCCCCTTGAGTTCACTGGGTTTTTGCTAGAGCAAGGTCTGTACAATTAAAATTTTTATAAAATTTACAAAACACTGCAACTGCGCAAGTGACCATTGCATCCTTCCTAAAGCCTTGATTTCCTATTTCCTCATAGGTTTTGTGGTTAAAAGGGGAAAATAAAATCTGATACTTTATTACCATTGCCATTAAAAATAACTATTTTAATATATTTTATTATAATGAATCTTATTTTAATATCAATTCCAGTTCCCTCTCCCTCCCATCCACAAACCCACCATCCCATCACCCATCTATTCCCCAGGGAGGGTGAGGCCTTCCATGAGGCATCATCAAAATATATCAAGTTATTTGAGGTAGGGCCCATGTGCTCCCTTGTGTATCTAGGCTGAAAGAGTATCCACCCATAGGAAATGGGCTTCTGCAGTTCATTCGTGTACTAGGGATACATTATAGTTCTACTTCCAGAGGCCCCATAGACTACAAAGTCCACCTTGCTGATACCCACGTTCATGGAATCTGGTTTGGTCCTATAGGTTTGCCAGTTGTCAGACTGTGGTTCATGATTTCTGGCTTGCTCAGGTCAACCATTTTTGCGGGTTTCCCCAGCATGGTTTTGACCGCTTTGCTTGTCACTCCCTCCTCTCTGAAACTGACTTCAAGGAGTTTGGCTCAATGTTTAGCTGTGGATCTCTGCTTCTGTTTTTATCAGCTACTACATGAAGGCTCTAGGATAGCATTTAAGGTAGTATCATTGTCATTAATAGGGGTAGGGCATTTAAGGTAGCCTCTCCACTATTGATTAGATTCTTAGTTGGGGTCATCCTTGTGAATCTTTGGACATTTCCCTAGTGCCAGATTTCTCTTTAAAACTATAATGTCTCCCTCTATTGATGTGCTTCTTTTCCTGCTCTCCTCTATTCATCTCCCCACTCAATCTTCCCAATCTCTCATGTTCTCCTCCCCCTCCTCTTCTCCCCTCCTCTTCTCCCCTCCTCTTTCTCCTACCTGTCCCCCACTCCAGGTTGCTCCCAATTTTTTCAAGGGCTCTTGTCCCTTTCCCCTTCACCAGGTGAACCTATATGTCTCTTACTGTCCTCCTTATTTCTTAGCTTCAATGGAGGTGTTGATTGTATCTAGTTTATGTTTGTTTGTATTGTTTTGTTTTGTTTTGTTTTGTTTCTGCTGAGTAGTATTTCATTGTGTAAATGGACCATATTTTCTCTATCAATTCTTCAGTTGAGGATCATCTAGGTTGCTTCCAAGTTCTGGCTATTATAAATAATGCTGCTATGAACATCGTTGAACAGATGTCTTTGTTGTATGGATGTGGTATATGCCTAAGAGGGGAATTGCTAGATCTTGAGGTAAGCTGAATCTCATATTCCTTAGGAACACTCATACTGATTTTCAACATGGCAGTATGAATTTGCACTACCACCAACAGTGGAGGAGTGTTCATCCTCTCCAGCATAAACTGTCATTGGTGTTTTTCATTTTAGCTATTCTGACCCGTGTAAAATGGTATCTGAGAGTTGTTTTGATTTGCATTTCCCTGATGGCTAAAGATGTTGATCACTTTCTTAAGTGTCTTTCAGCCATTTTAGATTCATCTTTGGAGAATTCTCTGTTTAGTTCTGTACACCCCTTTTTAATTGAATTATTTGGTGTTTTGATGGCTAGTAGCTTAAGTTCTTTGTATATTTTGGAAAAGTTCACAATTAAGGAGAATCTTTGATTTAGTGTTGCTTCCATGGCTAACAAAATTTACTCGTAGGTAGGCAATATGGAATAATTATAATCAAGAGACAAGACAGAATTAGCATGGATTTTAGCACCAGATATCAACTCCCTTATACCATAAGTTCAGCATTCTTTTTGCTGCTGTTGTTGTTCTTTGTGCGTGTGTGTGTGAAACAGAGTTTCTCTGTGTAACTTTGTAGACCAGGCTGGCCTTGAACTCACAGAGATCCTCCTGCCTCTGCCTGCTGAGTGCTGGGGGAAAAAGGTATGCACCACCACTGCTGGGCCAAGTTCAGCATTCTTTACTGTAATATATCATAGGTTCTCACATCAAAGTTGATGAGATATGATGTGTTTTTACAGCTGGCATTAACTGGCACTGTAAAATGATGTTTAAAGAAGTGGGGAAGACAGTACAGTGCTGACTCCAACACCCACACTAAGCCAGGTACAGAAGCAGTGTGTGACTATAACCACAAGCTGCAGAGGCAGCAGAATTCCTGACCTTGCTGGTGAGATCCTCTTGCCAGATGGGTAAGCACCACATTTGTTGATATCCTTTCACTCAAAATAAGGTAGAGAGTTATAGAAGGAAACACCCAATGCTACTCACCTGCCCCCAGATACATACACAATCCACACAATTATACATTAACACATACATGCAGACAGAAATATAAAAATCATTTAATAACAAAAATAGTATTGAGTGTCAGGTTTGGACTGCCAATTCATATCAGTTAATCATAAAAATACATTGAACATCACACAGCATTCATCACCAGAAGAAAAGAATTTGGGTTGTTTGCTGCTAAACTTAAGAAAGATCTTCATTACTAATTGTAAGATAATCTCACTACATATCTCAGGCCAGGGGTTATAAGTGTGACATTTTTTCCCAGGCTAGCTCTTTCCCTCCTCTTTTCTTTCTATTTTTCTTTGTGGGGTGGATGTTTGAAAATCAATCCCTACTAATATTTCCACTTAGGATTTCCCATGTTCATCAGACAGTGGTCACCTCATAAGTGAGGCCACAGAGCAGCAATCATGAGACATGAAAACCATGCAATTGTTTGGTCAATCTGCCCTTTGTAAGAGGAGACAACTTTACCAAACTTTCGGATCTTTGTAAAGTTGAGGCACAAAGCATGAGTCATTGAATTGTGGGCCAGAAGTCTGATTCTTACACATGATACAGACAGCTGTCAAATGTCACTGTCCTTCTAAGAAACTTAACATGGTAACATTCATGCTAAATGAATGAGCTAATACCAAGATTCCTCAAATTTTTCCACACAATAAAAACAGAAGTTTCATTACCAAACTCTTATTACGAGGCCACAATTACCTTAGAACACAAGCCACAAAAAAACACAACTAAGAAAAAAAAAAAAACTACAGCTAAATATCCCTCATGAACAGTGATGCAAAAATACTCAATAAAATACCAGTAAATTGAATTCAAGAAAACACCAGAGAAATCATGCATGCACCATGACAAAGTAAACTTCATCCCAGGGTTGCAGGGATGATTTAACATGAAAATCAATCAACATGATCCAACTTATAAAGAAACTGGAAAAAAAATGCATAATCATCTCCCTAGATGCTGAAAAAGCTGTCAACAAATTTAACACTCTTTCATGATAAAGGTCTTGGAGAGATCAGGTATAACAGGAACATACCTAAACTTAATAAATGCAAGTACAGTAAACCAACAACCAACATCAACTGGAATAGAGAGAAGCTTAAGGCGATTCCTCTAAAATCAGGAACAAGACAAGGCTGTCTTTTCTTTCCATATCTCTTCAATATTGTACTTGAAGTTCTAGCTAAAGCTATAAGACAACAAAAGGAGATCAAGGGCATACAAATTGGAAAGGAAGAAGTAAAATTGTCTCTATTTACAGATGATATGATAGTTTACGTAAGTGACCCAATAAACTCTACGAGGGAATGCCTACAGCTAATAAACACCTTCAGCAAACAAGCATGATACAAGATAAACTCAAAATGATCAGTAGCCCTACTTTATTCAGACAACAAAGAGGCTGAGAAAAAAAATCAGAGAAACATTACCCTTTACAATAGCCACAAACAACATAAAGTCTCTTGGGGTAATGCTTACCAAACATGTGAAAGACCTATACAATAAGAATTTTGTGTCTTTAAAGGAAGAAATTAAATAACATACCAGAACATGAAAAGATCTGCCATGCTCTTGGATAGGAAGGATAAATAGAGTAAAAATGGAATCTTGCCAAAAGCTAGCTACAGATTCAATGCAATCTCCATTAAAATCCCAGCACAATTCTTCACTGACCTTGAAAGGATAATAATCAACTTTATATGGAAAAACAAAAGACGCAGGATAGCCAAAGCAACCCTGTCCACTAAAGGAACTTCAGGAGGCATCATCATCCCTGACTTTAAGCTCTACTACAGAGATATAGTTCTGAAAACAGCCAGGTTTTGCCACAAAAATAGACAGGTAGACCAATGGAATAGAATCGAAAATCCCGATATTAACCCACACGCCTATGAACACCTGATTTTCGACAAAGCAGCTAAAAGAATACAATGGGAGGAGGAAAGCATCTTCAACAAATGGTGCTGGCACAAGTGTGTGGAAGACTGCAGATAGAACCACGTCTATCACTATGCACAAAACTCAAGTAAAATATATTAAAGACCTCAGCATAAAGCTAGCCACACTGAACCTCTTAGAAGAAAAAGTAGGAGGTACCCTTGAACAAATTGGTATAGGAGACTGCTTCCTTAACATAACTCCAGTAGCACAGACACTGAGATCAAAAATTAATAAGTGGGACCTCCTCAAACTTAGAAGATTCTGTAAGGCAAAGGACACAGTGGACAAGACCAAAAGGCAGCCCACAGACTAGGAAATGTTTTTACCAATCCTACATCTGACAAAGGGCTGATCTCCAAATTATACAAAGAACTCAAGCAACTCATCAACGAAACCTCAAATAACCCTATTAAAAATTGGGGCACAGAATTGAAGAAAGAATTCTTAATAGAGGAAATCAAAGAGACTGAAAGACACTTAAGAAAGTGCTCAACATCCTTACCTATCAGGGAAATGTAAATCAAAACAACTCTGAGATACCTTCTTACTCCTGCCAGGATAGCTAAAATTAGAAACACAATGACAACTTATGTTGGAGAGGATGTAGAGAAAGGAAAACACTCCTCCACAGCTGGTGGGAGTGCAAGCTCGTGCAGCCATTTTGGAGATCAGTATGGCGGTTCCTCAGGAAAATGGGATTAGTTTACCTCAGGAACCAGCAATTCTGCCCTTAGGTACGAACCCAAATGACCCACATCCATGCAACAAAGACATGTGCTCAACTATGTTCATAGCAGCATTATTTGTAAGAGCAAAAACCTGGAACCAACCTCGATGCCATTCAACTTAAGAATGGATAAAGAAGATGTGGCACATCTACACAATGGAATACTACGCTGCAGAAAGAAAATAACGGAATCTTGAAATTTTCAGGCAAGTGGATGTAACTTGATGAAACCATCCTGAATAAAGTAACCCAGTCACAAAAAGAGGAACAGGGTATGTACTCGCTCATATATGGATTTTGGACCTAGAGCAAAGGATCAACAGCCTATAATTCACATCACCAGAGGAACTAGGATACAAGGTGTATTCTAAGAGATTCATATATGGCCCCTCACAAAAGGGGGAAGGGACAAGTCCTCCGAAGCACATGGGAAGTGTCAGGGGCAGTGAATGGAGAGAGAACTAGGAGAAAGAGAAGGGGAGGAGATGAAAACAAGTGTGACCAGGTAGATTGAGTCAGAGTAGGAATAGAAGACAGAAAAGAGAGAGAGGGAACATAAAAGAGGGAGCCATTATTGGTTTGAAGAGAAAACTTAACCTAAAGAAAGGTCTATAGACCTACAAGACCAGAGGGCATGAGAGAGAGGGCACAAGACCAGGTTGCAGAAACCCACAAAGACAGGTGACCTGAACAAGGAGGAGCTAATGCCCCCGCCCCACAGATTGATAGCTGGGAATCCAGCATGGGACTGATTCAGCCCCCCTGAATATGAGTCTCAACTAGAAGGACTGAGCAGTCTGGGGGACATCAGACAGTGGAACCAGGATGTATTCCTGGTGCACAAAAGGACCTTGCCAACACATCCCCCATGGAGGTATACTTCCTTAACCTAGAGACAGGAGAGAAGTCCTAGTCCCTACTTCAAATGACCTGACAGATTTACATGACCCCACCTGGATAGCATAGCCCTACATGTGAAATAGGAGTGGGGGGATGGGAGGGGAGGGTGGTCAGGGTGCATGTGAGGTGGGGAAAGATGGTAAGAGGGAGAGAAGGAGGGAGAGAAGGAGGGAGGGACAGAAACTGGGACCGACATGAAAAAAAATTTAAATTATAGGAGAGATGTCCTAGTCCCTACTTCAAATGACTTGACAGATTTACATGACCCAACCTGGATAGCATAGCCCTATAAATGGAATGGAAGGGTGGCCATGGTGCATTTCACAGGGGAGAGAGGGTAAGAGGGAAGGAGGAAGAGGAAACCGGGTTCAACATGTAATATTTTTTAATTATATTATTAATAAAAATAAATAAATAAATAAAATACACACACACACACACACACACAAAGAAAATGCTGAACATCCTTAGTTACCAGGGAAATACAAATCTAAACAACTTTGAGATACCATCTTACTCCTGCCAGAATGGCTAAAATTACAAACCCCAATGACAACTTATTCTGGAAAGAATGTTGAGAAAGGGGAACACTCCTCCACTGCTGTTGGGAGTGCAATCTTGTACAGTCATTTTGGAGATCAGTATGGTGGTTCCTCAGCAAAATGGGAATCAGCCTACCACAGGACCCAGTAATATACTTTTTAGGCATATACCCAAATGATCCACATCCATGCAACAAAGACATGTGCTCAACTATGTTCATAGCAGCACTGTTTGTCATAGCAGGAATCTGGAAGCAACCTAGATGTCCCTCAACTGAAGAATGGATAAAGAAGATGTGACACATCTACACAATGGAAACAACTCTGGAGAAAAAAACAATGGAATCTTGACTATCACAGGCAAATAGATGTAACTTGAAGAAACCATCCTGAATGAGGAAACCCAGTCACAAAAAGAGGAACATGGTATGTACTCACTCATATATGGATTTTAGACATAGAGCAAATGATCACCAGCCCATAATTTACACTGCCAAATAAACTAGGATACAAGGAGTATTCTAGGAGATTCATATAAGGTCCCTCATAGAAGGGGGAAAGGACAAGATCACCAGAACATGTGGGGAGTGGGGTAGTACAGTTAGTGGAGAGGGAACTAGGAGTAAGAAAATGGGAGGAGAGGAAATCACATTGGACTAGGAAGCTTTAGTAAGGGGAGGTATAGATGAGAGAAAAGAGGGAGAGAGACAGAGAGAGTGAGAGGGAGAGAGACAGAGAGAGTGAGAGAGAGAGAGAGAGAGAGAGAGAGAGAGACCATAAAAGAGGGAAGCATCATAGGTTTGAAGAGAAAACTGAACTTAGAAAAATGTCCAGAGACCTACAAGACTATCCCAAATACCAAATGGACCAACAGTGGAAAGGCTACCATAAATGCCTTTCCCTGTTAATGAGATTGACGACCAACCTATTGTCATCATGGAGCCCTCATCTAGTAGCTGATGGAAACAGAAGCAAACACCCACATTTAAACAGTGAACCGAACTGGAATCCAGATATTGAGAGGGAGGACAAACCAGGCTGCAGAAACTCAGACACAGTGGACCTGAACAAAGAGGAGCTAATGAGCTCCCAGACTGATAGCTGGGAATTTAGCATGGGTCTGACTCAGACCTACTGTACACAGGTCTCAGCCAAAAGTTCTGAGCAGTCTAAGGGACCTAAGACAGTGGAATCAGGATGTATTCCTGGTGCACAAAAGGACTTTTGGGGCACATCTCCTGTCGGGAGCCGCATTCGCCATTACAAGATGGCGCTGGCTTCCTGTTTCCTGGTTCTTGTTTACAGCATTAGCTATGCTGACTGCACATGCGCCACTGTATGGTAATTTCTATATGGTAGCTCTCCCTATCAGAGAAGCTATATCATTCGGGCGTTTTGCAGAGCACCAATTACAGACGAATACGTCGCCTGCAGGCTATTTAAGCCGTGCGTATTCGGGGCTTGGGGTCCTTCTCCATCAGCATGTAAAGAGCGCTACAATAAAGATTCTGCTGGACACATCTTTGGTTGCTGCGTCTTCCTTATCGGCAAAGGTTGCGCGCGACAATCTCCCATGGAGGGATACTTTCTTAACATAGAGACAGGAGAGAAGTCCTAGTCCCTACTCCAAATGACTTCAGATTTAAATGACCCCTTTTGGAGGACATTGTCCTACATGTGGAGTAGGGGGCCATGGGAGGGAGGGTGGTCAGGGTCATGACAGTGGGAAAAAGGGAGAGAGGGAGGGAAGGAGGGAGAGAGTGAAGGAGCAAGAGGGAGAGGAATCTGGGTACTATTGATATGTAAAATAAAAAAAAATCAAATAAAAAAATGATTGACATCTGTTTGGGTTAATTGTTTGCTTAGTTTGCTACATTATACTGTTTTAAGCAATGAAACCAGCAAGAGCTGTCTACACAGCTTCACATATGACTGATTGGATAACTGGTTTGGATATTAGAAATTTTCACCATGACATTTTGATAGATACCTAGGAAAGAGTTTTTATGCTAACATGAGAGCCCTCAGGTCCATATTAGATGAAAAGTAGGATTGTGTCTTGTGAAACATAGATAAAATAAGAAAAAAATGATAAATATATGCATATATATATATATGGACACACACACATGGGTTTTATGTTATATATATCTACTGGGGTAAGAGAGGCACACATGAATGGTACTGATTCCACATATCATCTGTCAGATGCATACAATGACTAATTTCTGTTATTAAAACATAATGATCTCACCTGTGCTCATTTAATATTGAACAATCGCATGATGTTCAAGAGTATTGTTCATGTGTTTATTTGGGAAATGTGGTGAAACCATCCCTCCTCTTTCTTCTTCATTACTCTCGAAAGTCTAATATTGCCTGCTGAAAACCAATTTTTCAATGACAGAAAAAAAGTAATTAGATATGTTCAGTTCATTGCTGATTCATCTCATTGCCAGCTGTCTAAATAGCTGAATAATTATGCTAGCAAATATTATGGCAATGCGAGTTACAGGAAATTAGGGGCACAGATCTTTCACCACAGGAATGGCCTGTAATTGACCTTGATGTGACCAGAATACAGGGATGAATATTATTTATTTTTTGTTATGTCTTCCCTGTCACAGTTGTGAACATAGCTGAAACAACCCATGCTAAAGTGTGAGGCAGGCAATCTTCACACTTTTGAGTGAGAAAATCAAACAGATTTTGGACAGAAAAAAATTCTGGCTCTAATTTTGGCCCCAGTGTTGAAAATCTCAGACCTCAGCATCTGACTTCAGGTGATATTATGATATAGGCCAATAGGTTGAAGTTGGATGTGAATTTGCTCTTGAATGCAATATTAGGACCACAAAATGCTCAGATCTTTCTTTGTTCCCTTGCTCCCATGGGCTCATCAGCCAACTATTCTATAAAGACTCTATGCAATGGTTTCTGCATCACCACAATCCCCAAAGCAAAGGGCCAATAAAGCATGGGGTCCTCTAGACTATGAGCTAATTATGATTTTTATAATTTGTTTTATTCAAGTATTCTATTAATAGAAAATTGTTAATATAACACAAATCCCAAGCATGGCTTATTTGTGCTCAACTTGAATTATATATTATTTTACTTTTGTGGTTGTGGGAATTAAACTCAGGAATCCATGATTGGGTAGGCCACCAAAATACATCCCCAATTCATCATACTTTTAGTATTCAAGTCATGTTGTAAGTGAAGACTGTCATAGATTGTTTTGTTTAAAGTGAGTCTATAGTTTAACAATGCAATTTAATGAATGAACTAATGAATCAACAAGTATTTGCATATTCATCAATGAACAAAAAAAGAATTGGCTAATTATACCATAGGCCTGTCTATAATGCAATTTCTGTATTGGGGAAAGAACACTCAGCATCTCTAAGCAGAATATTGTTACAAAACATATACCTCTGAAATCTGAGTCCTCGCCCTGCAGAGGCTGTGCTGGATCAGTTCACTTGCATCTGGTGAGGGCCTTGAGATGGTGATGCTCTTCCTTGGCTCTCTTCATTTATGTCTTCTAAAATTATATATGATTATATATGCTCTGTCCTCATATATTCTGAGATCTATAAAACCATTCCAACTTTCCTGATTGATTACCTTACCTTAAATCCAAAACAAATACAGAAAATTTCCCTGCTAATAGAGAAATAAATATGAATTTTAGGTTAGTAGAATTGCTTTTATTTGTAATTATCCACAAGTATCAGAGAATTTTTTAAATGCCCACATGTACATGCAGCTTGGACAGGTACTCCAGAGATGAGATATGAACATACTGGTCTGGCTTTTAATGACTTTTTTTTCCCAAACGCATGCCAAAATGAGTAAGGACTGTGGGTTTTTATTAAGTACAATCACATCCTAAATCTGTTCTAAGTGTTTAAAAATATTAGCATATAAAATATTATCAGAAATAATTCCTTCCTTACAGCACCCCTTAAATGTCATAAAACATGATGCTGTTTATATAAGGCTACCAGGGCTGTAATTTGTCTTCTTGTCTAGGAAGTAGTAGATGTATTCTCTCTCTTTGGTTAATCTTGCTTCAAAACGTATAATACAGAGTAATGTCTTTCTGTTCAATGTAGACTGAGTCATCTGCCTCCATGCTTGTAAAGCATAACATTAATGGAAATACAAAATTTTATACCGTAATCCTTTCTATGACATTCTTAAATTTTTCTTAATCCTAACTCCAACAGAGGCAAATAGTTGATGATATATTCATGTTTACAGGGCTCAGACCTAGGCTAGCAGCAGAGAATAAATTTATTTCCCTTTTTGAGAATGAGTTGACCCTAACACTAGATAAACTAGGATGAATGGGAAACTCTAGAGCTGCCCTTGGCACTCTGCAGGCTATTATTATCATCAGAACTCAGGTCTGTGAAGTTAATCTACCCAATGGCTGTACTGTGTTGCTCACTCCTCCTCCTTTACCTGACACTTCCTTTTTCTTTCCTCCCCAACTTTCTGTTTTACACCTTCCTTTCTTTCAGAGCTAGAGTCCTGGACTCACAGCTGTGTTAGGGTTGTGCCTCTCATCACAATCACTTCTGTCTCTCTGTGCTTGGCATTATTCCTTGGAGTCACAGAATCATGCCAGTATTGAATCTGACAGCTAGTCACTGCAGATACTGTAGAATCATGCAGGGAGTACTAACTGTCTCAACTTTGGTCACACTAGCCTCCTTAAATCTGTTGGAGCAGCCAACTTCATTCACTGATTCATCATTAATGTATTGGGAGGGTAGTTTTGGCCACAGGAGAACCACAGAGAAGGCATTTTAAGGCAGTTTGTAGAATCAAAATACCCATTAGGATGGCTCTGGTAAATTCCCTAGATGGGATTTAATCTTAGTCCTTGTACATTTTTTTAAAAAAATTATTTGATTATTTTAGAAGCAATCTTATTTTCCATATCAATCCCAGTTCCACCTCCCTCCCACCCTCCCATGCCTCCCATCAACCCTCCCCCATTCCATCCCCCATCCACTCACCAGGGAGGCTGAGGCCTCCCATGGGGATCATCAGTCTATCACATCATTTGAGTAAGGGTCTAGGCCCTCTTCTATATATCTGGTCTGAAAGAGTATCCCTCCATAGGGAATGGGCTCCCAAAGTCCATTTGTGTACTAGGAATAAACACTGGTCCCACTGTCAGAGGTCCCATAGACAGCCCAGGCCTCCTAACTGGCACACACATTCAGCGGACTTGGTTTGGTCCTTGTACTTTTAAGTATACTCTTCTGTATGGTTGACATATAAAGACAATAAATGATGACATGCAGTAGGTAATGCATTTTAAATAGATTTCAGTTTGTTTTAATTTAGGTGGCCCTATTGCTATGGTTCTCCATATGCTATATGACAATGATATATAGACTTGTGAGGATGCTGTGTTCTGTTAGTTTCTTCTGTCTGAAGTCAGAATTTGGACTGTAGTCAGCTCATGGGATATGAAGTTTCTAACTATTAATAAGCTTTCAAGTTAAGTGATGTCTTTTCTAGAAATGGACCTTGAGCCAGCCAGGACTTTTTCAAATTCTTTAATACTAAGGGAGGTTGTTGCACTCTGAAAATAACACACAGAGGCAGCCATTGCATTAAACACAACAAGGTTGCCTCCTCATAAGTGTGTGTGTACATGTGGACATGGATAAATCTTGTTTTATTGTTTTGTGTAGGTAATTTCATTGGAAGTTTTTGTTTGTTTGCTTCGTTGGCTTGACCTTTGCCTTTCACTATATATTTGCCCCTTTTTTTTCAAAAGACAGAGCAACAAAGAGAGAAAGAACTAAGTTATATTTTTGAAAGAGAAAAAGACCATGAAGTTGGGAAGGCTGAGAGATGAGGAGGATCTGGGAAGATATGGAGTGGTAAAAACATGATTTACATGTATGAAGAATATTATAAATAAAAGTGATTAAAAGAGAGTAAAAATGTATGAAATTGGGTGAATAGAGAGGTGTGGAAGATGTGGAGAAAGCTAAGGGAGGAGTCTGATTAAAATATGTTATATGATAATTTTTATTTTCAGTAAAGATATTTATAATAAAAACTTAAATGAAAACAATAACTAAAGCTATTGGGTGCTCATTTTGTATGTTTAGCTTTGAGTTCTGTGCTGGTTAGTTTCCTCTGTTTGTCTTTTTGTGTTTTGATTTATTTTGTTTTGCTTGTTTGGTTTGACACAAACCAGATCATTCTAGAAAGAGGGAACCCTGAACTGAGAAAATACCTTCATCAGATTGGCCTGTAAGCAAGTCTGTGAGTAATTTTTTTTATTAATTAATTAATTAATTTTGAAGATCCAAACCCACTGAGGGGAATGCTACCCCTGGGCACATGGTCCTGGATTGTACAAAAAAGACAGCTGAGTGAGCCAGAGAGGTGCCCAGAAGCAGCATTTTTTCATGGCCTCTGCCTTAGCATCTTTCTCCACATTCCTGCCTTGAGTTCTTGCCCTGGCTTCCCTCCAAGATGAACACTAATCTGTAAAACCTGGTAAAGTCTTTCCTTGCAAGTTGCTTTGGGTTATATTATTTTATCAGAAGAATAGAAGCAAAGGACAACAGATCTTTTTCAGAGTTGGGCAGCCCTCTCACAGCACTGGGAAGCAGTAGAACCTGTAGATACTCAACAGCCATTAAGTCAGCAGGGTTGGATGCCAAGGCTCTGCTGTATACTGTGGGACAATGCTACAGTATATAGGAAGGCAGTATAATTAAATGAATTTTCAAGTTAAGATTTTGTTGTTCCTGTGGTTTTCTTAATTACGTTTACCTTCTTTTTATTGATTTATTTTTTATTTTTATTTTACATAATAATCACAGTTGCCATTCACTCCCTCCTTTCTTCCCTCCCTCCCTCCTTTCTTCCCTCTCTCCCTCCCTCATCCCTCTCTCCCACCCTCATATGCACCACGACCACCCTCCTCTCCTATTCCCCCCCCAACTCCACATGTAGGGTGATGCTCTCCAGGAGGGATCATCTAAACTTATCAAGGGACTAGGACTTCTCTCCTGTCTCTAGGTTAAGGGAGTATCCCTCCATGGGGGAATGTGCATGCAAAGTCCTTTGGTTCACCAAGAATACATCCTGGTTCCACTATCTGAGGTCCCTTAGACTGCTCAGGCCTACTAGCTGAGACCTATGTTCAGAAGATCTGAGTCAGTCCCATGCTGGATGCATAAGTGCACATGTGCACCCATAGCACACACTCTTGCAATACATGTGGGAATACCACACACTTAAACATGAAAGATAATGAAATTATAAAATGTCTTTGACTTTTTTAGTTCAAGTCAATATCACCTTTTTTTCTCAATTTAAGATTTTTTTGAGAACTGCATGCATGGGTATTGTATTTACATCATTTTCATCCCTCCCTCTCCCACCTGCCAAACCACTGCATGTCTCCCTCTCAAACTCAAGACTCTTAAATTGTTACTGTTACATATACACATATGTACATAAACATGTACATATGTGCAATCCTGAGGCATGCATTTAGTGTTGCTCATATGTTTAGTGCTGACCACATGGGCTTAGATAACCAAACAAGGGGCTCATCCCTGAAGAAAACAGCTTCTCCCTCTCCCATCAGATTTTAGCTCTTCATCTGTGAGTAGGACCTTGTGAAAACTCCCCCATCTACCTTGGCATGCCAACTGGAGTTTTCATTATTCAGGTCTTGTATAGAGCACTATATTACTGAGATTTCATAAGTGAAGCTTCCTTGTTACATGTAGTGAGCACCACACAGCAGCACACAGTGTGGTCCTCTGGTTCCCATAATCTTTTTGCTTTCTCTTTTATAATATCCCCTGAGCTTTAGGTACAGGGATTATGATACAGATGTACCAACTTGGATTTGGCACCCCATGGTTAAGTATTCTCTGCATTTTAAACATTCGTAGGTTTCTGCAGTAGTCTGCATCTATTTAATAAAAAAAAAAGTAAGCTTTGATAAGGGATGAGTGTAGTTGTTTTTGTGCTCTTTGAGGGGGCTGCCACTCAGCTCCCAAATAAATACAAACACAGAGGCTTATTCTTACTTGAGAATGCTCAGCCTCAGCCTGGCTTGTTTCTAGCCAGCATTAATTAATTATCCCATCTACCCAGTGTCTCTAGGCTTTTACCTTTCTTTATTTCTGTGCACCTTTATTTACTTCTTACTCCATGGCTTGCTGTGTAGCTGTGTGACTGGCCCCTGAAGTCCTTCTCCTTTCTTGCTCCTTGATTTTTTCCTTCCCAGATTTCTCCTCCTATTTATTCTGTGTGCCAGCCCCACCCATCCTTTCTCCTGACTCACTATTCTCCTTGGCTATTCAGCTCTTTATTAGACCAATCAGTTGTTTTAGACAGGTAAAGTAACACAGCTTCACAGAATTAAACAAATGCAACATAAAATAACACAACACATCTTTGCATAATTAGACAAATGTTTCACAGCATAAACAAATGTGACACATCTTAAAATAATATTTCACATCAGGAGAGAGCTACAAATATCTGTGGGTATAAGGATAATCATTAAGAACACATTTAGAAAATATATTTTTTTAGGAAAATGGCAACTATAGGTTCTCCTCTAATGCTTGTGACCACTCTCCTGGGTAGTTGGCTAGATTCAGTACAAGGAATGAATTCTCTACCATTGAGAAGGCCTTAAGTTTGGTTTAGACAGCTGTTGGTTATGTTCAAGATAAAAATATCACTGCTGCATCTATTGAGGATGTCTTAGCAGGTTTTTTTTTTTGTGGTGGAGACATAGGCTTTATAGTTGGATATGACTATTGATTCCTTTTCTCTCTTGACCGCTTACATAGTCCCTTCCAACACCTGGATAGCATGTTTTCATAGTGAGGAACTTCCAGGTTAGTCCCAGCCTGATTCTTTCAATCTCTACAAGAAATTGATGTCCCCTTTGGGTTGAGGTTAAGATCCTAGGCCTCAACAGCCTTAATGTTTTCCTAGGTGCTTTCAACTAGATGCTGGGGTCTAGACTAGAAGGTACTTTCTTAGCTTTATATGAGGCTTTAATATAGAATACTGTATTCATAACTTTTTCTTCCTCTAAAACCTGGGGCCTTATTTTAGTAGCATTCTGTGATGTGTGATCACAGGATGATTTCTCTGATGTATTCTTGGATTCGGTTTGCCAGGATTTTATTGAGTATTTTTGCATCGATGTTCATCAGGGATATTGGTCTGTAGTTTTCTTTCTTAGTTGTATCTTTGTGAGCATTGGGTACCAAGGTTATGGTGGCCTCTTAGAAAGAGAATGGTAATGTACCTTCTGTCTCTATTGTGGAACAATTTGAGGAGTATTGGAATTATCTCATCCTTGAATTTCTGGTAGAATTCTACACTGAAGCGATCTGGCCCTGGGTTTTTTTTTTTTTGGTTGGAAGGCTTTGGATGATTGTTTCGATTTCATTGGGGGTTATAGGTCTATTTAAGTTGTTTGCTGTCCTTGGTTAAATTTTGGTAAGTGATAGTTGTCCAGAAATTTGTTCATTTCCTTGGAATTTTCAAATTTTGTAGAGTACAGGTTTTCAAAGTATGACCTGAAAGTTGTCTGGATTTCCTCTGTGTCCGTTGTTATGTCCCCCTTTTCATTTCTGATTTTGTTAATTTGCATGATCTCTCTCTGCTTTTTTGTTAGTTTGGATAAAGGTTTGTCTATCTTGTTGATTTTCTCGAAAAACCAACTCTTTGTTGCATTGATGTTTTGTATTGTTTTCCTTGTTTCTATTTTATTGATTTCAGCCCTCAAATTGATTTTTTCCTGGCATCTACTCCTCCAGGGTGAGTTTGCTTCTTCTTGTTCTAAGGCTTTCTGTTGCGCTTTATCTTCATATGGGCATTCAGTGCAATGAACTTCCCTCATAACACTGCTTTCAAGGTTTCCCATAAGTTCATGAATATTTTCTCCTCATTCTCATTGAATTTTAGGAAGTCCTTAATTTCTTTCTTTATTTTTTCTTTGACCCAGGTGTTTGTAGGGTTTCTGTGATTTGTGTTGTTGTTGAATTCCAATTTTGAAGCATGGTGGTCTGATAAGATACAAGGGACTAATCCAATTCTTTTGTATCTGTTGAGGTTTGTTATGCCACCTAGTATGTGGTCGATTTTAGAGAAGGTTCCATGTGGAGCAGAGAAGAAGGTTTATTCTTTTGTGTTTGGATGTGTTTTGTGTTCTATAGATGTCTGTTAAACCCAGTTGAGACATAACTTCTGTTAGTTCTTTTGTTTCTTTGTTGAGTTTCTGATTGGTGATCCTGCCTAGTGGTGAGATGGTGTGTTGAAATCTCCCACTTTAAGTATGTGAGGTTTTATGTGAGCTTTGAGTTTTAGTAGTGTTTCTTTTATGAATGTGGGTGCTTTTGTATTTAGAGCATAGATGTTCAGAATCGAGACTTTTTGTTGATGGATTTCTCCTGCAATGGAAATGAAATGACCATCTTCTTCTCTTTTGATTAATTTTGGTTTGAAGTCTAACTTGTTAGATATTAGGATAGCCACACCTGCTTGCTTCTTGGGTCCATTTGATTGGAAGATATTTTCCCAGCCCTTTACCCTGAGGTAATGTCTATCTTTGTAGCTTAGATGTGTTTCTTGTATGCAGCAGAAGGATGAATTCTATCTTCATATTCATTCTGTTATCCATCCTGTTTCTTTTTATAGGTGAGTTTAGACCATTAATGTAGAGGGAGAGTAAGGGCCATTGATTGTTAATGTTTGTTTGTTTTAGATTTGCTTTTGTCAGTGGTATTGTGAATTTATTTGTCCATCTTTATCCTTGGTTTATGGTGAAGTGGGATTATCTGTTGCCTAAGTCTTTGTGGCCATAGTAAACTTCCTTGGGTTGGAGTTTTACTTCCATAGCTTTCTGTAGGGCTGGATTATAGATATGTATTGTGAAAATTTGGCTTGTCATTAAATATCTTGTTTTCTCCATCTATAGTGATTGAGAGTTTTGCTGGGTATAGTAGCCTAGGCTGGTATCCGTGGACTCTTAGTACTTGTAGAACGTCTATCCAGGACTTTCTGGCCTTGAGAGTTTCCATGGAGAAGTCAGGCGTAATTTTCATAGGTCTGCCTTTATATGTTACCTGTCCTTTTTCCTTTGCTGATCTTAATATTCATTCTTTTTTCTGTATGTTAGGTGTTTTGATTATTATATGTCCAGGGGTCTTTTTTCTTTGGTCCAGTCTATTTGGTGTTCTGTATGCTTCTTGTACTTTTATGGGGATGTCCTTCTTTAGATTAGGAAAGTTTTCCTCGATGATTTTGTTGAATATGATTTTAGTCCCTTTGAGCTATGCTTCCTCACCTTCCTCATCTTCCTCTATGCCTATTATTCTTAGGTTTGGCCTTTTCACAGTGTCCCACATTTCCAGGATCTTTTGTGTTAATTATTTGTTGGATATATGATTTTCTTTGGTTGATAAATCTATATCCTCTAGTTTATCTTCAGCACCTGAGATTCTCTCTTCCATCTCTTGAATTCTGTTGGTTATGTTTGCGTCTGCATTCCTGATCATTTGCCCAGTTTTTCTATTTCCAACATTCCTTCGGTTTGTGTTTTCTTTATTGTCTCCATTTCCGTTTTCAAGTCTTGAACCTGTTTAATTGTTTTTTTCTTGTCTTTCTATACTTTCTTTAAGAATTTTATTCATTTCTTCCAATTTTTTGTTTGTTTTATCTTCCACTTCTTTAAGTGATTTTCTCACATCTTCTTTGAGGGCCTCTATCATTTTTATGACAATAATTTTTAGGTCATTCTCTTCTGATTCATTTGCTTTGTTGTGTTCTGGTCTAGTTGGTGTAGCTTCCCTAGATTCTGGTGGTATTATGCTTGTGTTTCTGATGTTAGGTGTTTTCATGTATTGCTGTCTTCCCATAGCTTCTTTCAGTAGGTGTTGGTGGGGTTTTTCCCTCTCTCTATGGATTTCGGTGGGTCAGAGGTTTGACGTCTGTAGTTCTGGGTGGTCCAAGCTCTCTAGGAGGTCTCTCCATAGGCAGGGGCCAAAAATGGGGGTCAAAGGACAGGCTCCAGCAGAGGAGAGATGAGGCCTCTTTGGCAGAGGCTAACCTGCAGGATGTTTCCTCAGGGATGTACGGTCTAGTTCTAGCCAAGGCCTCTAGCCAAGGTCTGGTGTTGGGGGACAAAGACAGGGCTGATACTCAGGATGTTTCTGCACAGATAGAGGGTTTAGCTGGCACTCTGCAACTGAGTAGTGCCTCTTTAGCAGAGGTCCTGCGATGGGAGTCATGGATCCAGCCCCACTGAAACTCAGGGTGGACCCGCAGAAATAGGCAGATCTCTGGGAGATGCCCAGAACTATAGTAGAAGACTGGTGGTGGAGGTCAGAGAACAGGCAGGTAAATATTACAGGTGGTCCCACGTGGATAGGCTGGTCTATTGTGCTCAGATAGGATCCAGGAATTTCCCTGAAGGTGGTTGGATTGTTGGCTCAATCCTCTGGCTCAGTGCTCAACCAGAGTGGTGGGACAGTGGGCAGGGTAAGAAAGAGCATAGGGGAGGGCAGGCTCTCGATGGGGGAGGGTGGGGGTATATAGGATTACCTAGAGCACTCTCGGTGAGAACAGTTTGCAGGGGCAGGGAGATCCAGGACCCACCCAGGGATTTCCACAGGAGGGTATAGGGGAGAATCTGCTGCCCTAGCGGGATGGGATTGGACGCAAACTCACCTGTAGCCGAGGCCTGGTGACAGGGCAAGGTCTCATTTCTTAATTGTTGATCTCAGTGTCTGTGCTATTGGAGTTATGTTCAGGAAGCATTCTCTTATACAACTTTGTTCTGGCGTACCTCCCAATTTCTCTTCTAAGAGGTTCAGTGTGGCTGGATTTAGCTTGAGGTCTTTGATCCATTTGGATTTGAGTTTTGTGTATGGTGATAGACATGGGTGTATCTGCAGTCTACTATACACCATCATTCAATTGTGCCAGCACCATTTGTTGAAGATGCTTTCCTCTTCCCATTGTATACTTTTAGCTGTTTTGTCAAATATCAGTTGTTCATAGGTGTGTGCGTTAATATCATGATTTTTGACTCAATTCCATTGGTCTACCTGTTTTTTTTTGTGCCAATACCAGGCTGTTTTCAGAACTATAGTTCTGTAGTGGAGCTTAAAGTCGGAGATGGTGATGCCTCCTGAAGTTCCTTCATTGGAATGGGTTGTTTTGGCTATCCTGTGTCTTTTGTTTTTCCATATAAAGTTGATTATTATCCTTTCAAAGTCAGTGAAGAATTGTGCTGGGCTTTTAATGGGTATTGCATTGATTCTGTAGATTGCATTTGGCAACATTGCCATTTTTACTATGTTTATCCTACCTATCCAAGAGCATGGGAGGTCTTTCCATTTTCTGGCATCTTCTTTAATTTTTTTTTGAAGACACAAACTTTTTATTATATATGTCTTTCATTTGTTTAGTAAGTGTTACCCCAATATACTTTATGTTGTTTGTGGCTATTGTAAAGGGTGATGTTTCCCTGATTTCTTTCTTAGCCGCTTAGTCATCTGAATATAGTAGGGTTACTGATTTTTTTGAGTTTATCTTGTATCATGCTAGTTTGCTGAAGGTGTTTTTTAGCTGTAGGAGTTCCCTGATCGAGTTTTGTTTTGGGGGGGGGGTCATTTATGTAAACAATCATATCATCTGCAAGTAGAGAAAATTTGAATTCTTCCTTTCCAATTTGTATCCCCTTGATCTCCTTTTGTTGTCTTATTGCTGTAGCTAGCACTTAAGTACAATATTAAAGAGATATGGAGAGAGAGGGCAGCCTATTCTTGCTCCTGATTTTAGAAGAATTGTCTTAGGCTTCCCTCCATTCAGTTTGATGTTGGCTGTTGGTTTAAGGAATTACTTTTACTTTTATTTCATTTTTTTTGTGTACAGAGGCCTACAAGATCACAGGATAACTTCCTGGAGTCACTTCTTTCCTTCTACCTTAGTCTTGGGATATAGCTCAGGTGCCCAGACCATGTAGCAAGCACCTGCTGAGCCACCTGAAAAGCCAAGTGATCATAATTTATTATATAGTACTTTTATTGGGATGTAGTTCTGAGCATTAATCAAGAAAACACTTATAAACAGGAAAAAGAAATGATTATACTGTAAGATTGTGGAGTTATGACTTGAAATACTTGACTTTTTTCCCTAAGTTATACTAACTTAAATATAGACATCAATTTCAAATATGTTAAAATTTAGTATATGCCATTTAAAGTTCTTGTATGGTTACACATACACCCCCCCCCACACACACACGGCATATATTATATGGGATAAGTTTTTTCTGTTCAATTCTTAATTACCATAATTATATAATTTAGATTTAATTAAGTCCCTCAAAACATGAACACTTTAATAAAATCTTCAAATTCTTTATGATTTTAAATTTTTTGTTTCCCTTTTAGTAAGCAAACAAGGGAAACTCAAGAAATGTTATAAAAATTATTTGGATGTAACACATTCCTTTCTCCTTTCTCATATCATATAGTCAACATTTTAAAATTATTTTATGCTATCTAGACATCAGTAATATTTTTAGCACCTTATTTCAATTCTTTGAATGCTAGAAACTTGTAATAAAGCTGAAATAAAAAACAATCTTGTCTTTTATTGTCCAAAGCTCTATTAGTAACTCTTTCATTAAAGCTGTTTCTTCAGAAACATTCAATGGTTAGCTATTCTTTTTAAAACTTTGTTTACTTTAAAAAATTGAAAGGATGGATTTGTTTGTTACAAATTTGGGGCACTAAAGTTAATTATCAATATATCACATGGTAAATTAAAAAGTACTTAGGCTATTAGAAAATGAAATCTACAAATTACAAATACTCATAATTATTTACCCATGGAAAAGTGTTTTGTAAGGTGAGAATATTTTATAAATATCATCAAACGTTATTAATCTTCTTCTACATCTGGGAAACATTGGTAACTGAACATCTATATGTATTTCATTTATCTTCTTCAAAATTAGACATTGAGTAATATAGAGTTACTTACAACTTATTACATAACAGTGGGAAACAAGTAAATCTAGAAAAATTCCTAGATACTACCATTAATATATTTTTGCAGTGTTTGAAATATGATGGTAGCACTCATCATTGAACTATTAACATGTTTTCCTAACATGAATCTCCAAGATTACAGTATTAAAATATCCAAACAAGCAAATAGTTACCTAATCCCTCAGCATTCTCCCAGGCTTTGAAGGAAAGGTCTGCATTATCATAAGTGGTTCTCTATCATTAAGATCTCTTGGAGGATGGGGCAAACATAAACAGCTTTCAAAGAATACATGGGATGATAACCCAAATTACATGACTTGTTTTCAAAATGTCTAAAGATACAACATAAATATCTTACCAAAAAGTTGTTGTCTTTTTTTAAAGAGAAGTCATGTATGGTTTTGTCATGATAGAAGAATAACTAGCAAGCTACATATCTCCTGCTCTGAAGGATACTGCCTAGAGACAAATCTTGCCTTTGAACAAATACTTCTTTTTGAGTGTACTGTTTATAAATTTCATATATGATATGAACTACTTAATTCATCAATAATCCCCTCCATTTCTTCCCTCCAAGTCTTCCTTGTGTCCATGCCAGTCCTTCTCAAGTTTATGCCCTCTTATTATGTATTTATTAATGTCACATATGCACATGTGCAAGCATATAAATACAACTCTCTTAGGCCCTTTATGTAACTCATATGTATAAATGTTTATGATTAGCAGCTTGATACTGTATAATCAGGAAGTTGGGAATTCCTGGAGAAGATTGATTTTCACTCTCTGCAGCCATGAATTGCTTCTATTTCTTCACCTAAGGGTGAAGGCTGGTGAAATTTTCTCCAACTATGTTGGCATGTCAGCCAGGGGTCATTGATAATGTCTTGTGTGAGTGGCAATATAGTTGAGATTTCCTCCCTATCATTTATAAAAACATGATCTCACAGTACATATCCTTGATCTAGGACTCTTATAATCATCTTGGTCCCTGTTTTGTTATGTTGCCTTATCCTTTGGTGTAGAGATTATGTTATAGATGTATCAGTGGGTGGTGGCTACCCCACAATCATTTGTTTTCTGCATTTTGATCAGTTGTGACTTGCTGTAATAGCCTTTTGTTACAAAAAAATGGTTGTAGTGATTCCATTTTTATTAATAAATATTTGTTTGGTTATAGTAAAAATAATTTAAAAAACAGTTTGAAATGACAACTTTTTACAGAAAGTTAACAGAATCTATTTTATACCAAATTAATACAGTGATAATTGAGGATAATGTCTGATTGTACCTTAATTCCACCAGAGCTGAGATCAATTACACTAATCACATTAGACTAGAGAAACTCTGAGATAAATTCACTATAATTACTACAAATGTAGTATGCAAGTAACCAATTCTGAGCACATGTCACCACTGAGGTGTGTTTCCCATACATCAAGAAGTGATGGGTCTGAAATTTAGGCAATGACTGATGGTTGTCCTGGAGCAACTACAACATAAGCACAATTTCAAACATAGGTTGAAGACCATGAATAACAATTTCAAAAATATTTGCTCACCTTTCTTCACCCCATCTTCTTTTCAAGTGAATGGTGAATGTGTGTGTGACATGGATGATTTATATATGCATGCTCTCACCGTGTGTGTGTGTGTGTGTGTGTGTGTGTGTGTATTGGATGTTATGTGTACATGTATGTATACTCAGGCATGGAGTTCTGAGATTGATATTAGGAACTATAACACCTTACTCTTTGATGCATGGTTTCTCTATGAAATATACTGGTTGCCAATGTAACTAGTATCCATAGCCAGTTTGCATCAGGGACTGTCTGCTATTTATGCCTGCTAAAGATGGAATTACAGACAAGCACCACATCTTTCTGGTATTTATATAGGTTCAATGGATACCATTTTTAATTCATTTCTTTGCATAAAAAGCACTTTAGACACTGACATATCTTCTAGTTCTAGCCAACCTGTCTTTTATTAGTCAAAGAAGTCATAATTGCCCCGTGTGTATCTTTCAGGGTTCTAAATGCATTTAAAAAAATTACAGGAGGCATTTATTGCTAATCAGATTTATAGTACATGTTTAGAATAGAGATTACTAACCTTATGTAGGAATGAGCTAAGTTGACTCATAGAATCTTCAATAGAAAAGTGACTGATAGCTAGTTACTATAACAACATACTGAAATAGTCTGAATTTTATGGTTTCATTAAGCCAAAATTTCTTTTTCCTCTGGAACTATAAGAAAAATGCTTATTCTCTCTAAAATTGTCTCACTCTAATTTCCATATTCAATATTTGTATTTCATATACATTGCAATTTAAGATGTGACAATGCTCATTGAATTTTCTGTAAATGTATTGAGGAAAATAGAATTATGGAACTTACATTCAATATTATACAATATATGTAGTTGTCAAAAATTATGATGTTAGGTTTTTTTAAAATAAAGGAAAATAAATTTGGCTTTTTAAAGGGAAAATAATGATACATTCCTAGACAGCCTGACTTGTCACATTTGTCTTAGCAGAATAACACATTGAAGATAATACTGTTTACATTAAAACACCTCTAGGGAAATGTATGGCACAGTAATTTTAAGTAATTACTTTTGTAAGAGTTACAAAGAATAAAAGATAAAGCATAAGGTCTTCTTTCTAATTTTGTCTAAAATGTAGGAAGATATTAGTCTTTACAGAAGAATTTAGTGTTTAAGACTCTGAGTGGTGTGTGTGTGTGTGTGTGTGTGTGTGTGTGTGTGTATTTATCTTCTTGTACACTCTAATATGGAAATGGAAATGGTATATAAAATATATCTTCCTTCCTAGAGTTTTCAAACCAGATTATCCTATCTACCATGCCTTTCGCATTCTTGTGCTTGACAGTTATAGCATTTGCATAATGCTTAGCATATGCAATACACTATTTTAAGCATCTCACATGCATTACCATGTCAAATTAAAAGGACAGCCTGATCGAGCATGAGAAACTGCAATGAAACTAATCTCCCCAGTGAATTCCTGACATGACTATGTGTGTGAAGGTGATTTTTTGGCTTTCTGGGAACAGAATGGATCTGATTTACTGCTCCTATATGGCTCTATTTTATAGGTCCAGACAGTTATTCATTTTCCCATCCTCTTTCTAGTTCCTGTTTGTATGACAGTATATTTCTTTTCTTTGCTTTCTTCCTGTGTTGTACATTTTATATAATCCCTTCAGCTTCTATTGAAGGGTTGCCAGACAAAAATCAAATTGAACAGGCAAGAAACTTACTGGGCATCTTTTCCTTCTGGGTGGTAGCTATAGCTATCTGGACACTCTTTAACTGATGTCACATTCTAGTCTACAGAGACTCTTGGCTACATTAATCACCACATTTATTAAGTAGAGAACATCAACATTACATAATACAAAGTAAAAAAGTAGGGTTAAGAGGGGTAGATAATAAAAAGTTGACATCCACAAAACCTAGAGGCAAAAACAGCAGGTAACTTTGTTAAAGGACACCATGAAAAAAACCCTCATAATAAGCACATATATAAATATTCTTATACATTATTATCATATTATACATTAATGTCTCTAAGGTATATAACCTGTTTAAATTCATAAATTGTCACTAATGTATTACTGTCACCAATGGACTCTAATATTTAACTATAAAACATAGAACTTTAGCATGCATAGTGAGATTGATTCTGCTGTGATATTTGAAATAAAAATATGGGCTTATTATATGATAATATATTTAATAAAATTTTGTCTAAGATATTACAGTCATGTCTTAAAGATGAAATTGCTGATTGCCATTCTTTTATATTAGTGTCAATGAAACACGCTTTTAGCATATATATGCCAAATACTCTACATTGTTGCAATAATGAGTAAGACAAAGGTTAGTCAGTTGGTACTAAGATGCACTTAGATAAAAGTAAGAAGTTATAATGTGTTGTTGTAGAGTAGGATGGTTAGAGAAAGTGATACTGTACAGAATGGGAATCTCACACATCTCATGAAGGCAAAAGAAAGAACTGTTAATGCCTTTTCCAAAAAGAATATATTAAAAATAATAAACTATCTTAGCCACTGTTCTATTGCTGTGAAGAGACATCATGACTAAGACATCACTTATAAAAGAAATTATTTAAATGGGGCCTTGCTTACAGATTCAGAGGTTTGGTCCATTATCATCATGGAAGAGGTGTCATGGCAGGCAGGCATGGTGCTGGAGAAGTAGCTGAGGGCTACACTCTGATCTGCAGGCGTGAGAGAGAGATTAGGCCTGACATAGGCTTTTGAAACTTCAATGCCCACTAGTGGGTTACACACTTCCTCCAACAAGGCCACATCTAGTACAAGTTCTCACCTCCTAGTCCATCTAATCCCTTCCAATCCCCAGCATTCAAAGAGTTAGCTTAATGGGGACATTCTTAATTCAACCCATGATAATAAACTAAAATTGTAAAGTATGTTTTTCTCAAAGGAAAAAGACTGAACAGTACAAATATTCTTATAGTGAAAGAAAAAGATGAAAAGTTCCAAAGTAATAAGAAAAAAGCATATGCTTTTATATTCTGAAAACTCTTAAATTGCAATGGATTCACAGTTTTAGATAATGTATACACTAAAGTTTAAGAACAGAAAGAGCATACCTTTCACATTGTGTATTACAGAAACTCTCAGAATCTGCATGAGCAAAGTTATGCACTGATTAAATTGCACACACATCATCTACATCAGTCATCGTCTACTCATACACCTGTTTGCCTACTCAGTACTTACTCCAGCATCTTAATAAAAATAAATCATTCTACTACCATACTCAAAAGTTTGGAATACTGACCCAGAGAGTTGCTTCTCTATCTTCTAATACTCATTTTTTTCAGATTTCATAAAAGAACTGGTTCAGTTTTGCCAAATACTATGTGGCATTTCAGACTGAGATTTTCAATTAACACAAAACATATTGCTTCTGTGTCAGTTTGTTTATACTCAGTTATTAATACTATTCATTGTTTGTATATATTACAATTTATTTATACATTCCCCTAAGACACCTTGATGATGTCTATGCTTTAGCAATGTGGATAAGCTGTTCTAACCCTTCTAGTGAAGATTTCTTCTGAACGTGATAGAACAACCTGGTATCCATTCCAAGGTTCAATATCACATGATGTATGGTAAGAGCATGCCCAGGAACATAAGGGACACTTAAATGTCCTCCAAAGCACATTGATAGTAAAGAAGTTAATATATTTGTTAATCTTTTCTGTGGTCAGTGTTCTGGATTTTGGTCATTCAAATAGTTATGTAGTACTGTTTCATTATTGCTTTAATTTGCATTTGTCTGGTAATATGTGATGTATATATTTAGTTGCTATATGTTTCTCTTTCATTTTTGTGAAGGTTGTCAAGGGTTTTATCTAATGTTTTAAGTAGATTATCTCCTTACAATTAAACTTTTAAATTCTAGTTGGAGAATTTTATACAATATATTTTTTTGCTTATTCTTTCCGTTGTATCTTCTCATTTTTTATCAGTATCTTTCAAAACACAGAATATGTGTATTTTAGTGAAGCCTGAGTTATAAATGTGTTCTTTAATTGACTATATTCTTGACAGTGCACTATCATAGATTTTACACCTCATATTTTCCTGTGTTCTCTTCTAGAAACTTCATTGTTTCTAATTTCATTTCATTGCTTTCAGCTCATTACATTTACAGTTCAGCGTTCAGTCAGTGATTAATTTTGAGTTCATTTTAGTGAAAGGTAAAACTCTCCCTCTAGATTCATGTTTTTGATATGGAATTTCAACATAATTTGTAGAATATTAGTCTTAGCTTCATTGTAGTTTTCTTTTCACCCTTTTTAACAGTGTTAATGACAGAACAATCAAATGGTCTCTATGTTTTATTTTGTTGATTGATTTTCTTATTCGTTCATCAGGACCACACTATGTCATGATTATCATTCTTTCATACAAGATAAATACTGTCATTTCATAGCTCTCAACATTTTCTGGCTACTTGATCTTTGTCACTCCCCACCACCTTTAGAGTCAATTCACTGATCTGCACAGAATATCTGTGCAAATTTTTTGACTTTAAGATCAAAAATCATATTCAGAGATTCATCTTTTGTCCTACTCCTTTGTTCAGTTACTCCTCCATGTGGCCAATTTATTAGTTCACAACCTTAGAAAAATATTTAAAACACAGAAGGCATCCCAAGAAGTTATTTTTAAATGTACACAACTGAAGTTTGAATATGAAAAAAATATTATAAGTACATCATGGTATGATAAGCATTTGTGACAAAAGCTTGAGAGGCTATGAAGAAAGTGATTTGATAGGACAATTTCTAAAATCAATAGTGATGAGACAACTTGAAAACTTTAAAATATCACTGTAAACACTACAGTGCACCACAAGAGGTGACAGCATTCCCACTTCATCCAAGTGAGGAAGATAAATACCCTTTATGACTTTCAGGCTCGGAACCTCTAAGTTCTGAGGGAGAAAATGGTATTTCATTTGTTTCTGTACTGTAAAATTTCTGCAGAATAAAATGAACATAAATTGCTCTCTTATAAGATAAATTTGAAAACATTCTCTGAATTTATAAGTATGACCCGCTCCTCCATTATTCAAAATAATCAGCTAAGTGCCTATGAATAACTCCAAACTGAATATACAGTACAAAAAGGTCTGGCTGTTTCTTGAACATATTTAGAATTTTGAAAGAATCTAATATTTTCTTCCTGCTACTTATTCATCATTATTTGCAGAGTATTGTGTTTTGTGTTACATGAACAGAATAAAATCTACCAGTAACACATTACTCCAACTTTCCTAAGTGTTTAGTATTAGTTTATAGGAGTATAGAAAGAAATTCTTCAAATTGCATTTTTTATTACAAATTTCCTTAGTAAATAGTGATTCTTTTAGTCAATTAGAAAACTTGAGAAAAACTTATAATTTGTCTTTCAAGCCCTCTCTTTATAAGTATGCATATCTGTACATATATACACATACTTTTTTATAATTACAAATTATTAAATTCTGCTTTAAAACATTTGTATTTAAAATATTAATTTTTGTTATCGTCTTCTTTCAAGAGTATTTGGGGCTTTAGGGTTTTTGAATTCATGTTTAGGTTTAGTTGAGATTCCTATGTATGTTTGTATTGTCTTAAAAAACTCTTGTAGTCCTACCAAAGAAATGAGTGTATGCTCAGTTACAAAGTGTTTCATTGCTCAAGGTCTCTACTAGATTTTTTACTTAATGTTTGGTTTTCATTCTTTGAAAACTAATCTGTCATTTGAGAGTATTTTTTAACTACATGAAGGAGAAGTTCTTCACCAGGAGGTCAGCCTCCACTTCTCCTTTGTCCTCAAACCCACCCACCTCTCTTTTCATCCCTTAATTTCCTTTTCACTATTTCATTTCTGTTTCTTTGCCTTCTTCATTTCCTGAAATCTTGACTGATGGAATCGCAAGGTATGAGTTTAAGGCTGGTTTTATTTCATTCATATTCTTGCCATTTGTGGTTTTTTTGTGTATTATTAGTTCAGTACTTTGAACTGTTGAATAATATCACCCACTGTGGACGTCACACAATATATAAACATCTATATACATACTAAGGATATTTGGTTATTTATTATTTGCTTATTACAAATAAACATACCATGAATAATCACCTTTAAGCTTTGTGTAGTCATTATTTTCTTCATTTGTATGAATTCTAACAATGAAATTGGTGTCTTTGTGGTAAACGTGTAGACTTATTCAGAGTAGCTGAACCATTTTTCATGCCTGCTTATAGTGTATGAGAACTCCAGTCTTTTGTATCTTGCTGGCATATGTTTTTCCCCTCTAGCTTTGCTCTTAGCCATTGCATTGCATTATCTGTTTTTCCACATTTTAATTTTGAGCCCATACTTAAGTATAAATAAGTTTCTTGGAGACAAAATGGATCTGAGTATTTTGTGCACTCTGTAAATCTATTCTATTTTGCATATTTGCATCAGTGAATATACCATTAACGTTAATGTTTTGTCTGCTACTATCTTTCAGAGACCACTAGTTTAGCAGATAGGTAAGGCCCCATGAATACCTTCCCTATCTATAGCTTACTGCTAAAGAACCTGTCTTGTGTAGATCCAGTGCAGGTAGCATCAGTGCCTATGAGTTTGAGATTCCAATGGCGGTATTGCTCAGAAGATATCAGATGGGAGATGTCACTCTATGAATATGTTTCTCATATCGGTTAATGAATAAAGCACTGTTGGCTAATAGGAAAGCAAGATAAGCAGAACTAAGAGACAAGGAGATTTTGGGGAGAGGTAGGAGGAGTTTCAACATGTAGGACCAACAGGGTAGAACTCCAGATCCTCTCTGTGGTAAGATAAGACCACGTGGAAATACTTAGATTGAAAGAAATGGGATAATATTTAAGACAGAGCTAGCTGATAAGTAATGATAATAACAGGCTAACAGCTTTAAATCTAATACAGCATCTCAGTGTGTTATTTGGGGCTGGCGCAGTTCTGTGACCAGGCCTGCATGAAACCTACTCGTAACATTTTGAAGTCCCTTTTCCTGTGTTCTTCTCACACTTTCCTTCTGCTCCCTTATCTGCTCATAGTATGGTTTCAAAAAAAAGTTATTACCATCATATGTTTAAAACATATGAAGGGAAGAAAAAAACTAGAATTCTTATTTATGTTTGGGACAGGGTTTCTCTGTGTAGCCCTGGCTGTCTTAGAACTTTCTTTGTAGACTAGGCTGGTCATGAACTCCTTCCTAAAAGTGTGGAGAAGTAGGACTAAGTTTTAAGGCACGTCAGTTAATTGTATTCAGTGACTCTTCTGTCTACTCTCACTATAAAATACAGTGAGTCTCAACATATAATTTCAAAGTAATAAATGGATTTTAAATTTACTCACTGAAAAATATGCAAAAATACATATCTTGGTGTGTATTTAAACTGAAAAACATAATACATAAGCTTGGAATGATCATTTTCAACACACATGAGTTAAAACTTCACATTCTAATCTACAAATAATTAAAATAATTTGTCAATTAAAAATAAAAATTCAAAGAAATTTTAAGTATGAGCTTGTTAAAGATCTCAAACTCATCACAAAAGTAAAACGAAAAAAAATAACAGCAAATTATTTCTTTGCAGTCATTTTACACAAAGCATGTGAGTTCAAGTTTTTGAGTCAATAAATAAGTGATGATTATTTAATGAGTGTGTGGGGAAATGGCAACATTGCTCTGAGAATTATGTAATTTGACCAGTCTATTTGTTAGTAATGTATATATATATATATATATATATATATATATATATATACACATATATATATATATATGTAGGTTATTATTGTCTTCTTTAAGCATTATTTATGTGTAACAGAACAAAAATGTTTATAAGTATTTATCTTCTTGCTATGATTGCCTTTAAAAAAGAAACTCACTTCAGTATTTTTAAATTAATAATATAATACCATTTAAATTAATTCTTCAAATAGTCCATTATAAATATTAAACAAAAGATCAAAATTAATTCAGTCTGAAACAATGTTAACTAATTGATGAATGCAAATAATGAACTTTCTTGAGATTAATATAAATGGCACAATGGCTATATATAATCTCAAAATATTGGTTAAAGGGTTTCAAGCAACCACAAGGACAATAAGAAAGTCATCTATTTAAAGCAGAGAAAAACCATTGCTCCAAAATTAGGACAGTCATAGTCCTTGAAATTCCAAAATACCGTGTGAAGGGATTTGCTTACTTAACTAAAAAGGACAAGTTAAGCATCAAGCACCATCGTCTTCTGCTGTTACTGATCTATGGACTCTGCTGGTGCTTATAAACCATGGTAGAAAATTCATTTCATGCTTGTCTATTTTGATAAAATTCATGACAGAATTGTTTGAAAATGTTGGAAACAGAATGATTATAGGAATGCCCCCTACCATGGGTCAAACTGGAATCAAAGCAGATCTTCAAGCCACTACAATATTGGCCTACCTTTATATTTCAGTTGTTAGAGTGTGTCAAATTATGTCATACATTTTGAACAATAGAATTCCTAATCAGTAATGTATGTAATAGGAAAAATAAACTGAAATCAAAATACACCAATAAACTGTAGATAAAATATGCAAGATAGAAATAAAACTTGTTTGGATGATAAGACTTCTAATGTTATTATTCTGAAACTCTATTGTCCTTAAGTGTTCTCAGTGATGAACAACAGTGATTCGTGTTCTCACATTCTGTATGTGTTTTAAAGAATGAAAAATCAATCATTGTCCTTTGTTTAACTGTACCTCTTAAAGTTTGCTGGGGGAGTAGTGTAAATACCACTGTAATTTAGAATAATGGGCTCTTGAGAAGATGGACTTCCATGCTGACATTCTTTCATGATTTTTTTTCCTTAATAATTTCTGTAATAATTCTCCCTTACTCCCGTGAAGATTTTATTCTCCACCATTTAAATATGAATATTCTTCATTTTATGAGTTGTCTTGGACTTTCTGCAATGGCATGCCAAGAGGATTCTGATGCTAGGCATGGCCTTCTTTGACTTTATTCTTCACTAATAATCCCATGGCCTCTATGAAATTTTCTTGATTAAACTAATCAGGTTGTACCTAACATTAAGCTCAGTAGTCGGGGTCTTGAATCATCTGTTCAGATTCTGTTCCTTACAACATCACAAGTTTACCCTCATTTCTACTCCTCCATTATAATTTATTAATCATATCTTTTTCTGCATTAATGTACGACAGTTTAATATTTGTTGGTTAATTCCTGAATTTTGTACTTCATAAGATAAAATATAACTGATTCTATCAATTGCTCTTGTGCATTACACATAATACTAGATATAGGATCTCCATAATTTAGCCTTTCAGATAAAGATTGTGCCATTAGAATGGGAAGGCAGAGTACCTGTGTCTGAGTCTCCAGGGTTTTGTCTTGCACTTTCCAGTGACTAAGACATTTGTGGCCAATCTCTTCCTTAAATGGTTTTTCTTACTGCTCTTGGAGATCTCAAAGATAAAGTAAGAAACTGTTAATAAAGTACTAAAGTTGAAGTATACTTACTTTCCCCTGTAGTATACAGGAACAAGAAGATGTATAAGTCCTCAATTACCCATAAAGTTGCCTACATGAGCAAACACAAACATGTTGCAAAGACAGAATAAATAGATGCTATAAATCATCATGCTATTATCCTTTATTAATTTTTTCTCATAAAATTTTATTACCTACATTTATTTGTGGAATAAAATAAACAACATAGTGTTATAATTATTAAGCAGAAATCATTTCAATTAATACAACCACACATTTGGCACATCTCTCATCAGGAGAATTTCTGTGAGGAACCTGATTTTCAGGAGGCATCCATTCCACCTTATGTTCTCTCGATGTGAGGACAGAGAGGATATAGAGGAGGAAAGATAATCAATAATCCTTGGAACAGGACCAAACCACTCCTGGACAAAGTAAAGAAAACTATGGCGATGTCATCCACAAAAGTCTTTTCTCTATCAAGTGGAAAGGCTTAACAGCTACTGGGAAAGCTAAGGTCTTAGGTGAAACAAAGCTCAGTATATTACCAAGTTTATGGGCAATGTCTGGAGCAATGTTGTTCCTTAAGAAACCTCTTGAATCCCAGTGAACAACACTTTAAATTGTGAAGTCAAAGATCGAGCTGTAACAAAGTCTCAGCAAAAGGTTTTCCTAGTTTCTCACCAAGTAAACAATATAGATTGTGCAGTAATAAAATGCTACAGGAACAATTCTGCCGTGGATCTATTGTGGGTAATTCTTTGGGATTGCTATATACTCATCTGACACATATTAACATCTCCAAAGCTTACAATTTTGGGCATATCTAAAATATATTTGCCAATATTAATAAAAAATGCATTATAATTTAATTGTCATGTTTTGAGGTTTTCATTAATTACAATGCAATTTATTTTTCCTAGGCTTCTTTTCTCCAGGCAAGTAAATTTAATGGGTTAGAACATGAACAATAAAAGCAAGGATTCCTTCATTCACATATTAACTTCCGAATTCGTTGATGAAATTTTAACAGAAATTTAAAAGCAGCTACTAAAGCTCGAATTAAGGGTGTAGGCATTAACACTACATTTTGGTTCAGAGTTTTGTACAAAAGGAGGATATATGTATTATAAGTTTCATGATATTTTGTATGTCTGTACATATCATGTCAGAATGTTTTCTGTGTGTGTGTATACATTTGTACACATGTGTGTGTATGTCTGTGTGTGTATGTATATATATATATATATGTATGTATATATATATATATATATATATATATATATATATATATGAGCACACTTGAGACTAGGTATTAAGCTATCTTACCTATTTGGGACATATAATAAAAGGTAAGGTGGTTATCATTTTGTTTTATTATTCATTTCTCTAGTACATTAGTCCAGATACATCAGAGAGCAGAAATTAACAAAGAGATTTATCACAAGGAACAGACAATGATGACATTGCAAACAATGCCCAAGATCTATACAAAGGACTCAATCACATAGGACTGAGGGCAATCCCAGGCTGAAGGCAGGAGATTGAGCATTTCTTAGCTTGAAAACCAGGGAGTTAAAACTTATCAGGGTACTTCCAATTTGTTTTGATGGATAAAACTTCCACCTGTACCAGTACTTGTCCCTGCCACCAGTACCAGGCACAAGTTACTTTATACACTTTTCTATTCAAGTATCAATATGACTCAAAAAGCTTCTTAAGACTCAAGAAGTATTGTATTTAACTTAATATTTGGGTATTCCATGACCATAGCAATTTAGCACATGAAAGTAACCAACCCAAATACATCCCTGTTGGATAGGTAACCTATACTGAGATTTTTTTTTAAATCACGTTTAATTTGTGCTAAAGACCCTTGAATTTAAACTTTCCAGACTTTAAAGCTGAGAAAAAAAGTTCTATTCATTATAAAATATCCAGGTCAAGTTTTCTACTTCAGCACCACAGGAATAAAATCTTTCATCAGGGCACCATTCAAGCCCTATGAATCGGCACGCCAGCCTACATAATCACTTTACCTTCCACAAATACTTTATCAGTAAGTACTCATACTTCAGCCTTTAGGAATGCATTACATTGTTGATGTTAGAGGTGATCTATGAAAAAAATCTCTGTTGCTATTGCTGTCCACTAAGTATTGTGAAAAACCCTGCACTAGCAGTTCTAAGTTTTATCTCTTGTTATCGGTGAATCATAAAAAACTCCATGATGTGTAGTAACAAAGCAGGAGTGGGAAAATAAGCATCTGGGTTTACTCCCTATGGAATTAACTCATGCCTTTAGGGTCTGCATGGGCTTTATCAGCTATGTCGCCTTTTCTAGATAATAGTGTACTCTTGTGCACACAGATTTTTGTATTACTCATATAATAACCAGTTCATGTAAAATCAGACCAGATAACTTGATACCTATATCAAGGTCTAATTAGTAGACCAAAAGATATTTCTTATTCTATATGTAAAATAAGAAAATAAATAATTAAAGAATCTGTAAACTGGGGGTAAAAGATATTTCTTAAAATTATAATGATTATCTTAAAGGATAATATGCTTGGGCTAAAACATAGTCCTCAAATAATGGTTCATTCATGGGAGCCTGCTAAATTTTACAAATAGCCATGTGATCAGCCATTAACAATTTCAGTCCCATTGGGTTTGTCAAGTCCAGTCGCCTGATCTATGAAAGAACATACACAGCATCCTACACAAATTGAAGAGCCTTCTCCAGACCTACATTATCTCAAAATCAGAAACTTTGGTGTCTATTTGATGAGTGGGATGTATAGTAGGCCTATATGAGGATTTGTTGTCTCCAAAATTCAAAGGATCCACAACAAATGTGGGTGTTTTGCCATAGGATTCAAAAGATGTAGCAATTTATCACTAACATTAGAAACAGCATATCAATATACTACACACTAGTTCCTGAGAAAATTGTCTAATCAATGAACTAAAATGATATTTGGAGTCTCGTCTCATCTAGTCTAGTCTGTATGAGTTCAGAACAAATGTTTACCCAATTCTTTGTTTGTGATGGGATTAGGAGTACTCCATAGATAGCTAGCATGCCTTTATTGTAGCATCATGCTACAATAGATAGATACAATTGGATAGATAGCCAATGCTCATTGCTATTAGAAACAGGGTCACTATCCTCTTTAAATCTAATTAATTTAAGCTAGTTAAATTAACTTATTTAAGCTAAGGGGTCTCCAGAAATAAGTTTAAGAAGTAAAAAGCTTTCCTAAAAATTCTGTTTATCTTGAACCACTTTCATCACCAAACATCTCAAAAAAGACATACTCAATATGATCTCAATATATCTCCCTCTGTCTGTCTCTATGTCTCTGTCTCTCTGTCTCTCTCTCCTTACCCCTCTTTCCTTTTCCCCCTCTTTTCCCTTTCTTCATCATGTTCACTTCCTCTTCAAGAATAAAACATTTACTTTTCCAACACCATTTTATGTTTGATTAGGAAGGACAGAAAGAAAAATCTAAAATGGAGGAGGAGAGGAAAAAGAAAGACAAAGGGTGTGAGAGGATTTCTTTACTATGAAAAACTGACTCATGGAATTAAGTCACATCAGCTATATTAAGCCAATGAGTATTTCTTATGGAAGATCAAGGAAGCCAAGTTTGTAATTCGGCCAACATAAAAAGTTCTTGGAACTTTGATTCTAATTCTATAAGTACTATTCTGAGTGTCACTCTGAAGGCAGGCAGAGGCCAATGCTCAGGGTCAGACAGAGAGATTTCTCTATTGCTACAATTTTTGCTCTGTTGGAACCTAAAGGAAGTGGATCACAATCCTTCATTTTTGGCAAGGCAATTTGTTTCACTCCTTCATCTGATCAAAATGTACCTCTCCTTGAGGAACTTCTCATACATGCATAATACCCATTTTGCAAACATTTAAAATAACTTTAATTTTCATTCTAAAAGCCAGCTTACTTCTGTTAGTAATTCTCATAATAACAAACCACAATCAAGTGCAAGTCCATCATCTATGTTCCCATGAGACAATATCAGGAGACTGTGAATAGTTCAAGTCTGGTTTCCAATCCAGATAATCACCCTGACTTTCCTCTTCCTTCTTCTTCAGGCTCTTATTTGTAATGTTTAGTGCAGCTAGGATCTAGAGTTGGAGGGTCTGCAAAATTTGTCACCACGAGTTTCTGACAAGTTCTTCCAGCCTATTTTCAAATCCCTTCTGATATTTGATGGACTTTTTTCACTTTCATTTCTTTCTAAGTAGTTGTCTTTGTCTCAACAACATGCATTTTAGACTGTGCTACTTTGTCATTCCTTTTGAGAACCCATCTATATTTACATTAAAAGTTGCTGCTATTTGTCTCTTAGTGATTCTCTTTCAAGCTGCTGCTTTTTTTTGAAATGGGAAGTTTTGGTTGCCTGCTTAATTTTCATGAAAGAAAATCTTAAACTACAAAATATTTTTATCTGACGTATTTCCTAAGCACTCACTGGTTTTCTGACAATAAATGTATGTTTTTAATGCAAGGCAGGTCTTTGCCAGTTGCATTGAAGTGAGAAGCCAGACATGGGTCTAGGAGGTTGTGTCAATGAACAGGCTGGCTTTCTTTCAGATGAATGTGAATGCATTTTGTAAAGATGTGTGTATTAGTTAGGATTTTGTTGTTGTTATTCATTTTGTTTTGTTTTTGTCCCTTGAAGTATCCAAATGGTAACAGTTGTTTTGTTTCTTACTTTGATGCTAATGGCCACTCTATGGCCATTCTGTGAATCAGTACCTCACATCTTTATGATATTCTCAAAGATACTTTTGCACTTTTATCTTAAAGGGATGTAAGAACTGTGTTATATAGCTAACCACACACTTTTTCCATATGATCATTAATCAATTTGAAGATGTTCCCTTGTAGGACCTACTGATTCTAGGGTTATAATTTGGTTGATGCTGTGTTGGGAAAGATCATTATTAATTTATCACACCACTGCTCTAAACCCACTTGTTTCCCTGTGGATCTGATTTGTATGTTTTACATGATCATCATTCTGATTCAGGATGCTGTGTGCCTGCTTCTTTGCATCAATGCCTTAATACATGTGTTTGCTTATATTCAATGTATATTTCAACCTAAGACAGTCACTCTTATCTAACAGTCTTCTGTAGGGTTTAAGCTCTCCATTCATCACAGGATATTACAAAATATAAAAGGAGTGTACGTCATTCTTTCATTAACATTATTACTTTTGCTACAAGTGACAGAAATATACTAGAAACTTCTTCAAATTATTCCTTGTGTACGTCTTGTGCATTTTTGTTGTTGTTGTCATTGAGCAAACAGTTCCTTTTAAAATTTGTGCTGTGAGACCTTTATTTCTACTGTATATATAGTCTGTATGTCATTGTGTTATGAACTATTATTTCATGTCATAGGTAGATATATGAATTAAGCAACTATTTATAATCCAGAAAAACAGGTGAGGAAAAAAATGGATTTGTCTCTCTGAGACAAGCTTAATTCACTTACTAGGCTTCTTGCTAGTTGTATCTATTTTCCTAAAAAAAATAAAAAGACATAACTTTTTCTTTTTCATGGGTAAAAAACACTTCTGTGTGTGTGTTTCTATGTGTGTTTCTATGTGTGTTTTCTATGTGTGTTTCTATGTGTGTTTCCTAAAGATAATAAAAAAGACATAACTTTTTCATGGGTAAAAAAACAATTCCATGTGTGTGTTCCTATGTATGTTTCTATGTGTTTTTGCCAGTTCTATGTTAGACACTTAGGTTGGGTTCAATAACTTAGTTACTATGAATAGTGCTGTAGTATACATTGATGCACAAGAATCTCTGTTATGTATTGGCATGGATTCCTTCAAATAAATACCCTGGAGCTACATAGCTGGTTCATAGGATATATCTTCTTTAAGTTTTGAGAGACTGCATCACTGACTTCCATAGTATTTGAATTAATTTATTGTCCAATCAATAATTTATGAGAGTTCCCTTTCACCCACGTCCTTGACAGCATTTTTGTTATTTCATTTCATAATAATTGCCGTTGCTGCTGGAGTAAGAGTCTGAACATGGTTTCTTTTAAACTAGTAAGTAAACAGCGTTGCCGAGGAGTACATACTAAGCACATATTTGATCAAGTTCGGGGTTCTGAGGGACTTGATAATCAATGTTTTCAGGAGAATCAAGTGAGATCCCTCTGTAAGAATGGTTAGACTTTTTTGAAAGTTATTGATTTTGTTTTATTATTCTACAAGCATCCCCTATGTGGGCAAGTCAACGAGGCAAACATGGGAGGTATGAAGACACTCACAAGCAATGAAATCAATGAATTTAAATCTCTCACCTGTGTTAGATTGAAAACAAACCTCAAAGGTGTCAAGTAGATGTGGCTTTTCCTCTCTTGGTTTACAGAGATGCTTCCCCAGCTTAGAAGGGAGCTCTCAGGACATGAGTCCTCTGACCCATTGAGGGACAAGGAGCAATCTGTCATGAAGGAAAGACACACACGTGACTTAGCACTAGCACTAGTGTACTCTAGTGAACTCCACAGCAGGGTCCTAACAGCACCATAGACTGCCTTCTAATATTGACTGCCTTCTAGTAGCTATTATACAGCACATTTAATACATGAGTGGCTGTGGAGGGAGGGAATTATTTCCTAATGCAAAGCAGACCTAGCTGGACATGGTTTTAATGTCCATCTCTTTTACAGCTACTGATTTGGAACATTCCTCATATGTCTGCTGGCTGTATCAATTCCATCTTTTGATAAATAACGTTCATTAGGCCATTTATTGATTGTATTTGATTTCTTACTGTATCCTTCTTTTGAAGTCTACATACTTCTACATTGCTTTCTTTTATGGATTAAAATTGCTAATGCAGCTTTATTTAGAAGTTACTTTAATTTTGAAATATTTATTAATTTTACCAGCTACACTTCTGTTACTTCATTGGTTATTTAATATACTTTTAGCCACAGAACACATTTTATATTATTTCACTTCTATTTATATGAAGTATTGTGTAACTAAGAATATGATCCATCTTCATGAATTTTCTATACCTACTTATAAATAAGAAATATTCTCTATTAGTTTGATGAATTAATTCTACTTATTTTTGCAGTGGAAATATGTTCTATAAAATTCATTTTATTTGTTGAAGTACTCATATTTACTTTCTTCCTTTATTTCCTACCTATTAATGTAATCAGTTATATTACTTACCCAGAGAACAGGTTAAACTTACCTTTATTTCTGGTAATTCTCCAGCTTCCATGGAGCTGTGATTATTCTCACTTAACACACAAATCAGACAACACATCAAAAATTGTTTCTATATGTCTGATTACTATGTGTTGGCTTGAATAAATATGGCTCCCATGGGCTCATGTTTAAAGTACACTATTTACGGAACTGTTTGGGCAAGGTTAGATGATACGACATTATGAGAGGAGGTGAGTTAATTGGGTGGACTTTGTGAGTTCAAGAATAACCAGTTAGTTCTCTCTCTCTCTCTCTCTCTCTCTCTCTCTCTCTCTCTCTCTCTCTCTGTCTCTCTCTTTCTCAAGCTTCTGTATCAAAATGTGTGCTCACAGATGCTTCATCGTCATGGGTTCTAACCCTCTGAAACCATGAGCCAAATTAAATTCTGTCTTTTATAACCTGGTTTGGTCATGGTTTAGATTTCCTTAGTCCAGCTTTTCAAACAGTTAAGTATATTTGACTATCTATAAGAAAAGAAGTATTTCTAAGTAACACTCTAGCATATATAAGATTGAGCAAGCCCAAATATCTTTAGCAGGTGCTGACTCTTCCAGTGATTGCTCAATAAAGAATATAGTGTTTGTTTGCAAGCATGTGTATAGCATTTGGCAGTGAACAACTGAAAAAATGGGCTTTGTTATTCTTCCATGATTTAAAAAGTACTCCAGACCAATGACAGAGATCACATTCCAAGTAGCAGAGTTAACAAGTTCTTTGAACTAGTGCCTCACCCACATATTGAATAAGCTCCTAACAATTGCAGAACATATGATGAATTAGCAAAGCAACTCTGTTAACCAAATAAATCAATCCAAATAGAAATGAAATAAGAAAACTTTGAGAGTGAAGTAATAGAGAAGACTAAAGGCACATAGGCCTAATATATGTAAAGCTAAAATCATTGCTGAACAAAACTGAAGAATATTTCATAGATGGAGGTTGCAATGTGAATATATCAGAAATTTTTCTTATTACTAACATGTCAAAAGGCTTCAAAGTCATCTGTAACTTTCATAGAAATCAATTATTTGCTGGACATGAAAGGGTCATTGTATACATGCTCTTATAGCAGCTGTCACTAAATTAAATGAACACTGTCTAAAGAAGATTAAGCCTGCCAAAACAGAGAAGAGGATCTTGAAGCTACAGCCCTAGCTAAGATACTATTAGCAACTGGGTGGGAGAGTAAGGGGTTTTTTTGCAGAAATGCAGCCCCAAAATGAATACCTATGCATTATTAGATGGTCCCATACCCATACGACCATACACATGTAGGCAACAATCTGTGTATTCAAAAGGTTTAAATATAAGAGAGTGGGGTTTTATAAATATGGAAAATGCACCTATAAATCTAGATTTACCAGTATTAGATTTCCACATAAAGGCAATTAAATTTAACAGATATAGAATGAAATTTCTGTGGAGACTATTCTCCTCCTTCAGAAATGGTTTGTGTGTGTGTGTGTGTGTGTGTGTGTGTGTGTGTGTGTGTGTGTGTATGTGTGAGGGGACTGTTACATATTTTCAAGTAAATATATTAAAATAAATGAAATATAAATGTAAAATTAACATCAATGTTAATTATATGCTTAAGAGTAAACATAGAGAAAATACTTTGGTCAAGGATTAAATAGTTTTGTTTTTAACAAAGAAAAACTTGTTTCTTAAACAAAAAATTATGAAGTTTGATTTCATCAAAACTTCCAATTTTTGCCCTTTGAAATATATCATTATGGGAATAATATGTTAAATTACAGGTTGGTTTAAGAAGCTGTTTAAATATTATATTCAATAAACTCTTAAATGCAGGATACAAAGAAATCTCTAATTAATAAACTAATAATAATGCTTTAAAATTCAAGAGCATACACTACAATGTATGAAGGATTTTACAGGCCCTTAACTAAAATAAAGGAATGAGAACTAATCATAAAAGCAAAAAGTTTCAAAAGTCACTAGACATTAAAATATACAACCAAACTACCCTCTACAAACATTGCAAAATACTAGCATGTCCACAAAGGTTATATGGCAAACTTCATTCTGTTTTATCAAAAGAACAACTAGATATTCTGTTGCCCACTGCTGGTAAATGGTAAAACATTAGGAAAACTATGAAGAAAGATTTGGGCAATATCTTGATAACTAAAATATATACCAGACATCTGAGGAGGTGATTTCATTATAAAGAAGTTAACTAGGAAAAAACAAAAACTATGTTGAGAAAGGCTTATATATAGAAATTTAGTGTGTGATAGCCAAATCCTAGAAACAAAACAAAATGTCCACCCAAAAGTGAATGGATGAAAACAATTTGTATGTAAATCCACATAATGGAGTACAGTTTGGCAATGAAAAGAAAATATATCTTGGTTCCTAGGAAATGAATATAGTTCAAGATAAATTAGTGAAAAAAAACTATCAAAGAACTGTATTGTGTATAATTTCATTGTTACAGTAGTCTAGATTGGAATCCAACCTATTGGGGTAGATAATTGAGGTTTTATAGCTGGTAGATTACAAGAGTGTTAACAAGGATATCAAGCATTACTCCTATAACACAGAAACTTTTAACAGTTATGTCTAATATATTTATTTAGATTAAGATTATATAAGCATATATAATCACTATATTTTATCAAATTTAATATCCCAATTTCCATCCCAGAAATAATATAATCAAATTTTTTCTTTAATGATTAAGGGTTTATAAATCGAGTTTTAAAATACTTACAATTATATATCTTTCAATTTTATAAATATTAGCAGATGAAACATTCATATTTATCCTTCTCTTCTAATGTTTATGATTTCTTTGCATTAAGATGTTGAGAATTTTTCTTCCATGTGTTTGGAAATATGGAGTATATTACAGTGATCTGTAGTCCCAGAACTGTTCTGTAGCCATGAGAATTCTTTCTCTAGCTATTTCTTGGTAACAGTGGCCAACATTTCCCCATCCCTTCACTAGGGTTTGCAACCTCTGGCAACCAATGTTCCACTCTTTACATCTATGAACTCAACATATCTATATCTGTGCATGAATGAATTCTTGATGCTTTTTTTTTAATTTTCTTAGAGTTACATCTAGATTTTATATTTCATGATGATGGAAAAGAAATATTTATATACGTACATATATATATATATACTCTTTATCCATTCATCCACTAAAGTTGTTTCCATGTTTCCATTTCTTGAACATTGTGAATAGTACTGCAATGATCATGAGCATGCTTATGTTTTTTACCTATTAATTTCCTTTATTTGGCAATGTACCCAGTAGTCAGATTGCTAGACAACATGATCTATCATCATTGGTTATTTCTTGTAAATGGTCCAGCTCTTAACAAACACTGTCTCTCAGTCCTATAGTAAAGGATTCCCTCTAAGTCACCTGATAATGCAGAACTGAAGTATCTAAATGCAGCCTTACTATGACATGGCTTTCAAATTTCTTTAATAAAGAAACTCATTTTAACAGAATATTAACCAATTTCTGAAAGAATATTCTAGTGTCCCTGAGAGGGGCTGATTTGGAACACAGGTTTAGCAAGCATTTGCCAAGTACATAATTTCTTAGGTACTGGGCACACAGCAATATGTAAAATATAGGAAAATGTTAACTCTAAAAGAACTTTTGGTGGTGAATGTTAAGGTGATTTACATGCATAATAACTAGAAGCAGGTATTAAATCCATACTTTTATAAGCGTATGGTTTTAACTGAGTGTAGCATGATGAATTGCACTGTAAATTTTAAAACAATAGAACAGATACCTTATGAGGGTGGTAAAGTGGCACTGACATCATTGTATCTCCAGACTTTGACATTTCAAATCGGGCCATGAATAATTAAGTACCAGCCAGATTTATACCCATACCTTTATTTCTGTCCTCAAATTTCTTATTCTTACCTTTTTTCATAATTCCAAGCATCTTCTTTTCTACTGAAATAAGTTCCACCATTCTCTTTTCTTGCATTTGTTAATAATAAATATCATTTCAAATGGTCTGGTTAGACTTACTTCCTGTATGAATTCCACAGTATTTCATGTTAACCAGGGCCACTTTGCTTTGGACCTACAGCCTTTAAGCTCTCAGAAAGATAGCTCTAAGAAATGTATCACTCGCTAACAAGCATAAAATAAGAGATCTACAGAAAGGTCAGCTCTGCTGTGAGTCTCTTGCTGTGTAAGGAGTGGTCCTATGGGAACATAGCATGTCTTTATAGACAGCCCCAATGTCTTTATGATTCCAAGAATTATAGATAAGACTGAGAAATCCATGGTGGCATTAAACTAGATGTAAAAGTGCCTCTGTACTCCAGGACTTATCCAGCACCATGCAAGTGGGAGACCTGTGTTTATTGTGACGTCAGAGTCTTTTGATTTCCAGAGTGGGGAAAAACATCCTTATTTATATGACAGGAAAATAAATGATACAGTGAGCTACTTTCCTACAAAAGATATTTCATGTTTACTTGATGCAGAAATGATTTTAAGTACTATTGTAAAAATGTTTACATGCATTTGTGTGTGAGTGTGTGTGTGTGTGTGTGTGTGTGTGTGTGTGTGTGTGTGTGTGTCAGTGTGTTCTTCACTAGTAGAACTGAATTTAACTTTTAAAAACCTCTTGTTTGGGTTTCTCATGGTTTTATATTGCTTTTTAGTATTGGTTTACAACTGTAGAACTATGAACAATATCTAATTTTAGCCTCCACTCCTCTCACAGAACTCCTACAATTTGGAATTGCTTATGTGATGAACCTCTTTTTTTGTGGTATTTTTGAGGACAGGCAACCTCTAAGTTGCTTTAGCATGGGGAGTGTTCACAGGAATGTTTCAGGCAGAATTAGAGATTCAGGGCCCATCTCCCAACATCTTGGGAGAAGGGTGGCAGTGAAGGTTGATCTTTCAATTGATAGTGATTTAATGATTAATTTGTTATTAATAGAGACTCTATAAAATCTCCAAGGGACATAACTTGAAATATTGTGGATGCAGGAAGAACTGGGGTCTCCTGGAAGGGCTGTACCCAGAGAGGTTGCAAAAGCTTCCCTCACCTTCTTTTCCCTATACATGCCCTCTACATTTCTTCTCCTGAACTCTTTATCTTATATTCAATTAGAAATAAGTAAGCAACAGTATTCTCATAATTTGTGAGCCACGGGAGTTAATTGTACCTGATGAGGGTTTATGGATGGTTGATAAATGCATGGAGAACTAACCTGGAGGCTCAGGCTGGACTCTCAAAGAACAAACAGTCTTAAAACTGAGCTCTTAACCTACAGGATCTGCCACTATCTCCAGAAAATGTCGGAACGGAATTGGATTACAGGACACCCACTTGCTGTCCCCGAGGATTTAATTGAATTTTTGCTAGTGAGAAAAAAAATCCCTTTCCTTTGCAGTTACAGAAGTGACCTTGTGATGGGTAGCAGGCAAAACAGTCTAGATTGCTTTCAATTACAGTTCAACCTCTGCTCTTCTGTGATTGCAAGCCAGTTGACTAAAGGATTTGATTTGATTTTACTATTGGATTGTTTTCAGTTTAGTCTCTTTAAGGAAGGGCATGAAGCAGACTGGAACAGAAGAGATAGTCTTTGAAACCAGAAGCAATCTTCCCTGCTTCATTTCCCTGACATTGCATTCCTATTCTTAGAGAAATGAGAGAGCGTCTCTGTAAGAGGTTGTTGTGGTGGTGGTGTTTGTTCTTGGTGGAGAAACCCTAGATGATGTCATGCTGGATTGTCTTCTTGAAAAGAGCACATTAAAACCTGTTACTGCAGGTTTTTCCTTCCTGCTGGCTCCATCCCGCCTGCCGCCAGTCTGGGCCCACAGCCTCACCAGCCCCAAATAACACTCAGAGACTCTGTATTTGATACAATCCTGTTTGCCAGTTACCATTATTGTTTATGGGCTAGCTCTGTCTTAATTATTAACCCATTTCTACTTATCTAAGTATTTCCACGTGGTCGTCTTATGGGGATCCGCGGCCAGCTTCTTTCTTCCTCCCAGGTCTACATCTTGACTCCTCCTTACCACTTCCTCTTTCCTCCTCCTAGTCTCCTAGTCCTGCCTATCTAGTTTTCTATTGGCCAACAAGGCTTTATTAACCAGTATGAGAAACATATACATGCAGAATAACATCTCCCATCAAAAACCCTTTGTGTTTAGAAGTGAAGTGCCCCCCTAAAAGCTTCGTGTTTGCATAGCTTGGTCCTATTGGAGCTACTAAGGAGTGATTCAGATCTGGAGAATATGATGCTAACATCACCCATGGTTAGCTCTGAGATCATGTAGAACAGGTTATGGGAAATGGACTCTTTGAAGGCTTTATTTTGTCTCTGACCTTTTCTTTTCCCTTTTCTCTCCTCCCCCATCTTCCTCTGTATCCCTCTACTCTCCCTCTTAGAGATTTCCTGTACCATGCCATGCCATGCCCTTCAACTCTGACGTGTGAAAGACTCAGCATGGTGACACATTCCTGTGCTTCTGGAACTTGGGAGATGGAAGAAGGACAGACAACTCAAGGCAGTTCCTATGACACAGTTCCAAGAACAGTCTTGGCCGCATGCCACTCTACATCACCAAAAGGAAGAGAGAGAGAGAGAGAGAGAGAGAGAGAGAGAGAGAGAGAGAGAGAGAGAGAGAGAACAACAAAGAAGCAATAGAGATCACTGGCCAAAGACTAAAACTTCATAAACCATGAGCCAGAAGAAATCTTTCTCCCTTTAAGTAGTTTTTCTCGAGACTTTTATAATGGAGACAAAAAGCATCACCTTCTGTAATCAAAATATGATTTGATTTTTATCAGAGTGAATGTATCCTTGAATGACACCAACTTTTTTCTTTAGCAAAGGCCATGTGGTATGAAGAATTCTCCTTTCATAAAAAAACATTGAACAAATACCCACTTAACAAAAAGAAATTTCCTGAGTTGTATATACATTTGTAAGAAATTTTTATTATGTATATGTATCTATTCATCTGAGTGTGTTCACAGGTGTGAATGTGAGCTTGTGTGAAGGCCAGAGGTTAATGACTGGCACCTTCCTTAATTCCTTTCTCAACATAATTTCATTTGTTTCATTTGGATTTATTGTTGTTTGTTTACTTTTGGACACTGAACCTAGAGCATATTAATTCTACTAGGCTGGTCAGAAAGCCATAGGAAGTTTCCTTCCTCTGCTCCTCCTCAGCTCTGGGCCTCACTAGTCCTCTTTTTTTTTTTTTTTTTTTTTTTGCGGGTGCTAGAGATCAGATCATGGTACTTGCTAGGTTAAGAATGGGGACAGAAGGCAAGCGTGACATTAAGACCAATAATTTTCAAGGAAGGGAGTTTATTAGAATACAATCTGCAGCATGACAAGTTTTCTGGGGTGGTGGGAAATTCAGATCTTAACACTGGAATCACAAAGTTTTGGGGTTTCCTGAAGAAAGGAGAAAAAGCCTCATGTGATAGATGTAAGATCATAGATAGATACAGATATAGATAAATTATATATATATATGTTTCTTGGGATAGGGGTGGTTTCCATTTCAAACCTACATTCAAGAGCTCTGATTCCTAGACAGGATTACAGAAAAGGGCATGAGATCAACAACTTATTTGATGCTAACTCATTTCTCCTTAAGAAATTCTGGCACCAAGAAACCTGTTAGCTAACAATGTCACCATAGGGTACTGTAGATATCCATGAGAAGCTGCTTCAACAGATACTATAGCCTGAGCTGGAAGCTGAATTCTAACATCAGTGTGGCCTTGAGCTAATAGAGTAATAGTCAACGAGTAGGCTTATTATAAACACTAAAGAGGATATGAACAACCCATTGATGATTTTTCATAAACCTCTCAACAGAACATGAAAGGAAATAAAAAAAATGTTCAAAACATGAAAGTGAAAATGTAATGACTAAGAAAACCCAAATTCAGAAGGCTCACAATGTGATTATAAGGTGTGTTACTTAGATGCAGGAGAAAGAGGAAAATCCTGTTTCAAATTCAATCTTTTAGTTCAGAACTTCTTATTGAGGGGCTGAGACCATTGATGTTGAGTGTTATTAATGATCAGTGTTTATTTATTCATATTGTATTGTTGTAGTGGCATGGGACTTTTTCCCCTTCTTTGATTTGTTAGTCTGAGATTTGCTATTCCTTGTGTTTTCTTGGGTGTGGTTAACCTCTTCATGTTGAAGTTTTCCCTCTATCAAAAGGGGCAAAAGGTTATAAGAGTCAGAGGGGATAGAGGACATCCAGGAAACAAGTCACTCTAAACACAGCAGGACTAGCACATGAAAGAACTCACAGAATCTGTGCATGCATACATAGGGCCTGCCCTTGACTGGGTCAGATAAAGTTCAGATCTGAGAAGGGAAGTCAAAAAACATTCTAACTCAGAAGCTATCTTCAGTTGATTACTGCTCCCATATGAAAAGATTAATTTTCTTCAACAGAAAAATTAATTTCTTCACAGTGTGTATAAGTCATTCTTCAGAGAAGGCCCATGTCCAGCAGTAGATGGCCAACACAAAATGAATTAAACGATATTTTTGGACATTCTTTCTTTCATAATGCCTTATCATGGCATTTTTCTTTTTCTTATTTTCTTCTCTTTCCTTTTACAAATTTGGGATCCTTGCATTTGTGTTTTTCTTTTCTCTGTGGTGTTTCTCTATCTTTTCTGAGTAGTTTTGGGTTGAAATCTATTTTTTTTCTGATGTTAAGATGGCTTTCATGACTTGCTTCTTGCATTTATTTTCTTGGATTACCTTTAGCCCTCCCTTTGCAGGGTTCCTTAAGCCCTAAGGAGAGGGATTTTATACAGATATCCCATTTTGTGACTCAGTTTATTAATATCTAGTCACAGGAGGAAGCTTCTCTAATGGTAAAAGAGCAAAGCATGGATCTATGAATATAGCAGAATATCCCTAAGAGTCATCTGATTGTTTTATCGATCTTGGACATTCTGACTGGTGTAAGACAAAATCTCAAAGGAGTTTTGATTTGTGCATTTCCATGATCTTCATGACTAAGGATGTTGTACATTTTTTTTAAATACTTCTCAGTCATTTGTTTTTCTTCTTTAAAGAATTCTGTTACAAACTGTATTCTGTTTTTGTTTTGGGTCTTTTGTTTTCTTGATGTCCAAGGGGTGTTTTCTAATGAGAGAGAAAGGGTACAGATTCTGATGGAAAGTGGGGTGAGAAGAATCTGCAAAGAATTTGGGGGAGGGAACCATAGTCAGAATATATTGTATGAAAAAAGTATATTTTCAAATTTTAAAAAGGTGGTTATTCATCCTTTATAACCTGTGTCACACTATTTTGCAACTATGTCATATTTACAACACACTGAAACCAAAATATAACCAGAGGACAGGAAAATAAACTAAAAGGATACAGCCCCTATTAGATCAGATCCTAGGGGCCTTTATTGCAATAAAAAAGGACAGAGAAAGTTGTCACTAGGGCCCTAAAGGAATCATCCTATTATCTAGTTTGATGCAAAGTAGAAGATATAAATATTCCAAGCCCTTCTGAGTCCAAGCACATGCTAGAGACAACAAAAATCTAGGTCAGTTCAGAGGGGAAACCTTGATTATAATTCATGTGTTCTTTTTAAAAATGAAACCCAATTTTCAAAATTTGTGGTGAGATATAAACCTATAGATAAGGGTTTAAGAAACATAGTTTGATTGTTTACAAATTCACACTGATATTTACCTGAGCTGCCCCAGGCAAAGCAGCTTTAAAATATAGGAAGCAATCAGAAGAGCAGAGGGAATAATTTAATTTAATTTCATGCTTGAGCCTCTTTTTCTACACAGCACACCTACCCTAACACTAAGGTCCTCCCAAGGCTTGGAAGAGGTGAGCCAGTGGCTGGGGAAGTGATTTATTTTATTATAAATTTTTCACTGGACAGACTCACACATTATTCAACCACACCCCCCCCAAATAAAATAATCCAGCTGGAAAAACTATCTCAAGCTGTTTTTGTTTCCTAAATTCTTTTCTGTCTCCAGCCTTTTATCCTATTCAGGAATGAATAATTTCTCTTCCTAAAAATAAGAAAAAAATAAGGAAATGGAGGCCACACCTGTTCGCCCTCAGCAAGAAAGGGCTAGTCCTCCTTCTTTCCATATTCCTCCTGTCTTGATGTCTTGATAAGGTTCCATTTGCTGAAATAAAACACATAACCAAAAACAACATAGGGAGGAAAGAATTTATTTCTTCTTATAATTTTCAGATCACTTGCTATCACTGAGGGATTTCAGGCAATAAACTCAAGGCAAAAACTGACACAGAGGTCATAGAGGAATGCTGCCCATTGGCTTGCTCTCATAGCTTGTTCAGTCTTCTTATGCACCAAGGATCATCTTCCCAGTGGTGGTGTCATCTAAAATGGGCTGTACCCTCCCATTAAATAGTCAATAATCAATTAAGAAAATGACCTACAGACTTGCCTACAGGTTAATCTTGTGGATATGTTTTCTCAATTAACATTCTTTCTTCCCAGAATGTCCACATTTGTGTTAAGTTGCCAAAACCAACCAGCACTCCTCCACTCTTTATCCTACTTAAATTTAGTGCCTTATCCCACACTTTCTCAAGTAAGCTCCATGCTAGAATTTTTCAACTGGTTTCATTGAAGTGCTAAGACTTTCAAAGAGTGTGCACCCTTTCATGGAGTTCGCTGATTCTAAACCTTTTGTCATTAAGTGTAATTTAAGCAGTTACTGACTTATATAGTCACAGAAACACATAGTTCTCCAGTCATGTAAGTAATATCTTGAGTAAGTTACTTGAAACTAGCAAGTAGAATATTCTTTTCTAACCCAGTTCCCTCCAGAGAAAGCATTTACGTGTGTTCTCTAACCAACCCAATTGGTAAATGTCTTAGCACACTTGTTTTATTAACAGACAACCTAATTTTAAGCAATACAAATTTATTTGCTTTATTATTTTGGAAGCTCCCAAGTCTGAAGTCAATGGGCTACATCTAGGGAAGACATTGTTGCTGGCAGTATTGTAAAAGGAAAAAGGAGAGCATGTGGAAAAGAACAAATAAAACCTAAGAAGAAAGAAGTTAAATTCATCAGAATGTGTCATTCTCTCATAACTAAGATAATTGCATTAGTCAATTCATAAGCATAGTACCTCCCAAACCAACCAGTCTTAAAGGTTTCATCTCTCACATCATCACAGAGGTAATTAAGTTCCAATATTAGTTTTGGACAGCCAACTCAAACTATAACAATGAGTGTTCTCAATATAGATCCTCACTGTTGCATCTATAGTATCCTAGGTTAATTTCTGAATAAAGCTTGCCATATACAAAGAATCAAATAGTCTCTCATTATTTGCAAGGCAATTGAGACTTCATTATCTATATTTTTAACAGAACTTAACTTCTTTCCTGTGTGCATTTTCAGCAATGATGTTAAGGGATCCAAAGTATGGTTTATCCAAAGCAGAATAATCTGAAGGTCATGTCCTCCATCATTTTATTCCTTGAAAACACGATTGTACACTCATCTCTGTGTAAGGACTTAAGATCTTGCTCCCCAGTGCCAGGACCTAACAGATAACCTTGCCAGGGAAGTTAACCTTTCTTTCATTTGGTTATAGATCCTATTTACTGACATTTTGCTAAAATAATTGAAATATATAAGTAGCTTCTGGTCATCTATAGAGAGGTACTGTGGAAGGCATGGGCAGTCCCTTCCAATGTGCCTTAGTACAAAATTTCTTGAGATGACTCTTTAAATTCAAGGGTTAGTTCCAAATCATTTCATACATTTAGTTCAAATATGGAAATTACTTGGATCTCGCTCTTGAATTTCTAAGGAATACCAAAACAAACTAGCTGAAGCCTGCTGCTCAGACTTTATTTTTTTTTTACATCTTATGTAAGTTTATATTGGATAAGTTTAAGCTTATGAAATAGTCTACACCAAAAGGGGCATTGAAAAAATAAATTCATATTTTTTTCTGTTTTAATCCATCTACTGTATACTTAATTACACCATAATTTGCATAAGTGCAAATTAAAACAAAGAGGCTTAATTCTTTCTGTGCAAAATATGGAAATGATTTCTCTTGCTGCTTAGTTCTTGAGGCATTTAATTTAGACCATTGAAAATAAGTAGATTCTGTCTGTTCCAAATATGTGCATGGATTTTATAGTCAATATGTATCTGTCACCTTGATAGCACAGAAGGGTCCTTTCAATGTGATGAAGTTTGAAACTGTCCCTATCACTGTAAAAGCAAAAGGTACTGCCAATACCTCCAAATTCTGAGATAAAATAGACTCTTGCTCCAGGCTCTAAAGTCATCTATCTCGCATGTATGACCACTTTGTATTTCTTTGAATAAAATCAGTTGGCTATCTCGTGATGATACTAGATGAATTTAAGATGAAATGTGTATGCTAAGTAGTGTGTTTTTCCTCTAAATTGATATATTATCTCCTGGAATGAAAACAAGAGCTCAGGAGACTAGGGACATAAGTAGAATGTCTTAGACTCCAAGACACTGGGAGCAAGAAAAACCTACAGGGTTTGGAAAGTTCAGAAGTTACAAGAGTAGTGCAATCATTCCCCGTGGTTATAAAAGAGAAACAATTGCTTCAGTCTCTCTGATTATTTGAACTGTCTAAAAATCGTGTAATGAACTACAAGGATACAGTTATTGGTTATTGTCTATCTGAGTGGATTTTTTGATGTTACAGTTGTCTCTGAGTCATTCATGGTCGCTATAAGTAACTTTTACCCTTGACTCCCTAAGTAATCACAACATCCTCACCAGTTCACAAAGCTAGACTTCTTCTTGTTCTATGAGCCTGATTTGTGACTAATACATATGCATTTCCACAGGAAGTCACCCAACGTTATGCATGTGACAAATCCTAACTACTGCTCTCAAATCCTCTTGCAAAATGTCTACATAATGTGTTGTATCGCTTTGGCTCTCTTAATGGGTGGAAATTCTGTGGTTTGCAATTTTTTCATTTCTTAGCTAATTGTCCTTAATATATAAAACACAGAGTTAGAGTCAAATTCAGAAACAACCGTTTTTTTTCTTTCTCTAGTCTCTTTATTCATAAGTTTTATGATGATAGGTCTCAAAAAGTAACCCTAAATGTATTCCTTCCTCATACTTAAGGCAGTAAAGGGAGGGGTTTCTGAAATTGAAGAAATTCAGAATTGAGAGAGATCATTCTCTTATCTCTATTTTCTGTTGTGAGGTTGTGGTGGTTTGAAAAAAATGATCAATAAAAGGACTGGCGGCACTATTAGGATGTGTGGCCTTGTTCTACTTGGTGTGGTCTTCCTGGAGGAAGTGTGTCACTATGGAGATGAACTTTGAGGTTCCATATACGCTCAAGTCACCAAACAGTATCTTAGTTCACTTCCTGTTGTCTGCAAGTGCTATTTCTCTAGCACCATGTCTGCATGCACCCACCATGTAGCACCATGATGGTAATGGAGTAAAACTCTGAAAATATGAACCACCCCAATTAAATTTTTTTTTCCTTTATAAGAGTTGCCACAGTCATGGTGTCTCTTTACATCAATAGAATCCCTAATTAAGATAGAGGTTAACCAATCAAAGCCTTCTCTGACCTCGCCCATTGTGAGAGCTCTCCCTATCCCAGGGGGTAACGGGGCAAAAAAAATGACAACAAAAAACAAATAAACAAACAAAAACAGAAACACAGGAAAAGAGAAAATCATCAAATCTCCCACCTCATTCTCATTAGATCACATTGTTTTCCTATTTAGTCACATTTGTCTTTGTCTTCATTTCTAAAGTCTCCCACTGTCGCAGAATATTCCTTTACTCTATGAGAAGATGTGTCACTGTGACTGGTTTAATAAAGAGCTGAATGGCCAATAGCTAGGCAGGAAGAGCTTAAGCAGTACTTCTGGGGCAGAGAGGACTGAGGAAGAAGAAAGGCAAAGTCTCCAGCCAGATGCAGAGGAAGCAGGGCAATATAGAGAAAGGTAACACCATGTGTCAGAACATAGATAAATACAAATGTGTTAATTTAAATTATAAGATTTGAGTGAAAACAAACCTAAGCTGAAGGTGAGCTTTCATAATTAATAAGATTTTTTTGTTACTTGTGAGATGGCAGCCCAGAGAAATTTCTGATTATATCCCATGGCATGTAAAATTACATCAAGAAACATGAACATGCTTTTCTTCCGTTAGTCTATCCTTTGTACTAGGGGACTTGGTCTTAGACCCTGCAATGGTTAATGAAATAATACCTTCTTCCTTCCTACCCTACACCAGAAGATTTGCTTGTAGTTGTATTTTCTCCATATCATTAAGTATAGTTTGTCAATGCAGAAACAACTAAGTCACAGCAGTCACGGTGTTCATACTGTAGGGTGGGTAGCTGCAAAATTTCCACCTGGTTACCTCTCAAGATAGTTCTCACACTTCACTCTTTACTAACACATTTACATGAAAATAGCTCTCATCCACATGCTCAAATCTGCCCACATACAAATTACTGTACACATTTTTAGTCACTTTTAGGTGGAACGGGGATATTTGTGTCTGATATGTTGACAGTAAAGCCCTAACTCTGAAACATAAACATAGCACTAAAGGTAAACAAAACTGTTTTAATTGCTGCTAATTAACTCTACTCTGTCACACTATGCCAAAGATGAATTGCTGAAAGTACATCCTGAATGCCAATTAATTTTGTAATTGCTGTGTAACTGCATACATTGTGGTAAATACTCATGATTTATAAAACTGACGGAACTGTTGCAATTGGGAAATTAATAGACAGAAATAATAAATTCTCTCATGACCATCCCAGTGCACATCTGCCTTATTCACGTGAATTGTTAATCATAATTACTGCTAATTTGGTATCCTTACATGCAGCTTCCCACTGTTTAAATTTTAAAGTCTTCAGTGTATCTAGAGTTGTTTTTTTAAATGTTTGCTTTCTCTTTCATTTCATAAGTTGCTAAGTCTCTGTGCTGCTCTCATTTACAGGACCTTTAGAGATTTAAAGAATTTGCTATACATTGTTCTCTTTTCACATTTGTGTTAGCATGCTAGTAAATATAAAATTAATTCTCCACTTATTAGAAGAGAATTAGCCTGAGGTAAGAAGAAAATTTTAGAAAGAACATATCAGATATGCTAGGAGAAGCAAATGGGATAATAATGATTTTTACTTAAACACTTTTGAAATGTGATTAAACAATAAACTTGCTTTTATACACAAACATTTAGCAGACATGAGTTGGGCCTCCTCATGGCATGTTGCAGCATACTGTTTTATAGGAAAACAGTAAAAAGAAAGAATAAAATTAATTTGAACATCTGCTCAAAATGGCAGGGTATTTTAGAGCCTCATGTTCAAACATTTGCAAAAAAAAAAAAAAAAAAAAAAACCAGTTACACACTTCAATCTTACTTGTGATTTACAGGACAGCATGAGAGATAGATATTTCAGTAGTCACTCCATCTAAACAACAAGAAAGTTCCTTTTCAGGGTAGCAAAAAAGCAAGAGTGATGGGGAAAAGCACACTCCCCACACAGGACAAGCAGGTAGAGAGATGCTGAGGACCAAAACTTGCTGATGCAGAAAACTGCTACCCAGACTCAGATTAGGAAAGCCAAGACTGCAAGTGATGAAGGGCTGTAATCCAAGTGTGTAGAATCTAAGGGATAATGTCCTCACAAGAGATGTGGTTCAAGGAACCTTCTGATGCTTTTGTGAGTTTGACTCCCCAGGACCCCCAGCAGAAGCTCATAGAAAAATCACCTTCAATGGGGAGGAAATAGTAACCATTTGGGAAAAGCAGAGCAGAGCATTCCTGGCTTCCTAGTAAATGTCTCAAAAGAAACCATCTCCCACAGACAAACCTAATAGGGGTTTATGAGTCTAACTCAGCTGGGAAAGAAAAATGTCTAAGCTGGGCTACCTTTAGCCATCCTGTTCCCTGAAAGGAAGCAAACAACCTCAAGAAGCACTTGCAATGAGTTTAAGAACATAGGCTTAAGACATAGTGATAGGACTAGGGAGTGTCTCTTCTCTCCTTAGACATTACCATCATACCCACTAAAACTAATCTAGTGACTATTATAGGGCTCATTATATCATATCTTACCTTCAAATAACTGCAAGACACACACATAAAAACTGAGTTTCAGACATTCAGGGAAGTTGGAATTATGAAGTTAGGAATTTAAATTAAGTGTGTTTAATTTGATAAGATATTTGGTCACAAGGATAGGTATACACTGTATACAAGGATAGGTGAGTGATGTTAACAGTGAAGTGGATTCTAAGAAAAGTAAACAATAAATGATAATGATTCAAAACCAAGTAGTCACAGCTTCTAGAATGGTCCAACCCAGAACTTCCACGACAAATGCTATTACTGGGAACAGCAGAATTCTTAGCAGGAAGGGTATGTAAATGGAGAGTGTGTATATGGAAACTTCTGAATGGAGGTTATGCATATGAAAACTATTGAATGGAAGGTATGTATATAGGAACTGTGTCCCTCAGCATAAGTCACTGGAGAAATGCAAGTGAGTGCAATGGTGGCTAGGCCACTATACTCTTATTGAAATGGGCAGTGTCAGAAACACTGAAGGAACCAATTGTTGGCTGCACTGTGGAGTGGCAGAAGCTCTCCTTCATTACACATAGACAAGCAACAGTTACCTAATTTGATAACAGAAAATTTCAGTGTCTTCTTTTATTAAATGTTGCTTATCCTATATTCCAGTGTTTGTGTTACTTGGTAGTTATGCAAGAGAAAGACATGTCTCCACAGGAAATGCGTAAGCATTAAGTCACAACATTTTAGTGATTAATGACACTTTGTATATCTCATAAAGTCCCCACTGGATGAAAGGATAAACTGTATTATATCCAGACAATTTAATATTGTTCAGTGCCAAGGAATAATGAGTGCTCAAGCCATGAAAAGCCATAGAGTACACATTTTTAAGAGGAAATCAGTATAACATAGCTGTATACTGTATCATTCCTACTTTGACACTGTGAGGAAAGCAGGGCTGTGGAAAAAGTGAAGGGAGGGCCGCAGGTGAAGTGAAACACACACTGAATACAGGGGCTTGGGTGGATTAACAAAAGGGAAGTGAGGACTATGGTGTGTTTGTTGAGATCTGTAGAATGTAAGCCACCAAGACTGCAATCCCATTCATAACTATGGGTTTTTGATAATGACAAAAGAGACATGTAAATCCATCATTTAAACAATTTAAATTTAATTAAAAACTTGCTTTGGATATTTAGTCCTGGGAGAAGCTGTACAAGCATTACTTTAGCAGCTGTTTTGAAAATCTCTAGGTTCCTTCAGTTTCCTGCTGGTATTAGAAGTGCTCTAAAACAGGTTATTTTTCTAATTTCCTTGTTTAAATATATGGCTCTTTGAAACTCCTGTTGTTCCTCAGAGAAAACTACAAAGCTCTTTCTATAAGGATTATAAATGAATATATCTTAAAATTATTTCCAAGTTCATTAACACGATATTTGCAAGCAATACATTAAACATTCAAGTAAATAGTTACAAGATCATAGCCCTATGCATTAGTTGGTTTCAGAGAAAACAAAATTTCAAAAAATCAGTTTCTACTATGTTTTTACCCATGCTCATAAAGTTTTAAATCTCCTTGTATTTTCAATATCCAGAAATTACACTACACAAGCATATGTTTTGTGGAACATTTCAACTGGAGTTACTTAAAGGATTTGATTTCATTCATGCTGCAGGATAAAATCGCTGACTTTCAAAAGGAATATTAGAACTCTGATCCTCAGAGAATAGAATTTAATCAGATTGAAGCAAAGATAGTGATGATGGACAGTTATTTATTTAAGAGTGATATGACTTTTTGGTTCTGATAAGCAAAGTGTTCTCTTTTAATATTAAAGTTGACAACTGAGATGAACTTACTTTTAAGTTCAGAAGGTAAGATAATGTACTTTTTATAAAGCCCTGGGAATATTTTTATGTTTCACACTGGAAAAATAGTAGTTGGGCCACCTGGGTACCAATAAGATTCTATAACAAAGAGTTGTTTATCACTGGCTACTTTGAGTCCTACCACTGGACCCTAATTCTTTTTTTTAATCTCCCTGCATTTTACTCAATACCAGACACACACAAAGTATTCAATACATGAAGAGCAAACAACAAAATGCATGAGGATAATGTAAGACTGTGCCATTCCATGAGGATATATTTTTGCCACCGAGGAAGTTTTGTTGTTGTTTTCTTTTTCATAAAACAACATTAAGGAAGACTACATAAGATTCACAGTCTGCTAATAAGATATGTAGAAATAGTTTTTCTTGCCCTAACTAAACAATCAGAGTAATGGAATTTGAAGTCAAGTAGTCAAATGCTATAGGTGATCTCTTAAAGGTCATTGAGATTGGAGCACTCTCATACAGTTAGCTTTAGCCCCTACCTTCTGTGACCCAGTTAACACCAATAGCTTTGGAGCAATGCACAAAATTATACTCTTGTCTCTTCCCCTTTAAAAATAAATCCAAATGCCCCTGTCAATCACCTGACCAGATAAAATACCCTTAAGGTAAGCTGTGTGCTGGAGAATTTTAAAAGTACTGTAAGAGTTATCTAAACAGGTAGGTTGGTAAAGAGGTCTGTTTATCTACGGGTTAGTCTCACTACATGAGAATGTGTCCTTCAGCAATAAAGCTCAGCTGCTGGTCACTCTTACCCTATGAGAGAACCTTCCTTACCATTCTCACCCTGTGAGATTGCTATCCTCCACAATGGCCCCTTGGTCATTACCCATTCTCAGCCTTGAAAAAGCCATTAATATTTTTTTTTCTGTCTCAAGCAATACTATTGTACCTGCAGTTTCCACTCTAAAGCAACAGTTAATAATAATTTTCACACACAAAAAGGAATTAACATTAATTAGCAATTCGTGACATTTCCTTACACATCTCCCAGTAATGGTGTGTGAATAGTCATTTGTGCTAGAGATTAAAGTAACACACCACACTTGCTTCCTTGTTGAAAGTGGGATAAAGCTTTGAAAAACTATGAGTAGCTCAAACTCACAAGCAAGTTTAGCTCCTCTCCACTTCTGTTCTGCCTGAACTCCTGGAAGACCCCACCCTGCTCTTCCTGCTGAGCCTGGGACCCAGGCACTGCAGTTTAGCCCCACCCACAGTTAACCCCTACATGTGGTACAGCTTGTGGCTCTGACTCTCCCTCAGGTGAGGCAGTGAAGACATCAGGGAGATCCTGGTGCCAATGCTTTGGGACTGGGCAGGGGTGCTAGGTACCTCCATCTCATCCTTGTCTTTACTATGTATGTCAGTGGACTCAAGACCAGTCTTAATTTCCAGACACTGGAGAAGACCCACAGCTAGAATTTGACTTGCAGCAGGTGGTCCCCTGCCTGTCACTGAATAAATTATAGGGCTTAGGACTTTTAATTTCTCTGCAGCAATAGTGATGTGGCCTGAAAAGCATGACTTTCCAAATAAGTAATGAAATCCTCTTTGGAAAACACTGGATTTACACACCTATGCTTACTGATGAATGTTCATAAAACAAAAGATGAGATTCCAAATAAAACTGTATTATTTATCCATACATGGCAAAGGAAAAGTCTTTAAATGGGTCTGGCTCTGGGCCTGAGGCAAGAAACTACTTTGAGATAAATTTTGCTGAGAAGAATGCCTTATCTATTTAGTAGGGCAGAGTCTAAATGGATTTTGTAAATTACACTTTCTAGTTAGACATTTCCCCTGTAACACATTTCTCAGAAAGAACATTAGTAAATATACCAACACTAAAGGGGAATGGCTTCTGAGGACTACATCCTTCCATAATTCACATGTATGTGAAGCATCCATAAAATAATGTCAAGAAGCTTGCAATCAGTCTCATTCTTTTATGAAAGATGGTGAGTAATTTAATGCCCACAGCATGCCTCTTCCTAGGGAAAACAAGTAGCTTCCACAAGCTCTGAAACCTCCTCTCACACCAAGCTTCTTAATGGGAAATATCCAGGGCTCAGATCTGGAGCATCTGTTCTTATTCCAGATTCTTTATCTACACTAAATCTTCAGTTCATAAGCTTCTCAGGAAGTGTCTCATTATAATCAATATTTCTTTCCAAATTGTATCTTTATCTGAAGTAATATTATCCATAATCTCTATAAAGAAAATAAATGTCATACATTTAATTTTGTACTAAAGTTTCTATCTCAAGGAATCTGAACAGTAATACATGTAAGGCAGGTGTAAACATCACATGGAAAAATAGAGATAATTCTCAAGATTCAGGAGCACTGAAAGACTTTCTTTTAACTACATTGCTCTGTGCTGTATGAAAATGGCATAATGAAGGCAACACTGCCTGCTGGTAAAAAGAATTTACCAAGGGTACGAAAAGGTAAACAGAATTTCTTAAAAATAAAGCACAATAGAGCAACAGGTGAGTCCAAAGAGAGAGGACAGTGATCATAAGAGAGAACGAGTTTCATTTATACTCGTTTAAGTTAAAATTACTTGGTCTTGCCATAGTGGTTTTCTTGTGTGTGTTCCTAAATCAGAGTGACTCTTGCCACCATGTTAAGTGGCAGATTTTCAAGGTGTGTTTTCTTGTACTTGAGACTGGTTATTTGAGAAAGACATCATGAGTTACTATGGATTGGGCTCCACATGTACAGGAAATCATGGATCAGCTTCCAAACTTTATGAACTGATTATCTTCAAGTATGGCAATTTTGCCTTTTGTCTGGAGATTTTGAATAAATTAATTGCACTGTACAGAATTTAAATATAGTTAGTATTGATATCTAAAGTATCATTGTTATTAACCACTTTTTTTTCCTTTCTCTTCTCTCTTTTAACAAAGTTGAACAGTGTATAATCTCAAACACTTTGAAGTTATTTTTTAGAAATTACAAATTTTGGATTATTGTCAGCTATCCTCATATTTTAGGTAATAAATAACTAATATTTAGGTAATATGTAACTGATGTGTACATACAGTTTGTTACAGTCCCACCTTATTTAGCAGAGCTTTGCCCAGATGGACAGATGTTTTATTTCTCTTCTACTGTTGTTGATAACAAACATCTCTAAACAGACTAGACAGTTCATCAGGAAGATAAAAGCTAAGGACTGCATCGCTTGGTAGACATTTCCTCACAAAATTAAAGGATCACTCCACTTGTAGTCTCATGCTAGCATCGCTACAGAAGGCCAACAACAGTGACTTGATTACTAGTGCTCTTGCCATGGAAAGAACTGAGGCAGCTGAACCCTTCTAATGAAGACAAAGCCAATAGAAAATTGCCATCCTCAGCCAACTGGATATTTTCGCAAAAGGAACCCTGGTGTAAAGGAGGGGCATACGTTTTACCCACCAAAAGTAGAGATGTTCTTCAAGGATGATGCCAATAATGACCCTCAGTGGTCTGAGGAGCAGCTCATTGCTGCAAAGTTCTGCTTTTCTGGACTTGTTAAAGGCCAGACTGAAGTGGACATGATGAGTCATGCTACCCAAGCTATATTTGAAATACTGGAGAAGTCTTGGCTGCCCCAGAACTGTACACTGGTCGATATGAAGATTGAATTTGGTGTTGATGTAACCACCAAAGAGATTATTCTCACTGATGTTATTGATAATGATTCCTGGAAATTCTGGCCATCGAGATATCGGAGCCAGCAGAAAGACAGTCTTACCATGACCTCAAGGAAGAAACTCCGGAAGGACTGCAAATGGTGAAGAAGAACTTTGAGTGGCTTGGAGATCGAGTGGAGTTAACTTCTGAAGTCAGACAGTAAGTGCAGGGTTGTAGTGCTGATGAGTTCCACGTCTGACCTTGGTCACTGTGAGAAAATTAAAAAGGCTTGTGGAAACTTCGGGATTCCATGTGAACTCCAAGTAACATCAAAGACGACCCACAGTAATACAAAGCGCCATGCTACCCATTCTTTTAGGGGTCAGTTTTCTGTCTTCCTAATATGATTCTAAGAAAGAATTCAATAGAAGCCAATTTTCTCTACCCTGCTTTGCCTACAGCATTGCTAACTAAACATCTGGAAACTAGGAAGGCAGTCCTACATGATCAAGTGCTCCAATATTGGCATACAACACATCTAGCAACTTCTGACCCTCCTTGGAAGATTAGGCCATTCTGGCAAAGCAATACTTTAATATGTATGGTTGAAATGGCTTTACATGGATTTTACATTAGCAGTGATGCATAGAAATATAAAAAAAGCCAAATCTCCATTCTTTTTATATCATTGTTTACCTTCAGTTAAGCATTTTCCTTAACTGAATTCCCAACTGTGTTACATAATAATGGAGTTAGCTTTCTTTAATTAAAAGAATGATAACAAAATATAAGTAGTTTTACTCTAGTTTAAAAATTATTCTTTATCTTCTATCCTATAACAAGTGATGCAAAGAAAATCTAATTTTGCCTGTTTGGAATTGCCAGGATTTGGCTAAGGTTGATCTACCCAAGAAAAGAGCATTTTCCTTTTTACACTTTTATATTATTCCATCTGCCCTTATACAGGTCAGTGGATAATGCACCACTTCTATCTCAAATGAGGAGCATATTTTTTAGTTTTCAATATCACCCTAATATGAAACACATAATCTCAGCTGCTTTTGAGTGCTTTTGTCAACTGCCGAATAGATGAAAAGGCTCAAGTGCACACTTTTTATTGATTTATTTTATTTTTTCAAGTTAAAATATATCATTTTCCCCCTTCCACTTTCTCCCTCCAAGTTCTCCCATAGCTACCTCTTTGCTCTCTTTCAAAATAATGGCATCTTTTTTGTTAATTATTGTTACACACACACATATGCACAAACATACACACTAGAAAGGTGGATGTTGGAAGATCGGGAAATTTTTAGTATTCTTTGGCTACATAGAGAATTCAAGGCTATTCTGGGATATAAACCCTGGAGAGAAAGAGAGAGAGAGAGGGAGGAAGGGAGAGAAGGAGGGAATGCGGGAGGCAGAGATTGGTAAATACAACCTATTTAGTCTATGCAATGTTACTTGTATGTATGTTTTGGGGTCCTAGTATTTGGTATTGGTGCTCTCTTCCTTAGCTAAGACCATTTCTCTCACAGACAGCATTCTTTAATTATCCACAGTACTTTATGCAGGGTTGAGACCTCCAAAACCTTTATCCAGTTCATGTGTGTCTATGCATCTGTTGTTCAGCTTATGCTTAGACTACCCTGTGGGTGTGACTTTTGATATTCCTAAGAGACACAATCACACAGAAAACACTTCATTTTTTCTATCATTGACAGTCTTTCTTCAAAAAAGTTACAATCTTTCCTCCCCCTCTTCTTCTACTGTATGTATTAATTAATCTGCTTTGTTGACATCTTTCAGAACAAGCAACTTTCTTATGATTATTTGACATAGGACTCTTGTTATTTCACTATATTTTTGATTATCCAAACCTTTAGTCTATGAATTAGCCTTATACTTCAAATAAGCTGATGCATAAAATGCCAGATTATAATTCCTTTTTACTTGCATTATGAATTTTACTACATAGGTCTTAGTTGGAAAGAGGTATAAAATGAAGATTTAAGAGTGTAGAAAAAGTGAAATATTTGCTTTTCCCCCAGCAATATGTAGTACTATTACGTACTGAAATTTCAATTAAACCTGTTACTGTAAGGTTTAATTTGAACCATGCTACTATCTCAGGAGGTACACAGGAAGGAAAATTAAACTTAATCATATGAAGGACTTTAATAAGAAAATATCAAAGGAAGTTAAAGGCAAGTGAGGTCTAATCATAACCAACCACATGACTTCAGATGGTTGCACTTCAAGCTCCCTAGTGATACCAGGTTCATGAATACACAGCTTTCATCCATGAATTTAATCTGTGGAGATCATGACCTAGGAGACTAGCTGAAAAGCCAAAGAAGGAAATTTGGCTGTTGCTACTGCCTAGATTCATGGGGAGTGTCTTCCTAGGTATCTGACTATTGGCTCAGCCAGGATATTTAATAAATTAAGCCATGCTCTTGTCTGTGGTGGCCAAATAGAAGACCAATGGCTTCCACTTAGTGATCCACTCATTTGAAGAGGTAAGGTGTCCTGAAAGTTTTGCTTATGTTATGATATTTCATTTTAATAAGAATTTTGTGCAGTAGGAGTTACTACTTCCCCCATGAAGATGAAGGCCGACAGGACTAGGAAGCCCTGACAATGCTTGTGTTAAACACTCTCATGTATCTGAAAAATCAAACATTATCAGAATGGCCCCATATACTCTTTTGTCACGTTAGCTTAACTCTCCACTAACCATATAATTGGCGACAGTAACTATTTTCTTCTATGACTCACAAGCTTCCCTAGGAGATTATGAATGAGCACGACAGCATTTGCAGAAACAGACAGAAGAATTCTTCTCACCTCCATATAATGATCACATATCCTCCATAGAAAATAGTCTGCCTCTAGAATCAAATTAGCCAAAGTTCCTGGAGCAAATGTGTGATGTTTACTAATTTAATAGATGTAGCAGCTGTAATTTAACTTACTCTTGCTCAGAATTCTCCAGTGACAGGTCAATCTGTCAGTTGGACCTTGTCAAGAATTAAAACTCATACTCACAATTAACACAATAAAATGAAGATCAGGGGGAAGTTTAAAGCAATCAGACACAGAAGCTGCAGTTACTAGGCATGTCAGGAAGCTATTACCATCTATAGGTCTCTATGGTTGAGAAAAATCTCTATGGTTGAGAAAAGTGTTTTTTCTAGAAAACTGCAAAGAGAGATAAAAAGGGAGAGAGACGGGGGAAGAGAGAGAGAGAGAGAGAGAGAGAGAGAGAGAGAGAGAGAGAGAGAGAGAGAGAAAAGACCCCATAAAGCCATAGCTATAACACCACATTTCTGTGGCTATCAGTAACAGAACTTGTGTAATTGTCAGGGTTCTCTAGCCTAACAGAATTTATAGAATGAATACTAATAATATATTATGTTATTAATATATATATGAATATATATGGGTTGGGTTTTATTATAATGTCTTCCTTGCCTTGCCCAACTAATCCAACAATGGCTGGCTGGTAATGAAATTTCAAGAGCCCAGTAGTTGTTCTGTCCACAAGGCTGAATGTCTCAGCTGATTATCAATAGATCCTAGAATCCAGAAGTAAGTTCTGATGCCAGTGAGGAACAAACTTGCTACCAAGCCAAGGGAAAGCAGGCAAACAGCAAAAGCTTCTTTCTTCCATGTTCTTATACAGGCCGTCAGCAGAAGGTGTTGCCCAGATTAAAGGTCTATGTCTTCCTGCATCAAGATCCACATTAAAGGCACATGTCGTCTGTACCTCAAAGATCTTATCCTAAGTAAGATCATCTAAAAAGTGAATATTGGCAATTATGGATAAGATTGGAATCATTCCTTTAACCAGCAGTGTGGTTACCTGGTGATTTTGTCTTCATTTGTGTTGTGCTTCTTTCGTTTACATTTTCTTCCTTTCTGATATGTAGGTTTTAGGTTTCACAAGGTCAGTTGTGGAACATAAAGTCTTTGAGGGGAACAGCTATAGCACCTCATACTGCATGGTATAGATGTCAGAGAACTGAGGCAGCCTAGCCCTGCTCATGTCCATGCAAGAATCTACAAGTGTATGCTGGAGTTGAATGAGTCCCCAAAGTAGTGCAGAGAGCTGAGTGCATCTTGAACATCTTTCTTGCTTGGCTTTTATCAAAGTTTTCTGCATGACAAAGTTCCAAATGTTTATTTTGGGCAAAGTGACATAAATCAATATTTTAAGTCTAAGAAGCTTTAACCTATCCCTTTTAAATGAAGAAGCTGACAATTTTGTGATTTATAAGTATTTAAGCTGTCATTGGCCACCCAGTGTCTTGGTAATGATTTTTCCCCTTTAGATGACACATCCAACTGATTAACTGTCCTAATTGCTACTGTGCACATCTTTTCTTAGCAGGAGTCTGAGGAATTCAGAGGGTATTTTTTAACTATGATTTTGAGACTTTAAAAGACAGATGGAAACTTTCTTTATAAACATTGTGCAATGCTTAACTATACTTTCATGTCTTTGTTATAAAGGCAAACTGATGCACCGCATGATGTCTGAGTAGCAAAAATGTGTCATTTTGGAAAATTGTCTTATGTATAACAGGATACAATCAAAATAAGAACTTCCCTTTTCTAAGTGTTTTAACTCGTGTGTGTGTGTGTGTGTGTGTGTGTGTGTGTGTGTGTAGGTCAGAAGACAACCTGTAAGACATGGTACTAACTTCCCTCTATTTGAATTCTTGAGGTTATATAGGCATATATATTATATTATATTATATATATATATATATAATACACAAACACACACACACACACACACACACACACACACACACATTTCAGTCAAATAAACCCTTTTGCCTCATGTTGCTTTGGGTCATGGTGTTTCATCACAAAAAATGAAAGCCACCAAGAACACTAGCTAGTTTAAATTATTTTCCTATGAAAACCCTAATTTTGTTCTTGAAGAATGAATGGAATTTCAGTGTTTGAATGTACCACATTTTCTCTGTCCAGCAGTCCACTGATAGGTACTGAGACTAGCCTTGTAACTGGCTATTGAGAAGACTGCTGCAATAAAGAAGATTGTGCAGAAGTCTCTACCATTTTCATGTCATGATAAGAATATAGGTTCTTCTGAGAGATAAAGCAAAAAACATATTTATTCTATAAATTCTTATTAATTATGGCTATCATGTAACTCATAGAATGATACAAGAAAGGAGTTTTCAGTGCACTTTGAAAGAGGATGTGTGGGTGCGTATTTTCCCCTAATCTAACTGTGAAGTAAAATCTGAAAATTGGCACATTATAGATGAACAAGCCCGAGCAACCTGGTAAAGAGACAAAAAATATAACAGAGCTAAAACATAAATTATGCAGCTCACATGCACTCTGGGCTGTCTAGCCCCCCAAAATTATGGAAACTAATATTTAATTCCTAGTACTTTCTTCATGTTCATTGATTATGGGAAATAACAATAGTTAAACCACACCACAGTTATTGATAAATATTCCTAGTCAATATTTAAATCATATTCTAGCAGTTCCCATGTCTATCCACTTAGAAAGATAGTTGAGGTATTAGAATAGCCATAATTTGGTATTCTCCTAATTAAATATAGAAAATGTCCATAAAGAAACATACAGGGAGAGAAAACATGTAATGGGTGGTTAGGTTTTACTTTAGGGTAATTTTTTTATCAGATTTGGAAACACTTGAGGTTGGACAAAAATTGTCTAAGAAGCAGAGATCAAACTACTTTCAGCTTGTTGACAGGTTGTTTTAAAGTCTCTTTAAGTGAAGGTGAAGTGTGAACACTTACTTCCAATAGGGAACCAGCTCTTGGCCTGATGTTCTGGTTCACAATGCACTAATGCCATTATCTGAAATCAAGGGTTCCTCTATTTCAAAGGGCCCTAGGCAGCTTCCTGAGTTTTATTCTATCCTTGCATTTGTGTTTACTCTCTAAAGAGTTTCAACTGCGAACTTAACTGTATTTTATCAAATAGGGCTGAACTCACATACACTTCTCAAAAACATATCTTGGCTGTTAAAAGAAAATTATTCAAGAGAAAGCAAAATTTAAAACTAATCTTCTCATCCAGGGAGTTCTTTATGGATTAAAAAATTAAAAGTAGTTGCTAGGTCATACATAGAAATTTTCTTTTTAAATTTAAACACTCAGGTTATTACGTAAACTGTTCATTTATATATTTGCCCCAAAGTAAAGTCCTGTAGTACTATCATTATGCTAAATTATGTAAACCAATTTACAGATATCTGAATATTATTGAACATATTTTATAATTATTGTTATTACTATTATTGTGTTCATTGTATGATCATGATGATGAAGAATATATAACTTATTTCTAAGTTACTCTTTTTGGATATTAACTCCTAATTTTAAGTTTCTCAAGGCAAGAAATATCTCTTCATCAATCATGCCCAACTCATAGAGTGTAAACAACAGGCAAAATTGCAAACTTTATTGGCAATTGAATTAATAGATATATTTTGATTTTCAGTGAAACTCATCAGTGTTAAATATAGAACACACATACTGGTTTATTGTTCAGATACATTATTTTTGTTACTTCTTTGAGAGTTCGTACCACACATCTCCATTACATTTACCAACTTTTTCAACTAATTTCATTAATTTATCTCCCCTTTCCCTTCCCACCAAACTGTGTGACTTTTTTAATCCTTCAAGACCATTTTGTGCTGCCCAAATATTATCAGAAGTATGTTCTTCCACGGGAAAAAAGTCAACTTACCAAGGGCTGTGGTTTGAAAGATCTTGCAGATCTAGATGCGATCTGTTCCTGCCATCATGGACTCTAAATCTCTGAAACCTTAAGCCATTATAAGTGAATTTTTTTCTAAATTGCCTTGGTCCTGATACCTTATCACAGAAAAGAAAACTAACTAAGAATTCACAATAGAAAGTAGGATACTGGGGCAGACCTGAAGGTGCTGTTTTTTGGAGGAATGCAGAAGATTGGGAATTTGGACTAGAAAGGCAATTGGATTCTGTAAGCAGAGCTTAAAGGGCCATCCTAGAATGAGCTTTGTAAACAGTGTACCTGAGAGAAATGTGGACTACACATGCCCAGGTTAAGAAGTTTCAAAGGGGAATATTAGATACTAGGTTTCAGGCAATTCTTGTGATTTTTAGCGAAGAATGGGCCTTCTTTCTTCCTTTACCCTAAGAACTTTTCTGAGATAAAATTGAAATGCAAGGGTCTAATTTCTCTCCAGAGAATATTTTGTAGCATGGTTATAAGTAATAGCCATTCTATAATGGAAAATAAAAGCAAGTGGGGGAAAAAGAATTACAAAGTATACAGTGTGAAGAGGTAAAGACACCAGAAAATTTGATATTGGAGCCAAGGCTTGTGCTGAAAATATAAAGAAATTAAATACAAGCTTGATCTTCATTTGACCCAACCATCCTACTCTTCCCACTCATGAAATGGAAAGGACCCTAGGAGTGTTCTATTCCTAAATCATCAGATGCAAACTGAAACACACAGTTTGGGGTGGGAGTGGTTAGGCACCATCTCAAGCAAGTAGCTAAACTTTGCACACTGTCTTCATGGTGCTTACTTTAGAGTCATCAAAGATACTTTAATAAAGGGACTGCTGAGGTCAGGATGCACCTGGAGGATCACTGAGAGGTCCTGAGAGACTACTGAATGAGGATGTGAAAGTAAATCTTGGGCTGCATTGGACACCTGATGATTTTAGAGGTGACAGAGCTGTGAAATACCTGTCAAGGAGTTCTCTATGGAAGGACAGAAACAGCTCAAGACAGAAGTATGCTGCAGAGAACAAAGACAGAATGTCAGAGCTATGTTAAGCCTTCTAATGTCAGAGATGGAATTATAGGATTTGGCATTTTCCATGCTTGATTGTCATCTTGCTTTTGTTCAGTATTTTCTCACTATGCTTGCATTACCCTCATTAGGAACATACTATGACATTGAAAATTGGAGATATGTAATTTGATTTGTTTTTATTTCACAGTCATTTGCAATTAAGAGATCCTCTTAATTGACAGAAGAGACTTAGAAATTTGAACTTTTTAACTATTGAGATTGAAAAACTGTGGGGACTTTTGAAGTTGGGTGAATGAAATTTTCATTTTGGTATAGTTACAAGACTATGGGAGTCAGAGAATAGAAAAGAATGTTTTGGTTTGAATGAAAATGTCCCCCATAGACCTGTATCCTTGAATTTTTGGTCCTCCAATTGGTGAACTCTTAAGGAAGGACTAGAGTGTCTGTTCTTAAAGGAAGAGATGTGTCACTAGGCTTTGAAGTTTCAAATGATATGCTCCATGCCCCATGTTCTCCCTCTCCCCCTATCAATTTCTGGTTAAGTTGTGAACTGTCTGCTGATTCTGCCTCCACTCATGGAGGCAGAACCCTTTGAAACCATAAACCCAATTAGAACCTTTCTTTTATATGTTGTCTTTGGCATGGTGTTTTATCACTGCAGTGTAAAAGTAACTAAGACAGTTATAGTCAAATTTTTCTACCTCATAGATGCTAGGCACAAAAGTGAAAGAAATGAATGGCTGGTCTCCTACTATCCTACATCATCAGTGACTCGGAGACTTACATTCTGTTTCAAAAGGACCACAATCTCCCAATAGTCTCATAGACTGGGAAACAAACTTTTAGTACATTGATCTTTGGAGGATATTGCAGATCAACACAACAATGGCTAATGAGGAAAAGATCAGGATATTAGAGATAGACTTCACTTCCTTTACTGGAAGTGTTGATTATCCCTTCTTTGCCTTTCAAATCTGCATGTCAGACATTCCCTCCTGGACTCTGAATTTTGACATCTGTGAGCTCTGTTTCCCTGCTTCCACATTTGTAGTCTCTTTTTTCCAACTCACAGAAACATCTTGAAGATTAAAAACCTAGAGAAAACTGAAGTTCAGTTTTTCTTTGTGGAGTTTCTTCCTACAGAGTCAATGCCATGTGCTACAGACATCTAATAGATTGTTATTCATTACTGAGCTGTCCCCACACCCATACCCACCAAGCTTTCAAACTTTCCTTTCTATGAGTGATGTTTTTCTTGTTGAGGCATTGACTAACACAGTTCTTGACTTTTGAGAAGCTAAGGGAAGCAATGATTTTCACTTCTCAGAGTTTAGAATTATATCAAAATATATCCTTTTTTATTGAGATACTCATATATTTGAGAAGAGATGAAACAGCCTTTTGGCTGAGGGTTTGGTACCACAAGTAATTCTGAAGTGTGTGGCAGCATCATACCTCAAGTTATCCCTACCAGCACCAGATGGGTATTGTTGTATGGGTGGAGGTCAAGAGGCTAAAGCATTGGTAGCTATGACAACAGTACTGATTATAAAGATTGTGGAGTCAGTTGGCTGTTTCTGCCTAGCTTAGAAAACATAAACAATGAAAAGGGCAATGTGAAGTCCTGAGTGCCCAACTAGAGCAAAAAGTGATTTTTTAAAAATTCAGAAAATGTTTAGGGAATTTTTCAAAAAGAATTTTTTCTCCTACAGTGACAACAAATATTTGCTGTATTTGTAATAGCTCAGTAATAGAAAGGGATATGAACCTTAAGACAGTGTGTTTTAGAAATGCTAAATGATAGACAGCAAACTCTTCTCAAATCCATCTCCTAAGAAGTGTTTTCTTTCCAATGTGGGCATGCTGCTCAAGACAGGGATGGGCTAGCCTCCCTTGCTTTGTTTGTTGTTTTATATAGCAATAAGTTTTCTTTAAAATTTTTCAAAAAAATATGTTATGATCTTATTATTTCCACTCCTCAACTGCACCCAGATCCTATCCACCTCTTTCTACATTCAACTTCATGTTCACACTCTCTCAAAACAAAACAAATGCAACATATGGAATCTGCATCATACTGCAAGACAGAAAACAAATTGCTCAGTATTTCAATTATTATTATTATTATTATTATTATTATTATTATTATTATTAATTCCTTTTTGGGTTTGTGTGTGTGTGTGTGTGTGTGTGTGTGTGTTGGGGGTAATTTCATTCCATTTTGTTTTGTTTTGATAATTTAATTTTTTTCTTATTGGCATTTTATTTTTATTTTCATCTTCAATGAGATATTTTATCTTCTGTGTTTTGATGCTTTTATATCTAGGAACTATCCCCACAGGATGAGCATTTCCAGACATAGACAACTGTTTAATTAGGAGCATACTTTCAAGTACAAACCAATTAATCATGCACTCACAAACAGCCATCTCCTTTGGAGGAATATTTTGTCCAAGCCAATTACTACATACCCTGAATCAGGTGCCAGGCAACTCCTACACTCAGGAACCAATTAAAGTTAGTAAAATGAACCAATCCTAGACCTGTACATCTTGTCTTAAATGCTGCAATTAAAATCACAAATGAAGCTACATTCCACAGTCCCCCATCTTCTTGCCTCCTGCCAAGCTCTGATGCTTCATTCAGTGGACATAGTCTGTTCTTTTCTCAAGGACAGTAAGTGATAAAAAATATATCTTCCAAGTTAATTACCATCTGATCTGTCATTCTTTTTATCTAAATGTCTCTATAAAAATATCTTAAAATATTAAAATCAAAATGTCTTAAATAAACTAGACTGGAAGTTCATGGAATTACTTGAGTGGGAAAAGGTAATACTCCAAATGTGTTATTCATTATTGGATGCCACTAATTTCTGTTAGCCATGGCCTCAATGGACTCTATACTAGACCAGAAGGCATAAAATATATGTGATTGTGATGAATGCACTGAATATACATATTTATAAATATATATGTATGCATGTATACATATATGTATATTGTGTCGTTACTGTAATTTAACATTTGCTTTGTTGTGTTAAGTACCAAAGAAAAAACAAAAACAAAAGAACATCAGTAGGAGAATGTTGAGCTCCTGGATTCTTCTTTTCTCTTTATACAATAGTTACTCTTCACTGTAAATGTCACTACATACAGAACCACCTAAGAGACTGGCAAGAACATCTGTGGTTGTGTCTGGAAATATACTTTGAAAAAGGATTAGCCAAGAGGAAAATCTCACTCTGGATATGAGTTGTATGGTCTCACAGGCTGTCAGCCAACATAAAAGTGGGGAAAAAAAAACTAACTTGAGAACCTCAATTTACCTTCTGTCCACTTCCTGTTACCCAGTAGAGAGAAGTAGCGCTCCTCCTCCACTTGTTTCTGAGACCATGATGCTGAGAACATGAAGTAGCCATTGACTAACCTGTTATGGGATTTTTGTACACTGTGTGAAAATTTATTGCTACAATTTGTGTAATTGAAATTGGACAGCCAAAGAAGTTATAGGCAGGACTTCAGGGCAGAAAAAGAACTCTGGGAAAAAGAAGGTTGAGTCAGCCAGATGCATAGGAAGCAGCATGAGCAGTATGTAGAAATGAAGTAACCAGCCACATGACAGAATTTAGGTTAAAATAAATGGGTTAATTTAAGTTATAAAAGCTAATGGGACAAGCCTAATCTAAGGCTCAGCTTTCATAATTTATATTCCATGTTATTATTTGGGTGGCTGAAAGAACAAAGAAAGGCACCCTACACTAAGCCTTTTAAAATAATGAGAGAAAAAACTCATTTCTCCTTTGCTTTTGTCAGTGACTTTTGTCACAGAAATGCACATTTTTAATATGTTGCCAACTCCCCCAATTTTCTTAGGTATGGGGAAATACAGCTTAAATGTCTATAGCTATTAGCAAAGCATGCTGATATCACCTTGTGTAGAGTTTCAAATCTTAGCCTACAATAAATATTGCACTATCAATAAATATTGGGCTGTTTTACACATGGAAATGTTACAGACAAGAAGCACAATGATATACACATATACCTTCTTCGAAGTCTCAGTATAGACTCCAGTCTAAATTAATCAGGAAATTATTAGTGACAGGATGTTCATCATATAAAGCTCTGTAGCAACAGACTTCATAAACAAGTGCTAACAATGATTTAACTACTGTTAAGAGACCAAATCAAATGCATTCTAGACCAGATACTGAGACTAGTACCAGCTACAACATCTGGTAATTCTTATGACATCCTAACTTAATTGCCTGTTAGCCCCTGCAACAATAACAACTAATGAAAAGCAGATCAAACAGGCTGGAAAGACCCACAGAAACTGCTGACCTGAACATATGGGAGGTCATGAACTCCAGTCTGATAGCTTGGAAACCAGCATAGGACCAATCAAGACTCCCTGAATGTGGTGTTAGTTAGGAAGACTGAGCAGTCTACGGGGCCTCTGGTAATGAATCAGTATTTATCCTTAGTACAGGAATGGACTTCGGGAGCCCATTTCATATAGAGAGATAGTCTCTCAGCCTAGACACATGGGGAGAGGCCTGAGCTCTGTTTCAAATGATATGACAAACTTTGAAGATCCCCCATGGAAGGCCTCACTCTCCCTGGGGGCAGAAAGGGGATGGGATGGGGTTTGGTGTGGGGAACAGGGGAGGACAGGAAGGTGCTGGAACTGGGACTGAAGTGTAAAACAAGCTTGTTTATATTTAAATTTTGAAAAATTATCAAAAAATTAGTTATTACAAAAAAAGAAAATCAGGTCAAAGAGAATAATGGTGTATCATCACAATACTTCCTCATCATATATAATAGTAACAGTCACACTCACATTGCTAGAGATACAAATTTTCCATATGAATACACATAGACTCTGGTATAAGGAGAATTCTCTTCTTCATTCCTGTCAGGGATATTTTCTTTTCAGCATTTTACCTTTCTCAGCAGCAATATCAGCATACCTTTATTTTCCTAAGAGCTGTGTCAAGATAAAGTCAAAGGGTCTCTTGATCATGCTGATTTCTCATTACTGCCATTTAAATTGATGGCAACATATTAACTGACTCCCATTTGAATAAATTAATTACTTCAATTTGCTTTAGTAAAGTAAATGCACCCAAGAAAATGTAAAGTAAACCAATATTTTCTAGGACTTTTCACACTAGAAATGTCTGTAAATTTTAGTAGAAGGGAGATTGCATCAGTGACCGCAAATTGCTGACCTTTTGTTATTCACTGTGAAGAACTTGATGTTTATTGGTTCTTTAGCAATCATTTGACAGTTTCAGTTGATGCTCAGAAAAATAAATAAATAAATATAGTTCCCTGGTAAGGAAGAGTTGAACTGAAATTTGGACTCAATAATCCTTCCTTGTAGTTGGCTTAGCACTAGAGTGAGTAACACAGATCCATAGCATTTTGGAGTGAGGGTTGACCATTTACTCCCTGACTTGCACATAAGAAAAGTACCCTGTCACTTGTGACTGTTCAAAATGAAAATAGAAATGTTGACCATGGAGAGCAGGTAATCATGTATCCCAAATGCATAGAGTAAGCAAGGTGTTTGCTGATCTCCTAAATCATAGAATAGGCTGAGTCCAGCAGCTTGTCACTGTGGACAAAAGGGGAATTTATGAGACTGAGGATGTCTGCAATGCAAGATAAACAGCATTTCCATAGTGCCCCTTTTTTTCTCATCCTACATGTCTGAGCACTTCCCATTCAACAGATAAAAGCAACACTACTTGTAACTAATATGGATCAGTGTATTTATCCTGTGCTAGCTGGGAACTATCATGTTCTTGCACATAACTGTTTAACAAAGGAAGAAATTAAAGGAAAAAAACATGACTCTTTGTTTACCAGACAGAAATTCCAAACATTCAGAAATGGAAGACTGTCATGATATACTCCACCAGGAATGGTCTTGAAGGAAATTTTGTTGGGGATTTCTCATAAGCTGACAGTCACTAGGAAAGTGGGCTGTACAATTTCAAATAAGATGGGAGGCAGTCTTTGATTCCTTTGCTGATTCATGAAAAATAACTAATCAAAATATTGGAGGGAGATAAAGACTGGCAAAGGAATTTGAGGTGAGTTATAGACCTTTCAAACAAACACAGACTGCAAAAATGTTTTCAACCCTTATAAATGCTGACTAGTGAGCTGTCATTATGGATGAATTTCCCCATCAAAAGACCAAGCACATTGAGCCCTAGTTTTATAAGCCATCCAAGTGCTTCTCAGTGTACCAATGATAACAGGACCATAGCAGCAGGATATGTGTGAGCTGTGCAAGAGGTAGATCCTCATCTAGGCTGATTTTTGTTACTGCTGCTCTGTTTAACCTGCCAAAAGTAAATGCCAATGATTCACTTCTGATTTGGTTTCATTCCCTGGAGTAATAATAGGCAACCTGGTGTCAACATGATTAACTTAGGTCTTTTATGCTATGGAGGTGTTTGTTAGCTAGGTCTTTTTTTTTACAGTGGAAATCAGTTCCCCACAATCAATGACTTGAGACATTAACAACAGCAGAACAAAGTATTTCATGTTACAGGAGTTGATAGCAGGCTGATAATCAATTATGTTAATCTGCAATAGGGGTGAAAGAATGAGTTCAGTTGGAGAATTATACTATTGTAGAAGAGGAGAAAGTCAGAAGCAGCTGTAACAATTACATTGAAAGTCTCTAGTCTTTATGTAAGCAGTATAAATCTTTCCTGTGCATTTTCCTTGCATCAAAATAATTCATAACATTAATCCCAACACTTAAATTGCAAGATTCTACTGCATGTCTCATTCATCAGGAGGCTGGACAAATCACACAAACAAAAGGCAGAGGTCAATCCTCGTCAAGGGAATAACAGCAGATGGCTTTGATAATGCAACCTTTTGCAAAACCCTCTGCCTCTTTATGTGCAGGCATTTATTCTACATACATATTTATTATGATTCTTCTTCCAGGACTAATTATAAGATATTTCAGAAAGCTTTACAATTACCATCTATTTCACACAGCTTAAGCCTTTGTTATAATACATACATTATAGCAATTTAAGGTTGGAAATGCATCCAAGCACAAAGACTTTGGTCTTACCACACTTGCATCACCGTATTTTGGTAGCATACTCATTGATCTATAAAACTGATGTGTTAATCAAAAGATGTGTTATATGTCTTTTATCAGTGTCCAGAGTGTGGAAAGCACAAGTTGAAGAGTTAAGTAGTAAAATCAGAACTAATTTCTCCCACTACTAAAATATGTTATTATTAGAATAAGCTTCTTATTTCCCAACACCATTAATAGGGTTCTCCAAAATAGTTGCCTCGGAGAGCATCAATGTTATTCCATTTAGTCAAAATCTGAGCCCATCTTCTGACCTGTTTGTATTTGTGAGTGAAGGCAGGAACACAGCACTTATGCTTATGCTAAGTATCTTTTTTATTTTTATGCTTAACAGATAAAATAGTTATTGTGAATTTTCTGCCCTGTGGTGCTAACCCATTTCACATGGCTTCTAGAACCTTGTAACTTTTATTCATACATGCACATTTTTCTTCTGAAGAACTAAGAAGAATGGATACCAGAAAGGAAAAAGATAAATTGTGCTACAGAAGTCTCACTTTTCTCATTTGGCCTTTCCAACATACTCCTGGTTCCCTCCAGCCCTCTCTGTGAGAAGATAGAGCTGTTTTAGGCTGCATCAACTTACACATTAATAGATTTATGGGGAATAAAACAAAGAATGCGAAGATATTTATATTGTAGGATCACACCAGTGAACATACAACACAAAAGAGGCATAATTGAATAATTCAGCAAGAAAAATAACTTGACAAATTGTGGTCAGTCAGCCTGTATCATGGCCATTATTGGTACACTGCTCCTCTGTAGAGTAATCATGGATTAAAGTCAGGCACTGGGTCAAGAATGGACTCATGTAGCAGTGCCAAATATCCGAATTTCTAGCAATTAAAACCAATGTTGACTGCTCAAAAAGGCCTGTTCCTAAAGAGACCCAATACATTAGAAGCTTACTTGTCTTTATTCTGCTTGTTTATCTAGAGAGTGAGAACAATCAGGGTCCCAAAATGGCTGTTTTAGATGAATTGGGTAGCATGCCTACTTGATAGCAATAAAACTCATGGTATATGTCCTGGGTGTCACATTAGGTCAAATTTCTAGATTCTGGGAATACTAGATTCTGATGGCTAACGGCTAGTTTTTTCTTCTAAATAGACTTAGCCAAGGAGAAAAAAAGAAAACCTATCTTTTTGGGATTGCTGGACATTATTGTACAAAAACTTGAACTCTTGCTTTTAATTAGAGGCACTAAATTTTGAGGGATGGGCAAAGGAATGGTATCTATTCAATATCTATCTGTTTATACAAACCCTGATTACTCCACTCATCGTAAGTAGTAATATATTGATTGAATTTCCTCATTAAACTTCAACCGGTAAAACTAGTACCAGTTTGTTTTTTAGAAAAATCATTAAGCATCAAGTAATAAAATTAATTATTTTTGGTAGTTAACATGAACTTTTACTTTAATCTAAATAAATAACACTATAGTGTTAATAAAATATAGGCTTATTTTAACTTACTATACCCTTGAGAATCTTTGTGATTCTGTAATGAATCAGTTTATGTTAATATGCTGCATTCAAAATGCTGCAAATTTTAATGAGAACTTTCATATTCATACACACAGATACAAAACAATACATCTTTCCTAAAAACGTTTTTCTCTACCATTTTTGAATGGTAGATTTGTTTATATTGTTGACCTCCTTCTCATTATTTCTAAAGCTGGTAGGAAGTGGTGTGGGTAGGATAAGCACAAGACCAATACCACAGTAACATGTTACTGGATAAACAAGATGGGAAAGTGAGGAAAAAGGAAAGGGAAGGATACAAGCTGAGTTGGCTCCCTCTTTCATAGGTGTCAATCCAAAATGTCAAGAGAGTACTCGAACAGTTCACACAATAATGTCAGGAGAGCAACAAGGGGCAGATAAAAGGTCATAAACAACACAAAATGAAAGGCCCACCCCAGTGACATAAATATTCCCTCTTTATAGGCCCCATCTTCTAAATAAAGTACCTCTCAAAATAGCACCACCAATGTTATACAGATGAAGTTGTGAGAGGGGCACTTTTTTAAAAAATATTTTTTTTTATTTCAGAGTTTTATAAAATTGATTGCTCCTCTCAAATCCATTTCTCTTTCCCTACCTACCACATTTTATGCTGCTGTTGATTGTTTTTACATCTCTTGGATGTCTCCATCTACTGCAGTATATTAGACCTATCAGGGACCACACCTTTAAAGAGAACGAATCTCCCTCTAAGCAGATGTCAGTTACCAATAGCTCCTTAGCTAGGGTTGGGACTTTGTGCCTACCTCCTTTATCCATGCTAGAATTTTGACTAGCTTGACTATTCACAGGTCTTGCGCAGTCTGTCATAATAACTGTGAGTCATATATGCAATTGTCTCATTGTGTCTAGAAAATATTATTTCCTTGCAATTACCCACCATCTCTGGATCTTACAGTCTTTCTGCATTCTCTTCCACAATGATCCCTGAGCCCTTGGAGGAAGGGGTGTGATTCAGATATCCTATGTGGGACTTAGCCGCCTATTATCACTAGTTCTCTACACCTTGACTAGTTGTGTGTTTCTATGTTAATGGCAATCCACAAGAAAAAGAATTTTCTCAAGTGAGTTTAAATAATGTACTAATCTATGAATAGGAAGAAAAATCATTAGCAAAGTCATAATAGGTACTTTCCTAAGGCCTACCTAGATGCAGCTTCTTAGCCCAGATACCAATGCCAGTTATGGGTTGCATATTGTAAATCAGACCTTAAACCTAATCAGAACATGATTGGTTACTTATTGAGATTTATGCCACTATTGCACCCCTAGGCATATTTTGCCAGGCAGGCCCATCATTGTTCACAAGGCTCACAGATGGATAAGATTAACCATTGATTTCTTTCCCAGTAGGAAGAATAACATGTTGTAGCAATATGAAAACTACCCAGTAAAAATGAAGCTTCCAAATCAATAAAACCTTAGTTTCACCATATTCTATGACTCAAGTATGTGATATATTCAATAATAGATTATTACTATCAAGTTCTGGAGGACAATTAAGTAAAATTACACGATTCCCCTCAGAAAATGCAGGAAAGAATTTTTACAAAATTCAACATGCCTAGTTTATAAAAATCCTATATAGAGCAGGACAAGAGGAAGCATACTTCAACACAATAAAGGCTATATATAATACACATCCAAGATCAGCCTATATAGAGAAAACCCTGACATTTTTCCTTTAAAATCAGGAAGGAGACAGGTGTCTTCACTATGCCTACTCCTTTTCAAAATAGCATCTGAAGCACTAGCTAAAGCAGTAAGACAAGAGAAGAAAACTACATGGATGCACTTCATATTCAAATCACAACAGATTAAAGATTTATGTAGAGCAAAGGGAAAAATTGCACACACTACTTACAAAATTATAAATTTGTAGACTCATTGTGGAACACTACAGCCTGTTGTATGACTTTTCTGGGAAAAATGTGACCAAGTGTCTATTCACTAAATGAAGGTAATGACAGATTAGTTAAAAGAATTGATTCCACCCTAAACTACCTTCTAAGTCAACAAGCTTACTTAACAGAAGCAAGGAAAGGAGTTACTTATAGGAGTACTGATGATTCAGGCAAATGTATCAACTCAGCACAGCGGACAACTCAAAAAGCTACATGTCTGAATTTTCCTGCACACTTTTCTTGCTGCAAAACCAAAGTGTTTCTTTTCTTTTTTTCTTTTTTGTGAGCAATTGCTCAAAGCATTATATAACATCAAGAAATGTCCTAGGAAGCCCTGGAGCTTTAATAATATTCTTGAGTTTTGCTAAATTTGTGAACTTTCCACGTCCCAAGAGCTCCCTCTATTCCCCACTTAAAAGGATGTTGAAAGAAAACAAATCTTGCAGAGGACCTAGATTTCATTCTAGCACCCACACGGCGGCTTCACAATCATCTATGTAACTCTAATTCTGTATGTGTTTCTGAACAGGATAATTGTAATGGTGGAGGTCTAAGCCTACTAAACATTTTGCTCTCCATATTTCTTTTTGATCATGGTGTTTCCTCACACTAATAGTAACCCTAACTAAGACACCTGTTTTTCTCAAGTTTCTTCAGAAGGAATCAAATACACCAAAAGAATTATTCCATACTATACAAGAGAAATGACATTATTTCCTTCTCGATATATTAAAAGGTTGACATTTTACACATGAATAACAAACTATTGAGTTTCACTACAAGTGGTTTTATCCTCTGCATCTTCCACAACAAAGATTAGAATATTTTTGAATCATCCCACTGTTTCATTAATGTGCACTGATCCTTCTACTAAATGTATACATTTTGAGTTGAAAAAAAAGTCTATTGAGAATGAAGTCATCAGTAAAATTAAAGTAAATGCTGACCAGTCTGTGTGAGGATGCAACTCTAATGTCCATTATTACTAAATAGCAGACATAGTTGGAATTATTTCAGTTGCACTGACCACCCCTGGTTTTCACCTTTCCCTTACTAGTAATGTTCCACTGCTAATCTTGCCCATTTAATATTTCTTCTTTTAGATATCTGGCCATCTCTGTATATAATGAATTCAACTTTACATACCAGCAGACATGACTCTCTTTTAAAATATATTGCTGATTAAAATCTGTCTTCATTACTTTGACTCATGTCCGTTGTAGTTAATAACTGACAAGAAACAATAAAATCCTTTCAAGGGAGGATATAGGGATTGTTAAGAAATTAATATCTGTATCTTAAATAAAAGAAAATGGCATGGATGAAATTTCCTGTTGTGTAATTTTTAGAAGTACTTCAAATCTCATTAGTGACTAGCTTGTAAGTACTTGCCATGAATATTTTGAATAGATGTCATATGCATCTAATAGTAGGTTTCATTTCAGATTAATACTAATGGGGTTGAACATCAGGATATTTTCTTTTGTAAAGCTGTGGTTCATTTTTTCTCAATTTGAATCAGTTCATGCAGCTTTGTTACATAATAATTCATAAAAGTGTTCTTGAAACTAATTATCAGCTGCACACATTGTATATATCCTAAATTATTTTTTAGGTCAAAGAGTTTTATTTTTAATGTAGTCACATCATTGGTATTTTTTAACTCATGTTCTGTGCTCTGTTAAAGAGTCCTCTCTCCATCCAGATAAATGTATTGATGTAGAGGGATAAATTTGTGTATGAGTGTGTGTTTGGATGTGTTTATTAAGTATGGGACTCATGAATAGGACCAAATCAAAGATTTGAATTTAAATTTTTTAAACCAAATTAATTGGTACAACAACCAGTAAGTGGTCTAAGTTAGACAAGATAGAAGGATGACTCCAGATAAAATATATAATTACCTAAATTTTCCAGAGAAATGTTATAAACTCAAACTTTTGATAATTTACTTCTAAAGAAATAAAATCAATAACCTTCATACCAATAGAGAAAACAATGGAATAAACACTAATTGCTTCATTGAACAAAAAGGAGACAATAAAATGGTTTGGGCTGCCACAGTGTAAAATCCCAGTGCACAAGTAGAAGTCAGCACAGTTTTAAGGTTTAATTAAACCTTAGCTTCCTTCAGGAGTCATCATATTTCAACATTGTAACATTAAAATGCAATGTTGATTTGGGTAATTTTTCTTATACCTACCTTCTACCAAATACTAATATAACTAATTCCACTAATACAACCTTCATTTATTCCAAGCCTACAAATTGCTTTTCTCCAAAGCAATCATGTAAATTCAATGAAACTTCAGTCAAAATTAAAGCAAGGCATGCTAGTATGTATGCACACTATGTGTATAATATTTTTCCATACAGTTGCAAAGAAAAATGAAATCTTTGCAGATGAAACCTGAAAACATCACATTGAGTGGGGTAACCCAGTCCTAGAAAGACTGGGTTAATCTTTAATCTCAGGTGCCTAGCTCTAAATCTTCAGATATGAATACATACCCTGGAGTATCTGCAGAAACCAAGAAATTAAAAGGGTATCATCACCAGTTCAGAAATGGGGAACTATAGATAGAAAAATAGCAAAGTACAAGTGCTCTGAACCAAGGAAGAGAGAAGAAAAGGAGGCAGTTAACAAGAGGGAGGGACATTAATACAGAAGGAAAGAGAAAAGCAACTGTAAGATATCTGAAACAATAAAGAAAGAAAAGATAGAAACTGTAATGCATATACGTCTCTGCAAGCATGCATATATCATTTAAAGGAAAAATTCTCCTTTGAGCTGACAATGCTCCTTCCAAGAGCCAAAGACTGTTTAACAAAATCTCCAACACTGGGAAGAAGAAGCCCTTTTTTAAGTTGTTGATCTGGATTTTTCAAGAGACCCCTAAAACTTGGCCTACTATTGCTATTTCCTTTGGTTGCCCTGTGGGTGGAAGGTAAGTCCCTATTGGTAAACATCGCTTGCAGTTTAGAAACAGGGCCCAGAGGTCCCTGTGCTGGAACTGACATGAAAGCCCCCTCTCTGAGAACTAGCTTTCATGTTACCAGAAGGCACCATGTAAGCTTACAAAGAAGCCCAACTAAACCTAAACAGTCCTCTTCAGTCATAAAGCCTGTAACTACAAAGAAACCAACATGGTACTATAATCATAAGGGTACAATAGTGGCACACATACATCCTTTGTAACCAAAAGCTTTCTAACTGGACTTAAGGTATTTTTAACCAAGAGGAACATGCCTAGCCAACTGTCCTGGGTTAAGGAAGTCATGTGACTCAGAAGAGAACTAACCACCAACACTTTAGGAAACCAACATAATCCCTGACTACATTCAAAGTAAAGTATTGCCCTCATTCCTTATTAAGGAAACCACTATTTGTATTGCATGCAGTCCATTACAGAAAACCACAACCAATCAAAAATGTTGAGTTGTAGAGTTCAGTCTCAACTGATACATCTGCAACACAATTCCTGTACCTAATGCTCAAGGATCACTGTGGAAGGGGGAGGGGTAGAAAACTTATAAGTGCCAGAAGAAGGGAAATTTGCTCTAAGATTGTGTCTCCTAGAAATGTTGTAGAGGCTACACCCCTAAAGTCTCACAAACATGACTAAACATGAGCTAAATTAGGAAAAAAATAGACACGCTAAGGTGGACAAAGGGGAGCCTCAACCCTAACCAAAGAATTGCAAGCAACTAAAGAATTCAAAAAGCTAGAGAAATAGTCTCCCCTATGGATGAATACACCAATTGGTTATACGATACCAAATGGTAAGCCATGGAACCATGCATATAAGTAAAATTATATGGACTGTGCAGATTGTATATTATGTACTTACCAATTTATTTGTATGTACATTACACATGTGAATATAACAATGATTAATGAAACAAAAGCCATGAATTTGAAAGAGAGCTAGAAGAAATGCATGGAAGGGTATGGATGGAAGAAAGAAATAGGAGTAGAAAAGCTATAGGATTAAAGATCAAATAATCTTACTGCTATAATTAGCTAATCCTACCTGTTTCCATTAAGGACATTATTGAATTATAAATTTGACTCATATCCCAGATTTTTTTTTACATGCATGAAAAAAATTTACATGGAGGAGCTAGGGACAAAGTATCTTTATCACAGTATTTTAAATATTATTTTAAATAACATCATCTTACTTGCTGACACTCTATAATCCCTAAAGTTGTACATTTTCATAGAATGATTCAGGAAGACTAGAAAAAAAAACTGTTCCTTTATAGCACAGTTTCAAAAGAGGAAGTCAAGATTCTGTCTTTATAAACTGTGTTGTAATAGATCAAAATATACTAAATGGCAATGCTGTGCCTTATTTTCTCCTTGTCTTCCCCATCACATCTCACATCCTCTTAACAATGGTGGCTGTGTATCAGTTCAAGGGCTACAAATAATGCACATGTCTACTCCCACCAACATGTAAGACTACAGTACTCATGACACCACACATTCTTTCTATTTCCCTAACAGCAGAAGGCCAATAATTTAAAATAGAATTGGCAGCAAACACAGGAAGGAGTGTGAAATCTTTGTTGGCATAAACAAAAGAGCCTTTCTTATTGCTTTTTAGTCACAGTCCTAGTTTTCCCTCTCACTGCCAAGGTGTAAAACATTCTTGTTTCTCCCCTTTAACGGGTGTCACAGAAAGTCAATTTTTATGCTATGTTCTTTGTTGAGTTTTTGGAAAATGTGTAACTTTAACAGAAATTCTAAAAAAAAAAGTTTCTCTGTAGGAAATAATTGCTGTTTTCTATCAGCCACATTAGGGCTCTTTTTTCTTTTCTTTTCTTTTCTTTTTTTCCATTTTGTGCAATCTATTGAGGTCTTAAGCATCAAAAACAAACAAAAAAATGGAAAGGGCATATATTCTAACAATGTCCTCTGTTTAAATCACTATTTTCACTGCATTTACATTCTTCCACCATATTGAAAGCAACTTAGCATGCTGTCATAAATACACAATGCTATACTACACTCCAAGCAAAGTTGAAGGCTGAATCAAACAGCTCTGCTCTTTATTCTCCAAGTGTTTGTTCCTTGTATGAACAATATTGACCTTGAGGCTTACAGGGAATATATTGAGAAAATTTAATGTATCAAGTTCAGTAGAGAGATATACAAGTGGATCCAATATTAAACGTAAAGTACTTTCAACTTCGCCATAAAGTAAAGACAACTGAAGAACAGAGAAACCCTCAGAGTCATGAATAGAATATTATTCTGTTGAACTCAAAGGCCAATTGATAAAACAAACAAACAAAAAAAGAGACTAATAGAATTAGATTCTGTGGAGTTTAGAGTGATGCATGAAAATGAATTAAATAACAGTGGATAAAGTGGGGTTCTGCATTGCCTAGGAAGCTCCAGTTTCTAGAGAAAGGAAACTAGTAAATCAATTTGCATAGATGACACTGTTCTTAGATAGGAGTGAGTCTAGGAGTTCTCAATGTTTGTAGATTGATTTTCCCATAGTTCCTTTGGTTACTGTCATTGAGGTGCTATGTTTCATGTATCTTCTTGTTGACATAGAGGCTCAAGTTATAAACAGTCATAACCCATAAAAAGCATTGTGAATGAAGTGACTGTGAATGCCCTCTCACCGGCAGGCCTGTGTAAAGTACTCATGGGTTGGATACTTTAAGTAGGCTGTTACTTGGATTTTTATTTGTGTTCCACCTATACCAAAGAAACTAGAAATTTAAACAAGAATATGTGCATCTCACTCATTTATTTATTTACTTAAGAAATACTGCATGATCTAAAGAATAATGCTTCTAACTACATATACTAGACAATTAAGACATTATTTTATGCTTATTTAGTACATTTAATGACAACAATAAAGAAAATGTATAGTAACAATATAAGATTAGATAATGATATTCACATAAACCTGTACAGGGCAATTTAAGAAAAATATGAAAAACATATATAAAGTTATATACTATATGCCAAGTCAAAAATAAAAGATAGGAAAAATGCAAAATAGTAAGAATAAAAGTTATGTCAGAGAAAGGACAGAAATGAGTCCCTGTGTACTTTGAAAAGTAAAAGATGCATGTGATTAAATACAAAATAATCAGCCAGAGTTATACTGTTTATAGATAGCACATAAAATTAAAAAGATTTTTTACAACAACACTTTGCAAGTTGTGGAAGAAAGGAAGTGTTGCTACTCAAAAGTAAATCCCTTGGTGCAAAATACAAGTGCCCTGAAGACAATCCAGTGAAATTTACATCATGATAATTCATACAATCCAGTATAAGACCATCCTCTTCCTAGTACCTGGGCACCCACTCATGTCCTAAACCATCTTTATATCTGTCCAGGTTGTTTCAGTAGCTTCATAAATGGCCTTCTTTGTTTGTAGCTTCTCCTTCATGATCAGTGTTCAAAGAGTATGCAGACTGCACTTAGTTATATTTCATTGAAACCATATGATCACTATATTTAAAACCCTCTAGCGGTCTGTCTCTGTATGAAAACCCTACCTTTTCCTACAGTTCTATAAGATTCTACTGCGTATAATTTTTATTTATCTTCTCACCTGCTATCCACATCTTCTCCAATCCCAACTGACCACTACAAGAATTTCCTTGATCCCATCACAGCTGAACCATCTGTAAGCATGCTCATTCCATTCAAACTGCTCCAAAACTAAACCTCAAATAGCTTATTCCATAACTCAGAATTTTACTATGCGCTAACCAAACCTTTTGTGACTTACATAATTTCAAATGACTGACTCACCTTCTAAATATTCCCCATTTCTTTCCTTCATTTTATTTTTCACTATGTATGGTTAACACATTGTATACTTTAATTTTTATTTTATATCTATAAATGTTAAATGCATATCAGTACCATTGGAACTGGGCAAATTTTGTCTTTGGTTTACTAATGTACACTAATGCCTTGTGTTTTACTTTGAATACATAGGTATTTTTAAATACTTACTGAAATGTTGATTATGTACAATTGACATCTACTCACTATAAATTATTTTTTGAGAACTGTATAGCAAAACATTTGTCTTTATAGCACAGATGAACACTGAATTAAAAAAATTAATCATAGCTTCCAAAAGTAATCCATGATCACAACCTAGAAGCTAGATACATCAGGACTCAAAAGGAGCTCATTATAATGAATATTAAAGGTTGTGTATATGGCAAACAGCCCAGATTTTTTTTAAAATACTTAAAGTGTGTATGAAGCATATGGTAAAACTATCTTCTTTTGTCAATAAAATTATCACCGAACTTGAAAGCACTAAGGACAAGGACATGGATTAACAAAATGATGACTACAAAGTGTGACAAGTGGCTTCCAAGGCTTCCTGGTAAAGGAAGCCTTATTCATCAGCATAATTCCTGATGAATTTAAGGGAGACTGAAGTTTCTTTAGAAGACAGTTATGAAGTATTTTGTTCTAGCTGTTACAGTTATCTTATAAAAACCTTCTCTCCAGGGTGCAGAGACTAGACAGTATGGATTATATTTCATTATGTCTAATGGGTAGGTTGGGTTTTTTTCTCTCACAAAGTCCTATTTATTGGATAGATTTTTGTTTTTTGGGTTTTTTTTTTTTTGCTACTATTATATATTCCCTTCCCCCCTTTAACAACCTATTGTGGTTCAATAAGGGTCAGGATAAACAAATAGGTCGAATAGATGTTTATTAAGGGAGAAACAACTCACAACACAGACAGATGAACACAGCAGTTAAAACTGGATGCTCCACTCTCCGTGTCCCGCCAGAAAAGGCTTTTCTCCACCTCCTCCCCAGACTAAGCTCCACAGGTCAATTCCGCCCCTGGCTCCACCCCTCAATGGGTGTGCTCAGTGCCACAGAAGCAGACACAGTGAATATCCCACTACAATTCCCATTTTAGTCTAAAGAAAAGATGTAAGCTTGATACAAAACTATATACAAAACAGTGAATAACAAGTGTGCTCTAAGAAAAGGAAAATCGAGACCAAAACCACAAACATACCTAGTCCTAGGGTGAAGGCATAAGGGAGTTTACAATAGAGTTGTCCTAAGCTGAAAAGCTTAAGTCTAGTACTTAATATCTAACTAGGAAGAGGGAATAATACTAAGATAGTTTAATCTACAACCTCACCAAGACCTGAGAAGGAAAATTACGATACTAGGGTAGACGGGAAGTGCAGATGGGCAACTTCCAAAAGGTGCAGTAAGGACAGAAACAGCAAGCTACCTGGACAGTCACCCAAGGTCTCACAGCAATGTTGGTACAGCCAGATATGACTAAGGCCAGGAGTATTTGACAGACCACAACAAAAGCAGGGAGGTAGAAAGGCTGTCTTACCCTGACTTGGCAAGGTTCAGCAGTCTTCTAAGTTTGTCTCCTGCAAGCATATAGGACCGCATGTCCAAATCAGTGGTCAAGGCTGAGGCAGTTCCTTGCCCAAGAGGCCATTAGCCGAAGCGAGGATGAACTCCAGAAGGAGCAACAACAGTGTCCAACATACTTTCGAGAAAGTGCACGGTGCTGTCAGGAGCAACAGTGTCTCATGTCAACAGAGTACTAATATATAAAACATTTAAATGCCATGTTCTGCAAGTCTATGAAGTGATTGAAGATTAAGCATCTATGTCTGACTAATCTCATAGGCAAAGGAAACATGGGTGAGGATAATCTGTAATACTCAGGAACTTGGCTAACAAGCCTGAATAAAACGTTCTTGAGTAAAGCAAGGATAAATACCTAAATAATATAACTATGTACATGTGTATATATATATATATATATATATATATATATATATATATATATATATATCTCACATGTAAATTCCTAAAGTAGAGGTAGAGTAAAAATGTCTAAACAAGAGGTAGAGCTCTAAAGGGCAGCAAGACAAATATCCCAAATTGTATCAAATACAAAACATCTTGAACACAAGCAATAGTATACATACATAGAATATGGCAAGTATAATGTACATAAAACATCATAAATGGAAAGATTTCACACAATACAACAAATATAAGATACAATTCTTCCAGGAAGGGAATAAACTTAATTTTACATAGGTTACCACAAATAATAATATATAACAATGTAAGCTGTAATACTAATGTCTCATTCTTACTGAATAATTCACAAGAAAATAGGCTAGTCTACCTATATCCATTCTGAATCATACCTTTCCCAACCATACCCTATTCCTGTCTAAAAGAGATAACCAAGTCTAAGTATCACCTTCCAAACCCAACCCCAAGTAACTAAAAACAACCCTATGAAGATGAATATTATTCCTAAATTCCAAGAGTGGGGAAAGGGGGCGTTGTTATCTTAAGATTACTTCCTGCTGAAATGGGATGATGATTTCTCCATGGGATCCTGTTGGAAAAAAATTTTTTAGAAGCCAAATTTCTAAACAGAACTGGCTGTAATATATGTAGGTAGTCATTGTGTGGCAGAAAATGCTTGACTGGAGTTCTACTTGAAACTCTGGCCAGGTTGTAATAAGAAGGTGCACCAATACAGCTAGCTAGTCATGAGTTGTCTTGAGAAAAGCAGTCTCAAACCGGTTTAGGGTGCAGTTTGTAGTCCAGATGCATCAGGTTGAGTCAAGTGGAAATGTCCAATTGGGGCCCCATCTCCTTTCCAGAGTGTTCAAAGATTGCTGTTGAGAACTGTTATAGTCCTTGTGGAAAACTTAAATATCAATATCAAGATAAATTTTTTAATTTTACGGTATGCATTAGGGAAAGGCAACAGTAAGCATTAAAATGTAAATGAGAAAATTAGGATTTCAGACAGAAAATTGCGAATAAGTGAATGAGTCCTTAGAATTTGTTTTCTTCTGCCTTACACCAATTGGCTTCTTGATATAAGGCAGAAACTGTGAATTTAATCTTAACAACATGCTTGAATTTAGAGAAGGAAAGCCAAATCCAACTCCAAAGCCAGCATTGGTTTATATGAATCGGGACTACAGAAATATTAGATAGTAAAGAAAACTAGATTTTAGTATAGAAACAGTTTATTAGACTTAAATATTTTTACCATAAATCAGATTCTTCTTCATTAAGTGATTCTTTCTGGAGAGCTGTCTTCTCTTCTGTAGGTACCTACATGTTTAGTGTCCTTTGTTTGTTTGAAGATAGGTGTTCTCTGTTTTCCTGTAAGGACAAGAACAGAACACTTCCCCTACCTTTGAGAAGTCTCCACACATCTCATGGGACCTTATTTATTGGATCACTTGTCATTTCTCTTCATTAAGATGTTACTCTTGTTCAACCCGGATCTTGATTAACTTAGACGGTATCCATAGCTTTTCTTCTCCTGTAGATACAAATGCAAAACCCCTACCCCAACGTAACACATATCCTGGTTTCCATTCTGAGGTCAATACATCCTTGAAGTACACCGGCTGATGTAGTTCAGAAGTTTCTGCAGCTGTTTTTCCTTTTTCATCAGCATTAAGAAAGTTTAATGTTAATAAAGCATTATGTAATCTGTGTTTGGGTGTCTTGGTTCCTCCTGCCTGTTTATGGAGCATTTCCTTTAAAGTACTATTAGATCTCTCAACTACTGCTTGTCCTGTAGGAGTGTGTGGTATACCAGTTATGTGTTTTATGTTATAATACTCAAAAAACTGTTTCAATTTGCTGGAAATATATGCCGGAGCGTTGTCAGTTTTTATTTGTGCAGGTATGCCCATAATGGCCATTACCTCTAAAAGGTGTGTGATAACAGAATCAGCCTTTTCAGAGCTCAGAGCAGTAGCCCATTGAAACCCTGAAAATGTATCTATCGTATGATGTACATATTTTAATTTTCCAAATTCTGCAAAATGAAACACATCTATTTGCCATATTTCATTTCTATTTATACCTTTAGGGTTACTGCCTGGTGGTAAAGGAGTTTGGTTATAGAATAAGCAAGTAGGACATTTCCTTACTATTTCCTTGGCTTGTTGCCAAGTGATAGAAAAATCCTTTTTCAATCCTTTGCTGTTCACATGGTGTTTCTTATGAAACTCTGAGGCTTCAAGCACACTTCCTATCAATAATCGATCAATTTCATCATTGCCTTGTGCTAGAGGACCTGGCAGACCCGTATGGGATCTGATGTGTGTTATATATATAGGATGAATCCTCTTTCTGATAGTATCTTGTAACTGTATAAACAATGAAGTTAATTCTGTATCATCAGGAATAAATTCTGCAGTCTCAATGTGTAAGACTACTCTCTCTGCATATTGACAGTCAGTAACTATATTGAGGGGTTCTGTAAAATCCATAAGTACCATGAGAATGGCATACAATTCTGCCTTTTGTACAGAATTGTAAGGGCTTTGAACTACTTTGCTTATTTCTCCTGATTTATATCCTGCTTTACCAGATTTGTTTCCATCAGTGTAGAATGTAGGAACTCCAGAGATAGGTGTTTGTCTTACAATGCGTGGAAGGATCCAAATCATCTTCTTTATGAATTTGATTCTTTCAGTTTTGGGATAATTGTTGCTAATTATTCCCAAAAAATTACTGCATGCCTCTCTGCCAATATTCATTATCTTTCCATAAGGAGGAAATTTCCTCATTAGTTAAAGGTACAATAATTTCTGCTGGATCTCTTCCTGTTAATTGACGAAGTCTTAATTTACCTTTTAAAATCAAGTCAGAGATCTATTCTATATATGTTTTTAGTTTTTTATTCTGTTTATGTGGTAAGAATATCCATTCTAATATGATGTCTTCTCTCTGCATCAAAATCCCTGAAGGATATTCTCTAGATGGTAATATAACCAGAATACAGTCTAGATTTGGATCCACGCGGTCCACATGTGCTTCTAATATTCTCTTTTCTACCCATTCTAATTCCTTTTCTGCTTCAGCTGATAGTATTCGGGGACTATTCAAATCCTTGTCCCCTTTTAGGGCCATTTTCAAGTTTTTCAAATCATGCCCTTCAACTTCAATAATAGTTTGCAGTTGAGAAATCTCTCCTAGTAATTTTTGAAGATCATTAAGAGTCTGGTAGCGAACTCTCCTGATCTGTACTTTTTGTGGTCTAATTTTTTGTAGACCTATTTTATATTCTAAGTAGTTGATAGACATTAACCTCTTTCAGGGGCCAATTTCGAGGCCAGGATTTATTAGTTATGATAGTTACATCCGCCCCTGTGTCCAGAAGGCCTTCAAACAGTCTGTTATTCATTTTAACTATCAATCTAGGCCTTTGACTGTTTATAGAGGTTTGCCAAAATATACATTTTTTTATTTTCTTCTGTCATGTGTGATTCAACTTCTGTCACTAGTTTGTCAGCCAGAGCGGTATGAGTTTTTACAATAGGCCAAGGATTTTCTAATTGTCCTGTGGGAGGTTGTCCTCCACTGTGACTAGGAATGTTCGGACCACCTTTGACATGGGGGTCTTCGAGAGGCCCCCCAAGGAGTTTCCAGGTGGTAAAGGGTTTCCTTGCTTGTCTCTAGTTGATCTACACTCATTTGTCCAGTGTCTGCCTTTGCCACACCTTCTACATAACCCAGAAGGCTTAGGCCTTCTGTTCGATTCATTCTTGGGAGTATTATTTCTAGAGATGCTTTGCCTACAATTTCTTTTTAGATGTCCTATCTTACCACAGTTATAACATCTGACATGTTGATATCTCTTTAAACTTTTGGAGACGGCTTCTCCTATCCAAGCTTTTATGTCACCATAGTTACATCTTCTGTCCTCTTGATTACTGCTCAAACCTTTAGATATAGCTTCTCCTACCCATGCTTCAGTGTTATTGCTATTATAGTCAATGTTGGCTGTATATCGGACCCATTCATCCAAAGGTGCTGATTTAATTTTTAATGGCCAAAGCACTTGTTTGCATTGAGGATTTGCATTCTCATAGGCTAACGATTCTATGAGTATTCGCCTAGAATCTATGTCAGCTACCTCTAATTGTACTGCTCTAGACAGCCTTTCTAGAAACACACTAAAGCGTTCTCTTGGTCCTTGCCTTATTTTGGTATAAGATTCTATCCTCTCCCCTAGTTCATGAACCTTATCCCAAGCATTCAGAGCTGCCGTACTGCATAGAGACAAGATATGTTCATCATAGGCAGCTTGGGTTTCTGGGTCAGCATAAATACCCTCACCAAGAATTTTATCTTTGGGAGCTTCATAGCCTTTCTTTAAGCCCTGAAGTTCAAGAGCCTTTGCTTCTTCTCTCCATAAAGCCCTCCATTCTAATTGAGAGGAGTTTTCAAGGACAGCTGATATTAATTGTTCCCAATCCTTAGGGGTTACCTTATTATTCATTGCCCATGATTCTATTAATTGTTTCACATATGGTGAGTGCATGCCATAAGAGACTACTGCTTCCTTTATACTTTTTAAATCTTTCATACATATTGGTTCCCATTGATAAGCAACAACACCTTTTGGGTGTTTTTTCATTGCTGATTTTCCATTAACAGATACAGGGAAAGCTCCTCTGACCCTAAATGGTGTGGAAAATTTTAAGTTTTTTTCATGCCCTATTACCTGGAGCTCTTTCTTCTGATGTATCAGATTGCAGGTCTTCTAAAGCCTGAAATCTATTAATTATTGCTTCTTTGAGTGTCTGAACTTCTTGAAGCATATCCCTTTCTAGAGCTTTCATTGCATCTGTCAGTTTCTTACTTTCTCCAACTACAAATGATTCCATGTTTTTGATATTCTAATCCTTAGATATTATCTGAATGGCATGTAAACTGCCTTCTAAAAACAATGTTCTATCTGCTAGCTTGCCATTATCTTCAGACATGGAAGAGATTCTATCTGCTATTCTTGCCATCTGATATTCCAGTTTTTTAACCTTATTAGTAGCTTCATCCAACCAGGATGCATTGCATTGTTTCTGTTTTGGTTATTGAGGCAACATCAGACATGGAATAAATTTTGTTTTCTATTTGATCATTTTTATGTTCCATGTTCTGTATTCTACCTGTCAGCTCTCTGTTGCCATCTTCAATATCCTGAAACTTTTTCCTAAACATTCCATGTTTTGCATTCTGTCATTTTCAATGTTTTGAATCTTTGTTACCAAGTCTCCTATGGTTTGTACAAGTTCCTTATTGTTTGCGCTAATCTCAAACCATTTCTTTAAGAATATCATATTAATGATAAAACCCATTACTATTACGAAAAAGGTGTATATATTGATCCAGTCATAATTTTCTTCTGCTAAGATTCCTTCTATATATGAAGTAAAAAAATTCCTAAAGTACTGCATTGTAAAATTATCTGCCATAGCTATGGAACAATTGATCTCAGATATTATATCAGCTTAAGTTGCAAAAGATGTTACAATTACCTTAGATGTAATTCCGCTGTCCTGAAACTTTGATGCTTTTAGCTGTAGATCTCAACTTGCTGTAGTTACACTCGGAGGTGTAGCAGTAAAAAGCGTCCGCAGCAGAGGAGCCTTCCAATTCCGGTTCTATCCGGAATTGTACCACCAAAGAGTGTTCGCCAAATAGCCTCCGACAGGAAACGATCCTTCTGATCCCGGTCCCTGTAGAATAGCTTTTAACAAACTAAGGCAAGCAAAATTTTGTTAAACGAAGGAGTGAAACGAGCCTTGTACAATTGTTGAGACCACAGGGAAAACAGGAGCAGCAAGCAACTGCAGTGTGTATATTTTCCGCCAGTCCACCGGCCGCAGTTGCCGCAGCAGCCGGAGCCTGCAAGCACACAAACAGAGCAGGCCCAGTACAGGCCTAGTGCAGCAACACAAAAGGCAGGGCTAATGCCGCAGGGCTCTGTGCGAATACAATCTGAGGGAATGGGCAGAAGATTAGCAGTAGTCTGAGGGCCAAGATGGAGATAAAAGAAGTTCTAGGGCACGGTGTATCTGCCTGATTAAACAAGAGACCTGCCCGTTCAAGGAAGGTGGGGGAAGGGTTGCTGGGTGAAAATCCTGATCCCGCTTCTGACACCAGATATTGCGGTTCAATAAGGGTCAGGATAAACAAATAGGTCGAATAGATGTTTATTAAGGGAGAAACAACTCACAACACAGACAGATGAACACAGCAGTTAAAACTGGATGCTCCTCTCTCCGTGTCCTGCCAGAAAAGGCTTTTCTCCGCCTCCTCCTGAGACTAAGCTCCACAGGTCACTTCTGCCCCTGGCTCCACTTCTCAATGGGTGTGGTCAGTGCCACAGAAGCAGACACAGTGAATATCCCACTACAACAACCTCCCATTTTTTCTGTGTGTGTCAGTCAGAAATGCAAAGAAAAATTCAAGCATGACAATGCTGATTGTGTGGGGGAGCATATTATATCTGGAAATCAGAAAACAATTTCCTGAACATACTGATTCCTCCTACTTATGCTTAGTAGCAATTAGTGTAATGTAAGTCATAGAAGAATAAGATCATTGTTAGTGACATGAAATAAATCATTCCCAGAAGCTAATGATTGACATAACGACTTAGAAGGTGAGAAGTTAGTGAAGTGGAATCAATCTCAGTACAAAACCAAAACAAACAGAAAAATAGATGAGTTTGGTTACCTGGAAGTCTGCTTTAGCTTAATTTTCTTTCTTATAATCACTTCTTTCCTGTGTCTTACTGATCTTTCGAAACTCATTCATTACGGATACTGTGAAGCAGAATAATTCCCAGAAGATAACTGATTTTAAATCTGTAATGACAGTCTAATACATGTCCATTTACAAAAGCATCCTGTATTGTGAGAAGATGGAACAGCCAATTTCCCAAACACTGTTGGTATTAATGTATGTTAATTTTTTTAAAAAGAGCCTCTTTGAAAACTAGTTGCATGTAGAACACACGCATCCTACATAAAAAAGAAATTACAATATATATTTGCCGAAACACATGATAGGCTGATTAGGGAACATTTATTAATATAAATGAATAAACTAATTAATTAAATTAATGCTAGAAAATAACCCTACTGCTATTTTTATCAACCTAATTGGTTCTCTCAATATTTTATATTTTAGGGACCTTAAATCAGGCCAAAATAGAATTGGAAATTTTGATACAGAATATATCTTCTGTCCTAGCTAGTGGAATGAAGCAGAGTTAGAAATTTTACTAAATGTGTTTAATACAGGTTTAAGTTCAAGGGTTAGGAGGGAAAAAAAGGTGCTGAGTAAGGAAGACTTGGCTGAGAGCTTCAAGAGATGTGTCCCTAAGGGAGAATTACAGAAAGACATCTAAACATGGATATGGGCTTCCCATGGGGGAGTTGCAGGTAACTGTCTCAACATTCCTTAAACACTGCTTTCGGGGCTTTCGGGTTAAATCGCAAAGGGTTGCTGGCAATCAATTTCTTTTGTCTCTCTTCTTTGATAAGAGAATACAGTGTGCCCATAGAAATGCCCTAGAGAGAGTCAGAATCTAAGAAGGTAACACCAAGAAACCCTGGGTTTGCACAAAATGTTGTAGTACATGCCATTTCCTTTTAAATAAGGTCCCTGAGGAAAGCTCTAGAGAATTGCAGTTTTACTGAAGGGAAGGATGAAAGCCCTTCAGATCTGATACTTATGCTGCAATCCTTGACTTTGCTGGGAAGCACTCCTTGCCAAATCCTGAGTGAGGAATTCTTCTCCATTCTTTAAGTCTCCAAGATTTTCTTGTTGTTTCATCCTGCTTCCACTTAAGTTCAATAAGCTTTGCTAAATGTGTTATGTTACATACAAGTGATTCAGAGGCTTTTTCACCTCAGTTGTGCAGTAGCTAGAGATGATGGTGATGGCTAGAGTTTTGAAACTTTCAGTAGTTGCTGTAGTAATTTGAAAGAAAATAGTCCTGTTGGGGGTGGCAAAATTAGATGGTATTGACTTGTTCACTTGGTTTAGTGTTGGAGGAAGTGTGTTACTCTGAATTGTGGGGTCTCCTATTCTCAAGCTATGGCCAATGTGGCACAGAGTTCACTTCCTGTTATCTGTGGATCAAGATGTAGAATGCACAGTTCCTTATCCAGCACCAAGTCTGCCAGTAGGTAGATAATAGACTAAGCCTCTGAACAATAACTACCCCCAATTAAATGCTTCTTTTTTGCAGGGATTGCCATGGTCATGGCATCTCTTCACAGCAACAGAAACCACAACTAAGACAGTTGCCAAAACCACACCAGGCCAATGGCTTTTCTAGATTCTTTGTTTTGCACTCTCAAAGAATAAAGCCCATGGACAACAGAGAAGGCAAGATTTCGAAAGGAGCTAATTATAGGTTCTTAGGTGAAAACATGAGGGGAAGCAAGGAGAGCTCACTAAGCAAGAGTGGGTGTCAAGAACTGGGCTGCCTAAGAGAGTCATTGTCTTGGACTTAATAAGACTTTTTGGGTTGAGGCATGAAAGATGAGCTAGCTAATCTGCTTGACATACACATGAGGTGTCCATGTGCCTCTCCATTCCATTTGCATGGTTGGGGATATGTTATATGCTCATATATAGCTTCTAGGAAGCTATGTCAAAGAAGAAGAAATAGAATAAGAAACCAAACCAGAAGTAAGAGCACACAAAGACTTCTGGAATTTCTGGCTTCTGGCCAGAGCAGAACCAATTTCTGTCTTCTAGCCAAAGATAAAAATCAAAATCTCTGCCAGACCTTGGAGGTGCATGCCTTTAAACCCAGCACTCAGGAGGCAGAGGCAGGTGGCTCTCTGTAAGTTCAAGGCCAGCCTAGTCTACAAGAGTGAGCTAGTTCCAGAACAGTTTCCAACGCCACAGAGAAACCCTGTCTTGAAAAAAAATCAAAATCTCTGTTTCTCAAAATGCCTGTTTCTATTTCTTGTTGTCTATCATATATCACATATATGATATGGATATATTTATTGTGGGTGTGCATATACATTTATGGGTACATGTACATTTATGTGTATCTGTATATATGAAATGAAATTATCTGAGGAAGCCACATCAATATGGGCGATTCCAGGAATGGTGGACTGTCTGAGAACATTATAGTTGGAAAAAGAAGGAATGTTGCAAGTTAACAGCAAGAGTCCCATGGAGCTGTCTTTACTTCCTTTTAGTAGCCGTTTAATACCCACTTCTGACCTGAGCTAAAATGCTGTGACTGTTGGATTAAACTTTGGAATGGGTTGTTAAATTTAGCAGGCAGCTAACTTCCACTAGCATTAAGAAGAAACTGCTACAACATCAGAAACCTATGTAAGAGACCTCTTTGCTCAGCTGTAGCTTGCCTACACTAATGTGTTTGACAGGTGCATTGATGCATGACTGTCTTTCACTCTAATATTCTTAAAAGTTCTTAGAGCTTCTTTCCACAATGGAGTATGGTGCCTTCATGGTTCCCTAAAGCTATCAAACTGTCAAAGTAAAAAAAAAAAAACCTATCTCTTATATTCTTTGGAGAAATGGTGTACATTGAATGCCTTTACTTCTATTTCAACATTACAAAGAGCATTTGGAAGGTTTGAACTTTAAGGTTTGAGCATAAGACTAACCTATAAGAAGTAGGTATTTCTTCATTGATCCAGTCAAATAAGAACAGTTTTTTTTAGCTGCCTGCTGGATCTTTGAGCCCCATCTCTAGGCCTCTGCTAGAGAGAGCACATCCAACAATCTGACCACCTTCAGGGACATTCCTGGAGTTGCTCTGAGCACACTAGACCCGCTTGTCCACACTGGACCACCCTGAATCCCCACATGCCTGATCTCTAACCTTCAATACTGGTCTTCTGCCGGAGGATGGGCCCTGGCAAGAAATACACCTATCCCTCCAGAACCATCCTGAGTCCCTGCCTGCTGGAACTTTGACACCCATCACCAGGCCCCTGCCTGAGGAAATCACTCCTAGAGAGCTTGAACCAGCCAGAGATACAAACATCAAACATCTATCCCACCTAAGCCCACCAGGGGAGTAGCAAAGAGAGAGAGAGAGAGAGAGAGAGAGAGAGAGAGAGAGAGAAGAGAGAGAGAGAGAGAGAGAGAGAGAGAGAGAGAAAGAGAGAGAGCCCACCTGCACCCACTGGAAGAAGTGATGGGAAGAGAGCATGGCACCACCAGAATCTAGGGACTCTACACCAAGTAGACCTGATCACCCCAAAGCAGATGAAGCAGAAGAGAATGACTTAAAAAACATATTCATAAAAATGATAGAGGCCTTCAAAGACAATATGAGAAAACCCCTTAAAGAAATGGAAAAAAAAAACAAACAAAATATTGGAAGAAATGAACAAATCTCTTAAAGAAAGTAAGGAAAGCCAAGAAAAAACAAACAGGTAAAGGAAATGGTTCAAGACTTGAAAACTGAAATAGAAACATTAAAGAACACACAAACTGAGGGAATGTTGGAAATACAAAAATGAGTAAACGATCTGGAAATACAGACACAAGCATAAACAACAAAATAGAAGAGATGGAAGAGAGAATCTCAGACATGGAAGATAAACTAGAGGAAATAGATTCATCAACCAAAGAAAATTGTAAATCCAGCAAATGCTTAACACAAAACATCCAGGAAATGTGGAACACCTTGAAAAGGCCAAACCTGAGAATAATGGGCACAGAGGAAGGCAAAAAAGCCCAGCTCAAATTGCAGAAAACATATTCAACAAAATCATTAAGAAAAAGATACCGATCTGAAGAACATGCCCATAAAAGTACAAGAAGCATACCAAGCACCAAATAGACCAAAGAAAAACAGACCCCCTGACACATAATAATCAAAACACTTAACATACAGAATAAAAAAAGAATATTAACAGTAGTGAAGGAAAAAGGCCAGGTAGCATATAAAGACAGACCTATCAAAATTACACCTGATTTCTCCATGGAAACTCTCAAGACCAGAAGGTCCTGAACAAATGTTCCACAAGTACTAGAGTTCAAGGATGCCAACCCAGGCTACTATAACCAGTAAAACTCAAAATCACTATAGACGGAAAAAACAAAATATTTAATGACAAAGCCCTATTTTCACAACACGAATCTACACACCCAACCCTACAGAAATGTCTGGAAGGAAAACTCCAACCCAAGGAAGTTAACTAAGCTCACAAAGACATAGGCAATAGATAATCCCACTTCACCAGAACCCAAGGGTAAGGCAGGGCAAATTTCTTCACAATACCACTGACAATGAAAAATCCAAAACCAACAAACATTAACAATCAATGGGCCTTATTTTCCCTCAACATTAATTATCTTAACTCACCTATAAAAAGACACAGACTAACAGAATGGATAGACAGAATCCATCCTTCTGCTGCATATATGAAACACATCTAAGCTTCAAAGATACAAATTACCTCAGGGTAATGGGTGGGAAAAGATGTTCCAATCAAATGGACCCAAGAAGAAAGCAGGTGTGGCTATCCTAATATCTAGCAAGTTAGACATCAAACCAAAATCAATCAAAAGAATTGAAGACAGTTATTTCATATTTATCAAAGGAGAAATCCATTAGCACCAAGTCTCGATTCTAAACATCTATGCCCAAATACAAAGGCAACTACATTCATAAAAGAAATGCTACTAAATCTCAAAGCTCACATAAAACCTCACACACCTATAGTGGGAGACTTCAACACCCCACACTCACTGCTAGACAGGACCACCAGTCAGAAACTTAGCAAAGAAACAAAAGGACTAATAGAAGTTATATCTCAATTGGGTTTAACAGACATCTATAGTACATTTTGTCCAAACACAAAATATACCATCTTCTCTGCTCCACACGGAACATTCTTAAAATTGACCACATACTAGCCTACATAACAAACCTCAACAGATACAAAACAATTGAATAATCACCTGTATCTTATCTGACCACCATGATTTTAAGTTGGAATTGAACAGCAACACAAATCACAGAAAACCTACAAACTCATGGAAACTGAATAATTTGCAATTGCACCATACCTGAGTCAAAGAAGAAATAAAGAAACAAATTAGGAACTTCCTAAAATTCAATGAGAATGAGGACACAACATGTCCAAACTTATGGGACATCTTGAAAACAGTGCTACAAGGAAAGTTCATTTCACTAAGTGCCCATGTGAAAAAAACCGAGGATAGCAATATTAGAGAATTAACAGCACACTGAAAACCTTAGAACAAAAAAAAAGAAAACTCACTCCAGAGGAGTAGACACCAGGAAAGCTAAAAATCAATAAAGTAGAAACCAGGAAAACAATACAAAATATCAATGCAACAAAGTTGGTTTTTTGAGAAAATCAACAAGATAGACAAAACTTTAACCAAACTGACCAAAACGCAGACAGAGAACATGCAAATTAACAAAATCAGAAATGAAAAGGGGGCATAGCAACAGACACTAAGGAAATCCAGACAATTTTCATGTCATACTTTATAAACCTGTATTCCACAAAATATGAAAATTCATAGGAAATGTACAAATTTCTGGATAACTATGACTTACCAAAATTAAATCAAGAACAAACAACTTAAATAGACCTATAAACTCTAATGAAATAGGAGCAGTCATCAAATTCTTCTAACCAAAAAAAAAAAAAAAAAAAAGAAAAAAAAAAGAAAGCCCAGGCCAGGCCAGCAGGCCAGATGGCTTCAGTGAAGAAAGCTACCAGATATTCAAGGAAGTGCTATTACCAATACTCCACAAATTATTCCACACAATAGAAACAGAAGGTTTCTTACCAAACTTATTTTATGAGGTCAACAATCACCTTGGTACCCAAGCCACACAAAGACACAAAAAAGGAAGAAAACTACAGAATAATATCCTTCAGGAACATTGATGCAAAAATAGTCAATAAAACACTGGCAAACTAAATCCAAGAATACATCAGAGAAATCATCCACCAATGACCAAATAGCTTCATCCCTGAGTTGCAGAGATAGTTCAACATAGGAAAATCGATCAAAGTGATCCACCATATAAACAAACTGAAAAAGAAAAACCACATAATCATCTCCCTAGATGCTGAAAAAGCTTTTGACATAATTCAACACCCTTTCATAATAAAATGTCTTTCAGATATCAGGGATAACAGGAACATACCTACACCTAATAAAAGCAATATACAGTAAACCAACAACCAACAACCTCAATGGAGAGAAGCTTAAGGCGATTCCTAAAATCAGGAACAAGACAAGGCTGCCCTCTCTTCATCATATCTTTTCAATATTGTCCTCGAAGTTCTAGCTAAAGCAAAAAGACAACAAAAGGAGATCAAGGGGATACAAATTGGAAAGGAAGAAGTCAAACTTTCACTATTTGCAGATGATACGATAGTTTATATAAACAACCAAAAATCTCTGCCAGAGAACTCCTACAGTTGATAAAGACCTTCAGCAAACTAGCAGGATACAAGATAAACTCAAAAAAATCAGTAGCCCTACTTTATTCAGACGACAAAGGGGTTCAAAAAGAAATCAAGAAACATATCCTTTATAATAACCACAAATAATATAAAGTATCTTGGGGTAACACTTACCAAAGAAGTGAAAGAGCTATATAATAAGAACTTTGTGTCTTTAAAGAAAGAAATCAAAGAATATACCATATTATGGAAAGATAGCCCATGCTTTTGGATAGTTAGGATAAACATAGTAAAAATGGCAATCTTGCCAAAAGCAACCTACATATTCAATGCAATCCCCATTAAAATCCCAGCACAATTCTTCACTGACCTTGAAAGGATAATAATCAACTTTATATGGAAAAACAAAAGATTCAGGATAGCCAAAACAGCCCTGTACAATAAAGGAACTTCAGGAGGCATCACCATCCCTGACTTTAAGCTTGACTACAGAGTTATAGTCCTGAAAACAACCTAGACAAGTAGACCATTGGAATTGAATAAAAAAATCCTGACATTAACCCAAACACCTACAAACACCTGATTTTTGACAAAACAGCTAAAAGTATACAATGTGAGGAGGAAAGCATCTTCAACAAATGGTGCTGTCACAACTGGATGATGGTGTGTAGAAGAATGCAGATAGACCCATGTCTATTGCCCTGCACAAAAATCAAGTCCAAATGGATCAAAGACCTCAACATAAGTCCAGCCACACTGAACCTCTTAGAAGAAAATTTGGGAGGTACCCTTGAAAAATTGGTACAGGAGACAGCTTCTTGAACATAACTCCAGTAGCACAGACACTGAGATCAACAATTAATAAATGGGACGTCTTCAAACTGAGAAGCTTCTGTAAGGCAAAGGACACAATTAACAAGACCAAAGGACACCACACAGACTGGGAAAAGATCTTCCCAATCCTACATATGATAGAGGGCTGATCTCCAAAATATACAAAGAAACTGGTCAACAAAACACCAAATAACCCTATTAAAAAATGGGGTACAGAACCGAGTAGAGAACTCTTAATAAAATAAATCAAATAGGCTAAAAGACACTTAATAAAGTGCTCAACATCCTTAACAATCAGGAAAGTGCAAATCAAAACAACTTTGAGATACCATCTTACTCCTGCCAGAATGGCTAAAATTAGAAACACAACAATAACAATGAGAGGATGTGGAGAAAGGTGAACACTCCTCCACTGCTGGTGGGAGTGCAAACTTGTACAGCCATTTCGGAGATCAGTATAGCTGTTCCTCAGAAAAATGAGAATCAGTCTAACACAGGACCTGGCATTCCCCTTCTTAGGCATATTCCCAAATGATGCACATCCATGCAACAAAAACATGTGCTCACAACAAAGACATGTGCTCAACTAAGTACATAGCAGTATCATTTGTAATAGCAAGAACCTGGAAGCAACCTAGATGCTCCTCAAACGAAGAATGGATAAAGAAGATGTGGCACATTTACACAATTGAATACTACTCTGTGGAAAAAAAACAAAAAACCAAAACAATGGAATCTTGAAATTCACAGGCAAATGGATGGAACTTGAAGAAATCATCCTGAATGAGATAACCCAGTCATGAAAAGAGGAACATGGTATGTACTCACTCATGTATGGATTTTAGACATAGAGCAATGGATCACCATCCTATAATTCACACCGCCGGAGAAACTAGGATACAAGGAGGATTCTAAGAGATTCATGTAAGGTCCCTCATGGAAGGGGAAAGGGTCAAGATCTCCTAAGCATATGAGGGGTGGTGGGGAGGTGGTCATGGAGAGGAAATTCGGAGAAAGTGAAGGGTAGGAGAGGATAGCACGTGAGAATAGGAAGATTGAGTCAGGGGAGAAATAGACAAGAGAAAAGAGAGGGGGAGAGAAAGAGAGAGAGGGAGGGAGGGAGGGAGGAAGGAGAGAGAGAGAGAGAGAGAGAGAGAGAGAGAGAGAGAGAGAGAGAGAGAGAGAGCATAAAAGAGGGAGCCGTTATAGGTTTGAAGAGAAAACTTAAACTAGAGAAATGTCCAGAGACCTACAAGACTGAGCCCAACTAACAATTTGAGCAACAGTGGAAAGGCTACCATAAATGTCCTTCCCTGGTAATGAGATTGATGACTAACTTATCCACCATCATAGAGCCATCATCTAGTAGTTGATGGAAACAGAAGCAGACACTCACAACTAAACACTGAGCTGAACTGAAATCCAGATACAGAGAGAGGACAAGACCAGGCCACAGAAACACATAGAGACAGCTGACCTGAACATAGAGGAGCTAATGGGCCCTTAGACTGATAGTTTAGAATCCAGCATTGGACAGACTCAGACTCCCTCCACATGGGTTTCATCTAGAAGGACGGCAGTCTAAGTGACCTTGGACAGTGGAACCAGGATGTATCCCTGGTGCACAAAAGGACTTTGGGAGCACATTCCCCATAGTGGGCTACTCGCTTAACCTAGAGACAGGAGAGAAGGCCTAGTCCCTACTCTAAATAACTTGACATATTTAGATGACCCCTCCTGGATGGCATCACCCTACATGTGGAGTGTGGGGGGGGGATGGGAGGGGAGGGTGGTCCAGAGCATGAGAGTGTGGGAGAGATGGAAAGGGGGAGGGAGAGGGAACTAAGGTGGATATGTAAAACAAAGAGAAAAAAGATTAGAAAGAAAGAAAGAAAGAAAGAAAGAAAGAAAGAAAGAAAGGAAGGAAGGAAGGAAGGAAGGAAGGAAGGAAGGAAGGAAGGAAGGAAGGAAGAAAGAAAGACAAGGAAAGAAAGGAAACTCCATGCTGTTCAATCCTCCCAGTTCTGATATTCCTCTCTGTGAGGGATATCAGGGAGACTCATGAGACACAGAAAGTCAATGAAAAGTCAGGGAAAGCAGAAGCTTTGGAGATTCTCATATGCACTTCCCTAGCTCTATAGTATCTGTAAACAATGCTGGAAGAGGAAAATCGGCCAAGCTGTAGAGGAAAGATTTCTTGGACCGTGGAGTTGCCTGCAGTTTGTCCAGAGAACTCTGGGGATGTTGTGATGGGCTTTTCATTGAATCATGCTTGCTTCTGTAAGCAACCCCTCCCCCCACACTCATAAAAACTCAACAATTGCTTAAGAAATAAAAAATGTTTTTGAGGCCATTTTGCCCCCTGTAAAAGTTCTGAAGTTTGAATAGATGACTTACATTATAATCTTGGCTCCAACTTCTAGTTTATAGTATAGTAAATTATAATATAGTATATACAGTTTATTTTATAGTATATATTATGAATTTATTTAACAGGCACATTTTCATGTTAACATATTTAACATTACAAACTATAAGCTGAGGGAAATATACTATACTAGTTGATCAACACAATTATGTTCTCCTATGTAAATTCTTTGAACTTTCTGTGTAAAATATATGTAATAGTTTGCACTATTTCTGATCTTTATTAAATTAATATATAAAATGACCCTCTATAATTGAATGCATCTACTTAATTGTAAATAGTCTTTTCTAATATTTACTAAAGGGGAAGTATATATTTGCTAGATCACCTTCCCTTTGGCTTTGGCAGTACTTGATATTTTTATTAAATTGTAAATGAATTCTATTGAAAAACCAAGAAAAGCACAAGCATTACTTAAATACCAGGAAAATTTATGTGGGATCACATTTCTCTAAGTTTCAAAATGATCCCATCATACGAGGCTCAAAATGTTTATGAATGACTTCTGTTTAGGAGAGCAATTATCCCATTTTCATTTTTATGATTTGAAATGTCCCATTAACTTCACTGGTATTGATCCAGATATTAAAATAATAATCCATATTCAATGAATTGAATAATTTTCTTATAAACATTTTAGCTCAGTGTCTGTTTTATATCTCTCTTTTCATTTTAACTCCCTTGATACCTTCCTTTTACAAACCATTAAGTTTCTCAGTGTGTGGTAGCTTTTTGATTATTTAACTCACCAATATTTAACAGTCCATTCAGCAAAATTCTAGAAAAAGATTGTGCATACCTATAACAATTTTTATTTGTTCATTTTTATACTAGTAAAATTATATGTTGGATGTATAAGTGCATGGATACACATTCTGGCAAAAATTTCAGGCATCATGACTTTTAATTTTGTTACAATATCCAAACCAATAAATTTATACAGTGCAGTTGTTCTCATTACAAAAACAAAATGAAACAAAATAATAAAAAGTATCCATATTGAAGACAGTAAATTTTAGAGAAACTATAAACCCTGTGGAATGAGTCTTTAAATTTATACTACCTAGCCATGATGAAGTTTTAACTTTGAATACTATAAGCCATCCATTTCAAAAGGAGGTTGCTGTTTCCATTAAACTGCTTTGGTGAAACCTGTGATCCCATGTTGTTGGATTAAGAAGACTCTCGAGAGACAAATTCTGCCCTACTATTGGCTGATGTCAAATATTTCAGAGGCAACCACAGTAAGCTATGGACACTTCCCCTTTTCTTGAAAAATTTCAATGTTACAAAATTTATTGCCTCCTTGAATATGTTTTCTTTGTGTACAAAGAACTCAGTTTTCCTTAGCACCCATGAGAAAGGACTGAGTTATGATAAGATCACTGTCATACATATGAAAACTAGTAACTTTCAGTCAGATCCCTCTAGACTTCTCTTTAGGTTATCTTCAGCAAGGACACTGCCCTGTCTCCCAGAGTACATCTCTGAGAAAGGTAAATCAGAATCTTCTCCATCTATGACTATATGGTAAATATGTTAGGATAAATTATTAGAAGTCCACTTTGGTCACATATGCGGTCACTATGTTTCACTTTATCTTTTTAATAGACTTACTGTTCTATGCTCTACTTACTGCCAAAAATGTCTTTCTTTAACCGGGTGAGGAAAAAGGCATTAAGCAAATACAGACTTGTCAGAGATATGTGTGTATATTTTCCTTATATTTCTACTGTATTTATATCTAATTACATATTGCAATACCCCTGTAAAGTGCATCAGCTCAGTGAGTTATATTTGCATAGCTGTACAAGTATCACCACTACCTAATTGCAGAACATTTTACTACATCCTAAAACAAATACATTATGCACTAGTGACATTTTCTCTCTGCTGTCCTCCCTACCTTTTGTAATCTACTAATTTACTGACTCAGTGGGTTTATGTAATCTCGACATTTCACATAAATGGAATATGTGGTCTTTGAGATATAGCATTATTTTCATTTAGCAGGAATTTTAGGTCCATCTATTCTTTTAGAGTGAATCAGTATGTCTTTCTATTTTATGTCTGAATATAATAAGATGGTTTGGCGAGGCCTTCCATGGGGATTCTTCAAAGTCTGTCATATCATTTGAAGAAGGCTCTACCCCATGTGTCTAGACTGAAAGAGTATCCCTTTATGTGGAATGAGTTCCCAAAGTCCATTTGTATACTAGGAATAAATACTGATCCACTACCAGAGGACCCATAGACTGCCCAGTCTAAGAAGATGGGATGAGGGTTGAAAGGGAGGACAGGGGAGGAGCAGAGTGTGAGGGAACTGGGGTTGACATGTAAAACAAGCTTGTTTCAAATTTAAATAAAAACATCATAAAAAAGAAGGTTTAGGTAAACTTTTTTATGTGTTATGCATAATGATGTAAATATTTTTGTATTTTTGCATGAAAACGTATTTTCAATTATCTTAGATACTTATTTAGAGCTAGAATTGGTAGATGAGATATGCTCTATCTCCATTTTCTTCAGAAAATCACAAGCTATTTGTCAAAGGACTGTACCATTCCATATCCACATCAGCAACACTTGATTTACGCGACCCACTCTTCCTACATCCTTATTAATGCTTGGTATTGCTTGCCTATTTCATTGTTGCATCCTTAATGGATAGGAAGTAGTATTTCATAAAGGTGTGGCTTTGCATTTTTCTGATGTCTAATGATGGTGAGCATTTTGTTTTGTATGTGCTTACTGGAAAATGTTATAACATCTTTGGGGGGAAAATTGTTTTAAAATCTAATGCCAACTGTTAATTGGGTCACTTATTTTATTTCTGAACACTAATCATATTAATAGGCTAAACCTTAATAATGTGCCACAGTTTGCTATTGGGTTTTCCAATCCACTGTGCCCTCTTGTCATCTCTTAGTATTCTTTGAAGCACTTTAAACAAAATTTCCAAACATTAAAATGTATATATTTTTATTTTACTTGTCTCTGAATTTTTAATTAAAATACCAGAGAAGCCATTGATGAACAGGGTCATTGGGCAGCACATTTGAGAGCATTATAATTAAAGATCTTATATGCAGTTATTTGGCTCATTTTGAGTTAGGTTTTGTGTATAGTTATGTGTCTATGCTTTAATCATACTCATCTTGGAAGAAACTAAAGGCTCTCTGCTTACTGTTTCTCACTATAACAGCACAACTTTTGACAGCTTTCTTTATTTGTGTGACTTGATAAACTTAATCAACTCTCTACTGAGCTCCTGCCTATCATACAACTTTTTCCTGACATTATTCACTGATAACTTACATATATCTCAATGAATTCTCAGTAACTTCCCACACAATTTGAACTGCCTAACCTTCATACCAAGCACAGTGGTTTAACCCAGCACACCACAGTTATAGAACAGGTGTGACCTCTTGATCCTATCTGATTCTAACCTTACTTTTAATGATCCATTCTTCAATAACAAGACAAAATTAGTAACATAAACACAATTGAAGTAATTCCCTTGCTTGAAATATTCCAATAAATTTCTCAGGAGTTTAGAATATTTGTTGTTTTTAATTTTGGTTTTACCTCAAAGAAAAAATAAAACAATCATTAGACATATTTTTAACTGGTTCATGTGGACAGGGATGAGTAAATGTTACTGACATTTTGCTGAGGCTAACTATGTGGTTGAACACCCTACAGCTGACAGGGTGGTCCTATAATAAAGTATTATCAGGTCTGAAATATCAACATTACAAAGGCTGAAAACCCCATATTTAAGTCAAAAGAAAACTCCCGTAAGTGGACTGGAAGACGTCCATTTCTTCAAGATCATCTACCCTTTCCACCTTTCTGCCCATGCCCCAGTTATATATCTACTTCTTTAACATCCAAGGTTATTTCCTGAAACAAAGACTTTAAAATTGCTCCTCACTATAAATGCAATTTTCTTCCCTAAGTTGGCTACTTCTCATCTCTCAGGTATTTCCATGCATAACCTGGTTAACAAAGGGAACCTTCACACCTGCAGGGGATAAAGACTAATTCAGGATGGTGGCACTTTAGATGAGAGGGTTATTGGCAGATTGCATGAAAAAAAAAAAGGAAAATGAAATATGCTCTTAAATAGTAGATGCTGAATGACTGAATTTTTCACTCAGTTTTTTCACTCTCTCACACCCTCATTCCTTTGCCCAAATCTCTTCTCAATGCTGCCTTCCCGATGACCCCTTTTATATTAACATTTTAAGTGATCCCGCAAGATAATGGATTTCATTCTGGCATTTTCATATATATATAGTTCTTATTCTCTGCCCTTTCCCATTCCTGCCCTCCATTGGCTTATGCCCTTCTGGTTTGGGCAGTCCTCCCTCATTGCTATCTTTGAATGACTAGTATGAGATTGGAAATGCTATACATGAATGATAAAATGTGGTTGGGAATTGGTAAGTAGACATGGAAGAAAGTTAGGAAGGAGACTGAGTATTCTATTGAAATGAAAAAAATAATATTTGAAGAACGGCCACAGCTGTGAGGATTTGCATGCAACTTGGGCCACATGAGGAGGGAAGACTTGAGTAATATTTAAAGTAGAGGGTGCATAACAGTAAAAGGACAGAGAATAAGCACAGAGATATCTTTCACAAAAATATTTAGGGCAACATTTCCTACTGATGAGCAGATATAAATAGCCAATCCATCAAAGACAAAAAGAATCAAATCAAGCAATAATCCATGAGATAAAGAGATTTTAAAAAGGGAATATGCAGGTGGGACAAGAAAGATCATTGCATAAATATTGAGTTCCCAATGATAATTGCAGGAGATGTGGACAAGACGTCTTCTGATATTGAGCTGAAGGATTAAGTAGGAGGGAAGATTTGGGAGAGCAAGCTGGCATCAATCAGTACAGCTACTTAATGTGATTGGTCTGCTGACAACAGCTCTAAGGTAGGGGCCAAAGTCAGCAGAAAGAGTGATTAGAAGGAAGAGAAAGTGGTGGTGTCCATCCTTTGTGTTTTTCCCTATTAAAGAAGCATCCTAGCAGTTGAATTACAATAAAAAAGAAGGTATTTCTGGACTTAGTGTGAGAATATGTCTAAGCCCTATCACATGCCCCATTCCTCAACCTAGATGCAAAGCCACAAGTACAGCACAAAATGTGGACTGCTTCTCCTTCAAATTCGTGGATGACCAGAACTGTGCACACCCTATCCTCCAGTATTAAATGAGAATATCAGAGTGCCTCCCTCAACATTGAGAGCTTGAAGCTCAGTCTCTACTAATATGCATGCTTTTCACACTGTTGCATTATTGAAATATCAGGAAGTGAACTATCCCAAATAGGAGATCATTTGTATAATAAAATGTGAAAATCGTTGGCTGTGGGAAAGGAGAAACAACAGTCAAGGTAACACAAAAGAAAACAGATCAAGGAGTCCATTGACATCCCCACCCCAAATACCTGTGCAATGGTGGTGACATAATATGATGCAGTGAGGGAAAAGTGAGAAACTCATGAAATGGAGATGAGCAATAGGAGGAAGGTGTGTACTTAGGTAAGCAGCGGAGGGAAACATTTCCAAAGAAATTTTTGGCACAGACCCTTTGAGGAACTTGAACTTCACCTTTTAAGGAAATGGGATTGCATGTGAGGAGTGAAACTTCTACCACACATGTGCATTTGAGAAAGATTTAGGCAGTTATCTACAATGAAAACAGAGGGAGATTTTTGTTTAATTTCAAAGAAACATCTATCCCACCCCCATAACTTTGCACTCCAAACAGAAGTTAGGTTTTTCCACATAAGTAATCACAAAGCCTCACTAATTTTCCTAAGCTGTTATTTAGGTTGTTTTGTGTTGATTTCTATTGCATAAATGCCACGAAAGGAGAGTCTGTTTATCAGTTAAACTGTCATCCAAGCTGAAAAAACATGGGAAGAAAAGCCTGAAAGCCACTTAAAATATTCAAGCTGAGCAGAAAAGGCTAGTCAAGTAATTAAATGTTGCCTTTAAACATCACATTAATCTTGCTATCTAGGCAAAAAAAAAAAAAATGCTACTATCAATGATCCTTTCAGGGTTCAGGTTAGCATTGTTTATAATTCTAGTATGTCTTCATAAGACACATGGCCTTTTATTAGAGAATGTTGACTAGATGCACTTACAGTAAGCATCTCATGTCAATAAAAAAGGTCACAAAGAACTCTTCGTCTTTTTATTCACAGGCACTGGAGTGTTTTCTATCAAATGAAGACTTGAGAAATGTCATTGGTAAAATTCTTTTATGAATAGATTGGCATCATTTGTCTGAATTTAAAAAAGTGTTATAATTATGTCATTTCTGACATTGTCATCTTTCTTTTGGTAGTATTAGCTTTTTGCAAACTTTCTTTAAGTCAGATTAGATCCACATAGTTCTCTAACATGCATATAATTGCTTCTGTACACTTGTCTGTAATCACTTTTTTCACAGACTCACATTTTGTAAATACTTACAAATGATTCATGCTTGCTCAACCACAGAAGAAATATATTTAGTCATTTATATGTTGTGTTTTAAATTCCCAAAAGGTAAAAGAAGATGTCTATCATTATGATCAGCAGGATCTTTCTTCACAAACTACACAAATGCATGGCATTTTCAAGATATATGGAGGCAATCTTCTACGAAATAAAGCATTAAAGTTAAGTGCAGAAACAGGGCACCCCAGAAGCCAGCATTATTTTAATAGGACAAAATGGAAAGTGATTTATGTAAATACATTTTATACAGCATTTATGTACCATTTTGTTGTTTAGTATCTATTCACTATGGAAAATATGTCAGAAACTATGAATCTCAACAGAATGCCACATCATTCATTTTCTATAGAAATGTCTATGGAAAAGAATCAGAAGGAGAAAACTTTAATATTTTAACTGTGCTAGATTTAAAACACAGTTTATGGGCAAGTAAAACATTCAATATTGAAAGTTATCTGAAACTTCATGACAATTTGTAAATGAAAGGAAAGACAAACCTGAATACTAAAACATCAGCTGATACTCAGATTCAGTTAAAAACCTGCCGTTCCCCAGAGCACTCAATATGACAGGTGCAAAGTGTACCACCAATTTGCAAATACACAAGTCCAGTTAATAGAAATGTAGCTGCATGCAAGAATTGGGTTGTTTAAAAATGATTACAAAATTCCTAAATATTTTTAGGGATATTCACTTTAAAGTGAACTAAGAAATATTTTCTGTAATGTTTATGATCTTTATTAATTATACACAATGCAGTTCAACATGTGCAGTTCAACCATGAATAATGATAACACAACCTCTGACACAGCATTCTAGTAGTGTACAAACAATGAGACACGTGTCAGTCATGCCCCATAATAACTGAGGTATGAGACCAAAGGTATTTTACATCACTGATCATAACTTTAGATGGGTAAGCTGTGAATTTAGCTACTTTTATTGACCTCTATATGTCTGTGCCTAACAGGCTTTTGGCTCATATTAGTCACTTAGAAAAATAATTTCAGTAGAAAAATAAGCAGTGATTAATATACCAAAAGGGATATTTTTGCAAATACTCTCTACTGAGAAATATTACAATAAACTAAGAAATTTAAAAAATGAAATCAAAGTGACTATATGTAACTGAATTGTTATATTTGACCCTCCCATTTCATATGAACCTATAAAATAATTTAGAAGAAGAAGAGCTACTTTGTTTGCCTCCATATAGTGTGCTTTCCTAGAGCATTGAAACCCTTGTCCCACATCCCTGCCCCAGTGACCAGATGGACATCAGTGTGACTTCTTTCTAGACATTTTCACTCAGAAACAGAAAAAGACCCGTTTCTCTGAAATTTAAATTTAATCTTTACAGAACAATTATTGTAAAGGTATTTCAGGATATTCAAGGACAAGAGTGAGTTTTGGATGCAGTTTTTCATAAAGTCATACCTATATAATCAACACACAGACAGAGACGTCGTAGACAGGGCCTGCACAGGTCTGCCCCAGATGGGGTCCTAGAGTTGATCCTAGAGTTGATCGGAGAAATGAATCTCTAACCCTGAAACTAACTCAATTTATAACCACTTGCAAATTTAAAAAAGTTCAATTGTCTTTAAAAGAGTCTACTGGGGAAACAAACTACTACTACTACTACTACTACTACTACTACTACTACTACTACTACACACACACACACACACACACACACACAGAGAGAGAGAGAGAGAGAGAGAGAGAGACGTGTGTGTATGTGTGTGTATATATATATATATATATATATGTATGTATGTGTGTATTTTTTATTTAAATTTAAAACAAGCTTGTTTCACATGTCAATCCCAGTCCTCCCCTATTCCCCCCACCAGCCCCCATTCCATCCACTTTCTGCTCTCCAGGGAGGGTGAGGCCTTCCATGGGGGTCTTGAAAGTCTGTCATATCATTTGAAGCAGGGCCTATGCCCTCCCCTGTGGGTCTGGGCTGAGAGAGTATTCCTCTAGGTGGAATGGGCTCCCAAAGCCGATTTGTACACTAGGGATAAATAATGATCCACTACTCTCTTTTATAATGCTTTCATACATCACATCCCTACTCCCCCCCCCCAGCCACTTCTCCCTCTCCTGCCTTTTGTCTCCACTCAGAAAAAAGCAGGCCTCCCAGGGACATCAACCAAACACTGCATAATAGTCTACTATAAGACCAACACTATCACATCAAGGCTGGGTGAGGTGACCCAGTAGAAGGGAAAGTGTCCCAAAATAGGCCAAAGAGCCAGCAATTGTCCATGTTCCTGCTGTTAGGAATTGCACAAGAGCAACAAGCTACTCAGACATAACAGAAGACCTGGGTCAGACTCGCTACAGGCTTCCTGATCTCTATGAGTCCTGGTCAGTTGATCCTGTTAGCCTTGATCTCATGGTGTCCCTGGCCCCCTCTGGTTCCTCCCATCTTTCTTTCCCTTCCTCTACAGGCCTCCCCGAGCTCTGCCTAATGATTGTCTATGGGACTCTGCATCTACTCTCATCAATTGCTGGGTGAAGTCCCTCTGGCCTCTCTGATGAGGATCATGCCAAAGCATTCTGCTAACAGGACACACTGTAGGTGGAAGTTTTTAACAATGGGTTGGTGTCCCAATTGATCCCCTTAAGGCCTTGCCCTTAAGAATTACCAGTTCATGCTCCATGTCCCCCATTATTTCGAGTCTTAGCTAACATTACTGTCGTCGATTCCACAGTATCCTTGCACTAGGTTACCACTTGGCCCTGAAATTCCCCCCCCCCAAAGTCCAGTCATTTCTCTCAGAATTTATTCTCTCCCCCAGTTGGTCCCCCCCTTTTCCCAGTTCCTCCCACCTGCATTCCACCAGCAAAATCTATTCTAATTCCCCCTCCCAGAAAGATTTTTGTATCCTAATTTAAGCACTCCCTGTTAACTAGCTTCTCTGGATCTTTGGATTGTTGTATGACTGTCCTTTACTTTACCTCTAATGTCCATGTCCACTTACAAGTGACTAGATACTATGTGTGTCTTTCTGTGTCTGGGTTAACTCACTCAGGATGATTTCTTCAAGTTCCATTCATTTGCCTGTAAATTTCATGTCATTGAACAAACTACTCTTAAATGCAGGCCACATGCCCAGCAGTAGATGGTCAGCAGAAAAAGAACTCAATAGGATTCTTGGAGGATTACCCTGTCTTGAATTGTCATGGCAAGACTTAAAAAATGTATATGCATATACATTCTATCTACTCTGTATATATATATATATATATATATATATATATATATATGTGTGTGTGTGTGTGTGTGTGTGTGTGTGTGTGTGTGTGTGTGTAATAGTTTCCTATTTTGTGTTTATATGGGATTCCCGAGTGTGCAATGAATGGCTCTCTGCATCTATATATGTTTCTTGTAATGCTTTTTGAGTTCTTTTTCATATTTATGCTTGCATTATATATTCTTATATGTTACTTTTTTGTCTTACTGTATTTTATTTTATTTTCTTATTAAAAATCAATACACAGAAGAATATGTCAATTAATTTTACAAACTGCCTTCAGTAATAAGTTCTTATTAGGTGTCGTACATTCATAGAGATTGTTTGCCTCTACATGTTTTAGACTAAGGTCAGCTGTGCAATTTCTTAGGAGTAATACAGTGGTAGAGTTTAGGAACAGTCATGCCTCCCTTAACAATGCATACATATTCTAAGGAATGAATCCTCAAGTTACCTAATCATTTTCTGGGCATCATAAAATGTGTTTATACAAACTTAGCTTACTAAGTTCATGAATCAGAGTGACCTGCTGTGACCAAGAGATGTAGTAAACACAGAGATGTAAGAGTTCACAATGTAATACAACATAGAGGTTCATGATGGTATTTTTCCATAAGTAGAAATAACACTCTAAAATAGTAAAAAGTCTTGCATAACAAATCATAAGCCAGACAACCATTTTTATCATTATCAAATATGCTTACATTATTTTTTATGCCGCAGATAGTGTGAGAAGTTCATTATATCATCATGACCATAAGTAGATGAGTGACACTTCTACCATGATGGCAGGGCTGATGGGAAATGGAATTTTTCTCCCATAGTAGTTCTACAGGACAGAGCATGAATACATGATTTGTACTTGAATGAAAAATCATGACACAACACATAGCTGTGCTATGCTATTAATTATTATGGTGATAATAGCTCTATGGTGCTAACTGTACATACATATAAACATACATAATACATATTCATATATAACTTAATTCTCCCAACAATGTTCAAAAGTATCATTTTCAACTTACAAATGAAGAAAATGAGCAATGGAAAGTTTAAACTTAAATAACCATTAGGATGAGGTGTGAGCTCAAATATTAAAGAAATGGGACCCCTGTGTTTTTCAGCAATATTGCTGTGAATAGCCTCTAAGTTGTAGATGTGTGTCTACTGTCCTTACTGCTGTTTCAGAAGGTAGGGACTATTTAAAGATGCAGGAATCTTTTTTCTTATTTAGATTTAGAGGAACAAGTATTTTCATTAGGTTTTATACATAGTGAGTGCTTCACAATGAAGAGTATGGGTTGTAATAAATTCACAGTCACTTGGATCAACTCAACTATCCACAGAAGTGAGGGATTTTGTTGTGTAAGCAAATGTAATCATCCTTGCTTGAAATTATTTTTATACAATACAAAATTTTAAAATATACAATTTCTCATTAGAAACTAGCTAAAACTCGTAATTTCTAGTAATAAAGACACTATCACATGTGGCCTGCTATGGTGTCGATATACTGTGTAGACAACTTTCAAGATGTTCTAGGAAACTGATAAATAAAAGTGTCCTTAAATCAATAGAAGTAACGACAAAGACTTGCCTGTGGGCTGTGGCATTTCTAAGGAACTAGACATAATTAAATTCTAGTTCTTGGGTTTTTTCCCCAAGTGACAATAGCTAAGTTACTAAGAGAAGGATTCAGTTTAGAGATATAAAACTAAAGTGATCAATACACACAACACTCATTGTAGCAGGCAACTGAAGAATTCTTCAGGATCTACCAAACAATATAGTTGTTGATGCCACCCTTCTTCAGATGCACATGTAAAGGTTTTACATAGTTTTCCTTATTCCTTTTTTCTTAGAAGTTCCTCAGTGATTTGTTTTTGCTGGGTTTTGGCCGTTAATAAAAGTGATGCTTCTTCCTTTTTTTTCTTCTTTATCTCATGGAAATTTAAGGTCACATAGAAGGATTTTCCTTTGGGAAGCTAGCTCACACACACACACACACACACACACACACACACACACAAATGACATGGAGACTTATTAATAATCGTAAAAGCTCAGTCTATAGCATAGGCTTGTCCCACTAGCCCTTATAACTAGCTCTTAAATTAACCAATCTATATTAATCTATGTTTTGTCTTATGGCTTTTTACGTGTCTTCTATCTTGCACCTCCGGTTTTCTCTCCAAGTCCTCTGGCATCTCTTCTGTGTCTCAATTCATAATTCTCTCTCTACCCAGAAACCCTGCCTAACCTCTCCCTGCCTAGCTGTTGGCCATTCAGCTCTTTATTTAGCCAAAAAGAAGGTGCATTGGCAAAGACCCATTTTTTCAGTGTCCAAAAATGTCATTCCACAATAAGGTCACATTATGTTTAATTTTGTCCTTTATTGTACTTTTTTGTTTGTTTGTTTGTTTGTTTGTTTGTTTGCCTGCAATTGGGCAGGCAACCCCAATTATGCAAGAGCAAGTGCTATGGTACAACAGTTTAACCTTCATGGCCCAAAGACACAAAAAGGGGTGCCAGGGGTTCAAAGGCAGTACATTAATATTTTAAAAGTAAATCCATTCTCTCTCTCTCTCTCTCTCTCTCTCTCTCTCTCTCTCTCTCTCTCTCTCTCTCTCCCCCTGACACTAAACTACAACACCCACCTGTCTCTTGATTCTCTCTCTCTGATATAGCTTATTAATCTTAAGTTAGCTGCACTCACACATTATCATCCAATGCCAGTCTCTTCACTGGTACTATCAAATTTGCTTGCGCTTTGTGTAACCAACCTTCTGAAAATTGTTTGTTCCTTTAAAAATGTAGTTCCATCTTTCTTTGAAATTATGAGCATGCCCTTGTATTGAACTTTTCACTTTTCATGTCTCAATTGTAGATTTATCCATGTCCAGTCATACCAGAGTCTCATGCTTTTCATCATTTTTCTTCCTTTTCAGTTGAAAAATATGTTGAATGATTTTTGTAATGTAATATGTCACAAGTTATACACAAAGACATATATTTATATACAAATAATGAAATCTATTTTCCTGAACTCAGTCTCCTACATAGTAATACAATGTTAGGCATAGCTCCCATGAGCTCCCTTGCTGTCCTGTTTGTTTCTGCTTCCAAAGGGGAATTATTTTCTCAACTTTTGTCTTGCAAAATAGCTTTTGAAAAATTTGATCTCACACATTGTTACTTACAATCTGTTTTGAAATCTTTCTTCAGTAGTCTGTATGAAATTGCATCATGTTCCACACAGTCTTCTGAGAATTGCTTCTATCTCAATATTATATTGACACTTACACTTGTAATGCATTGACTTTTGCTGATGGATAAGATTATGACATGTGAATCCACATCACAAAATACCTATGAATGTCTCTGATGATGTGGATGAAGTTTTTCTTTTCTACCTCGTGTTAAGACTTCTATGAAAATCTTATATATCTCTCCTGGCAAACATTTGTATGCATTTATGTAAGGCTGCTGCCTAGGAGTAGGAAAACTGATGGGTTTTAGGCTATGAGGATGTCTAGATTAGATTAAAAGAAACTAATGAATTGTATTTTCAAAATATTTTACAAATTTATACTCCAACAATCAGTTGTTTCTTTCCTCTAGCCTCTTCTTAGATCAATCCACCTAACATTTTATTTTTCTACCTATTTTACCACCTCCTTCAACTTCCCAGATCAACTGGGAGAACTTCATTGTTAATTTGCTTGCTTACAGCTCTGCCTGAATACCAAAGCAAGTCTAAGATTTCTACAGACAAATTAGCTGTCTTTTTTATTCCTATAGTATCTTCTATAACTTTCACCTGTATAGGTAGATGCAATTTCATTTTCAATTCCTACCACTGTAGATTAGCAGCAAGGAAATTGATACATTTTTTAATGAACCATTTTACTCACTATGCTCTTTCTTTTTGTCTATCTTAAAACTTGAATTCTGTGATGGCTCACTCCTGGCTTCACACCACATGGCTTCCATTATATAACTTGCTAGAGGCTTTAATCCAATTACCTTCATTCCTAAGCAAATTGTGTGCTCTCCAAAAATGTTTGAGTCATATTTAGTAGTAATTCCTTGCATTTTAAACATTTATGGATGTGCCTAGTAAACATAAAAGTATTAGGAATCTTACTGTAGTAATCTGATGAGCAAAGAACTTGTGCCTTATTCATTTTTCTCAGGAATGAGTTCTTTTATGATTTATCCAATGCCAAGTAGAGAGCTTGCAGTCATAAACATACGAACTACACTAAACACACTCAGCATGTTGTATTTAAAAATGTATAGCTGTATACATATGTATACATATGTATAGCTGATATACATATGTATTTATTTATATATTTATATATAACCATCCCAGGAAAATGAGATGAGATATAGAGATGTTGAGGAAGCACAGGAGGGTTTGGAGAAGGAAAGGCAAGGGGGTAAATATATAGTTATATTTTAACTCTTCTTGTTGCTGTTTTTTAAAAAAATTACAGAATTACTTTTAAGATACAAAAATCTTTGCTTTGTATATTTTTATTACCTAAAACAATGAGATCTTTGGGTGCTAAAGAGAAATTTTTATTTTTAAATAGCATATTTCAACTACACTAAACACAGAGAACTTAACACTTATCTGTACACATTCTCCAGCTAAACAGAAAACAGTAGATCAACAAATAACAGCTTTTTCTTTGGTTCTAGTCAAATGTTTAGTATTGAACCAAGCCACAAGGCACTATAAAGTAATGCTTATTCATGAATAATTCATATGTTTGGCCTCAATGGTCCTAGGGGCTTTCAGTAGAGAAAATATATGTGCATGTGTGCCTGTGTATGCATGTCAGAAGTGTGTGTGTGTGTGTGTGTGTGTGTGTGTGTGTGTGTACATAAACAAAGTTTTGATGTAAGTATTATGAAGGTTTTCTTGAGCCTTTTTGACTTAAGGAAATGAGATATTTTTCTTGAGTTCTCAGGTCTTTGTCATCTTTCATCTATGTTCATTATGAATTTAAAACCATTGATGAGTCCCATCCTGGCCTTTCATCCTTTCTTTTAACAATTTATTTATATTTCATGATTTAATCTACTTCTTTATCGTCTGCAAATATCTTTCTGTTCATTTTTTTTATTCTGTCAGATGGCATCCAGCAATGGTACTATACCAGAGACAGGCATGTCTTTCTCCTGCACATTAAAAAAGAGTCAACATATGTCTCATTGCATAATTGCTGTATAGATTGGGTCTTTCTATGCCCAGTGGATGTCTGTATTAAACATGAGAAATAAAAACTATTGTCCAATAATACAACTGCATATTTCTAAGAACTTTTGTTTCAACTCACCAAATAATCACTTGATAAATAAGAGAAAAACATATTTATTGATAAATCAATTAAAGATAATAATATATGCATACAAACTTCGCATTATCTAGACTGAATATAATTGATCTAACAATAAAATTAATTCCTAATGATATGTCAAGCCCAACAGGTAGCTTTCTCTGTGGATACACAAGGTATCTAGAGATATCCATATACCAAATAAGTCAACAAATATTGGGCAAAATCCACTTCAAAGTACAAGAAAATGGCCCCTACAATGCCATGACATACTTGAGGCATTTTCTGCATATTATTGGTGGGAACTTTATTATTCATCATTCATTAACTTCTTTGTCCAACCTATACACCACTCATTCCATTATCATTATCATGCCATAAGTTCTGGCATATTATGTGTCTTGATTTTTTATTCTCAAAATAAATAAAATATTTAGTAAGTGCTTTACAAAGCAAGATAACATCAGTATTTTATTGCTGTTCTAACAAAGGAATACAGCCTCAATTATTTGTAACCCATATGGGCTACCAAAATTATGTCATGTGTTCAATTTATATCAAATGTATTAATTCAACTTCCCAACAAAAATTCATGGAGTTTCCTTTTTTTTTCACATCCTCGCCATCTCCTGATAGCTTCTTGAAGTCATTGCAATAGATATGATGACAGAAATATGACAGAAATTATTACATATTCTCTGAAGATCAGTAATGAAGAACAATTTTGTATAAATCTGTTGGCCATATGTATGTCTTTTATGGAGAAATGTCAATTCTTATTCTTATCCCACTTTAATTCAAAACATTTATTTTTGCATAATTTATTTAATTGCCTTATCTGTCTTGGAAAGCAACTCATTGTAAGATGTGTGGTTTACAAATAACTTCTTCCTACTATGTAAGGTTTTGTAAAATTATTATGACATTGATTTATTACTTTATGTGTGAATGAAATCTCCTAATAATGTAATTTTATTTATGTATTTTGTTTTATTACCCGTACTTTGGTGGCCAATACCAATAAACTAGTGTCATAGATTTAATTCCCCATTATTAACACTTTCAATATGTATTTTGGTAGCAATTTTTCATAATTGTTTTGATTAGATATACAGTTTCATATATCATGTTTAGCTGTAATACAAGTTTAGTACATTGTATTTATTATGAATGTTTACCATTCTAATGTCTGTATGTGAACATCTAGCTTTTCAACTACATTAATTAAAGATACTATCTTCTTCATTGGAGATGCTTACTATCTTAAATATATAGATTTATTTCTATATATCCTATTTGTGTGTGTGTGTGTGTGTGTGTGTGTGTGTGTGTGTGTGTGTTTTATTGGCCAATATAGCTCTTTTATGCCAGTACCATGCTGCTTCAATTCCTGTGACTTCATGTCATATTCTGATGAAATCATAAAGTGTGGTATTTTCAGCTTTGTTCCTTTTGTTAAAGGTTTCTGTGAGTAGTCTGCATATTTTGTGATTGCACAAAAAATTCTGAATTCATATATATCACACAGCCACACACACATACACATACATAAACACATATTTGTGAAAGAGGCACCTTTAAGGAAAGTAAGAGGAAAGTACACACACATATAAGTATATAATAAAGTTACCTTGCAATGTAGAAATCTAACATGTAAATATAAAGATAAATAGAAATTTGTTTGTGTAAGTATACCCACGATTCTCTGTTCTTTGCACCGTGATTAACCTCAGCAAAAACGTGGAGGTTATTGACTATATATCAATGTCAAAAGTTGTGGATCAAAGATGTGCTATAGATACCCAATGGAATTTTGTGCTACCTTTAAAAAGAAGGAAGTCAGTTTGTGACAAATGAATCTAGGGGATATTATGCTAAGAAAGTTTAACTAAGCACACAGAGAAAAATACCATATTTACCACTTTTATAGAAAATGTAGCAAGCAAATTCATGGACTAGAGAAAGGAAATGGTTTCTAGTATCTGGTATCCAGGGACATTGATAACGATCAAAGAATTCAGAAAGATATAATCAAAAACTACAAGATTCCTGGTAGGAACTCAATAAAGAGAAGGGAGTGGTAGGGAGTCTATATATGAAGGGAGATGTTATTCTGTAAATATGTTTCTCATACTGGTTAATGAATAAAGCCCTGTTGGCCAATGGGAAAGCAAGATAGGAGGGACTAGGAGACAAGGGGGAAAGAGGAAGTAGGAAGGAGGAGTCAACATGGAGAGCCTGGAGAGGTAGAACGCCAGCAAGCTGCTCTGGCCGGTAAGATGAGCAACGTGGAAATACTTAGAATAGTAGAAATGGGTTAATCATTAAGACAGAGCTAGCCGATAAACAATGATAGTAACTGGCCAACATGATTGTATCAATTACAGAATCTCTGTGTGTTATTGGAGGCTTGCATGGTGGTGGAACCAGACCGGCGGTGGGGAAAAACATGCTCATAATATATATATTTTAGGATTAATATTAAGAATACATAAAGACTCAAAAACAAAGAGCCAAGAAAACAAATGACCCAATTTAAAAAACGGGCTATGAATATAAACACAAATACACACACACACACACACACACAAGAAATTGCTACTCTCTCGGCCTAGACATACAGGGGAGGGCATAGGCCCTGCTCCAAATGATATGACAGACTTTGAAGATTCCCCATGGATGGCCTCACCCTCCCTGGGGAGCAGAAAGGGGATGAGATAGGAGATTGGTGGGGGGGGGGGGGCAGAGAAGAGGAGGAGGTGAGGGAGAGTTAACTGGGATTAATATGTAAAAAAAAAAAACCTTTTTTCTAATTTAGATAAACAATGAATTTAGAAAATATCACAAAGAGTGTTCAACATCCTAAGCTCCTAAGCATTAAGAAATATTAGAAGGGATGTGGGAAAAAAAGGAATATTTATTCACTGTTTGGTAATGCAAAGTAGAAACCAATGCAAAGAATTCTCAAATATCTAAAAAATAGATCTACCATATGATCCAGCCACACTGTTTCTTGACATATGTCCAAAGTTGACATCTGACACTAACGATACTTTCTCAGCTGTGTTCACTGCTGTTACAGTCACAACAGTGAGGGAATTGATATAACCACCTAAATGTCATTCAACTGATAAAAGGTAATAAAAATGTGATATAAAAATGCTATGAAATTTTATATATCTGTAAAGAAAAATAATATTTGCATGAAAATAGATGGAATAGAATACATTATAGTGAAGAGTAATTAGAAATACAGAAACTGCATGTTCTCTCCCATTTATGGATCTTAGCTCTTAATCTTTCCATAGCCTACAGTAACCCCCACAACAGGAAAATAAAAAGGGATAGTGGAGGATCAATGGGAAACAAAATTTCTTGATTCTAGTAGGACACATAGGATACCAAGAATGAAATGGTAGAATATGGTTGGGAGGGGCAGGCTGGGGAGGTCAGAGGGCAATACAGAAGGACAAAGAGTGGGAGGTATCAGGAACACTAAGGATGATTGAGAAAAGCACATGGAAACATATTAGTTTACATTTACTTAAATATTTATAGTGCAAGCCAGGTAGTAGTGGCACATACTTTTATTACCAGTATTTGCGAGACAGAGGCAGGCACATCTCTGTGAGTTCGAGGCTAGCCTGATCTACAGAGCTAGTTCTAGGACATCCAGAGCTGTTACACAAAGAAACTTTGTCTCAAAATTTTATATATATATATATATATATATATATATATATATATATATATATGTGTGTGTGTGTGTGTGTGTGTGTGTGTGTGTGTGTGTTTTATTTATATATGTGTGTGTGTGTTAGTTAATGTGTGTGTGTGACACATGCATGTATATATATATATATATATATATATGTATGTATATATGTGTGGGGGGGGTATGGGTGTGTGTGTATACATAAACTAAAAAGTAGTAATGCTTCTATTCCATGTCCACAGACTATCTAACAAAATGCCCAAGAGCAGACACCAGAAATCTCAATTTTAGTTGCCAATAGGGGAAATTCAGGAGATACCCAAAATAACATAAGGTTTCAACTATTAAACCTCATACACTATATTCTATCACACTTTGCTTAACTAGTGTTAGATTTAGTTAATTTAAAAATTTTTTATGATACCTACTACTTCTCTAGTTTCCTATTATCAATATTTATTTTTAATATAAGTGTAACTATGGACAGTAGTAATAAGTCCCCAAAACATTCAAAGTCTTTTTGAGTGTGTGTGGTGCGAGGGTGAGGGGTTGAAATGAAGAGTAGTTTGAAGATATAGAAAAAAACCTAGATCACTTGATTACATAATGATGAACTTAATTTTGAGAAATAGAATAATAAAACATAAACCATAATCAGTTACATATTTAATGTGATTTTAATCTTATTTTTATTTTAAGTATATTTTCTCATTTTACATACTAATCCCAGTTCCCACTCCCTCACATCATCCTGCTTGACCAACTTTCTCCCACACCACCCCCATCCGCTTCTCAGAGACAGTAAGGCTTCACATGGAATCAACTAAGTCTGGCACATCATGTTGAAGGAAGACCAAGGCCCTTCCCCTATATCTAAGCTGAATAAGGTGTCACTCCAAAGAGAATGGGTTCCCATAAAGCCAGTACAAGCACTAGCAATAAATCATGGTCCCACTGCCAGTGGCCCCACAGATTGCCCAAGCCACACAACTGTTACCCACATTCAGAGGTCTTATGCAGGTTCCCCTGCTGTGAGTCCAGAGTCAGTGAGCACCCACTTGCTCAGGTCAGCTGTTTCTTTGGGTATCCCCAAAATGGTCTTCACTCTTTTGCTCATATTATCCCCCCTCCCTCTCTTCAACTGGACTCTGGGAGCTCGCCCAGTGCTTAGCTGTGGATCTCTGCATCTGCTTCTATCAGTTGCTGTATGAAGGTTCCATGCTGATAATTAAGATAGTTATCAATCTGATTACAGAGGAAATCCAGTCCAGGAACCCTCTCCACTAAAGCTTAGGGTCTTAGCTGGGTCCTTCCTTGTAGATTCCTGGGAATTTTCTTAGTGCCAGGTTTCTCAATAGCCCCATAATGACTCCCTCAATCAAGATATCTCTTTCCTTGTTCTCCCTCTCTGTCCTTCCCCCAAATGGATCATGTTCTCTTTCTCCCTACCCTTCTCCCCTCCCCCTCTCTGGAAGATGTTTTAAATTTTTTAAATGTCACAGCCCATATTTTGGAGTAAGAAACTCTTGAAAACAAATGATGTCTAAGGTTTCTCTTTGTGATAATTACTCTTCACTGTCAATTTGACAGGATTTAGAATTACCATTGAAATCCATCTTTAAGTGTGTATATAAAGATGTTTCTACTTACCCAGAATCTGGATAACAACACCATGTGGCATGGAATGTTGGAGCCCAATATAAAGAGAAAGACAGCCAAGCTTCAATACTCAAATGCTCTACATCCTGAATGTGACCATATGTCTCCTGCCACAGCCACCAAGTCTTTTCCCATTCCCATTGCTGAACTGTAACTTCTCTCACTATGATCCAAAATGAATCCTGTCCTCAAGATACCTGATGTGGGGTAATGTTCTTATTCATCGCTATAAAGATTTCTCTGTCATATTGGTTTAAAAAACCCTTGATTGGCCAGTAGCCAGGCAGGAAGTATAGGCAGGCAATCAGTCTAGGAGGATTCTGGGAAGAGGAAAGGCAGAGACAGAGTCACAGCCAGACAACAAGGAAGCAAGATGAGAATGACCTCACTGAGAAAAGGTACCAAGTCACATAGCTAAACACAGATAAGAATTTTGGGTTAATTTCAGTTGTAAGAGTTTGTTAGTAATAAGCTTAAGCAATAAGCCAAATGGTTTACAATTAATATAAGCCTCGGTGTGTTTATTTGGGACAGAAAGGCTACCGGACTGGGCAGAACAGAAACTTCCATCTATAATACTTTCTTTGCAATAATGAGAAAAGTAATACACTCTCCCTCCTATATCTTTTTAGAAATTTACTCTTCAATAGTCAAGATGAGAATTGATATTGTTTTAGAAAAACTATTCTTATTGTACCCAATATTCTAAAGGAATATCATAATTTTAATTTGTCATGCTAACATTGGAGTGTCTAAAATACTTTCCAAGAAATTAGTTTCTTAAGGTCCTATACTTTTACTTTAAAATATCTTGGGTTAATTATGTAATTTTTGGCAAAGTCTCACTTTGCATGATCTATTTTATTTTTAAAAGTTAGACAGCAAACTGCAAACTTAAGATTTGAAAATCCCAAAGTTATATTTCAAAAATATATTCCTGCTCTTACTAAGCCAAACCTGTTATTCCAAGTTTCAAAGTCAGACATTTTATGTAATTAAATTCAGAAGGAATCATATTTGACTTGTGATAGTTGTCAGTAGAATGAAATATAAGAGCTGATTTGATTTCTTCTCATTCATGTTCCAAGTTCTCTTGTGTTATATATCAAATTTCTTCAAAACTTGTCTAGGCCCCTTTCAACCTCACCTGAGATACAAAAACAGTCCTATGTGTTGTATATCATTAAAATACAAATATTTCTCCTAGAGTGATCTGCAAGCTGAAGTAATGTTGAAACCAAGTGAATTCTTTGAAGAGTTGTTAAAAGTGACAGTGAGGAGCACCCTGTGAACACATGCACAAATGGATAATGTGAAATCACCCAGCACTACAAAGGCAAACTGCATGTGTTCTCACTTACAAGTGGAAAGCAAATATAAAAATAAAAATACCCTGGAATCCACACAGTGCCTGACTAAGAAGAATAAAGTGGAAAGACAGGGATATCATGGGGTATACAGGTAAACCAGAAGGAAAGAAGATTATAGTATGCTGAGCACAAGTGGAATAGAGAGGAAAGATAAAAATAGGATGGTGTGTGGGGGTAGAATGGAGAAAAAATATTAGGTTTAGGATGGGATACAGGTAGAATTAGGCTGAGAAGTTGCATGGTCTGGATGTGTTAGAAATTAAGTACCAATAAACCCAAATTCCCCTCCTCTCCTTATCTACTTCATCTGGTGGAAACATCTACTCTTCCACCAAGCTAGCATACCGAAATCTGGGAAATCTAGGTAAGTGAACATGAACCACAGATGTAAGCATCAGCACCAGAACAGAAGAGAGACAAGAGAGAATCTCAGGAATTGAAGACATGATAGAAGAAATACATATACCAGTCAAAGAAAATACTAAGTCTAAAGTGTTTGTGATACAAAACCTAGGAAACCTAGGAAAACATGAGAAAACTAAGCATGAGAGTAATGGAAATAGACTAAACAGAGATTTCTACCTCAAAGATCCAGAAAGAATTTTTAACAAAGTAACAGGAAAAAAAAATCCTAGCCTAAAAAAGGGACATGTCTATAAAGGTACAAGAAGCTTACAGAGCATCAAAATTAATTGGACCAGAAAAAAAGACCCTTTTCAGATAATAATCCAAACAATAAGCATACAGAACAAACTAAGAATATTAAAAGTGACAAGAGGACAAAGAAAAGTAACTTATAAATGCAGACCTATTAAAATTATTCCCTACTTACCATCATAAACTCTAAAAGCCAGAAGGGTCTGCACAGATGTGTTACAGACTCTTAAGTGACCACAAGTGCCAGCACAGACTACTATGCCTAGAAAAACAGTATAGATGGAGAAACCAAGATATTACATGATAAAGTCAAATATAAACAATGTCTATCTATAAATCATCAATAAAGAAGATACTCTAGCCCAAGGAGGTTAACTAAACCCAATAAAACACAAGCAATAAAATATCTCAGAGTAACATAACCCAAAGAAGGAGAACACACACACATAACACACACACACACACACACACACACACACACACACACTCAGCAACAACAACTACAATAAAATAACAGGAGTTAAACTCATTGGTCATTGATATCTCTCAATATCAATGGAATCAATTTACCAATAAAATACAATGACTAACATAACTGATGCAAAAACAAGAACAATTCTGCTATATACAAGAAACATATCTAAAAGTCAAAGACAGACATTACAACATATTAAATGGTTGGAAAATGATTTTCCAATCCAATAGTCTTAAGAAGCAGCTTGTGTTGCTATTCTAATATCTAACAAAATAGACTTCAAACCAAAATTAATCAAGAGATGGACAAGAATATTTCATATTCATCAATGGGGTAAATCTACCAAGATGACACCCTCAGTTCTCCAAATCTATGCACCAAACCCAAGGGACCCACGTTTGTAAACGAAGCACGACTAAAGCTTACATCACACATTGACCACCATATACTGATAGTGGGAGACTTCAATACCCCACTCTTACAAATGAACAGACCATCCCGACAAAACCTGAAGTGAAATACTGGCAGTAAGTGTTGTGAAACAAATGGGTCTAACAGATATCTACAAAACATTTCACCCAAACACCAAAGAATACACCTTCTTCTCTGCGCCTCATGGAACATTCTCCCATACTGACCAAATGCTTGTCATAAAACAAATCACAACAGGTATAAGAAAATTGAAAGGCCCCCTGCTTCCTATCAGAACACCATAGATTAAAGCTGGATTTCAACAACAAAAGAACAGCAAAAAGCCTAAAAAGTCATGTAAACTGAACAACTCCTTGCTTAATGACTACTGTATCAAGGAAGGAAGAAATAATTAAAGGCTTCCTAGAATTCAATGAAACAGAATGCACATCATACCCGAACTTATGGGATCAATGGAAGTAGGGCTAAGCAGAAAGCTCACAGCAGTAAGTGCCTTCATAAATAATTTGGAGAGATCTCACACTAACAGCTTAACAGAACACCTGAAACTATAGAACAAAGAGATGCAAAGGCACCCAGGAGCTGTAGATGGCAGGCAAGAGAAAATCCAAATGAGAGCTGCAATCAATAAAATACAAACAAAGTGAGCAATACAAAGAATCAATGAAACAAAGAGTTGGTTCTTTGAGAAAACCAACAAGATAGACAAGCCTTTATCTAAAAGGCAGAAACAGAATATCCAAATTAGCAAAGTCAGAAATGAAAATGGGGACATAACAACAGACGTCTAGGAATTCCAGTGAATTATTAGGTCATACTTTGGAAAATTGTACTCTGTAAAACTGGAAAATCTAAAAAAAATGAACAAGTTGTAATGTAAACATGTGATATTTTATCTCCAAAGAGGAAGCAGAGGGTGAGTAGGCATAGTGACCAGGGAAAACAGGTAAGATAGAATAATCAAAACTAAATAAGCATGAAACACTGTGATCTATTCTAGAAAACCAGAACAAATGTCAAAGAAACTGCATGAGGTCTTGTTTATTCCAAGTGCACTTGGGTCCACAGTCATATGCCACACAGGGATAGAGGACTGAGGACCTTGAGGGCAGAATTGAGACAGTTTTTATAGGGTTTATAACAAAGCCCACACACCAAACCAATCATCCCAAAGTGTCAAGATCCCACGTGGTGCGAGCCAATCAATTTAAACCATGTTTTGTTTTTCTATAGCTGTATTGGTGGGGCTCGTGGGTGGAGTGATAACTGGCAGTTAGGATAGGTCACTAGGGCAGAGGTTTCACAAGCAGATTACAAAGTCAGATAAGAAGTTAGTCAGCTTATTTCCTATTATCTTATTAGGCCAGGATAATGTACTCAAGGACCTGACTGTCTGTCATAAATAGCAAGGAGTGTGACCTTGCCTATTTACTGGCAGAGAACAGGGTCTGAAATTTGAGGATTCTAGAGCTTTTTAGATAGTATTTTTAAACTTCTAGCTTCCTAGGGTCATTGGAGAGTTAGGCTGTATTTTCCATCCTTTCATTCCCCACTTCTTCTCTTGTTAATAGTTCTAATCTTAGAACTAAGAGGACTAAAGGGCAGCCTCCTCTTGGCTCGGAAGGCTCTTGTTCTGTTGTCTAAGTACCATGATCTGGACAGCACTCACTCGTTCCCTAACAAAAGTAACAATTTTTCAACAGTATGCAACAAGAGAGGAATAAAAATGACTGCTGGAGCAGTTGTAAGAGGCTGTCCCTGGGTCCTATAACCTTGAGTGGCAACGGGGTGGGTTCAGGAGAAGAGGAATGAGGACATATTCTAGACTGGCCACAAAGTGGGCCTTTTCACCAAGGCTCAAGGTTTCCTGCACGGTGACGTCTAACATAGATCGAATCTCCAACTTGGAAGCGATGTGGAACTTCCAAGTTTCCTTCCACTGAGTAGGCCTCCTGGGGCTGCTTTCCCACTCCTGTCTCACCCACTTGAGCCCCTTAAGCCAAGTGAACAGAAGCTGGGAGAACAGCACATCAGCACTATGTACAGAGGCAATTTTCACCAATGGAGGAGACCCCCCCATAGAGCCATTTATAGGGGTCAGCCCAAACGGTCCAGAGGTGTTTCTAAACCTGAAAAGCAAAGGGTAGGAGGGCTATCCAATCATTAATGTCAGTCTTGGTGGTCAATTTAGTGAGGGTCTCTTTAATGGTTCTATTTATCCTTTTTAACTGAGCTTTGGGGGTCTGTATGCACAATGTAATTTCCAATCAATCCCCAATGTTTTGGCCAATCCCAGACTTACCTGGAAAACAAAAGCTGGACCATTGTCTGATCCTACTACCTTAGGTATTATAAATCTTTGGAAAATTTCCTTCAGTAAATTTCTTTTTTTTTTTTTTTTTTTTTTTGCCACCATGGTGGAGGTCTCCTGCTTGGTGGGTAAGCCCCTCTACACATCCTGAAAAGGTGTCTATAAAACCTAATAAGTACTTGTTATCATACTGACTTTACCTCTGTGAGGTCCATTTCCCAGTGAGGGCTTGGGTGATTACCCCTCAGTATCTTCCCAGGAGACATTCTTGAAGGATTAGCATTAACCAGCTGACAAGGCACACAATGTCTTTATCTCCTGCCAGTCTTCTAGAGTATACTGTCTTCCGAGTTCAGGGGTTTGGACTTCTCTACTACAGGAAGCAGGTTGACATCCTGGGCTGCCTGCTTGGCTACCAGGTAGGCCATCTGATTCCCTTTTCAGATGAAATCTTTGGCTTGCTGGTGCCTAAGGCAATGTCTAATGGCCAGTCTTTTTGGCAAATGTAAGGTTTCCAGCAAGCTTAGAATTTTCTTTTCTTGTTTTGACTTCCTTCCCTGATGAAGTAAGCAGCACCCCCTTTGTTTATAGATAGCCCTGTGCACATGTGCAGTCGCAAAATTATACCTGCTGTCAGTGTAGATGTTTATGGATTTCCCTTTGGCCAGCCGCAAGGTTTGTGTAAGGGCCATGAGCTCAGCTTTTTGTGCTGAGATTCCTTTCTGCAGGCTGCTTGCCCAGACCATGAGGGTTCCACCTACCACCGCTGCCCCAGCCCTTCTTTTACCTTTTACCATGTAACTGGTCCCATCAGTGAACCAGGTCAATGCCTCCCCAGCCAATGGGATGTCCCTAAGATCTTTGCAAACCCCAGTCTCTTCAACCAACAGTTGATGGCAATCATGAGTCACTGGTTCATCAGTCTCCTCAGGCAAAAGAGTGATGGGGTTGAGGGTGGCTGGTGGAACGAACACAATCTCTCGGTGAAAAGCAGGCTTTGGTAGTGAGTCATGTGGCTGTTAGTCATCCATCAGTCTGGGGGCTGCCAGACAATGCTCTCCAATACATGGGGGTCTATTATAGTTACTTTCTGTCCCAAGGTCAACTTGTCAGCATCTTTGACCAAAACAGCCATGGCTGCAATAGCTTTTAGACAGCCAGGCCATCCATTGGCTACAGGATCAAGTTTCTTTGACAGATAAGCAACAGGTCTTTTTCATGGCCCTAGGGATTAGGTCAAAACTCCCCAGGCTACCCCCTTACATTCATCAACATAAAGGGTAATAGATTTAGTTACATCAGGAAGGGCTAGAGCAGGTGCGCTCAGCAGGGCCTTTTTAAAGGCATAAAATGCCTCCTGATGCTTTGGGGCTCAGGAGAATTTTTTGCCTTTAGTCAGTGGGTAGAGTGGAGCTACTAAGTTTGTGAACCCTGGGGTCCATAACCTGCAAAACCCAGGTGTCCCCAGAAACTCTCTCACTTGCCTGGCTGTGGTTGGGGCTGGTATCTGAACTTCAGTTCTCTTCTGAGCCTGTCAGCCATCGTTGCCCATCCCATAGACTGTACCCCAGATACATTACCCCTCTCCTGCTAATCTGGGCCTTTTTGGCTGAGGCTCAATAGCCTAGGTCAGACAAATCCAACTGCAGGGCTTTTGTTCCTTCCAAGCAGTCTTGTTGGGTGGCTCCTGCTAGAAGTAGGTCATCCACATATTGGAGGAGGGTCACCTGGGGGTGTTGGATCCTGAAGCTGGCCAGATCTTTAAGAAGGGCCTCATCAAAGATGGTTGGGGAGTTTTTTAACCCTTTAGGGCAGTCAAGTCCAGGTGAGCTGCCTGGTTCTGCCTATGTCAGGGTCCCTCCATTCAAAGGCAAAAAGTGGTTGGCTGGTGCCATGTAACCTCAGGCAGAAAAAGGTGTCTTTTAGGTCTAAGGGGATGTTCTAGCTCTGCTCAGGTGGGAGGGTGCTCAGGAGGCTATAAGAGTTTGGGACAATTGGATATATGTCCTGCACCCTTTTATTGACCTCTCTCAAGTCTTGCACCAGCCGATAATCATTGATCCCAGGCTTCTTTTCCAGGGAGACTGAACAGGAACCAAGATGCCTTGCTGGATTAATCTTTGGAAATGGGGTCGAGTTCCTTCCCCAGCCTCTCTACTCATGGGGTACTGGTTTGACTGATACTGGTATAACACTAGCTTTCAGCTGAATAACCTGTGGGGGGAGGCGCTTCTTTCACCAGACCCACTCTGGATACTTCAGCCCAAGCTAAGGGAATTTGGGCCAACCACCAGTCCATATTGGAGGTTCCGTAAGGATGGGAAAAAATTAGCCTAACTTTCCACTGACCCCAGGAAGCTAGAAGTTTAAATCCCATACCCTGTCCCCTGGCAGTGAGTAGGCAAAAGGTCACATTCTTTGTTTACAAAAAACACCTGTGAGTGAGTGAACACAGGAAATGAGCCTTGTCACCCCACCTGGGAGTGAGCACAAAAGCAGACTTCCTGGGCTAAGTGCAGGCTTGGATAGTTTAAATTGATTGGTCCGCACTAGATGCTATGAGATGATTGGTTTACGATGTGCAGGCTTTGTTGTAACCCTATAAAAGCTGTCTCAATTCTGTACTCAGGGTCCCCAGTCCTCTACCCCTGCATGGAGTATGGCTGTGGACCCCAGTGTACTTGGAATATAAAAGACCTCATGCTTTTGCATCAAGACCGCTTCTCATGAGTGATTTGGGGGAGGGGGGTGCATTCCCTGAATGGCAGCATGAGGGTCCACACTCTCTAAGACTTTCAGTTCCAGCCCCATCAGAACAGTCTAGGTCAAGCCAGGCTCCTCATGGGAGTCTGTACTCATCTTCTAGTCTATCAGTAAGGACTTGCAATTAATTTCCCTGTTTATCAGTTACTGATGGCTGCTCAAACTCAAAATTAATCTGGGCTCCTACATTTGACAAAATGCCTCTTTCTAACAGAGGGTAAGGACATTCTGGGATAACCAGGAATGAGTGGGATACCCTGCCCATGACAAGGTCCACTATTCTTCGGGTAGTCCATGAATACTGCTGTTGCCCTATGACACCCATTACCCAGGATTTTTTGTCTTTTAATTTGTCTAATGGCGGTATCAGCATGGAATCTTCTGCTTTGGTATCCACCAAAAGTTTAACTGGTTTCTCCTCCACTTTTAAAGTGACCTTGCACTAGGGGAAGGGGTATGTACCCCGTCTCACTTAATCTTTATCTTCCCCTAGGGTTAGGACCTTTGATCCTTTGTTTCTCTTCTTGGGGCAATCCTTTGCCCAGTGTCCTTTCTCTTTACAATATATACACTGGTCCCTGTCGAGAGGAGTCCTGATGCCCAGGTTTCCTGGCTGTCTAGTGCCAGTTTTAATTTTTCTACTATTTTTCTCTTTAACCACTGTGGACAAGATTTTAGTTAAATTCTGTTCCTGCCTTCTGTCACACTTTTCCTTTCTCTTTTCTCTCTCCTACTCTTTTCTCTGTGTCTTTCTCTCTCTTTTCTCTGTCTCTCTTTTCTTTCTTTTTCTCTGTCCCCCTTTCTCTCTCTCTCTTTTCTGTCTCTCTTCTCTCTCTTTCTCTTCCTTGGTCTTCCTTTTGTAATACACTTTCTCTGCCTCTTTCATTCAATTATGTAACTCAGCTTCCTATAACCCTTCCAGTCTCTGGAGTGTCTTTCTGTTATCTGGGGCTAATTGCCCTATGAAGGCCAGAACCATCAAAGCTCTCTGGGCTTCTGAGGTAGGGTCAAAAGGAGTCTTTCTATTCACCTTAGCCAAATTGGTGGGCCTTCTTGAGGCACCTAGGAGAACCGCTACCAGAGCATGGCAATAGACTTTCAAGCTCTCCCTACATTTAGCAGTGTTGAAGTCCCAACTGGTGCAAGTCAAGGGGAATCCCAAGTCAATTTCATTTTGCAGCTGCGTGGGCCACCAGGAACATTTTTTTTCTGGCCTCTAACAATATTCTCTCCCGCTCCTCAGTTGTGAAGAGTGTCTGCAGCAACTGTTGACAATCATCCCAAGTAGGCTGGTGAGAAAACATAAGGGACTCCACCAACCCCATAAGGTGTTGGATCCTCTGAGAAAAGGAGTGGTTAGTTTTCCAATTATAAAGATCTGAGGAGAAGAAGTGCCAGAACTCGAGAGGCTCCAATCTGGCCACCCAACACTAGAGGGCCAACTACGGCGTGGCTCCTGTCCTGCTGCCTGAGCCTGAGTATCAGGGTGGGGTGGCAGGGGCAGACCGTCCCCCTGTGGCACCCTGTCTCTAGCTCATCCATCCAGGTGAAGGATCAGAACTGTATCAAGAATGACTTTGAGAGACACTGAGTAAGGATAGTGGTAGCCGCTGGCTAGTCACCTCAAGGGGGCCATAGTGGGGAGGGAGCCTGGTGTCTGCCTGCTGCCCTGGCCCACAACTGTTCAGCTATAGCTCAGCCCCAGCAGACCCAGCAGACCCAGCATGCTCCTGGGGGCAGGCTCTTGACCTAGATGAGAGCCTGGTTCATTCTGAAAAACAGTTTCCTTAACAGCTTGGATAATCACAGAATTAAAAGGGTTACCTCTGGTGGCTATCCAACACCAAATGTCAGCCACTCAGAGGAACAAAAAGTCTGCCAGGATCTCCCTAACCTCAACTGACAAATTATGGGCCCAAAACTTAACTTCAGTCCTGTGGTCAAGAGTCAAACTAAGGGGAGTCATCAGTCATCACCATCTATAGGCAAAGACACACAGAAGGAAAATGCACAAAAGAGAAACTAACAGATCCAGACACATGCGACCCTTCCGCATCTTCCACAAGCAGGTAAAAGAATCGGATAGCTGTGGAGGAAGCTTCCACTTCAACAACAGAGCTCAGTACTACTGACCAACAGAAGGAGTCCACCAGGTGTCCCTGGGCCTCCTTACCTCCCACGGTGTCTCCGAAGGGTGGCAGCCTGTGATCCTCCTAGCATGTCTGCTGATCACAGACCCCTGGTCCTTACAGCCTGAGAGGACAGCTGCAAACCAAAACCGAAGACACATTCCAGAAAACAGATACTCAGAACAGAGACACCTGCCAACACACACACACACACACACACACACACACACACACACACACACACACACACCAGGGGGGATCCCTTTACCTCCAACTTGGTTCTTGGGTGTGAGGGGTGACAATTTCCCAGCCAATGCATCAAAAGAAAGACCGGCAGAGCATGGACCTTCATGCTCTGACTCAGGAAAAGCGAAACCCCAAATCACTCAGAGAAGCAGTCTTGATTCAAACTGCATGAGGTCTTGTTTTTTCCAAGTGCACTTGGGTGCACAGTCATATCCCACACAGGGGTAGAGGACTGAGGACCTCGAGGGCAGAACAAAGCCCACACACCAAACCAATCATCCCAAAGTGTCAAGATCCCATGTGGTACAGGCCAATCAATGTAAACCATGTTTTGTTTTTCTGTAGCTGTATTGGTGTGGTATGACTAAGGACCCCAGTGCACATGGAATAAACACGTCCTCTTGCATTTTGCATCAAGACCACTTCTCATGAGTGATTTGGGGTGTCACCTTTCCTGAAACAGAGCGTGAATGTCCACGCTCTGCAGGTATTTCAAAGACAAGGTTAATTAGCACATTTCGACTTCAATGAGGTTTACCATAAGAAAGAGCAAATAAAACATGCAAGATCTATGGAACACCATTAAAATGCTGTTTATAAATGGTGAAATGTTATTACTGAAGACAATACACATTACACATTTTATGATGAGATCAAGTTAAGAACTAACCTGGAAGCTTCTTCCCTCAAAGTTAAGTCTCATTTTACCAGAAGGTACTAAACAGACTACTGGGAGATAAAGGCTTCAATGGTTTTACTCACACATGAACCCTGTGATCTAGAGACCAACTTTCTAGGCAAGATACATGTATCTGTGTTTTGAAATATTATTTTAGCTATGTAAAGATATGCAGATGCTGCAGAGTATTACTTTGTATAACTATGTAAAGGCATGTTACATCTGCTTATGTTGCATTTTTTTAATAATGTAAGGCTATGTGTATAACTATGTAAAGCTATGTTGCATTATTTTCACCTTACCTGCCTAAGCCACCTAATTGGTCTAATAAAAAAATGAATGGTCAATAATTAGATGTGGATGCCCATAAAGATGGGTGCTCTCCATCTTGGCACAAGGGTAGAGAGTTCAATGCTGTCACCTAAAGGTCAAAGGTGTGGCTATAGAAAGATGCTTTGTCTGTCTTAATCTAAATAACAACAGACCTGAATCTGAGGTGTGGCTACTCCTGATCTCAAGGCTAGGGAAGGAGAAGTTCAATCTGTGGTGTAGCTACTCCTGACCTCAAGGCTAAGGAATAAAAAGTTGGATCTAAGGTGTGGTTACTGGACCCTTAGAATAAGTGAGGAAGAAAAGTCTGTTTGTTCCATATACATGATACTGTGTACCCCTTGTTGGTTAAGGTATATAAGAGTGGTGAAAAATAAACTCTTGGCATTTCAGTATTGAATGATCTGTCCTCCTAACCTTTATTCGGTCTCTCTGTCTTTCTTTATTGTCTATAGCTAGCCTTTCCCTCATCCACACTCCCCCACTCAGGAACAGACTTGGGGCCACTAGGCTAGCTCTGATTGCAGCCCCACAAGGACCACTCCAAACACTAGGCAAGAGAAGGATAGGAATGGCTGGTGACCAGAGATAATAAGTAGGAGGAGAAATCTAGTCTCTAGAAGAACAAGAAGAAGGAGAGGAGAACAAGGACTAAGAGGAGGCCACAACCAGGGCAAGAGGCCCACAGCTTCCACCCAGTCAGATAAGAGAATTGTAAAGGTATGACATACAGAAGGAAATTAAAGTAAAATGGCCCAAGGCAAAAGGTAGATAAAAAGAAACAGGTTAATTTAAGTTAAAAGAGCTAGTGATGAATGAGCCTAAGCTAGGCCAAACATTCAAAACTAATAAGAAGTCTCCGTGGTTGATGGTCTAAAAGAAAAAGCCTTGTACATAATGGTACAAGTATATCATGATAATCATCTTAGATTTGATTTAAGTCCCACATAACAGGAGGAAATACACATTCTACTGTAAACCTAGTCAAAAGCCCATTGGCAGAGGCAGGGGAGGTCATATGCTATCAGGAGAACAGAATATTGTCAAAAAATAGGCCTGGTTTGGTAGGACTTCCAAAGTTAGGCCATTCTCTGTAATCGGACTCTATAACACTGGGACACAAGCTGAGGCAGTCAGATGAAGAAATGATCAAAGAAATATTTGTCAGTGTGTCATTCTTGTCTTTGCAAATTCCAGTTTCTGCCCTCTCAAGAGAATGATCGGAAGTTTCACAGTCACACAGAAACAGGTTCACACATGTAAAAAAAAAAAAAAAAAAAAAAAAAAAAAAAGAACAAGTAAAACAAATAGTTAAGATTGTACCAACAACCAACAACAACTTAGATTAGAAGAGATGGGTTATGGGTTGTACTCAAGACTCTAATACATTGTCTGCACTTCATATTCTATATTGAAAACATTAAAATAAAAGAACTATTTGCAAACAAACAGGAAAATGTGGTCCACATAAAGGAAAAAGCAAGCCACAGAAACCACCTATGAAAGGAACTACAAGTCAGACTTACCAAATGCAAATTTGAAAGCAGTCAGTATAAATCTGTTCAAATGAATTGTTAAAAAAACAATTTAAAAGCTATGATAATAGTTGCATCATAAAGTAGATTGTGATGGATAGGTGTGACTAGTTATCATTTTAAATGTGAACTCTGGAGTTGCAAAGTAACTGAAATAAAATGCATTAGGGGAAAAAAACTCTTGAACTTGCAAAAAATATGCTAATGAACAACAGAAAGTTACAAACTGATCACTTTCAGAAAATAGAGAGGATAAAACAGTGGTGTAAAATGAATATATATTCAAGGAAATGTGAGAGATTTATGTATCTTTTCATGCACAAATTAGGAAAACAATGAATAGAAAATGAAGAGAATTATGTAAATAAAGTAAAGAAATAAAGGTATAGGAATGACTGAAAACTTCTCAAATTAAGGAAGAATTATTGATATAAACATTCAGGAAGTTTAATGAACTTTAGCCAGGGCCAAGCAAAAGAGGGCCATATGGTCACAGAGAAGAAAATAACTGAATAAAAACCCAAAGACAATAAGAGAATCTTGAATCAAACTAAAGAAAAATAACTTTTTACTTATAAAATTAACGGCTGACTTATTACCAGAAACAGGCAGTAGGAGACTGTGTTCTATATGATCAAAGAAAAATAATGCAGCCAACAATTCTTTGTCCAAACCAATAAAGGATAAAGTTTGAAACTTAAAACTAAAGATCCCTTGCTGGCAGAACATAGTTGCTATACAGTATCAGTAATCAGAAAACAATTGCAGGAACACAAAAAGAAAATGAAAATCTGACAAAGAAAATGGGCAAAGCCCACTGTTATGATGGAGGTTGGGCAAAAGGATTTATTAACAGCATACTCTTCATCCACATTCTATTGTGGTAAAGGATGCAAGAGTTTAAGTCCAGTACTGAAACATTTAAATTACTTCAGTTCAGTTATATAGGTTAGCTTTATTGAAATATAGCCAGAAATTTAGTAGACTCCTTTTAAATGTAAATTGTTTCCAAAGTTTTTAATTGAGAGATTGTGAATATTTGAATATAGAGTTATTTCTAGCTGGAAAAATACTTCAAAATGCAATACACATTCTTTGAGAAAATAATACTTAGAAATTGAGTGATGGAAATGTCCATTGGTATAATGGAAAGTGAAATAGGGTGTTGAGCTGTGAGAATCTTTTCCTTACAACTGCTAATAGTCCTTCAACTTGCTATAATATTGCCAGAAGTGTAGTTTTAGCTCCCATTGTACTTTTATTGTATAGTATTTCAGATCTTTGCTAGCGAATAACCTCTTCTAGCTAACACTTCAGTGCTTGGTCTAAGGAATAGCAGTGATATTATTCTAGGTCAGATAATCTTATGCACAGATTCAACAAATCCAAACAAAGAAAACAGCAGAAAATAGTACTCTGAAGTTTAAGTATGTTTAATGTCTACTTGGTTTCTGAAATGAATCCCTGAATGCTGCTATTTATCTGTTTTTTGTTGGTTGGTTGGTTGATTGGTTGGTTGGTTGGTTGGTTGGTTAATAGGTACTTTGGTTGTCCAGGGCAATGATATTAGTAATATACATTTTTAAATCACTTAAAAAACAATTTTAGCAATCTTGATTTCCCATTCATCTTGTGTAAAATAGCTGTGTACTTTTATAAATAAATTGTCTTGGAGGTAAAACAACGATCTTTTATTTTTATATTAATTTATATTTTAGTTTTATATTTATATTAATTTTATGAATGTGTAGTGTATAAGAATGCAATCTTCCTTTACACAACCAGGCTTTTCACAAGTAATCATTTATCTCCTTTGATGCCACACAAAGCAGCAGCATATCTATTTCTTGAAGGGTGAGTTCTGTAAGGAATCTAGAAGAATTTCAATTAACTTTCTATTCTCTAACACTTTAAAATGCTGTAAGCTCTCCTGCTATGATGAATTTCACTGATACATGCAGCACAATACTTTCACCTTCTGAAAAATACTCTCTCAAAATTGTTGTGTTTTGGTACCACTAACTTGTCTAAAAATTACAGGTAGTAGGAGTTTCAATTTTTACCTGAAAGTTTAAATTTTATGTTTACAGTAATCCCTGACAGTTATAAGCTTTTACAGAACAGACTCTTTATTGAATTTCAGAAAATACCTCCCTGCATACTAAAGTATGAATTATTTTTATCATTCTACAAAATCAACCAATTTCCCTCTTTATAAGTGATTAATTCTTATTCAGTCCTTCTTGTTCTATTAATCCCTTTAATCTCTTTTATAATCCATTGTTCCATTTCTACTTTCTTGAAAACTGATGCGAGGGAAGAGATGGCAGGGTAGAGACGAGGAACAGGGAGGAATAAATAACAGCAAAGACCTCTGAAAAATCATATGGAAACCACTGTTGAAAAAGCTTCAAATATATATAATATAATATATATACATATATATGCATATGTATTATGTTGAATGTATAGGTAAATGCACACACAAATACATATATATATATATATTGTGTCTACATACATACATACATACATACATACATACATACATACAGTTACTGGTTACCATACAGAACTTCAGATTAAGACCTTATTGCTGGGGACACCACAGCAGACAATACAAAGAAATCCAGGTGGTGCTCAGCAAGAGCCTTTAACCCTAATTTTCATGGTGGTATTATACATGCTACAAGAAGGGAAAAGTAGTTATAATTCTCACCTAGCTATGTGCACTATGAGCTATAATAGTGATGGGCTTGGCAAAATATTCAAATATATACAATAGTGGCATTAGTATTATGGGAGTACCCAACCACCAGTTGAAATTAGAGATAAGGCAACTCCAGTGAAATGTAACCAACACTTGATTGTGTGTAAATGAGGATAAGAACTTATTGCTAGATATGTTGAGGACCCTAGGAGATTATCTATTACATTCATCTGCTAAAATGGCGTAGAAATCAACTGATTCTCATTAATATGCCCATACCCATATAACAGTTCATCTTCCAACCCTCATCAGAGAAGCTTCTTCTTGCAGTATATGACAATTTACAAAGAAACTCACAAATGGTCAAAATGCAGAGACTGGGACTTTAGAATGCTGAGGCCTAGATGAGATGTCTCTCTCAAGGTTCAGAATTTATATAGAATGTCTGAGAATGATTGTAAGAGCCAGAGATATTGAATGACTTAAAACCAAACACAAGTGTTTTCCAGACACAACAGGGCACATGAGATGTGCACATAAATTCATAGAGACAGTGACTAAAACTGTGACAGCATGCACAACACTTGTGCAAGCTCACGCCAGAATAAATAAATAAATAAATAAATAAATAAATAACTTCAGTGTGGGAGATAGAAAGTAGGCACTAAGTTAGACAGTCAGATAAGAAGCTGTTGCCATTTGTCTGCTGCTGGGAGACTGAAGGTTAATTTTTCTTTAATGGAGTAACATGTAGTGTAGCAACTACACTTCATGTCAGTTTCTATGCACAGAGATAGTCACCCAACATGAACTGGAATCCTTCATTCCATGTTTTATTATTAGACTTTGTTTTGTGTCTTTAAGGAGAGAGAGAGAGAGAGACAGAGAGAGAGAGAGGGAGAGAAAGAGAGAGAGAGAACATGGAGTTGGTTAGGTAGGGTATTAGGGGCTAATCTGAGAAGCATTGGGGGAGAGAGATGAATATGATAAAAATATAGTGTATAAAATTCTCAATGCATGAATAAAACCACACTATTTAAAGTGGTTATTTCTCAAAATATATAAGTTAATGTCTTGAAAGCATCATATTATGCTGGTATGCATAGTCTTGCATTATGTCTGTGCCCTACTTTGTAACATAGAAAAGTCTGACCAATATTGATATGCTACCTTTACCAATATGATAACATACCTGAAATAACTTAAAAGAAGGACAGGTTTATTTTGGCTCACAGTTTTAGAGCCTGTATATTATTGATGTACACATTACCCTTTGAGCCTTGGGTGGGAGTAATAATACAGTGATTAGCTTTTGATAGAATGAACCTGATCATGGTAGCTAGAGATCCAAATAGCAATAGGAAGTATGCCATTAATGCCTCCAAGGTCATGTTCCTATTGATTAAACTCCTTTCTATTAGATCATGCCTCCTTAAGATTCTACTATTTCCATAAAACCATAGACAGACCAGACACCAACCCATGAATCTTTATGGGACATTTAAGACCCAAATATAGCACCTTAATAAAATTTATTAGTACTGTCTCATCAAGTTCACTTTAATAAAAATCCATTCATATTTTCTTTTATAAGCCAGATATGGCCATGAAGACTACTTTGACTATTTTGTCTATTTGATGTTAATCACTTGATCCTTTCAAGAGGTTATCATTTTCCCACCTTCTGATCTTGTTCTATAAGTGTGATTATCTACAGTAATTTTTTTAAAACCCCAAATGAGCATCTGTTTTGTTACTTGGGCAACCCATTACTTTCTTTTGATGTTTGAATTCTGTGTATCCCTTCTTTAGTCCTAGCAAGGTTCCTCCAAATGTTTCCAATATCCACTAGACATATTAAAGCTATTTGAGTGAATTTTATATTTCAAATAAGTATGCACGACAGCAAATCATTCAAAGTCTGATATGCTGAACAGATACCACTTCTAAAAGAAATATTTGCCCTATTTAATTTCTTTCTGTCAACTTGCTCCTTTTTACATAGACAGTTCATTTCCATTTATCTCTGTGAGAGCTCAATTGTCTTTGATGACTCACATTGAAGAAGTCGTCAAAAGAGATGAAATAAGTGTCACTCATTTTGGCAATTTTTAAGAACTGAAGTGTATGTGTGGTAGAAATGAAGACCACTTTCATGTGTGAGATACTTTTCAGTTGCAAACTTTGAAAAAGAAAATAATTGCTGTGCTTCCTAAAAAGGCAAAGAACCTAGTTCCCCAACTTGGGGAAAAGTGGCTTTTCCCCGAATGAGCAGTCCCCAAAGATACGGTTATTAATGAATTGTGAAGGACAACAGGTGAAGTCTTCTGTTGGCAGCTCAGTCACCTTCTCCCTGGTAAGTAACAGAAGTAGATGTGACTATCCCTGCACCCCAGACAAAGTGAATAATGAAGAGAAGCTATTATTTCCATTAAAGATGCTTCATTCAAACTGAAAACAAACAGTCTAAACTTACAATGAGTTGTTCTTAACTGTGTTGAAATTCCAATTTGTATGTACTTAGCTTGTTCAATTTAAGTGTTCCATGTTGTAATAGGGACTCTGGGAATATAAAAGTGAATGTAACTGCACCATTATCTGTCATATATTTATACTTTATTTGGGAGAAGTGAAATACATTCACTGATTACTAAATTACCAAAAGCAATCACAAAAATGTGGAGTGGGAAAGAAAGGGTGTGGTGTGACTGGTTTTGGGTAAATGTGGAAATGAGAAAGGTAAGGATTTACATTGACTTTTAAAACTGGACTCAAAAGAGTAAGATTTCTACAGGTTATGGCAATTATTAAAGCATCCCAGTTACAAAGACACCACAGAAAATTGACAAATACAATAGTCCTTATGTGTTCAGAGTTGTTATAATCTAGGTGATGCGAAGCTAGTCTACTTCCAAATGTTATGAAAAAAGGAAGTTTTCATATAAATGATATAAGCAATAAGACAAGTAAAGCAAAAGCAATTTAAAACAAGAAGGAAATAAGTATAAGTAAAATATAAATGGAAAACAAAAAGACATCAGAAACATCAAATGTACTAAAAACCTAATTAGAAAGGTAAGTAAAATTAACTTTTGGTCAAACAGTAGAACATCAATGACTACCAATGATAATAATAGCATTAACAGGAGACATATATCTCACATCAAATAAATGTTTAAGTGAAGAGCAAGTAATATTAAAATATTACAACCAAAAACTTGATAATCTATTTTAAGCAAGCATATTCCTAGAAAGCCATGAGACCAATGCTCATAACAAAAAATAAACAACAGAAGTAGTCTGTGTTTTAGTAAATATGTCAGACCATACACTCCTAAAAAAAGTTCTCTGTGTACCATAGCTAGATGCTACCCTGAAAGGCAATCTGATATTTATGACAATTATTCTTTGGACCATCTGCAACTCAGTTCTAGGGTATCTAATACCCTCTCTGACTACTGAAGGCAATAGGCAATACATAGCATATGCATGCATACATACATACATACATACATACATACATATAATATATATATGCAGTCAAAACACTTAAACACATAAAATAAAAATAACTATTTTTATTAAAAATAAAGGAGAAATAAAAATCACCCACAATAAGCAAAAGGTTAAATAATCCATCTAGTACCACAGCGAAGCCTAAATGAATATTATACATATAGGAAGAAGAAACATTTAATCATAAAAGTAATTTTCTTTCTGCCATAATTCATCTCACAAGCAAGAATTACACATACTAAAATCCAGAATACAGACATTTGTATGAAGAAAAACAGAATGTAAAAGTGTTTATACTCATATAGAACATGTCAGAGTTCAGTACTTTCCAGAAAAGTAAATAAAGATCATTAGATATCAATAAAATAAGTAATAAATCAAGATGATATTGTAATTATACTGTTTGCACAAGTATTTATATACTCAGTTTCTTGAAGGAAAGCACTAGACATGAAATATCAGAAGACCAGACAAAAGTAGTGTCTTCAATAGTTTAATCTCTATTAGACACATTATCATGACAAAGTGATCAACAAAGAGCATCCAGAGTTAAACTCTACCATCCATCAAATGAACGTAACAGACATTTGTAAAAAGTCCATGCAGTAGTTTCAGGATACACATTCTTCTAAGCAGGTCACGAAACGTACACAGAATATATTTGCCCAGCCACCAAGGAAAGCTGACCTGGGTATGAGAAAAGGTAAGTGCACTGCCCACCCATGCCCCAGCCTCCAAGAATCCTGGAGACAATCAAATGCAGCAGGGAGTTTAGTGAAATAGGAACTCATTTATTTTCCGATAGCAAGTATCCTTTAAAGGAAAAATAAAAAAATGCTGTCTATCACGCACCTAGGCCGCCTAGGAGCCCTTATGCTTTACATAGTGATCACAAGATGTTCATGCAGTGACCTCATCTGGTTTGATCTAGGCAACCAATCATCTTTTTTTGAAAACAACTCAGGACTTGCCCTCTTGATTTCACCTTAGGGCCATCTTTGACTGGCTCATGTGCCCTACAACATTAAATGTAAGTCCTTAAAGCATATCCGAAAAAGATAAAAACTAATTTAAAAACTTTTCATGTTATTAGATCATAGCTGAATCAAACTAGAAACCAATAGGAAGAAAACCTATAGAAACTGTACAAACATATATACATTAATAAATTCTTTATTGAATGATGGTATTTGTCTTAGTTACTGTTTCTATTGCTATGAAAAGACACCATGGCGATGTCAGCTCTTATAAAGAACATATTTAATTGGCTTACAGCTTCAGAGGTTCAATCCATTGTCATCATGGCAGGAAACATGATGGCAGACAGATAGGTATGGTGCTGAAGAAGGGACCTCAGTAGCAGAAGGAACATTGTTCTGTTTTACAGGGCATAGTTTGACTGTAGTAGACCACAAAACCTGCTTTCATAATGACACACATACTTTAATAAGGCCACACCTACTCCAACAAGGCCATACCTCCTAATAGTGCCACTCATTTTCTATAGGGGTCATTCTTATTCAATCCACCACATCCCACTCCCTGGCTTAGGAACAACCAAAGAAACAGTTACTGGTGTGAACAGAGCCGGGAGAATTCTTTTCCAGATATTAATCTAACATTCAGAATATATAGTTAACTCAAAACAGAATTTAAAAATCACCAAATAATCTGAACAATTAATGGGCAAATGGACTCAATAATCTCAGGAGTATAAACAGATGATGAAGACATGAAAAAAGTCACACATGTTTAATTTTACAAGAACTGCAAACTAAAACTGCATTATATTCCATGTCAGTTTATTTGGAATGGTTAGCATCATGAAACAAACAAAAAATAATGCTGATAATAATGAGGGGAACTCTTATATGACACTGACAGGGACATAAAATACATCAGTCACTATGGAAATCAATTTTCAAGGTTCTTGAAAAGTTAAAAGTAGATCTCCCACATAATGTAATTAAAGCACTCCTGAGTATGCAAAAATAAAAAAGATATTGCTACTGGATTCTACCAAAGATTAGATGAATAAATATAACTCATTCTAAAAACCATATCATTTCAGAAACTGAAGAATAAAAGGGCTCCCCAACTTATTTTGTGGGCTGTTGGTACTCTAATATACAAATAGTAAAAATGTGCACCATGAGCTAAGAGGCTCAGAGTACTTGCTGTTCTTGCAGTAGATTTGAGTTCAGCTCCCAGTATCCACAAAGAAGCTCAAAACCATCTATAACTGCTCTCTGAGGGCACCTTCTATGTACATAGTACAAATACACACACAAACAAACACATATATATAATATATATACATAAATTAATACATATATATTATAAAGGATCATATATATATATATATATAAAGACAATAATAATAATAAAAGATATTTGCAAAAAAAGCAGTTTCTCCCATAAAGAGTTTATGTTATGAAACAAAAGTAAATTTAAGTAGAGCATTATATGAAAAACATAGTTACTGGGATGGTAAGACACTATTTGACTGCTATTAAAATCACCTGGGACACTAACAAAAGTCTCTGGATCAATCTGCAATTATATTTCCAAAGGGTTAATTGAAGAGAAAAACCTACTCTAAAGATGAGTGGCACCATGCCATGAATAAAAGCCCAAGAGAATAAAAATGCAACTTACAGAAAATCAGTAGAACACCTATTTCATAACCTGTTTCATAACTTGCCAGTCTTCCTCCCATAATGGACAGATTTCCCTGAAACTGACAGCAAAAATAAGTCTTCCCTCTAGTCCTTTGTTCTTGTCAGATATTTGTCAGAGCTGATAAAAGCTAACTAAAGATAAGACCAAGTAGAGTTTATCCAAAGAAGCCTTAGTCAGCTTAGTACATTAAAATCCATTATAATTCAATATCAAAATGAAAAAAATTAGAAATACATACAACAATCTTGATTTTTGTTAAGTATTTGACAAAAATAACACTTATGCAGCAAAAAAAGAAATATTTTTATAGAGCTCATGGAAAATTAGGAATGAAAGAAAATTAATGAATCAATAAAGGACATTTAAATAAAAATGATTTCTAACTATACTCAAATGTGAATGGCTAAATATTTTCTCATTAAGTTTACAACCTGACCAAAATATTCATTCTAACTGCTCTTAATTGATATCAAGCTCAATCCTTAGTCTGTGTCATTTGTCAAATGAAAATTACCGTGTTCAGGATAATGAGCAAATTTCTATTTGCATGTGTAATGATTTTCTACCAAACAAAGAAACTGACTGTTTAAAAAAAATAGTAGAGAATTTATGTCTTATAAGACGGTATAAATTAAATTTTATAAGTATCTTTCCATTTAGAACCAACTCAAATTAAGAATGGAGTTAGTATCAACCAACATAGTTCTCTAAAAGAGAGTAAGAAAAGGGTGAGTCCATTTGGGATCACAGAACTGGGAAATGAGGACAATATTAGAGCATTTGACACTCCCTCCCTAGAAAGCAAAGGAAGCCCATACCTCATGAGACTGATTTTTCCTGATCTCCTCTCTAGATGGAGCATCAGGATTTCTGAATTTTCAGATGAGCCCATCATTACCAGAAATGCAGATTCTTCTAGGAGCACTGATACTTAACAATGAATTTATTATTCTCTTTGTCTACCAGGCCTGAGATTATCCTTTTCTACTGAAACAGGTAGTCATAACTACTAAGTGGAACATAAACTGTACTAAAAGCACATTGAAAAAAAAATGAATAAAAATGAGTGTGCTAAATCTAAATAACGAACTGCCTGCTAAAATAAAGCTTTAGAGACACAGGTTCCAAACATAAAAGGAAATTGCAATTTGATTGTCATGCCAAACCTTCCTACTAAACTCTCAACTTCGATGAACAAATACAATCTACTTTTTACGTAATAATGAGTCAGGTGATAGACTTGCCTCACCAGGATTGCAAAGAATACATCAAACAATATGTAAACAATCAATGATTGATAATTACTTTGGCACAAATCAATCTTAAAACCCATGAAGAAAACAATTTACTTAAAAACAATAGAAAAATTATAAAACAATGGTATGACACTATTATGGAACACACGACATGTTTAACACATAAAACAAGAGAAAAATTCAGCTGGTTCTGATGTGGAAGTACCTTACTGAAAAGCTTTCAAAGTGCTGGAGGTACTGTGTCTGCTCCCAGATGATGAACACAATCATCAATCATATCCATCTAAACTGTGCAAGTTACAAGAATGAAGACCTGGAATGACACGCCCACTGATGCAATAGTGGTGCAAACCCCAGGAGAGTAACCCACCACTTACTGACTGGATTTAAGTCACATTCCACAAGGTGAAACTCATAATTAGCAGTGTTATTGGGCTAAAAAGCTTTGGCTAGACAGGTACATCATAGGCTATAGGCAAGCATCTACTACTATTATTCACCTAAATTGACATACTTTTAAAATAATTTCTAAAACCTTAGAAATCACAAACATCGTTGTATCTCTCAACTCTTCTGAGAACATCTACTTTCAGCAAACAATGATTAAGACAGAGAGAGACAACTGGTCAAAGAAGATTTCCAAAGAAAAATTTCCCTATTGGAATCTATATTGAAACTTGAGGAATACAGAAGAAACAATAAAAAAGTTAATGCTTAGATGTTGAAACATAAAGTATAAACAAGCACATATTTATGCTATATACCCAGAGCACCAAAACAAGAAATACAGAAAGACAAACTAAAAGATTATGAATAAAAATAGAATTTTAAAAACTTCAAATAAGCCACAAACATAAAGGAAAAGGGGGGAAGGAGAGAGAGAAAACTGTCTAATTGTTACAGCAAAGTTAAATTTTCAAATAGAAATACTAGCCAGGTGTAGTAACTCACACATGTAATCCCAGCACTTAGGAATCAGAGGCAAGGGAACCACAAGTTCAAGGCCGGTGTGGGCTAGAGAGTAAACCTAAGACTTGCCTAAGTTACAAAATGAATCCTTGTCTCAAAAACAAAAACAAAACAAAACAAAAAACTAAATATGAAACTTGCACTATTTACTTAAATTATAAATATGCCCTGCAGAGTGTGACTCTATAACTTTCAAGTAAACAGATATAAAATCATATATGCTATAATGTTAATTCAAAAAAACTGAAAGAGTAATACAAACTTCTGGTAAATTTGATTTCAAATAAAACAGTCCAGAGATAAAGAGTAATACTACATAATACTGACAATAGGAATTCATGAGGACTACAAATCTTTCCAGATCTGTGCAACATTTGGAGAAAGTCTCAAAACAAGGAAAACAAAACGACAGTGATAGAGAGTAAAATGAGAAAAAGACGAGCCCTCCTCCCAGTTTACCTAGAAGATCTTAACTATTTTCCCTTCCTTCCTGACAGAGAGGGAGGGTAGAAGAGGGAGGATGGTCGATGGGAACATAAGGGATCAAAAAGACCCAGTTGGGTGAGGGACTGGGGGTGAGGGGGATGAAAGAGGTGTCTGATAGAGGGAGCCATTATGTTGTTAGGGGGGGACCTGAGGCCAGAGAAACTCCCAGGAATCCACAAGAATGACCCCTGCTAAGACTGCTAGTAATAGTGGAAAGGGTGCCTGAACTGGCTTCCCCTATAATCAGATTAGTGACTACCCTAATTTTCAACCTAGAACCTACTAACTGATGGCAGCAGATGCAGTGACCAAGCACTGGGCTAAGCTCCTGGAGTGCAGTTGAAGAGAGGGAGGACAGATCATATAAAGAGGGTCGGGGGTCAAGATCATGATGGGGAAAACCACAGAGACAGTTGACCCACTCTGGTGGGAACTCGTGGACTATGAACTGATAGCTGGGGACCCGGCATGTGATCGAACTAGGCCCTCTGAATGTAGGTGACAATTATATGATTTGATCTGTTGGGAGACTGGGGTTGCTGGCAGTGGAATCAGAACATATCAGGGGTCCCTGAACTGGCTTTGTGTATCCCATTCCCTATGGTGGTATGACTTGCTCAGTCTTGATAAGGGGGCAGAGGTTGGTCCTATCTCAACTTGGTACACCAGACTTTGTTAACACCCCAAGGAAGACCTTACACTGAGGAATAGATAAAGGTGGGAATGGAGGAGGTTGGGGGAGGCTGGAGAAGAGGAGGGAGGGAGAACTGGAGCTAGTATGCAAAATGAAAAATAATTATTGAAGGATAAAAAGAGAAAAATGAGCAAATCCACAGTTTTTGCTGGAAACTTAAACATGTCTCCTATTAATAACTAATAGAAATAATAGAATATCAAGAGATACAGTCCTAAACCAAAATCAACCAGTAGTTTCTCATATATGTATGTTGTTTTGTACAACTGCTCAAGAATTAAATATTCATGAAAATAAACATTATGGTTAATAAAGCTTTTATCAAATTGAAACCATACTGTATGTTCTCTGGCCAAAATGATTTCAAGTTGGAAATTAGGAACAAAGAGACAATAAAGAAATCTTTAAACACTTGAAAATGAAAGAACACACTACATTTTTATAACTTTTTATTACCTTTATTGTGTGTGTGTGTGTGTGTGTGTGTGTGTGTGTGTATGCGCACATGGATGTATGGGCACATGGAAATCATAATGTGGGTAAGCATCTTTATCTAACCATCTTATCAGTCCACATTTCTAAATAATGTAATCAAGATAGATTAAAAAAAATCACAAAGAACATGTTTAAGAACATTCCTGGCAAGCCAAGACCATGTGGAAATACTTAGATTAATAGAAAAATGTGTTAATAGTTAAGACAGAGCTAGCCAATAAAAAACCATAGCCAATAGCCAACAGTTTCATAATTAAAAAATAGAAACAAACACACATACTCATTTAGAAATGCACATGTACACACACAAACACACACAGAATTAAATAATGACTTATAAATGCTCAAGTATATTGAGAAAATGCTAACAATGCACTGAATTAAATGGAACACTTTATTCAATATTGTTTTAGTTCTTCTGGGTTTGTGTCACTTCATATAGGTGCTTTAATAAACATGACACTGTCTCCAAAAACTGTAGTGGAATTTGACAGGAATTGAATTAAATCTACATATTTGACATCCTACAGGATGTGATAGTTTTCATTACTAACCCTAATAACCCTTTCAGAAAATGTTGGCTTCTACTACTGATTATTTTATAAACTACACATATTGATGTTATTTTCAATGACAATGTCATGTCACAATGAAGTTCTAGAGAACTTGCTGCCTGGAAGCAAATACATTTCTGGCTTAAGGGAAAAGTAATACAGACACTTGAGAAGTTATTTTAAGGATTCTAATGCCGTTAAGCAAACATATCAAGAGGCCTAGTCATCCCATTCCTAGACAATTTCCCAAGAGAAAATAAAACATGATCAATAAAAAGTATGCATTTAAAACTTTTTTATTATTATGGTCTGTTTGTTACTAATAATTTTAACAACTGAAAAACAGAAGAATCATCAATAGTACTAAGAAAAGATAAAATATAATAAAAGAGTGTGTTCACATAATCAGAACAGCTGCCAACTGGTTGTAAGATTGAACAGCTGTCCTAATTTGTTTTATTGTCAACTTGACACAAGCTTGAGTTATCTGGGAAAAAGAACCTCAATTGAGAAAATGCCTCCATAAGATTGACCAGAAAACAAGTCTATATGTCATTTTCTTGATTAACTGTTTATGAGGATGGGCCCTGTCCATGATTTGACTTTCTAAAGCCAGGAGCAAGTCATGGGGGCCAAGCCAGTAAGCAGTGTTCAGCCATGACATTTGCCTAAGTTCCTGCCTCTAGGTTCCTGCTTGAGTACCTGACTTGGATTCCCTCAGTGATGAGTGCCCTGTGAGAATAAGCTGAAATAATCTCTTTTCTCCTCAAGACGCTGTTAATCAGTGTTTTTATCACAGCAGTAGAAATGCAATGCAGCCAACACTCAACACAAACAAGGCCTTGGATCAATTTCAGTTCCATTATAATAAATGAGAACTACTACCATCCAGAAATTTGCATATTATCATTTGATTTATGTAACATTTCAGAAAAGAAAAATCTATATGGATAGAAAGAAATAAATATTAACCAGGCTGTGCAGATGTATAAAATGGTTTACAACAAAATATCTTGGGCTTGGGAAGAGAAGCATTTGTGAACATGAACAGCTTATATCTTGTGTTGGTTGTTACACACCATAATATATGTGCGAAAACTCACAGCACAGTACTATATATTAAAAGGATTACTCTATGTATATAATATATGCTACATATAATTGGTATACACATCATATACATCTGTTAAAACTCCCAATACAGTACTCTATATTAAGAAGGTTATTCTATGAGTTATTCTATACACTACATATAATTAATACTTCCTGTTATGTATTACACATGAAGTATAATTAGCTACAAAACAGCTTTCCTGACTCTCAACAGAAACAATTTTTCCTTCAAAAAATTCTGGAACCAACACGAAATTGTCATTTAAGATTCTTCACAAGTTGAGATAGCTAATTTAATTCCCATATTTAGTAAAGTGTGAACTAATTATTAAGAAAGGTATTTACCTCCTAACATACTCATTAAACTCATTAAAGCTTATCTGAACATCTACCTTACCTTTGTGAGTCTATTAATGAAATTAGTGCCTCCCCAATGAAAAGGGTTGTGAATTTCCATAATTATGGTGTCATTTTATCTTTTCAAGAGGAAAACACTAATGGATAGCACTGATACATTGATAGATGTTATTTGTAAGTATCTTTAAATTGTGTCCATTTTAGACTTACAAAGTATTCACTAGTATGCATGTGACTCTCTGATGAATTATATAAACATTATTGCATCTGTTGAAAATTTAAAGTAATAGTTTTCCAGTTTTATCATCAAACCAATCAGTCTCAAATGTAATTTGAGTATTTATAATTTGTAGATCTGATTTTATTAGTTAAGAAAAGTGCTTGCAATTGAGCTTCTAAAGGAATATAGTTATGTTTCATTCTATGCTTGATAACTAATAAGTCATAATTGTACCTTTCTCCTTCTCTCAGAATTTATTTTATAAAGCATAATAGTCTCTCTCTTGCTAGTACATATCCATAATTTACATCTAGATGAAAAAAATTGCAACAAACATTTGACTATACATAATTTTCTATTTAATTTGTTTATGGATAGTCCCAGGTAAGTAAAACATTTTCATGCAAAAAAAAAAAAACAAGATTAGCCAACAAATAGACTCAACTCACTGCTTCAGATATGAACCCCACCTTTTTACCATAGTGTTCAAAACATTAAATTCTTAAATAGAACACCATCATTGTATAAATAATTATTTCTAAAATCTTTAATTTGTGACCCGATTTTAGTGCTAACTCCCTGCTGCTATTCAGTAGTTAATTGTACCCTACCACTCTAGGACAGACTGCTCCAGAAGCAGAGCAACCCAGTTGCCTTCCATCTGTTTTCTCCTTACCACATTGATTCTTGATGTTGTCAGAGTGTTGCTTAGAAACTAAAAATAAACATTAGTTCTCCAATCAAATAGAGACACACAGAGGAGAGACTGCATGTGGACCACTACAATGAACACATCCTTGATGTATATTTTGCTCATGAATTCAAAATGCAGTCATGGGTCTCAGAAAGTGTAACCCTATTATTTTCCTTACCTTTTCCTTGTTTATGATTTTATTTATTCTTATTTTATATGTGTTGGTGTTTTGTGTGCATGTCTGCCTGTTTGAAGGTATCAGAATCTCTGGAACTGGAGTTATAGGCAGTTGTGAGCTGCCATATGGATGCTGGGAATTGAACTCAGGTCCTTTGGAAGAGAAGCCAGTGCTCTTAACCACAGAATCATCTTGCCAACCCCAGCATCCCAATATTTTCAACTCTGATCTGCCATGTATATTATTCTTAAATCTTCTGCCTATGTTTTTGTCCTTATAAATTTATTAGGAAAGCCTGTTTTATAATTCAGTTGAAAAGAGGATGAGGATCATGGTTTCTGTGCAATTTGAACAGTGCAGTGATATCTGAGAATAAAGAGAATCATGGGTAGTCTAAGCAGTAATCCTAGTTGCTATTGACTAAGGACATATTTAACACATCTATAATACACACTCCCTAAGCTAACTATAAAATAGATGCAGATGCTCCAAATAATTTTATTAGTTATTGATTCAAGGGTGTAACCCACAAATACTTCAACTGTGTTTCAATTGAAAACCATGACTGAGAAATCCAGGAACACAATCGTTTTATTGTAACAAAGCTTATAGAACTATATTGAATGTAGAAGAGGAGGAGTACTGTGTTCCATATTTGATTAAATACAAATTGAAATCTTAGAGCTTGACTCACATAAAGAACACAGAACCTTATCTTCGGTTTATCCACAAGGAAAGACTAGAAAAGATACAAAATTGAGAAAGGCCTTCAATAAAGATCATTTCTTCCTCAACCACAACTACATTTCATTCAGTTTTGCAACAGGGTGGCTATGTCTTTCTAGGAAAGCTCTTTGCTAAACAAACTCAAGAGTTTTGAATAACTCTTATAATTACAGTTTCAGTTTTTGCCTTCCTCTCAGTAAGTGAATCACTATCATTGAAAGCTGTTTATCTCACTCCAATCCTTCAAGACTATAATGATCAGCTATGAACACTAAATGCAAGCTACATTCAGCTAAAGGTGGAACCTTAGGAAGCTTCATGCAAGCCCAAGCATCATCTGCTTACCTTCAGGAAAATTCATCCTAGCTTCCCCATCATCTTTCAATCATTTATCTGATTCCAGAACTGGACAGTTCTACTACCTAGGCCCAGACCTCGAACTCAGCCACTCTCTTTTTTTTTTTTTTTTTTTTTTTTTTTTTTACAATTCTGTGTAAAGTTCCTGTGGTTTCCTTGTCTCCTTTGTTGTTGAGTTCCTGTACTTAAATGTATGAAACATTTCTTTAAAAAGAGATATGCATACACATGAAAGTATCATCACATCAGGAATACAAGAATATGCTTCACACACACACACACACACACACACACACACACGAAAAAGGGAGGCCATGAAAGAGAGAAAGTAGAGTATATGGAAAAGGTGGAGAAAAGAAATGGAAGGGGGACATAAATACATAATAATATTAAGACATTAAAAAAATACCTTGAAAAGTAATTGGGTATATGTCTTCCTGTAGCGTGTAAGTTTCCGCCAGCCCGCCCGCCGCTGGTCTGGCGTCCTGGCCCCCAATAACACGCAGGAGACTCTATATTTGATACAATCCTGTTGGCCAGTTACCATTATTGTTTATGGGCTAGCTCTGTCTTAATTATTAACCCATTTCTACTTATCTAAGTATTTCCATGTGGTCGTCTTATGGGGAGCCGCGCGGCAAGCTTCCTGCTCCTTCCCCGGGCTACATCTTGACTCCGCCTTCTACTTCCTCTTCCTCCTCCTAGTCTCCTAGCCCCACCTATCTAGTTTTCTATTGGCCACAGGGCTTTATTAACAGTATGAGAAACATATATACAGAATCACATCTCCCATCATCTTCCTCAGCCCATGAGCTTTTTCTACTTGAGAGTACAATGTCAACAGCATCCTAGTTTTACCTTTTTAAGAGATTCTTCTGATTCTCAACAGCTTTTGCTTCTATGTATTGGCATTCCTGACTCTGTATCCTTTCATGCTCAGAGTTTTGGAGGAACAGAAAGGACAAGAGGGAGGACAGATGCATGGAAGACAGGTCTTCTTCTTTCCCTTTATCACAATCTGGGAATCTTTTCTGCCCTGAGACTCCTCTCAACCCATACTGATTGCTCCCTAAGGTTCTCCTGCATAATATATCCTATAGAATTGGCTTGCTCTGCCTTCTCCAAGATCCTGTGTGTGAAAGAGACTGGAGGCCAGGAGGAAGAAGATGTGAACATTTTAAAACTATGTGATTATAACTAAATGTCCTCTTGTTCCCCCCACAGTTTCTGTGTTAGAAACCCCATCTCCAGTGTAACAGTCTTGAGAAGTGATTACCTGATTAGAGCTCCACTGTCATGAATAAATTTTGTCTAGCAAAAATGGGTTCTCAAGAAAAGATTAGCTTAATTTCCCCCCTCTCTCTGTCCCCGTCCCTATCCCTCTCCCTCTCCCTCTCCCTCTCCCTCTCCCTCTCCCTCTCCCTCTCCCTCTCCCTCTCCCTCTCCCTCTCCCTCTCCCTCTCTCTCTCTCTCTCTCTCTCTCTCTCTCTCTCTCTCTCTCTCTCTCTCTCTCTCTCTCTCTCTTGATGGGAGATGTTATTCTGTATATGTTTCTCATACTGGTTAATAAAGCTCTGTGGCCAATGAGATAGCAAGATAGGCAGGGCTAGGAGACAAGGAGGAAAGAGGAAGTAGAGGGGAGGAGTCAAGATGTAGACCAGGGAGGAAGGAAGACGCTGGCCGCAGCTCCCCATAAGACAACCACGTGGAAATACTTAGATAAGTAGAAATGGGTTAATAATTAAGACAGAGATAGCCCATAAACAATAATGGTAACTGGCCAACAGGATTGTATCAAATACAGAGTCTCAGAATGTTATTTGGGGCTGGTGCGGCTGTGGGCCCAGACTGGCAGCAGGCCGGGGTGGGATGTAGCCTGCAGGAAGGAACAACCTGCCGGAACACTCTCTCTCTCTGTCTCTGTCTCTGTCTCTCCCTCTCCCTCTCCCTCTCCCCCTCCCCCTCCTCCTCCCCCCTCTCTCTCTCTCTTTCTCTTCCATCTTGTATCACCCCCTCTTCTTTCCTCTCCCATTCCCTCTCTTTCTCTTCTACTGTCCTGCTCCACTACCTTTTGTCATGCGCTGAGGGAGTAAGAAGAGGTTCACCAGCCATAACCCACTGGACCATGAACTCCACAGGCCCCGAGTACAAGAAATATATATCTACTCTTCATAAATTACCCTGTCTCAAATACTCTGCAGCACAGATGGACTGGGACACTAAGCAGTGAAGCCTCTTTCCTTCAATCCTAACAGCCAAAACAAAGTAACATGCACAAAAGACATAGATGAACCCTTTCTGTCCTCCCTGTTTCCATTCTGGTCAAACAGTGACTTTTGCTGCATATGCTTGAAAGAAGTGTCCCAAAATGCTCTAATTTTTTTTTTTTGTAGCATTTGCACACCCCCTATTGGCTGAACAAAATTATGACATGTCAAATAAACAGGAGGCTGTTTTTTTCTGTTGTTGTTTTGTTTTGTTTTATTTTCCATCAATGCAGACTTAATTATTTATTGGCAGCTAAAATTTGTGTTCTTTCTATAGAATAGTAGCATATAGAAATACCCAGAAGAAAACAAAAACAAAATTCCTTTTATTTCATTAACATGCTAGTTATTAATTAGTTCCACCAGCTAACTAGTAGGTCATGTACTGGTAGAAAAAAAAATGTCTCTACAATAATGGTTTTTATATCCTAGTAAAATGGCCTATGAGAAAAACCATTGGCAAAATCTTCTTGTTCATCTGTATTAGCTACACAACAGCAATCTGACTTTTGTATTGTCTCTATTGTTATGGAGACCATGAAATATGTTGCTAACATCAATTTTTTATTTATTTTTTTGTTTGTACATCTCAATCAGTTTCCCCTCTCTCTGTTCTCCCCAGTTCTGTTGCTGCTCCACACATTCCTCCTGCACTGTTTCTGTTCAGGTGCAGGCTGGCCTCCCATGGGTACCAGACAGCCATGGTGTAGCAAGTAGCAGTGAGAATAGGCACCTTCTATTCTTAAGGTTAGATGAGGCAATCCAGTAGGAGGGATCAGTCCCAAAAGCAGACAACACAGTCAGAGGCAGCCCCTGCTCTCACTCTTAGGAGTCTCACAGGAAGACCAAGTTACACAACTGTAGCATATATGCAGAGAACCTAAGTCAGTCCTATTACGTGCTCCCTGATTGTTGGTTCAGTCTCTGTGAGCCACTATTAGCCCAGGTTAGTTGGTTTTGTGGGTTTTCTTGTGGTACACTTGACCCACTGGGTTCTACAATCTTTCCTCCCCATCTTCTGCAGGATTCACGATCTTATTTTTTTTAAGATTTCATAATTATTTTTTAAAAATATCTAAAGATACTCGATGTCGATAAATGAATAGAACTGCATTCAGGAACTGAACTTCATACAATAATTCCCCTTCAAAATGTACATTCTAATCTGCAATAGAGTTTTTCAGGGCTACTAAGACAGAGGACATATGTACATAGAGAGGTACACAGTTCATATTAGTGAGTGATGGCAACTTTTCCTTTGCTTTATCTGCTGCCCTTTGGAATTATGCTTGGGACACTATCTGATGCATCAGTAAGATGCCAGCAAACAGGAGTGAACTTGGCTCCCGTGTGTCCTTTTTTCTTCTTCCAGCAGTCAAGTACATATCTTTCTGAAATTGCAGAAGCCTCTCAAGCATATGATTTGTGGGTTCCAGTGAGTTTGAACTTCATGCTTGAAGTGATACACAAATAACGGATTTAATTCATGCACCTGTATCTGGACTCTCTCCAGACATAATGAAATGGATAACTACTTCAGAGTTTCTCTAACACGTATTGCAGCAATACATCAGAAAGGCACTGATTGGCATATCTGGGTAGGAAAGAGAGCACCATGTTTCCACAAATGCTATGATAGACATCTGGGTTCCGCCCTTAAGAGAAAAACAGCATTTTCAAGCTCCCAAGGCCAAGCCCTTTGGCTTCAGAGATGTTCAATTTTCTCATTATAAACACTATGGTACCCAAAGGAATTCCTGTCGGCTTTCTAATTATTTTCTCAGTTTGAAATAAGACCTTGTCTTTAATAAGAGAGAGCTTTTTTTGCCACGGGATTGTTTTCAGCACCAGCAAAATGTGAAGAAAAAGTTTGCAGGAGAACAGCCACAAGGACTCAAGAAAGGAGGGAAGTGATTTTTAGAAATCTCCCTACTGATTAGCAAAATACACCGTGCTGCAGTCAAGTGCTATCATCTTCAAAGAGACAGATTTTAAAAGTGAAAATAAAAGAAAACACTGCTTTCACTTTTTGTTTTGATGGTAGTATTTTCATAATTACTATGCAGAAGGTCACAGGATCACTGCACTAGCTAAATAACCCCAAAGGCATATAGAGTTTAGAGATTTTTATTTGTTGTATGTGTTTTTGTTCCTAACTAGCACATACAAAGAAGATACTTGCATGCAATGCTGGGAAGATATTTTGTATTTTGAAACTCCAGAGTGTCCAGGTTACTTGGTCGTTACGTAAACCACAGTCTTCATTTATCCATAGTCCACACAAACACATAGAATACGTCTTCATACATCTTTCCCACGAGAGCATTCTGAAAGGCCTTGATGTGTTTCCGTTCTTTAGTAAAATAGCCACAGGAGTTATCATCCTATTGAGAACTTGAAATGTGTCCAGTGAAGCACCTTTATCACGAACCATTGGTATAAAATTAAATTCACAGAAAATAAATGTGACAGGCCTGGCGGGAGATTTGAACATCTCTCTGTAATGGAAAATCATAGCTATCATTCATGCAAGTATGTGCTGTATATTAAGCATACCTTCTCCATACCCCACCCTTGGCTTTCCTAGCCCTCCTCTCTCTCATTAGTCCCCTTTCTTCCTCTATATGTTTTTACTTCCAATTTCCCATCACATATGCATACATGCTTTCACGTAACTGCATAAAATATTTAATCACAGCAAATGAGAGAAAATGTAATATATTTGTCTTTCGAAGACTAGCTTATTTCTTTCATTTGTGTTCATTATTTTGAAGACAGTATCACTTTGCTCTTCTTATGGCAAAAAAAAAAAAACTCCACTGTGTATACATACATTTCCTTTATCCACTCGTTCCGCTGGTACTGGCAGTTGTGTTTGGTTTCCACATCATAGATACAGTAAATAACTGCAGGAAACCCTGATGTGCAAGCACCTCTGTGATCGGTTGACTTTGAACCCTGCAAGAGCCTCTGCCATTGGTTGACTCTGAGCCCTTCAAGCACCTCTGTCATTGGTTAACTTTGAGCCCTTTGGTTAAATATCAAGAAGTAGGACATCTGAGTCATACACAATATTCAATTATACTTTTTCAAGCAATGCCCCTAATGACTCTATAGTGGATGAACTAATTCACATTCTGTGAATAAAGATCTTTTTTGTCCACATGAGAGAGAAGATTAATTTTGCTTATTTTTTCAACTCTTTGATCCCACAGCCACCAACCCTTTGTTTTTGGGGTATCATGAGTGGAAATACTATGGTATAAAGGATAGATGGGACCAACGTTGTTCACCTCATGGCTGCAAGGAAACATAGACAGTGCCAAAGGACATGATACAAGCCATAAAGGTACATCTCAAGATACATCATTCAGTCAGGTCCCACTTCCTTAGATTCCCACTACTACCCAAAGTACCATAACCACCATGATACAAATCCTCCAAAATATAAGACTTTAGAAGATTCACTTCATGTCTAGGATTGAATGGTATCAGGATGGGCTGGAGAGGAGTGAGCCCAGAACTCACTGGTTAAAACCTTGTAATTCAACTCAGTTCCATATCAGTTTATCTGCATTTGCTCTCTGCATAGCATTATTCCCAAGTCATCAACTAGCTCTCGAACATACTGTAAAATTATTCAATATACTTTCGCAAATAGTCTCATGATTCTGTCTCATTCTGACATTCTTATAATCCCAAGAACATCCCTACATACATCTTGTAATTGTATTCTATTTTTAATGCAGAAATTTAATAAAATGATGCTGAAAACCTTTAATATAAATGTCAATAGAAATCAAGAAACCCATATACTAAGTATTCCAGAACATTAAAAGAAAATATATGATACTTCCCCCTCGTATTCACTGAGAAACAAAAATATTCATGCCTAAACCATTGGATGGATGTTTTCAAAAATAAATAAGTTAATAACATATTCCCAAACTGCCTTTTATTCTATATTTTCCTTGTTTCTAGTCTGATTAATAACAAGGAACATGATAATTTAATCTTCAGCCTGAAGAAATACAATAATAAGTCCATAATCATCAGTGTCACTGGGGGGGGGGTTAAAAAGGGTATTAATGGGAATGTAGGGATGTATTTCAATGGCTTCAGTGTGGTTTCTCTAAGTCTCAATCCAATTGACCCATGCTGAGTGGGAAATCTTGAGATCAGTCCAAAACCTGAGCCTATATGCTAATCTCCTATTTTCCTAGGGCAAGTATTATAATGTATGAAAAGCCTTCATTATAATGCCTTTACACCAGGAATGATTATGGAACCATGTCCACATTCATTTTTCTAGTCAATTATCAAGTTTTATTATTTATAAATGTCTTTAGACTTAATATATCTGCAACATCCTTGTTCCTTGATATTTCCCTTGGTTTGCTTTTTTGGTCAATTATTAATGAATCTCTTCAAAAACTTTTTTAAAACCAGGTCAGTAATACTCAATTGACAAATAATTCTTTGTTTTGCCCACCCCATGGAAATTCAGGCTTTTCATGATGCTATTTAAACATATTAATTACGAATTTAGGGGATTATAAGATTTAGACAAATAAAAACTCTGTGTTGAACATATAAAATTATTGTTTATGAGATTGAAGTTGAAATAGGAGGCACCTGATGCTTTGTCTGTAGATAATTATTTGATAACTATTATGAGTAACATTCATAGTCTTCTATCTCAGTGTCTTTTAGTAGTCACATGGATGGACATAGGATCCAATTTTGTCCCTTGAAGTTCCTGTAATTAAAGCCACTCCAGAAAAATTTCACCTGCAGAAACCTAAACAGGAAGTCTTCTCAAGTTTTCAAGGTAGAGTGAGTCCTATTATTACAAACTCTCACTAGTCTATAGAGACTTGTGTTTCTCACATATTTGGTTAGTTACTTTTCCTCAATCTGAAGGTCAAAGAATACACATACCTCTTCATTATTTGTTGGGGACTCTTTATTGGATTCTTTCAAATACCTTAGGAAGTAAGATTATTATTTCTTAATCCTCTTACTCGCTACACTCAGTCACTTGCTGTGCTCTTTCAGTAGTTGTATGGAAAAGAGTAAATTGTAAATGTCTCTACTAAAAGTAGAGTAACCGGTGAGCAAGAAATGAGATCACAAAATCTATAGAGGTAAAGAGGAGAACAATACAGTCAGGAGCCAGTAAGGGGAGGAATATTGAGACAGACTTGGCAAATATTAAAATCAATTTCCTGTGGCATGTGTCAACCTGGGCATGCACGATCCATATACAAGAATAATGGAAAAGGCATGTCTAATGCAAATAGAGGCCAGGGGTACACTAAAAGTTCATGGACAAACTAGGACTATAACAACAGTGGCAAGAGCTTCTTTAGGATTGTAACTGACAAACAAACTTATATGAATTATTCCTGTGATGAAAAAGGTTAGAATGTGCAGTATATTGCTTCTGGACACATTTTCATCAGTTTTAAAGGTGCACTCTGCACAGAAAAATCTTAATTCTTTACACACTAGCTCACCTGGCACAATGTTAGTTCATTAAATAATACTGGTTATGGATAGATTAAGATTAATGTTAATGTTTTCATTCTATGCCATTTCTAGTTTAAGTGACAGATGCAATTTTATTGCAACAATAATTCAGATAAAAATTTAATGTGTTATGTCGTGGTTTTGTCTAGAATACAGAGAAGATTCTTAACAAAGTAAGGAAGTAAAGTCATAAAAAATCAATAAACCAGATCATATATATATATATATATATATATATATACACACACATATATATATATATATATATATACACATTAAATTAAAACACCCATGCTTTTTTTTTAATCATGTTTCGTCTCTGGATGTAACATGAATGACTGTCGACATCATTTGAAAGAAAATGTATAATCTTGGAAGCAGGAAGGACCCCAACAATAGAGCACTTCTTTCACATTCTTAAGAACTAAGGTTTAATCCACAGAACCACCACAAACAGCAATTAAAATCCTTTTGTTCCCAAAGTATGATATGTATGAAGTATCCCAGCTATCCCATAAACTTAGAAACAATGTGTGTACACAAATATTCAACCAAAACATAATATATACTAGTGAGGTCTTGCCCAGAATGGAATAGATTTTAGTTAACAAGTCACATTCTTGTCTTTAATCTGATGGCTGTATTAATTATTGATTTCATTTCAAAATATGGAAATTGTGAAATTAGAAGATCATCATGGAGCTAAGAATTGGTCATGTGAGAGCCACATAAAACGTGACTATATTTGGCAACAAGACACCATCAACTATACACTAAATGATGATTGTTCTCCTAGGTCACATACAGTACTCTCCTTCATAAGAGGGAGCAGCTGCTCATTTTAGCAGGCAGAAGGGATTTGGACATTTTCCATGTATCTATTTCTACATATTTGCATGTGTTTATAAATATATTTGTACTTCATGACAAGGCAAATTTGGTTACTTGGACAATTTGGAAGGCATAGAAAGTTCAGGTTCATGGGACAATTAAAACTCCCTTTTGGCATAAAAATAGGCTGCCTTTTGTAGGAGCTACATATTGAATAATTTACATTTATATATTCTAACCCCTGTTAAAGTCACTGTATAATTTGCCATTTAAAAACAGTTCTAATATATTTCTATAATGTCGAAGTAAAAACACTGGTGATATCATAAAAGAGATAAACTCAGGCTGGCAAGATGATTCAGCCATTGAGACCATGTATTGTATTTACAGAAGACCCAAGCTGGGTTCCGAGTGCCCAAGTTGAGGATCCAGGAGATCCAACTTTCTTCTACATTCACAGGCACATGTACCTATCCACAAACAGATACACATCCGTACACATGATTAAAATTAACACAAAACTTAAAAATAAAACTTTTATTTATGGCTTGTTGGTACAAACCTATAGTCCATCACTAAGAGAAGTAAGCAGATCATGTGTAAAGGTTGGCCTGGGTTACACAGTGAGTGATAGTGTGTCAACAAGGACATTTGAATGAATGTAAACAATGCTATGGTAGATATTATGCTGAACCCTTCATCCCAGTAGGAATTTTACTTAAATTTGAAAGAGATCTATGTGTTGACACAGTAATTTCACACACAGATGAAGCAAAATTTAGACAGTTTTCCTGGTTGCTTTCTGATGCATCCTGCTGGTACATGTTAAAAATCCAGGTCTGCTACTTGATAAAATAGTGGTTTTGGTCATCAAAATGTTCTTTTATCATCAAATTGGCCACAGATGTACGTATGTCATTTTACATATGTCATGTATATATGTCATTCCTTGGTTTTCTTTCTTTTCTCTCCTTGCCCAGTGTGTTCCTTTGCATAAGCAAACTAAAGAATGGATAAACACTGAGCCATCTCACCCTCTTCTGGATGAGTTGAGGAAGCTACTAGGGCCCATTTGCCATTCATAATTTTTTTCTAAAACCACTTGTGAAGCTGGGTAATATCACCAGATGGAAGTCATTAAAGCTTAATATGTACGCATATGTGACATCTTGTTTTTCAAAATCTTTTTGACTTTCCTCTTTCCATTACAGAAACTAATTGATATATATGTGAAACAACTATTTAAAACGTGTGTAAAGCAGTTTTTTCAAATATAAAACATGTTATAAAACGTTTATAAAACTATAAAACTATATAGAATATTCTGTTGATTGGAAAATTAACTTCATATGGGAAGCAAATATAATTTATCATTATCCTTCACAATGACAAAATAAATGGCTTGTATGGCATCTGAAACCTTCATTCTTTAATCCTATCAAAATCACAATAAGTGTCCTCCCTTATAGTGTTCAACCAAACAAGATTTCAAAGATAAACATCATTCTAATTATATATTAAATTTTAAGACTGTTAAATAACTTGGTTATGAATAAATAAATGAGTGCATTTAAAAGAAGGCTACCAACTGGGTCCAACTGTAAAGAATCAGAGGGATCATACTCAAAGGAAGGTTAAAGTTCATAACCAGGCAGACTGAAATGTAATGATAGTAATAGAAGTTTCCAGAAAAAGACCACACATATGCTACATGTTCTCAAAGGTTGACTGACTGCTTAGAACCTTGTTAGGATGCGAAGTCATGATGTTGCTCATCCAGAGTCAGCCTTTTCATGGGGTATCTCAATAGACTTAATAACACCTCCTTGCCTTCCTTCTGTATTTCCATAATTAAAAGACTTACCATTCCTTTGATTATCAGCAAAATTTTTCACATACAATAAACCCACCAACTCCAAACCTGAGAATGTTATCAGCTGACTCTGTAAGCATATAGCAGATGATACCCAACTTTCCCAAAACTTGACCTTCTCACCAATTTATTTGCTAAATGCCTTGATTTATGACTTTTTGTTTTGTAACTGCTTCCATGTATGACCATGTTATTTAGGGCAACCTCAATCCATGTTTGTAGACAATAATTATTCAGAATAAACTCTTTTTTTCCCTTTGAGCTCAGGGGTGCTGAGTATTATGTTCATGTAACATTCATTTATAGATACCAAAGAGCAAGAAATCAGGTACTTTATTGCTTATGCTTTATAAAGATAGAGAAAATAAATACAGTTTTCAAATGTATTAGTGCTACATCAAATAAAATTGGACTATTCATAGACCTTTTTAATGTCTTTATTGTTTTATTATATTTTCTTGAGTGAATGCTTATGTATTTTAACTTCTTTGCTTGCAGTTTTTCCAAAAATTGTCTATTGAAAGTAGTGTGTGTCTGTATTAGTTACTTTTCTATTGCTGTGGGAAAAAAAAACCCACCATGACTAAGGCAATTTTTAAAAAAAGAAAGATTTTATTTGAGTTTATGGTTCTAGAGAGTTAAAGTCCATGATGGAGGGGCAGACTAATACCCTGCAGGCATGGCAGGTGGTGCAGAAAGCTGAGGGTTCATGTATTGAACCTCTGTCATGAAAGAGAGAGAGCGAACTCAAAATGGCATGGGTCTTTATACTTCCAAAGCCTGTTTCCAGTGGCCTACCTCCTCCAACAAGGCCATACCTCCTAAGTCTTCCTAAATAGTTCTGTCACCTAAGTACTAAGTATCCAAACACTAGAGACCATAAGGGATATATCATTCCCCCCACCACAATGTCCAACAAATGCTTTTTATTATCTTCCTTGTCAAACTTATGCCTGTGGAATTTATTGTAAAATGCAAGGTATATAACTTAAAATTACAAAATGACTTAAGTGTAATTGTATTGAGTCAAAGAGTACAATGCTAGCTAATGTAAACTGAAAGCCATGGGTATCCTAAGTTATACTATAGCAAATACAGTACTCCAAAGTAAGGACAATATGTGTGTCCCACAGAATGAAACATCCAGAGGAGCTTTGGTGTCGCGCGCAACCTTTGCCGATAAGGAAGACTCGGCAACCGAAGATGTGTCCAGCAGAATCTTTATTGTAGCGCTCTTTACATGCTGATGGAGAAGGACCCCAAGCCCCAAATGCGCTCTGCTTAAATAGCCTGCAGGGCGACGTATTCGTCTGTAATTGGTGCTCCGCAAAACGCCCGAATGATATAGCTTCTCTGATAGGGAGAGCTACCATATAGAAATTACCATACAGTGGCGCATGTGCAGTCAGCATAGCTAATGCTGTAAACAAGAACCAGGAAACAGGAAGCCAGCGCCATCTTGTAATGGCGAATGCGGCTCCCGACATCTCCCCCTTTCTTTAAAATTATATGCAAGGCCACAATTAATACTGTGAAGTTTCCGATCAGCCCGCTGAATCAACAGTTTGAGCGATCAAGGAGATTACACAGTGAAGGAGACCCCTTGCATCTGAGATCCCGTGCAATGGGAACCTGAGCCCTGGGAGATGCAAAGGTCTGTCCAGAACAACACCCTGGTGCAATGGGAACCTGTGCCCGTCAGGAGTGCTTGGAGTTCTGACAGCGTCTCAACGGCTTAGCATACTTAACCATACTTGAGGGGATGTTTCCTGTTCGACAGCCAGCATAGCCTGAATCATGGCCACATTCTTATCGTGTTGTTGTTGTTTAAATTTGCGAAGCAAACAAAAACAGAGGAGCAGCCCTGCTAATAACATCACCCCAAACATCCCTATACCAACCCATTCCTTAAAGAAAGAAAAGGCAGAAGACATCCAGGAAAACAACCCTTGTGTAACAGAGACATCCAAACGAGTGGAATTAATTTGAACTATTGCAAGACGTAATTTGCTCAGGGTTGCATCAAAATTTGCATTCCAATTGAACTGCAACATTTTGGACAATTCTTTAGAAAGATTTGCTGCTTTGGTAAAATTATATTGAACAGAGGTTAATTTTACATAGGTTACCACAAATAATAATATATAACAATGTAAGCTGTAATACTAATGTCTCACTCTTACTAAATAATTCACAAGAAAATAGGCTAATCTACCTATATCCATTCTGAACCATACCTTTCCCAACCATACCCTATTCCTGTCTAAAAGATATAACCAAGTCTAAGTATCACCTTCCAAACCAACCCCAAGTAACTATGACCAACCCTATGAAGATGAATATTATCCCTAAATTCCAAGAGTGGGGAAAGGGGGCGTCGTTGTCTTAAGATTACTTCCTGCTGAAATGGGACGATGATTTCTCCATGGGATCCTGTTGGAAGAAAATTTTAAGCAACCAAATTTGTCAACAGAACTGGCTGTAACATATGTAGGTAGTCATTGTGTGGCAGAAAATGCTTGACTGGAATTCTACTTGAAACTCTGGCCAGGTTGTAATAAGAAGGTGCACCAATACAGCTAGCTAGTCATGAGTTGTCTCGAGCAAAGCAGTCTCAGACCGGTTTAGGGTAAAGTTTGTAGTCCAGATGCATCGGGCTGAGTCAAGTGGAAGTGTCCAATTGGGGCCCCATCTTCTTTCCAGAGTGTTCAAAGATTGTTGTTGAGAACTATTATATTCCTTGTGGAAAACTTAAATATCAAAATCAAGGTAAAATTTTTAATTTTTACGGTATGCATTAGAGAAAGGCAACAATAAGCATTAAAAGGTATATGAGGAAAATTAAGATTTCAGAGAGAAAAACTGACTGTAGGTAAATGACAGTGCCCAGATTTTGTTTTCTTCTGCCTTACACCAATTGGCTTCTTGATATAAGGCAGAAACTGTGAATTTAATCTTAACAACATGCTTGAATTTAGAGAAGGAAAGCCAAATCCAACTCCAAAGCCAGCATTGGTTTAGATAAATTGGGACTAGAGGAATTCTAGATAGTAAAGAGAAATAGATTTCTATATAGAAATAGTTCACTAGAATTAAATATATTTTTTTACCATATATCAGATTCCTCTTCATTAAATGGTTCTTTCTAGAGAGCTGTATTCTCTTCTGTAGGTACCTACACGTTCAGTGTCTTTTGGCAATTTGAAGATGGGTGCTTTCTGTTTTCCAGTAAAGACAAGAACAGAACACCTCCCCTACCTTTGAGAAGTCTCCGCACAACTCATGGGAACTACATTGGTGGATGACTTGTTATTTCTCTTCATTAAGATGTTTCTCTTGTTCAACTCGGATCTTGATGAACTTAGGTAGTTATAATACTCAAAAAACGGTTTCAATTTGCTGGAGATATATGCTGGATCGTTGTCAGTTTTTATTTGTGCAGGTATGCTGAGAATTATTGCAACTAGGTACTGTGAAGGGACATTTTTATCTTTTACTTGTAAACGTATAGTGAAAAATTAAGTATAAGATAAATTGCTTTAGTGGCTTTATCGGCCAGATCATTAGCTCTTGCCATGGGTCCTGGTAATAGCGTATGTGCTCTCATATGTTGTATAAAAAAAGGATGCAATCTTGTCCTGATTGATTGCTGAATATCAGCAAAAACTTGTGCAACAGCACTTTTTGAGGAAATTAATCCCACTGTTTCCAAAATCTGTACTGCTCCTACCACATAATGTGAGTCAGAAATAATATTCAGAGGTTGAGGGAAAACTCGTAAAACCTCAGCTACAATAGCACATTCAACCAATTGTGGGGATGAAAAATTAAAACATTTTTGAAACACCTGATTATTAACAACATAACTGCCAACACCTGTCTTGGACCCATCAGTGAAAACATCAGTAGCTCCTACAATCGGTTGATGTTAACTTGCCCCTTATTTGGCAGACTCCTCCAGGCTCGAGTAGCAGCCCTATTAATCTGCTCATATACTTCCAATGGATATGCAGTTTGATTAACTGCCCATTGACCTTGACCTATGAGCATATCAAAACTCCATTGAGGGCGCTGGTTGGCTATATTTTGTTTAGCTTGAGCTGCACATAACTCTTGATAACAGCACGGGAAGCATTACGAAAAGGCACACTAGTAATACATAACCTGGGGTATTTCCATTCACAACCTAATTGAGCTAACTGCCAAAGGGTGTAAGGGCATTAGCTCTGACCGAGGAACGTTTAAATATCCTTCGATCCAGTTAATATCTCCCAACAGCTGTTGAAAATCATTGAGAGTTCTCAAAACAAAAACCAGGGAATGCGGAGACCAGGTGCCTCCTTGTATCCCTTTTTATAAAATGGCAGCTTCCTCCCGTTTGAGCATAGGAAGGAGGCGCAGAGGGGGGCCAAGATTCCCGGGGTGCAATGGAAACATCGGCTTTTCCCATGGAAACATTATAGGTAGGAGGCCGTCGCCATCCGTACCTTTCTCCTTGATATTCAGCTGCAGCTTGTTTTAATTACTCCTCCTCTTAGTTCTGAAAGCTCCTCACCTGAGTACCCATCATTTGAGGAGACCTTGACCCGTGAGCATATCAAAGCTCCATTGAGGTCGTTGATTGGCTATATTTATCTTTGCCTGGGCCGCACACAATTCCTGATAAATGGACTTCCAATCTAAATAATGACCCATAGATAAGCATGCTTTAACTGTATTGTTCCAATCATCTGGGGTCATTGCATTCAAGGCCAGCCTTTCAATAAGGGCTGTGGTAAAGGAAGTGCTAACTCCGTATGTTTGCACTGCTTCCACTAAGGCCTTCAATTGTTTCAGATCCAATGGCATATGTTGTCTCTGATTCTGGGCATCCTCCCATACGGGGAACGCTGCCCGTATCATCCTTATCTGATATCATAGAATTTCTTCCTTTTTTGGCCATTTTTTGCTGCTGTACAACATCATAGGGCAGTGCCGTTGGCTCATAGCCTTGAGCATAAGGTGGGGCACGCCCATATCTCCCAGTCTCATAATTTTTAGCTTCCTCATCTAATTCTGCCTGCTCGGCAGGGTTCAGCTCTGGATCCCCTTCTGACCCAGATAGGTCAGACTCATCCTCCTCTCCGGGGGACGTCTCCTCCTCGGAGGAAGAATCTATAGTATAATGTTTAAACTCAGTGAGGAGAGGGTATAATTTTGGATCCTCACATTCACAATCCTTACATGCTCCTCCTTTTGGAGCAGGCACAAGCTTTAAACCTTTAGCTCGTCAGTTAAGTTCCTTTTCCTTTTCGGCGAGCTGTTTTGCTTTCTTTTCTAGCTCTGCTAGTTTACTGTGCACATTTTCATTCTTATTTGACTTCTTTCTGGAGAACCTTTTCTTTTGTTCTCCCTTTCCCTTTTCAGCTTCTGATAGACTATCCTGATGGTCTGAAAGCACTCTCTGTCCCTCTTTGACCTGTTCCTTACATCTCTCATCTTCAATACAAGACTTTAACAATTTATATAACGGCCATACACCAGTCCTTAAAGTTCCTTGTTCCTTCTCCCGCATAAGATCACCTCCTAATTTATCCCATGTTCCTTTGGAGAGGGTCCCAGAGACCACAAACCAGGGAGCAACACGGTCAACTTCCTTAAGGAAGTTCCGCAAAACTCTATCTGGAATCTTTAGCTCCTTTTGCTTCAGCAGCGCCTGCGCTGCATCTGCAATAGGCTTGGTCGGCTGGTTCCCCATAACTCCTTTATCTACAGGAGAGGGTGTGACGGCTCAGTTATTTACCTGAGACTTAAGGCCACTTATGCTAGGTCACAAAAGAGTGAGCAGCGAGTATTCTCCCGTTTATGACAATTAAAACACAGACAGCACAATAAAACGAAAAATGAAACAAACAACAAGAAACGGGATCACCTAGACCACAGAAGTCATACCTTGCTGAAAAGTGCTGCAGCTTTTCGCTCCGCTGGCTTGAATCTTCCTTCGACGAGCAGTCGAGGGTCCTTCGAGTCGTCCCTCCGCCCAGGGTCGGCAGGTTCCGGGTTTCGGCACCACTTGTCGCGCGCATACTTTGCCGATAAGGAAGACGCGGCAACCGAAGATGTGTCCAGCAGAATCTTTATTGTAGTGCTCTTTACATGCTGATGGAGAAGGACCCCAAGCCCCAAATGCGCTCTGCTTAAATAGCCTGCAGGGCGACGTATTCGTCTGTAATTGGTGCTCCGCAAAACGCCCGAATGATATAGCTTCTCTGATAGGGAGAGCTACCACATAGAAATTACCATACAGTGGCGCATGTGCAGTCAGCATAGCTAATGCTGTAAACAAGAACCAGGAAACAGGAAGCCAGCGCCATCTTGTAATGGCGAATGCGGCTCCCGACACTTTGGCATCATAAATAATTCACAAGATAATATTTTCCAAGAGACCATAAAGTACATGGTAATCAAGAATAGTAATCAGTTCTTCTAGTTTCCTCTTTCTGTACCAGATTTCTAGCTGAAGGAAATAAAATATAATTTATAAAGTAATAACAATGATACCATGTTATCAAAACAGTATAAAAGCAGCATTGTTCAGGAAGAAAAATGTTCATATATTATCCTTGAGACTATGGTCTCTTCATTTCCATGAAAAAATACTGTGTTTTTCTACAGATTATCTCCACTTATAATAAGTATGTTGTAATATCTGAGTGATATTACAGAGCCAGTGGGTTATTGCAGGGAATAAGGAACACAAAGCAAAGCAACTGAGTGAAATGTGACCAGAAATGTTATGCCTTTATTCCCTGTCACTGAGAAAGGCAGTTGGTAGAAGGGTGGTTGGAGACGTCTTTAAGAAACTGCCACTGAGATTTCAAATCTGGCATAGCATCAGGACCCTGTCCCAGGCTCTGCTTAGGAGAATGTCAATAATGAAATCCCAAGAGACAGGTTTCTTAATAAGGTAAAAGCAATATTGTAATTTTTCTGCTAATGTCTATAACCATTTTTAAGGCAAGATCAAGCCTGAGATTAATAATATAAAGTCTCAATTTCTAAAGTTGCTTCAGCAAAGTGGGATTTTTTCATATTTTATATGTAAAAGCACTATAAATGTAATAACAGTCTGAACAGTATTGAATAACTTTAGTCAAATTTCTTACAGTAAGATAAAATTGGGACCTGAGATGTATACAAACTCAAAAAAAATTTCAGGACAGTCTTGCATCCTTGTATTTCTTTAGCATTGAGACTTTAGTTGTCATTTGCATATTTGTTTGCTTCAGATTAGCACTAAAGATACCATAAACATAGGGTGATGCGTGGAATCCATTAGAGAAAGATTACTAATAAGAGTCCTTTGTCTTCTATTGTCTTTACCCATTCAACTTAGAAGAAGTTTGGAGACTAGAGAGAATATTTCAATATATATTAAAAAGCATTATTGTTCTACTTACCAGTAGATGAGAAAGTTCCTTTTAATATTTTCTGAGTTCAGACACCAAGGCAAAGAAGATGTGGCCATTACTTCTCTAAATTATTTAGATATCCATTAAATATTTTTCACACTCCTGCTCTGATTTGGGGATTCTGTTTTGCTGTATCTGGTCTTCTGGTGTAACCAGAACTATCCAGTAACCATTCACTGTGTCTGCATCTCCATCCCAGTCCCACTAGACATGGAGAGCTTTGCTGCCTTTGAGATTCAAAGAGATAACCTTCCAATTTCAGGAGTCCTGTATTCCTTCTGTTCATGCCCCTCAGTGCTTGCATATGGTTTAAAGGAATTTTCCTTGTGCAGCCCAAACTCTATGGTGCTCCAAAGCTGAAGTCAGCAGCCACCACAATTGTCTAAACTCACCTACATGGCACTATCTCTCTGGAGTCTGCCTAGAGCTCTAAGTCTGTCCTAGAATTCATAGGTTTGTAGTACCTTTTTGTCCTACATGGAGTGGACAGTGAACTGTCACCATGACACAGAGAAAATAGGTATGTGGGAGTAGTTTTAGTCACATGACCAGAGAAAACTGTTGCTCTTACTTTTCTCTAACTAATATGCTCTGAGCACTAGTAACTTTCAAATGGCAGTCTGATCAGATAAATGAATTCCCAAGCAGATTTCATAAAGGTTCTAATGAATGTCTTTGCCATACAAATCAATAGACCCAGTACTGGGAACTCTGATCTGTGTAGGTGAGCATCATCTGTTCATGGGTATCTAGATAGAAAGATACTGCCAAGAGGTATCAGAAGGGAGCTTGGAGTGTATTCCACGTCATGATTAAGACAATGCTTATGTAAACCTATATATTAGTTCTGAAGCCTAAAGTGTATGCTCTGTAGCTACATCCAATTCAATTTGGGAATAATAATGAATAATATTATGAATAATAATATTCATAATAACCCACTATGTTTCTTTCTCCAATATTTACTGAGACCTAGTTTTTACTTCAAGGATTTATCACATGAAGCTTATATCAAAATCTATGAACAAGCATAGCTGTAAATCAACAGTAAGTAAATATCAAAATTCAAAGTTCTAGACAATATCTTCTTCAAGATAAACCCTATTTAAATAATCATTGCACTGTTCCTGAACTATGATTCTGATGAATGAGTAAGATTCTAACAGGTGAAGTTTGGAGGCAAATTATTTAAAGTTTGAGTAAACCATATAGAAACAAAAAGAAAGCGAATGTGCTAAATCCAATCACAAAACTGAATACTTTGTTCTATTCTTTACAATTAAGGGAGAGAAAGAACCAAGCCCTTAGACATACTTCAGACCCTTGAACATAAGAGTTAATAATCTACCTTAGGAAACAATAAAGGTAAAGGTAGGGCATGTGTTTGTTGAAATGTCCCTCTTCATTCATATAAATCTCAGACATGCTGAGTAGCAGACAGTCTTGGACAATTGCATCCTGGGTAATTTCACTTACATGACTTTTTAAACATGACAAAAGTATGTGGACAGAGAATAGATCAATGACTTTCCGAGGTTTGAAATCTAGGTAGAATGAAACTATAAAGAGACAGAATAGGGAGCATAGCACATATTCGTAATCATGATTACGATGGTGCTTACATTAATTTAGATGGCAGTTCCCCTTATCCATCATTTTGTTTTCCTTGTTTTCAACTATCCTTGATTAAATATGTTTTGGAAATATTAAATGGAAAATTCTAGAAGTAAATACATTTAAAATAATAATTATTACTTTATAGTTATTCTTTAACTTTATCCTTTGACTCTTACTGTGCCTAATTTGAAAATTGAACTTTATTATGGGTGTGAGTACATAGGAAAAACACTATACATCTGGGTTAGTATGAGGTAGAATTTTTAAAATACACATCTAACTATTATATGTAGGCTTTTAAATTTTTCTCTATGGGTATAAAGTTAACACAAGGGTGAGAATTAGGGTTATAACTTTCATAAAGGAAAGAAAAAAATGGATATGAACTCAATAACAAGGAATTTATCTGATTAGTCAATAGTTCAGCAAAACCAAAGAAGGGAAATAATCAAGTAACCAAAAGTCGGTCCTACACAGGTTGGTGTTTCTTTTGTGGTAGTAATACAAATAGCAGTGAACTGGGGACTTGATCTCCGGGGAAGGGGGGTGATGTAATATGGGAAAACTATTACTCATTTTTAACACTGTCCCTGCAGAAATATAGTCTGGAATTAATCACCAGCCCATTAAAAATATCCTTCTGAAATGGAAAAGAATATCTAAACAAAAGAAGTGAAGTTAAACATGGGGTTTCTTTTACTCAACCAGCATTAAGGTATTACTTCTTAGATACCTATAACCTTTAAGAAAATTACCCAGTGGGATCCATCAATGAACAACATGAATCTCAGAGATGAAAGTATAGGCAGAAGGAGCAGTTACTAAAGCCCACTGTCAGAGCAACAGCCAAACCCAGGTTCCTCACCATTCTGTTACAAAATCCATTTGGCATTAAGTATTTATTGAATACTGTATGTATTTGTTTTAAGTCGTATCTAGATTTGAGCATTTCTTCAATAAGTGTAGATTGCACACCCACAATGTAGAATACAGTGCTCTAGATGATATACATGACTATTTATTCTTTGGAGACAACTCTGGCCTTTCTATTAAACTCTAGGTGTTGGAATGGAACAAATTATCCAAGTTTTCAAGCCACTTGCTCATTCCTGCCCTGAATAGAGGTGATAAATTGAAGTACTGAAAGTAGGTGTGGAGGATATAGAGTGTAATGTCTGGTAGATTGGATTTTAGGCATATGAGACCAGAGACCCCTCGCTATAATACAATATTTTTTTCCTCTTAGGAGCTGTCTCCTAAACTTTGCCAGCATTTCATTAACTGTGTTATAAATATCTATAAAAAAGCCCTTGTACCCATGCAGCATCAGAAACCTGCATCTTAGCTTGCTGCTCCTCCCATTGCTGCACTGCAGTTTAATGAGTCATGTTGGCTCAGAAGTCAGGTGAAATTACTTACTCAGATTCATTTACCTTCCCGGAATAGGTGCCTGTCAGATAATTCCCACCACTTTTGAAAGGCTCTGCTTTCCATACTAATGCCCTTGTGTATAGGAATGCTGAGAGATGATTGAAGAAAGCCCTTCTCATGGGGCCATGAATTAAGTCAAGGCCTCAAACTTAGGGTATGAAAAATAATTTGATCAGTAGGTAGGTAACCCCAGCCCCGAGGAAGATGAAGCAGCAGCATTTTGATTTCAGTGCCTAGCTGGCTAAGCAATGTGACACTGCTAAATAAGATACATTGAAAAGCTATTAGAAACAGTTTCAGCTAGCTCTTAGTGTCCTGTTACAAAGCTCAATAAACTTAATGAATTCATATGAGGTTAGTGGTGTTCCAGTTTCCTATCCCTTTCAGTGGCTGGTGGTGAGTTTCTGATCCTGTAGAGGTTTCTATTGCAATTTCAGAAATACCTGTTTCTCTGATGGTGCCATTTCTGAAGCAGACACAGTAGTGTCATTCAAAGATTCCTCCTCCATTCCACAAACATCCACTTTTCTGTGGGATATTCAGTCTTTTATTACATGAAGTACTCACTGTGTTTTCCACCCCTTACACTTAGCTGATGAAAAGAGAAGTTTCTTAATAGTAGGTGCAAGTTATCCAAAGGAATATATTTAACAGTTTGCTCTTGAAAAGTGGTCTAGCAAACAGAAAAACTCTAATAAATAATAGAATCCCAGACCTATGGGGATGGCCCTAGTTTGTGATATTACAGGTGTGTGTCTACTCTTTACTTGAGTATTGACAGCATTTGGAACACCGGTATTTTCACATTCCAGACAGCAAAACCTCCATTTTTTTTTTTTTAAAAAAATATCTCTGCATAGAACTCCATTCTTAAAAACAATCTAAAGAGAAGAGGGCAGTGGAGAAACAAAGTGAGAAAGGCCCCATCTGAGATGAACCATCCCCCTGGCTGAATGATGTTCCATGATAAGGACCAACATGATTACTTGTTGTTTTTCTCATTTTCCGCATATCTTAAGAACAGCAAAATGGTAACATTCCTTCCTGTGTTTCTTGCTTCTGTTGTAACAGTGGTCCACAAATCTGCTCGTTATCATTAGGGTTAGGCTATTTTCTATAGAATTGTTGCCTATTTCCAGAAGCAGCTCCTCCATGTAGTACTACCAGGCAGCCAGCGATGTTACCACAGCCTCAGAAAACAGCTACACCCTCCCTGATACAGCTTTGCAGTTATGGGGAATGCACATGGCGACTCCAGCTGCTTAAAGCTTTGGATGTAAATTAATGAAGCCCTAACCTTGACCTATCACAGTGGGCAAGTACCTGAGTTGCTTAAAGGCAAAGCCAGTAGAGTCATCGTTTGTTCACATTCACACATCTCAAGAAAAGCTCATTTCTCACCTAACTTACGTGTGTTTGTCATTGCACAGAGGATTATTTTAGCAGTGTTCAGAGTGAAAAAAGCACTAGAGATCGCTGAGTAAGACTGTTAAGTGCTTTATGCCTCATTTCAGTTTAGCTCTTTGTATCTCCTGGCACAACATCAAGGGCATTGATGTTAGGATAACAGCTAATACATCGCATAAGCACAGGCAGAATGTCGAAAACAGGAGTGCACCATGCTCTACGGCTGGGACCCGGACTTGGCCTGTCTTGCTGAGATTGCAAACTGATATATCCAGAGATCTATTAACTTTTACATCTGATATCTTATAGTAATTTCATTGTGCATTTAAAATTAAGGAATAGCTGTGCTTACAGCATGGGAAAAGGTGGGAGAGAGGCAACAAATATAGAAAGACAGAAATGATTCTTTTTACTCCAAAGTCCTCTTTCTTTTACTTCCTAAAATCTGGATAGAATCATTCCTGGAGGATAGCTTCTAGTTCCTTCTCCATTAAAAATGGAAATAAGAGGGAGAGTAGAATGAAGGGAGGAAGGGAAGGAGGGAAGGGAAGGGAAAAAGGAGGAAGAGAGAAAATGGGGGAAAATGAGAAAATAAATATTACAATAAATGTATAAATATGTCCTCCCAAAACACTGACAATTTCAGGAGGAAATTATTCCTTTAGTTTCTCTGAATTTCAGGTATATAGTATCACATACAAATCCCATTATGTTTAGATATAAACATCTCAGAAGTATACATTAAATGTTGTATATTTCAATTTTGGAATGAAAGAGTTTATTTGTTTTGTAGGTCACAATAACAATATTTCATTGATGGAAGTCAGACCAGCACTTCAGGGCAGGTAGTTGGAGGAGGAACTTAAATAGTGACCATGAAGTAGGCTCTGCCTACTGCCTTGCCCCCTAGTCTTTCTCTGCCTGCTTACTTGGAGCACACAGGTCTGCTGGAACATTTAACTTTGTAAAGATGTGTTACATTTTTTTTCTGGTGTGCAATGTTACTTTAACTGTGCCTTGCCTGACTAGGGCACCTGATTGCTCTAATAAAAAGCTGAGTGGCTTATAGCTAGGCAGAGAGAGGGATAGTCAAGGCTGGAGGACAGAGAAAATAAATGGGAGAATGAATCTAGGCTTGAGGAGAAGAGAGAAGAGAAGGAGAGGAGAACAAAAGAGAAAGAGAGGAACACACTGGGGTTCAGACAGTCAGACAGATGGACAGAAGACAGACAGACACAGAAGAAGCAGGAAAAAGAGAACAAAGTAGAAAAAGTAAAACAGGCTAATTTCAATTAAAAGTGCTAGCCGGGAATGAGTCTAAGCTAGGCTGAGAATTCATAACAAATAAGAAGTTTCTGTGTCGGACAGGACAGTGCCCCTCTTAGGCACATACCCAAATGATCCCCATCCATGCAGCAAAGACATGTATTCAACTATGTTCATAGCAACATTATTTGTAATAGCAAGAAACTGGAAGCAACCTAGATGCCCCTCAACTGAAGAATGGATAAAGATTTTGTGGCATATTTACACAATTGAATACTACTCTGCGGGGGGGGGGCAAAGGAATCTTGAAATTTGCAAGCAAATTGATGGAACTTGAAGACTTAAAGACACTATCCTGAATGAGGTAACCCAGTCATAAAAAGAGGAATATGGTATGTACTCAATCATATATGATTTTAGACATAGAGCAAAGGATCACAAGCCTATAATTCACACCACCAGAGATATTAGGATACAAGGAGGAATCTAAGAAATTCATACAAGGTCCCTCACAGAAGGGGAAAGGGACAAAATCTCCTGAGCATATTGGGAGGGGGGATAGTGAGTGAAGAGAGAGCTAGGAGAAAGAAAAGGGGAGGAGAGGAAAACACTGTGGAACTAGGAAGATTGAGTCAGGGAAGGAATAGATGAGAGAAAAAAGAGAGATACCATAAAAGAGGTAGCCATTATAGGTTAGAAGAGAAAACCAACTCTAAAGAAATATCCAGAGACCTATAAGACTGACTCCAATTAACAATTTGAGCAACTGTGGAAAGGCTACCATAAATGCCCTTCCCTGATAATGAGATTGATGACTAACTTATCCACCATAATAGAGTCCTCATCTAGCAGCTGATAGAAACAGAAGCAGACACCCACAGCTAAACACTGAACCAAACTGGAATCCAGATACAGAGAGGGAGGATAAGACCAGGCCGCAGAAAGCCACAGAGGCAGCTGACCTGAACAAGGAAGAGCAAATGGGCCCCCAGACTGATAGCTGGGAATCCAGCATTGGACAGACTCAGACCCCTGAACATGGTCTCAGTTAGAAGGCCTGGGCAGTCTAAGGGACCTCTGACAGTGGAAGCAGGATGCATCCCTGGTGCACAAAAGGACTTTGGGAGCACATTCCCTATGAAGGGATACTCCCTTAACCTAGAGGCAGGAGGGAAGGCTTAGTCCCTACTCAAAATGACTTGACAGATTTAGATGACCCCTCCTGGAAGGCATGTGGAGTGGGGTGGGGGAATGGGATAGGAGGGTGGTCGGGGGGCGGGGGGGGAGGCAGGAATGAGGATGTCGGAGAGAGGTAGGGAGGAAGGGAGAGAGAATTGGGATTGATATGTAAAATAAGAAAAATAAATTTTAAAAAAAAAGAAAGAAAAAGATTGTGGTAAAAGTCCCATTAGCCCAAATGATAAAAGAATTTTGTGAAGTTATGTGTCAGTAGCTTCCAATGATAATTAGTCTTTGTACAACAGTGTCCCCCACAACATGGCAGGAAGAACACTCTGTACTTAAAACAAAAACAAATTAACAATTTCATCTGATTCCACATCTTATTCCTCAAATAAGTGCTCTCTATATGTGGTAAACAGCTATAAAAGGCTCAGTATGCAACCAGCCCCACATGGCCTACATATATTCCTACCTCGCCACTGCCAATACCATTCTTTTACAAAGACACCACCCTCCTGGCGGCTGTTAAATGTTATTGTGTAGCAATTTCCTCTAGGATTGAAACATTCCATCCTGCACAGAAAGAAGCACCTTAAGCAGGAGGTCAAGATTTTAAAACAGGTTCTGGAAGTCCCTGAAACTGGTCAAATTCTCTACCCCCTTTTCCCTAAAGTATGAAGTCAAGCTGCAAAGAAGACTGAGACCAGACTTGCTGCCTGAAAGAAGCAGAAGTCAGCAGAGCTGCCTGAAAGAGGTTTAGACCAGAGTCACTTGAAAAGGATGCTCTCCAGCCTGTTGTGCTACCAGAAGGCTGTGCAGAAAATTCCAGGTTTCCAGCTTTTGTGTACTTGGATGGGCTTTGGTGATGCAGCTAACTTTGAGACATTTTTTTTTCTAGGAAGTAACCCCTCACCTGTAAGTAACTAATAAAACTCATTGAGTCATCAATCTGGACTTTGGTAGTATCTGTATTTTGTGTCATGGCATAAGTACATGTGTATGCAACATCTCCCTCGAAAAAGTTTTTTGCTATAAAACAAATGAAAGAGCCTCAGAGTCAGCACAAAATGCTCCCGAGATGAAGTTCTCAATGCAAAGGTGACTTATTTGCCTCAGAGGTGACCTAGAGGTGGTTATGGCAGGCATTCCCTAATGGTCATAAGACCCCTCATAAACTTTGCTTACATCAGTCCCTTTTTGGCTTCTACAGTTCCTTCTTCCTGAACATTCTCCTACCATTCTTAGTTCAAAGTTATATCACTGAAAAGCACAAATTCTGGTTTTGGTGTGTGTGTGTGTGTGTGTGTGTGTGTGTGTGTGTGTGTGTGTGTGTGTGCTTGTGTGCGTGTGTGCGTGTGTGCGTGTGTGCGTATGTGCGTGTTTACAGGGCTATACTCACTTCACTTGAAGACAATCCAGAAGTTCATACCTTGAATAGAGCTTTATATTCTATCCTCAGCATGGCTCTGGTGATCTTGTTCCCTCATTAAGCCTCATACTCTGTTACTCTTTCTTGCATATCAATATTGTCTCCCTTGATGATGCCTTCCATTGCCTTAACCATGAATAACCATAGCTTGGAATGTGGATTGCACTTTAAGAATACCAATGGATTCTGAAAATACTGAAGACTAAGCTTTCCCATGGCATAACAACTAAGTTATAAGATCTAGGCTGTGGTCTGTTTCATGGATCTGCATGTATGCTGAGAGAGTAGTGAAGAAAATAGAAATACACTTTTACATTTTGCTTTTTATTCTTATCATTCATATTTTCTCAAAGTTTTTTTTTCTATGACAATTATGGTTCAGAAACAGGACCTATAACAGGGCAGATCTCTATCTTAGATCTATTTCGAACCAATCTATAGACTTATATATATATATATATCCCTCCTCTCATACCTTCATGTGTTTTATCAATCAAAGACAACTTTATTTAATTCCACCAACATATAGTCAGTGTTTCCTTCTCTATACAACTACTGAGGAGGCATCAGCATATCTTGTTCTAAGCATTACAGCAGGCTTTCTTCTCTTCCTGATTCATTTTCCCTAGCATCCATCCAGGTTCTCTTTTTAAACACAGGAACAGGTGAGATCATCTCTGTTCTTGGACTTTTCAGTGAGGGACCCAAATACACAGAATAACACATGAACTGCTTCTCATCTCTTATCTGTCCTTTCTTGTCTCTATACCATGTTATGCCACTTTATGCTCAGCTAATATTTCAGCTTCTTGGCAGAAACAGTTTTCTGATAAACATTATTGTACTATTTTAAATTCTACTGGAAATCAAATTAGAGAATTGTAAGAAAGAAGAAAAGTGACATTGACCTTGAAACATAAAGAAACACTAAGTCCTAGAAAACATAGGAAAGAATCATACGAACACTGCTATTACCTCATGACAGATTCTTGAAAGACACCTGTAGCCACTGCCGCTGTTGTACTGATGCTATATTGCTCAAATAATAATTGCATATAGTAGTTGTACTTTCTTGTCAGGACCATCAGTCTGCAAATAATGACATGGAGAAATTAACCTCAGAATCTTGGCCTTAGCTTATGCCTTAACCCAACTAGCTCTTATAACTCAAATTAAAATGTTTCTATTAGTCTAAATTTTGTCATTTGGCTTGGTTACCTCTCCTCTGCACTGTATATCTGATTTGTCCTCACTGCCTCACTGGTGTCTCCCTGCCTATGTTCTTCCCAGAGTTCTCCCCCCACCTCCTGGAAATCCCACCTATTCTCTCCTGCCTAGCTGTTGGCCATTCAGCTCTTCATTAAACCAATCACAGTGACACAACTTCACACAGTGGAAACAAATATTCCATAACAGCATATGCTCATGTTTCCGTGTCATAAGAAACACTATATTTGATGAAACTATCAAGAAAAATGAAGACCTTTGAGATAATATGGTCTCTAGGACATGGTTTTAAACTGTGATTGTTAAAGATGAACAGCTGAGTAATTAGACTTCATCAGCCATGATGGTCAGTGTTGTGGAGCAGTGAGAGACTGTAGCTTGATACATAAGGAGACCATACATCCATGCATCTTCAGCTGTTCAGGAAAGATATTCACAATCAGATCCTAACATTTATCAAGGCCTTTCTTACCCACAAGAGAGAGTTTTAGTTTTTCCTGAGCATGACTATGCTCTCTGGTAAGTAAATTTTCCTTAACCTGAAGATATAAACCTCTACTTGTTAGGGGCTCACATTATTACAGTAAGGCAGAGACTCAAAAAGAAAATCTATCCCCTGAATATCTCCATTTCAGGTTCTAACTCAGTGAAGGTCACCATTATTTTTGCCGGGTAAGTTATCATGTCTCCATGGATTCTAAAGATGTGCTACACAGTCCTCCTTCCACACTCAAAACTTCTGAGTTCTAAAAGCACAATTATGGCTAGTTTCCACAACCCAATTATTTCATGTTAGTGAGCTATTGTGGGCCAAGTCTTAAAAGTACTCCAGAAAACCTATAATACAGATGACATGAAGAAAGCTGATCAAAACACTACATGTATGTCTACTCCACAATCTCTTATTCTCAGCAGTTTAACAAGTTGTGAGTCTCTATGTCAATTATTGTCTACTGCAATAAGAAACTTCCTTAACTGGGGGTTTAGAACTGCACAATTTCACTAATGTATGGGCATATAACATTGTCACCCTGCAAGGCCTGTGGGTCACTAAGGAAGAGATATTAAAGGCTGTAAGGACAAGAGGTAATGAAATGTTGCTTTAACACCAGGTTGTACATTTAGACTCACATCATTTTTGACTGTACAACCGCAAAATCCTAGTGTGGATAGGAGGGGGGTAGTTGTGAAGTCCCACCTCTAGTTAAGGCTGTATTGGCAATTGGTGGCTATTGCTTGAGATAGAGAGATTTGTTTTGTTTTGTTTTATAATGTAGATGGCCATATATCCATGTGTGTACACAGGCAGCATTAAGGGAGCTCAATGGGCTTTAAGAAGAATATATAAAGTTGGGAAAAAAAAGAGGTTAGTGGGGGCATAAGAGGAAGTAAAGGGAAGGTAGAGGGGGTGAGTTTGATCTAAATAATTATATTAATGTATTAAATTCTCCGTAAAAAGTATATTAGCAGATTAAAAAAATAACTACACATTGGACAGGGACCATCCATCCTTAATGTTTCCTGAGAAATAGTTTGAGATCTGGACATATCCATCCATTCTTTAGAGTATATATTATTGAGAGGACAATATAGATGCCAGAAAGTTTTTTTCAAAAACTACTAAAATCAATCTCTATTGATTATGGACTAATAGTGTTCATTCTATAAAAACAATTTTAACACATTAAAGTGAAATCTATAACTTAGCAAGAAAGAGATGTGTAAGCCTCCCATATAACTGTGCTTAGTAAAAAAGTCAGTTAAATAAAGTTTTCTTCCTACCAGTGATTTTAGCTGGGCATGTTGTTTCAGCAATGAGAATGTAATTAATGCAGAGGCTAAAGTTGAAATTGTATGCCTATGAGCCCAATTAAGCACTATGATAATAGTATTTAAAATAAATAAAATATCTTATCCAAATATTTTAGTGGTTCCATTTTTTTACCAGAAAAATAAACATCACAAATGTAATGAGCAAACATCTCTGTAGCTATTCTGAAAACAAGAAGACTCATTAATGATTATTTAATAGCAAGAACTTTAGTCTATATTTTGCTTTACTGACTGAGACATAAATTTTTATAGACTATCTAGAAAAACTGATACAATGGTCACAGATAATTTTCCATCACACACTATTCCCTCAAGACTTGTATTTGCCATAAAATCATCTTCCCAGACACTTAGAAGATGCCAAATAAAGTTCTTCCAACTCTCACTCACTCACTTACTTTTCTATTGTTTGCTTTCTTTCTTCCTGCCTGCATGAGAACAGTGGCCACTTAAATTTAAATTGGGGGCAATAGCCCACCATTTCCCCTTTGTCTAAAGAGGCAAAACTCGCCAAAAGCAAGATGTTTTGAGGCATTATTCCTAGTAATTCAAGAAATCAATAATAATATTTTGAACTGTTATTTAAATACCAGAGAAAATATTCTTGCTTTTTATTATAGACTTACTATCTTATATCCATACTTTATTAAGTAACTGCCAGATAGCAGCTTCTCTTATTATTTAAAACTGACTGCTCTTGTAATTTATGTACAAGTTGAATGTCCTAAGAAATCCTTTAAATATACTTCAGAAAAATAACAAAAGTGACTATATCTTGCAAATCTGAAGTTCTTTATGGTGAGAGCCAGATCTCTATGTAGGTTCAGTTTATTTGTGTGGGAGACAAGGCCATTAAAATCAGTAGCTCACTTTTTATTTCATTTGCAAATAACATTTGAGATTTTATGTCTACATAACTTCAAATATAACACTGAGATTAAATTGAATAAGTCTGTTTTATGAATGTTATTGCATTTGTATAAAGTCTACTGTTATGATAGCACACACTAAAACTGTGATGTGAATTAAGAATACTAATTACAAAAGGACTTTCCTTGTATGCTTCCCCTACACTGCTGTTTCTCCGACCATCTCCATCACATTTGTCCCTTTGCAGATGAATTGCTGACTGGTGCCGCTTTCTTATGGTTTTTCCAGACAGGGTTTCTCTGTGTAACAACCCTGGCCCTAGATCTCACTCTGTAGACCAGACTGGCCTTGAACTCACAGAGATCCACCTGCTTCTCCCTCCTGAATGCTGGGATCAAAAGCATGTACTATCACCACTAGGCTTTACCAGTGCCACTCATCAAACCCTGGTCAGTGCAGGGTATTCTTTCTGTAGTCTCTATGGGAATGCTAGATCTTTTTCTGTTTCTGAAGCTCTTTCCTAATACTGAATCTTTCACAGTGTTCTCAAAATATAGCATACTGTCTTACTATTGTTAATACCTTCTGCACAGTCCCAAGCAAGTCCAAGGAACTGCATCACCTGGATCCTTACTGTTCTCCCTCTACATTATGTTAAAGGCAGAGGTTTCATTATTCACAGTGAAAAGCTTTTGAACTCTAAGTTCACATACCTTAATGTCTTTTGAATAATATTTCTTTTGACCTTACTCAGTTATCCATTGAAATAGGAGTCACATGGCAACCTGATGGGAGATGCCATTCTGTAAATATGTTTCTCTTACTGGTTAGTGAATAAAGCACTATTGGACAATAGGAAAACAAGATAGGTGGGACAAGGAGACAAGGAGGATTGGAGGAAGTTACAGGGAGGAGATTAAAGATGGGGTAAGGAGAGAGAAGAATGCCAGCCCCTCTCTCCGGTAAGATAAAACCACATGGAAATACTTAAATTAATAGAAATGGGTTAATATTTAAGAGCTAGCCAATAAGAAACATTAGAAACAGGCCAACAGCTTTATATCTAATACAGAGTCTCTGTGTGTTATTTGGGGCTGGCGCGGCAGTGGAACCAGACCAGCAAGGAAAAATTACTCATAACAGCAACCATTGTAAATAGAACATTCACCCTCCCCCATACAGGATTCAAATTTCCTTTTATTTGCATTGTTAAACTTCATGCACTCACTATCACAAGCTGGAGACTGGGCCTACAGCCTTGAACATAGTAAAAAGGCTCTTGTAAAATAACCATTCTATACACAGTGTAAATATATGTGGCCACATTGAGTTTAATAAACAAGATGATTGGGCAAGAGTTGAACAGGATACAGTTATGATGGGAGATGTTATTCTGTAAATATGTTTCTCATACTGGTTAATGAATAAAGCACTGTGGGCCAATGGAAAAGCAAGATAGGTGGGGCTAGGAGACAAGGAGGAAAGAGGAAGTAGTTGGGAGGAGTCAACATGGGGAGCCCGGATTGGTAGAACCCAGCCAACTGCTCTGGCCAGTAAGATGAGCCACGTGGAAATACTTAGAATAGTACAAATGGGTTAATCATTAAGACAGAGCTAGCCGGTAACAAACTACTTCCTGGCCAACAGCCTTGTATCAAATACTAAGTATCTGCGTGTTATTGAGGGCTGGTGTGGCGGCAGGACCAGACCTGCGGCGGAGGGTGGGGGGATGGGGGGGTGAGGAGTGGGGGGCTAGGGGATGTCTGGGGGAAAGCTGCTCTTAACACAGTTAGGCAGGAAAAGCCAAGCTGAGAATGATGGGATGAGGGAGGGCAGAGTCAGATGCAGAATGTGTAGAACACACAAATTGGGACAGAGGTCAAGGCCGTGAGCCTTGGGGCAGCAAATAGATTAATATAAATGGGTGTAAGAGATAGTTAGTAATAATCCTGAGCTATTAGCCAAGCATTTGTGTAAGCTTCTGTGTGTTTATTTAAGAGCAGCTGCAAGACAGAAAATCTCTGCTTTAGGCTCTCTTCTCCTAAGCTACACCTACAGTTTGGCCCCAATTCTCATGAGCATTTGTTCAATTTTATCTCACACTCTATCTTTTCCATACCCTTTATTCCCTTGGTCTCTCACTGGTGACATCAGTACACATCCATGCAAGCTATAAACTCATGTTCATTTGCCAGAGAGCTAACAACTTCTCACCTCCATGTTATTTTCCAATGTGCAGACCTGATCAACTTAAGTAGGTGCCTGGAATTTTGTTCATTTTTTTGCATGAAAATTACCACCATTGTTGCCAATATGAACTCATTGTATCTGTAGAGTCCTTTAATAAAAATTCAGTTACCATTTTTGTTTCCAGTCTCCCAATAAGAGTCTTTAAGGATCTACTACAAACATTTTTAACCTACTTACACTTGTCTGTCCCTCTCAGCTGAAATGTTGGCTAATTGTGAAAAGCAGGCACATTCATTTTAACTCTCAAATTAATGGTGTTAAAGCTAAACAGTAACTAGGAATCCCAAGATAAAAATGTCATACTGCTTCTAATTAGCTGTGCCCTAGAGTATAGCCTAGGGAGTACAAGGGAAGCACCCTTTTAAAATGTGTTCATGCAATCATGTTGACCCAATTATCAGACACACACTTTGGTATCTAATATTTTAATATAGTGGTAATATTTTTGTAATCATGGGGTTTTTATTGTTTTAACCCTTGATTCTCCCCTATCAAATAATTAAGTTTAAACTATATTCTTCCTTTAAAGTAACAATTATGTCTTGTTTATTGGTAGCTGGAATTTTTCTTATTTGAATAAGAGCATTATTTTATAAACTGCTGAACAGACTTTCACATCAGGACCCAGACTGCTTCAAGAACAGAACTGGACTTCTGGATCTCATCTTAGACAGTACTTGACTTCTGATTTTCATTTAGGTGTAAGAAATTTGCCTGGAGAATATTTTCTTTCCTATCCTGTAAACTTTTCCTTCTTGTTTCAATCAGAGCTTATTTCTCTAGACTTAGTCTGATAAAGCAATCCACATAAGGCATTGCAAAAAACTGCTTCCTGTTGTATCTTTTATTTAGGTACTGCTTGAATTTGTGTCAGATAATTCATCCAAAGATATCACTTCTCCAAGCATCAGGTCTTGCCTTTTCTTGCCCGGTCTGAAGAAGCCTTAGCGCAAGACAGAGTAGAATGGGAAATGACTTGTACATTGTAGATATTAAAACAGGGTTGTTTTGGTTTTGTTCATTTTTTCACTTTTGCACCTTAAGTAGTTTGTCTGTGGTTAGGTGGTATGTTGGTTTGGTTTAGAATTTCTTCCTGTTGCTCTTTTATAATTGCTGATTTTTTGTTGGGGTTTAGACAAGACCAATCCTTCTTGTCTATATTATTGATTGTTAGAAGAAACTAAAGTGAACACACAAAAGATTTCCATGTGATGAATGGATTTATATATAGTAAAAGAAGCATTAATTGGGCAGGAAGAATAATGAAAGGACAACATAGTACATAATAATAAAAATGTAAAAGAAATAATAAATTAGAAACTCAAAGAAACCATGTTAGGATAAGTGAAATTTCAATTCTGTTTAGATTATTTAAATAGCCTAATTTAAAGTAACAGATTATCAAAATAGATTTAAAATATTCTGCAGAACAGATTTTTCTATCCTTTTACTCTAGGATGGTACCTATCACTGATGATGAGATGTTTCTTGGAAATAGCAACAAGATGGACCGTGTTTTCTGATACAGTCCCCTAGTCTGTCTTTTATTAGTGAACTAAAACTATAATTAGAGTTTTTAAAATATGTTTGTTAGTTCCTCTCATTTTGATGATTGTGTGGGTTTTTTCCTCAAAATATTTTTATCATCTTCCTACTGTTTCTTATTTGTTCCCTATCCTAGTTAGAGTTACTGTTTCTGTGATGAAACACCATGACCAAAAGCCATTTGGACAGGAAAATGTTTATTTTATTTACACTTCCACATCATAGTCCATCATTGCAGGAAGTCAGGACAGCAACTAAAACACAACAGGTTCCTGAAGGTAGGAACTGATGAAAAGGCCATGGATGGGGTGCTGCCTACTGGCTTGTTCATGGCTTGCTCAACCTGCTTTTTTTTTTTTTTTTTTTCTTTTTTTGTAGAAAACACTGCCACAAACCCAGGGGATGGCACCACCCACTGAAGGGTCCTCCCCATCAGTCATTAATTAAGAAACTGCCCACAGGTTTGCTTACAGCCCAAGCTTATGGGGGCTTTTTCTTGATTGATGTTCCCTTTTCAGATTGACTTCAGTCTGTGTCAAGTCGATTTAAATACCCAGCACACCCACTTTGACCTCCTGGGTGTGTTTAATCTTCCCTTAAGTATTCTTTCTAGTTTCCTCTGTAAAGCTAGTTTAGTAATCTAATTCCTATTGATCTCTTTTATTCTCTTTTGATCAATGAAAGTTTTTATCTCTCCTTCAATTTTAATAGGTAGTTTTTATAGATATAAGATTTCGAGTTGACAATTGTCTTTCAGAACTTGGAATATTTCTTTCCAGGCCCTTCTGGATTAAAAGTTTCTGTCTAAAAAACAGATTTATTTTTCCAGTGGGCCTGTATTTCTAAGGGACTTAACTTTTCTTTTTCTCCTTCAGCTTCCAATACTCTATTCTCTTTTTAAGGTTTTGACTACAATATGTCATGGAGAATTTCTCTTCTGATCTTGTCTGTTTAGTGTTTCATAGACTTTTGCACATAGATAGCATCTCTTTAATTTTTAAAATTTTTTTCTGTGGTTTTACTCAAAATTATCCTCTATGCCTTTGTGATATTATTCTTCTCCCTCTGGCCATAATTCAGATGTTAAATTTTTCATGGTTTCCCACAATCTCTATCCCCCCTCCCGCAATTTCATCCTCCCCCAATTTCTCATCGACCTTTACTAAGTGACCCAATTCCTCTATTTTTACAATTCATCCATCACTGACTGTTTCTAATTTGATAAATTGGTGAGGCTTTGTACTAATACTATTACTTGGTTAATCATTTTTCATATCATTTCAGCTTGGTTTTCTTCCATTCAAACTGTATTTTCATGGCCTGGATTGACTTTCTTATTACATTTACCATTTTGATGTTCTCAACTTTGTGTTGTGTGTACATAGTTATAATTATTTACTTGAATTCTTTGAAAATTATTCCTGGTCATTTCCATTATGGGCCATTCTATAGAATCTATATATTTTGGAGGAGACATGTTATTTTTTTATATATATATTCCCTTTATTTCTATGTAGAGTTTTCTACATCTAGAGTTTACTGGTTTATTTTTTAGTTTCTTTTTGTCCAAAGTACTGTCTACTTTAAGCAGAGGTTTCTAATAACATCTAAGAGAGAGCTTATTCATTACAGGGGTAGAATTTCCATTTGCTGTAGTTGTCTGGGATTTGGGATACAGCCTTGATCCTGGGTCTTCAGTGTCTGACACCTTTAGTGGCTTGGTCAAGGAGCTTGGAATTGGTTTTCCCTGGCAATAAGAACTGGTCCCAGGTTTCAAGGCTAGATAGGATAACATCAGAGTCCAAGTCAGGCAATTGGCAGAGCTCTGGCCAACTGTGGTAATTTGACAGTTCCTGGAGGGAAATTGTCTGGAATTCAGGGAGGCCCAAAAGCAAAAAGAGGGACACAGAGAAGTTGCAGGTCCCTTATGAACTTCCAACTTGACTTAGGTGACATGAGTGAATGGAGACTGGAAAGGGGAGCCAGGAAGCCTACCTGGTTCTCTAATTCATGTTTGATAGCTATATTTTTACATGGGGCATATATTCTATAAAATAGTCACCTATGTACATATATGATTAATTGTATAGAATTTGAAATGACTGAATTAGAACTGTGCAAACAAACATGGCTAATTCTAACCATGGTCTTGTCAAATAAATGAAAAAATAAACTGTAGAATAGTAGAACATTAACACCATTTCTACAGATAGCATTAGACATAATGTATTATTTGAGGTTATATCCACTTGGAAAGTCATGAACTAAAACAACTGACTTGTGGGAAGGAAGAGGTGAGTGGTTTTGTCAAAGATCTCAGGGTGCAGAGCTGCATCTGGTGGGCCTAGTATAGGTTTCTCAAGTTCAATTTTTATTATTTTTCTTCAATGTGTGCTATATTAGTTTGTATATACATGTATAATATTTAATTATTCTCATTATATACTATGAAAATTTTGTTTTAGACCAAGGTAAGATTAATCTGCAGAAGTTTGATATCTGTACTATAGAAAATGAATTATTTCCTCCAGAAAGCACTTACACTTATGCATTAACACCAAAATTAGTTCATTTTAGTCTTAACTGTGAACTTATTTCTAATTTATTAATCATCCCTGTGAGATCTATTATTGAAAAATAAATTTCACAGTAATTTGTTGAGACTTTTTATGGTATATTTAGGCCATAATTACATTTCTTTGAACCCTATTTCCTTCTTAATTATAGTTCACAATGATTGAAAGAAACATGATTAATTTTATGTTATCCTTATTTTTAAAAGGGAAGATATTTTTTCTTGTCTTACACTGTTTGTTGCATGATCTTTCAACAGAACACCTTTTCAGAAGTAAATCACGAAGTGATAAACATTTCATTCTACTTTGGCTCTCTTCAACTCCAAGTACATATTCATAATTGCCTCTTGTCCAGATTCTTGTTTAGATAAACCTCTGCACATTTCGTTAATAATGTGCCTTCAGCAGAATCATATTGGCACTACAACCTCTTATGTGTGAAAGAGCTTGTAAATGATGATTAAAGAGCCAGTCCATGTTTCTATGTTTCAAGATTTTTGTTTTTAGTGGTGTATGACACACCAGTTAAATTTTAATCAACCTAGAATGCATAATGTCCCCTAAGGTATACATGACACTTTCCCTGGGATAAAAAGCATCTAATTTTTTTCTGCCCATGATAAAAATCAAGAATCATTCAGTTGTGTAAAACTCTAGTTCTTGTAGATAAATTTATGCTGTAGCTTATGACAGTGTATTGATTGTATTATTTGAACTGACCCAAAATATTGACCAACTATCCAATTTACTAAAATACTTGAGTCTTGTTATATATAATAGAGTTATAAACACAAACTGAAAAATCACACCCATAAAGGCTGTATTCTATGAGGAATGCTGTTTTATTAGAATCTGAAATTTCAAGACTTGATTGATGTCTGCGAAATTCAGATTGCTTCTCATGGAAATGGACACAGGGATGTTCTTAAAGTATTCTTAGGAAGACTGTAAGTTAATTAGGATCATGGGTTGGAGCTGAGAGGAAAGCTATAATGCAAGAATTAGACTTTCATTGGCTGGAAAGAGCAATCAAAAATCTTGAATGGAAGTTGGGGTACTCATAGAAATAGATTGATAGATATGCAAATTTTGTAAAACTTACTTCCCAAATTCCAGAGTGAGTGCATGTGCTCCTGATAGCTTACAACACACTTTTGTCTTCTTGCTAATCCAGATCAATGTTGTCTTTGATGACTAACTAAAGACATGTACGTAATACTGTGGTGGGCTAAAATGTTTCAAGTAATTATGGAATAGAACAGAAGCATCAACAGAGTCCTAAAAAGAAAATAAGTGTAAAATAAGTGTATAACTTTATGATATTGGCATGACCAATTTTTTATTATAGAAATTGGAGGAAACTTACTAGATTATGAATATATATATATATATGTGTGTGTGTATATATTTATTTATTTATTTATTTATATATTTTATATATATATATATTGCATCAGCCAAACCATCTGCAAATAGGTCAAATTTAAGGTAATATCCCTTCCCTGTTACATCATGCCATGGATTTGGAAAACAAATAACAAGGCTCCCACTCCTTTCTCTCTTTATTTTTTTTTCTATTTTTAAATCCACTTCTGGAAATCTCACTATTTCATTGATCATTGAATGGATCATTCATTGCATAAGAACTGAAATCTTAATCATCTCACTTCTCAGCAATTGCATTGTGGAACAAATCATAATAAAATAAAATAAAGTAGAGGGACATTTTTAAAGTATATCAAGCACCAATGTAGTAATTCATTCTGCCTAAGATCTTAATCTAGTTTTGATTTACTGGCTTGCTGCAATAAGTTTTAGCTTTTAATCTGCAGGCCCAAAAATGTCAATGGTCTATTCAGGAAAGATGACAGGTGATATACACATACTGACAGCTAGAATCTTGGGATAGAAACTAGGAGAGACTGGATAAAAGCCATCGTCCAAAGTAGGTGGTTGAAAGAAATCAATAAGATTTCAGTAGAAGTTGGGAAGGAAGAAAGAAAAATAAAGGAAGGACTAAAGTAGGAAGGGAAGAAGAAAAAGAAAGGGGAGTAAGGGGAGAAAATACATAAGGAAAGAAAGACAGAAAGAGAAAAAGAAGAATGGAGAGCTTTGAAGCCTGAAACTAGCATAGGAATATGTTCTGGTAGGCTCACTTCCAAGCAGGGAGAAAGACAAACACATGTGTTCAGCTACTTCTTTTCTTCCCATTCTTTGTAGCACCCAACCCCTAAGATGGTACTGCCCACAATTCAGATGTTCACTCTCAGGTTTGCTTAGCAGCCCCAAGTAATTCCTGACTATTAAGTTGACAGTTACCACTACCATAACAACTCTTAATTAATTTTTTTAAAAAGTAGGTCCAGATGGATTCACTGATTAATCCTCCTAGACCTACAAAGAATATCTAACAATGGTGTTCATTAGATTATTGAGCAATAGAAGAAAGGATGCTACCAAGTATTTGGGGAGGGGTTACTCTTTATTTTTTATTTAATTTTATTAATAATATAATTTAAAAATTTTACATGTTGATTCCAGTTTCCTCTCCCTCCCTCCCTCCTTCTCTCTTACCCTCTTTCCACTGTGACATGCACCCTGGCCACCCTCCCCTCCCATCCTCCCACCCCTATTCCACTTGTAGGGCTATGCTATCTGGGTTGAGTCATGTAAATCTGTCAAGTCATTTGAAGTAGGGACTAGGACTTCTCTCTTGTCTCTAGGTTAAGGGGGTATCCCTCCATGGGGGATGTGTCCACAAGGTCCTTTTGTGCACCAGGAATAGATCCTGTTTCTACTGTCTGGGGTCCCCCAGACTGCTCAGTCCTTCTAGCTGAGACCCACATTCAGGGGGTCTGAGTCAGTACCATGCTGGATTCCCAATAAGAAGCTAGTATGCTTAGAACAAAACCACACAATATCCCTTAAGTGTATTTGAGTCTGTGAGATGGCCCTTCTTTCAATTTTTACATCTAATTAGTTCTTGTATGTGGACTAAAAGCTAAAAGAGCTTTCTTTGGTAGAAAGCTACTCCTAATGGAGGAAGGTATTTGTCAGCCAGGAACAGCCACTAAAGCAATGATAAATAGCCTTTATGATACCATGGAAAAATTAAATATGGATGGTTTCCTTTTGTCTTTGGATGAAAACAATAACAACTAGATTTTATTAGAAAGCACTCTCTAATATCTCATTACCATTCACAAATTCCTGAGGTTTTTTTTTTTGCTTGTTCGTTTGTTTAAGGAAGCCACTAGGTGGTCCAAAAGGCAAATGATGGGGATAAGCAAATGTGAAGACATGTCTCATTGCTCTATAGTCAGTACCACACAACTAGGCCAGTGATTTGGACTTCTATGATGCTATTCATTTGCATACACTAAATCTCTAAAGATTCATTTTGTTATTGTTTTGTTTTGCTGACAAAGCTCATTTCTTGGACAATCATCCTATCCTTATGCTGTTAATTCTCTTAAATGTGATGAGAATTTGTATATAGATATTATTTTTCAGTTATTGCCTGACAGCACAAAATATTCAGAGAAAGTAAGGGGAAGATGTCATCAAAGATAGAATGCATGCACTCGTGGAGGATCTACAGTGCAGCAAATATGGCTTCATGTCTCACATACAACTCCTCACTTTTCCCTTCACTCTCCTCTGATGATTCTTTTCAAGACTAGCAGGTCCTTATTTCATTAAAAGATTCAATTGCATTTTACTTCACAGCAAGCCCTTAAATGCTTACAGCAAGATGTTTGGTCTGATTAACCCATTCCTTCTCTCTCCAAAACAGAAGTCCTCAGTCCATTTGTCAAAGTCTTTCTCATCATGCCACTGACCCAGCTCATTCCAGTAAATGTTCATAGTGAAAGTGTGCTTAGCTGTCCCTCGTGTGCTAGTTTTGCTTTTTTGTTTGTTTGTTTTTTGTTTTGTTTTGTTTTTTAAACACATCCTTCAGCTTAATGGGTAGCCAGATGTACAGTAGCTACATTTCACTATTTCCATTCCTTATCTTTGTTCTTGTATACCAGATACTGGCTTCCATGAGTCAAGAGAAGAAAAATATCCTTAGATGTCTTCACATAGTCATTTGGAGAGTCCTAAACATAATTTGGCACAAAAGAGTCCCTTTAAGGCTCTGAGGAATTCTCAGCATGTAGTCTAGGTAAAGACAATTTCATATTCTTATGACTAAGATTATTTACTCTGGAGTGAAGGTGCCATTTTAAGGCAAATGGACTTAACAAATGAAGCATGCCTCAGGATCTGTCAAAGGCTATCAAAGGCAATAACTTCCCAGGCCTAGGGTGATGTCCATTTTCAAAGTAATGTTTGTTTGTGACCTTACTTTAAGGACAAAGCATATTTTGCATCATCAAAGAAAGTGTGAGATTAAAAATGAAAACCACGTTACATCTTTATTATCCTTTCAGACTAAAATTTAAAAAGGGCATTTTATTTATAGCTTTTTTTGTAAGAAGGATAATGCAACATTATCTAATATATCATAGATGCGGACAAAACAGCATATGAGGATGCAGTAAGGTACACATCTATACAATTTCAGATAGTTCTTTAATTTTGCATGTGGCATTGTCCTATAAGTATCAGGGAAGCTTTAATGGAAAAAAACTTTGTTATCAGAGTGAGATTGGATAGAGTAAAAGATACAGACCCATAACTGTAAAATACTTAGTGTCAAGTAGGATACATAAAAATTATAGAAGCTAGATCAGGGAAAAATAGAAAGCAAGGTGTTTTATTGTATTGTTTGCCCAGAAGCAATATACAAATAGAAACACATTTTCTAATTGGCAATAAGGGCCATGCAATGTCTTTTTTATCAGAACTTTGGGTCTTTTTTGCAAAGAAACAGAAAAGGGTTTGCTAGTTTAATGTTTTTCCTCTTCTTGCTGCATATGGACTCATAGGCTACACATACAATCAAAATGAAACAAGGTAATAGGAGATTGAGAATGGACTTGTAAGAGTTCCCACAGGAAACAAGCTTTAGATAGGATCCCAGTAAAGGCAAAAGCAAAGAGAATTCTGTTAAATAATTTACTCTTTTTTAAATTTTTATTGAATTTAAATTTTTATTGAAAATAGATTCTTCTCTCATACAATACATTCCAACCACAGTTTTACCTCTCTCCACTCCTCTCTCCCTATCTCCTCTCTCTCCCCTACTTAACATATCCCAACCCAACTACAATAAATTGTACCCAAAGCTCTAAAGGTGATTTTGTCATAATGGGAAAATAAGAAGTATTTATAAAATTGCATGGTGTCCCAAAGAAACACTTATGAGAGGAAGTACTACATCTGTAGCATTAAAAACATTGAGTGCTAGAGAAAAAATATTCTCAGCTTTAAGAGTGGAATTGTGAGTTTTGAGTTTTGTATGTGAACTTGTAATGTGAAAGAATATACAAGTGGCTCTTTTAACAACATTGATTTTTAAAAAATGATGAAATTATAATTATCTAGAGCCTTAAAACCAGGCAGTGGATGGTTCGGTTAGAGATTGCTCTTTCAGAAGTTTGAGCTAGTGGAGAACTATGAAAATGGATCAATGTGGGAGCTCCCCACTGCTCTCCTTCAGAGTCCCCACACTCAGTGTAATGAAGACCCCACCCACTCTGCTCCGCCCTGACTTCTTCTACAGCCTGTACATATCTGGTTTTAAAACCCATGCATTTAGCTTTGTTCCTTTATCTTTCTTATTGTCACACTGTGTGTGGTATAAGGTCATTGATAGAACTCAGTAAAATGAATTGATCACTCCACTAATGGATATATGTGAATCATGGATGATCTTGATTCTTAAGATGTTCACAATGTAACAAATGGACACCAGTGCCTAAAATTTCCTACTTAAAGATTTGGGATATGACTCAGTGTTGCAATCAGAACCTGAGTTTAGATGCTCATAGTCTATAGAAAGGTGTGCTTGGTGGTGTGAACCTGGAATCCCAGAGCTGGAGAGGCAGACATGGGAAGATCGCTTGGCTTGCTGATTAGCCAACAGGATAACTGCTAGATTCTATCTCCAAAATAGAGCAGAGAGCAACAAAGAAAGGTGTTTATATCTGCCCTACACATCACACAACACACACACACACACACACACACACACACACACACACACACACACACATGCACATGCATGCACATGCACACACAAACATACTGGCACACAAGTACAGAGATACTCCAAACTACATTTGAGAAGCATTACATATAAATGCCAAATTATTTTAATTATGCCCTCACTTTATCCTTGCCTTGCAGTAGACAGACTTTTCTTCTTTTTTATCATGAATAATTTAGCTGAACAGGTAGTCCCAGGGCGTTTTTATTCTTTCTCCTTTGTTAAGCAGTTCTGACCTAAATACTCCATGATAAGGTCAATGGAGGTCAGTACTTCTCTTCTGAGATTTTTGAGGTCTCCCCTGTGAAACTACAAGCTAAAATAGTCACTGGGTGTTCATAAAAGTCTTAAAGAAATTCAAGGAGCTTAGATATCTTCTTTCTTCAGAAATCTGTGGGGCAGGAGAAAGATAAACCATGATACAGACAGGACATCCTAGTGGTGGATGTCTTTGGCTAACTTGTGTAGGACTTTGAAGTCCAGACTGGACATTTAAATGAAAGACATTCAGTACCATGTTTCTCATTCAGGGATGAGAAACCCAATATATTGTTGTCAAGACACACAGCAGAAGGGCATGAAAAAGGCAAGCAGGATTATTTTTACAAGGTAGATGATACTTTTTCAAGGGGTGAATATTTCATTAAAATTAAGCAATTCTATTTATCCCACTTTCTATTACTGATTTAAAGTTGACACAGATATGTGAATTAGTTGGTACAGAGACTGTTGGAAAAAAGAATGTTAACCTTGCTTAGAGATTTTGACTTGTACAGTTTTCTTCAGGTCTGCAGATTCTTTTCTCTTTTATTTTCAGAACATATTTTTTTAAATATTTTTCTTATTTTACATATCGATCCCAGTTCCCTCTACCTCCCATTCTCCCATTCCCCCCACAGACAACCCCATCCCATCCCTCATCCACTCCAGGGAGGTGATCCCTAAATGAGGGATCACCAAAGTCTGTCAAATCATTTGGGGTAGGACCTAGGCCCTCCCCCATGTCTCTAGGCTAGAGGAGTATTCCTCCATGGGGAATGGGCCCCTGAAGTCCCTTCATGAACCAGGAATACATCTTGGTTCCATTTTCAGTGGTATCATAGACTTCCCAGGCCTCCTAATTGAGACCCACATTCAGTGGGTCCGGATTAGTCCTATGCTGGTTCCCCAGCTATGAGTCTGGGGTCCATGAACTTCCCCTTGTTCAGGTCAGCTGTCTCTGTGGGTTTCTCCAGCCTGATCTTGACCCCTTTGCTCATCACTCCTCCCTCTCTGCAACTGGATTCCAGGAGTTCAGCTCAGGGTTTAGCTGTGGTTGTCTGCTTCTGTGTCCATCAGCTACTGGATGTTACCATAATGTACCCATGTAAAAATATACAAGGGTTATTATATATGAGCCAGATTCCAGCTGGGAGATTTTTTCCATCTCTCAGAATAAACTAACATACATAACAATAACAAACATACATTTATATTGAAATGACTCAGATGTAGAAATAATTATTTACATTCTGCCATCCATAATACTTAAATACAATGAACTTATACTGCTTTAACAATTGTCTTTAAAATAAACTTGAAAATGTGTATGTTATTATGCATTTATTAATATCCTCTAGAAATTTTATATTGTAGCCTTAGAGGCCTAGGCAAATAGTCTTAATGAAAATGAAATTAGTTTAGATTAAAATATTCCAAACAATAATTTCTCTTTTTAATCAGAAAATCCTTCTTATTAATATCTGAAGTATAAGAAATAATGCCAATTATGTACATAGTTTCATTTTTTGGTCCAAAGAAAAAAAAGGCATGGCTAAATGTCACAGGCTATACACAAACAGGGATGATAAGACCTGTCTACTGAAAACACCATATCTCCTAGAAACCAAAGAGACAAGAATCTGGCTGTATATTCTTTATTCTGGAAAAAAAAACTTTTAACCAAACAACAAAGAGCTCCCTAAAGCCTTTTCTGTGCATTTCAGGGGGTTTCAGCTGGAAGGTGTCTGACAGTGAGTTCTGGGCTGGTAAATGCCCACTACCTGACAATACTTTTATATTACCAAATATTTATTCTTAAAAGTTCAGCTGGTTTTGAGAGATTTTTTTCCTAATTATTTCCTTTATGTTTGGAGATTAAAATATGATTATATAATTTATCACTTCCTTTTCCTTTCTCCAAGCCCATGTGTATACTCCTCCTTGCCCTATTTCAAAGTATGGTCTCTTTTTCGTCAATCATTGTATATATATTTATTTATTATATGTGAATGTTTTCAGACCTAACCATTTACCTTAGGACTTTAAGCTTCCAGAACTATGGAAACAGGAGTTGCTCTTGAGTCACTTATTGTGTGATACTTTGTCATAATCTTAGCCAGTGAATGACCTGCTGTAACTGCTATTCTCCAAGACCTTCAAAGTTTTGTGAAAATACATTTTAATCTCTTATCATTTTCCTTCACTAACAGAATTGCACTTATCTTAATGGGGCTCAGCTAATGTGTAGCATTCTTGAAAAAGTTCTGTTCTAAGAACTACAGGTAACTAGGAAATGCTGAGAGCAGGAGCAATAGTTGTCCAAGAAAGAGCACACAAATTAGTTATTGAATACAAAATTGTCAGCTCTGAAAACATACACACAAGTAACAACACTACACACTTGGGAGGTTATATTGAGGAATATATATAGTATTCCTATACATATGTGCACACAATATTAATCCCGGGACTTGGAAGGCAGATGCAAGCAGAATTCTGTGAGTTTGAGGTCAGACTGGTCTACAAAGTGAGTTCCAGTACAGGCTCCAAAGCTACTCAGAGAAACCCTGTCTCCAAAAACAAACATACAAAAGAGAATATTATTATTGATTTGGAACAATATGGTTACCATCTGCCTTCGCATCACTAGTTTTTATGCTTGGATTTTGTTGAACCTGCAGGTGTGATAGTAATTGTCAATAAATGCTGGGATGTTTCAGTCATTTCTGCACACATATTCTCTGCACATGCACCCTTATTTAGGAAAGTCCAGTTATACATGTATGAAGATGTTCAGTTCTTTTATAAAAGTGTTCTGTCTCTATTGCTTTGTCTTCATCCAGCACATTTTGTCTTGCTTTGCTTCATTTAGTCACTATTAAATGACTGCTTTCCCCTTTTATAATTAGTATTTACTTGTTTTTCCTATTTCTACTGGATATCAAATACTGTTAATTTTTACTCGTTGCATAGTAGTCACTTTGTTTTCCTATAAATATTTATCACGTTTGTTCTGATGACTACATACATAAACTTCTTGGACACTTTTGATGTTTTTTTAAGTTGTTAAGTTGATGATGTGTAGGCCACCCTAGTATTCACAATGGAGTCAAGAATATTCTAAGGATTGTACTTGAGCACCTAAGATCAAGATGTTTTACTGTTAGGATCCAGACACAGGTTCCTTACAGCCATCTCTGTGTGACAGTGAGGCCGTGAGAATTCTGATCTGCTCAGCTCATGACTTCTCAGTCTTTCAGTTTCCTCACATAGAAACACAGAGTGACACTAAGGTGAACTCAACTCTGATGGTCTCTGGGGTTTTCTCTGTGACTCTATATTCTTCTGACTGCCAGCATTATGATCCTTGTGTTCTTAGGGCTTGCAGCACCATCTCCTCCACTCAGTGCCAAAGATTTTTTTTCTAGAATTCACCACCTGGCTTTATGGCTTGCAAAATCTGTAAACACACTATGTCGGACAATTTTAGGACATATTTCTCTTGTTTGAAATGAAATTATGACCCTATTGGTGAGGCTACCAAATACTTCAGACACAAGAATTGGAGAAGTTAAGCTATCACTGACCTTGAAGCCACCTTCCTGAGGACTAACTCCCATAATATTGGAAGGTGCTATGAAAGCAGGCAAGGGAGAAAAGTAATCAATAGTCCTACCAAGCTGAAAAGTCTATAAACCACAACAATGACTGAACTGACAAAATATCCACAGTAGCAGAATAGTGGCATACATATTTTGGGGTTAACCAGCAAGTGTCTAATTGAACTTAAAGCCCATTTAATTGGAGGGCATTCAAGCCTGATTCCATAAACCTAACAGACTACTGGTAGCTAGAGAAACAATAACCTAGAGAAAAAAAAAAAACTACTGCTGCCATTTTCTTAAGCAATAAAATATGTAGCTGTATTTTAAATATTTATCCTTATATCATCAGATATACGTAGCTCTCACATTTTATAAAAGACACTTAATTTTGTAGTTGATGGAGACTATTACAGAGACCCCCAAACTGATCAAAATGCAGATAATAAGTTAGTTAAGCATGGGATGTTCAATCCTAACTGGTATATGTCCAATGCAGTTCCTCTACCCAAGATTCATGGATGATCACAGAAGAGGGACTGGAAAGACTATAAGAGCCAGAGGACCAGAATATCAGCTTTGAGGTAGCATCTTCTAGACATGTCAGAAAAGCTGCATCTGTGAATTCCCAAACATATTGTTTCTAAATATCACATCATAATGAAAACAGCAGTGGTCAATCCAACCTGGATGTGAGAGATTTCACATAAATATATAAATATCTGCACTCAATCACTGTCTGTGAAGAGAAGGAGAGTCCGTTTCCTCTGTGAACAAGACCTGATAGATGACCCAGTCTTAATGGTCAGTACTAATATACATATAAGCAATGTTGAAAGAACTAGGTATGTGTATGAGGTGTGTGTGTGTGTGTGTGTGTGTGTGTATAAATAATGATTAAAAAAAGCTCACAAATTTGAAGAGGGTGAGGGTATGTAGGAAGACTGAGAGGGCAGAAAATATGTAAACACGGTACTCTTGTATGAAATTATCAAATAATAACATTTTAATTACAAAATTAAATGGGTACTAGAAACAGATATTCTAAGAAGACCAGATGATAAAAATAATAGATCATCCAGAAAGTTCCTCAGCTATCCTGCCACAGAGACACTTGTATATCCATGTTTATTACAGCACTTTTCACAATAGCCAAGAAATGGAATCAGCCTAGATAACCATCAGCAGGTGAGTGGGTAAGGAACATATGGTGTATCTCCACTATGACCGTTCCTACTCAGTGTGAACTTGACTCAATTTAGAATTACACAGGAGATGATTGTCACTGTTCTTTGGGGGTGCATGTGCGTATTTTCCTCACATATTAAGTGAGGAAAAACAATTGACAAATGCTTCAGGCCTAAGCAGAATAAAAAGTGCAAGAGGAGAAAGCTATCACAGCACCAGGATTCCCCTTTCTCAATTCTAGCTCTCCCCAACATGATGTTCACTGTTCTGCTCTCTCTCTCTCTCTCTCTCTCTCTCTCTCTCTCTCTCTCTCTCTCTCTCTCTCTCACCCTATCTATCTCTCTCTCTCTCTCTCTCTCTCTCTCTCTCTCTCTCTCTCTCTCTCTCTCTCTCTCTCACACACACACACACACACACACATCTGCCATAATGCAGCACTCTGTCTATGAGAGAAATAATTATGTCCCCTCCAAATCATTCTGCCAAATATTTTTGCCACAAAATGGAAAAATTATTATGCAAATACAATGGAATTTTCTTTATAAATCACAAAATAATTTTGTTTTCAAGAAGGTGGATAGAATAGGAGACCAACATGTTAAGTAAATTAGACTGATAGCAGAAAGACAAATACCATGTATTGTCTCTCATACATAAAGTTTATGTTTCAGATATATAACATGAAAGTAGAAGATTAACTATTTAGGGGAATGGAATAGAATAGTAGGAGGTGGTAAAATATAGGAGGGAATAATGATTTGAGGTGAGTATGAGCAACATCAATAATATTCATGTACAAAATGTCATAATCTCACCATTTTGGATATTAGTCAAGATACATAAGAATAAAGAGAAATATATCAGAATTGTAAAGCATCTCTTGCAAATGTATCTAAGAAGTTAGATGTCTGGTCATAGGAATGACAGAAAACTATATACATAATTGCAAGTTACAACAGTAAGTTAATTTCTACAAGTTAAATTCTGAAAATGAAATTTTAAAATTTACTTTTGAAATTAGCAATAGAGAATAAAATAATTAAAAACAATATAACTGTGGAAGCAGGGCTTTCTCTGACTCTTTTGCCAACTTGTGGGATCCTTTCCCTCCTACTCGGTTGCCTCATCCATCCTCAGTATGAGGAGATGTGCCTAGTCTTATTTAAACTTGATATGCCATCTTCGGTTGATATCCCTGAGAGGCCTGCCCTTTTCTGAAGTGAAACAGGAGGAGTGATTCTGGGGAAGAGAGGAGGCATGGGGAGGGACTGAGAGGAGATGAGGTAGGAGAAACTGCTGTGGCAATGTAACATATGAGAGAAGAATAAATGAAAGAATCTACCTGTGATCTAAACAGCAAAGAAAAAACATTACAGAGCTAAAAACCAAAGCTTAAGAGAGATGTGGGAAAGGTCATGACGCTTCATCTTACAAAGTCTGAGGCTCACAACAGAAAGAGAAAAAGAATAACATGTAAGTGAACAGGAGAAAGAAAATGGCCAAAAGTCTTCTAAAATCACAGAAAAGGGACAATTTACAAATCAAGAAAGTTCAGTGAATGAAGAAAGGCTATATATCACAAAAGACACAGAATAGTTAATTTGTTGAAAATAAAACATGAAGAAGGACAGGATTAAAGTAGATTTCTTGTAAAAAGCAGCTTACTGTACATTTTACAAAGTTGGAAAGAATGTAAACCTATCAAAACTCTTACATACTCTGGGTAGGTCATAAGATGAAACAATCAAGATAAATTTTCCAATGGCTGGCATAGCTAAATCTGTGCACAGCTCAAATTCTACTTCTCATTATATACTCTTGGTATTCTCTCATTCATATACACAGAAGTCATAGATAAGTGTTTTCATTGGAAATAGAACATGGGATATGTACATAGAAACTACAGATGCATTTAGTCAAGATGGTAAAATAGCTTATTGAATGCAGTAACAGCTTTTAGGGATTTAGTTTGTTTCTTTGCTTGCACATCAGGTCTACACACAATCAACTGTACCTAAGGAATCTTGGCGCTTCCTATTTTTTAAGATGTTTTTTTAACATGAAAAAGTGAGAATAATTGCCAATGACCAGGGGAACCAAATCAAGGTATTTTACTTTTACTGACACAGAATGATTGATTGGTGATGCTATGAAGAATCAGGTTGTCATGAGGCTCACTAAATCTGGCATAGGTTTGACAATTTTGTTGCTAGAGCCACAACTGTCCTTATTAAAAGCAAAATTATCGTTCATACCAAGTAGAGAAACCTTCACCACCTGTTCTCACAACCTGCTGAGTGGGTTCATCCAGTTGTATGAAAGTAGAAGAGCCTTGGTCAAAGATAATAACCTGCTTGGGTAATTTGAACTCACACACCAAAGGCGCTCCTCAGATTGAAGTCACCGTTGACTGTGATACCACTGGTTACCATAGTGTTTCTGCTTTAGATACGGATACAAAGAAAGGTGACATGATCACCACATCTTAATGGCAAGAGCTGCTTAGGAAAGGGGGGTGATCATATGGCCCAAAAGGCAGAGAAGTGAAAATTTAAGATGAAAAGCAGAGAAATAAAATATCATCCAAACAAATTCACTGGAGCCCTGTGAATTCCACATGAGAGCAATACATAAAGGTGAGAAACTTCAAACAAGTCAATGATGAGGACAAAGAAGATTGTTGACAGCTGCAGTGAAATCATTACTTAGCTAATCAGAATCTAACCGAAGAGAAAGAAGAACCTGAGCAATCATAGGAAGAACTAAAAAAAAAAAAAAGAAAAAGCCTACAATCCCATCATTAATACACTGTACCAGAATGCCAGTAGCATGCCAAGAAGAAATCCTGGGGTGTCCTTCATTAGGGCTCTCTTCCCTTAGATGGTATGTCAACAGGGCCCACTCTATAAGGGACTGATTAAGTCAATCAAAGTAGAGAGTAGTGTTCTTCTATAGAAAAACAGGTGAAGGAAACAATCTTAGCAAGTTTTAAAATGAGCTGTTACACTATATTTTGGGGTGTTTTCAATACTTGAACACAGATCATGTGCACAAGGAAAGAAAATAACATTGCCCTGTGTAACCATTGAATCATATGTGGAAAATGCAATGTATTAAATAAAACTATTTATTTCCTCTTTTAAAAGATGGGAAAAAATCATTTTAACAGACAAGTATGATGCTTCTTTTACATCAAATAAATGATATTTTAATTTTTTAAGTCTGTGGTAGTTTATATAATAAACATTAAAGATGTGGAAGAGGATAATTAATGGCCAAGTATATAATTTGTCTTGTTAATTTGCTCCAAAGCACATCAAAGTGTGTATTTATTTGGCAAACTGATGTTGCTGAAGAAAACATTCTATCTACAGAACCAGACTAATGCGCTCTTTCTCAAGAGTTCCCAAAATGATTGTTGTGAGAAGGATATAAATCTGCAGTCAGCATCACACAGATTCCTTTGGACTTGGAAGATACCCATAAATACTTAAGAGCAACAAGTGTTGTCAGGAAACTGATCCATTGTGATATTGCACACTGTTGTATCCTGCTACTTTTCCAAGTTGTGATAATGCCAATAAACATATTCTTCAACATAATTACCTTCAAATAGACAGTTAATAATTGTTTAGGATTTGTATTTGAATTGAATAACAAATACTCCAATAAATGAGATCATATAGGGGGAACTTAACCCTGAGCTATGGAACTATCTTCTATAAGTACATGCACATGTTAGCAGCCCTTTTGGAAAACTGTTCCCTCTTTCTGATGGGATGTTTGGCTCCCAGGCTCTTTCTGCTTTGCTTTTTCTCACAAACCACACCCATGGAGTCAGTTTATCATGACTGTCCTAAAGACCCCTACATGAATCTGGTACAGAAATTTTCTACAGTTTGTAAAACATCAAATGCCAAGCTATTTGGTATTGGGCTTGGTTATCCTATTTCTTTGGTTAGGACCAACCATTCTTAGTTACAGGTATACAATTAAACTTCACTTGCTATATGAGTATGATACAGGTTCATGAAAATGGCATCCTTTGTAGAACAGTGCTGATTTATGTTATGTTTAGCCTCTGTTGACTCATTAATGAAATACACATTTAATTTCTGAATATCTCATACATTAGAAAACTTGTCTATGCATTAGATATTTTAAGTTAGGAAGTTAATTTCTTGGGATGTGGAGATGATTTGGTTGGCAAAATGCTTTCCCAAAGTATGAGGATCTCTGTTTGATCCCCAGTACCAACATAAAAGACAAACATGGCTATGTGTGAATACAATATTCATGCAGAAACTAGAGGGTCCCTGGGGAAATTTTGCCAGGAAATCTTGACAAGTCAATGAGCTCAAATTCAGTGAGAGACTGTCTCAAAAAAACTGATGTGGATAAGCGTTATGAGAAAGATCCTTTAAGTTGATCTCTAGTTCACACACAGACAAACACACACACACACACACACACACACACACCTATACTCATACATCCCTCTCTGAAAAAATGTACTAAGCAATTCATTAACAGCTAAGGATTCCCAGCTGCACTGAGATTCTCGCTCAACCTTCTCTGAACCGCTCTTACCAACTATCAAACTTAGATTCTATTCAGTCATAATCTCTTTACACCTGAGTCAAAGAGTAAGAAGGCTGATCCAGCATGAACTGGTTTTGCATGCATCAACTGTGCAATTGCATCAATTGTGTCTTCTAAGTTAAATTTTAGGAAAATTCTATTTTCTATCCTATGCCTATATGTAATTGCATTTGCATATGGTTAAAATCAGATACATTATGGGAAGGGAGGTGAAAAGTAGAGAATTGCTTCTATAACTAAATCTGTCAGTTAAAATAGGAATCAACCAAACTAAGCTCCTAGTAATCAGACTCCTTCTCTTGAACCTTATAAAACAATCCCAGACAATCACTGGGGCCCTTGAGTACCAGCACTTATGTGGTGCACGGTCAATCTTGGCAGCATATCCATTTACCTGGCTTATTGCTTCATTTTGAATGGTCTCCTTGCTACTTTACAATCTTTATCTGCCCTTTATTTTTAAATAAACAATGAGAACATGAACATAATCTATTCCAGAGCCTGACCACCACTTACAACTGCAGCTTCTTAATTGCCAGTTGTGAGAAAATTACACACATGTCTTTACTCATTAAGTTTGTAGCCATTCAGGGAATCACTAATCAACTAAAATAATCATGTCCAGTCAGCAAGATATAATAACACACTCCCCTGATTACCATTTCTACAAGCACACCTCCATATTATGCTACAAGCTTTTCTGACATTTGAGTTTTAAATGTTGCAATATTTGAACAGATAGAACCCTTTTGTGACTCTGTGGTTACCTTAAGTGGTGTCTAGCTCAATATCTTTTTGAGTTATCACTGGTCATAACTGACTCATAATGCAAGTGAAGGTAGCATCCTTCTTGGTCATCAAAGAGGCATAAATATCTTCCTAGTACTGGATAATCTTGTCTTATTATTCTTAGTTTTATTGTCATTTTTCTCATTATCAGTCTAGTTTGCATAAAAATTATTAATATGCACAGGGGTAAAAGAGGAGTTTTAATTAATTTTCTTTTTTCTTAATAGTCCTGGGCTATCAATGTAAGTATATTTCTCAGGTCTATATTGACTCGCTACCAATTCCACTGAGGAAAATTTAACACAGCTATTTCCCTTCTTTCTTTACCATTTCACACAGTGGTTGGCAGATAGCCAAACTGGAATCAAGTTTTTATAATATTACCCCCATTTTCTCTTTTGCTTGCCATAAAAACAATAATGCCAATAGATGTCTGAGCTGTTAGGATTTGTGAATTATTTGAAGTGAATTTCTGTGAAATATTTAAATCCAAAGGAACACATATGATTTCACAATGAAGTCAGATACAGGAAAACCTGAAATCTTACTCAGTATTAAATCCTAGTTAGAATTTAAACAAATTGAGTAATTGTGAGACTTGGGGAAACCAGATAAAGTTTTAGGTCCCCAGATACAGTTCCTGAGTTATGTTCTGAGCCTCTAACTCAGGTATGAGTGTTCCAAGTAACTTACAAAGTCACACACTGGACATCCAAAGACACACTCCTCACTGCATTTCCATGTGGTTATCACACAGCTAGAGGAGTCGCAATGAAATTTATTCAAGAGCCATGTCCCATCTTATATTTCTTGACCACAACGTGCCCTATAACAAACAGGGAATCACATTCCAAACTTAGTAGCTATTCTCCTAGCTCCTTGCCAAAAGATCTGTCCCTAAAATGTTTACCATGACATTTGAAGTCACATGTTTTCTGTCTTTGCATTATCTTCTGCCCAAGAAAAAAGACAGAACTGATTAATGTAGATCTGCCAATAACTACTTACTTCACAATCCCTGAATGAATCTTGTCATTGAGATATATTTTCAAAAAATATCTTCTCCAAAATACCTTTCAAGTCTTCCCAGATAGATCAATCCCTGTCTTTACTATCTGAGGCAGTGGTTAACGACTTAAAATGCCTTTTAATCACACTTCATCTGATCACCTCTGAGTCCCACTCACAATCCACGCTCTTCTTATATAATTTTTCCTTAATTCTGCATGACATAACCCATGTCTTCTCTTAGGAGAAATCCTTTCAATATTCTTCCTATTCCTGATCCAAAACGTTTTCTAACATTATAACCTCATACAAATATATACATACTTCCTTTGCTATTTCATAGCTTTTGTAAACCCACCTTAATTCCAATAATAATAGCCATATACATTGAGTATGTTGTGCCATTTGGAGCTTGGCTAGGAAATTTCTAAGACTTGTAACTGCATCAATGCTACAAGCCCACTATCATTACATGTACTGTAGGCACTTGCTCCATATCATATAATTGGCAGTCAGTAGAGTCTCAAGTCAGATCCGACTCCAAAGGAAGTATGCTTTTACCATTCAGTGATACACTAACTTAAGTCAGCTTTATGGATTTCTTTAAATACTTCATTTACTAATACAACACCTTTCCTGCTGCATTATAAGTATGTTCATGGAACATACTGCATATTGCTATTTTTAGTAACCAATATATATATATATATATATATATATATATATATATATATATATAGTAACTATCTCCCATCCATACTATATCAATTAAATATTATCTGCTAAACATATACATGGGTTAAATAATGAACATTTTGCCTATCTTGAGAGGCTAAATTATGGGTAAAATAATGAATTTTTACCAAATTTTCTGACTATTTTTTCAATCACTGGAGTTATAGTATAGATAGTATCTGTAAATACTTCTTTCAGTTAATACATCTGCTAGATTAGAGGGTAGAGGTAGACTGTTGTTGCATGGACGACCAGCAGGAAGTTAAAGACTTTATCTATTTCACTTCTTTCTCATGCAAATAGGTGAGTAAGAAAGTTGACTTTGATGCATTAAGTTCACGGCCCAATCATGCAGATCACCATCATACTGCAAGGGAGGTGGTCAGACAGGGTTCCTGCTTCAGCGGCCATTTCCAGCCAGCACTGAGGAACAAGACAGATTAATGGCTGGAAGTTGTATACATCACATTCTATTGGCAAAGTATAGTCACATGACCGTAGCAGTGACTTTGAAGTTAGCCCCCGGAACTCTAGGTGGATGCAGTTGAAGAAAATTCACTGTTCATTTGTGAGAACTAATTAAAACCATGATGTTACAAAAATCTGTGCTTAATCCAGGGCCTTAAAAGCACAGATTGCTATTGCCTACGCATTCTCCAGGTTCAGTGGAAGAAGCTGAGAACTCTCCTTAGTTTTTCCTCTGACCTTACTTCAAAATCCTGGATACTATCTGTATCCAAGTCAGATATTTGACTGTAGAATTTTCACATATTCATGTATATTTATATAGATTCATATGCCTTCACATATACATCAAAAATACCTAAAATGATGTGGTGTGTGCCAGTAGTGATGCATATTACTTCCATAAATTTTCATTCCAAATATTAAAAAATGCATCACAACATGTCTTGAGAGATGCAACAAACAGGAGGAGATTAATGAAGAAGTTTCATTTATAGCCAGAATAAGAGAGCTATGAATATTTAGAGAGCAGCAGTGACATTAGCAGCACTCTACAAAAGGTGAAGATCAGTAATCTTCATTGCCAATATGACTGGATTTTAAATTCCCTAGGAGACACATCTCTGGAAAGTTCTGTGAGGATTTTTCTTTCTTTTTCTATTTTTTCTATTTTATTTTTTAATTTATTTCTCTAATCTTACATATCGATCCCAGTTCCCTCTCCCCCCCCCTCTTTTTCTCCCTCCATCCCTCCATTCCTGCCACCCTCCCATGCTCCCTGACCACCCTCTCACCCCACCTCCCACTCCACAGGTAGGGTGATGCTTTCCAGAAAGGGTTTTTCTAGAGAAGTTCTAGAAGGAAAGGAAAATGCACCATGAATATGGATGACCATAAAAGAAAAGAAAAAAAATAAAAGGAAATAAGCTAAACTGTTTTCTGCTTATTTCCTTTTCTTGGTTTCCAACCAAGATGGAGAGTGTCCCCAGAAACTGGTAGCCCCAATGTTCTCTGGCTTAAGTTGCTTTTTTCATCAGATCTATAAGAAAAGAAAATAATGCAAATAGATTTTATCATATCTAGTATGACAGGAGCCTTGACCTACCAAAACCTTAACACTTGAGAACCAATTTCTCCCCACAGAATTAACTTCATGTTCAAACGTATGATGAACATTTACTGACTTAAACTGATAAGAATAATTTTATCATCCTGATCACAGTAAATGATTCATAAATGAGAATATAACATAAATTATTCTAATTGGCATAATAATTGGAGTTTTATTTTTATAGATGAAGAAGAGATAAACTTTCTTAGTAGACAAACATAATGGGATCTTGATTAAAAATTAGCTCCCCCTTGAGTTGGTAAATTAAATCAGCCTTTCATTTTAACAGCTTAACATGATGTATCTATAATATTTCAATGCTGACATCATGAAGTCATAAGTCGATTACTATTAAGTATGCCTGTTAAGGTTTCTAAAACTAAAAGCTTCCTTTCACACAAACACAGTTTAAAAAAAAGGCTATATAAGCCAAAGTGGAAAAATCATACCTCCAAAGACTAGTACCAGGATTTATCTAGAGAATATGCTTAAGACAACATGACAAATAAACCAGTATCCTACTCTTACCCAGTGACTCTACGCTGGTTTTTTAAAAGATTACCTATGAATGAAATAATGACACTGACATAACAAAGAAAAACATTGGAATTCTTGCGATCTAGATAACAGAAGAAATACAATACCAAAAGGGAAAAAAAAAAACACCCATCTCCAATAACATCTACGTGCTGATGAATGCTGGGCATCAAAGATTTACTTTTGTCACTGAGTTTCAGACAAGAAGCCACACAGAAGCAAACCGCCCAAAGGTGAAGGAGCTCACAACCCCACATAGGAATACGAGCTTGAGATGGGTGGCCATGTAGCATAATGAAATTTGGAATGGAAGGGGATACGGCATTCCAAAACTTTTAACTTAATATTCAGAGTAAGTCAACCTGACTTTGAAGGTTAAACTGAGATGGGAAGAGCACTTTCATATTCTTCCCCATAAGGATCAATACACAGCAGCAGATACTCTTCACTTCCACTGCCAAGTAACATTAAATGCAGCAGAGGTCATTAACAAAGCCATATGCAACTGCAGTGGACACATATGAGAAGGATGTTTAAGCATGCCGGAACAGGCGTCAGGAATCACCCGTTTTACTACAAATTTGCAATTAATTATCACAGAGAAACTTTATAAGAGATCATGGAGCAGGACTGCCTTCAGCTCTTTGGCAAAGGGGCAACAACGAATTGAATATCTTGTTAATCCTTTAGTATCTATCATATGCTTAACAGTCATCCTAGATATTCTGTAAATCTGTGTCAGTACACTACCAGTCATGTGTGACATTCCAACTTTCAAATTCTCCTCTCACAAGCTTTCCTTGTAAAAGTCTTGTGCAAGAGGATTGACAGACAATCATATGAACTTATCACTGGTGAGGAAATTGGGGTAGTGAGATCAAAGGGCTTACCAAATATTACTATGCATAAAAGACCTTGAAAAGTTCTAGTATCTAATTCATTTTATATCATAACTAAAAATATGTAAACTGCATGCCAGTCTATTATCTTCCTCTGCGAAAGATAGATAAAGATAGGTATCAAAATGCTTTTATTGTCACAGGAAGAATAAGGAGTGACAGAGGATAAGCAAATGCCCCAAAACCAAGATGGAACCATCCTGAAAAGAGCAAATACCATTCAGGAGGAAGGCAGCTTCATTCAGACAGACAAGCTTGCAGCACATCTGCACAGTCATTGTTATAAAGGTGCTCTGCAATCTGACTGAACTAAACCATAGCCATAAATTATAGAGCCTGAACCTGAGAGCTTTAAAAACACATTACCAACCAAAGATTAGTCTACAAGGTCCTCAAACACCATTTTCAATATAGGAGAAGGAGTCCAGGGACAAATGACAGAGAGACAGGAGGCCCTTGACAGTGAAGAGCATTGACAATGGCAGTACCCTGAGAATCAATATAAGACAATCTGGTACACGATTTTTTTCCCTCCAGAGCTGGAAGGGGAAACAAATGGTACAAAAAAACTGAATCTGTAAATTCAAAACACTCCAAAGAAGAATGTGTTAGAGGAACACACACAACTGAATTCAGAATAACTGGGGGAACTGAAATCTAGAGTTGTACTTTATCAACAATAAAACTCTGTCTCAGCAGAAAAAAAACACAAAATAATAGGACAAGAAATATAATTACATAAATATCAAGACATGGCAATGATGCTCAGTGTCAGCACATTGAATATTTTTAAGCATCCAAGAATGCATCATGCCACTGCATACTCCAAGCTCTGGATGCTTCCTGAGATGAGAAATCTACTTCTTAATTCAGCCTCTAAGATAAGCAAGCTACTGTTCGGTCCAGCATCTGGACCCTGGAAGTGGCATGCTACTATACAATTGAAGAACTAGACACCAAAAGCAGATAGCTGCTGCCCAATCCAGCTTCTGGATCCAGAAAGTGCATGCCATTGTTCAAGCCAGGCCCTGGACCCTACCTGAAAGTAGCATGCCACTGCACATTATGGACTCTGGACCAAAGAGCCACCCACATATTGTGGCTCAATCTGGCTCTAGACACTGAGAGCAGCATCATGTTACTGCTCAAACTGGGTTCTGCTTGATGAAGTAGTTAGAAGCACTGATGCACAAGTCATTCATCTCTGGTTTTCTAATTCTCTTCTTATTACGTTAAGTTTCTTTCTTTCTTTCTTTCTTTCTTTCTTTCTTTCTTTTTTGCCTGATTCTCTCTATTTTAAAAGCAAGACAAGTTTGTGGTGGTTCATTGGTGTCAGAGGCTTCAGTACTGTGTTGGGATGCTGTGGGCCTGTGGAGAGTCAGAAGTTCATGGAAGCAGGAGGAGAGAACAAAGTTATTCACCTTGAGGTGGGCAGGAAATAGGTAGAGGCACACAAGACGGAATCAAGGATGATATATTCTCAGAGTCACACCCTTCAATTACCTACACCTTCCTGACAGGCTCAACTCCTAAAGTTTCTGCTACTTTCCAAAACAGCACAAGCTCATTATATGAGACTGCATGCAGAGCATATTTCACATTAAACCATAGCACAAAGATACTTGCATTTATCCCAACTGTCTATAATATAAATGCTACATGTCTGCACTTCTTAACTCTAATGAATACTATTTTTGTACTTGTATTTGATAAGTGGAATTAACATCTCAACATGAATTAGAAATGTTATATTTAATAGCTACCCCAGGATTTTACTACTTGCTATAACTCCACATTTTCTCTACGATGTGTCATGGGACTCATTATCACCACTCTCTGTCTAATCCCAATTCTGTGCCAAAGGTACATCAAAGAAAAAAAATCACATCTTGTCCCCTACAAGGACAGCAAGCCATCTCAGTGTTAGCTTGAGAATCCACAGGAATCTGACAGCACTGAGAAAAGAGTAGTCAGTACAGTAGTGGCAGTCTAGGAGATGGATGCCACAGAGGAAAAGACAGTAACAGGAGGGAGAAGTGCTCTGGAGACACAAAGGAAGAATGAGCTGGCAGAGGCTATGGGGTGTTTCTGGAAACGCAGCAAAGGGCTGGCTTGGCTGCTGATTCTTCTGGTCTCCAATCTCTCCTCTTCCTACCTGTGTTTTTGATACTCAATCTACTGGTGCTATTGATGCTACATCAAAAGCAAGAAAAGACAAAATTAAGTCAGCTTATTCAGAGAAAGCATACCCCTCCCACACAGGCAGATATAGTCAACTCATGTACCAACTGTGATCTCAAAATGCTAAACCTAGATATTTTTTTCTAGAAAGAACATGAATATGGAGCTTATATATTTCATTAAATTATAGAAACTTCAGATCCATTCAATTCTATTTAGAAAAGTATTGACCATAGAAAACATATCTGATTGTTATATGTGCCTCTTAAAACTAACTGGTAATCTGTTTCCTGGGCAAAATTCTAGTTAAAATATCAATTCCATTCATTCAAAGTATAATGTGTTAAGAGGACAATTTCCTTTTTAATAGATCTTACTGTGATATTTGTAGAGCCTTACACTCTGTGGGTCTTTGTACAGCAGACTGTTTCTTTTAACACAAATAACTTGAATTATTTATTATTCCTCAATGACATTTTTCAGTGGTTTTCAACATTTCTAATGCTGTGACCCTTTAATATGTCCATCATGTTGTGGTGACCCCAGACATAAAATTATTTCCCTTGCTACTTCATAACTGTAATTTCACTACTTTTGTAAATATCTGATATGCAGGATATCTGATATGTGAGCCCTGTGAAAGGGTTGTTCAACCCCCAAAAGAGTCAAAATCCACATGTTGAAAACCACAGGATTAAAGTGATGTGAGCCTTGCAGTCATATACACCACTGGCCATTTCATTTCATCTTTATTTCCACATAATTTTGTGTGAAATTATCTTTAGACTGCTCTAGTAAAATTACCACCCTACCAAAAACAGCCCCATGGCATTTTAAGTGTATCCAAGTTTTCAAAATGCTCTAGCCATTGTAGGTTTACCTAGCAGTCAAATAAAAAGGAATTAAATTATTAAGTATTGTCTTAATTTGGAGTTTCTATTGTTGTGACAAAACACTGTGACCAAAAGAAATGTAGGGAGGAAAGAGTCTATTCCACCTTGCAGTTCTCAGGTTAATGAAAATCAGGGCAAAAACTCAAGCCAGGGACCCCTAAGGCTGATGTAGCTGTCAAGGAGGTGTGATGCTTACTAGCTTTCTCCTTATGGTTTGTTCAACCTGCTATCTTGTGTCGCGTCTACCTCGGCCAGCAAGGAAACACGACCAGGACTCTTCTTCAAGCAGTTTATTCAGGAACCTTGTACATCAGCTTCCACTTCTCTCAGCCCCAGCAAGCCCTTAAATGTGCTCTCACAGCCCAATCAGCTCATGCCACCTGGCAATCCTGGATAGGCCACAGAAGGAGGAAGCGCACCAGATCCATCAAGCACTTCCAAATAAGGCTTATTTACAGCTAAGCTTGAACTACCTGGCATCCATCCAGGTGCCATCTTGGGGCTGTGGCTTTCCACAATCTTGTACCATCTAAGACTACTTTGCCAGTGGTAGCAACATCCCCAGTGAGCTGTCCTATCCACAGCAATCATCAAGTAAGAAAATGCACCACAGTCTTGCCCACAGACGGTCTAGTGGAGGCAATTTCTCAATTGAGATTCCCTCTTCCCAAATGACTCTACCTTCTGTCAAGTTGACATGAAACTAGTCAGGTTCACAATGGTACAATCATTGCCCTCTGATAGTTGAGTAAAGATAAGACAGTAAAGTGATGGCATTATTCAAGAAGGTTTGGACACTGAAGGAACAAAATTTATGTGGCTGCAATATAAGAGATTTATAGAAGGCATTTTAGATCTTATTTGGAGTGACTTGTTTCTGAGTCTGAAATATTGTTCCATTAATCAGTGAATGAATTAAGAACAACTGTGAGTACTAGTGTTTATTTTGTTGACTTATTACTTAGACCCTAATCATTTATTTTTTACATGGCTCATAAATCAGATGGATATATTTAGGCATAAAAATGTTTGTTTTTCTGAAGCATCTGTTTAAAATGTAGAACACAAAAGTAAAAATGTATGTTTAAAATATTTTTTTAATTATCACAAAAAGTTGACTATCTAAAGCAGTTGTCCTCAACCTTCTTAATGCTGTGACCCCTTAATACAGTTCTTCATGTTTTGGTGACCCTAAACCATAAAATGATTTCTTGCTACATCATACCTGTAATTTTGCTACTGGTTTAAATTGTAATATAAGTGTCTGATAGGCAGGATATCTGATATGCATCCCTCCAAAGGGGTTACCACCCATAGGTTGAGAATCACTGGTCTAAAGCATTGTCACACACTAGCATCAGAATGAAATTTGTTCATAATAAAGCTATGACTAGGTAGTAAAAGACGAGATAATAATCCTTTATAGTCAATTGTAGCAATGTAGAAATGGTAACTGGAGAAATTAAATGTCTCTTATATTATGGGAAAGTATCTTAAATGACAACCTGAGAAGTTCTGAGTAGTCAGACTCCACACACATACCTGAGTTTGAAATGGTAGGAAAAACTGACAGAGGTGGAGAGAGGTGACTCACACTACTGGCATAAAATTGGCTATTTCTTAGAATGTTAAGCAAACCTTAAGTGTAAAAAAAGTTTAGTGTTTGTTATTTTATCTGGTCATTTCTTCTTTTCTGCCAGTTACAGATTTTCGTTTTTACCCTGAGATCTTTGATCCACTTGGAGGGTGAAATCCAGCCATTGCAGTTGTAAAACCATAGGAGTTGCAAATGTCCACACGGACTCTGCACAAGAATGATCTAGTCAACTCTCAGGCATCTCTCAGGCTCACTAACTTCCACAGATAGATTCCAGGAGAAAGAGAAACATTGATTTCAGTTATGAGTCTACTAATGAATACAGGTTACATTGTATCTGCCAGCTTACAATGGATAAATCCCAACCCAGTGGTCACACATAAAACTATGTAAAACTAAGACTATATAATGTTACTATATAAAACTAAGAAGGGGTGAGAAGTTCCCTAGCAAGATATAGAGATTCAGTATCTTGACCATCCATTCCCTGCATGATATGTGGTGCTTTATTGACTGGCATTCAGGAGCATGTACCTCATCTTATCATGTTTGCAGTCTTGACTTTTCATGTTATACAAGTTTCCTTAAGGGACTCATTATTGTTGTGCCTTGGTTTCCTTCATTTAAAATCCTCCACCAATTGGTTGGCTAACACCCCATGGCCAGCTCAGAAAACATATAGATAGCATTATAAAGACTAAACAGGTTATATATAATAAATATGTATATGCATGTGCATACATGCATATAAAGATGTTAATAAAAAGAGGTCAATGAGCTTAAAGAACAGTAAAGGAGGGATATATAGAAGCATCTGCAGGGAAAGTGGAATTGATGTAATTGCATTATAATCTCAAAAACAAAAGAATAATTTTTAAAGTTCTCCCATAGTAAAATTGGTTGTTGACCAATATAATATAAACATTCTTGGTTAATGATCAATATCACCGTTTAGAGAATGAAAAAAAAAAGTCAATAGATATAACTTGCTATGGCTTGAGGAATCAGTAAATAAATAATTAAATAGAATAAATAACAAAATATTAGAAGTTTTTAAAGTTAATCAGATAGCCTGCTGTACATCCCCTCTGGGGATAGCAATGTTATCACACCGCTGAGACATGCTAACATCACATTTCCAGAAACCACTCTCATTTATCCATATGATGTCAAGTTTCAAGTGGCAGCTAGGAAGAAAAATGTATTAAATTACCATATTGACTGATACCTTGAAATGAACTTCAAACGGAAAATTTCTGTCTGTAGCTCAATAAGCTTCAAGGGTATTATTAAATGAAATGTAGGAAAAGATTGTTCTCTAATCATAGAATTTCCTAAGTTACACAATATAGTCAAATAATAAAAATTATCTCAAATATTTCATTAAACCAATGTACAATCTGGACATTATATAAGAGAAGAATTACTCAGATCAAATAAAGTCTATGGGGCCTCTAGAAATGGATCAGTATTATCCCTAGTATACAAATGGGCTTTGGGAGCCCATCCCACACAGAGGAATAGTATCTCAGCCTAGTCACATAGGGGAGGGCCTAGGCCCTGCCCCAAATGATATGACAGACTTTGAAGACTCCCCATGGAAGGCCTCACCCTCCCTGGGAGCAGAAAGGGGATAGAGTGGGGTTTGCTGGGGGTGATAGGGGAGGATGGGAGGGTGAGGGAAGTGGGATTGTCATGTAAAACAACCTTGTTTCAAATTTAAATTAAAAAAAAGAAAAAAGAAATGAATAAAATATAAATAACAATATAATACTAAAAAATAATGGTTTAATTAAGTATAACATTCTTATACTGTGGAGTTAGAAATTCTAACTTCAAGATTTGAATTCAAATAGTTTACTTTCATATAAATATTATGAATGATAGTGACTTATATTAGATAAAGGCAATTGACAGGGTGTAACCAGAAAACAATTCAGCTGCTTTCCCCAATTTCTTCTCACTGTAAATTAAAGTCAAAACGGTTCATGATCTTCAAGTCACCACGAGGTTAATGGATGTTCTGTTAGTTTTGTCACAAAGAATCAAGGCTCAGTAGCCAGTGCAGAAAGCAAACTCTAGCTTATGTTTTTATTACCAGTTACATACATATTGGACCACAATGTCGGTTTAATAATAATAATACTTATAATTAAAATTATTGAGTACTACAAAATGTTTAGAGTCAACTAAGAACGCAATCTATGCAAAAGCTGCTTGATAGAAAACCAATGGAGCCCTTAGCTGAATCAATCTTAAAAATGCAGGTGTATTTGCTGCCCTCTGGCGGCCACGCCAGAGCCATCACTGAGAGAAAACAAGTGTAAACATCACTTCTATAATAACCTTTCAAAACATTTCTCAAGCAGGCTTCACTGACAATCAGTGGAACTATTAGACGTAAGTAATTAGATCTGTACATTTGAATATGAGAAATTGAATATCTCTACCAGATAAAATGACAACCACTAAACGTTTTTACTCTTAAAATTATTCATCTGGGAAATTTTCAAATAAGAGAGATTTTTATAAGAGATGCATTTTTTTCTATTATTTAAAACTCCCTTAACTGAGTTTTGAAGACTTGCTAGAATTATACCAGTGCTTTTAACATGTTGTTTTATTATGCATCTTGCTAAAGCTAGGGACTGCTTTGGGTATTTTTATGACAACCTTAATCATTATCATTGCTATGGAGTATACTCCAACATGACAGCAATCCTCAATGTTTTTACGATATGTTGGATTAATTCTAATTTTCAGCAACCAGAACATTCTACATTAAGTTAAATCCATCAAGTTTGGTTATTTTAAGCAAAAATATAAGGCAATGTACAGAATACTGGAGGTCGGGCTTGTTTACTAATTTTAAGTCATTGAAAGTGTCTTTGGGGCAATTTTAGGCTGAAGTACCCAATTTATTATAGGAAACATTTTCTCAGTTGTCTAAAGATAGTATCCCTCATTCCATTTCTGATCACATCCTTTCTCTAGATATACCGAATATTAGTGTGCAATGATTTTTTTCAATGGGCAAAGGTGAATAATATGTTTTAGTGGAAATATTTTGGTTTTTTAAACATTTTGTTAATAGTTTGAGAATTTTATAGATATATTTTGAACATATTCACCCTAATCAGCCCCTCCCCTTACTGACTCCTAACCTTCAATCCCGTCCCACACTGTTCTGAGAATACGTCTTTATTTGCTGTCCCCACCAAGTTCAGTTTGGGGCCTTAACTCCTCAGATTGGGGACTGCTTTATTATGATCAACCTACAAAGGTCACATGGCTTTAATAATCCTGTCTCTTGTTCTCCCAGTTGCTATCAAAGGCTAATTGGTCTTCATCTATGGTTGGATTCATTCTTACCCATGTCCCTTCCTCTGTGCTGGGTTTATGTTTTTCTGGCTAGAACTCGCACAGGTCTTGTACACGCTAACACAATCATTGAAGGTAGCAGTATTTTAACTGCTATGGCTTATACGAATATGTGCTCAGTGTTAGGGGATATCACTAAATATTCAATCCTAATACATTTTTAGGTTTTTCTTGGTGTATGTAGGATGTACATGGTCTTTTCTTAACAGCAATTTCTATAGACTACATTGAAGGTGGCAGAGTTTACCATCAATGGCTCAAATCTCTCATATTCAGGGCTAGCAACCTCTTCCTTACATCTCCCTGCTTCTCGAATTTTACATCATTATTATTATTATAATGGCCATTTGAATGTATAATCATGAACCTATAGGATTTGTGTACATTTATACTTTATAAGTCATTAGCTGATGAACAGAAATGAACACACAGGTCTTTTAAATTTCCAAGGTTAACATCATAGTAGCTGCTGAGTAGATCACAGAAACTCAGAGGTACTATACTGGGGATGCTTGGTTCTTTGTTTTTAAACAACTGCTCTACTGCATTACAAGTCATACAAGGATTCCATTCTTCCCTTTATTTTTTTCTACTGAAATTCCTGAGCAGGTCAGTTTCATGTTGACAATCTCAGTGACCTTCAAAATGTGTTCATAGGTAGATCCTAAAACTTGTGTATGAGATTTCTTATAATTTCCTTTTCCTACTTTATGATCCATGAAAGCCATGTTCTCAAGAAATTGGTCAATGATGAATTAATTTGATGTGTCCTATGTGTCTGTAATTCAATCCAATGTTTGATTTCTTACACAATTAAAACACCTCAACTGTTAGTCTAATATATATGTATTATATTTGCATACATCATACACATACACATTATATGTCTATATTAATATATACATTATATATGCACACATCACACATATATACCTTATATGTACATAAATTGCACATATATACAATTTAATATAGATGTGTGTTAGTATATATATATATATATATATATATATATATATATATGTTAGGTGTGGGTATGTGTAGATATTTTTTTAATTACCTGTGTAACATTTTAGTGACTCATTCCTTTTCTTTACTGGATCCTTTTAAATTTACCTAGAGGAAGCAAGATGCTGGCCTCAACTCTCCGATAAGATGACCACGTGGAAATACTTAGATAAGTAGAAATGGGTTAATAATTAAGACAGAGCTAGCCCATGAACAATAATGGTAACTGGCCAACAGGACTGTATCAAATACTGAGTCTCAACATGTTATTGGGGCGCTCCTGGCGGCGGGACTAGGGAGCCGGCAGGGAGGAACAAAGAGTGGGTCAGGTGGCTGGTGGGAAAAACCTGCTCATAACAGGCAGGCATTAGTGATTCATTAGTAATCAGTAGATGGCAGTAGAAACTACAATGTAGAGCCCATTGCTAATGATACAACAAAGAAAAGATACTGGTTTGGGTTTGCTTATTGGAGCATTCAAGCCACGATTCAATGAAAATACCTCTGTAGAACTGCCATGCTGGGAAGACATGGATGTCATCCAGAGAAGTATCAAGATGGAGGGCTACTATTGAAGGCCCTGTTGCTAAACTGACCCCATTTTATACCCTGTGCATCAACACTGCTTTTGGGAATAGGCTGACCTTTTTCTGAGAAGTGTTTTCTTTATCTAATGTTTAATGATGAAAACCACACCATCATCCTGCCCAAGATTTTTATCTGGATATGAATGAAGATATCAACACACTGCAATACAGCCTTCTGCTCAAATTGTGTTCATATATGTCTCAAAACCCACAATCAGCATGAAACACAGGCCAAAGGCCTTTAACAACGTACAAGTAAAGACTCAAGGCAGATTCCAAAGGAAAGGAAAGTTTCCAGGTCACATTGCATACTATAGTTTGTTTAATGCTAAGTGTGATGCTAGAATAGATTAGTGGCTATGGGAACATTTTTGGCTTGTGATCTCTAGCTTGCGTTATTAATTTAGTAATTTGCACTTCTGTGTGTTTACTAGCTCACCAAATAAAGTCTCTTTAGGGAGTTATGACTGAGCAGCTGTAACTTAGCAGCAGTTTTTAGAATGTAAAGAGATTAAAAGAAGTGTTAGAACCATCTTACCTTCTGCTTCCAGTCTAGCCCATGGTAGCTAAAGCTAGGGGCAGAAAAGCAGAAGTTTCAATTGGAACAGAGGAAGATGTACCTCTTTTGTCCAAATTAAAAACAGTGTGTGTGTGTGTGTGTGTGTGTGTGTGTGTGTGTGTGTGTGTGTGTGTGTGTGTTGTGCACACGCACGTGCACACATGCGCACACGCACACATGCATGTGCGTGTGCATACATGTGTGTCCACCATGGCACTTATGGAGATCAAAGGACAAACTTTAGGATCTGTTTCTATCTTTCTACCAAATGTGTTCTGGGGTTCAAAGTCAGGTTGTGAGGTTTAGCAGCAAGAGCCCTTATCACTAAGCCACATTTCTGGCCCTCACCAATTTTTATTTTTAAAAGAAAATAATTTAAATCACATTTAACCCAAGGTTTCCAAACATCAAATCTCAAGTCTATGTATAATCTGACTTTATTTATGAAAGTCCAAATTCTAAAAAGTAATATTAAATTAAAATCATTGTCCCTAAAGACTAGTAAATATTGGTCAGTTATAATTTAAAATGTCTTTATTCTGTGTAATTAAATCTTTAGGATTTTTAAATATCCATTGTCAATATAAGCCTTGCGTCCTTGTTTTCAGTGTTGGATTAAACTACAGAAGAGCATTGGCTTTCCCTCATGGATGGGGTAAATCTATTTCCAGTAAAGAAAAATGTAACAAACTTCCTGACAAATGTTTTCAATGACACTCTTTTTGTTTTAATAAATTTATTTCATATATAGGTAAGTCCTTCTGAATCTATGAATCACAACTCAATCGTGCCTTATAAAAATTCACTAGTTTGTAGATCCTACACATGAAGGGGTGATGACATTAAGAATATTACTATTTGTCACTTCTTAAAGCTGTAGGATTGTGTATATATATATATATATATATATATGAGATATGTATCTCTTATCTGTCTCCTTATATGGAAGAAACTTAGAAATTTAAACTGGAAAGAGAATGAACCATCTGTAAACAATGAGAAATATTAAATATGACTCTTTAAATATGAATATGAAAAGAAAATTCATTTTATAAAACATTAGAAATTCTGCCACAAGTTCCAAAGAACATATTGCAATATTATTATCCATTGTTAAAGCTTCCTAATATACTTAAAGGTATATGTTCCAGAAACATCAACTTATTATTTTAACATGGTCATGATCATCTTTTTATTGTGCATTTTAAAATCAGTGGAAGGGAATTTTTTAACATTTTCCTAGATGCATTATTTCTTGTTTCTTTTTATAATTATTACTGAGACTAATTCTACTATATTCTCAAAAAAAATACCAAGCAAATAGGTGCAGCATTGCTGAGCAGTATCTAAGATATTCTTAATAAATTCCTTTCCTATTGAAATAGCTAGAATAGTTTTGTTTGTTTACAACTAAGATCAGCTTGATCTACTTAATCTGCTGACTACCCCAGTGATTTAGCTTCATGGGGTTTTCACAGGTCTAGAAGTTGCTATGTCAGAACAAACTACAAAAGTGACAAGAGTCCTGTGGGTCACTGTGTTCACTGCAGAAGAGTGACAGCATAGAATCCTTCTCAATATTATTATTGAATGTCATAAAAATACTTCCAGGCCTGCACTTTCCACATCTCTCTGTATTTCAGGGACTACCACCAACCAAATGTTGTTGAAGTGCAGAGAATGTTGAGCTGCACTTATGTGTAGAATTTCATGTTAGATATTGCTCCAAAAAATGTTTTTGGTTGAATGGATTTAAGGTTTTATTTGTGCATCAATGAAGGTGACAATGTTAATAAGCCAATGGGAAAATATGAAAACATTCTCTAGCTATGTGACAATTTTGAAGGTTTAAGATTATTATCTCCCCTCCCCCACCCAAGCTGATAGCTGGGAAACCAGCATTGGACCAACTCAGACCCTCTGAACATGGGTCTCAGTTAGAAGGCCTGGGCAGTCTAAGGGACCTCTGATAGTAGAAATAGAATCTATCCCTGGTTCATGAAAGGACTTTGGGAGCACATTCCTCATGGAGGGATAATCCCTTAACCTAGAGGCAGGAAGGAGGACCTAGAAACTACTCCAAATGACTTTACAGATTTTGATGACCCCTCCTGGAAGGCATCACCCTCCCTGTGGGTGGGGAATGGGACAGGAGGGGGGTTCTGGGGGCATGGGAGGGAGGGAGAGGGAACTGGCATTGATATGTAAAATGAGAAAAAATAATAAATATTCTCCAAATTCCAACACTACCCAGTGTACTATAAATAGCCACACCAAGGCCACAATCCCAAAACTCACCACATTAATAATGGAGATGCCCCTCTCCATCCAAATGTCTGTTGAAGACTGAGCTCATTATGTCTTTAACAAAATTGGTCCCTCTCACTGCTGTTTTTCAGTGTCTTAAAGCAAGACACCTGGTGTCCTTGAGTTTCTCCTCTCTCCACTTACAGCACACTCCAATCCCTGAAATTTCATGAATCTGAGACTTTCTGTTCATCCTCACTGTTCTGAGTCTAAAGACATAAGCTGCACTCTAACTGCTCTGACAACCTTTTAACCTGCTTCCTTCCATCTCAGTATCTCCCCTGACTAATCCATTATCTATGCTTGAGGAAGAATAAACCTCATTAAGAACACACTTAAAAACTCATACCATTCTCACAATTAAAACTATAAAATGTCTCTGATACAATTCAAAATCCTTTTATAGTGCATAAAATACCTTTTAATAAGATTTTTGATTATCTACTCTGGGTTATCTGTCTTCTTTCTAGTCCATTATATGCTAAGTGATCCCACTTCACAGCTCCAGATACTTTTATTTACTGGTTTCCCTGACTCCTCTGCACTTCTCAGAGCCCTGTACACTATCAATAAGGGATTTTACCTCTGAAAATGAATCCATCAATTGTTTTATTCTTCAAAGTCAAAAAATTCTTTATTTTTTTTACTTTGAACATTAAACATGTTATTTTTATTCCATTCCTGAAATTGATTTCTCTTATTTTATGCCAATTTCAGAAAGATGCCATGGCTCCAAACAGTGTAACTTTGCTGTTTCCCAGATCTGAAGGGCTGGTGTCTGGCACCAACCTCATTTTATGAAAATCAGAGAATTTCCAGGGCTGTGTTTCCATCCATAGGTTTTAAAGACAACCAATTTCTTTGGCTTTTGCAGCCATATTCATTTATCTTTCCTCAATCTTCAGTTGAGCACTCAGGGATATGTCCTACTTGTATCTCCTCACTTGATATTGCTTCTGCTGTAGGACCTTGCTTTTGGTCTCCTCATTCTCTTTGAAGGGTCATGTGATTGCTTGGGAGTCACCTGAGTACCCCAGCACGACTTCCTATCCTAAGAGCCTTGCCTTAATCACATCTGTAGGGTAACACATTGACAAGTTCTGGAGATTAGAAGGTGGACATGTTAGAGAACCATTATTCTGTTTCTTCACATGTTCACTTTTGTCCTCTTAACCAAATAAACATCAACAGTGACAATATTTTCTTGCTTCAAGATAATGATTCATAAACAGCTTTAACTATTACATAGTTGTAGATATTATCATGGATTAAAACCTCAACAGTTCATTATATTAAATATGAATATATATAAGTTTCTAGTTTCATTCTTCTATAAGCATCTACCCAGTTTGACCAGTGCCAACTGTTGTAGGTATTGTCATTTCTCTAGTGTCTATTTTTGGCATCTTTGTCAAAACTTAGGTGACCATAGGTACATGGATTTATATCCCAGTTTTCAATCTAATCTATTATTCAACATGTCTACTTTTATGTCAGTACCATGCTGCATTTTTAAACTATTGCTCTGTAGTATAACTTAAAACCATACAATCTCTGACAGTTCCTTTATTGTTCAAGGTTGCTTTAGATGTTCTGAGATTTTTTTTGTGTTCCCATGTGCAATTTAAGATTTTTTTTCAATTTTTGTAAATAATTCCACTGGAATTTTGATAGGGACTATGTTGAGTCTGTAAACTGCTCTTGGTAGGATAGTCATTTTTACATTATTAATCCTACTAATCAATGAGCATGGAAGGTCTTCGCATCTTCTGGTGTTATCTTCAATTTCATTTTTTGATTTCCTCCTCCTCTTCCTCCTCTTCCTCCTCTTCCTCCTTTTCCTCCTCCTCCTCTTTCTCCTCTTCCTCCTCCTCCTCCTCCTCCTCTTCCTCCTCCTCTCCTTCTTCCTCCTCCTTCTCCTTTTCCTCTTTCCCTTTTCTTCCTTCTCATTCTCCTGGTTTTTTCTTGGCTTTTTAAGACAGGGTTTTTCTGTGTAACAACTCTGGCTACCCTGAAACCGTCTCTGTAGATCAGGCTGGCCTCAAACTCACAGAGATCTGTCTTCATCTGCTTCCTGAGTGCTAGGATTAAAGACATGCACCACTAATGTAATTTTTAAGTTTCTTAAAGTCTTCATCATATAGGTCTTTAATTTTCTTAGACATATTCCACTATTTTTGAGGCTATTGCAACTTTTTGCCTAAGACCTTTCTCAGTATGCTTATCATTTGTATATAAGAAGGCTACTGGTTGTGCTTGTCAGTTTTTTATCCTGTTACTTTCTACATGTATTGATAAATGTATTGAGTCATTAGGATGTTTCATGTATAAAATCACAACAGCCATAAATAAGGAGACTTTGACTTCTTTTTCTATTGTGTCCTCTTGATCTCCTTCACTTGTCATATTGCTCTAAGTCTTCAAGCACGATTTTGAACAGGAATGTAGAGAATGTTGCTGCCACCACTATTTTTTACCATGCAGAGCTGGATGGTTAAACCCTATTGCTGAAGAATCCACATGCTTGAGTGATTGAATATGGAGGAACCAAGCTGGTACTCACCTGGATGCTTTATCCCTACTTAATAGCTTCCATACTGCTATAGATGCTACCAGAAGAGAAAAGTAATCATCAGTCTCACCGAACTGTGAACCCTGTGTGCTGCAATAGTGGCAGACCTGACAAGATACACCCACAGGTGCACCAGTGGTACAAACATTATGAGAGTAACCAACCACTTTCTGACTGGGTTTAAAAAGGCTACTCCATCAGATAGAACCCATGCCTGGCATTATTAATGAAGCACAAAACTTATGACTAGATAAATCATCAGCCTTAGTGTGAAATAGATAATTATTAAGCTAAGTAAACATAGTACCAAAAGGATTCCTGGTGGCTTATTGTTATACCCATAGATCTACCAGTTAATCTCTCCTCTCTAAAGAGAAGCTTCTTCTAATGGTAGATGGCAATTAATACACATCCTCAACTGGTCAACGTGCAAAGAATTAGAAATGGTGGCACATTCAACCCTAAATGGGAATACATATCACACTGCTGCCCCAAAACTCAAGATCTTCATAAAAGAGGGGACAGAAAGCATTCAAAAGCATGCATAAGATCCTCACAGATACAATCCATACAACATTCCAGAACAGAGGAGAAGGACCCCACCCCTCACCATGTTGCTAGTTGCAAGTGATAGTTATTCTGACCAGTTTTCTTCAGTGGAGTGACATTAGGTATATCAACCACACCGCAAGGCAGGTCACATGCTCAGGAATTGTTGGCCAATACAAAAGTGACTTTGTGTGTGTGTGTGTGTGTGTGTGTGTGTGTGCTTTTTCTGTTTTGTTGTTGTTGGTGGTGGTGGTGGTTGGTTGGTTGGTTAGTTTGTTTTGAAGAAAGAACATGGAGAATGTAAGAAGGAGAATTGGAAAGAGTTAAGAGAGGGAAATATTACCAAACTAAATTAGGGAATAATGTATGAACAGAATATAAATAATAGTAAGGTTAGAACATATTCTTAAATAACCAAAGAGATCTCCCATCCAAGTACTAACCAGGCCAGACTCTGCTTAGCTTCCAAGGTCAGATGAGATCTGGTATATTCAGGGTTCAAGGTGGCCTGAGTAAGATAACCTAGAATGAGAAAAATAAACATGGTGGGTAAAATAAAGGATAACTATGCTACAATTATCAGAACCAGAGAGACTAGGCAACAAGGAGGTTCATGGAAGGATTCTCAGATCTCCCTGGGAAGGGGAAGGGGAAACAGAAGAGATTTCATGTGTGGACTGAGGATAGGTGGGGATGGGAACATGAGAGATCAGGTTGCATGGGGTGAGAGGGAGTACACTTCAGGATCAGACCTTTATATATTCAGAATGTATTCATTCTGTTCTTAAGTATGTGAGATGGGCCAGGTTTGGCTAAGGGCTTTCATGTTTTAGTGTGGTACCCTGAACAACGGTATTTGGATTCTCACCCTGTCACACACCTTTAATCATTGTCCTAAACAATAAGGAGGCAAGACAGTGTTTTTTTCTACAGTGATATCCACATTTAACACCATTTATGATTTATCAGAGAAAGAACTTGCTAACGACTCAACATATTTAATTTTTGCTGTTAAGATTTTTTTTGTGTGTCCTGATTTTCACTGCTCATAATTCCATATTAAGAGTATAGTTACTTATCCCGGCACAGAACAATTGAACAGGTATAAACTTATTTACTAATAATGAAGTATATATCCTTTATCTTATAGAAATCAGATGCTTATAAACAAAGAAGCACACTTAATATTTTTCCACTTTAAAATATTTTGGGGCAGTTTGAGTATTTGCTGTTGGTTTGGTTGTTTGATGTGCTTAATGGTTTTTCTAGACAGGATCTCACTGTGTAGACTAGGGTGCCTTACCTCCCCAGTGTTGGAATTAAAGGTGTGTACCACCACACATACACATACCCAAATCTTGTTATTTTAGTGACTTTTAATGAAAGTATTTACTTCATTCACATCTAGGGTTACTAAAGAGATAGTTGCATGTACATTTGTCATTGTACTTAATGTCTTATATATGTATGTTCTTTCACTAATTCCACCTCTTTGTTTACTTTATGCTTCCATTTAATTTTAGAACATCATATGTGAGTATAATAGTTATATCATTTCAACCTCTCTCCTTCCAAAGTCTCTCATGCCCTACCACTGCTACCATCTCAAATTCATGGCATCTTAGTCTTTAAGTGGGAGCACACACACACACAAGCACACACACACACACACACACACAAACACACACACACACAGCTTGCTAAGTCCCTACAGCATTGCTCATAGGTGTGTCACTCAGAGATGATCCTTTTCACACTTATTTTGTGCTGTTCTATTTAGCATATGTATCTTAGTTTGTTCAAACCCATGGTAGATTTTACAGCAGTCAATGCCACTGAGTTCTAAATCATTAGTTATATACATTTCAACCCCTTCCATTCAGTTTTCTGTTAGGATTTTTAAATATATGGTGTTACATAAACCCAAATCCAGTACTGTAATTACTTTACATTATTCTCTTTTAAAGAAGCCAAAGGGAAGGAAAAATATACTTATATAATTTGCCTAATTGATATTTTTTTAATTTGTCTTCAAACTATAGTTATTTTAACATTCCCCTGTAGATATGACTTTCCATTTGATGCTATTTTTTTTCAAATTTCATTTCTGACATTACAATGTATTTGGATCATTTTTTCTTTGTTCCTCTTCCCTCCAAAACCTTCCATGTGAGTCTCCATTCTCTTTCCAAATATATGGCCTCTTTTTTCATTAATTGTTGTCACATGTATACATATATACATCACTAAATATAACATGCTCAGTCTGAATATTAATTTATTATGTTTTCTGTGCTGACCATTTGGCATTGGTTAACTAAATGGGGTGTTCTTCCCTGGAGAAGACTATCCCTCCTACTCTCAGGGTTCCTTGGTTTCCTATAATTATTTATGTATGGTTGAGGCCTCATAGGCATTCCCCTGTCTATTTTGGCAAGGCTATTGTTTTCCCTATTCAGTTCATATTTAGAAAACCATGTTGGTGGGCCTTTATGGTGTAGTTCCTAACATTACAACAACTCTCTAAATGTATTTAAGAACCAATCAACAAGAAGGAAACTATGCCTGATACCATAAACCTAGACAACCACCCAGGGCTAATAAAATTTTAATATCATCTCCTAAGTTCAATACAATGTATACCACTCACTTTCTTTGGACTATTATTGGGGAGGCAGTAAATACCTATATATGAAACAATTAAATACACCTTCCTTAACATAACTCATATTTAAATCTATTGCTAAAAAAAGAAATAAACTCTGCAACCTCATTTATTTCTGGTCAATGAAAATTTTAAAGATTACATGATGCTTGAACTATGAGGTTGATGACTTGGTAGTGGGAAATTCATACGTTGATCTCAGACTAGCAGGACACAGAGACACAAATCCAAATAAATTAAGCATAAAAATGTGGCACACTGTAATTGTTAGGAAGGCACTCATCCTTCCTAAACAACTTAGATGTGTTTGCTTAGAAACCTAGATTGATAAGTTGACAGTATTGTATGGTGAAAAGAAGTCGTGAGTTCTTATGGCTCAAAGAAGTTTGTAAAGATTCCAGACCCATTTCACTGGCTGATTTAACAGTGACTTTATATGATGATTCAAAGATAAAATAGAAATGACCTTTTCAATGCACCATTCCACCAATGTGTTTCTCTTGATTTCTGCAGTTACAAACCTTCACTGTCTTTTTCATTTTACTCTATTTTTTTAATAGTAATACAAAAAATAAGATAGTATGTATAAAACAGCAAACTAGAAAGAGGCTTTATCTCATATAAGCACTACTTTTCATTTTACAACTATGATATCAAAAGTGTTGTGCATCTGACCTGGCATTTGAAAGAATCCTGCATATAGTGTGATAAAAAGTCACATAAGAATTTAGCCAACTCGAAGGTTCAGTCACTAGGGTCCAAAGGTAAGGTTGTTGAAACAAAATGGAGAAAGGAGAAAATCCCGCCAAGAGCTAATGACCTTCTTCCCTCTGGCAAAATCATTGTGGTTCAGGAATAATAGAGAGTCTCTCAAGTGAGACCCTCTGATTTTTCCCTTGCTATAGCCCTGAGGCCATACCCAAGGCTGTCCTACTTGTAATAACATATCAAGGTTACAATGAATATTAAAAAACCATACAAGGAACTAAATCTAAGTGGTAATGCCTCCAAGTTAAACAAAAGAATAGCGGGGCGGGGGCAGCATTTTGCCTTTATTTTCAGCACTTAAATTCTACCTGGAAGGAATCTAAGAGTTCACACAATCAAAATACCCAGGACTTTAAAAAGAGAAATTAGACTCAGGAAAATGAACACTTTTCCCAGTCTCACTGCACTTTTATGAAATAAAGGCTGACACAACAGTTAATTAAACAACAGTAAATACAATTAAAAGGAAAAGCTTAATGAAATAACAAACACTTAAAGATAAAAATTAAATTTAAAGTTATCTTACTCTGTAGATATGAGTCATTTTCCTGGGGGCAGGGAACAGCTTTATGAAATATTTCCTAGACTTACAGATACATTTGTAGATTGAAAACATGTATTATTTATAACAAAAATAATTGAAAATTATAAAACTATCATATGGTTTTTTCATGTGGTAATTACAGGACATTCTACCAAGGAAGAAGGACTGGCTTTCAGTGTCTCCAGAAAACTAGGGGAACAATGAATGTTTGTCTGGTCTTTAAAAGCTGATACTGTAGAGACCAGCGAAGAATCTGAAAAAGCTCCAACAGTCTAAATGGTGTGAAGTCACAGCTACTATAATGGGTAAATCTAAGGCGATTATTCAGCTTAAATAAAGGAAAATGGAACCTCAATTGCATAGAAGGTTTTACAGAAAGGATAAGCCAAGAGATCTCCTTATCATCAAAGACAACACAACAGAATAGTTATTAATGAGACAATTGAAACAGAGTCTTAGAGAGGCACTCATGAAATACTTGCTTTTTCTACATTACATGCTTAGAATACTATGGAATTTGAATTTTAAAAACAAGGAACACTGGTGGATGCACACATATATTATGTCATTGAATATGTTTTACAAACTTGCATTGTCCAAATTACTGGTTTCTAAGGTTCATACAGAAGTAAAATGAAATTGTGGCTATAATCCCAGAGAGAACTCTTGTGGGTATTCAGTAATTCTGAGGGGTTAAACATGGAAACGCAGCTCAACAGCACCCCTTTCCATGCCAGTGGATATATAGCTTCCACATTCTTAGTTATCTAATTAATGCATATTTTAAATCAGTGAGAATTTAGCACCTTTAAATGCTTATCTGGCACAGCGTCTGCCAGAAAATAACTCAAGTTTAATAAATATTAAACCAAACCCAGGAAGAGCCAGGATTATTTTTGCATTTTGAAGAGAAAAAAGCAATGTTCAGCTATCAGGAAGTCTGTAAATATGTTTAATCCTCCTAATTAGAAAACAGAGTTAGAAAACAAAGGGAGAGTGAAGTCATCTACCATTCAGCTGCTCTCCTTACTAAGAAAGCGATGGCTTCCTCTGCCACTTCAACAGCAATACCTTTTTGATAATTGTTATCCGCACCAAAAGAGTTCACTTCCTCTTTTCTGAAATCCTATTTCCAGTGGCTGTATTGTAATCCCCATCACTGTGGTAAATAACAACCACTTTTCATTAATTTTGAGAACAAAAGCTAACACGCTGACTCCATACAGAACAATGACCAGTACTAAAGCTGTTAGGCACCAATGCCCTGTAATTTAAGCAGCCATCTTTGATGGAGCTGAAGAAAATGGACTTGGGGTATAAAACACTATTCAGTGTGCTTGTGGTATGTGAAGGTTATTCAGTTTCTTTTTTGCAACAAAAGCACCAGATAAATTAATCACTATTACTTATGATTAACACATGGAGGGGGTGCATACCTCTACATTTAATGGAAGTTTAAGGCTAGGTGAACCTGGATGCTAGCTGGAGTGGCCTTTACCAAACAGGTGCAAATCCTTGATGTCTTGTTTGCAATATATTCAAGAGACAGATCATCATTATCGTCATTGTCATGTCATGGTCTTGGATGAACGTCAACTGGATGCTCGAGGATATTGCTTATTGCCCACATTACTTCTGACTGGTTGGTTCCCATGCTTTTAAGTATTTTGAATGATCTGCACGATCTCTATGTGATGGAGCTTTCTGAGAAATTAATCAGGGCATCTTTAAAGATTTGATAATATCATTTTCTGCCTTGCTGCCAATATGTAACATCCACACAGATAATCAATGTGCATCACCAAAAATTTGAATATTCCCTTATTTAAAACAGGGCTATTAGTAGACAGCCATATTCCTCATAGGTTATAGAAACAGTAACTATTTCTAGCTGATATTTAGGGTGAAACATTAATGAGGCAAAATTTAAAGTGGTTACTAGAATGAATAAAGATGCATTTAATATCTTCTGGGGGAAATATTGGGTAGGATAGAGTATTGTGTGTCCTGATTATCAGTAATTTACTCTAATTACATAATTATCATAACAGTTGTTATAACAAACGCTATTAGCTACTCTTCTGTTACTGTAATAAAATGCCATGAACAACTCCAGGAATAAAGAATTCATTTTAGCTTATTCCAGAGGGATAGAATTCCTTTATACCAGGAAAATCACACCATGGTGGCAAAATAGGAAGTTGACCAATCTCATTTTCATCCATATACAGGAAGCAGAGAGAGAGCAGGAAGTGAGACAGGTTATAAACACTCAAAGCTCACCTCCAGTGACATACTTTCTTCAGTAACACTCTACTTCCTGAAGGTCCAACAATTACCCCAAAAGAGAAGCACCAAGTGGTAACTAAGTATATATATACATGAGCCTGTGGTGGGTGATGGGAGATGTCATTCTGTAAATATGTTTCTCATATTAGTTAATGAATAAAGCACTGTTGGCCAATAGGAAAGCAAGACAGGTGGGACTAGGAAGAGAGAGGAAGAAGAAAGGGAGGAAGAGATTCAACACATAGGAAAAGGAGTAGAACACTGGCCCCTTTCTCTGGTAAGATAAGACTACGTGGAAATACTTAGATTAATAGAAGTGGGTTAATATTTAAGACAGAGCTAGCCAATAATAAATGCTAGTAACAGGCTAACAGCGTTATATCTAATACAGTGTTAAAGCATCTCTATATATTATTTGGGGCTGGTGCGGCTCTGGGACTAGGCTGGCAGGAAAACTGTAACAGGTGGGGGGGGACACTTTCCATTCTAAGTGTCATATAAACACATCATTCAAGTGCAACTGATACAGTGCTAACTTACTGTATGAAAATTTTTATTTTTATTTTTCAGACTACTTTACATAGTATGTATTACTATCTTTTAAAGAAAGGAAGCTTTCACTTTAACTCGAAGTCTGAACACACAGTTCACCATGATGGAGAAGGCTGATGATGGGAACTTTAAGGGACCTGATCCCCTTATACCAGCACTTAAGAAGCCAGAGTGAGGTTAAGTACCTGCCTTTTCCATTTTATTTCATTTCCAGAAACCCAGAAAATGGAATAGTGTTGCCTGCATGTATGGTGGATAGTTGTACCTTTATTAACCTAATAAAATAAAACAGATGTGCTCTTCACAGATATGCCCAGAGGTTGGCTTTCATGGTGATCCTAAATCTTGTCAAGTTGGCAATCAAGGTTATCCATTATACATACTTGTCATCCATCATATACTACTCTACTCCTGTGAAACCTGAGAACCAGCTAGCACATAGCTGAATATAGAATTCATATTCTTCCCTATGTTTATTCATTCATTTGTTTACTTTTAATATCCTGTGTTATTTGAAGATTGGTATTTTCTTAAATATTTATTCTTTTTTGAAATTATAATATAATTACATTATTCCTCTCCTTCCCTCTCATCTTTAAAATCTTCCCCATATATTACTTACTATATATGATATTTCTAAGAAATCAGATATATTTCAAAAGGAAGTTGTCAAGAGAAAACTATAAAAACTGTGATTTAGTTTTATAAAGTATAACTGACAGTTAACACTTAACCATCTTAGTTGAGGGAGGGGTCATCAATTCCAGGCCAGTTGGGAGTACAAATCAAATGGAGAGTTTCTCAAAAAACTTTCCCATGATAGCAGCCAACTGAAACAGTAAGAAATATTTCACTCATAGTTAGAGCTTGACTGCCACCTACAGGAAATTTTCAAATCCTTTCTATCTTCCATTTCCAAGTCATTAGCACGACTGAATCTTATTCACTTCTTTAGAAGTTGTTAGCTACAACTTCAGTGAAAAGTGGAATTGAAAATCCAATTGTCTCCCTTAAAGATCACTTTTGACAAAACCCCATTATTAAGTTAAGATGATCACTGCTAAAGTTCTATGTGTGTCCCTGTGCCTCCATTAGAGGTCGGAGAGTTACAGAGTGATCATTCTCCCTTGCAAACTAGGTTTCAGGAGCTTATTTTAGGGCTACATTATAAGGCTCTCATATGAATGATTCATAGTTTGGTGGCATTCATATAAATGTCCTCAAATTGTGATGGAGGGGTGTTAGTGATGGTGGTGACCCTGCATGCTTTAACCAAGGCTGTTGCTAGACAGAGAATAAAACATTTGTGTGGGACAAAATGAATGACAAGGACTTGAAGGTGATTGGTTAGAAAATATCCCCTTGTAAATGTGATAATATTTCTACAATGTGAACCTGAAAAATGCATTTATGATATTCCCAACCTATCATACGTACCCACACCTGTCTAGGCACCAATTAAAGAAACTTGCAAACCCTCCTCCCCAAGAAATACCAAATGTCCTACTCTTCCTGCTTGAGTGACAGCTACTTTCTCATCATTGTAACTATAATCTTTCTCTAGACATTTTTCCTTCCAAAGAAGCTTTAGTGAAACTGTTACAGCATTACACCAGTTTCCAGAAAACATTGAGTAAAAGCCTAGTTTCCTCAGCTTACACAAGAAAAAGACTACTTTCTACTTCATATGTTCTTGTATATTACACACATTTTTGCTTTTAAAACCCTTTGCTTAAAAAGACATTTCTCTTGGGGATCTCTTTCTGGTCCTATGGCTTTGGTTTATTGCTATAAATAGGTATCTCTTGCTGGTATATTCTGCAGTTTTTTCAATTAAATTTGTAAATTTGGCACTAAAGGTTTGATTTATAGATACTAAAGGGAAAGCAATAAGAGCTTTTCAAAAAAACTTCTCATTAAAGTAAGTTGGCTGCTTAGTCTCCTTTCTCCATTAGCTTCAATATAGATTTCAATTTAGAGTTCTATATGCACCATGACATACACATCATTCAATAAATCCAAGGGCACATAACCCAGAAAAAACATTCAGCATAAAGGAAACTACAGTACTGTACATCATATCCTGGAAAATCAGACTTGTTACCATCTCAGCCTACAATGTTACAAAAAGTAAAACTTAACTCATGATAAAAGCTGGAGCTACCACTCAGCATGCCTGGGTCAATACACCATCAGAATCTATAGAATACAGGCAAACTAGAGGTTGCCAGCAAATCTTGGCATGAGCTGGACTCCCCCACAGCTCCAAGGAAACTACTCTGCTATCATCTTTGATCTTAGATTTCTGTATCAAGAATTATGTGAACACATTTGTTTTTAAGGCCAGTTTTCAGTTGGTGTGTTCCAGTAGCTGTGAGACATAGCTATACTCTAAATCTGTTTCCTTAGAACTCAGTAGATCACTAGCTGAAGAAGGGGTGAGAGTGAACCAATGGGAAAACAGGACAGTGGCCCCTTCCCTTTACAGAGGCCAAGCCTACAGAATAAGCCAGAAGGTCTGTGGAACTGAAATGTTTTGGAGTTGCTATAGTTTAACAGGAAATAACCTCCCAAGGCCCATCTACAAAAGATAGTGATGGCCCTGTGTTGTATATATGAGTTTAGAAAATCAAAATGCTAAATAAAGTAGTTTTTATTGAATAGGCCTATTAATGGGAAGAACAATCCAGAATTATTGTGTTCTCAGTTTTTACTGGGAAAGGAAGATACAATGAAGTAATTCCTCATTAATACAATTTGTAACTTTAGCCCAGTATTTTTCTATCAAGTACTGTCAAAACTTTCTTTTACATTTTTAGGTAAAACACAGCCTGATTGTATTGTAGGAACTAATGATCCAGTACTCGTTACTAACTACTACCTAAAATCTGTTGCACTCTAGGTTATGGTACATGTGTATTCTATATATGTGTGTGTATAACAGATAGGGTTCTAGTTGTTGTTGTTGTTATTAAAATAGGTAGCCTGTACCTATTGTGATTTGTGAGAGATGACTATGACTTTCTTAGGTATGTGAAGAATAGGAATGGTTGTTTTCACTCTTAAACGGGTAATTATTCTTAGCAGATTGAGCCTTTCTATCCCAACTGAATAAAAAGAAGAATGAAAAAATATATCCTAAATGAGTGAGAACCATTGAGTAAAATCCAATGATTGACCAAAACTATGTTTCTGCATAAAAGTGCAAAGCAAATGTGTTGTTTTAGCAAAGAGCAAATATGTCTATTTAAGGAAATCCATCGGGCACTGTTTGGACTTCAACTCTGTCCTCAAGCAACCAACTCCTCTTTTTCTATCCTCCCTAGCTTGCAATTCTCTTAAGTCAAGAAACTTCTGACAATTGGAGAACTCCAAAGTCTTGTTATCACACCTGCTATCTTCTCACTCTACCTAAATGCTTTCATTCTCTTCTATCACTGTGGGTGAATCCTGCCCTAATTCAGCCTCCTAATTTATCCAATGCTTCTCTACTGTCTTTGTATATTCCCTCAAATTTTTCTTCTTTCTGCAGCTCTACATTTTCTAATATTTCTACATTGATAGAAAGAAAAGTCTTCTAGACAATGGCTTTGGTTTAATAATTATTACAGCCCAGTGTCCTTGGGCAGCTTTGGGCATACAATTATCAGGTTGTACACCTTCCCATAAGCTGAGATCTCCACAGTGGAGCCAGCACTCAAATTTAAGGCTCAAAATCCTAGAATCAGGCCTATCTCTCCAACAATTGTCCTCTGTTTGCATATTTCCATTTTTCATTCTTTCCTATCTGCATATGATTTCATATCAAACATTACCTCTGTGAAGCCTAAGTGACATGCATTCTATAGACATGTTGTCTTTTGTTCTTTGTCTAGCCAAATTTTCTCAAAATTTTTACTCATATTTGTTGGGTAAGTCTTTTTTTTTTAATTTACTGCTATTGAATTCATTTGAGTCAGGATTCTACTAATTCCTTTCCATTGAAATGGCTTTGATCAAGATTGCTAGTGACCAATATGTGACTAAATTTAGTGCACCATCCAGGCTTCATATTATCTTGATGACAAGGAGAATCATGTGAACACTTTCTTTCCATGAAACACTAGTATGCATCGCTCCTTGTGCCTTCTGTGAACCCATGTTCATTCTTTGCCTTGCGTGTAACCTTAGCTCATCCACCACCATTTGTACCAATTTTCCAAGGCTTAGTTATGAGACTATCAACAATTAATAAGCAAGACCTCATGAAACTGAAAAGCTTCTATAAGGCAAAGGACACTGTCAATAGGACAAAATGATGGCCTACAGAATAGGAAAAGATCTTCACCAATCTTCACTTTTGACAGAGGGCTGATTTCTAAAATATATAAAAAAAAACTCAAGAAACTACACATCAAACACATGCGCATGCATGCACATGCCACACACACACACACACACACACACACACACACACTCACAAATAAACAAATAATCCAATTGAAAATGGTATACAGATATAAACAGAAGAATCCCAAAGGGTGGAGATACACTTACAGAAATGTATCCCTGAGGTCCTTAGACCTCAGGGAAATGCAAACCGAAAGGTCTCTGAGATCCATCTTATACCTGTCAGAATGACTAAAATCGAAACCACAAGGGGCATCTTATGCTGGAGAGAATGTGGAACAAGGGGAACACTCCTCCATTGCTAGTGAGAATGAAAATTTGTACAGCTAATTTGAAAATCAATATGGTGGTTTCTCAGAAAAGTGAGAATCAATCTACCTCAAGAATCAGCTATACCAATTTAGGCATTTACCCAAAAGATGTTCAGTCACACCACAAGGACATTTGCTCAGCTGTGTTCATAGCAGTCTTGTTCATAATGTCCAGCAGCTGGAAACAACCTAGATGTCCCTCAACTGAAGAATGAATAAAGAAAATGTGGTACATTTACACAATGGATTATTACTTAGCTGTTTAAAAAAAATGACATCATGAAATGTAAAGGCAAATGGATAGAACTAGAAAAAAAAATCATCCTGAGTGAAGTAACCCAGACCCAGACAGACAAGCATGGCATGTGCTTGCTTATAAGTAGACATTAGCTGTAATTAATGGATAAACATGTTACAATCCACAGACCCAGAGAGGATGGGTAACAAATTCTTCTATTCATTCATAGAAGAATGCCTGGATCTCCCAGGGAAGCGGAAATAGAAAAAAACACATAGGTGAACTGAAGACAGGTATAAGTGGGAACATGGGAGTGGATGGAGAGGGGCAGCACTAAAAGAAATGACTGGAAATTGGAGTCATTTTGTGGTCAGGAAGAAACCTGGTGCAAGAGAAGCACCCAGGAATCTACAAGAATGACCCGATCTAAGACTCCTAGCAATGATGGAATCATTCTGAACTGGCCATCTCCTGTGACCCAGAAGTACTTCCAGTGGTGGGTTTTGGAAGTGGCATAGAGATTGTGTGAGTGCCCAACCAATGATTGGTCCAGGATTAGACCCATCAAGAGAGTGAGCCTACACCTGACATTGCCTGAAATGCTAAAGTTCAGAGACTGGATGACCAACCCAAGGACCTAGAATAATTTTCTTCTTTTGGAGAAAAGAAAAAAAAACAGGTCAATTTAATGATGCCTAAAAATACTCTGCTATACTCATAGACTGATGACTATGGTGTCATCAGATGGCTTTGTTCAGAAACTGATAGAAACAGATGCAGAGACCCACAGCTAAGCACTGGGCTGAGTTCTGGGAATCCTACTGGAGAGAGGGAGGAAGGATTATAAGAGCCAGGGGATTCAAAAACATAACAAGAGAAGTCACAGAAACAAGTAACCTAAGCTCATAGGGACCCATATCGAGGGAGTCCTCATGGGCTTTACCTAGGCCTTCTACATATGTGTGACAGTTGTCTAACTTTGTCTACTTTGGGACTCCTAAAAGTGGGAGCAAGGCCTCTTCCTAACACTTTGGCTGGCTTTTGGGAAACTATTCCTCATACTGAGTTTCCTTGTTCAGCCTTAATAAAAGTGGGGGATCTTAGTCATACTGCAACTTGATATGCCATGCTTTGTTTATAGTCATTGAAGGCTTGCATCTTTCTGAACAGAAACAAAGGAGGAATAGATTGGAGGGGGCAGAAGGGTTGTGAGAGGAGAGAATGGAAGGAGGGAGAACTGCCACCAGGATATAAAATAAATTAATAAACTTAATTAACAATATATATTATTCATTCCCAAGTGGTCCTATAATTTAAAATGTGCACTTTTGAACAATGCTGAGGAACTGGTTTCACATTATGTAGAAAATACCTACCTTCTGCTTAGAGGGGAAAAAATTAAATCACTTTGAACTTTGAAGATAATAAAAGTGTGTTCTGCCTTTAAAAAATAGTCACAGAATATATATCCCAGTTCTTTTGCTCTGGTTGAAAAGGGGAAAGTGTAATGAAAGCAATGGCCTATTTTTGAATTCATAAAAGATAAGGGGAGTGTTTATTTATATCTTGGAAGAAAAGCAAGTAATTCTTACCTCAATTGTTTTCAAACTGTACTCCAAATGTAGCACTTTATGTACCAACACATAAGTTACCATCTAACATTCTTCATCAAAAGTTCAAGTAAATCCAAAAGGCTAACACAGTATAGGAATAATATTGGCATATTAAGAAAAATGAAAACATCTCTCCTTTAAACTTTTTTCCAGCAAACTCACTTTGTTTAGGCATTTGAGAAAATTAGAAAATGTAATTAACAACCAAAAAGAAGGAACCAATCTATGCTAAGTGAAGCAAGACTTCTAAATGTCTAGGACAGAATGATCAAGATTGCTTGTAAGAATAATGTGCTCGTATCTATTCAGTCAGTAGTTCTGATTGCATGAACAGCATTAGACTAGGCTATGTATGTGGCATTGTCAGTGTGCTGACAGTTGTTGCTAAGGTTATCATTTAAATATTATACAAAATTCAAGCTTTTATGAGTAACATAAATATAGTAAGTGTGTGGAAGAGATTAAAGGCTATATACAGAAATGGTTGGTCAGCAAGCAAGAAACGTATTCCTGAGTATAATTGAAGAGTGTCCACATCAGTGCTATGATCACAGCACATAGTTTGAGGTAGGAAGATCACAAGTTTATAGCCAGTGAAGACTACTTAAGACCCCGTTTCAAAACACACACACACACACACACACACACACACACACACACACACACACACACACACGAGAGGAGAGAGAATGAGAGACAGAGAGAATGCAGGTGTAGTGTCTCTTAGAAATGGTAATAAAAGAAATATTTTAAGAAACTTGATTGATTTTCAAGAACAAAAAAATTACTTCTAGTAAGTGTGTGCCTTGTTTAAAGAAAAATCACGCCTCTGCCGGAGCCAACGTGGACTTCCCTGTGCTCGCCACTTCTTGAAATTGCATAAGCTCTATAGTTGAAGCACAAATTCCATAGGCTTTCTTACAATGAAAATGTTACAATATCATGTAATACAGGTGACGACGTTATATTTTCTGCCCAGATTTTGGTAAATGTTGAATGATTCATAGCACATAGATAATGGGGGAGCCTCGTAATGAGAATGTGGGTCCTATTGCAAGAAGAAACTTCTCGTTCCTATTTCATGATGACAGTCTGCCTTACTTACCTCTCTTGAGGTTCTTCCTCAGAGAAGCTGTTTTTGACAGTAATTGGGAGAATGGAAGAGAATGATTCATTAAAAAATATTGTTATCATGACTTTTGTTATGATTTCTACTGTCTCTAGTGGGAATTTCAGCATGGGCCAAAATATCTCACTCTGTCAGCCACCGACTACACAGGAGAAAGACACAGAGCCCTGCATGGAATCTCAGTGGTGACAGTAAAACCTCACAAATCCTGTTTTAAAAATATAACCCTGGATTCTCAGACATGCTAGCACAATGAGCTGCAGGGTGGGCAAGGGTGGGTAGTAAGAATGTGAGAATGGAGAAAGACAGGGCAGGCACCAAGGAGCATCCCAAGAGATAAACCAGAAGACTCAGGATGCTGGTCAGATTGAGAATCCCCACACAACATTCAGCAAAATGTCATGAAGGAGCTACATTTCCAGAGACAGGATTTGAGAGTGTATTTCATGGCATGGTTATTAAAGTCTTGTGGATCCAAAATCAATCTTGAGATGAGAAAAAATAAAGATAAAAATTATTTCAAAATAAATATTTCAAAACTTCCCTACTTTGTACATTTTGATGGCACACTGCCTAGTCCATAATTTTATACCGAGAATTCCCTAGAAAGTCTTTGGAAACCAGGAATGGTGATGCACACCATAAACATAGCACCTAGGAAGTTGAAATAGGATAATGGTAAGTTTAAGGCCAACAGGGCTAGACACTCAAAACCTATCTTTAAAACAACCCTATAAGGACATGCATATTATAGGTCTTTTAACAATTTTTTTAATGGTTTATTTTTTATTTCATGTGCATTTGTATTTTTGCCTACACACAAGTCTGTATGAGGATATCAGATCCCCTGAACTAGAGTTAGAGACAGTTGTGAGCTGCAATGTGGGTGATGAGAACTGAACCTGGGTAATCTTATAAGAGCAGCTAGTGCTCTTAACCACTAAACCATTTCTCCAGCACCCTGTATTATAGGTTTTATAGCCACAAATATCTCAACTTTTCAAATAATAGGTGCAATTTTATCAAAATATGTAATTCACTTCCTGGTTTTGAAGAATGGTAACATTAAATGTGGCATAAAATCTCTCTTTCTCTCTCTCCCTCCCTCCCTCCATTCTTCTTTCCCTCCCTCGCTTTCTCCCCATGGTGTGTGTGTGTGTCTGTCTGTCTATCTCTCTTTCCTCACTTGCTCCATTTCAGGGACCAGAAATTTGTCCTCAGTGTTGTGTAACAGCTAGAATAGAAGAATACAATACAGAATTTCAAAAGTCTAACCAAAGATTCCCTTGAGAAAGCAGAGCCAGAACAGGCTAACATCAAGCAGCACTGAGGAAAAGGATGTCTTCATTTCATCTTACTAAGAGCAGGGTTAAATTTTGAAGCCCTACAATTCAGTAAGCAGTTGTTTTAAAAAATGTATTCTTAGCATGACCTTATGGAAATGCTATCTTAAAAACAAACCTCTTCAGCATCATTAAAGAATGGATTGGAAAGGAGTTAATGAAGCCACAGAAACTACTGTGACATTAATGCTGCAAGTGGAAGTGTTCGTGAAGGACAATGAAAACAAATGAGATGGTGTGTAATAATCGATACGTCACATTGACCTTTAGAAGATGAGTGGATGAAGAAAGGGCTGAGAAGTCAGAGATCGGAAATTTCAAACAAAACATGGGGATGGAGGAAAAGACCCACTTTGATGGAAGCATTTCATGCCTATTTTGAGATAACATTACAATTTGAGTGGAATAATCCCTTCTGAGGCTAAGTAGGCATGGAACAGGGCTTAGAAGGTGATAGTACCAGGAAAGATCTGCATATTATAATACTGGAAAATGCAGTATGCTTTTAAATAAATGGTTCAACATATTTTATTTTTCCTGTTCATTTTTAATAAGAAAAAAAATATGTTGAGTTGCTATTATGGAATAAAACGTTTATTAAAAAGTCTACATCTAAGGTAATTTTATTCTTAATCTTCCATTGCTTAAATTCCCACTATCTTTATTCTAATTAACTGTGATGATTTATGCATCATATTAGCTATATTCTGTTGTAATTATATTTTCAGAAAATCAAAGTACATATACAACATAGTTATTCATTTATAAATGTAGCTTCATTATAAAATGGCGATATAAGATGTGAGCTTTACCAAATAATTAAGTAATTTAATGTTATTTCAATAAAATTATTTTATGTAAATTCTTCATGATTTTTACCAAGGTAAAAAGCAATGAATTCAATGTGCTTGGCTGTTCTCATTATTTTATTTAGAAATAATGTATAGAGTTGCTAATTAAAATTCACACCTACATTGTTCTCATAAAACTAATAGCTTTGTTTTTATAAGAATTATACTGATTTAAAGGATTTTTGTTTAGAAAAGATTCCAATCATCATAACAAAGTCATTGTAGTTGATAAAATGGTAATTTTAGTAATTTGCTTAACATGTCAGTTTGCTCTTGATTATAGTAAAACATAATTTAGTAATAAAAAAGTGATTTCCTTAATTCTATTGCTGTGATGAAACACCATGACCAGAAAGCAAGTTGGAAAAGAAGGGGTTTATTAGGTTTACACTTCCAGATGATAGCCCTTCATTGGAGGAAGTCAGGACAAGAGTGCCTGCAGGAATGGCACTTGGAAACAAGAGCTGAAGCCAAGACCACGGAGGAGTGCTGCTTACTGGATTGCTTTGCGTGGTTTGTTCAGCCTGCTTTCTTATAGAACCCAGAACCACCAGCCCAGGGATGGCACCACCCACCATGTGCTTGACACTCACCCACTGATCACTAATTGATAAAATGCCTTACAGCTGTATTTCATGGAGGTAGTTCCTCAGCTGAGGCTCCTTCCTCTGATGACTCTAGCTTGTGTCAAGTTGACACAAAACCAGCAGGTACAGTGATACATCAGAAAACATGAAAAGAAACTGAACAGCACTCTAAATTCAGTAATAAGCATAATTTGATAGAGCTGATATAATTGTAACTGGCATTAATGCTGTCAATCCAAGCCCATACATGTGGTGTTGTGATGGGGGAATGTGCTTCTGTATGCTGTGAATATGTTTCTCTTATTGGTTGGTGAATAAATGCCGATTGGCCAGTAGCCAGGCTGCAAGTATAGTCGGGGCTACCAGACTAGGAATGCTGGGAAGAGGAACAAGAGAGGAGTCACCAGAGAGATTCCAGGTTAAGGGAGCAAGAAGTCTGGCCATTCTCTGGTAGGCCAAAGCCACATGGAAATACACAAATTAATAAAAATGGATTAATAATTAAGAGAGAGCTAGCCAATAAGAAGCCTGAGCCATCTGCCAAACAGTTTATAATTAATATACATCTCTGTGTATTTATTTGAGACTGAATGGTTGCGGAACCTGATGGAACAGAACCCCAGTCACAGTGTTGTCTAAAGTAAGTTCTATCCAGAGGGAATTCTCATTACTTCTATCTACGTCATTTTTGTAAAACAAAACTTTTGTTGAAGCCTGCCCAGTCATGTAATAAGAGAACTACAGGACATTTTGTAACATGTATATCACTACAGAAAAAAATAAAAGTTTTTAAAACTCTCAACTTTGCTGAAGTTTTAGGAAAATCTAAATACCACAATCCCAGAAGATGATATAGAAATTCTCTTCATTGTCCAATCTTGAAGTAAGAAGAAAAATGTTTAAACAATATCTGAAAACTATTATCCTTAAAGAAAAAATATCAATGAAATATAGCATACATAAAAATTTAAAATACTGAAATAAAAAATGCTACATAAAAGTCACAATGCAAAGTATTTAGCCAACAAAATCCTCAGAGCTAGAATACCTGAAAGTATATGTATCATTAAGAAAATTATTGGCCAGCTAGACCCACCTATCAGTGTGGAAACATCCAGAGCACCAGCCCAGACTTTGTCCCCATCACTAGGCCTTGGCTACGGGTGAGTTTGGGTCTAATCCCTCTGGGGCTGCCGATTCTCCCCTACACCCTCCCCTGGGTGGGTCCTGGATCTCCCTGCCCCTGCGTCCTGTCCATACTGAGAGTGCCCTTGGAGCTCTGATATACCCCCACCCACCCCCACCAAGAGCCTGCCCTCCCCCTAAGTTCTTCCCTACCCTGCCCACTGTCCCACCACTCTGCTCTGGTTGAGCACTGAGCCAGAAGGTGAAGACAACAATCCAGCCACCTTAGAGGAAATTCCTGGAGCCCATCTGAGCACAATAGACTGGTCTATCCACATGGGACCACCCGTAATTTCCATCTGCCTGGTCTCTGACCCCCCACCACTGGTCTTCTACTGGAGTTCTGGGCCCATTCCAGAGATCCGCCTATCTCTGCAGGTCCACCCTGAGTTCCTGTGGGCTGGATCCTAGACCCCATCGCAGGACCTCTGCTAAAGAGGCCCTACTCAGCTGAAGAGTGCCAGCTAGACCAGCCTATCAGCACAGAAACATCCAGAGTACCAGCACAGCCTTTGTGCCCCAACACCAGACCTTGGTTAGAAGCCTTGGCTAGAGCTAGACCCAACTATCCTTGAGGAAACATCCTGCAGGCTAGCCTCTGCCAAAGAGGTCTGAGCTCTTCTCTGCTGGAGCCTGATATTTGACCCCCATCGTCGGGCCCCTGCCTACAGAGAGACCTCCTAGAGAGCTTGGACCACCCAGAACTACAGACTTAAACCTCTAAATCCCACCTAAATCCATAGAGAGAGGGAGAAACCCCACCAACACCTACTGAAAGAAGCTACGGGAAGACGGCAATACAAGAAAACACCTAACATCAGAAAGACAAGCATAACACCATCAGAATCTAGGGAAGCAACACCAACTAGACCAGAACACAACAAAGCAAATGAATCAGAAGAGAACGACCTAAAAGTTATCGTCATAAAAATGACAGAGGCCCTCAAAGAAGATGTGAGAAAATCCCTTAAAGAAGTGGAAGATAAAACAAACAAAAAATTGGAAGAAATAAAATTTTTAACAAAGTATAGAAAGCCAAGAAAAAACAATTAAACAGGTTCAAGACTTGAAAACAGAAATGGAGACAATAAATGAACCACAAACCGAAGGAATGTTGGAAGTAGAAAAACTGGGCAAATGATCAGGAACAGCAGACGCAATCATAACCAACAGAATTGAAGAGATGAAAGAGAGAATCTCAGGTGCTGAAGATAAACTAGAGGAAATAGATTCATTGACCAAAGAAAATCATAAATCCAACAAATCCTTAACAAAAACATCCAGGAAATGTGGGACACTGTGAAAAGGCCAAACCTAAGAATAATAGGCATAGAGGAAGGTGAGAAAGCCCAGCTCAAAGGGGCCGAAAACATATTCAACAAAATCATCGAGGAAAACTTTCCCAATCTGAAGAAGGACATGCCCATGAAAGTACAAGAAGCATACAGAACACCAAATAGACTGGACCAAAGAAAAAAGACCCCTCAACATATAATAATCAAAACACCTAACATACAGAATAAAGAAAGAATATTAAAAGCAGCAGAAAAAAAAGACAGGTAACATATAAAGGCAGACCTATCAAAATTACACCTGACTTCTCCATGGAAATCCTCAAGGTCAGAAGGTCCTGGATAGATGTTCTACAAGTACTAAGAGTCCACTGATACCAGCCCAGGCTACTATACCCAGCAAAACTCTCAATCACTATAGATGGAGAAAACAAGATATTTAATGACAAAGCCAGATTTTCACAATATGTATCTATAAATTCAGCCCTACAGAAAGCTTTGGAAGGAAAACTCCAACCCAAGGAAGTTAACTACGCTCACAAAGATATAGGCAACAGATAATCCCAGTTCACTAGAAACCAAGGGTAAAGAAGGACAAATAAAGTCACAATACCACTGCCAAAAGCAAATCTAAAACAAGCATTAACAATCTATGGTCCTTACTGTCCCTCAACATTAATGGTCTAAACTCGCCTATAAAAAGACACAGGCTAATAGAATGGATATGAAGACAGAATTCATCCTTCTGCTGCATACAAGAAACACACCTAAGCTACAAAGATAGACATTACCTCAGGGTAAAGGGCTGGGAAAAAAATCTTCCAATCAAATGGACCCAAAAAGCAAGCAGGTGTGGCTATCCTAATATCTAACAAGTTAGACTTCAAACCAAAATTAATCAAAAGAGATGAAGATGGTCATTTCATATTCATCGCAGGAAAAATCCATTAACAAAAACTCTCAATTCTGAACATCTATGTCCCAAATACAAAGCCACATTCGTAAAAGAAACGCTACTAAAACTCAAAGCTCACATAAAACCTCACACACTTATAGTGGGAGACTTCAACACACCACTCTCACCACTAGACAGGACCACCAATCAGAAACTCAACAAAGAAACAAAAATAGTAACAGGAATTATGTCTCAACTGGGTTTAACAGACATCTATAGAACATTCCATCCAAACACAAAAGAATATACCTTCTTCTTTGCTCCACATGGATCCTTCACTAAAATCGACCACATACTAGATGGCATAACAGATACAAAAAAATTGGTATAGTTCCCTGTAACTTATCAGACCACCATGCTTTAAAATTGGAATTCAACAACAACACAAATCGCAGGAACCCTACAAACTCATGGAAACTGAACAATGTGCAATTGTACCACATCTGGGTCAAAGAAGAAATAAAGAAAGAAATTAATGACTTACTAAAATTCAATGAGAATGAGGACATGACATATTCGAACTTATGGCACACCTTGAAAGCAGTGTTACAAGGGAAGCTCATTGCAACTGAGTGCCCATATGAAGAAAACAGATGATAGTCACATGAATTAACAGCGCAACTGAAAGCCTTAGAACAAAGAGAAGCAAACTCACCCCAGAGGAGTAGACGTCAGGAAATAATCAATTTGAGGGCTGAAATCAATAAAATAGAAACCAGGAAAACAATACAAAAAATCAATGCAACAAAGAGTCGGTTTTTCGAGAAAATCAACAAGATAGACAAACCTTTATCCACACTAATGAAAAAGCAGAGAGAGTTCATGCAAATTAACAAAATCAGAAATGAAAAGGGGGACATAACAATGGACACAGAGGAAATCCTGACAACTTTCAGGTCAATCTTTGAAAACCTGTATTCTACAAAATTTGAAAATTCAAAGGAAATGGACAAATTTCTGGATAACTATCACTTGCCAAAATTAAACCAAGAACAGACAAACAACTTAAATAGACCTAATACCCCCAATGAAATCAAAACAGTCACCAAAAGCCTGCCAACCAAAAAAAGCCCAGGGCCAGATCGCTTCAGTGCAGAATTCTAGCAGAAATTCAAGGAAGAGCTAATTCCAATACTCCTCAAATTGTTCCACACAATAGAGACAGAAGGCACATTACCAAACTCTTTCTAGGAGGACACAATCACCTGGGTACCCAAGCCTCACAAAGATACAACTAAGAAAGAAAACTACAGACCAATATCCCTGATGAACATCGATGCAAAAATACTCAACAAAACACTGGCAAACAGAATCCAACAATACATCAGAGAAATCATCCACCATGACCAAGTAGGCGTCATCCCTGGGTTGCAAGGGATGCAACAAAAATCTATCAACGTGATCCACCATATAAACAAACTGAAAAAGAAAAACCATATGATCATCTCCCTAGATGCTGAAAAAGCCTTCAACAACATTCAATTTTCATGATAAAGGTCTTGGAGAGCTCAGAGATAACAGGAACATACATAAACATAATAAAAGCAATATACAGTAAACCAACAGCTAACATCAAACTGAATGGAGAGAAGCTTAAGGCAATTCCTCTAAAATCAGGAACAAGACAAGGCTGTCCTCTCTCTCCATATCTCTTCATTATTGTACTTGAAGTTCTAGCTAAAGCTATAAGACAATCAAAGGAGATCAAGGGCATACAAATTGGAAAAAAAAAGAAGTCAAACTGTTTCTATTTGCAGATTATATGATAGTTTACATAAGAGACCCAATAAACTCTAACAGGGAACTCCTACAGTTGATAAACACCTTCAGCAAACTAGCAGGATACAAGATAAACTCAAAAAAACAGTAGCCCTACTTTATTCAGACAACAAAGAGGCTGAGAAAGAAATCAGAGAAAGATCACCCTTTACAATAGCCACAAACAACATTAAATATCTCGGGGTAACACTTACCAAATATGTGAAAGACCTATACAATAAGAACTTTGTGTCTTTAAAGAAAGAAATTAAAGAAGATACCAGAAAATGGAAAGATCTCTCATGCTCTTGGATTGGAAGGATAAATATAGTAAAAATGGCAATCTTGCCAAAAAGCAATCTACAGATTCAATGCAATCCCAGCACAATTTTTCACTGACCTTCAAAGGATAATAGTCAAGTTTTTATGGAAAAACAAAAGACCCAGGATAGCCAAAACAACCCTGTACAATAAAAGAACTTCAGGAGGCATCACCATCCCTGACTTTAAGCTCTACTACAGAGCTATAATCCTGAAAACAGCCTGATATTTGCACAAAAAAGACAGGTAGACCAATGGAATCGAATTGAAAATCATGATATTAATCCACACACCTACCAACACCTGATTTTCAACAAAACAGCTAAAAAAAAAAGTACAATGGGGGGAGGAAAGCATCTTCAACAAATGGTGCTGGCACAATTGGATGATGGTGTGTAGAAGACTGCAGATAGACCCATGTCTATTGTCATGTACAAAACTTAAAAGCTTCTGTAAGGCAAAGGCACAGTTGACAAGACCAAACGGCAGCCCACAGACTGGGAAAAAATTTTTACTAATCCTACATCTGACAAAGGGCTGATCTCCAAAATATACAAAGAACTCAAGAAACTAGTCAACCAAACACCAAATAGCCCTATTAAAAAATGGGGTACAGAAGTGAAGAAAGAATTCTCAATAGAGGAAATCAAAGAGGCTAAAAGACACTTAAGAAAATGTTCAACATCCTTATCTATCAGGGAAATGCAAATGAAAACAACTTTGAGATACCATCTTACTCCTGCCAGAATGGCTAAAATTAGAAACACCAATGACAATTTATGCTGGAGAAAATGTGGAGAAAAGGGAACACTCCTTCACTGCTGGTGGGAGTGCAAACTGGTACAGCCATTTTGGAGAGCAGTATGGCGGTTCCTCAGGAAAATGGGAATTAGCTTACCACAGGACCCAGCAATTCCACTCTTAGGTATATACCCAAATGACCCACATCCATGCAACAAAGACATGTGCTCAACTATGCAGAATTCCGTGAGTCTGCTCATGGGTATATACACATATACATCCATACACATACACATCCATACAGCTTATGACCAACCCCACTCCTGAGTATATAATAGCTCTGACTGAGTATATTCACTAGACAAGAAAAACTCTTATGATTTTAGTCTAGATGGCACCAAATGGGATTCATATTTTAGTTATATATATATATATATATATATATATATATATATATATATATATATATATCATTGCTACCCTTCAGAATGAAAAGAACATCCTGGGAGAAAAATGTTATGAGCACTTTCCAGCCAGCATGGTCCCAGAGCCACATCAGTCCTAAAATAATACACAGAGACTCTATTAGTTATAAAGCTGTTGGCCAATGACTAGAGCTTCTTATTAGCTAGCTCTCTCTTAAATATTAATCCATAATTACTAATATATGTATTTCTATATGGTCTTATCTTACTGAAAATGCCAGATTCATGCTTTCTCCTACTGAGATAATATCACAACTCTCCTACATTTTCCAAAATTCTCTACCTCTGCTATTCCCACCTATCTTGCTTTTCTATTTGCCAACAGTGTTTTATTCACCAACCAATAAGAGAAACATATTTACAGAATGACATCTCCCATCAGAAAAGTGTTGCCAAATTAATTTTTTCATTGATTATTTTTGATTACTGACTTTTTAATTAGCACATTTCTAATTATTCCTATATGAAGAGCAAATGTTACCTGAGTAGACAGTTATTTCAAGTTGATGAACACATAACACTGTCAGTGATTTATGTGAGACTCAAAAGTCCACACCATTCCCACAATAGAGCCCAGCAACTGTATTTTATTGATTTTTTTAAAAAAGGGTATTAGTTTAAAAAAAAACTTCCTCATCATCCTATATGGAGGCCATTTGTGCTTTTATCAAGATTATACACTCTTCATAGAAATGTATTTAATTTCAGGAATCTTGTGATTCAAGAAAGAAAAATAAAGCTTGTAATGTAACCAAGTAGGGAATCTGACTAGTCAGAATCAAATCCTAAATAGGAGATAAAAAGAAAGGAAGAGAAAGAATGATAAGGAAGAGGAGGAGGGATGGAGTAGAGAGAAGGAAGGTACAGATACAAGGGAGGAGATAGAAAGGGATGGAGGGAGGAGAAGAAGAAAGAGAGGAAGAAGGAAAAGAAGGGAGAAAAAGAAAATGTGAATTCTAATCAATGTCGAGTTGCTTTGGAAATGTTTACCTTGAAATTATTTTCTCCTTGCATCATATGATGGATGATCTCTTCTAAGAGAATCAAGGCCATTTGTGGTAGGAAGTTCCCTTGAGAGCCACAGGTGAATATTTATAGAAAGCAAATTCTATTGCTGTCAGAGTGTGTACTGGTAAGCAACATATAGGCAGCTGAACGTTTGCACTTAACAAGTTAACATGAGTCGCTGAGTGTCACACACCTCCAACGCTGATTGGAAAGTGAACTGAGGGCTCTTATGCTTCCAGGAAGATGGCTGGGTGCATGGGGATCTGCTCTTGTCTCTGAAGTGAGACTAAAGACTGAATTCTGCTCTGAGCAAAGGAAATCAATGTGCAAAGCATCCTCTTTCTTTTTTTATATCCCCTGGGTAATGATAAAATGTAGAACGGGGGAAATGAAACCCTTTATAGGTTATTAAAGGGCTTATATTTTCCTTGAAGCACAAGGTCCAAAGTTACTTGTTTCTATAGAATAGAAAGTAAAAGTCTGGGCTTTGAATTGGTGTGTAATAGAGTTTTAAGAAATAACAAAGTAAGGGAAGAGCCTGCCAGGCCACAAGCAAGTGCCAAGACAGCAATGAGAAGAAAGCACCTGTCCATGAGAGGCATTCAACTCAAAATGAAACCAAATTGGCCACCCAGAATGGTCAGGCACTGCAAGGAAATACAGATTGTACATTAAAGTGCAGGCCCCAACTACAGAGAATAATCAATCCATGGTCTTTCTTTCTTTTTTCTTCCTTCCTTCCTTCCTTCCTTCCTTCCTTTCTTCCTTCCTTTCTAGCTTTCTTCTCCCTCCCTCCCTTTCTTCCTTCCTTCCTTTTCTTTTTTTCTTCTGTTTCCCCTAAAATGCAATGTTCTGTGGTTCAGAATTGCTCCAAGCACAGCTGGGGTCTATTTTAATTTCTTAAGTCCTGAAATGAAGCAAGGAACCTCTGCCGTGTGGCAGTCTTTTCTTAGTTTTCCCACATTGTCCATACAGCAAGAGTTGGAAGTTTCTTAACTAAGGGCGAGTGTTTCTCTGGCAATCCTACAATCAGAAAAAGAACACACACATGTACTCACCTACCCCTGCCAGCAAGGAAGACACGACTCCGGGAAGATCTTCTTCATGCAGTTTTAATCAGGATCCTTGAACATGCTTCCTCTGACCCATGGGAGCCCGGGGGACCCCTGCACAGGCTTAAATACCCTTGCGCTAACCAACCCCAGTGGGCTACGTGGACCCTGCTGATAGGCTACTCTAACGCAGAAGCAGACAGGCTAACCAGACTTAACCAAATAAGGGCTTTGTTTACGCCATGCAGCACTTAGCGGCTCTACACACACACACACACACACACACACACACACACACACACACACAGCACACACAGCACACACACCCTGAGTCAAGAAGAAGCCACTCCCCGGTCTCAGTGCCTCCTGATGCTTTTGTGGTGTAGCCTGGGTAAGGCTTCACTTAGCCACAGAGTGCTGGAACTCCTTAAAATGTCAAGGAAGCTAAGCATGGTCTGCAGCATCCCAGCTCATGCTGAGGATGGATTTGCCCTATCCTCCTTGATTGTTCAAATCTCACTGTGGAAAAACAAGCCAGGCAGTAATGTTTATAACCCTTACAACAGCTGTGGTACTTTGCACAGTAAATGGTATTGTATTCAAATGCACTGCAATACACAGTTCCCAAGATTTTAAGTCTCCTCTTTACTTCCACAAATTAGCATCATCAATTCATATAGTTAATGTTTACTTAGGCTTGCCTTACACTTAGACCACCTCTCAGCTGGCTATGCTTGCCTCTCCCCTCATGTGGATCATTTTTCTTCTCTTGAACCCCACCCATTTAAAGTACTTTGGATATATTCTGTTATAGTAAACATTCTCTGCTTTTATTTGTATTAAATAATGTTGATTTCACCTTCATCCTTGAGACATCTACTGATAATTAATTTCTCTCTCTTTTAAATCTATTATTTCACGGCATTCTGCTTCTTCCGTTGGTATTAAAAAAGGAAAAGCATCAATCTAACTGCTATTTCTTTAGTTGTAATACATGTTTCACTCTGGCAGCTTTAAGATTCTTTAGTTTTTCTTTTTGCAATGATTGTTATTTAAAGATTGAATTTATTTTCATATGTATGTGGTATTTCTATCCCAGGGTCTTACATCCCTTGGGAGTGGGCCAGATGTTATGGAGGTGTTTTCTCAATGGAGGCACCCTTCTCTCTGATGACTCTAGTTTGTGTAAAGTTGACATCAAACTTGACAGTACAGTCTCCATTTCAGAGAGAAACGGAGAATTCCCAGAGAGTGGAAGTACGAGAAAAGCCACACCTACAGGCCTCTTCGCATAAGGGAAACCCAGGGCCATTTGTAATTGTTTTTCAGTACAGGCAAGATATTATATATTAATATGGTCACAGTTTAGTATCACTTAATTGTTGAATATGAATTTTCTCCAAGTATCATTTTGCTACAAAGCTTCGCACTACTGAGACATGATTACTGACCATTGTAGGAAGGTTTTAGATCATTGGAGGTATGGCTTCCAAATGAATCATGCAACTCCAACTCATGAGTGTGTCTCTTCCATAGAGCTGCTCCTACTGCAGCTAGGAGGGCCTTTGTCAGAATTCAGCTGATAGTGGTTCCATGCACATGAAAACTGTGAAGGAAATATCCCTTTTGTTTTTACAATATTATTTGCTTCTGGTTTGCACATTAAGGACAGAGCAATGTCATGTTGTTCTCATTCTACCATGTGGAATTATACTGGTAACTTGATTCATTGCTGTGACAAAATAGCTGATAAGTGCAACTTCTAAAAGAAAGTGTTTATTTTGGCTTCTAATTCCAAGAGAAATAGCCCATCATGGCAAGGAAGATAGGCAACAGGAGCAGAGGGTCTCTGGGCACATTGCATTAACTGTCAAGGAACAGATTGGTGAAGACTTTCACCCAGATTTCTTTCTCGACATGGGAGCCAAGCCCATGGAATGGTACCAGCCAAGAACTAAGACTTCCCACCTCAGCTAGTGTGACCTAAATAATCTGTCACAGCCCATCCCAAAGACTTATCACTACAAAGGTTTTAACTCCTTTTGAGTTGACAGTTACGATTAACTGTCACAGGAGCATTGCCTGCTTCATCTGGCACACCTGTAGGTGGAAAAAAAAAACTCTATTTAAGTTGTGTTTCAAGGATGCCCATTTGTCCATATGGAACAACAAAAAACCCTGGTGTTGCAAGTGGCTACAGACATCAAAGAAGATGAAGGGGTGCGATCACTGGTACCCATCCACAGCCTATCAGAGATGTAGTCATGTGTGGTTGTGCATGATATTATATAACTGAACCAAGAAGTTTAAAGGAATCTGTATTTGTCAGCCTCCTGTCACTATAAGAAAGGACTGAAATAACTAAGTACAAATAGGAAAGGTTTCCTCAGGCTCACGATTTTGAGGGTGTGGCTCTATGTTTGGTTGACTTTGTTCTTCGGTTCTGTGAGAAGGCAGCACCTCCTGCTGGGGCACTTGCAGAAGCATCAATTGTTTCCATTGCTGGAACAGGAAACCCAGACATGGGAAGGCATCACATCGGAGTCCTACAGTCCCCTTCATGGACAAATCCCCAATGCCTTACAATGTCCTGCTAAGCCTCAGCATCTCCCAATAGCAACAAGCTAAGGACCAAATCATTAACATGAACCTTGAGGGACATTCTAGGAACAACGATTTCTGCATATTTCTAGGTTCAGCTATTTCAGACGCTCGTTTTCACATCACTGCCTTCAGTCCTCCCTGTCTGTACTAATTCTCTCTCCTTAAAGTCTTCTCAGCATGCCTAAGTCTTCCAATTTTGGGATATCAGTAATATTTAATTTGTCTTGTACTTCTTTTATTGGGTCTCTAATATAAAATCTCTAGAGGCAAAGGGCAGAGGATTCTTTCATTACTCTTTTAAAAATGAGTGAATGTATGTGATATGGATCAAAATGTCTCAGAGCAAAGAAAAGAGAGCAGACCTTGTTAATTTGAAAAGCAGCCAAATATCATCAGGTGGTAGGAAAAACAATGAAACAAAGTAAACAAACACATAGCATCGTGCGGCTAGTTAATCTGGGCCATATCATTGGCATGATACAGGAAGCTGACTATTGTTTATTGTTCATGGTCAGGCAGGTCTGGGACTTTTCCTGAGGCCCTGTTATATGTGGAAGGAACTTATTCTTCCTCTAAATGTAGGTAGATGCTTGGCTGCCTATAAGTCACAATGTCATCGAGAACTCATCCTATGTTCCCTTTGTGTTTGCATTGTGCTAACATAGCTTGCATAGTTTCCTGCTGACTTTGTCCCATTGTATGAAAATTTTCTGCTGAGTCTGTCCTATTTCCCCCCTGAAAACTGTAAATGATGTGGTACTCCTTAGCAAACTTGCTTGGCATAAGATATAACTGGTGTAGTACTTCCAAGCCTCAACCTCTCTATCTTCTTTACCTTCTAATCCCTGTTGTTTTCTTCTTAGGACCCTGTGCCTGAAGAACAACCTGGAGGTCCAATTTTTATTGTAAAAAATAAAATAGTGTTTGTAAGTGAGTAGCAAAATATTTTTGTGACATGTTTCTATTGTAGACATAGAAAATTGGCAATTACATGTAAAAGAATATCAAGTAATATCATAGATGAGTGTTCTAATATACCATAATAAAACCTAGAAATTACTCAAGTTCACATACAAGTGAATATGTAAGAAAAATTAGATATATCTACACGTGTTTCTGATTCTCAACAAAAAAAGCAATAAAACTTTGTAGTATATACACTACTATAGAAATACTTCAAAGAAAATATGTCAAATAAAACAAAAGACAAAAATACATATTATGATGTAAATATGCAAGTATATACACATTTATATACATATACAACATTCCACAGAATACAAGCTGAGTCATATGCAGCAACCAAGTTTGTAAGTTGATGCATAAAGCAGTGAGAAGGAATAAGAGAGGAGAAGATTGCATGAGACCATTGAATACTTGGGATAGCAATGGATGTGTTTCCACCCTTATAATTACAAGAATTATTTAAGCAAATATTTTCATCAAAATAGATAAAGCATAGTGATGAGGGGATGTCCTTCTGTATATATGTTTCTCTTATTGGTTGATGAATAAAACACTGATATCAGTAGCCAGGTACACTGATTGGCCAGTAGCAAGGCAGGATGTGTAGGAGGGGCTACCAGACAAGGAGAATTCTGGGGAGAGGACGTAGAGAGAAGCCACCAGAGAGATGCCATGTAGAGGTTGGGAAGATAGGATGCCAGGCATTCTCTGGTAAGATAAATACCATGTAGAAATACATAGATTAATAGTTTTGTGTTAATAATTAAGAGAGAGCTAGCCATTAAGAACACTGAGCCATCAGCCAAACAGTTTCTAATCAATAAAAGTCTCTGTGCATTTAATTTGAGCTAAACAGATGCAGGACCAGGCGGGAAAGAAATTTTAGCTACAACATAGCTCTAAAATGTGCAACATGTTGTATGTCAACTACTTCGATACAATCTCTTCTAAAGGCATTTTTATTGTAGTGGCTATCTCAGAAGTTCAATGTATTTTCTAATTGCTTACTGAATTTCTGATAAGAGCCTACCTACTCATTCCATGTGAGTTTTTTTCATGAAGAAATTCCTTTTGGATTTTGTTCCCTGATGCATAGATTAGCATGGACCCAGTTCCTGCTTTCTTTTCCCATGACCTTTTTTATGCTCCCTTCGTTCCAAGTTAATTTGATTTTTGAAAGTCTCAGCAAAAAGGAAAAGGGAAATTCTATACAACTTTCTGAAATACAAGCCACTTGTTAGCAATTATGCTGAATGGTAGACTAATCCACCCCTACCCTCGATGAACTGTTTAGTTAGAACGTCTCCATGAACCAGTGTTCACCTTTGTAAACATTTTATCATACTTCCTTGTTTAATAAGCTGTTGGAATAGTAAAAGAATTATTGAGGAAAACAAAAGAGAAACTTTCAACCAAAGTAAATCTTAGATGAAAATTTAACTGGGGTCCTAAATTCAAAATTTGAAAATAATCACTTTTGCAACCATGTCTTTCTTAATACTTAGACATTGTCTTTCTAATAACTCCCTCAAGTTACTGGGAAATTATATAAATATAAAACTGTACATATGGATCATACCATCCTATTAACTTTGGTGGGTGAAAATGAGTAAGATAGTTCCCAGTCTTCAAGTTTTCATACTAGTGAGAAAAACAGATTTCTTTTCTTCTCTTCCTCCTCATCCTTCACCTCCCCCTCCTTTTCTTCTTCTTCTCCACATCTCTCTCTTAGCTCTATCTATTTCAAAAGATTAGTAATGAAGGAGTATTTTCCATGTACTTCATTTCTTGCGAGCTTCTTAACTACACTAAAAATAAATAACATTATCATATTTATATATAGAAGAAATCAGAATAGCTAGCCATTTGACAGTTTTCCTAAAAGTTCCTATATGTTAACTACATTCTTTAAGGGAGATCTGTCTTGGGGCTGAACAGATGGCTCTACAGTTAAGAACACTGGCTGCTCTTCCAGAGGTCTTCAATGCAATTCCCAGCAACCACATGTTGGCTCAAACCATCTATAATGAGATCTGCTGCCCTCTTCTGGCATGTAGGCATACATGGCAGCAAAGCACTGTATAAATAATAAATAAATAATTCACTCTTAATAAACAAAATCTATTTTGTCAAAGTAAGTATTTAATGGGGGTTTTTATAATCCAGAGTAATTTTAAGGAGGCTTTTAAAATAGGAAATCTACAGTATACTTTTATATTGACAATAAGAGATTAAATCAATGTATTATAAAACAAATAAAGACAAAAGTTATAAAAAAGGATGGTAATAATAATTTTAAAGCATATTAATGTAATTCCTACTTTTAAATATAAGCAAATAGATCAATAAATCACAGGGTCCCAAATTATAGCTATCCAGGCACCCTGATTTGGTATTTAAATTTAAATAAAAATGATTAAAATTAATTTATGATCAAGGTTATGACTTCATACAACATAGGTTGGAGATAATTTAAGAGACATTAAACCCTTAACTTCACCAAATCTTTTGTCCCAAGCTTACCGCTGTGAAGAGCTAAGATGTCACCATGAAAGTGTTGGCTTTTCATCACTCTATAAAATATCTGACAATTTAGAAGAAGAAAGATTTCTTTGGCTCGTGGCTTCAGTCCACCTTTCGTTAGCCCTACACACATGGGCAGAACATCATGTAGGCAGGAACAGGGGGCAGAGAATAGCTTTCCTCATTTGATAGCTCTGAAGCTGAGAAAGCCGTCAAGAGGCCAAGGACAAGGCATTCATCCTCAAAGATGCACCCCTTTTTGAGTCTAACTTCCTAATCTTTTCAGTACCTCTCCTCCCCCAAAAAAACACAACCTGTCTCAAGGCTTGAATGTATGAAGTTTTTCAAGGGACACCACATTCAAACTATAACTGAAAAAATTATCATCTATTTAAAATATGCAAGTATAAACACACTGGGTTCACACTAATTCACACTGTCCAAGGTTCTTGGATATTCTAATATATGCTGGAATGGCTTTTATCTTAGAGTCACATGGATGTTTTTGTAGCATGAATTAACCCTACTAGTCTAAGGAAGCAAGTTACTGTTTTAAACAGTTTTCAGCAATTTGTATCGGTTGTTTGTTTGTTTTTTCTTTTTTGAATCTATCTCTGATAACTGTGTCCCTAGTGACAACCTCTGTCAGCAGGTGACACAACAACATACCCCGAAGTAGAGATCAGGGTTCAGGGTTGTTGTTATCAAAATGTCCTTTACTATGGAGGAGACAATAAAAGCAGGCCTTAGTGCCAGGCTTTGAACTGTAAAACATCTCTGTCATTGTTCATGACCATTTGGAGAAACTTGCAGAGCAAGGTCTTTAACTGCCAATAAAGAAATACGATTTTATTTCAATCTAGGACCAGATGCAACCAAAACTAAGCACCACACCTTAGTGAACAGGGTCTTGTTTATGTAGTTTTCGTCATAATTGGAAACGCCAGCGTACAGCAGGAGTGATTCATCCACTTGTGTTGTGAAGCCGAAGTTGCATTAGTACTGCTTATAAGCCTCCAAAGAATTCTGCTAGCCCTGCTTAATGACTTCACCACCAAAGGGCTCAGGCTTTCGTAGCTACGTGATTGGCAGCAGCAAAGATCTGAATTTTGTGCAGGAAGTAACTAACTGCTCCAAAGGTGAAATGTTTTCTCACCCTTTAGAGTAGAAATCAAGCACAGTGTAAGGCATGTTAATTGGTGACATCCAACGGCACAGTAACGTGGGACACCGAAGAGGCAAGATTACCCCTTTGCAGCCACGAAACAAACCAGGATAATTTTCAGAGAAGTTTAAAATAAAGAATAACCAGTCAAGAATTACAATTAATCATTACAAATCATCCATAAGAAGGGAGAAAGTACTCTGGGTGAATGCCAGGCTGTATTTCTGTTAGAGCGTGGGAACCGCTCATCACTAATTCCTTTAATTAGAACAACTAATTCCCCGAACTAGGACAACTCTAAGTCACTCTAGTAAATGAGAATGCCACTTTATCATTAGGGTCTCAGTTCTGTTCAACACAAAAGCCAGGCGCCCATTCCTTGTGCAGTGGGAACGATACTCCTGTATCTCAGCTGATGTTTTTTTTTTTTTTTTTTTTCAGTTAACCCTCTTCCTAATGATGCAACTTGAATCCCACCATTTCCACATAGCAGCACCATGCTAAACGCAACCTGGCTGAATACCCTTCTACCCCACTAAATAATTAATGCTTAATGATACAGGATGGTAGAATTCTTTCGATCCTTAAAACTTAGCTTGTGACTGGACCTTCATTTACCAGGATATTACTGTGTTTTATATGTCTACAATTTTCAGATTGGCAAGCCATTTACATCATGACCAGGTGGTATAAAATTGACCACGAGATGGCAATGTTTAGCAAGCCAAACTTCTAAGAGCACTGTAGCATCTCCTGAAATTTCAGAGTTGGGAGGCCAGATTGGCTATTGAAATTTTATTCCATGTCAACAGTTACTGCATTCGTCCATGTGCTGATAGGTTATTTGTTCATTTTTTCATGAGCTTTAATGGGTGTTCCCATGGAAATGCTCCTAGAGTCATTTCTGAGAAACTCACAGCATAGGGAGCTACACTCCATAATTAAGAACCTTAGTGGAGACTGCTGGAATCAGATGTCACGTGTGTGCATCCCCGTCTGTAGATTTATTCCCTAAATGAAGTAAAATTAAATATCACTGTGTCCTTATCTAGAAAATGATTGTTGTATATTCCACATGTGGTTGCTGTGATTATGAAATTGTATGACTGACACATGATAAATACTGACCCAAAAAGGCATTTAAACAGTTACGTCTTCTCATAAGTAAACACTCTTATATCCTAATGTGTGGGGGAATTCATCTCAACTTCACAATGACTTGTGTTTATCCTCTTAAAACACGTTTGCATAACAATTTATGTAAAAACCTTTTAAGCTAAAACCTTTTCTTCAGATCACCAAATTAAGAGAATTTTATAATATATTTAAGGTATTACCAAAAAAATCTGTATTATATTTAGTTAAACATTTTCTTCTAAGTACCTGCCACATTCCGAGTGCTTAAAAAATGACAGTGAACAAAATAGAGGGTGATACCTGTCCGGAAGGAAATCAGACAACGGCCATGTACTGTGGACACAGAGAGGCAACTGAGCATGGTTCAGAGGCCTCTTACATCAAGGGGTGGTGTGGTAGTAGTGCACTTGTCTACCATGTCACTGGTGTCAGGGTCCATCTCAAACAACCAAAAAAAAAAAAAATAAATATACAAATTGTCTTACCAAGGATTGGTTACATTAAACATAAGTTAGGAGAAAGACCAAAGTTTTCTAATCTGAGAAAATAAAATGTGCAAAAAACAAGAAATGGCCAAGGTCCTCACAGTGTAAATGTGAATTGCTGAAAAAATGGGGGGAGGAAATGGGAACTGAACACGCAGCAGAACCACATAGCTGCTTTGTGAAAGCAGCTCAGAATTGTCCTACGACGTCTCTTTAGTTTTAAGCTGGAGGATGACTTCATCATGTTGTTTCGTGTGTGTTTCAGATACATAAACATGATATAAACAATAAGTGATGGGTTGGATTGCTCAGTTATATTGCTTAATAATTCCCAAACTAGAGCCTGTTTATAGCCAAGGCCATTATACTTTCTGAACATTTAAGAATAAACATTCAATGCTGTGGTTTCAACAAAATTTTGGAGTTGCTTATAAGGGAATAATCTGCAAACCACAATGAAAACACTGAAATTACTTCCCAATGGCATTGAAATCCAGGTCATAGTGCATATTTTCTTCTGTCACAAAGATATTAACTGTTCTCTAAGCATGTGTGTTGCCTTCCAGAAAGTGGAGCTGTTGTTCTGAGCTTTTAGCCAGCCATGTTGAATGAGGACAAAATCATACTGCAGTCACCAATAGCGTGCAGGAGAAACATCTTTCCCTTGCAAGCTATGATCCTAGGAAGGCCTATGAGCTTTCTTCTAGTCTTCCCTTCCTCCGCTGAAAACCAAAGAACTACTGGTCCCCACATGATGGGGAAGCCTTGAGATGTGATGGGTGAAGGATGTGGCCACCCATCTAAAACACCAGGAAGAGCTATTCCTACCTGCTATCTGCTACCCCACACAGTTCTTTCCTCTCTCTGCCAGGTGCTGGGCACTCCCAATGAGGCATTCCTTCAGAGCTTCCAACCCATGTCCCCAGAGTCCCTTAATTACAGAGACAAAGGAAGAAAGTTAGAGATGAAAGAGAGCTTCGATTTTAGTGACACTTCCCCTCTATGTGTGTATCTTTTCCCACTCAGTATTCCTTCATATTAAAAAGGCTTTCATGAGGAATGGAGATCAACAGTCCTTGGTCCCAGGGGTCTTCTTCCCATCAGCAACAGAATTCTGCTTATCCTTGCCATAGAGTAGGCGGCAAATCTGACCGATGGACAGTCAATGGGAATGTATGGAAATCTCCTTTATGTCAAGGAGGGAAGTCAACCAGTAGAAGCCATAGCTCTTGATGTTTGAGGTGGGTATTCTCTTACTTGTCAAAAGAATTGTTTGGATTAAGCAATCTAGGGCCATGTTTAGTATTTATAAGGAGATGGGCTGAGATGTGGAGTTCCAAGCATTTGGCCACATACTGAGTTGCTGAAGTGAAGTTGTCTGGACCTGGCAAAGATGTTCTCAGTGAAGATTAGGCTAGCACTGCTATTTCTTTTTAAAGGCTGTGCTAGGTCCCCTGAGCCCCTGCCCCCATCTCTGCTGAAAGATGCCCTTCCTGGTTTTAAAATGTTTGATCCTACTTAACAGAGCAGCATCTCCCACTGTGGGCCTACAATCCTCAAAAGGATTAAGTGGAGGGGGGACAATTAAGGAAGACATGAGAGAGTCATTTAGATGAGGAAATAGTCAACTCACATTAGTAACAAGATAATGAGAGATATGAGAAGACCCTCTGCTGTCAGAGACTCCATTATTACTACATGGAATGTGTCTGGTATGTCATAAGAGCTGAATACATGGGTACCAGATAAATGAATGGATGAAAGGATGACTGTTAACTGAAAGGATGAATAAATCTGTTTGTGAACTAGGCATGGAGATGGAGATAAAATATTCCAGCTCAGCTGATGATCTTTGTGCAAAGGCTTGGAAGAGCACATATTTTCCCCCCAGTATCCTACTCCTCTTAACAATGAGTCTTCAAGAATCCCTTTGCTACGATGGGGACCACTGATAAGAAAAAAAGGAGCAAGTAGGGGTCTAAACACCTGAGAACTAAAACCAGGAAACAAGGAAACACATCTAATGTCTTCAAAAAGATGTGGGTGGCAGGGGGGTAGGGGGAAGGACATAGCTTTTGAGACAACAGAAAAATAAAATCCAATACATTGCTGTATTAATTTGCTTTTTATTTAAGTAATAAAACACTGATCAAAACCAACTTTGGGGAAAAAGGTTTTATTTAAATCTACTTGTCCCAGATCACTCTCCATCACTGAAGGAAGACAGAGAAAGAATTGGAACCTGAAGTCAGGAGACCATCAAGAAATGCCATTTGCTGGCTTTGTTTCCTGGGCGCACATTGTGCTACATGTCTTATACCTCTAGGACCACCTAACCTGGGGTGGCACTGTCATTAGTCAAGAAAATGCCCAATTGATTCTCCTACATCCCAACTTGATGAAGGCATCTACTTAATGAAGGATGTCTCTTCCCAAATGACTCTAGTTTCTATTAAGTTGACAAAAAATAAAAAATAAAATAGCCAGCACAATTGGATATTAAATAAAAACCTATTTATTCCTCAGTGCCTGTCCTACACTCACCCTCACAAGACCAGCTGGCATGTACCATCCTCTGTGCATAGGCAGTCTCCCATAGCCCTTGGTATAGCAATGTGATTGTATGATAAATAAGTTTTTCTGGACAGCCACAGATTTCCACCATGCATGGCACCTTTCAGAAGAAAGACATGCTTGAAAAACTACTTAAAACCACACTGAATTAGACAAAAAATCCACCACTATTGAATAATTAGAAACTGGTTTTTAAACAACAATCTTGGGTTTCAAAACTCAAAGCTGGCTAGCTTAACTATATGGTGCATGGGTCTTAGAGAATCTTAAAGGAAAAGAAGACAACTTGGAAATTTAGTGTATTTCGACCTTAGGGGTAATACTAAACTTGCAGAGTTATTGACAAAACTGACAGGCAGTTTGGATGCATTTTAAATTTAACAGTGTCATATGATATATTTATTTAATGTACTTTAATCTAACAAGTGAGTTAAGAGTTTTCTCTGAATTCAAATGTTGCTATGGCATTACCATGTAGCATGTAACACTGTAACTGAAGACATCTTCCATTTATATTTTTCATGGACTCTGTCCAGAGAGTCATTTGATTGACAGTATAAGATTATGTTGCTTTGTCCATTTAAGGCCTCTAAGCATACTAAGAGAAAACAAATCTACCTAGACAAACAATGTTATATGAAATGTTTATTTGCTCCAATCCATATTGCATAGTTTTAGTGACTTTGAAATTTTTTCAGGTTCACCCAGTTCAGAGTTCAATTTGCTTTTTGTTCTTTTCTTTGCAATTAAAACTTGCAGGCAGGTGTAATGGCAAATATCTGTAAACTGAGCACTCAGAGAACCAGAGGGAAATGGGCTATGTGGCTCAGTCTTGTCTCAAACAGACATGTGTGTACATTCTCACTGGCTACCCAAGTTCTAGGTTTTCTGGGAGTCTGAAAGTTTATCACTATATTGAATAGCCACACTAATAACAGGATCCAGGCAAAAATGGGTTTAATCGGCCATATCCTAGTTACTTCACTCTCTGAGTTTGTCTCCTTGTTACTGGAAATGTGGGTAATATCAAACTGCCAACAGGTATGGTGAGCATCAATAAGATGACGCATATGAAGCCATTATAGTGGGTGATACAGTTGAGCTTGATGGCTGCCATATTGTTGCTGTTGCTGTTGTCATTGCCCTTGTTTTCTGATATTCTGTGAAGACCCTGCTCCAAGCCCAATCATGCTAAACAGCCAATGCCTATTCCTCCCCACTCCACATGAGCTTCCCTATTACACTGCCATCTCTGCCTTTTCTTTCTACTCTTCAGGGACTGCCTACAGTTTTGCTGCTGAAGAGCTTCCCAATTCCCACCACCTAACTGAGTTGCTCATTCCTTACCTCACCCAAGCTCTGCTGATATTCCTGTTGCTAGCTTACAAAGTAGCACTGTTGCTTAGCTCCATATCATACACCAATGGGCTCTGAACCTCACATGTTCAGATGCTGCCTTTCCTGTTCATAGGCTAAGGCAGGACACACAGTAGGTTCTTTATAAAGGTTTGTGCAAATGAGTGGATGACCTGTGACTGACCTAACCTTTACCACATTTCTACTCTCACGATTCCCACAGTAGTTTCTGAGAAGATTGCAAAATCAATCCAGTCTGCGTTTTCCCAGGGTGGTGGGAGGGACTGCTTATCTAGTTCCTTTGATTGAGAGCCAGGCGGAATTACTATTAGCAAGATTGCTCTGCTGCACATAGAAAAGCCTTCACTGTGTTTGTTTTCTTTATTTCCTCTTTCAATATCCCTTTGTCCCATCATTCTGACAAGGACTGAGGCCATGTTCCTGTGTCCACCAAATGCTTTTGATGAAGATAAAAATGGGAGAGACACAAAGTTGGAAAGAGCTTTGCTATTCCATGAGATTCAACTTTTTATTGTGTTACTTGAGTTTTCCAGTTAAAGAAAAGATTTGCCTGCTGATGAAAGGTCCCATTTGTCTATTGAAATTTATTTCTCCCCTTTACCAAAAATAAGCTGACTAGTGTTTTAGAAACTTGTAGGGAAAGTAATAAAAGGCATAAAAAGGTCCACAGCAGTTTGAGGTCAGAAGGACACATGGCGCATCTGTCTCACTCCTGTTTTTATTCTACTTCTGCTTGCTTTCAACATGAAGTTTTGTGATTCTCCTTTGTAAATGTAATCATTTAGCTAAATGGAGAAACACTATTCTATGGTTTTCTTACCCAACCATCTTAAGACTGGCTTATATGTTGTCTCTTAAGGCTATCTGAATCCACTATTTTCCTAGTGGAATGGGCCTCACTGTGATACAGCTTGTCTGAAATTTTGCAGTGATTTGGAGATCTTGGACAAGTGTTATAATGACCTCATATATCTAAACTGGCTTTTTTATTATTTAAGAAATTATTTACTCAAGGAATTTTTTTACATTGGGGTTAATTACAAATTAGAAAAAAGATTTTAAGAGCAGAATAAGACAGAACACCACATACTCAGTACATAAAACTATTCATTGCAGACAGGCAGTCTTGACTATCATCATTTCTGTGGACATGGATACCTGATGTAGACTACCACAGCCACGTCAAAAGTCTAGAGGTAGTACCTTCTAGAAAGAGTTGCAAGACCATAAGTGACCTCATAGTGTAGGGGCAAATAGATATCGCACACTGAACAATAGCTTAAATTTTTTAAAGACTTGTATATAAGCTGAAAAAGAGTAATAGTAATTATGAGTTTAAATGTATTTGAGACCATCTCACTACTAACTTGCATCTTTCAGTATTTCCTACTTGCCAATGTGCAACAATATGTGTTGTGTGTGCAGAATGCATTAGCTGTTAGCTCTCCTAAGAAAGGGGAGCAAATGTTCTCTTAGATGCCTTTTCTGGTGCTATATATGTATTAAGAAAATTATTTTCATTAGCATTGTTTTCTTTCTCTTTTAGTTAAATTCTCAGTATTTTGTTTATGCATCTCATAATTTCAGGTTAGTCATTAGTCATTTAATTACATAAAAATGGTAATATATTATGTAATATTTGATTATAATTGATATCATTCCAAGTTGCATTTCTCCAAGATGAACAAAACTTGAAAATTTGATATTATATAACAGAAAGAGACCAAAAAAGCAGTTAATACATGACAGTACAAACTAGCATGCTAAAGTATATCTTTTGTTTTCTCATTATATAACCATTCAGTGTTTATGTGACTCTTGAACATTTTAAGCTCATATATACAAGTATCTTCTTGTAATAAATTAGTTATATGAAACATGCAAAAGCATATTAAAAGGATAATTCAACCAGAAAACATCCTTGAACAAATACTGGATGGTCTCCATCTTGTTAGCCATTAAGAAAGGTATTTGAGGTCTGCCAATAAATTTCTTTTGTAGAAGGGTCAAAAAATGGAAACTGGCAAGTCAAGACAAGAAGAAAGAAGTAAAAGTGGAAAAAATGAATCTTGGGATTGAGGATGCTACTATAGCTTCCCAAGGTAAGCAAATCAAAATGGACTTCAAATAGCACATCTTGATGCAAGGGCATGTGTTATATGCCCAGAAACTTGACTGAAGTCTTATTAAAAAGTAAATATCCTACTCAGAATTTGCATGTTCCTTCACTTGGTCCCTCAGAGAGGCAGAGGTTCTTGGGTTTCTGTCAAGTCCATATTTCCACAGCCACAAGCCATGAGTATTATTATTAGCCAAGACACAAGAATGTGCCAATCCAGCTTGTGCAATATTGGTGCTTTAGAATATAAAGTGTGCCAATAATATTAACTATTTGATGCAAATATTAGAATCTCAAACAATAAGGATCATGTCCTTTTAGCTTTTATACAAGCTATTCCAACTAATAATTATTCAGAGGTATTATGAAAATTTAATTTATATTTATGAGTTTTATCATAAATATCCTTAGTGTATGGTCAGTGGAAATCCCAAACCACTGAATAATTATTTGATGCTAACTAAGAATGGATTATATTCAAATCTTGTGCAATTTATTGTCCATGTGATATTTATTAGTTCTTGGCTGGTTGCTTCCGTGATTCTTCCAATTTATTCTAACTGAAATTGTTCTGAATTGAGCTTACTGAGTGAAATGAGTTCTCATTTTATTATCAAAGTTTCCAGAACATAATAATAAAATCAGTGATGTAATTGGATAAATATTTCTATTGCTTAGCAATAAAAAACAACACAAATAAGATAAATATCATCCAAAGCACACATCAGATATATAGCACAATGCTTACTTTTGTCAGCTAAAAACCTGATATCACCTTTTCCATACATTTTCCAATAGTGTCCTGTTATGTGTCTCTATTTTTCTCATGTTATGTACTAATCATTGAGTTTATGTATTTTTTAAAAAGGTATTACAAAAAGCAATTCATGATAAATGATTTATAAAAACTAATGGCTAAGAAAATAGAGTGCTAATTCACAATAAAATGGCTATTTTGAGATAAATATGCTTATCCAAAAAATATTTGAAACATATATGTGCTTTCCAACAATCAAATACTTCTGAAGAATTTAGGATAAACTCCTCAGGATAAAAATAGTTCCCTGACATCTGCTTTTCTCCCTTTGCTCTCAGAGGCATTTTACTACATCCTTTGAGTATAGGGAGTTTCTGTCACACCAGGTCCCACAGTCTTTAGTCCCAAATAAATACACAAAGGCTTATATTAAGTATAAACTTTTTGGCCAATGGCTCAGGCTTCTTATTGGCTAGCTCTCTCTTAATGATTAACCCATTTCTACTAATCTGTGTATCTCCATATGGCTTCACCTTACCGGAGAATGTCCCAGCATGTTACTCCTTTGGCAGCTACATGACATCTCCTTGGTGTCTCATTCTCCTCGAGTCCTCTCCCAGAATTATCCTCATCTGGTAGCCCACCTATTCTTCCTGCCTGGTTACTGGACAATCAGTGTTTTATTCAATGACCAATAAGAGAAACAGATATACAGAAGAACATCCACATCACTCCTGAACCTTGAAATTTTTTCTTCTGACTACTGTACAACTAGTTCTTTCTCATAACTCAAATGTCATCTTATTCCACTTCATCCTGGAGCCCTTACCTCAACATTCCATGTAAAGATCTAATCTTATATATTTTCCTTATAGACCATAACCATCTAAAATGATCTCATTTTGTTTCCAGCTACTCAGAGCAGAAGAAAGCTTAAGACCCAACATGGTTGTATTTAATGACACATATATAACATTCTGTAACATGTTCATGTACTTACACTTTATAAGTTTCCATCTCAATACTATCTTCATTTAAAAAAAAAAAGGACCTACACTGAGTATGCATAGTTTTGAAGTTGAAGATTCTTGTAAGGATTCGGGTTGCCATTTATTTTATGATCATTGGCAAATTAGTCTTTGCGTTTCATGGATTAGTGAAGATTGTGATAATGACTGTCAAAGACACTATTTGAAGAAATGACTGTTTCCTTAAAGTATAAAAGTAGTAGGTATGGGTACATTTTAATCCCATTTCCTATTTTATCACTATAAAACATGGAGAGAATATGTACTATATTCCTAACTGGTTCTGTTCTCCATGCGTGTCTAGCACAGGAAACTGGTAGGTTTCCCATAAAGTCCATCCTATCATGAATCAACATGAATATTAGGATGTTTTTAGTCTATGTTAATAGGACATCTGTCTCTATTGTCTTCACAGAGTCATCGGCACGGCAAGCTTGTTGTGCTTTCTAAGTCTCTGTTCTCATTTAACAATCTCCATTTGTAGTGTGCATTCCCTGTATGCCACAGCTGCTATATTCTCAGTGAATTCTTTTTTTGTCATTTATCCATGTTGTATTTATTGCATAGAACTTCACAGTATTCCTGTAGTATTTTCACACCAGGGCCTAGTGGAACAAGGCTGTCATCTCTTGAATTTATTTCACTCATCATGTCACTAACTTACTGTTTCAAGTGGCATCACATGAAGGCATGTTTCGACTCTCCAATCTCACCACATGTGTTTTTGTGAAATGACATCAGCTTAGAAATGCAGCTTTTTGATGACTGTTTAACCCCAATCTGAGAGTTGCATGATTCTTAATACATGTCAGGCAAACGTATTCAACTACATCTTCCCTGTCTACTTTTCCATGATTTTACATGGGCAACAATTAGAGGACTAGAGAGCATCTTTCAACTGTCCCCCCAACTTAAATCCAAATATTTTTCAGTGTTAACCATTGTGACACATGCTTGAATTCATCTTCACTCACTAGAAATGAAGTTTTGAAAATATTGGCATCTGGGTTTCATGTTTGTGTACTCACACCATCTGGTGGATGTTATTCTTGTGCAGGATAAGAGAATGACATAGTATTCTATGAAGGCAAGCTTGGCTCATACAGCCATAAGCATAGAATAGAATGAAAGGAACAAATTGCTCAGCTAATTCCAAATCTATATTTATTAACAAGCAGGGAATAAATGCAAACATCTGAACTATGTAACCACTAGAGCAAGTTCAAACCAAACCCTAAATACATCTTTATTTAACTTTCATTAAAATTAACATTTTGTCAGCAAAACTATATTGTATTGTTTCAGAGGAATTTGCTTGCCAGTGGTAGACTTTCATCTGACATCTTACAGAACAGTATTTTCTTCCCTCGAGGTGTTTAGTAAGCATCACATGAGCTGGAAAGCACTTACATCATTGTCCCATTGTTAACTAAATTAATATGCCATGAGTAATTAGCATCCTTGAGTATTGAATCTGCCTGAACATGGTCCATGAATGAGAGTGCAAGATTTCTGAAAACTTGTGCGAAAAGCTCCAAGTAAGCAAGACAAGAGCCCTGTGACCTTAGTTTCCTCAAAAACATGGAATTGTTCTGGAATGGGTTGTGGTGCTCCTCCCAGGTGTATTGGAAAGGAGGGAGTTACTTCAGCTATTGTTACTCAAATGCCTCAATGCAAAAACACGTTTTTGTCACATGTAGCTTGTCCTTATGGATTGTACACTTTACTCCAAGTGAATCTTTGTAGAGAGCTGCGAAGTGCTGTGCCTTAAAGATGGCGCTGGGTTCCGCCTTCCACCTCCCCAAGCGTGAGCACTCTCTGGCGTAAACAAGCCCTTATTTGGTTAAGTCTGTTCAGCCTGTCTACTTCAGCGTTAGAGTAGCCTATCTGCAGGGTCCACATAGCTCAATGGGGTTGGTTAATGCAAGGGTATTTAAGCCTGTGCAGGGGTCCCCCGGGTCTCTCACGGGTCAGAAGAACATGTTTCAAGGATCCTGATTAAAACTGCATAAATAGGATCTTCCCAGAGTCACATCTTCCTTGCTGGCAGGGGTAGGCGCATACAATTCTTAATTGTCACAGTACAAATTGCCTGATGCTCCGAATAAAGTTGGCCATCACATGAGACTTTAGGACACCTTATTTTAAGTCATGCTTTCCCAAGTTCTTACTGCCAACTAGGGAAGAAAAGAGGACCCATCTTTGTAATATTTTTATGATTTTCTGCATCACTTTGCTGAATAGTTCAACTACAAATCTTTTAAAATGTACTTAATCCAAAGTTTATCTGGAAGTCTGTGAAAGCTGAATTCCCTGACTTACAGTGCATATTAGAGACTGACTGTTTCCATCCAGCCATTATCCACTCCCTCGGTTTTCTGCATGTCAGCTGATTTTTCTTGCTCACCCTCTCCAGCCATACTCCTGTATCATATGCTTGAGCTAGGACTAAATTTATTTTAGGTCTGTGAAGTATATCAGTGCACTGTGCCACCATTTTAACAATTTTGTAGGAGAAATGACATCTGATTTCAGTTAGAACAAGTGACTTCATTACCGTTTTGCTGAAAACATTGATTTTAAAAAAGTTATGTGTCAACTGAGATAACCATGTACACATAAGCCTAGAGGTGTTGAAGGCTACTGTCAAAGCTCTTGAAGGTGATCACCTAAAAGTGAGAGATTATGTACGCTGAACTGTAAAGGTGTTTGGAGTTGGGGCTGTTTATGTGGGATGAGGTTGTGAGGGTGTGGGATGAGATTGCACTCTCCATAGAAGATTCAGATCATTGCTTCTCTGCCTTCCTTTTGGCCGCTGAAGGACTACAGATAGAGGGCAGCTGTTACAAAACCAAGGAAGGGCCCACACCTTAATCCAGTCATGCTGATGCCCTAATGTGAGAACTCTGAAAGAACAAATAGTCTCTGTTATGTATGCCATTCGGGAGATAAGATTCTGTTATAGTCCCAACTAAGATACCACACAAATTGGTGTTAATAGGTTAAAATCAAAAATGGACACAAAGTTGTGTATATAGGGAAGGAGAAGTGGCTATGAGAGCGAGGGGGGATGAATGCAATCAAAATATTTTTGGGCAAAATTCACAAAGTATTAAAATAAAAGCATTTTTAAAAAACCTGAAGGTAAGGAAACATTTCTAGAAATACTGCTTTGCTTTGTTCTGCTTGGATATATAGTTTTTGTTTTATAACTCATATGAAAAAAATATTCCTTTTGGTTTTGATTTATCTATTTTTAAAATTGGGATTCTGCCTATTTGCAATTGAATGACACTGATTAGCATACAATGTCACAATTCTCTACCACTCCTCACATTTTCTTCCCAAGCCCTAGCCTTACACTGAACTAATTGTTTAAAGAAATGCAACTAGATTACCAGAATAAACATGTACAATTTTCATTCCCCCACCCAAAAAAAATACAGTTGTTAGTACTCAGGCATCTGTACTAGCCTGCCCTGGGGTGCTGACAGGATACACTCTCAGCTGCAGCCACTAAGAGCACCACCTGTGCACATTCACTAAGTTGCCTTTTAAAAGGCCATGCCCACCTCCCATCTTCTCTGTCTCTTTTTCTTTCTCTCCCTCTCTCTGTTCCTTTCTCTCTCTTTTCATACTTCTTTGCCTGTCTTTCTGCTCCTTTTGTACCCAGAGGCCGGTCTCCCCACTCCCCTCCTCTTCCCTATTCCCTTTCCCCAAATTAAAAAGAAAAAAGAAAACCTCCATGAGAGCTCTGTTACATCGTGTCTTTCTCTCATGCCACTTTTAAAATTATAACAACAGCTAGAAATCACCATGATAAACTTGAGAAGATTCGATTCATACATAAAAATTAGAAAAAGTTCTAGTTCTTGAATGAAACAGATAAGCATCCCATAAGTGAATTTTTCAACTAGAGATGTGGTCATCAAACTATGTGATTCATAAATCAATTCAAGTTTACTGACTATTCCTGTAAATAGCTGGATTTTGTTTCTTAGTTTACTCTTTTGCTGCTTTTGTTTTTGTTTTTAAGGAACTTCAGCTATTCATATTATCTATCTGTGAGCCACCATGGGGTTGAGTAGTAGGGACTGTGTGACCTTATGATTTATCAAGTCTTCTAGGATTACTGTTTGCTACTTTAAAAGAGAAACACATTTGCATACCTTTCCACCTAGTACGTAATCAGCTAAAACAAAAAAATACATGATAAAACCAGCTTTCTAATTAAATTTAAAATCCACCTTGCAGGAGGGAACCCATGTTTGGCACTGTAAACCTGGCCAAGAACCTCTGGTTGGTGAGCTCATGTACACTAAAGAACATCCTATTGTTATTTTGCTAATTGCACTTAGTACCCAATTGCCTTCTAACTACCTACCTGGTAAAGTAGAGAGGGTAAGTGATTGAAATGTATTCACTCACGGATAAATGGCACATGTATATCAAATCTGATCCCCTCAAGAGGATCCCAGAAAAGAGGATGAGATAATTGGATAATTGAAGAGGCAGAGGTCTGCTACAAAACAGTGTCTTCTAAGTATGTCAGGATAATTACCCTCATGAACTCACAGCAGTTATGGCTGCCTGTACAAGCCTGTACAAGATCAGGCCAATCAATATTCCAACAGAGGACAGACAGGCTCTTGAAGCCTCACCACCATTGGCAATTGATGGCTATGGAAGGAGAGTCCACTTTCTTCAGGGGTGTGGCTAATAATAGGTTGCCTGCACTCCATTGGATGGTCCTATATATGGTAATGTATTGTTTATGATCTAATGAAGCTTGCCTGAAGATCACAATGCAAAGCTAGCCACAACCATAGAGGCCAGGCAGTGGTGGCACGCACCTTTAATCCCAGGACTCAGGAGATAGAGGCAGGTGGATCTCTGTGAGTTCAAGGCCACCCAGGGCTACATGAGAGAGAGAGAATCAGTCTAGAAGAGAAACACAGCTCGTGCTTTTAATCCCAGTACTAGATAAATATATACAATAGGAGCAGAATCTCAGAGCTATCATTTCAATCTTAGGTAATTAGTCTCCAGCCACACTGAGGACAGGATTGCCCCAGACTTGGTGGAGGTAAGAGCTCTCTGGTGGCTCAGCTGCTTTGCTTTTCTGATCTTCATCTTGCCCCCCAATATCTGTCTCTGGGTTTATATTATTTGTTCCATACCTGTATCCATGTCCATGTGGATATGAGAAGAGCATTAGAGAGTCCAGAACATTGCAGGAAGGAACAAGGAGGAATTATGATATAAATACCTTGTATGCATACATGAAATTAAAGAATAATTTTTAGAATATTCAAGTGTGGAAATTTCTAAGCACACAAGTGATATTTTTCTAATATCCACAGTTTAGAAATCAAAATTGGATTGAAATATGTGTTTTTATGGAATCCACACCTATTTATGAAATGAATTCAATGCCAGGTAATGGGGGTAGATATGAAGCAAAGTAATTCTTCACTTGTCTGTTTCTTTTTCTAAGAAATAGATCATTTTAAAATGCACTTATATATTTCACTTATTTAGTTTGTATATATGGGTATTTTCCCTGCAAGTATAACCATGAACTAAATGTTTGGTGCCCATGGAGGCCAGAAAGGATATCAGATTCCCTGGGACTGGGGTTATAGATGGTTGGGAGCCACCATGTGGGTGCCAGAAATTTACCTCAGGTCCTTTAGAAGCACAGACATTGTTCTTAACTATTGAGCCATCTCTCCTGACCACTTCTTAATCTTTCTTGCTACATGTGGCCATGTGATTGAATGTCAACAATAAAATATAAAAAGGAATGAAGGGTGTAACTTCTAGGACAGGCTGCTATTTCACCCTCCTACAGAGATATTTGTTCATCCATGATAATTGCTGCTCCATTTACAATAACCAGAAATTGGAAACAGCCTGGATGCCTGTCAGCGGGTGAATGGAAAACAAAGGTGGTACATTTACACAGTGGAATATTACTCAGCTGTTAAATATAACTGAAATCCATAGGTAAGTGGACAGGAAAAGGTAGTCCTGAATGGTGTATGCCAAACACATAAAGATATTTCTGTTATATATTCACTTCTATGTAGATGCTAGTTGTTACATTTTCAATAAGCAAGATACAATCCATATAACCATAAAGGTTAGGTATAGAGGGAGAGACTTGAGGGGGCTCCCTCTCATTCATATTTACATATATATTTACATATATATATATGTGTGTGTGTATGTATATGTGTGTATACATATACATATACATATACATATACATATACATATACATATACATATACATATACATATACATATACATGTACATATATCCAGTGAACTTGCCAGCAGCACATTTATAAAGCTATACCCAGAAGGGAGGAGCAGGACTCTGATAGCTGGAGAACTTTCCATATAAGAAGCTATGTTTGGAAATTTATATGCGTGCAATAAACAAAGTCTTTAGACTTTGGACCAGTCTTCAGTTTTTTGATGTTTCACCAGTTAGTGTCATTATATCTAATGCAGAATATAAAAAAAATACTCAGTGTCTTTCTAATTTTTTCCCTAGTCTGTGTGAGTGTGTGTGGTGTGTGTGTGTGTGTGTGTGTATGTGTGTGTGTACAAGTATGTGTATGAGTGAGTGTAAATGTGTGTGTGAGTGAGTGTGAGTATGCGCGAGAGTGTGTATGAGTGAATATTGTGAGAGTGTGTAAGAGTGTGTGTGTGTATATATGACAGTGAGTCTGTGTGTGAGAGTGAGTCTGTGTGTATGAGTGTGTATATATGTGTGTGTGGGTGTAAATGTGTGTGTGTGTGTTAGAATGAGTATGTTAGAGTGTGTGTGAGTATGTTGAGAGTATGAGTGTATGTATAAATATGTGTGTGAGTGAGTGTGTGTGTAAGAGTGTGTATGAGTGTACATGAGACGTGTGTAAGAGTTCATCTCTCTCTCTCTGTCTCTCTTCTTCTCTCTCTCTCTCTCTCTCTCTCTCTCTCTCTGTGTGTGTGTGTGTGTGTGTGTGTGTGTGTGTATGTATACACAAGGTTAATATGAGTTGCTTTCAGGGTGATGAATGGGTGAAAAATTGTTTACAAGAGGAGGGCATCCAGACAGAGGCTATACCACAGAAGAAGTGTTCTACCACATATAGCCACTATTAACCACCTATGGACTTTATGACTCCTCCCTTTTCCATGATGGAATATGGCTGGGCCCAAATGAGGTAGATCTTGTGAAGCTCACTACAGTCCTGTCAGTGCAGTTGACCACGTTATTACTGCGTTCCACAACACTCTACTCCATTGTCTTGCTCTCACAGATGTTTCCCCTACCCTTCCAAGGTGTCTCTGAGCTTTAGAGGAGGACAGCATAGATACTCTATTTAACAATAGCCACTTACTCTTAGTTTGATCAGTTATGAGTTTCTTTCCGTTGCTGTCATCCACTGCAAAAACAGAATTTGCAGATCAAGACTTAGACCATCACTAATCTATGAGTATAAATATAAAAACATTTAGGGGGCAATTCAACAGGCATAACATATCTTCCCCAGTAGGACCTATGACCTCCCAAACCAATGGATATTGACCTGATATACAGTATCAGGTCTGAATTTCTTCTTGTGGAGTAGACTTTATATCAAATCAGAAAACATTTGCTAACTACCATAATAGTCATGACACTATTGTACCAGTAGGCACATCTTGCCTGGCAGGTTTGATATACAACTTACAAGATCTACACCTTGGTAAGACTATTGATGACAAGTCTCCTCCTGAAGCCTGCATAGAACCTTCTGGCACTATATGACAGGAGGAAGTTACAGCTTGATTTCTCAGTTTTCTGAACCAAGGCATATGCTGCCATCAACGAAAGATCTAGCACTGGGGTTTTCCTTTGGTTTCAGTTTGACTGGACCATAACTTGTCTACTAATTTGTTTAAACATTATTTTGAGTGTATCTATGAGAGTATATGTGGATGGTATTAACTTCTGAATTTGTTCATTGAGTAAAGCAATTATCATCTTCAATCTGTATAGATATTATACATAGCACTATAGGTTTACTGGGGGAAATGCTAAGTAAAGGAGGTTTTTCTTTCCATCTGCCTGCCTTAAATCTGGTGTATTGGTCTTTTTCTGTTTTCATACTAAGCCCTGGGCAAAAAATGTATACCACAGGATCCTCTGGATCTACAGCATGGTGACCCCAGATGTAGAAACTTTGCAGCTTCAATAATTGTATAAGCCATTTCTCACTTACCCTGTCTCCCTCCTCTACTCCATCTCACTGTCTCTATGTCTCTGTCTCTCTCTCTCTGTCTCTGTCTCTCTCTCTCTCTCTCACATACACACATAACCCTAACCCTAACCCTAACCCTACCCTAACCCTAACCCAACCACACCACAGAGAGAGATAACTATACTTTATGTGTTTATTATATAATGTAGATAAAGATATAAGGCAAAATTTCTTTATAATCTCCTCCCCCTGTCTCTGAATAAACCTGACTAAAACAAAATTTCAATGATTATCTGTAATCATAAAATGAAAAATAAAAGAAATGTCTGCTAATATTTTGAGATATGAAGAACTGATACTATATAATTCAATTTAATTAATGGAATCCAAGAAAATAAATAGCCTGAAGTTCAAACAATATGAGTTTTTTTATAGTGTCATAAAATAGCTACTTCAAATGGGTTTTATGAACCAAGCCCAAACAAAAATAAACAAAGTTTATCTCTATATTGAAATCACATCTATGAGTATAAAACATAGTCTTTTCCATATCTCTTGTAGATGGGACAAAGAACTGAAAATACTCATAATAATGTAAGAGGGTTGAAACACTTACAACACTGGATTTCCTCTGGGACTTCAACTCTCTAGCACGTGCACTTTCACTAGCCCATGTCCCTATAGTAGAAAACATGTCAGGACTCAGAGCAGCACTTAACATGCAGAATATAAAGCAGACACGGTCGCCTTCATAGACCCTGAGGTTTGCATTGAGCTCTTTCCCTCTAGAACCCCTAAGACATCTTTGTTCTGGGAATCTAGTACATAGGATTACTTAAGACATCCTCCGCAAATGTGACCCGTGGATACTTATCCTGGGAAGTTTGGTGCTGCACTACCTAGAGGAGAAAAACCATAAAACTTCAAATTGTAACAGTTACTCACCCTAACTAATCTAACTAATCAGATATTAAATATTTACTAGGTATATCACTTTTCAGATACCTTTCCCTAAAGATACTGATTCATTCAATGTGTCTGGGTTGTGAATTACAGGTCTGCATTCTAGCAAGTACACCAAAATGATCTGAATGTAAGGGGTTGTGTGTTGAGAAACCAGTCACATAGACTTTTCCACTATCGATATGATTAGTTTTCCTTTCTGGTTTTATCAGTTAGTTTTTCTGTGTAACAATAGAACACAACATCTCAGTCTCCTATAAGAGTGATTGTGTGAATGAAGGATCTGCTAAGTAGTTGTGTGCATGGTATGTTTTCTGATCTTCTTATGAGTCTAGCCTCAAATGTGGTGTTTCCCATCCTCCCAGAAACCTGTTACCATAGTGACAGTGGAGATGCAGGAAGCCCAATGGATGCAGGAAGTCCCTAGAGGCCTAGGCTCAAAATAGCCCTGCTGCACATTCCACCAAACCCCTATGGACAAAGAAAACTGCATAGCCGGACACAGAATTAAAGGCCAAAACACCTCCTGACCCTTCAGTGGGAAGGACTATAAAGTAATCTACTAAAATAGTATAGCTAGTGATTAGTAAGTGAGAACACTATTATAATCAGCCCATCATAACCACTGAAAAGGCAAGCCCTCCAGACAGAAAGGGAAGTATGTCAAGAATTTGATTTGCAGAACATAAGCTTGAGACAGTAAGAATTTCTTACTGTCTGTGTCCATTGGCAGCATAATCTATGCTCATCTAGATGCCTACAGAAAGCCTATATGGGCTCCTCTCTGGCACAGGAAATTATGCATAAATATCTATAAAAGCTGACTTGCAGAATAGACACAAACTGGAGGTTATTAATTTTATGTGGTGCTATGTAAGAGAAGCATTTGAATTAATAAAATTGCTTAGGGACTTAAAGCAAACAAACAAATAAATAAATATAGCTTTATATGGTCCTAAGGACCCCAAATAATAACTATCAATACTTCACAATATCATGTACTTTAAAACATGTATGTTTAAAATTTAAAGATTACACATTTTAAAATTCATAGTACTATGAAATAATAAGTTTCTAATCTTGAAGCTATGAGAACTACAATGAAATAGATCTCTGCATATAAGATACATTTGAAATATTTACAGTACATTACTTTTAAATTTTCCATGAATAATTTTCATATTCCATATTACAATTAACTCTAGCACATCATTTTTTATTAAAATACATTATGTGAGTTTATTCCAACTGATCAAAACTCCTGGAATCCAGTTGCAGACAGGGAAGAGTGATGAGCAAAGGGGTCAAGACCAGGCTGGAAAAACCCATAGAAACTTCTGACCTGAACAAGGGGGAGTTCATAGACTAGAATCTAATAGCTTGGAAACCAGCATGGGATCATAGGACTTACTCAGACCCCCTGAAAGTGGGTGTTAGACTGGGCAGTCTATGGGGCCTCTGTTAATGGATCGGTATTTATCCCTAATATACAAATGGACTTTGGGAGCTCAATCCACATAGAGGGATACTCCCTCAGCCTAGACACATGGGGGAGGGCCTGAGCCGTGCTCCCAATGATATGACAGACTTTGAAGAGTACCTCACCATCCCTGGGAAGCAGAAAGGGGATGGGCTGGGTATTGGTAGGGGGAATAGGAGAGAATGGGAGGGTGCTGGAATTGGGATTGACATGTAAAACAAGCTTGTTTCAAATTTAAATAAAAAAATTATCAAAGAATTTTTTTTAAAAAAAGTTTGTTCCACAATAATTGTATTACCACATATATATATATATATATACATATATATATATATATAGGCAAAATAATAAAACTAGCTTTCTTTAAATATTTGAAGTTGTTGCATTTGGACTTGCTTTATTTTCATAAATAGTATTTTATATTATAAAAATAAATAAACTTATTTATATTACCCTGAAATTTGAAGCATCCCTATACAGAACACAGAGATATTTAACCAAAAAAAAAAAAAAAAATCACTTGCGGTACCTATGCAAATTAGTTGCAGAGTTTCTTCTCTCAATGTAAATAAAGACGGAAAAGATAATCAATCAGGCTTATGTTCGACCTTGCCATGGCAGAACATAAAGAAACCCACTGTAATAAATAAACAACCCTTGGAAACTCACAAGGCTCCAGACATTTATAAAAATAGAAATTACTGTTGATAAATACTCTTGACTCAGGAATGCCACAGCCATCATGCTTGGGATTTCTTTCTCCAACACTAATATTACATTCCAGCGTTCAGCAGTGTTTTTGAGGAAGAACTGGAAAGTTCTAACAGGATTGGGGTGCTGGAGATAAAGATACTGGCATTAGGAGCATGTTCTTTGCTGACAAAAATATGTCAAGCCCACTGTTGTTTTATGATTCTGAAACTAAGATTTCTTTAAACTGGCCAGAGTTTTTCATCTGTCATTAAAATGCTGAAAGCCTAGCAGAGTTCCATGAAAATGTTAAATTGTACATTAGGTCCCCAGTCCCTTTGAAGTAGAATCAACATGAGAAAGCCTTTGCTCACAGCTAATGGGGAAATAAGCAAAGCAGGAAATTAATCTAAGAACACCAATCACAAACTGCCCATCAAATCATCACCTTATTTAACTTCTGATCATTTTGAAAAGCTTAAACATTTTTGTGGGAATTGTAGCGTTATTTTTTTAATGTACTAGATTCAGAAGTAAGTGCCATGAATTATTTTATTGACTAGTATGGTAGAGTAAAGGCTCCAAGCTGGAACGAAGGAGCCTTATTTGTATGTTCAAGATCCCCCAAAGGGCCATGTATTAAAGGCTTAGACCCCCGCCTGGTACTCCTTTTAAGTGGTAGAAACACCAAGACCCAAGACCTAGTAGGAGGTGTTCTGATTATTGGGGGAGTGTCTTTGGAGGGGAGATGGGATACTGGCTTGCACAAATCATTCTTTTTCCCCTTTCCCAGCAAAGGAGTAAAGAATTTCACTACACCACATGTCCACATCCTGATGGGCTACCTCAGACCCAAAGTCATTGTTCATAGACTGGAAGTTTGAAAAGTGGCAGCAATTGATCTCAGATATTTATAGGGATATGGAGACCTCAGAGGTAAACTTTCTCTACAGTCAACAATATAGCAGACTGTTCTCACTGTTCATATAGCAACGGACAGAGATTATGAGCCATCAAGGTCAACACCTGGAGGTGGTGTTGAGAGTGTTTGTGTCCACACTTGGAGTATTAAGCTGTGTACAGTAAATTCCATAAACACTTGGAAATTTCTTGTTTGCTTCCATAGAACTCCCAGTCCTCCTTAGCATATCGTTTGTGTGTGAAAAGAAAACTGAATGTGGACATTTTATATGGTAGTTATTTTTAAATTTTCCTTATGAAAGTTTTGTTTCTGTGACAGAGGCAACATTCTCACATAGATGTGCTATGGTTATGTCATCATTGGGTGGAAACAAAATCTAAACCTAAGCTTCTACTGTTAGGTCTTTTAGCAATTAGACTTGAGTTTGATCAAGTCAACTGGAAAATGCTTTGTCTTCTTTAGGGTTACTGCTGCTATGATGAAACACTACAGTCAAAGCAACTTGAGGAGGAAAGGGTTGGTTTTACTTACACTTCCATATCACTGAAGGGAGTCAGGACAGAAAGTCAGTCAGGGCAGCAATCAGGAGGCAGGAGCTGATGTAGTGGACAAGGAGAGGAGCTGCTTACTGGCTTGCTCCTCAGTCTTGCTCAGTCTGCTTTCTTACAGAAACCAGAAGCACCTGGACAGAGCTGGTTCCACACACCATGGATTGAGCCCTCTGCCATCAATCACTCATGAAAAAATGCCCTACAACTGGATCTAATACAGACACTTTTCTCAGTTGAGGTTCTGTTCTTCCAGCTAATCCTTGCTTGGGTCAAATTAGCATAATTCTAGCTAGTTATTCCTCATTCACTCCTGTCCCACAAAAAATCATAACAAATATTAGGAAATGAAGAGTTAGAATTATTGTGTAATTAACAATCAGGAAACTAATCAAAGCCATCTAACCTATTTAACTACAATTCTTCTTCAAGGTTTCTAAGGACCCCCCTGCACACCCATGTGAGCATCAACTCTGTAAGTATAAACATATCCCATGCTTCACACTTCTTTTAAGTAATGTCACACATATAACAGGGTCTGAGGCTGTCTGGGCAAAGTTATCATGAGAATGAAGGAGGTCATGATGGGAGTCAGTGTCCCCAGAAACCCCCTTTTATTTCTAAAGGATACTTCAGAGAGCAAGTAGGAGCTTCAAGAAGTAGCTTCAGTGGTCACTTCAAAATAAAAGCCCTGAGTGCTCCCTGCTCTCTATTCATCAGCCTGTGGGTGAGAGACTCTACTTTTCCTTTCCACCTGCTCCTGAGAGCTTTCACTTCTCCACAGAGTTAAGACTGGTTTGGATGAGAGATGCTTTGGTAGTATAGCCCTAGCCATCTGTGTGGTGCTCCTTTTCTTTGCATCTTCCTCTGGTAATACAGCCTAGGCTTTCCTATCCCCATTCCCTTCTCAAAGTAAACCAAGACTAGAAAGGAAAAACTTACTTGAAGCGGGCAGAAGAGGGACTATATCAACATATAATATATATTTATATAACAGTTTTTAAGTAATAAATAATAAAGAAATCAAAGGAGAGAGGAAAAAACAAAAATTCATTTGAAATGGTTTTGTTTTTCTTTCTCTATTCCCCACTTGCCACAAATAGTTCAAGGAAGCCACCTGTTACCAAGTCAGTAACAAGTAAATATGTCAGTTTAAGTATAAATTTTAAAAAGTCAAACCCAAACTAATTGTGAGTTTTTAAATTAATTATCTTCCATAACTCTGGCATGGTTTTAGATGGAGGGATTGGAACTGTTTTCATGCTCAAGCAATGTTCATCCATTTTATCCTTTCTTTTCTCGTATTTGCCTTTCTCTTCAAGAAAAAAAAATGTGTACTAATTTAGATAGGGAATTTGATCCGTGGAGGAAATAAATACACTAGGATGCTGAGGGAGAAATGAGCCAGGCCTTTGGATTAGCAAAATCTAGAAAATCTGTAGTGTGGGAAAACTAACAAGCAAAGAAAAACACATGCTCCAAATAGTTTGTGAGTTTAAGAGCCAATTGTTGACTGTGAAGGAACTCAGTCCTGGAAAATTTCCAAGGCTACTTGCTTTCCATTTCTGAGAAAAAAAAAAAAAAAAGGAAGGGGTGACACTTTTAAAGCTCTTTGTAAAACATTCTTTAGCATCATTTTAATACACGTGATTGGCCCTGTAACATCTTTGATGCATTTGCCTATGTGTTCACATCCTCGAATCTGTGTAACACTGCAAGTTATACAGTTATAAAATTATATTTTCATTGTCATGGGAGATACTTGTGGCTTTTCAAAGATCTAATTCTTCATTTCAGAGAAACCCTCTTAGACAGTTCTTTTTAGACACAGGAAATTATCTGTGGGTCAGAGAGTATGGATTCATCTGGCGTCTTCATTTGTTGGACATTCTGCTAACTGTGCTCCTGAGACCCATTCTGTGTTCTTCTGATCAATATGGACTACATGGAAGGGTCAGTTCCTTCTAATTTTGCTTTAGTTTGAGTGAGTAGGAAAAAAGAATCAAGAGAGTTAGAAGAGTGAGGCCAGATATCCCCACTTCCATTCCATGGAACAACATCCTTAGGCCAGTTGGTGTGTTTTTCCATAGTCCTTATGTGCAGAAGTTGTATTGTTGATGTGTACACGGGGACTGGACTCTACAAATCTGCATTTTGATGGATTGTGGTTTTTCTGTGATGCTCTCCATCTGTTGCAAAGAGAAGTTCCCTAGATGAGGGTTTCCCTTACCTGTGGGTATAAGGACAAATAGAATGGAGTTGGTGATTGTGCTGGCATTTTCCCAGGGTATACTCACTCTTTCACTCTCAACACTATATTCTTGAGTTTTGAGTTCATGAACTGATCAATGTGACTTCTTACATTCACCTTAGTAGTCCTTATAATGGATTAACGTGGTCAATTCTTTGTAGTGAAAACGTTGCTGTCCTCTGCATTAATATCTGCTGTCATTACTTCTGGCTTAGGTTTTACTCTGCTCCTCCTTCTCCATGATGACCTGAATACTGTGAACTGGTTTTCTTATTCGTCTTTTGTCCATTTGCTAGAGCTGTACATTACATTTCCATCTTTAACCCACCATTGATACTACCTGAGGAGCTTTAAGCACTACATAGTTTTCAACAATCTATCTTGAGGTTTTGTATAAATGCAACTATGCATTTAAATGTAAAAATCCTATCCTGTACACCAAATTTAGAGGCTTTCCCCACCAGAAGCCACACCCCTTGGCTTTCCAATCTACAGTATTAGCAAAAATAAAAATTCTCTACTCTGTGCCATTCTTCTGTTAACACTTCTTTTCTAACTATAAGGAAGTAAGGAAAATAGTTCCCATTGAGAAACTGTCAATTTTATGATTACTAAGACAGAAGGAAAAACTTCACTGTTTCATCTTGACTGCCTATGCTGATAGCAACAGTCAATGTTCAGAAGAGGAGGTGAGTTCTCTCAATCTTGCTTGACTCTGTAGGCATCTTCTACTGATGTAGTCACAGTACTGCCTCCTAGAGCTAAATTTTTCATGGACCATAAAACATGGCCTGCATTGCCATCAAATTGCCAGTATCTCAGTTCTGTTGGGTAGAAGAAATGAGGTGTTTCCTTCTCTGACCTCCCTTCTTCATTCTTGGGCTGCAATCGTTGACTATACCAGCTGATAGGGCTGCTCAATCAAGTCTGAAGTTCCCTCCCATGACATATAACCCTTTCAGAGAAGCTAGTGGAGAACTAGGGAGTACATCTCAAGCCTTCCTCTGTTTTCCATGTAAGACAAATATTCTACCCATGTCTTAGCATTGAAATGAAAGGAAGGAACTAGCTAATCGATAGGTAGTAAGTTTCTGTCCTCCTCTAGAAATTGATGGTATCAGGATAATCTTGAAACTGTCAGGTAGCAGCTACACAAGATGAAACAGGGTAGGACTCTGAGGCTTCCTTGACATGCCTTCACCTAATTTAGTCTTGAGCAAAAGTGAAACAGACTTTTTTTTGCTACCCACTAACTTCAATATAAGAGTTGCTTATATTACAACAACAATTGACTGGCCTGCTGTATAGCTATGTGTAGTGACATCCCCTTTCAACATGTACAAGGTACCTAAACTTCAAGTGCATTGTCATTTGCTTTTCTTTCATCACCAGTATTTCCACACAACATTTTAGTAAACAAATCATTTTAGCTTCTGAACTTTGTATTCTACTGATGAAATCCCTTGAAGATATACACAACATATGAGTTGTCAAAGAAAACTATGTTTGGAGGTAGAAGTCTCTTGTAGTGACTGTAGAAAGCAAATTCGTTATTTTCATTAACTTTGCCTCAGAGTCATTGATAGAACAAATTAAATTATTGCTCAGTGTGGTGATAAACAGAACCAATTTCATTATTTTAAGTGGTACTTAAAATGATTTTTTCGGTCTTCAATCATTTGTTATCTTAAGTCAGTAGATGAAACATATGTTGATCCTTTGTTCTGTAAAAGCTTACAAAGATGTGGGGGTAGGGATCATCTTTAAAATGTATAGTCCATGAGCTGTAACTGAACTTCCCAGTGTCTAAGTAAACATTAATTTAACCACCAGATAAACACACCAGAATTCACCCTGTTATCTAAAGTATAATGTATAATTATACTGCTATCTGCTTTTAAATACCAAACCATTTAAAAATGATAATTAGGTTCAGAATGCTACTGATTGATTGCTTTTTTTCTCGGGACACCTGATATTTCAAAGAGAAGAAAGCAGGCTTTTCTCCACTCCCAAATGAAGTAAGCTTGCAGCTGACTCTACACAGGACTAAAATGAAGCCCTTTCCCTTCCTAGAAATATTACCAGGAATGCTCCCCTGTTCCAGATAGACTATGCTCTCCTGTACACTAGGAAATCCATGGCATTTAACTGCATGAACCTCCCTTGTACATTCCTTGTACATGGAAGTGAACATTCCATGATGCAGCATGTTACAGTTGCTTAGGAAAGGTGTTTTCAGTAGTTAAGCTTCTTCCAGGTACTCAGCCAGTTGCAGTTTCTTCTGGAACACTGCCTTCTGTCACACTGGAGGTTGCAGCCCAAGCAAAATGGCAGCTGGTAACCATGCAAAAAGGTTTTCCACTTTCCAGTAAACAGGATTATTTTAATCCACGTACAAAATGAAATAAAGTAATTTAATTAACATCTAAGTATTCCTTGGCCACTGAAGGTAATGGATGTAAGGCTTCTTACCCAGTGTTTAACACAAAAAATGTTGCTGCCAGATTAAATCTCCCTAAAGGAGCAATAAGAAAATATATGTATCTAATCCACTTATCCAAGGAAAAATGACCTGGGGCAGTAATGTTATTTTCTATTAAGATAATCTTGAATGGAGATGGAAACCAGTTAGACAGTAATTTAATATAATGGCAACACAGAACTCAGAAATGGAAAAAAATTTATTCCCGTACTAAAGAGCAGCTAAATGGTACCTTAAGTTTGTATTTGAGCTGAGAAAATGATTTCCAAGGCATAGAATATAGTAATTTTATAGGCAGTGTTTCACAGGTTGAGAAGTGGTTTCCAAACAAATATGAAGGGCTTAGTAGTTTACTAATTATAAAAGTATTTAGAAAGACTCCTTTCCATTTCTGTAATTATGCTATAAAATTAAAAGATAATGTAAATTTCAGAAAAATTTACTTTTCCCACACGGATACAGCATAATAAGCAACATTTTAAATTTCAGGATGGAACATTTTCATGTAGACATTTTATATATTTAATTTTTATAATTTTACATATTTGTATTTACCCTTTATTTCCTTAAGACCAAAATTTTTATTCTCACAAATTTGATGCTTAAAGAGTATTTCAGATACCCATTTTCAAATCTTTTATTTTATTAATATTTCATACTTATATGTAATGTGTTTTAATCATCTTCATCTGCCATTCTCTCCCCTTCAGTCTCTCCCCTTTCCCTTATTCCTATTCTGTGTTCTGCTTTTTAACTCTCTATTGTCATTTTCAATATTTTGAATCCTTGCTACTAAATCTCCTATGGTTTGTACAAGTTCCTTAATGTTTGTTCTAATCTCAAACAATTTCTTTAAGAATATCATAATAATGATGAAACCCATTGCTATTACAAAAAAAATGTATATATTGGTGGTCATGATTTTCTTCTGCTAAAATTCCTCCTATATATGAAATAAAGGAATTCCTAAAGTCCTGCATTGTAAGATTATCCGCCATAGGAATGGAACAGGAACAATTGATCTCAGATATTATATCAGCTTAAATTGCGGAGGATGTTGCATTTACCTTAGGTGTAATCCTGCTGTCTTGGAACTTTGATGCTTTTAGTTGTAGATCTCAACTTGTGGTAGTTACGCCTGAAGATGTACCACCAAATAGCATCGGGCAGCAGACAATTCTTCTGATTGCAGTTCCTGTAGAATAGCTCTTAACAAACTAAGGCAAGCAAAATTTTGTTAAATGAAGGAGTGAAATGAGCCTTGTGCAAATTGCTGGGATCGCAGAGCTAACAGGTGACACCTCTGACTGGTGCTGGGCAGGTGCAGGCAAATGCACGTGGGGGAAGAAATTCAATGAAGCACAGGTAAAGGCAGGAAATGAGTAGTGGTGAGTACAGTCTCAGGGCTGCTGGGGAGATAAAGGAGTGGTAGGGTAGACACCATTGTCCAGCTGAGGCGTGTCCCCCTGGTTAGGCAAGGGACCCTGCCTGTTCCAGGATGGTGGAGGAAGGGAGCATCATTTGCTACCTGAGTTAAACCCAGGTTCCTTGAAAATCCAGATCCCGCTTCTGACACCAGATATTGAGGTTTAATAAGGATCAGAAGAAACAAATAGGCCGAATAGTTATTAGGGAGAAATAACTTACAACATAGACAGATGAACACCAGCAAGTTCCTGGTACCAAGGTGCCACCGGATGCTGTCCTGTCCTCTTGTTCCAAGCAAGAGAACCAGGTAATGTCTGCCCTTGTCTCCACCGCCCCAGTGGGTGTGGTCAGTGCCACAGGTAAGGACAAAGTGAATATCTCACTACACCTATTCCCTCCCAATTTCATGCATTCTCTTTTTTGTTCAGCAATTTTAGAGATCCTCTTTTTTTTTTTTTTTTTTTTTTTTTCATGCAGCTCTGTAGTCTACACAGAAGCTGTTCTGGTCTGAAATGGCACTTCCCCCGAATTTCAGTCCAGCTCCCCACCCTCCCATTTTCAGCTCAGTGTGGGAGGACCCAGAAGCAACAATAGCTGCAAGGAGGAAAGTAAACAAGAGAGTGATCAAATTCCCAAATACCGGTTTGAAGACCATCATGTAGGTGTTCAGAATGATTCATGCTCCACAATTATTCTCTAGAGGCAAGTTAACCTTTTTTCTAAGTGTGTGCAGGCTGCTCCTACTCAAAGGTTATGTATAATTCTAACATGCATTTTAATAACAACTTCACACAGAAAAAGAAGAAAGTAAGTATCTAAGTTCAATAATCAGAGAGTTCTTGCTCTTCTCAATTGGAATGCACCTGTCTCTGTAAGTGCAATTCCTCTTCCGTGTATGTGGTCTTCAATGTGCTGCTATTGAAAGGAGCCTAGACTTGAGGGGGTGGAGCCTAATGGACAGTCTTTGGGTTCCCCTGCAATCGTCCTTAAAGGGTTTGTGAGTTCCTGGTCTTTAACTCTCTTCCTCTTCTTGGGCATAAACCACAAAGGCCCCAAGGAATCTGATAAATCATTGATTGGAACCTCTCAAACCCTATGCTGATAATCTTTAGCTACTGCCACAGCAACAGGAAAGTGGACAAAGGAAAAGGTTGGATATCCACCTTCTTAAAATATAGACAATAAACGTTCCTCCAAGTACCTTGTATTGATAGCAAACAAACAAACAAGCAAGCAACAACAAAGTAAAAGAACAAAACCTGGTCTCAAAGTTTCCTCCTGACTAGATCATCCACCTGTGTTGGGGACTTGCTGTTGTCTGAGTGCAAAGAACACCAGAGTCTCCTCATATTCCTGTCGGAAGGTGCACTATTTTATTTCATTAGTTCATGTATGTTTGCCATAACATTCATTGAATTCAATAGCAAGTCTTTTTTTTTGGTTTTGGTTTTGGTTTTTTAAGTATCATTGTTTCCTTTCTTCTTCCTTGCTTCCTATTTTGTTTGTTTGTTCGTTTTGTTTTTTGTTTGTTTGTTATTTTGTTTTTGTTTTTTTTGACCAAGGTTCATGTGCCACCTTCTAGCCTCAAACGTGCTATGTAGCTGAAGATAGCACTGGATCTTGATCATGATCATCCTGCTTCTACCTCCTGGGTATTGGGAAATCAAGCATGGATCACCATTTCCAATAACAACAAGCTTTTTATGTAGAAATATTTAGTGGTTGCTTGGAAGTCACTAAGGCTATATATTTTTCCACCCCAATAATATTTTATTTTCTTGAAAATATTATGATATACTCTGCTGCACATACTCCATACATCTGAATGCATCTCTGTCATGCATTATTTAAATAAGATAGAAATTTATAAATGGAATATGACCCTTCTGGGCCATTCCACAGCTTTTTACAGTTAACTCTCATGCCTTCTCACTAGCATGAGATAAGATTATTCTTTTGTATGCACATTAGTGTTTTGGGTCAATATTGACTGTTAACTATAATCTTTTAAAAGCAATTTATATTACAACTATAAATTGTTTTAATTGTATGATATTAACACTTGTGTTGTAAAATAAAATTCAAACATGTACCAGCAGTAAAATCTACATGTCAAACATATAATCTGTGATCCCTTTGCCTATCCAGTAACAGTTTCCTTCCAAATTTAGAGACAGTTTCATTAACACATTGATATGGGACTCCAGGTTGAGGTTCAGGTGCAGATATTTTGAAACTGAAAAAAACCATTGGTGTTTTTTAAAGCCTCAAGTTCAATCCTTGGAACCCATGTAAAGGTTGATGGAGAGAAAGGATGCCACAAAGTTGCTCTCTGGCCCCTGTATACACTCTGTGACATATGGATTCCCATATACACATCAGATCACACACACACACAAAATAATAATAATAATAATAATAATAATAACAATAATAATGTTTTGGGGGGATTTAAGCAACACATGAGAGATATGAAGGCAAGGTCCAGCATGCAGTTTTGAGCTGTGTTCTTGCCTTAGTGCAAACTCTGCAGTGTGATGCTCTCAGTAGGCGGTGGCCCAACTGTCACATGACTTGCCTTTAATGATGCTTTGCCTTACTTCCTCTCCATTTGGGAAGTTCAATGTTCCTTGTCTACATTTGATGGCTACAATTTTTGTCAGATTATAACCCTGGTGGCCTGCCCTAACATGCTCATTTTTCACTTGCTTAAACTAAATCTACTTCTCCTGTTCTCCCAAAGGTGCTTCTACTTCATGCTCTAACAAGAGCTGCATTCAGCCATAGAAATAAGACATGACAGCATTTGCTTTAATGGAACTCACAGTGATCTACTAAAAGATTTAAAATATAGGCAGAGTGCTAAATATCCAGTCATCATCGAACTAAATGTGGTAATTACAAACTGCTTACAAAATAAAATAAAATAAAAAGATGATTCTTCATCGAAGCCTTAAAGAAAGGGTTAGCCAAGGAAGCAAACTGAGACTAGCAGTATTTCCTTTTTTGTTTTATGATGTGTGATGCCACTGAAATTACTTTAAAAGCTTTATTCTCTGAGTACTTCATTTGAATTGAACAGACTGCCTTGGAAAAGTAAGGGCAAAAGTGAATGAAGGCAGGAAAGAGCCCTTCCAGCTGTTATATACATGTCAGAATCCCATGCTATATCCAGCACATATTTTATATGCAGACAAATTCATGATGCTGTTATTTGTGGGACCTGTGTTCCCCCCCCCAACTGACTCCAGCAGATTCAACCTCTAACTTCACATACTGCAAAAGTAACCCAGTTTAAAAGCAGAGTCTGTGGAAGTAACCAAGTTAAAATAAGTTCAGCAGGGTAGAATATCCAGTGTCGTACAGAAAGAGAAAATCCAGAGACTGGCCTCCATAAGAGGAGAGTGGCACATCAAAGTAAAGGGAGAGATCAGATGCTTTACTTCAAGCCAAAGACTATCCAGATTGCAAGAAAAACACCAGATAGCCAGGAAAGGATTCTAGGTCACAGCATTCAGACAGCACTGGTACTATGACCCTAGGCTTTACACCCGAGAAGGGTGAGGAGTAAAGTTTTACTCCTAAGGCACCCAAGTATCTCATTTGTCACAGTAGCCAAAGGGAACAGCACAGATGTTAGACATGAGAACTGTTGGGCAATCAAATGAAATTTTGTGATTTGGAATACAGAAATGCAAAATGAGTTTATGGTCAATTTTGAGGAAAATACATTGAAAACATACCCATCATATAAAGGACTAACAAAATAATGCTGTCCCCAATTGGAAAAGATGACTCTAAATCTACTGAATAATACCCCTACCATGAGAAACTTCAAGGCAAAAACTTCATGTGTCCATCCACAAATGTCCTTTAGAAAGTCCCAAGACTGGCCGGGCATTGGTGGCACATGCCTTTAATCCCAGCAGTCCAGAAACAGAGGCAGGCTGATCTCTGCGAGTTTGAAGCCAGCCTGGTCTACAAAGCTAGTTCCAGGACAGGCTCCAAAGCAATACAGAGAAACCATGTATCAAAAAAGAAAACAAAACAAAAATAACATACAAAGAAAGTTCCAAAACTGTCAGACTGTCAGATGATACTGTTTAAAATTGAACCTTTTTCTGTTTATCAGCTGAATGGGGCAGGGGGTCTATAAAGAAATAAACAATGAGAAACCTTTAAAAATGGTTCGTTTTATTTTCATGCAATTCAGCATATTCTATTTTGTGCTGTATATAAATATATACATTTGGGCCCTGAATACCTTAAGGTTTCTTGACAGCATAAATTTCAGTGAACTATATGCTCCACTGATGCAATACACCCACAGCTGATGGTAAATACAAAACTAGGGGCTGCAAATGGAGAATGGTCTCATTGTCTGTAGTCGCATTCTCTGATTGCAGAGAGTCCCTCGGGAATTCATTGCTGGACACAGGCCCCACCCTTTCAAAGGGCTGCTGCTCTCACTCATGACTGTCTCTGAATTGCCAGGGAGTCTACTTGCTCTATTCAGCTACAGACCAACATATAAGACCAACCAGGTAATATTTTTTTTGATCATTTTAAATTAAATAGCACACATAGCAGATGTGAGAGGTTTATGTGTTGAAATATTTCTAAAATTATAGACAAAATATTTGATCCATGAGAAGTTCTGCATGTAGGGGAATGCATATGTACAAATGCATACACGTGTGTAAAATTGATATATTCAGTGTCACTATCGGACACTGGCTGAAACTGCATTTATCTAAAATGTGTAATGCTTTGGCATGGAAAAGGGGAAGTTTAACAATCAACATGGTGTGATGTTCTTTCATAAATAGTTTGAGAAGATGATGTCTGTTGTGTTAGTTCACCATGAAAATATTTATTTGGTTTAAATGATGATGAGATTTAGATTTTGCCCTTTGTGTTTTTGATTCCATAGTCATTGTTTTCTTGGAGAATTTGACTCTGAACATTATGAGACTCATTCTATTTTTGTAGTAAACTTTATATAAGCTTGTAGTTACATGGATCTAGAAAAGTAATTTTATGTTGTTCTTCTTGTAATAACTTTTTCATAGCATTTGTTCGTCCTTATTAAGTTAATCATTTACTTCCTTTGAAAATTAAGGAATATTCCAAGTAGACTTACAGAATTCCAGAGAAATACATTGTCAAGGTTAGCTTTCTTAAGACTCCAAACTGCGTAATCAAGAATACAGATGAAATGACTGGTTGCCATGGAGGCTGCTTGATAATTGAATGAATAGAAAACACGTTCTTCCTTACACCAACCTATAACACTAATGGATAAGCTGGTTTCTCCTTCCCTAAAGTAATTGCATAGACCAATTTAAAATCACTTGCATTTACTTGGTTAGCTGTTCTCAAGCAGGGCAAAGGTCTTGAACATTTATACTAGGGAGATTTAAATTGTCAATTTGATGAAGAGAGCAAGGCCCCTTCAGAATAACTAATTAAAATTTGCTCTGTGTCTTCCTTTATTTATAGTGAATACCTTATCTATAGAGTTTGTAATGAAGACAATGCTACAGCAAGCTAATCTTTATGGTCTTCCATTTCTGCTCTTCATCCGACTCCCTTCTGTTTTTGTATCTTTTAAGAAATTCTAAACAAAGTGTTAAAATCCGAACAGTGAGTTTTACTAATTAGGGTGCTTAACTTTTTGTGTGCAAAAAAATGTAATATTAGTACAAGCTAATCAAAATGTGCTAATTATTAAAATATTGCATTTTGATGTAATTACTTTTTCTCTGTTTCTGTATCTATAGACTATAGGAGATATTAAATGCAATATTAAAGTACAAAATTAGTGATAATCATTAATTAAACTATCCAAATCAGCAAATTGTGTATATGAAGTTCTATTTTAATATTCCAAGGCTTACAATGGATGAAGATGTTCATATGATGAGCAGTTTTTATATAATATTCCTACTGGATAAATGATTGATGCCTACCATGAATGGATGGATGAATTAATGTAGCCTGATAACACTACGTGAATAAATGAAAGTTGCCTGGTTTTATCAACTGATGAATGAATATTTCCTGATATCACTAAATGAATGAATGAATGCTTCCACACAAATGAGGGTAATGAAGCCCAGCCTGACTCACCATTGAGAAAAACAAGGACAGTAATTCCATTGGCAAAGGAAATACATAGCTACAAATATTATTTAGCATGTTTTTATCTTTGTCAGAAAATATGTTTTTGATCTTTATCAACAAAAGTACACACCGTATGAACAACTTAACAAATTTACTATCTTTAACTAAATTAATATTTCCTTTTCTGCTGTACTAATACAGTCTCTCCATGTGTTATTTTGGGACTGACACGGCTGTGGGAACAGGCTGGTGGGAAAATGTTCATAGCAATCCATCTTCAGATATCCTATTAGTTTGTCTCCTACAATCTTGCTACCTCCTTTTCCACAATGCATCCTAAGACTGGGGTGTAGGGGTTGCATTGTAGATGTATCAGTTGTGGATGGGCAGCCCAGAGTCAGTTGTTCTCAACATTTTGACCAATTGTGTGTTTCTGTTTAGGTCTCCGTCTTCTGAAAAAGAACTAGGGATGAAAATAGGTATCCATTTATCTGTGGATATAAAGTTAAGCATGTGGAATACAATTGAGAGATATACTGGTTTTGGGAAGTGGCAGTAGGAAGTTCTCCTCTAGAGTTCTGACCCCCACCTTTTACTGGGAATTGACTCTTGTCAACTTGGTCATGTATTCCCTTCTATAGAAGTTCAACACAGGTGGTTGCAGGTTGCCTTGATATATATGTGCCACTATTATAATCCTGAATATATATCTTGCCAGGATGGTCATTACTGTGGTCCAATGGCTTTACAACTGGATAGATCTTTTAGCTGCTTTTCTCCATTGGCAGTTTGCATAGATCCTTTGAATGGTATGAGGGTTAGTCCTTAGGTGGGAGACTTCGGGTCAGTTCCAGTTTGACTTTTCCAAGTTCTTTTTTCAAAGTGTGTTGTGTCTTCAGCAAGAATCATATCTTCAAATTCTAGGAAGCAATCAATGGCAACAGCAATGGCCTGCAGTGTTTTGGAAGTCTCTTGGCTTCCTCTCACCAATGACGCAAAGGGAAGTTTCCATAACTGTTACTGGGTTTCTGTTGGGTGGTCCTCGTGGCTTTTGGGAAGAACACTATTGTGTTATTTTAAACCGACATAAAATAATGTTTCCCTGTGGCCTTTCTGTCATCTTTACTATTATTTACCCCTTTCTCTCACTCCCCTTGTTGTTTTTCATTTGGGGTCTGGATTACCTCACTCAGTTTAATATATTCTATTGTAATCATTTACCTGAAAATTTCATGTTTTAGGTTTTCTTTCTTTTTGTTTTGTTTTGTGTTTGTTTGTTTGTTTGTTTGTTTGTCCAGACAGGGTTTCTCTGTATTGTTTTGGAGCCTGTCCTGGAACTTGCTCTGTAGACCAGGCTGGCCTGGAACTCACAGAGATTCTCCTGCCTCTGCCTCCCGAGTGCTGGGATTAAAGGCATGTGCCACCAATGCCAGGCTAGGCTTTCTAGTATTCCATAGTGTATCTGTACCACATTTTCATTGCCCAGTCATCAGTTGAAGGACCTTTAGGCTATTTCCATTTCCTAGCCATTGTGAGTACAATACCAATGAACACACTCTGTGGAGTAGGAAGATGATCCTTTGGGTACATGGCAAGGAGAAGTACAGCTGGGTTATATGGTAGATTTAGTTTTAAATGTTTGAGAACTCTCCACAGTGATTTTGGTAGTAGCTGCACAAGTGTGTGGTCCTACTAATAGCAACTGTGCACTTAGCAAGACTTGTATAGCATCTTCTAAATAAGTGCATCATACTTACAATCAGCTTGTCAGATTTTCAGAAAGAGATGTCTTTCCCTTAGGATGATATTTATGCATAAATTTGAAATAATTGTTACCATTACAATTCTCTCAGTGCCTAAATGTTCAGTATATGATACATATATAAGGTGTGTGTGTGTGTGTTGTGTGTGTGTGTGTGTGTGTGTGTGTGTGTGTGTGTGTGTGTTAAATCCTTGTCAGTGACTTCAACAACTTAGGTAGTTCATTCCAATACACTGTGTATACTTAGTGCATTCTTTGCCTGTTCAATTGCTTCATCAGAGTTATAAAAGAATTCACAAAGGAAATGAGAAATATTTCCATCATCTGGAATATTTTGACTAGTACTATTAAAAGTGTAGAAGGAACCATGTGATTACAGAAAGAAATCCTTTGCCAACTGTATCAAATAGGCACCAATTTAGCAGTTGTTCTTCCTGTGTTCAAATGACTTTTATCACAGTTCTGTGACATAATCTTTTTCTCTGAGTGCCCAGAATTATAATTATTACATGTGCAGATTTTAATCTTCCCTGCAACTGTGAAGATATCTTATATGTGTTTTGGTTTCTTTTATCTTAATGGCACATGGCAAGTATATATTTATATAATCTGTCTTCTTATAGAAGCAAACTTTTCTTTATTATTTTTTTATTTAGAAGCAATCTTATTTTACATATCAATCCCCCTATTTCCTCTCCCTTCCATCCACCAACTCTCCCCAACCCTCTCCCTACCCATTCCCCAAAGGATAGAGAGACCTTCAATGGGGAAATCATCAAAGTCTGTCACATGATTTGGGGGAGAGCCTAAGCCCTCCTCCTTGTGTCTAAGCTTAAATAGTATCCCTTCGTAGGGAATGGGCTCCCAAAGTCCATTTGTGCACTAGGGATAAATACAGGTTCCACTGTTAGAGGTCCCATGGACATCCCAGGTCTCCTGACTGGCACCCACAACCAGAGGACTTGTTTCAGTCCAATGCTGGTTCCCCAGCTTTACGACTGGGATCCCTGTGCTCTCACGGGTCAGCTGATTCGGTGGTTTTCTCCAGCACTGTCTTGACTGCTTTGCTTGTTCCCCCTCCCTCTCAACAACTGGATTCCAAGAGTATGGTTCACTGCTTAGCTGTGAGTGTCTGCTTCTGCTTTCATCAGCTACTGTATGAAGGCTCTAGGATGGCAATTAAGGTAGTCATCAATCTCATTATCGAGGAAGGACATCAAAGGTGGCCTCTCCACTACTGCCTAGATTCTTAGCTGGGGTCATCTTTGTGGATCTCTGAACATTTCCCTAGTGCCAGATTTCAAATGTTTACTCATTTTCTAATTCATATTTTCATGTTATATTTGTGTTAATTTACTTCAGCTACTTATTTCTTACTTTTTGGTAGTTAACTTAAGATTTTAGTAGCTTTTTCCTCAAATAGATTCAAGAAACATTAAATAGACTCAACAGGTTGTATACACAGATACATATATGCATATACATATACACATGTATGTACGTGTATAATTATAATAATTTAAAAATAAATCCTTAATTTGGAAGGATGGAGGAGTTAGGGTAGCAAGAGGCAGCAATGGTGTAGATGCAGAATTTATGTGTGAACCTCTCAAGAAAAGAGAACACACTAACAAATGTTATTCAAGCAAATGTTTGAAAGCAACAAATACTATGTTTTATAACGAGTTGTTTAAGGAAAACTTACATAAGCAAACATGCTTTATTGATCAATCTATAGTCTAAAGTTAAGCAAAGGAAATGATCTTATAATTTTATGTTTTCAGAGTTCATAAACATAACAGATAACAAACCTAGTAAGTTGCGCCAAAGAGACATTGAGAATCATTTATCAGTCACCCCTGAATCTTATTTTTCCAGGAAACTCTTCAAAGGAAATATCTGTTGGCTTGGATAATTGTCCAAAGTCTGAACATTGGTCTTAGTGATCCCTACAGAGATGGGTGGGGTCGATGATGTGTCCTCAGCTCAGCAACTCCACACAGGGCTACCCTGGATACAAGCTCTGACTTGCAAAGCATCCTCCCACATTCTCTTCCACAGCCAGGGAAATGAAAGGGATGAAAATACAGTCCCATTTTACTTCTAAATAATTCTGAGTTCATATTTTAATAATTCTAATTAAACACACAAATCTGAACTACCCATTTAAAAATCCTAGAAAAATAATTAGTATTTCTGCTGGATAAAAAAAAATTCCCTGGAGATTTATTTAGAAAGAAACAGGATCATTGGTGACAGAGTAAAACTGAATTAGACTCTCAATACTTTATTTTCTCTGGGTAAAATTCTTTATTTCTTAATAATGCTTTCACATCTGCATTCCATATCAATGTGACCAAATTTAGCTGTCTCCTATTTTTACATATGATGAAACAATGAAAAATAAAAATAGATCAGAATGTGTCTCCAAGTATTTTTTCTAAGTCTTATGCAGTTTAGAATTGTATTTGAAGTAGGAACCAGAAGAATGAGATGCTAAATTTGAATAAATTAAAACCAAAAATCTTCCTTTATTGTGTACACACCCCATCCATCATGTTGTCTTGTCTTAATGCCTTGTCAATACTTTACCTGTTTGCACAATCCATGGTTCTGTACAAACACTCATTGTTCGTTATTATACATGTGTGCATAAACTTCTCACAATGGAAAATACTGCTACATACAACATATTATACACACATATATATCTATAATAATACATATTTAATATGATTTAAAAGTGTAAAGCATAAAAAGTTGAAGTTATTCTGGGAAATATAGCCCAAGAAATTCAGTGGTGACTCAGACATGTTTTTTACATTGTGTTGTAACTCACTAGAAGGGCCAAAACAGGAGTCTACACAGAGAATAGATGAGTTACCGAATGACAAATAGGAGGAACTAAACAGGGTGTTTCTTCTGAAGTCATTTTCTTGTAATATCACTTTGCTTCCAATATTGCTGACTATCAACTACAATAAAGTCCACCTGTCATTTGTTTCTGAACTAAATGTCAGTGATCTGAATCGTTATACTAAAATGTGGCAACAAATTAAATGAGAACTTTCATTTACTAGTATAAGTGTTATAACTGTAAACACAAATCCAGTGCAAGTCCAAAGGAACATATTAAAATGAGTACACACTCCAAATTTCCCTTGTCTTTTACAGAAAACTTTTAGAAGATGACACAATAGTTTCATTGTTTCACATAGTTTAACATTGGAAAAAGAGAAAACTGTGTGTCTACATCACAAGTCTTGTAAGCTCAGTTCTGAAAATGTGTTGTGACCAAAACCCCAAGGTCACTTAACATTTCTGAACATAACTATCATTTGTGTGGATGTGATATGTGATTGTATTCAGTTCCAGGATGCTAACACCTTGGTAGGAGCCTGGAGATGCCTAGGGAATTTATTTAGTAAGGAAAACTTCAACATCAAACCCAATAAGTTCCTCCTGTTTTCTCCATCTCCTCTTTAAACTCTCATGTTCTCATTCAGGGACAAGAACCCCTGAACCTCAACTGTTGCTCTGCTAATGGTATCTTGACTTGACTTCACAGTGCTATTTACCTTTGCAATGGTCCCTGGGGCTCTGACATAAAGTGGGTGAGCAGACCTGGGACAATTGCACAGGGTGCCTGAGTCAGAAATAAAATCCACTCAAGGTTGAGTGAGCTTAAGCATGAGCCCTTAAGATCTGTGCCAAGGATGGCCCCCTTCTTTTCGTCAACTATATCCAACACCACCTTGCTACCAGTTTAAGAATAGAGTAATAATGAAGTATGAGGATACTTTTAAGGGGTCCCACTTTCTCTTCCATACAAAAGAATAACTTGTGGGTTTGACACAACCACCCAAAAGTCCATGAACCTGAGATACTATTCAAATACTCTTACTTAGTATCTGCTTCCTGTCACTTTTATCATTGCCATCTCACTTTGGACATGAAATTTAAATTAGACCATAATGCTACATTTATTAAAGACATTTAATTCATGGTGTTATTTAGCTTTCCATACAATTTACAGAAGATAAAAGTATGCATGGATATAGAGATTTCATATAAGAGAGGCTCATATTTTTATTTTGTTTGTTTTTAATTTCTAGATATATTTAGAAATAAGGATTCCAATCTGTTAATGTGATAATTTCCTTCTAATCTTACTGTAAGCATGTTCTTTAAGTTGACTTAACATTTGTGAGTCTAAACAAATAAGCAAGAAATGCCAAATACCAACTATGCTGTTCTATTTGAAGTTCTTTAAGATACTGCAATGCAATAAAACACGGGAAAATTTTGGCACTGTGTTGATGATGCATATTTTCACAATTAGTAATCTCTTTAGTTGAGGGTGTGTTTATGTTTAAATATGTATCTCCAGTGGTTACCAGTGTATCTCTGACCCAGATTTCTTTAACTCAACAACAAAGCTGTTCAACCAGCTGGCTCCAAGTACTCATTTTACAATTTTTTCTTTTAAGTGCTTCTTTAATGGTTGTAAAAATATTCTAAGCTTTTGGTATAAAAGATAAATTTTAGCATTTATTTGATAACTATCTCATTTTTGATTGGTCTATTCAAAATTACAAGAATAGAACATTTGGGAGCAATTTCTTCTCCAAAATTCTGAACAGGAAAACATCTTTAAAACTAACTTTTCCATACTACAGAGATGCTATAGTTATTGACATTGATACAATTATTAATATACTTCCATGAAACGAGTGCTGTAACTAAACTGTCAGGGGGATATCACCTGACTTCCACGACACTGCTGTCTTTCAAAAAGAACATCCATGTGATTTTAGGAAGAAAAAAACATAAGCTTCTAAATGTGCCTTTGTTCGGGGAAGAGAGGCGGGAACATCTGTTATGTTTTTCTTGGTGACCTTAATGCTTATGACTGGGGGGAACAATAATGAACACAACCTCCCAGGCACTGATAAATCAGAGCTGTCCCAGCGCTGAACAGAACGGCAGTAACTGAAATCCAAACAACACATTTTTCACCCCATGTGAAGGGTCTGTGTAAAAAGTTCACATAGGGGAGACAAGATGGCTTAGTGGCTGAGGCCCCTTGCAACAAGCCTGACCACCTGGGTTTGATTCCTGGAGCTCAAATCATAGAAACAGAGAAGTCAATGTTACAAGTTAACAAGTTATCCTCTGAATATCAAGGCACATGTACACACACACACACACACACACACACCAGAGAGAGAGAGAGAGAGAGAGAGAGAGAGAGAGAGAGAGAGAGAGAGAGAGAGAGAGAGAGAGAGAGAGCAAGTAAAATTCAAGCTGCAAACAAAGCCACAATAATCTAGGAACTAAAGATTGAGCCAACTCAATCAATAGTCAAATTTGAGAGGAATTTCCACATCAAGCAATACCGAATGCAATGGATGATGAAATAGTTAGCTTCCATATGTTTTGCATGAAATTTCAGAGGAAAGCAATTTGAAATAAGATAATGGTGTCTATGTCTCTTGAAAGCCCTTTGCAATAAGCCCCATGTTGCAATAGTGTATTTTAGAGGTGTTTGGAACACTGACTTAAAAAGACAGTGAGTGGAGACATAGAGTCAAGGGGTTTAGAAGGAAAGACAATGTAGTGAATGCTACAGAGACATTAGGGAATATTTGTGCAGGAAGCTGAAGAGCAGAAGCAAAGCAGACCAAGGAAGGAGAGGGAGGATGGTGTGAAGAACAGGAAGTGTGGAGATGATAAAATGGCAGATACTAAGAATTAAACAGCCCTTTACAACTCAGCTAAAGCAATGGTCACGGAAGTAACAATGACTGAAAAACACCTCTAAACTGAGTGCCTGTTAGAGAGGGTCCTAGAAGGACTAATCTGCTCCAGGCAAAGTCCAAAGAGGCCTGGATTTCACAGCTCTCTGGGGTTTTCTGGTGTTGCTTCAATCAGACTGTATGAGGGTTGAGTTTCCTGCTTACTTTTGTTCACATTTTATCATTATTACATGTTGAGATTACCTCTGCGACAGTACTTTCTCATAATTTTTCACTCTTTATCACCAACTTTCCATTTTATTCCGGTTTCCAACCATGAAATTACAAAAGCGCTCACAAGAAGGATGTCCTTTGCCCACCCACAGCAGTCACTCAAAAATCTACAGATTTAGTGTCCTAACTAGTTTGTCTTTTGTCAGTTTTGAACCTAAACAAAGTCAGTATGCTGTAATTTAAAAACTACATTGTGAGATCAAATTGTCTCAACAGCAACTCACTTTAATGTAGCGATTCAGAATCAGTAGGAAGTAGCTCCCTGTTAAAGTCAGTAGGAAAAAAATATAAAAAACAAAAAAACCTAAGTTAAACAAGTGAAAAGCATCAAGGTATGTATCTTTAGCAAAGTGCTCTTTCATCATTCACTTTCATAGTGGCATCTGAGCTCTCGAAAACTGGCCTGTTATGCTGTGAGCAGTGAAACAACAGTAGGAAAAACCCACACAGAATTGATACACTGCCATTCAACACCTTACTGATCTATCTGATCTATGCAAACCAGACGATTTAATTCTGCTTTGCGGCTGCAAAGAATTGCAGTCCTGACACGCACCCAGGAACACAGGATGTACTTAATGCACAGGCTAGTGGTAATCTCATGCTCCTGGATCATTTGAAACAAATTCGCGGATACTGCCTAGATTTGATGTATTGACAAAACCATGGAAGTATCTGAGTATTTAGAACTAAGGACCCTGACTACACCTCCTAACCCTTTGCTAAAAATAAATAAATAAATAAATAAATAAATAAATAAATAAATAAATGATGGTCCTTCTTAAAATTTTCATTCAGTGGAGCAGATATTGTGTAGGGCAAGATAGAAGTGAATTACAGTTACAAAATTGTGAAATTATGAAAAATATTTGAACATCTTTGCTATCACAGATGTAGCATCTGACTCACATACCACAGTAAACTCTTCATTGTAGTCATAAAAGAGAAACAGCTAAACAGGGCTTAGGCTTGAAACTACTTGAAAATGAAGAGGGAAGGTCCCATGTGGTATGATCTTTCCAAACAGCATGTCTTAATTACATGATTAATAAAACATTAACATAGTCAAACAGACCAGTTAGAAAAATAATGCAACAGGGCTTGGATGGCAGACACTGGTCTTCACTTCACTGCACTTTGGTTTGCTTGGGAAGTGTTGCCCCAACAGGCTCATGTGTTTGAAAGCTCATCCCAAGAGAGTGGTGTTTTAAAGAAGCAATAGATACTGAGGGTGTTAACGCAATAGACCAGTGAGGTCAGCCATGAGGAGAGTTCCTACCTGAGTGTGTTATTAAGATGTGGAGTCAGGCTGGAAGGATTTTCTGGGGCTTGCCTCTGAATGAAATATTTTCCCTCTCCATCTCCATTCTGTCTACCAGGAGATGAGATGTGCTTTGTTATCCTCTATTTTGCCACACTCTGCCACACTCTGCCATCCTCTGTGTTGCTCTGCCTTGTTCTGCTATGGTGATTCTGTCTTTGCAACAGATTACAGAAATGAAAGCTCTGAAATTAAGCCAAATAAATGCTTCCACCTTTAAGGTTATCTTCTCATCTTTTTGTCACATCCATCCCCAAGAAATGACAGCATGGTTGACTAACAGAGCAACGCTCTCAACTAGCCATGGCTTCCAATGTCTCTCAGAAGCAACAGGCTCAGGGATCAGCCTGAGAGAAATCCTCTCAGGAGAAAATACCTGACCTTCAAGATGTCTGACCAAAATCTGCTCCACATTCAACAACTGAATGCTTCCTTATAAAAGCACATTCCAGAAGACTGAAAGAGCTAATGATAATGCTCACCTTACAAAAACAGAAACAATTTGGTTAATAGTTGTTAGGAGTAAGGTTTTTTTCTGCTGTCAGGTCTGGTCCCACTGCCACGCCAGCCCCAAATAACACACAGAGATGCTGTATTAGATATAATTCTGTTGGCCAGTTTCTTGTTTCTTACTGGCTAGCTCTGTCTTAAATATTAACCCATTTCTATTAATCTAAGTATTTCCACGTGGTCTCATCTTACCGGAGAGAGGGGCCAGTGTTCTGCTCTCTCCAGTCTCTCCATGTTGATTCCTCCTTCTTACTTCCTCTTTCCTCCTTGTCTCCTAGTCCCTCCTAACTTTCTTTCCTATTTGCCAACAGTGCTTTATTCATTAACCAATACAAGAAACATATTTACAGAATAGCATCTCCCATCAAATAGTGATTAGATTCTGAGTGCTCTGAAATATGCAAAACAAAATGATATCAAAGCATCAATAGTTTAGAAACAAACCTGAAAAACATAAAAACATAGTGAAAAAAATTAAAGAAAAATGGCAAGGGGATTCAAGTACTATAAGAATGAAATCATACCATAGAATTGCAAAATATTTTTATACTTTAAAAGTCATACATATATTGGTAGGTAAAAATAATGAAGGCAGAACAGGTGAACTAAAATTCTTTGGAGACAATCCTAATCGTAGTGAATGCAAGACATTTACTCAATACACATGCCACCCTCTTGCTCATCACATCTTTTGTTTCAATTCTCAGTTTAGATTGCCCAGGGGACCGAAGCTAGAACTTTCTTTACATGTGCTCCCCAGGTGACCTCTCCAAGTTCTAAGACCTTAAGAGTTGCACATCAGTAAACTCATGGCTGACAGCAGCTCTCAATACTCCCTCTACTTATATGCAACTGTTGATTTTACATTTTCACACATACATTCAACAGATACACTGAACTTAACAAGGTCAAAATGGGTCCTACACTTCCTTCCCAGTTTCTCTCTCTCTCTCTCTCTCTCTCTCTCTCTCTCTCTCTCTCTCTCTCTCCCTCTCTCTCTCTTTCTCTGTGTGTGATATATATATATATACATATATATATATACATATATATATATATATATACATATATATAAAACCACCATCTTTTTCAATTTGGTAGAATAAAATCTATCACATTGAAGCCACTATCTCCAATTTCATATGATGTGTGTGTGCCTGTGTTCATAGATATTTGTATATATAAATTTTGTCAGATAAATTTTCAAAATATATCTCATATTTTCATATTTATCTAACCACCATTCAAGACATTACCTTTAGCTTAGATGCTAGCAAAGCCTCCTGACCATTGCTTGCAATCAACAAGGTGTGGTTCCTTTTTGAAAGTACATAATATTGCTCCATCACTTTGAAGACAATCTCAATATCACATCTTCACTTAGGAACCTACATGCTTAGTTTTATATACCAACCACTATGCTCTGACTTAGTTAGGAGTTTCTATTGCTGCAAGGAAACACCATGACCAAAAAGTAAGTTGGAAAGAAAGGGGCTTTTGGCTTATACTTTCATATCACAGTTCATCATCATAGAAAGTCAGGACAGGAACTCAAACAGAGCAGAAAGGAGCTGATACAGAAGCCATAGAGTGGTGCTTTTTACTAACTGGCTCCCAATGGCTTGCTCAGACTGCTTTCTTATAGAACCCAGGACCACCTGCCCAGGGATGCACCACCCACATTAGGATGCACACCCATCAACCAATAATTAAGACAATGCCCACAGGCTTGCTTTCAGCCTGATCTTATGAAGGCATTTTCTCACTGGAGGCCCCCTCCTCTCAGATAACTCTACTTGTGTCAAGTTGATATGAGACCAGCCAGTGTGCTCTCCAAAACACTGTAGCATCTACAGCCTTGCTTGTAAGGATATTGATTGATTGCCTATGGACCTCCTCCTCATTCCATCCATTTCTAAGTACTGGTGGAGTGTAGGTAAGAAGTATACAGTGGTTGCAAAGGAAATTGGGAGTGTGACGTTTATAACTATTACCTGGATAAGGCATAAGTATTGGGTGGAGAATCACCAGAGTGTAGGAAGGAATTTCAAAGGTGTTGAGAGAACTCCAGTGAAAAATATCTCTGCTATATGTAGTCTGAGGCCATTTCTAATGTGTATTGAAAAAATACTTACATATAATAAAATTTAAAATAGGAAAATAAAACAGCACAATGCATGTATTTGTATGTGTAATGTTATACAAATATATACAGATATATAGCCATGTAGTTTGTATCATTATTTCAGTCAGTAACAGACTTATAGAAACAATGCTGACCTCGTAAGTGTATCTTATCTAGTCACATAGTTACCATCTTACTTTATCTAATCACAAATTCTGTTGTTTACACAATGATAAATAACCCAATAGCACTTTTTTAGGATTTATACTCATCACACAACATACACATGCACACCCACGCATACACACACACACACACACACACACACACACACACACAAACACACACACACACTTGAATATTTTATATAATTTTTTTAAATTTAAATTTGAAACAAGTTTGTTTTACATGTAAATCCCAGTTCCCACACCCTCCTATCCTCCCCTATTCCCCTGACCAAACCTCAGCCCATTCCCTTTCTGCTCCCCAGAGAGGGTGAGGCCTTCCATGGGTATTCTTCAAAGTCTGTCATGTCATTTGGAGCAGGACCCAGGCCCTCCCCTATGTGTCTAGGCTGAGGGAGTATCCCTCTATGTGGAATGGGCTCCCAAAGTCCATTTGTATACTAGGGATAAATATTTATCTACTACCAGAGGAACCATGGATTGCCCAGTTCTCCCAACTAACACCACATTCAGGGAATCTGGGTCTGTCCTATGCTGGTTTCCCAGCTATCATTCTGGAGTGCTTGAGCTCTCCTTTCTTCAGATCAGCTACTCTGTGGGTTTCTCCAGCCTAGTCTTGACCCCTTTGCTCATCACTCCTCTCTCTCTGCAACTGGATTCCAGCAGTTTGGTTAGTGTTTAGCTGTGGGTGTCTGCTTTTGCTTCCATCAGCCACTAGATGAAGGCTTTAGTATGGCACATAATTTCATTATTGGGGTAGGACATTTAAGGTGACCTCTCCACTACTGCTTAGATTTTTAGTTGGAGTCATCCTTGTAAATCTCTGGACTTTTCCATAGTGCCAGATTTCTCTTAAAACCTATAATGGCTCCCTCTATTATAGTACCTCTTTTCCTTCTCTCCTCTATTATTTTCCTGACTCAATCTTCATGCTCCATTATGCCCACTTCTCCCTTACTCTTCTTCCCAACTCCCTCTCCCCTCCCTCCATGCTTGGGAGATATTGTCCCTTTCCTTTCTCCAGGGGACCATGTATGTCTCTCTTACGGTCCTCCTTGTTTCTGGTGGCACACACCTGGATTTTAAGAATGTGTTGAGGATTATTTTAAACTTCAGAAAACTCTCTATAGTGTTTACAAACAAGGATGCCCACTGTTGCAATTTTAAAAGAACATGTCCACACAAAACAGAAAGCCCAATGCTATAAAAAAAAAAAAAAAAAAAAAAAAAGAAGAAGAAGAAGAAGTCTCTGTACCCATCTGCCAAAAACCCACTACAAATACAACTCTGGAATTCTGAGTATAATGAATTACTTCTTCCTAATTTTAGGAATATTTCTTTGCACCATTAATATACATATACCATAGGCATATGGTATATGTAAGGAGAAAAGAGATAATCGATTCGATTTCATTAATGCATAGAAGGCTTCTCAGCCTGCGAGAAACTAAATTGTTTCTGTCAATACAAGAACAAGGAGAAGCAGAAGTCACAAGATAGAAAAGTGAGCAGCTAGCCGACCAACATGAAACTCTTTCAGCATCACAAAATGTAAAGCAAGCACAAGTTGAAAACCATGTTTATGATATAATAAGGGCTTCTGGTGGGTTCTTTAGTGAAGCAGCAACTCAGCTCAAGTGGGCATTCATTTGAATGTCTCGGTGAGAGAACACTTGCAATTTCTCCACATCTTGCCTGTTTCAAAGCTGAATTTTCCCCTGGGGAAAAAAAAAAGTGGGAAGTTGGTGTCTTTTGCTATTGCAGTAGTAATTGGCTGTTCTGTTCTTGCAAACAGTCTTGGATTTCCTTATGGTTCTTGTTGCTTGGTTTCATTAGCATTTTCAAAATAATATATACAATTCTCCACTTTATTATGGTGATCAGAGCATCAATAACCTTGCCTGGGCTACAAAGAGTTAAGTTTTATAAACTGCCAACAGGCAGTTGTTTAGACAGATGAAGCATAGCCTAATGAAGAATATGGATTATGTGGTTAAAACACAAAGACTTGGCAAGAGTTGGCTCTGGTATTTGACTTCTCACTGTTCACTAGCAAGCCATAATTGTTATCAGATTGTTTTCTGTTGGGTGGATATGGTCCAGAACTGCGAAAAATAGCTTTACGTATAGGAATGTGAGGACAGTCTAAGTCTGTCTGTTACCCATTCAACTGCTCTGGGGTAATCTAGCTGGTTAAACAGGTGAACCCATCTTTCCTAGAGTGCCCTAAAAAAACATGTACTTGCTCACAAAATACATGAACTTCTCTTAACTTAGAGTAGCTGTGAGTAGCCATGACCTCTCCCAGCCCCCACACTCCTCTTCATCTAATAAATATCACTTAACCATGAGTCCCAGATCCGTATCTCCAATCTTTGTAAAAACAGCTGCTGAGATCAAGTTGGCAGTAAATTCTGAATTGTCTCATAATGAGCCAAAATTTCAAGGTGAATGATATCAAGATTTTTATTTGAACTTTTGCTCAATGCCTTTTCTGTCATTTTTATGGAATGCATTTTAATTTAATTGTTGTGTTATCTAGCACAATTAAAGATGTTAAGATGTTTAATATGCCATACTCTCAGACTTTGTCCATTATAATGGAATTTATATTTAGAAGACATATGTTGGAGAGATGTAGCCAGCATAGTTCTCTGCTGCCTCTGGGGCTTTCATTTCTCCCATCCTTCTGTTTCTGTAGTTTGCAGCTGCACTGGAAGAAATATATGCACCACAATGACACACAGAGAATTTTAAATAATAAATTACTTCCCATTAACCAAGCCTTGACTAGACTCTCCACTGGCTAATCCACCCAGAAGTCTAGGAAAGTTAGCATGCTTATTAGCACTTTTTTTCTTTTCTAGTCAACTTGTCACAACGTTTATTCATCATGTTCCCACCATTCAGACCAGTCTCTTCCTACTGTTCATCAGTGTTCTTCGCCATTTCCTATGTTTAGTCTTTCCAACTCAATCATTGGGCTGGAATGGCAACACCATTCAAATTACCCTCGCATCTAGGAAAACTAGGGTTTGGGCCAAAGACAGGATTTAAAGCCAGAGCTCTTACACCCTGTTGAAAAGTGAGGTAAGGATCTGAGGACGTAGCTCAGGTCGTTTAGCTTGCTTGAGACCCTAGATTTAATTCCAAGGACACTGAGATAGTGGGGATGTGTATTTGGATTTGGGACTTGATATGTGATAGAAATAATGCTACTAAAGAAGTTTTCATAGATCACCTACAATGCATTGAAGCAAGAGTTTCTTGATAGAGAGGAAAAGAAAAGTGAAATCCATGGCGAGGCTTCATCCAAGAGTCTCACCACAGCAGGTTCAGTCGGAAAAAGAAGGTGAAGGAGGTCTCTGTTCCTGAAGAGCTGAGAGAAACTTCAAATAATGTGACAGAATTGTGTCTAAGTGTTCTAACAATTTAACGTTTTCGTTATTGCTTTCCAGATAAGTAAGGCCAACTGATTAAAGGGTTGGCAGCCCAATTTAAAATGTAAAATAAATGTCACATCACTTTTCAAAGTCCAACTTTATTTGTGCTGTTCAAATGTTTGGTTTTATATTTGAAAACACACAATGCTTTGTGTTCTATAAATTTCTTCAAATAAACAGAAAACCATATATGCATGCATGTCATTCCCACATTTATCATCTTGCTCAGCTGAGGCTAGTTTGGAAAATGTCTGTGATATCCAAAAACAAAAGTTCCAGATGGAGGAGGTGAAAACAGACACACATTCCAGCTGTTTTCAATCTCTTTCTCTCTTTTTATTTTTTTGCTGTTGTGAAAATGAAAGCACAGCCTTTAAAAGACAAATTGCTCACTTGCTTCAAATATGAGGGATTCACAGACTGATCACTCACAAACTTCTGTCTCTTCTAATACAGGTGTCATCTGTACCTACAAATGTTTGTAATGTAATGTGGTCAGGTTACCACCTTCTGGTAGGTGTGTGTGTGTGTGTGTGTGTGTGTGTGTATGTGTGTTTATACCAGGTCTTTTCTTTTGGGCCAACAACCAGCCTGCAAATCATAACACAGAGACTTATTATTAGTTATGAATGCTCAGCCTAGCTTAGGTTCATTTCTGCCTAGCTCTTTTAATTTAAATTAACCCGTTTCTCTCTATCTACCCTTTGCTTTGGGGCTTTTTATCTTTCCTCTCTCTTACTTTCACTGCTTCTCATGTCTAGCTGGCTGGCATCTGCCTTGCTTTGCCCCAGGCGTGTCCCTGGTTCTGTTCTCCTTCTCTTCTTCCCTTGTCTTTGCTCTTGAGCATAGATTTCTCCTATTCATTCTCTTTGCCTGCCAGCTCTGCCTATCCTTTCTCCTGCCTATCTATTAACCATTTAGCTATTTATTAGAGCAATCAAGTGCCTTAGGCAGGCAAGGTGAAACATACAACAGATCTTTTTCATAATGAAACACATCCTTACGCCGTTAAGCAAATGCAGCATAAACAAATGTAACACACCTTTACACTATTGAAGTAATATTCTGCAGCATAAACAAATGTAACACATCCTTGTACAGTTAAAATGATATTCCATAACATCTGTATGTAAGTATATGTGCTTGGGTTTGTGTACGTGTACTAAGTGTGAGTGTGTGTGTGTGTGTGTGTGTGTGTGTGTGTGTGTGTGAGAGAGAGAGAGAGAGAGAGAGAGAGAGAGAGAGAGAGAGAGAGAGAGAGAGAGAGAGAGGGAATGAGGGAGTTACTGTTCTATTGAAGTGAAGAGACACCATGATCAAGACTTATAAAAGAAAGCTTTTAATTGGGGCTTGCTTTAAGTGAGTCTATGGCCATCCTTATGGGAAGCACCTCAGGAGGCAGGCAGACAAGGTGCCCTAGCTGAGAGTTACATCTGATCCTTTAAATGCAGACTCCTCCTCCCTCTTTCCCTCTTCCCTCTCTACCTCCTCCCCTTTTTCTAGTCCTCATTCCTCATTTGTGAATGCATAGTCATGTCTCGAGCCCCAGCCCTATTCTCTCAGGCCTTGACTATTTGAAACATACCTCCATATTGGCCTTCAAGCATTATCGCCTCACAGCTGCGTTTTAGTGCCACTATAAATCAATCCCATGCTCTGAAATCACCTTTACCAAATGTGACTGCTTCATTCTCTGGCCACGAAAATAGCTGGAAGACTAGCTCAGGCATGGGTAAAGTTTGAAAGCTGCTCAGATGAGTCTAGTAAGCAGCAATGCTACTGAGCTGTGCCGTAAATAGCTCTTCAAGTAAGATTCTGCGCTGACCTCACCACAATGCAATGCTGGCCATTTCATTCCTCTGTCTTCATTTCCTCCGTTTCTGGCTTAAATTATATTTCCCCAAAATTTGCATGTTGAACTTCTATCCCTTAGTTCCCCAAAATGCAACTGTATTTACACTATATTTAGAGCTGAAATGTCCATAAAACAAATTTTTAATGTCAAAAATTGCCAGGACCCTGCAAGTTAGCTGAGAAATAAAGTACAATTTTCCCCAAAGCTTCCTAGTATTTTCAAAATAATAGGACCTCAATAATGTATTTTTTAAATGAAAATGTAGGTGTTTCATGTAGAACACTGCATAATAGGAGTATATCAAATAGAGTTAAAATGAAGTTAGTCAGTACAAGAGCCTAGTAGGAGAGGAAAACACTTAGAAGGCAATATAAAAATCTATGGAAAGAGAAATAGAGGGAATGGGCATTAGCTAGGAAGTCTTCTAAGCTGTACAGTTTCAAGAGAGTTTGGATGCAACTAGTAAAAAACCTTGGTGTGAAGGTCAAACCAAGGAAGGTCCCCACCTCTCATTTGAAAAGATCTGCCTCTATCTCCCAGATAAGCTGCACTGTATTTACCAGCAATCAATGAAACTCTCTACTTCCATCAAAACAACAACAACAAAAACCATGGCTTCTTAGAGAAAAGCCAGGTCTCTTTTCTTGTCTTGAGTTATGTAAAAATTTGAGGAATTCTATTAAGGTCTCCATCTCATGAGATTCTATAGCATGAAATTTAAGAGAAATAATTTGTAAATTTAAACATAAAAATGCCTTCAGATTAGTAAAACTCTCTTGAAAAATATGCATAGACCCATGTAGAAAAATGCCTGGTAGTGAAACATTAATCTAGGCAAAGTATTCCATTAAATCTCTGAGTTGATATTATAAGAATCACACACACACACACACACACACACACAGAGAGAGAGAGAGAGAGAGAGAGAGAGAGAGAGAGAGAGAGAGAGAGAGAGAGATGCAAGCCAACACACATGTGGACTCCACACACTTACCTACAAACATATAAACACATTTTCATTTTAGTATTTATTCCTCTAGTCACTCTTAAAACGAATGCTTTGAATTACATAAACGTAAATGTTTGTCTTGCTAGGAAGGAAAAATTGAAGTCAATAAAGATGGGAAGGAGGAAAAAGAAACAGAAATTAAGTCACCTCAGGCTTTATCTGTCGTGGCAGAGTTCAGAGCCAAAAGCCCACAGTCACTCTAATAAGGAGAATTATGGAGAATTATGGATCTAGGAAAAAAGAGTCACTGAGATATGTAAGGCAACAGCCTAGGCTCATATGAGAATGGGTAATGGAAAAAAGTATGTTATTGGGTCAGATTAGTAAATTTTGCCAATAGAAAATGTAGGGTTAACTGTTGGATAAGGTAAAACCAAACAAACAAACAAAAACTCAAAGGAAGAGAAGAAGTTAAATTTACACTGAGATTTTGCTGACAGTCCAGGCCAAATGCTTGAAGAGATAATAGCTCTGTTTACTGAAATGGAGAGTAGGATAAAAATGGGTTTACATAGAATTTCAAGACTTCCATTTGGAATTAGCTGACCGGGAAATGCCAGTTCAGAACCAGATAGTTCATTTTTCCCTCTAAGTAGTGTAATTTGTCTATTTGAAGTCCCTAACCCTAAATTAAGTAACTAAGGAGAAAATGGATAGCTAATAGATTTATAAGCAAGAACTAAAAGTAAGAGACTAGGGAATCTGACTCAGAGGGAAGGAAACCCTTTGGGAACAGACACCCCAGTATCTTACCAAGAGTTGCTAGCCTGGCAAGGACTTTTAAAGTCTGAATTCAGTTGCCCCACATTGTCCTTCCCTTGTACTTGATAACCTGAGAAAGTTGGCATTGAAAGCCAGGGTTACTTCTTCAGCAGCAGTGAGGAGTTGAAACTACACAAGACCCAGGTCAGGAACTCACACACCCTCACACACCCTTCACACAACAGAGGCAAGCCAGCCTCCTGTCGTTTTCAAAGCCTGTTTGCACTTTTCCAAAAGCCTTATTTCATATGAACAAACTTTTTCATCCCCATCTAGTGTTGGAAGGAAGGAAAGAGTTCTAAGCCTACTATGAAGTGTCACAGCTTCCTAATAGAGATCCAAGGCCTGAGACAAATTATTCTTGACCGTGTTAGATAGAGAAGAGGCATTTATCCCCACCACTGATGCCACTGATGCATTCATATTACTCACAATTCTTGGCATTTGAAATGGGACAATTTCATTTCTATACAATGGCAACAATAATTGGCACAGTGAGCAGAATATTTAGGCAACAGTCACTGCCACTAAGGGGGTCTCATTTCATTTGCTCTGGCTTGCTGACTGGCTCTCTTCCCTCTGGCAAGTGTGTGCTTTGCACTGTGCTATTTTGTGATGTATTGGCCAAGTCCTACCAAGTTTCAGAAATAGATTTAATCAACATAAATCAAAAGTTGACCATTGGCATAAGAGGAGTGGATGAGGGCCCCTTTCCATATGGTCCTGAGTTATGTGTCTTGGCCCAGACCTAACCATGTATGTCAGAATGATTCATGTATGTTGGATGGAGGATTGTTGGTGACTAATTCTAGGCACAGAATGGCAACTCTTATCCTGCCTTCAGCCATATATCTCAACAAGGCCTCTATAGAGGCCTCAGGGGGAAACAATGTATTCTGTTTTAGTCTAGGTGTTGCTATAAAGTTCTTAAGAACCATAAGAAATACTCACTTAACCTAGGTTCTCTTTTGGTAATTAGGCTTTGAACTCTGACCTTTGGGTTGGAGTGGCTAAGGCATTTGTAATATCCTGAGTGACAAGAGCATCTTCTTCTGTTCTAATGTAGTAACTTATGGTAGTTGTCTTCTGTATACCCAAGCATAAACAATATGTCACAGGATTTGTTATATAATAACTCTTTCAAATTTCAAATGAAAGTCACTTCTGAAAAACTAAGAAACATGATCAGATACAGTCACAGTCTTTGCCCCATTTCTTGGGTATTTATGTTTTCTTTGCTATGCTAAAATTCATGATATAGACATTTAAAGGAAGAAGATTGTCCTGTGGCTCACATTTTCCAAGGACTTTAATCCATCATTGTGGGAAGGATGTGGCAGTGCAGGTGAGAAAAGAGAATGGTCTCCTCCTGCCTCTAGTCTGTTAGAACCTTCAGCCAAAAGGATGGTGCTGCTCATACTGAGAATTGTCTCCCCTGCTTCCTTACTGCCTTCTGTAGACACCCTCAGACACACCTACAAGTGTGTCTCACCAGTGTCCTAGGTGAACTGAATCCAATCAAAGCAAAAGTGAGAGATAAACCATTATTACAAATCTTAGAACTGATCCTTCTTGAGATCCAGCCAGATATCTGTAGTTCTCACCCATCGTGAAGGAAACTTCCCTTTGCAACAGTCAGAAGACATTACAGAAAACCACAATCAATAAAACTGCAGAGTTGTTCAGCTCACTCCTAATGGATGCATTAACACACAACTCTGGTACATATGCATGGGATTCATTAAGGAAGAGGGGATGGAAAACGTGTAAAAGCTAAAACAACAGGGAGTTTGCTGTGAGATTGTGACTCCTGGAAATTTCATACCCATAAAGTCTCACCAAAATGGCTACCTACATATTGATACACAGATAACACCAATAGGCATGCTAACATAAATAGGAGAAAGCTCATGAGGCCTCAACCCTAAACAAATAATTACAGGCAACTAAGGAATGGTAGGAAAATAAAAATAGTATTCCCAAGGAAATAGCACACCATTTGGTTATCCAAATTATCAGCTCTGAAAGACAACACATACATACAAATAGCGTAACACAGATTAAGCAGGTTATGTATCTAAGTATTTAGGAATACATACATGTGAATATCTGTATGTGTGTATGTAAGTATGGAATACATATATATTTATTTATATATATATATATTTATTTATATATAAACAATAATGAAAAGGAGATCAGAAATTGAAAGAGAACAACAAGGTACACAGGAGTAAAAGGAGGAAGGAAATATTATAGTATAAAACTATGAAATATAAACATATAAAAATGATTTAGGAATTTTCAAGCCTCAATACTCACCCATGAAAAAAGTCAAGATGCTAAAGATGAGTAATGGATGGATGTGGTTAGAACCCCAAATGATGAAAGAAGCCCAACATCTTTTAGGTTTCTTTTAATCTTAGCCTTTCATAAACTTCATTAAATCCTAATTATATGCTTACAAATTGGTCCATTTTGAATTGCACCCCACACACAAGAGAAGGCTTTAGAATTTGTTCAAGTGTCAAAACAGAGGCCCACTGTGTGCCTCTTTCCCCACACCCAAAGTGCTTTCATGTGAACCTTTGGAAGTGTCTTCTCCTGTCTCCTAGCTACACAACCCATGATTCCACAATTTTCCCATGGATAATGATATAACAAAATGACTTCCCAAGCCATATTTCATCAGTGTGGCTCATAAGTATAGAGGTCTCCCAAGTCCAAGCCTGTGGAACCCCATGCTTTGTACAAATTATACAAAATGACAAACTATTATAAACGACATTATATGAGCTCAGCATAGGTAGCAAGTACCCTGCCAAAACAGAAAAAATTAGTAATAAGATGGAATTGAATGTGAGCCTTCTAGAACATCCAATCTACAAGAAAGGGTAGACTTCTTTGCTCCCAAACCCTTGCTAGTTGATGTTTTGGGCAGGTTTTCCCTGCTGGCCACCTGACCCACTCTTTGTTCCTCACGGCCGCCCAGTCCCGCTGCCACGCGGGCCCCAATAACACACTGAGACTCTGTATTTGATACAATCCTGTGGGTCAGTGATTATTATTGTTTATGGGCTAGCTCTGTCTTAATGATTAACCCATTTCTATTATTCTAAGTATTTCCACGTGGCTCATCTTACCGGAGAGCTGTGGGACACATCTTGCTTCCTCTAGGCTCTACATGCTGACTCCTCTTAACTACTACCTCTTTCCTCCTCCTAGTCCTGCCTATCTTGCTTTCCTATTGACCTAACAGTGCTTTATTTATTAACCAGTATGAGAAACATATTTACAGAATAACATCACCCATCAAGTTGATAGACTATTATTGGAGCAGGCCATTCCTCTCTTGAATGCCCTCACTACTCAGGGTTTATAATTGCACAACAATGCAAACCTTTAGACTTTATATATGCATACAAACTTTCATATAGTAGATCTTATCGAAGAGCTGCTTTCATGTTTCTTAACCCAAACAACTATGAATGAGACGCAATGTGAACAAATGTAAATTAAGTTTAGGTGACTTTTTTATCTCTAGATTCTGTCTCTTGCCAAATGCTTGTCCAAGTTGTACATAATTTCAGTACCTTGAGCCACTGCCAACTGTTTAGCTATCTACTTTTGCCAGTGATAAAAATAATTACTCATCCAAGGTTTTCTCCTTTGGGATGCGGGGGGGAGGGGAGACCCATAGGACTCAATTACTCCATGGATACCTCAGATTTCATTTCAGTTTATACATTTGTGAACTTATTAAGTGATGGGAGATGTTATTCTGTAAATATGTTTCTCATACTGGTTAACTAATAAAGCACTGGTGGACCAATGGGAAAGCAAGATAGACGGGGCTAGGAGACAAGGAGGAAAGAGGAAGTAGTTAGGAGAAGTCATCATGTAGAGCCTGAGGAGACCACATGCGGGCTACTGCTCTCCGGTAAGATGAGCCACGTGGAAATACTTAGACCAGGCAATGAGTTGTCTCTGTCATTTCTAGAGTTTATATATTATCCTTCTGTGGTCTTTGAAGGATTGAAGACAGATAGTTATGGTTATAGTTTTCCTTAGTTAGGATTAAAGATAAGTTTACATATAGGACTTTAGACTCACAAAGATAGAATAAATGATATTTTCTTTAAGTCTTACAAAATGTTAATGGACTAAATATTGTTAACTGTGATTCTTATTTGATAACTGTTGTATGATATATTTTGCTATGTTAAGATTAAAACCCTTCTTTTATTTTAGACAGAAAAAAGGAGATGATGGGAGATGTTATTCTGTAAATATGTTTCTCATACTGGTTAATTAATAAAGCACTGTGGCCAATGGGAAAGCAAGATAGGCGGGGCTAGGAGACAAGGAGGAAAGAGAAAGTAGGAAGGAGGAGTCAGCATGTAGAGCGTGTAGGGAGCAAGATGCTGGCCCACTGCTCTCTGATAAGATGACCACATGGAAATACTTAGATAAGTAGAATGGGTTAATCATTGAGACAGAGCTAGCCTGTAAGGAATTAGGAACTGGCCAACAGGATTGTATCAAATACAGAGTCTCTGAGTGTTATTGGGGGCTGGAGGGGCGGCTGGACCAGACCGGCGGGGAAAATGTTAATTATTAAGACAGAGCTAGCCCATAAACAATAATAGTAACTGGCCAACAGGATTGTATCAAATACAGAGTCTCAGCGTGTTATTGGGGCTCGCCTGGCGGCGGGACCGGGCAGCGGGGAGGAACAAAGAATGTGACCAGGCGGGCTGGCGGAAAACATACATGCTACAATTAAGAGCTTTGTTTTAACCACCCAGAATACAAAACACTGTTAATGGTGACCATGACACTAATTGCACATCTCAAATTCACAGCACTGACTCATGAATAAGATGTTCCGGGGGAATGTCTACCCTCACAAGTCAATCACAAGCTCCGGGCCTCGTAGAGCAATATGAGAGCGTGTTAAAATTTAACTAAATTGAGCATAGCAAATTTCAGTCAGGCAAACATCAGGAACAAGCTGTATTAAAACCCTAATTCCATTTTCCTTGGAGCTTTGGCAGCCCGTAGCTTTAAAGAGTCATCCTTTGCCCTATACCTGGACTAACTGATGGAAAAGCCCAGATGTTCCTTTGGTTGAAACTGTTAGCAAGTTCAAACTAAGTGAGGAACAGCCCACTTGACTGAATCACCTTAGCCTGCTGGTTATAAGGAAAGCCAAGCCAGTCTCTGTGACTTCCAGTCATTTGAGAACTGCTTGAAAGACTGACAAACTCCACCCACCCACCGAAGCCCCTATTATGGGGTTACTCGACCTCTTCCTACCATCTCAATGCAAACATGACGTCATTAGTTCTGGCAACTAAAGCAAAGTCAAATGAAAGGACCACATCAGTTTCTCCTAAGCAAACAGTGGGTTCATCAAAATCAGGCCTTATTATTATGCAGGCCACTCCCATTGACAACTCCAATTTTACTGGTATTTGAGTCTACTGCAATTTGGAAAATATTTGAATCTTCTGTTCCAAAGGGTATTATCAACCAAGAATAGAAGTTGAACTACAATTTACTTTCTTGCTTCTAAAGTCCACAAGACATGTACCTACCTCTCATCTGTCACTCCCAGATAAAATTGATGGCAGGACCACAGCTGGAGAGTAAGAATTCCAGTTTATTAGTAATCTGCTTTGCCGTGCACTTGCAGAAAGATCTAAACTAACCACATTAAGCTTCAGCAGGAATAAGCTGGCATCTTTAAATTGTATGCATTCTGAACTGGGCATCCCACACATTTCTAAACAGTTCTGAGATTTGAATGTGAATGAGCCAGCTGTTCAGGACTGAATCTTCTCTCTCACAACCTTGTGCATAACTTATTGACATTTCTGGGGTTTCATACTAGAACATGATCACTGTGCAGGCTTGTTGTATTTGATAGGTAAAAATGATAAATAATAAAACAGATGTATATTATGTACTCCATATACTATAATATACAAATAATATAGTTGTATAATGGTATTCCAAGCAGCCAGATACATTTTTAATATGCCAAGGAAATACATAGTTTTGTCCATGTGATTTGATAGATTCACCATTTTAGCTATGCTAGAATTTCTTAGACAAAGAGCCAAACAGTTTGGAGAAAGGATGCTCAATTTTTTTAAGCTTACGAAAGGAAATTATTTCATGTTTAAGTGTTAAACTTTACTCCTTGGGGATGAATCATGTCCCAGGAGTTATTAGCAGGTGCCACTTTTGCAGAGGACCTGAAGTTGGTTCCCAGCACCCTTGTCACATAGCTCAAAAATGCTTCTAATTCCAGCTCCAAAGGCTATCATACCTCCATCTGTATTCCAAGGATACCTGCACTCACATGCACATACATACTCTACATACAATCTCACATAATTAAAAGTAATAAAAATAAATATTTTAAAGATACTTTACTCCATTACAAAATTATTGCAAGTTAACAAGTATTTGCAAAATGAACAATTTAGCCAACTTTATGTATCAGAAAATGCAGACTTCTTAGAAGTGTTTTTAGACCTTAGTTCTTAATAATTAATGTTGTATTAACTAACTACATAGGTCCAGGGCAGGGAGTTCAATAAATTGTAAAATCCACCCAAAAAATCATATGAAGTATCAAGGAACTCCAATAGCCAAAACAATATTGAAAGAAAGAAATAGGTTACTATTTTACACCTCTTGATATCAAAACCTTGAATATTTCCTAGTTTCAAAAGGTAACTCAGAGCACAATAATAAAGCATTGTGCTCCTGGCATAAGAACAGACACAGGACTGGAGAGATGGCTCAATGTTTAAAGCATATGTTATGCAAGTATGAGGACTGAAGTTCAAATCCCCAGAATGCATATAAAGCTAGGTATAGAGTCCTTGTCTACAATCCCAGTACTCTTATGCCAAAATGAGAGGCAGAGACACCTCAGAAGCTAGGAAGGCAGCCATCTTGGTATACATAGCAGTGAATAGCAATTAGATCTTGTCTCAAAAAAAAAAAAAAAAAGATGTAAAACAAGGAACAACAACACTAGAAGTTGTCATATGAATACCACACATGCATACTTACACACATGAACTTTGTGCATGTGCATATGAACACACACACAGAGACAAAGACAGAGAGAGAGAGAGAGAGAGAGAGAGAGAAAGAGAAAGAGAACAGAGACCAGTGGCATATAGTTTAGAGTTCGTAAACAAATCTTTATCTCTGCACAATTGACTGTAACCATAACAGCAACATCACTGACAGAGGAGACTAAATATCTACATGTATAATAATGAAATTGGGCCCATAAACAAAAAGTTAACTTAAAAAGGGCACATCTGAGCCCATCTTATAATGTTCCAATGAAATATCTAAGACTGACTATATACTTTATTTGAATGTAGTTCTGGAGGCTAGATAGTACGCAGCATGCTATAACATTTGATCAGCATTTGGGGAGGACTTTTTTATTGTGTCATCACAGGCTGGAAGGCATTTGAAATGGAGTTAGGCAAGGTCAGGAGCCCTTTCCTTGAAGCCAGGGATGCTTTGATAGGGTCCTAACCTTGTGATTCACCTAACCCTAATTACATTCCAAAGCCACATGCATTCAGGAATTCCTTTGCACATAAATTCTGTGAATCACAGTCAAGCTGTGACAAGTGTATCTCTAAGCCTCATTGTAAGACGCTAAACTGCACAACTATGAGTAGAAAAAGCAAAGGAAAACTGCAAGCCTTAGATATGGCAATGGCTTCTTAATACAACAGAAAAGCATAAGGAACAAAAATGGTAAGTTTTACCTCATTAAAGTTACATGTTTTATGCATCAGATAGTCCACAGAATGGGAACAATATTTGCAAATCATATTTATGAGAGTAATTTAATATCAAAATACATAAGTCCTACAATTCAACAAAATTTACAAATAGCCCAATTTTAAACTGATTAAGTGATTTGACCAGATATTTCTACAAAGTAACATACAAACAACCATCAAGCAAATAAGAAGTTGTTCCATATTATTGAACATTTGAACAGGAAAATCAATAAAATATCATTTCACATGCCTACAAAGGCCTGTACATTTTTACATGAAAAATAAGAAAGAGGCTGCCAGTGGCATAACAAATTGGAGCACTTAAACATCACTGTGGAAAACATAAAAACACAGCTATGTTTGTGGAAATAATTTCACCGTTTCTAATAAAAGTGACAGCTAGCTTAGGAAGTCATCCAGCTAGCTCTTTATAAAAAGGCTCTGATGACTTTATAGAAATCCCACCTTCACAAGCTCATGTGATCCTGATTACAGCGACTTCTAGGTATAGATAAAGCAACATTGGAAACATGTGGTTGAATAGACACTTAAAGGACACATTCACAACAGGTTTATTTACATTAGTCAAAGAGTGGCCACGATCTTCCTGTCATTGCAATTAAACAGATAAGCACACTGAAAACTACACATGAAACAGGCTATTGTTCAGCCATGGAATGAGTGGGGTTTCTATTCTGGCTCATTTGGGGAGGACTCCCTAGAAAAATAGAATTAATAGGTTACATATATAATTGTAAAAGTGGGCTTATTAGATTGCCCTAGTCCTCAAACAATGATGCTAGAGATATAATCCTTCTCAATAAAGATAACAAAATGTCTCAGGAGAAACAAGACCAGTGATACAGTCTGAGTTTGAAGGAATAAAACAGCTTTTGCATTCCTGTATAATGGCTGATGACATTTCCTAGAAAGACTGAAGCTGTCTGTGGTCTGCCGTCTATGGGTGATGGTAGCGGAACAGACACAGTTCATTCTGAAGGAATGGAGCTTGCACAGACTGGCTGCCTTTCTGTCTTTCTACTTCATTTTTTTTTGTTGTTGTTGTTATTTTTTTTGCTTTTTTTGTTTTGGTCCAGTCTGGAGTGGTTATACTCACAGTAAGGGATGGTTTCACCTCATCTGTTGTTCAACTTCATACTAGTCCCCTCACTGTCAACATCCTTACAAACATAACCTGAAGTGTGCCTTACTGGTCCCTTAAGCATCACTTTAAATTCAGGAAAAAAAAATCTACATGAATCAGCCAGTCCTATTCCTTTCCTGAGGCTTTGGAGCCTGTAGTGGGGTAACACATCACCGCAGAGCTTATGGTGGCGGTGGGAGCTGATCAATTCAAGGCCTGGACTCAGAAAAGAGGAAGTTCCCAGGACTCCTCTCAAGGACACAGTTGAAGTGATTCAACTTTCTCCCACTAAGCCCTAGATTCAAAGGTCTACTATCTTCCTTCCAGTAGTCCCATAGGCTGAGGACTGAGCCTGCAGGCAAAACTCACCTAAACAATAGCAAGATGATAGAGTGAGACACCTTTGGTATTTATATTTGCTCAGACAGTATTGGCAGCACACAAAATAAACCAATTTATTTATAGACAACATTATTACTTAGGCTTCACATGCTAATGTTTTACACTAAATTTTTATGGGTTAAAGTACAGAAATACTTTTGCTCTTGCTGGTAATCCCATGTTAATCCCATGTTCCCTGAATTCACTCTGTCTCAGGGTTTTATCTTGGGATGGATGGCTGCCCTATACTCAAATCAGTCACACTTAAACCTAGTAAACACAAAGGTCGTGTAGGCTACTGCAGAGTAGGATTGGATGGTAGCCTTAAGGAAGAGATCTTGCGAACCAAGCCTTTCCATATCCTTTGACTCTTGGATCATGTTAACATAATGCTTATTTAAAACTACAAAATGTATAGACTAAAATAAGTAACAAAAACAAGCTAGCTTAAAAATGTCATCAGTTAAGAAACTTGACCTACATTTGTACATGAAAATTATACTGGCACAAAAGAACAAGGAAGTTTGAGGAACAAATCCTGGAGAGAAGCTTGAATATCCAGAAAGAGACTAGAAAGATAACTCTGGGTCAGGTGTGAAAGAACCACTATGTAGTTATCGATTAGTTTGGACTATTTATGTAATGGGTGTACGTTTTAAATTAACAGAATTATTTAAAAATCTTCATGTGTTAGAAAAGTAACTGACAACTGGAGGGAGGTTTGGAGAGTAGAAAAAAAAGATGGAGTAGGAAGTTAAAGATTCTGCCAAGAGAGGTAATGACAGGGAACACAGGCATGGTAATACTGCTGAGGACAACAGCTTGCTGTTGAGATGATTATAAAAGGAGAAATAAAAGATGACTCTAAGGTTTCCAGATTGGCTGATGAATAGAGAAGAGTTTGCCCTTTATTGCAGAGAATTAATTCTAAGTGGAACATTATTCAGAGTTTTGATTGTGTAAAATGTAAATCTATTGAGAGGCAAAGAGAAAGTATGATGTAATATGGACTTCAACTGAAAAGTTATTATGTAAGTGGCAATGACTTTTTCCATTTTATTTAGGAATGACTAAGAAGATATTTTCCTGGGAAAAAGAATCATTTATAGATAAATGAAGGTTTAGCTTGAAGAACAAAATTGTAAGGCCATGGCTTCAGAATCTTGTGAGCTAGCTTTTACAAACACATTTTTTCTTTTACTAAAATAAGTTAGACATGTAGCATGCAAAAACAGTCTCAGGGTAATGCCACCCATGATAGCATTTTTTTTCTATAAAGAAATAAAACATAAATATGACTTATCAAGATAATATATAATTTTCCCCACTAATAGCACAGTACTCTTTTAAAAATGATAGTTTCCTTAGATTGCATATTAGGGCAAATAGAAGATTCACAAAACCATTATGACCAAAAGGGATTTTTTAAATAACCACTTTGTGTATCCTCAGCTTCCCTTTTTCACTGCTAGCAATTAAACTTTTCATGTGGTTGTATTCATGTTCTTTATTCCATTGCTTTCTTTTTGCATGATTACTCCCCCTAGTCATTCATGGTTGACATTTCTCAGAAGATGAACCTAACCCTGCTCCTGTTTTATCTCCTAACTTCTAGAAAAGTTTACCCCCATGTAGGGCTTCAATTTCCAACTACTTTCTGATGATTTCCCCACTAGCCCCTCTGTGTTCTAACCTATAGACCTTTCCTGTTGACTGTAAGTGCAAATAACCTGTTTCTTTATCCATGTACATGTCTCAAAATACACCTCACATTACTTAGACATAAAGAATATTCAGTCATTTTCTTCAAATTTGCCATGTTCTAGTGTTCATATATGTATAATTGGGTTTCTGTTTCTGGAATAAAAAATACTCACCAAAACCACTGGGTAAAGAAAGGTTTGTTCGGCTTATGTTCATCATTTAGGGATGTTTTGGTAGGAACTCAGGCAGTAACCTGAAGGCAGGACCTAAAGCAAAGACCATGGAGGAATGCTGCTTACTGACTTGTTTTCCATGTATTGCTCAGCTTGATTTCTTACAACCCAGTACCACCTGCCCAAGGATGGCAGCATTCAGTGGGCTGGGCCCTTCCCACATCAATCAGTAATAAAGAAATTGTCCCCACAATATATCCTTAGGCCAGTGTGATAGAGACAATTCCTCAGTTCGAATTCTCCCTTCCTAAGTGATTCTCCTTTGTGTCAGCTGTCAGAGACAAGCACAGCTGATCCCCTGTCAGATGCTTGATTCAGAATATCACATAATCACTAATAGCCTTTGCTTCCCTCTAAAACTTTACAAGCCAGACCTCCTCCCACAGCTGCCTCTCTCTCTCCCTCTCTCTCATATATATGTGTATGTATATATATATATATGTATGTATATATATGTATGTATATATATATGTATATATATACATATATATATATGTATATATGTCTATTGTGCCAGTTCTCCCAAGAGTCATTAAGCTCTGAGAATTCAGAGGCCTTTCCTGGCACAAAGCTCTCAACTCCTAGCACAATTGTCCCAAGAACCCTGGCAGTGTCCCACCTGCTGGTACCAACTTCACTGTTTAGGGCTTTGTTGCTGGGGTGGGGAATTAAGCAAAACCAGCTTGGAGGAGAAAATCATTTAGTTTACTGTTTATTGTCAATGGGGGATTCCAAAGACAGGAACTGCAGGTAGAAACATTTTGGAAGGAACTAAAGCAGAAAACATAGGAAAATATGACATACTGACTTGCTTTCTATCGCTTGCTCAGCTTGGTGTGTTACACAGCCCAAGACTACCTGATCAAGGATGGCATCACCTACAGTGGGATAGACCCTCCCAAATTAATAATTAATCAAGTAAATGACCACACACACACTCACATTGCCACAGGCCAGTGTGATAGAGGCAATACCTCAACCGATGTTGCCTCTTCCTGGGCGACTCTATAGTTTTTGTCAAACTGACAGAAACTAACCAGCCTCCTGTCTTAAGGAACTTACCATTCTTTCAAGAATCAAATAGACAAGTCAGAATTCTAGTGTCTTTTTAACATTTAGTTTTTATTAAATCCCTGCAGCCATTTCATTAACAAAACCAGCCAGGCATGCTTCCTATCTTACATCTGTTTTCTTCTTTATTTCTGTAGTGACAACCCCCACTCCAAATTACCAATATCTATTATTCTCCTAGATTATAAAGGTTTTGTAACTACTCCAATTATCTTCCCTAGTGAAAAAAAACAAAAACAAAAGATAAAAAAAAACAAGAAAAAAACAAAACTATTGCATGGAATTATTTAGCTCTGTAAGGAAGCAGGAGAAAATCTTATATCAGGTTCTAAATTTCCTCTATAAAATATGGCAATTACTCAAATACGCAAAAGGAACATGTATGCACATCATGTTACCATTAATCATTAATAGCACCATCCCCTGGTTGGACACATATATCATCATAAACAGTCAGAGCCTCTTAACTAGTTGTATAAGTGGTTTGAGAAGCGATAGACCTTACACCTGCTTTGAATCTGCCTTTCCAAAGCCGGAGCTTCCCATCTGAATTTTCCTAGTCATTCTCTCCCAGATGATCCTGGGATCATCTGAAAGCCTGGGGAAGCCCCGATGTGCTTCTCCAACACGGGTGAGAAGGTCTGTGGTATGAAGGTGTTCGTCTATTTTCTCTTGGAGTAGAAGCGACTCCAGAAGAGTCTTCCTTCGTTTCAGGAAGTCAGACCGAGCCAGCTCTGCTCTTTTGCTATTGCAACTGGGGCACTGAGAAGAAACATGTTGCTTAACAGCCCCTATGAGCGTTAGAGTTGCCCTCATGTTCTTCAAATAGACTCTGTTCCACAGTTCATCCGGAACAATACAACTGCAAGCATCTTCCTCTGAAGTCTCTGCAATCCCTCTGAACTTCAGCCTTTTGCGCCTGCAGCTTTTCTTTGCTCTTGAATCCTTTCTCTGGTGGATCAGGTTTACTTTAATAGTACAAAAAGACTGCAGGGCATTCATTTCTTCGGAGGACCCCTCAGGGGTTTCTGCTGGGAGTCTACTGTTGGATTGGTATCTTTCAGAATTAATTTCTTTGCACTTGATGTGGTTGATCCACTTTTCACTCAGCTTATTTTCATGCTTCTGTAAGACTGAAAGTTCTGGCTGCTCGTCTCGTTCTTCTGAACTTGTAGGTGCCTTCTCGCTCTCTAGTGGGCTCTCAGAGGTTTGGGAACAGGATTGTTCCTCTCTGGAGGAGCTGATGGAACCAGAACTCAGTACCTCATCAGTACAGGACCCGAGGAACTCTTCAGGAAGTTGAGTAGCACTTACGTCCGTCTGGGCTGGGCCTCCTTGCTCTTCTGAGTCGCCCTGCTCCTGAGCAGATATCCGTTCCATTGCCTCGGACTCAGTTCCTCATCTATTTTGCTCTGGTTAAAAATGGGGCCTGGAATCAATGAAGATGACCGGTTAGGACACGATCTTCGGTGTCTTTGGTCTTTGCGAGCCAAGGTTTCCGGGTACGCCTTTCCTGGTTGCCGTGGCAACGCGCGCCAGTCATGCGCAGTCAGTGGTCTCTGGAGGCTCACCCCTTTTCCTCTCCTGCCTGGGCGGGCTCAATGGTCTTTATTCAGCTCTTAGGCCGCCTGGGGTGCTGTTTAAAACACTGCAATTCAAGGGAAAAGGCCTCAAACTCCTTTCCCTCCAGGTCAGACCAGGCTACTTGCGTACATGAATATGTATATAGAGGCAGATAGGTGATCTGTGACAAGAATGCGGCTTGCTTCAAGGAATACAGCTTTTACAAAAAGTGTTCCCTTGAGTCTGTACCAGAAGAAACATGCCTGGCTTAGAGCCAAGGGAGAAGCTCTTTGTAGACATGCCTCAGGATAAAAACGGAAATACTGACATATAATACATATTTTCTAGAGCCTCTGCACAGTGCTTCCAGAACCCTGAAAACTTTGCAGTCTCCAGAAACCACAGTCTTAGGTGCTGCCCGCTCCAACGGCCAGGTCAGCACCCTCCTCTCTGTGTGCCTTGCTGTATAATTATTACTTCTACAAGTCCCATTTCCATAGGAAGGGCTTCACAGTCCTTTTCTGGGCTAAACATCTGAATCTTTGAAGATGTAGGCTGCAGATGGAACTACTCAAAAATTCTTGGTTGGTGTGCGTAATGATTGGAGTTAGATAGATATCGACTTACACAAGGGCAGAGGGTTTGGGACATAAATAATTCCTCTCCAATCTTCAAACTTAGGTAGGTCCTGACCCATGGTACATTCCTTTATTTGGGCCTCTTAAAAGATATTCTCACAAGCCCAGATGGTCTGACAAATAAAGGCACATCCTGGCAAGCCTGAAGCTGATCCTAGGACCTATACATGGCAGAAGGAGAAGAGAATGGACTCCCAAACTCACACTGTCTTCTTTCTGTCCTCCCCTAGTCCCCCCCTAATCCCCCCTAAAAGAGGGGGGACTCAATCCCCCCCTTTACTTTGGCAAGGTCAACTGTCTGAAATATTCAAAGATCATCTGAGAAATGCAATCGGCCTTCATTTAATGATAAGAACTTTCCAGCTTCATTCTTTTCTAGCCAAATCAAAGACAGCAGACAGATAATTCTGGCTCTAAGGGGTTTCCAACGGGAATCACATTTTTATTTTAAATTTTTATTTCAAAAACCTCCCTCATTCTCACATTCATATTTCCAAGCAAATCATTATTTCCTCCCCTTATTTCCTCTTATTTTTTCAATTATGCTGTAAATTCATCTCAGTTTAGAAAAGAAATAACAGTCTCTGAAATAGAAAATATCAATAGAGAATTGTATGATTAATCAATGTCTTTCTATAAGCAGCAAGATAATGGATGGTTTAACCTTCTAATAACTTGTTTAAAGAAGAGCAGCTGCAATGTACCATCACTGTCAGATGATATTCATGAAGATAGAGATCAAAGTTTGAGTTTTAAAAATAGAAGCTGCCATTTATTTGAATACCTTTTCAACTGTATTGCAGAGTGAAGTTTCAAGGTGTCTCTGTTTTAAAATCCTTGTTCCTATTATTTGTTTCTAGTTTGTACACTAAAGAGAACTCGTGTGTTTGTTGACTTCCACATAAGAGAATCATCAGTGCCGAGTGTGCAAAGTTTAAGCTACTCTGTGGCAGAGACAACTGTGCTTCACAGAGAATATGAAGATACGTGTGAACAAGCAGAATGTTGCAGATTGGCTTTTCTTTAATTATTTGAACATTTCAAGTGAGTGAAAAAAAAAAAAAATAAGAAACCACACAGAGTGAAAGGGCAGTAGGGAGTTGCAGCTTCCCATCCGATCCCAAGAGCTCTTCATACAACACTGAGGGATGGATATGGATTGCTTCCACTAGCTTTATGAAATGCAAATTCAATCAGGAATCACTGGAGGAAATCACAGTAAGACACGTTCAGCATTTCTTTTTTTAATCAGAAAATGAAAAAAAAAAAACTAATGGACTTGACAGAGAGGAAATATTTATATATATCCAGAAAGGTCAATAAATAGTAGTTCAGTGTCTCAATAATTGTATACAGAATTTATACTTTAACTTATTTATAAATTTCAGAATCATTCCTTCAGATTTATACAAACAATTCTTTCTAAATGTGCAAAGAAATGTTGCCTTTTTTAAAAACTTATTTGAATTAATGTCATCTCCTTTAGGAATATTTATCTGAGTGGCTGTGGGGAACCATTAACTTGAGAATCAGTAATATTCCAGACTTTTCATATTTGTCAATATCACAGAGTAATATATCAGTAAATAATATGAATAAATGCTAAAGTTTATCCTCCATCTTCCCTCTCTCCCTCCTTCCTCCATCCCTCCATCCCTCCCCTCTTTGCTCTTTCCCCTACTCCCTAAGTGGGAACTATAGGGAGAATGGTGTTCTCAGGGCATTTCACACAAGGTATTTCCCACATTCATGTCCTGTCCTCATAGGTTATCTTCACTAGACTTCATTTTAAAAGTATATCACTTAGTCTGGTTTTGGAGAGAGGAAAAAGAGCACATTGCTACACACTTAATACACTGTGTGCCTTTGAAAAATATATTCAAGATGTCACCCAAAAGCCATATACAGATACCCTTCCTTGTTCCTCTCAACAATTTACATTGTTTCCCATTGTAAGGATGTACTGTGTTTTGGTGGACAGATTCTAATTATTCTTTGTATCTCAGAAAATGTCTATTTAATATGATCTCTAATGGTGAGATCCCTAACAGTGAAGACTGAAGATCGTGTAGTTTTCCAGTTGCCCCATGTAAGAAGTGTCACTTAGGCGTTTCAGCCAGAAACTATATAAAAATACATAATAACCAGAGAGTATGGCTCCTGATGGGTTATTTATTCAAATAAGTGGACCTTTGCAAATTTGCATATCTTGAATTATATCTTAATAGAATGTGAAATTGAATCTGTTATTATTAGAGTAATAGAACAGATTTTTTATATAAATAAGGGTCATTTAGATTTTTAGGAGGTGTGTGTATTATTACTCATTTCTTCTCGTTTTACCTTAGCACTTTTTAACTTTCCAATTATTTTAAAGCATTCAGTGACACTTTTTGTGTTGGACTTACAATTCATTTTCCTGTGATGGAAGTCCCATGTGCCCTATCAGCTTAACTTTTTATTTACTTATGCTGTTTACTGCCATGAAAAGGTTATCATTTTACAACAAATTTTCAGTTGTTTCCAGAATTGCTATTAAACTGTACTAGATTTTGAAGGTACTAGTCATCTTATTTAACTAATTTCTTTTTGTTGTTGCACAGTGCTTCGGATATTAACACACATGTAAACACCATCCAACTCTGGATGCAAAACATCTTGCTCCATCTCCTTTGCATTCTGAACTCACCCATGTTATCTGTAACAAGTTCTTTCTATTGATTTTTTTCCTATGAGTTTTCAGACACACAATCATATATGCAAGCTAGATTGGCCACTTTATTTTATGTCCTTAAAGTTGTTTTGGGGGGGGCATTGGAGGTTGACCATGGCTTCTCCAGCAATTTAACAAGCTGTGTCAACAAGTGGTGCCACCTGCCTCTTATTCTAAGTCTGTCATCTATAATTACATTGTCTCTTCTAATTTCATTGACAATTACCTCAAAGGGTAAGCAAATTATTTTTGAACTTAGAAAATGTCTTCATTTTTTAAATTAGATATTTATCTTTGTTCTGGTTTGTAAATTACATAGACAATGTCTTGTTGTTTAGAAATGCTTTGACATTAGAGAAATAAGAAGTCAAATGGTTGGCATTATACTTAATTATCCTAAAAATATTATTGCAAAATTTTCATAGGCTTAGGTAGATAGATAATTAGACTTTCAGAGAAATGTATAAATTAATAAGAGCTCTCCAACAAAAAGTGCTAAATTTCTCATCTATGTTGCTGTAGTATTTCCAGTGCATAATTTACTATTGCCGGTTTTAAATTTTTAAAAATTAAAATTGAGGGCTGGAAATGTAGCTCCATTGGTAGAACACTTGCCTCACATGCTTGAATCCCTAAGGTCACTGTTCAGTACTGCAGAGAATGTAAATAATTTTCAATAGTAGGTTTATATTTTTGCATCATTTCTAAATATGTGATACCCAATTTTAAAGTAAATATTTAGAAACAAATACTTCACTTTTATACATAAACAACAAAAATTTTGAGCTCAGGCATTTTGAATGACCCAGTCTTCTTTTATTTTTTTTATGAGATAAAAACAATACATAACACAATAAAATATAAGATAAACCAGAGACCACCATCACATTGAAGTTGGACAGGAAAAAACAATGACAGTTCCAGCCTTAAGGAAAGCTGAGAATAATTCTATCTATCTCTCTGTCTCTGTCTCTGTCTCTGTCTCTGTCTCTCTCTGTCTCTCTCTCTCTCTCTCTCTCACACACACACACACACACACAAATACACACACATATCCAAGGTATTTGTAGGGTTGTTCCCTTCTAAGTGCTGCCAGAAAATATCTGTTCCAAGGCCCCCCCCTCTGATTTGTAGATGGCCATATTTTTATGACCACATTGTATTCTCTCTCTACACATGGCTCTATGTCCAAAGTCCTCCTTTTACAAAGATATTATCCATATGAGATTAAGGCACAACCTAATGACCTCACTTTAACTTGATTATCTCTGTAAAGACCCTGTCTCCAAATAAGGTCACATTCTGCATTCTGGGTTGCTGGAGATCAGGACTGCGATGTAAGACTTTAGGTTTGTAAGGAAACCAGATTAAAGTCTAAATAAGCAGTATACTTTTGGGGTAGACGTTTATAATGAAAATTGCTGGCAACCTGTTTCCTGAGGGTGAGCAGATGAAAATTGTTAAACATGGGGACCTAACTTAAATTAAGAATATCTTTGGGGTGAGTCTGTAGCTCATGGTAGGACACTTGCCAAATGTGTACAAAGTTCTGGGTTCAATACTCAAAACTGAAAATAAATAATAAATAAATAGGGCAATGAGCCCTTTCAGAGGAGACCCTTATCATAAACTTGATTGGCTAGCCCCCAGAATGGTTACTAGCCTTTCATGATTCAAGTAAGAAATTGTTTAAAAAAAAACATTGCTCTTACTGGAAAACACACAAAAGTAAAAGTATCCTGCTGTTCTTTTCAGGTATTTTGAATGATGTCTTTCAGGAAATTTAATTATTTTAGGCATTGATACAATAACTTCCCCTTTTTCTACCTGGTTATGGGATAGAAAACTTTTTTAAAAGTATAAAATTAAGATTTACTGTTTGGAAGTAATACTTCCATAATTAGAGGTAGCAGTACAATTTAGCAACAAATCCTGGCAAGTAGAAGTTTGAATTGCATGATAACTTACTACTTCGTTTTAATAATTCCAAGATGGCAATAAAAGGTGAATCTGTTCTGTAGCCCACAAAGCTCTGCCTTACTTAGCTTCACTTCCTTGTGGTTAAAATCCAGAATGATCCTCAGCATCCTTGTATGATTTGAAAGGCAGCCAGGCCCCTGAAACTGCACAATACTACTGAAGACTGACCTTCAAATCTAGGAAGTAATATAAACGAGAATCTTAATGTAATGCATTTCCCTTCAAAACACAGAGGACCTATACAATGAACTCAGAAATGTACTTTGGATCTAAACTTAAGTCATATACTTTTATATTTTTGGAAAACTATGGGAATCTGTGGCTCTGGATGATGGGCTTGCAATTCACAGTGGTTTTCCTGAAGACTATTATGCAGAATTACTTCTCTAGAGCTCAACGTCTTGCAAAAGCATTTTACTGTAATTTTGTACTTAACAAAGCAAGCCTTCACAGCCACATGAATATTCATATGATTGCATAGGGTTGAGCAACATTGACATCGCAAATAATTTCATTCAAGGCCACTCTTGCCATAAAACCATTTTATTAAAGTGTTCGCAGTAATCGTAAAAACAGAACCACACTCTGAAAAGACATATAATGTAATACATTGAGCTCACAGGCAAAAGTTATTTTATCTCCTCATTTTAGATAGAAATTTTCCAAAAACAAACTATATCACTGAAGACTGTAAGGCTGTTTCTCTAGAGCCTGCTATGCTTAATGTGAAAGCTGTCAACCCAACAGGCTGAAACAGAGCAAGATTATGAGAGCCAAGTGAATAGCTCATTCTTTGTGGCTATGCTTTGCTGCATGCTGCCATGTGGTACAAGACTGAGAGGTATGCACTGTGATAGCTAATGAAGCGCTTCCTTTATGTCACACTGACCAGAGCTCTGATTTGAAGCTTGTATATTATGCTACTGAGATCTCACAACAGCAGCCTTTGTTCTCACTGGCAGAGGCTGTTTCTTGTCCTTTCCCCAGCTACATTCCATGCACCAAACTTGCTAGACCCTTTATTTACTAAGAGGTGCAGACCTAACCCATTAAACCCATTCCTGATGCTTCATCAGCTTGCTTTAGCTTTGTCTGTTTCTTTCTTATGACAGCATACTTTCAGATACCAAAGACTTGTCATTTTGTGGCCATTTAGAGATAACAGGCTGGCAGTAAAAGCCTCTGCCATCCCAACACCACTCTTCTGTGTCAAACAGAATAAATTCGTTAGCATTATAATCACAAGCAACAGGAAGAAATGTCCCCCAGGATGATGCGAATGACATCCAATGGGTCAAAGTTCACACACTGCATGATCTTAAGTGTAACTAAGAAGCAATGAATACCACTCGCTTGTTAGAGTTTTTACATATTATTCTCCTGTTGTGGACTTTGTCACTTCCTTTCTTCAGCTAACATGAAATTGTGTATCCAATGCATTCTTTGCATGCTTTAAAGGAATGACTTATGGAACTATCAATAGTCGAATCAGAGAGATCTAGAAAGTGCAAGTATTGGTTAATCTAAAAACTAATGGAGTACACTTAAATGAGAGCTCACCAAACTCTGTGGCTCTAAAAGGAAGAAATTATGATCCATTTTTTCACTCATACTGATTTATAGCAAACCCCATAATGCAATAGAGGCATCTGCAACATGCTCAGGGTGATGTTGCATACTGAGCTGCAGCTTACTCCCCCACAAACATAATGGCTGCCTGACTCATCACTGCCATCAAAATCTATAGCAGCCTTGAATAGAGAGTGTGAACACAGGTTCTCTGCCTATGGGCCACTACCTCCTTGGGAGTCAGTGCCAGGTAGCCTGCATATCAACTATTTAAGCTATAGTTCATAACTAGCAAAATTAGAGTTATTAAGTAGCAATGAGCCAGTTTTTTATGGTTGAGGATCATCACAACATAAGTAACTATTTTAAAGGATCACAGCATTAGGAAGACTAAGAACCACTGATATAGGGGTTCTCTTACTTGAGGCCAATTAGGAACAATAGGCTTGAATTAGTTAAAGTCATAACCAATTCAAAGTCTTTTAAGGCTGAATGCAAGTAATCTGAATCAGACTGTTAGAATTTTAAAAAGAAACAGTGGGAAGGAATTACATACAACAGGCCTTACATGGGAGGTTTACTGGAAGAACAGAGAGAAGGAACAGAGGGGACAGAGGGACAGGGGTTAGAGACCGGTCTTGGGGATAAGAATGGCAGAAGAGAAAGAGAGGGGGTAGGGAGAGAAGCAGACAGATAGACCCACAGACAGAGAAAGGATGGGGGAGAGAAAAGAGATGGAAGGTGGGCGAGGCCCACCTGTGAAAAGGGAAGTAGTAAAAGTAGATGGGAGGTGCTCTTTCTTGCTGCAGCTGAGGACATATCCTGTCAGGACCCCTAGGGTAGGCCAGTACAGATGCCTTAACACTAACACAGACAACATGTCTTCTCAACAGAAATCTCATAGTTCTAGTAGCTGGTTTTGTTTTTCACTCAGGGATTGATGGATTTTGTGTCGGGGCAGTGATGGCTCTTATCTTGGAGTCAAACTGTGCTACTTCTATGGTTCTTCTTAGCTTCAATTTTAGAGCCAGGGGAAATTTCTTTTAACAGGCTCTGACTCTGGGGGCAAAGTGTATTCTTTTGTCTCTGGTTTCAGAGTCAGAGTATTTTTCTTTGGCTCTGGGTTCAAGGATAAATTGTCTCTTTCTCTGGCTTGGGTCCCAAATCCCGGGTGTGTTTCTTTCACTGTCTCTGGGCTCAAAGCTGGGCTCTTCAGGGATTGCTTTAGGACTGCCTTTTAGGCACCTGAGTGTCAAGTAGGTATGGTAGTTGGTGGGTCTGTGGATCAATGGAGGGATCTATATGACAATGTAAATTTTTGCACAATTGTGAACAGCCAGATGGTGTACTAAGCTATTGAGCTAGAGGTACTCATTGGAATGTATTTATGAGATAAAGAAGTCCCGAATGACATCAAGGGTGGCATGTGAGAAGGAGCTATCCAAGGAGGCCGGAACGGTGGATCAAGGAAGAAATCATGACAGTTATAACTGATGGTGTTCTACAAGCCCAGAGAAGAATGAAATTTAAAGAAGGAAACATACCATGAGGTATGATTCTCATGAAAAATAACCACCAGTGGCCAGTACAAAGGCTCTGCAGGTAAAGGCACTTGCAACAAAAGCCTGGTTAGCTGAATTGCATCCATAGAGCCCTTATAAAGGTAGAAAGAACAAACTTGCAGCGTTTTCCAAACCTCCACTGAGGAGTTTGGGTAGTCTGAAAGAACAGTAAGTGCCCTTAACCTAAAAGCCATTTCTTCACCCCTGTAAAATTTGCAATTCTAATCTTCCTTATCAACCAGCTGGTCAAATCCAATAAACAAGTCACGAGGCTTCTTTTCCAATGGCCTCAGACTTGAATTCCAATTTATGCTCACATAGATATCAAGAGGGACAGACTGTACATAGGTCCGTGTGTTGCCTGCCAAGGGTTTCACTGAGATAAAATAAGAAGCCAAAATCCTCAGTTGTTACCTAAGGAAGTTTTCCTCTAATTGTTCTCAAGGACCATCACAAGTGCCTTCTTTACCACTCTAGAAATTTACACATTGCTTTCATCATTCATTGAAAAACTTAAATAACTCTTACATTTCTCAAGGAAGTCACACAAAAACTCTACTCCTGGGTCCATGCCTGTGTATTGCTGTCATTGGGGTGGTTGACTGACTTTTATATAATCTTATAGAAGGAAGATGTGTTTTTGTAAACTCAGTATCTTCCTACTCCATCATTAACTATAATTATTTCCTAAATGGATGTCCATGTTTCTGTTTCTTCACATATATATGTGAGGCAAGCCAGGTAATCATTTTTGAAACCAATAGAAAATAGAAAAACATGAAAACAAAGACAATGCATTGCTAGCCTGTCTCTTTAAGCCCCAGAATTTTATGTGATCCTAGATAAGCCAAATGCATTACATCCCTGAGCTGCCTTTGTCTATTTTGGCAGTAATACTACTAGTGTTCTTTGGGAGCTTGGCTTAGTATACACGACCTTCCATTCTTGAAACCACGAAGGCCTATTTCAATCAACCTGTCCCTTTCCAGATGTTTTTGAACACATCCTTTAACATGATTTAAAAATCGAATTCTTCTGCTGTTTAACACATCAACCATTTGGGGATGCATTGTGTCATATGCATGAGTTATATGTGTTAGTCACAAAGCACCACTTCTATGTGACTTCACTGGGATAGTTCATGGAAATATAAATGTACAGATGGTGGAATCATAGAGGGCTAAAAAAATTAAATATGCTTACCTCATCTTCTGCTTTATAGTGTGTGTTGAAATGATTTTCAACTCTCATGGAATTGCTTTCTAATAGTTTGTAATTTTTCAAGGGATGATGAGCTACTAAAAAAAAAGACGTTTAACGTCTAAGTACTAAGTGTTTTGTAGCACAGTCCCTTCAGCTGCCCTTCCCTGTTTACTTGGGTCACTCACAGACTACAGACTCTAATTATTCAGATGTGGATGCTGCCTTCTGGCTATGTGAGAAATCTGACTTAAACGAGTTTCTCCTTAGGATGTTATTTTCTTCTTGTGCTTTCCCTGGTTATTTTCTGCCATCCCTGGCAAGAGAAGAGACTTCCTGACTATGAATTTAGGTTCATTAACTATGAATATAAGAAAAGGGAAAACATTAAAATTAAGTTAAAGTCGTCATATTTTGTAAGGTGTTGGGGAGGGACAGATAACAGAGATGAATTTTGCCTCTAATTCAGTGATATCAGTTGTACACCCATTGAACCTGTGCCCGTGTTTTCCTTGACCCTGTTGCCTTCTAAAAAGAGAGTTTCTGCTGGAGAAAATGTGAGATCTTTCCCATATATCATCTAAGAGCTTTAGTAGTATTAAAACCAACTCAAACAAACTAGATTACATTGCTTTACCGACAAGTTTACTTGTTATTAATACATTGCCCTAGCTGCTTTCTTGTGCTGTCAAATGCTGCCATGCACTTAAGACACAATTACCAACCAGGCTACAGCTTGCCAAATCCATATGTATAGAGCAGTCTAAGCAGACACACCTAAAACCTCCACTACAAATTTCTATTGCTGACTTCTTTTAAAAGAAGTAACAATATTTACAATGTTAGTTCACTATGTACCAGGCAATGCAAATGTGAATCAGCTTAGTTTTATCTGAGACTTTCTTTTCTTAATTAAGAAGCAAGCAATCTGACGTCACTGTCTTGTTAGATTGTAAGAGTTCAATACCTATAATGGATCTAGAATGGAGGACTGTATACCAGAGAGAAATCCTTACATTAGCAATACCTAATATTTCACAAAAATTCACAAGGAAGATATGTGAGAACGCCTTCAATAGTCTTTCTTTAGTCTTCCTGAATAGCTGTTTGAATTCTGTGGTGAGAACTCCACATGTGTCTGTTTAAGAGGGAACAAGGATTTGTTAAGATATGAAAAGGAGAAGAAAAACACTCACAGATACAGGGTAAAGTAAATCCAGTTGCAGAGTCCTTGGAAAGCTGGGGAATGATTGCATGCTGCTAGCCACCTGACCTGGTCTTTTGACCCCCCTTCCTGTGAAAAGTTATCGCCACACCTACCTCTTTCCTTTTAAGAGATCCCATCAACAGATGAGAGCACCTCCTCTATCGGGTCAAATAGCCCAAGGTCATGGGCAAAGCGAATGCCCACTACAATATTCCATACATCTTTAAGACTTTTCAAAATCTCTACCTTATTTGACACTTGTATTTCAATATTCCATAACCACAGCCTATCAAATTTCTGCCCCTTGTCCCCTCTTGAAGCTACTTCATTTACTCAACTTAATATTGGATGTATAGCTGATACCATGGAATGACATATGCAGAAACAATATGAAATTTCTCAGTGTTGAAATGTTTAGTATGAGGTAAACATGGTGGTGATTCACTCTGAGAATCTCAACTCAACAACTTTTATAGTCAGATATGCTAACAGAAAACAGTGAGAGATATACTAATTTGATACATACTGAAGAATATCAGTAGGAAAAATATTATTCTGTTACATGGACAGTTAAAACATAATATGCAATAGTCTTTTTTTTTTTTTTTTTTTTTTTTGAGCCAGGGTGTTTCACACAGCATTCATTGGTGTGGATGGCAGAATGGCATGCCCAAAGCAGCATCATGTTGTTCATAACCTAAGTGTAGTCAAAAAAGCTATATCAGAAACAACTCAGAATCCTTACATATCTGATTTCAATATTTCAATTTGGTTCGTTGAGCATTCTGAAAATCTTACTGTTCTCAAATTTTTCACAACTCCTATATTTGTCCATATGACATCGCATTGAATAGCAGCCTGGGGGTTAAAGAGCCAGGAGCTAGCTTATTAAAATGCATGAAGGTATGGAAGATATAGATGCAACCTTAAAAACTAATAAGAACAATAAGTGTTTGTGTTAAACATGCAGATATAAATAGATGATAGATAGATGACAGACAGATGATCAACAGGTAGATGTATTGATTGATAGACTGATATGTATAAATAGATAGCATCATAGATCAATGCATATAGAGTATAGATAGATATAGATGATATATAGATAGATAGATGATAGATAGATAGAAGGTACATAGATAGATGATAGATAGGCATATGCTATATTGGTAGGCAAATAATAGGTATAAATGAGAATGATGCATGATAAATATGTAGAGATAAATTCCTCACCACAAATTCTTTCTTTCAAGTAACTTGGAATTTTGAAAATGTTCTGATAAATACCCAGATTTTATAAGGTATTTTTAGATTGACCAATGTTAAACTATGAGATACTTTAGAAAAACTTAAAGACTTGTTAACATTTGAACAGTTTTGAACGTGATGAAATTTCATCCAGAAGAGGAGAGACATTTCAAGAACACAAAGGTGCAAACGGAAGAGACATGAAGTGCTTAGGGAAGTGGCAAGTACTTGAAAGTGACTTGCTAAAGCAGCTGTCAGGGCAGAGTAAGGAGCCAGGAAAAGAGAGGACACATACACGGGCGGTGTGGGCAGTTGAGTCACAAGACCTCTGCCTGGGACTTAAGATTTGCATCTTAGTCACGACAGCATTTAGTAATGTACACTGTGCTTCCCAGCCTTGGCATAGAAGGCTTTGGAATTCAGGTTGTATGTTCACCTCTGCTGCCAAGAGAAGCAAACCCCAAATCACCACACCACCAGAGAGGCATGGTACACTCGCCTTGCTTTGGAAGACAGAAACCACAAATCATAGGAATCATTTTCTCAGAACTGAAAAATAGTGCATAGAGTAATTGTGATCCCAGACTCTGTTTTCCTAAAGACAAAAGAATTCACGTGTTTCTTTGATCCTTATTAAATATTGTTCGTGATATAAGTGGTTCTTTAAGCTGTCAGTTCATGGCAGGAGAACCCTTTTATACAACCTGAAAGCTATGATTTTGGAATTGTATTTATAAAGCTATAAAGTGTCAAATAAATTGTTAAGAATCTCCAGAACTGGGGACTTTGTGACACAGTTTCCATGAGGTTGTCATCTATAATGAAGTGAAACTTCACAGCACTGTTTCTGTTTGGAGGGCAGGGTCACAAACACACCGGTAACTATCCTGGACTCCTGCTCTGTAAGCAAGCTCAATAACTCATTGATTTAAAAAAAAAATGGAGTCTTCATAAATGAACAAAAAACCTCCCTTGTTGTTTATCATGAAGTATAAACTGATGTGGATTGTCTAAATAAAAGTCAACAAATATGCACCTTCTGATCCAATGATCCAATACAATGCTTTGACTATATCACCAGCATCTCACCATATAAATAGAAATTCTCCTGTCAGTTGATTGAAAAGACATGTGTAATTACAAGAACTGAATTCGTCAAGAGAATGAAAAGAATTGCATTGTATAGGTATTCAGCATGCAGTTATGACTATTCTGAAAGCATATTAACTATATACAACTTAATTCGGGAAGAAATAACTTTTCCAATGACTTCTTCACTTTCAGACACATAGTGTCTGTCTTAGAGACCATATAGACTTGCCTTAAGAATGCACAGCATTGAAGAGGTTCTTGCCAAGTGATGACAGAAACCACAATTGATGAAATATACAGAAAATTAAATGGCTAAATCCGGGACATAGTATTCCAGAGAGCCTGTCACTAAGACATTATCCCGTGGCATGGCATGCCTGGCTTTCCTTGTTAAAAACCAGTGGGGACCAAATGGGTCCTGTCAGGGACAAAGAAGCAGAGTTCTAGCACATTCTCAGTTTCATGAAAGTTCTATAAGAGCAGCACAATGGGTACTCATGCTAGATCAGTCATATTCCATAAATCAGAAACTGGAAAGTAATTTCAATTTGCACCCTAAATGTCATTGTGTAAAGTTCAGCTAAATATTTTTAAGTCCAATACACAAGAACTAATCCAAGTCTGCCATAGATTTTTAAAATAATCCAAAACACTCCATCATATTGAAATAGTTTTCAAGATGGATATTCATAAACATTTAACATTGTAAATGATTAAAGGAAAACAAATTTCACATTCTTGGTCTATTTTTAATCTTTGGGCACAAAATTACAGAATAATTTCAAACCCTGAAATGCCATAAATCTTTAGAATTTATGGTGACCTGTGACCACCACTGAAATAAAGATTAATGTTCAATATGAGGAAACCATTATACATCAAGACAGCCCTGAGCCCTATAAATAGTACATTCTCTACAGAGTTCTAAAACTATTTTCAACTTTAAAATAGATAAAAATTCTAAAATACCATAATATTGTCTTCTTCATCCCATTCCTCGTTATCCTCAGCAAATCCTAGAAGCCAACCACTAGGCTATTGGCCCAACTGATGTGCCTGACTGGGACCCCAATGTGTATATTAACAGTAAAGAAATAAAGAAATGTAAAGTTGCAAAAGTGGCCCACAGTTTAATGTGTTTGTAAGGCTTGAAATATTTTGTATATATAGTAAGATATCAAAGCACTAGCTTCCCAGTAGGGTTTTAGTTTTTGGATGAGTTTATGTGTGTATGTTGGGGGTGGGGGGTGCAGAATTGCCTGTAGCAAAAGCTGACTTTGAACTTGTTATGTAGCTAAGCATGGCTTTGAACCCCTAATCCTCCTACTTTCACTTCCCAAGTGCCAGGATTCTAGGCATGGGTTAGTCCCAATATAATGGTTATAAGAGTTTTAAATGACATAAATAATATATAAATAATATTAGTAAACAAATAATTGTATTAAATATGATGTCAGTTTTAGCATAAATTGTTCTGCCACATGTAGAATTTTAGTATCTGGATTCTTAATGCAAAGCCCGGGCATCAATAGTATCATATGGTTAACTGTTCTCTCTGTATGACATTCAAGCTGAACTTGACAGTGGATATTAGCCAGACTCCAATAGAATCACAGAATGAATTTAAATTAGAGCAAGGTTTTAACAGCAGAGAATAAAAAGATAAACCATGGCGCAATCCATCACAATACAATCTGGGAATCTAAGAAGTCACTGTGATTCCCACTTTAGGCCACAAAACATTGAGTAACACTGGGAGTCAGTCTCCTTTTTTAAAGAACTTCCTGTTTATTTTCAATAAAACAAGACATCAAAAAGTTTGTCCTCTTAAAAAGGGACATTTAAAATACAGTATTCAGTCTCCTAGGGACTCATATATCTTTTGCTTACAAGCATTGCATGCACATCTACTCATAGTTCATAAAACAATTTCGAAAGTGCCTACTGTGTGCTGGAGCCCTACTACCATCAGGATACAATAAACAAAGAAGCACAATTTACATCAATAGCATGTGGGCTGCAACACTACACAACTATAGGGTACATATCCAGGGGCCATTCTGTGGTAGTATTGAATGGCTGCATCAAATTCCCCATTCAAGCAGCGTTACTAAGCAAAGAGCCTAAAATTTGTTGCCTAGTGAATTTCCCCAAGTAGTAAAGTTTACCCAACAAAACTGTGAAAATATTTTCAAGAGTGTCAATGCACAGTATCCCAAAATGAGCTATGGATTCCCTTGTCTTGCTTAACAGAATGCACTGATCAACCTTCACATATCCCTAACATCTCCATTTCATCATGTTGAACGTGGACTTTTGAGCTGTGCTGAAGCACTGCAATTGTCCTGGGAAGCATAAGTCATGCACAATAGTATGAAATCTCTGAGCTGCCCCACCTGCCACACTTTTCAGTATTTCTCTCTGTTTTGTGTAATCTGCTTCTTCCCATGGTCTGCTTTTAAATTCTCACATCTCTGCAACCAGTGTCCCTTTTCAGTTCCCAAGATACATTTGTTCATGGCCCCGATACTGTGTTTAATCTACTACTTGCAGATTAACTGTTCAGCCAACATTGGGCCAGAAGATGATAGAATGTAGCAAATACATGCATATATTTTTAAGTTAGAAGGATAAGACCATGGGCAAAAAGACACCATGAGGAACATTACTTATTCATTTTGGCTTCTGCTTTGCAAACAGTTAGGTTTGACAGTTAAGTGATATATTCAGTGAATTACTTCCTACATGTGTACGTGCATAAGAGACAGAAATTTAAAAATAGCATCATTGTTTCTGAGGAGAATGGATCTGCATTTAAATTAGCATACTGTTACAAAATTCAGCTCGTTTTGATGCCAACAGATTAAAACAATCATAATTCTATAGATATATAAAATAATGACACAATGAAGAAAGAGTTGTCTTTGTAGTAACTTCCTAAAAATTGTGTATATATATATATGCATATGTATATATATACATATATACATCTCAAAATATTTGTTCTCACTTCATATCATATATATATAGATCATAGATATACTGACCTAATATTAGATCTAAAGCAACATATATGTTCACAATTAAGACATGAGGAAATACATATGAAATTAGATTAAATGAGCATTACTAGAAAAATTGAAAGCTAAAAAGTAAAAACATTAGTTTACTGGACAATATCATTAAAGAAAAATTTCTTATCTTCAAGAATATGAAAGACACAGGCTAGAAGGATTTAGCTATGAAAATGAAGCTTCTCAAACTGTATGTGTAAATGTCAATAACCATATAAAAAGATCTTCCACATCATTAGGGATATGAACAATAAAACATCAGTGGTCTCTACACATTGCTTCTGAAAACTAAAATTAAAAATTCTAACACCCGAGGCTCAAGAGAGGGTGCAGCAGTTAAGAGCACCTGTTGCCCTTTCAGGAGACCTGGATTCCATTCCCAGCACCCATATGAAAGCTCACAACCACTGTAACTTCAGTCCCAGGGGTCTACCACCTTCTTCTGGCCCCCATGGTACTAAACACAAATGGTGCACATATATAATTCAGGCAAAACACTCATACCCATAAAATAATAAAAAAAAAAGTTCTGATACTACCATATTTTCATTCTATAAAACAAAGCTCTCAGAAATCAGTGTTGGGTATGATACCTTTTTTCAGCAATTTAATTTTAGAAATATGTACAGGAATTTCACAAATAGGTGTTTAGGTAAAACAAAAAAGACTATATTTTTCACACAAAGACCTACCCTTTTTATGAGCCTTGTACTCACTTTATATTCTACAATCCCAAACAACAAGCAATGCAAATGTCTGTAAACTTCCAAATGGGTACACAGTGTTATATCCATATGTTGGATGCTGACTCAGCTAAACAATATTGAGCATGCCACAGTCTGGCACGATATCAAAGACATTTTTCGGAATTAAAGGAACCAGGTCCAAAAAGAAACATGACATGCGATTTTTAGTTATAAGATGCTATATAAATATTGACACCGCCATTATAGAAAGATCATTGGCTGCTAGATCCCAGGCATGATTGGAAGGGAAAAACTAGGCATTTTGAGGAACTTTCTGGTATAAAGGCTTTTTATGACGTGTCTTTGGCAGTTCTCACAGAACTTATGTTTATCAGAGTTTACAAGCTAGCACATTTAAAACTGGTTAAGTTTGCTTCTGTGTAAATTAGAACTTCCTGAAGCTAATATAGGATAGAATTCTCTACTTGACTCTTCATACGGCAGCACCACCATGTGAAGTATCTGTTCCATGCCTCTCCAAGCAATCAGGACAATTGTCAACCAGGAATAAGCTTCATTTGTTACATGATTACTAGGAGTGCATACTTTTATTTCTCAAGTCATGGGAATGAAAAAACAGACTTATTCTTGTCTCTTTCTGTAATTGGTGTCTGTCTTGACTTTTAGAATGTTTGTAGATTGCTACTGAGACAAATCCCCAGAGCTATAATGGTCATGACTAAGACTTCATTAACCAAACAGTCAAGGCTTCTTATCTTTTCTTCACAGCCTCTATGCTAACTTCAGAACTTACTGACAGTGAACTATAGAATAGCAAGAGTTTTGGTGATAATAAGAAATGGATGGACCCGAGTGTCTGTTTATAAACAATCCTCTAAAGGAAAAAGTATGTGAAATATTGAAAGCATAGGGATTGGCCTAATATAGTTTGTAATTAATGGCCCTTATCTGAATGGTAATCATCTGATTTACCAGTTCAAGAATTGAAATATTGAATGGAGACTTCCTGTTTAATATCATACAACAATCACTTATCCTTAATCAGACCTGAAAGCATTCACTAAACCTGGGTTCTCATTATATCTAAGCAGATTCATTAAACCTATATTTTTATTAAAACAACAAAAATGAATTATTATGAGGGGTAAAAATTTTACATCAATTTGTAATGTATGGATGGATTATACCTGATTTAAGCCATAGAAACACTTTATCGGGGGACCAGAGAAATGTTTAGTGAAAACTATGAAAGTAATTGGTGGTTTGAATGAGAATAGGTCCCAGGGCTCAGGTGTTTGAATAGTTGGCCTCCAGTTGGAGATGTTGGTGTAGGTTCAGGAGAGGCCTTGCTAGAGAAAGTATGTCACTGGCAGTAGGCTTTGAGGTTTCAAAAGTCTAATGCTATTGCCAGATTGCTCTCTGTCTCCTGCCTATGGATCAGTGTGTAAGTTCTCAGCTTACCAGTCCAGCTGCTATGCTTCCCTTCCATGATAGTGATGGATAGTTATGATAGTGATGGATAGTTATCCCTCTGAAATGGCAAGCTCAAATAAATCCTTCTATAAGTTGCTTGGTCATGTGTTTTATCCAGCAATGCAAAAGTATTTAACACAGTGACTATAGTAAATTATGACAAATCTTCTATAGTCACTGCTCTTGAGTCTGGACCACCTAGTTATTCCTTTATTCCTATCATTTTTGTTGCTCAATATCCCATTATTGTTCACCATCATAATGATTGTAATGTGGTGGTTTGAAATAAAACAACCCTCATGGAAATAGCCCTATTAGGAGGTGTGGCTTTGTTGAAGTAGGTATGGCCTTATGGCAGGAAGTATATCACTGTGGAGGTGGACTTTGATGGCTCATATGTGCTCAAGACATGCCCAGTGTTCAAACCACTTCCTATTGCCTGTGACAGATGTAAGACTCTTAGCTACATCTTCAGCACCATGTCTGCCTACATGCTGCCATGCTCTCTACCATGATGATAATGGACTGGACTGTACCTCTGAACTGTAAGCCACCCAATTAAATATTTTCCTTTACAGGAATTACTGTAGTCATGGTGTCTCTTCAAAGAACCCTAAGACAACTTCATATCAGAATTCATTAGAACTTATGGAAGTATTATTAAACAAGTATTGTTACATGCACAATATCTATGTAATTGCTAGAAAGTCAAAGTCTTCTAAGAGTAGATGTGCAAAGCTCTATCCTGTTGGGTGCTAAATTCAAGACTGTAAACTGTCTAGAGCAGGGGTTTCCAATCTGTGGGTCACTCTTTCTCTGGGGTTTGGATGGCCCTATCACATGAGCCACCTAAATCCATCCTGAATATTAGATATTTATGTAACAATTCATAACAACAGCAAAATTGTAGTTGTGAAGTAGCATAAAAATAATTTTATGGTTGGCGTCAATACAACATGAGAAAATGAATTAAAGGTCACAACATTGGTAAGGTTGAGAACTCCACTAGAGAGTTTGTCAAACACTCCTCTATCTCTACTCCTTTCAACTGTGACTTCTTCCTCTTCAACAAGGTTATCATAGCTTTGGTCAAGAGAATGAAAGCAATTTTCTGAACCTGCAATGCATCAAACATTCTTTCCTCCTCTACCTACCCCCTATCTTAAACACCTTGTATGAATTTGTAGAAATTCATACAAGGTGAATTTCATACAAGGTGAATTTCTAAAAAAGCTCAATGCTTCATCCTTAGGAACAAAAGCAGAGGAAGTAATCCACTTACCTACAAAAGTTTGGATTTTAGCCCAAATATAATTCCCAGTCACCTCTTTATCTCAGCCACTGGCTAGGCACAGGTGTTATCCAGCTCTAGGCGGGATTAGAATGAGGCCGATGAAGCTGTTCTCAGCTTTCTGCTATCATCTGAGCTCTCACCAAAACACAACTTGAAGATCTATTAAACAAAAGCAGATTTTAAAAGTTGCCATGATCTAGCAGACATCTACTTATAACCAAATTGAATAGACATTGATGAAATTATTAAAAATAGTAATATTTAAAGTGTAAGCTTTATTTATAAAAATCAAACAAATGAAAATGACTACACAGAAAAAAATGATATATATTCAGTGAGTGGGAATCATGAAATGGAGAAAAAAATGTTATGAGATGACTGGTCCTTTATAGGCAAAAATATAGTTGATGACAGTGTTATCACTGAAGTACAAAAGTAAAGGAGTTTTGTCAACCACTGCTTACTCTTATGCACTAAGGCAATTACAAAGAGTTGTAGTCAATGGACTAAAATGGAGGTTTGTCTATGTTATATATGACCCAAAAGTCTTTCACTAAAATATATAGTCTATACATTTGATTTAGAGTCTTCCCCAGAGGCACTTATCCAAATGCTTTGACCACCAGCCAGTGGCATTACTGGTGGTTGGTAGAAACTTCAGAAGGCAGGAGCTCAGTGATATGAAGCCAGGTCATTGGAGCTTTCTGGATACTCCAAGGTGAGCAACCTTCTTTGTCATGTGTTCCTACCATAATACTCTGTGTTGCAACAATTTTAAAGCAGCATTATCAAGTGACCATAGACTTGAATCTCTAAAGCTATCAAATTAAAATTTTCATCTTTATGAGTTATTTCCGGTATTTTGTACCTCAATGGAAAGTCAATACGCTCAGTTACCCTCAATGAATCTTAGTGTTGTGTGTTTCTGTGTCTAGAAATGAGGTTACTTAGCCCATCCTGCCACAGTGTTTCAAGAGAATTGCTGAAATGAGAACAGAATGTGCTTACTTTTACCAGTAAGCCTCACACATGCTCAGCCAGTGTACACTCACCAGATGTACCTGGAAGCATTTAGATGCTGCTATCATTTCTTCACAGTGCTAGTATCAGTATTTTGCCTACCCCAATTATGTATTTACCATTTATATGAATGTTTGTAAACTTGGTGTTCTTTAGGTGCCTGAGGCACATCCATCAGCAAGTGTCCTCCATTACCTGTAGGAGCAAACCAGCATCCATATTTGGGTGAATCCCATAGTATATCTGCTCACACATTCTAGCATTTAAGAGCACCCCCACCATCAGACATATTATAAGGGTTTAAGTGAAATAATCCTGCAGTTTCCAGCTGACAGTTAATAAGGATTTTTATTATTGTGTCATGGATTTGTGAGGTCTAAGTAAAATAAGTAATTCAATATGCTTAACCCAGAGTACAGAACACAGTAAGCTCTGAGTGTCAGTTCTGTCTACCACTTGTGTGACTACTCCTGTTATTGCCATCACCATTGTCAATAGACACCACCCCCCTGTGCTGATACTGTCCCACACTCATACCCAAGATGAGCTGTTCCATTAAAACTTTGTGCCATTACTTTAAAATGACTCACTATGAAAAAAACTGTTCTAGTTTTGATAAGAAAAGTGGCGTGGGATATTTAGCATTCCATTGTAATAGTTTTCATAGTTTTATTATGCTTCAGAGGAGAACAAAATATCAATCAGTGGGAATCAAAGTAGTCACTCAGAATCTTATACAATGATGTACTAAATTGAGTAATCTTACAAATATAAAATGCATTACAGAGTTACCATTCCTTATTGAAGCTATGTAAAGTAGAAGTACATCATGAGCACAAAATGCAGGTACAGAAACAACCACAAAACATGGCCACAAAACCCAGCCACAAAACACAACCAAAAACCACAGCCACAAAAACCACAGCCACAAAACACAAGAAAAAAACACAGCCACAAAATAACTACAAAACAGTTACAATGCACAAGATAAGCATAAGCACAGAACACAGAAAAAAAAACAGAGCTATAAAACAAACTCATAAAATAAAGTACAGGTTCAAAAAGAATTCTCAGACTGGTATAACTCAGCAGTTACAGCACTTACCACACAAATGTGTGAACTTGAGCTTGGATAATCAGACCCCAGGGAAATCCTGAGTGGGCATCAGAAACCCAGCCTTATCAAAAGTAGAGGTAGGAGATTTTCCTTATCTAGCAAGCTGGCTACAGAGACATCTATCTGTTAATGAGTTGAGGATTTGAGAGACCATGCCTCAAAAGATAAAGTGGGGAAGCTATTCTACCAAGTAAGATTACTAATGTCAACCTCATATCTCCATATGCATCCCTTGTGCACCCCTCCACACACACATATATGCTCTCACACATGTGGGAACAGACACATATGTACATCCATCATATACATATACACATAAAAAAGAAAAGGACATGCTTGTTGATTTGTTAATGGAAAGATAGAGTTTTTAACTTTCTTGAGTCATTTTCTCAGTCTAAAAATAAATGAGAACTTGTCTAGCATAAGTTTCTGTTCATACTTTCTGAAAAATTGCAGAGAATCTTTTTTAGCCTTTAATGTGTTTAAAATAGAAGCTTGAAGATGCAGACATATGCCTTCTTATTGCATCACTCCCAGCTTTTAGAGTTCCTTCTTGTACTATATTGGCTTCTTTACAAGAAGGATGTTAATCATTTGGAGGGTTTTCCATGTAATTCCCTCATCTCCAACAATATGCAATAATGATGTGTTTTTCAAAAAATACAGAAACATTGCAGCAGTGTTTTGGATGTTCTGAGGTAATTTTTGAAATACAGATGGCATAGTACTTCACAGTTGCAAAGGACTTAAAGAGAGAGGACTGAAGGTCCTCTACATCCATGCTCTATTTTCTCATCACATAGATGTGCAACACCTCAGCTCTAAAACCCATGGGACCAGATCACTGCACACAGCCTGACCATGGTTTTGAAATCAAAAGTTCCACTATAGTAGAAAGATCCTGTGACCTAAAACAATGTTACATGGGCTAACTCTGACCTTGTAAAAGAGAGAAGGCAAGAGAGCAATTGTCAAGTCCTTAGCATATCACAGAGATGTGCCAGTTAAGTGCCAAATACGAAGAAGTCTGTTATTTAGTTGTTTATTCTCCCTTTGTTGAAACATAATCCAAAATGGAGTCTAGTGAGAGGAATTATGAGTGCTTTGAGAAATCTCCAGAAAAAGACAAGAGTCTTTTTAACTCAGTTTCTTTAAAAACATAGATTGTCCTTGGAATGTGTTTTTTCACTCCTTGTGGGTGTACTAGATAGGATTATGTTTGCTTCAGATTGTCTATTACAACTGGCTATTGTTATTTGTTTATATTCCTCTATGAAGAAATATTTTTTTTGCGATGTGTGGCTTTCCTGCCACACAGCTTGTTCATCGATTGTACACTTTACTTGTGTGATTCTTCTTGATTCTCCGAGTACAAATTGTCAGATGTTCTGAATAAAGTTGCCTATTACATGAGACTTTATTTCTTCTACCTCATTTTTAGGCTTCATTCCCTGGGGTTCCACCATGGTTAGAGCCATGAACACCTCTTCATCCATTAGACACAAATCTTTTACCCTCTATTCTGATCTACATTACAAACAAAGTTTTCAATTCTGTGGTCCAGCTCTGTGTATACAGCCTTATGATCCCACAGCACCTTGTCATTGCTCTGGGCGGAACCTGTTTTCCCACTCAATAAAAGTGTACCCTCCAGTCTTCCGTGATAGAAATCAGATACACCCCTCATTCATGTATCACTGTCTATAGCTTCCTCCACCTGGACTTATGAGTATAAAAGAAGGAAGATGCTGTTTACCATTCTCTGTTGCTGCCGTCATTGGTGGTAAAAATAAGACTCTTTTCTTCAAATCTAAGATATAAACTACCTGATGATCACACCTGTCACCTGTGAACAAGCTAGAGCATAGGTTTAGGGATGTAGTTATAGTCCAAAAAATTCTTCCTGACAGTGATGTAATTTTGTACTTCTATCAACAAGCAAATATCTGGTGGCATTAGAACCCTCCAAAACTGGATAAAATGCAAAATAATCAAAAGTGTCGTAATCACACAGGCAGTGTCATAAATACCAATTATCTTAGAGTTCCATTGCTATAAAAAGACATCATGACATCAGCAAGTATTATGAGGAAAAGCATTAAGTTGAGGCTGGCTTGTAGTTTTAGATGTTTAGTCCTATTATCATGGTGGGAAGCATGACAGTATATAGGCAGAGTGTAGAGGAGTATCTGAGAGCCTTACATCCTGATTCTTAGGCAGCAGGCAGAGAGAGGGAGACAGAAACAGAGACACAAAGAGGGAAATATAGAGGAAGAGACAGAAGGGGAAGAGAAAAAGAGACACTGTGTCTAATGAAGGATTTTAAAACCTAAAAGCCCATCCTTAGACACAGTTCCTCCAACATGGCCACACATACTCCAAGAAAACCACACTTCCTAATCCTTTTCAACAGTTCTATTCCCTGGTGACTAAGCATTCAAATATATGAGCCTAAGGGAGTTATTCTCAAACTACCACACCAATGAAAAATTTATCATTAAGCATCTATGAAGCACTTCAAATGTATCATTCAGTTTAATGTAATAATATTTGATATTTGTATCATGATACCTAAACTCCTTTGGTCAATACATGAAACTTCAAATAAACTCCATCATTTCATTACTGATGTATTGTCTTCTTGCTGTGAGAAATTTAGAAGCGACATAGCACAAGATCACCAAGACTCTACTAAAGATAACTACTACAGTGGTCTGTTTTCCAGTATGTCTAGTGATTTTTTTTTATAAAAATATCTGTCTTCTCTCTCTCTCTCTCTCTCTCTCTCTCTCTCTCTCTCTCTCTCTCTCTCTCTCTCTCTCTCTGTGTGTGTGTGTGTGTGTGTGTGTGTAAACAGGCACATAAGTATACACACAGGGTACACACATCTCAGGTGTGTCAGTCCTTTCCTCCAATTATGTTGCTTTATGGTGCTTTTATTTTATTTTATTTTTATCTTTTATTCATACCAATGAGTAGTCTACTATAAGCACCATTAATGGTACTTGGCATTTCAACTACTACTGAATCTTCCAAGTTCACCCACCAATTATACTACAAATTATTTCCAAAATTTTCATGAGGTTACGCCCATGTTAGAAATGACTTTATGTGTGGCTCATAAAAAACCAGTTGTTAATAGAGTTGTTTCTTCTACTCACTTTTGTGCCTTACAGCTTATATTAAAAGGTTTTAGGGAGCTGTAAAGAAGAATTTGGGGAAAGGTTGAGTGCATCCATTTCAAAAGGCTGTAGGGAGTCCTAGCAATGTAAGAAGCTAACAAGGAGTACAACAGAATTGGTACAGAGAATTGGTGTTTAGAAGCCTGTGCTCTGATGGTGCACATACTCTATCCTCAGGGCAATCATTGATGTTAGCTGAGCATTCCTGTCTCTGTTCCATTGTCCACAGAGAAATGTGCAATGACTATCTGAATATGAAAAAAAATTACAGACCCATCTGGAGCCAGTGCTGGCTTCCTCGCTCTAGAAGTTAAAATGAGTTCAAATTCAAAAGGAAATAAGCAGAGAAAGGGGGGCACTAGACATTGCTCTATAGTCACCTTTTAAATTCTTTTTGTATCCAGTAAGCAAGGTAGCTCAGTGCCTATGACCCTGGAGGGAGGCGGCACTGGACTGAGGATGACCCTGGAGGGAGGCAGCACTGGACTGAGGAAGCTTCTTTTCTTTTCTTCTTCTTCTTCTTCTTCTTCTTTTTTTTTTTTTTTTTTTTTTGCTAAATAAATTTTTATTTAAATTCAAAACAATATTATTTTACATACTAATCCAAGTTTCTCCTCCCTCCATCCCATACCCCCCACCAACTCCCCATCCCACCCCCACCCAGACTGGGAGAGCTTTCTATAGATTGTAAAGATGTTTCCAGCTCTAATCCAACCAAACGCAAACTCTAAACACAGATTAAAGAGTCTCAAGAAAAAAGCCTTCTGAGAGGGCCGAGCTTCTGTTCTGAGATCAGGAAACTTTCACAGGTCCTGAGGAAGACCTGAGCTTCACCACATACCAGCAAATTACCTGCACCAGTCACGTACAATGTTGGAAGGTAACAGTAACAGGCTGCATTTTAAAAGCTGGAAGAAATAAATACCAGTTGTTTGGCTTTTGTGAGAAATGATAGACCTGTAGGTGTGCAGAATGTTTTGAATTATCTTAATTGGAGACCCTGAACTGAGCATGTCTCTCCTCTTTTCATCACATGCCTCATAAACATTAGAATGAAAGATAAAATTTTAACCCTAGCTTGGTTGACCTTCCTCTGGGTATTTATTAATAATAAAGCAGACAATGTTAATCAAACCCCACCGTTGTTATCGCTAGCATTCTTACTACAACTGCTGATAAGCACTGCACTGCTGATACCGGACTTTAATTGTGACTTTATTTGTTTGCTCATGCAGCTACAACAAAATGCTGCATGGTGGGTTGCATGACAAGACATTTATCGTTCACAAGTGTGAAGGTTAGAAACTCTGATGTCAAAGCACTGGACTATCTGAGAATAGTAAAGAATCTATCCACCTTCTCACTGTTGTTACATAGCAGAGGGGAGTCCTGGGTTGAGGAGAGGAGGTCTCTTTCCCTTCTTATTGGGACACAAATACTATCATGGGGGCCTCGCCTTTCCATCTGCATTTTAACCTAGTTACCTCTCACAGGCACCATTCAGAAACTATTGCATGGTAAGCTGTGGCTTCAACATATAAAGTTTGGAGAGGACACAATTGATTCCATAGTAAATGCCAAGATATTTTATATAAAGCATTCTAATATCAAGTAAGCTATTCATCCTGTGACTTCAATATTAAGTGTTCTGATAGTTTGGATCTATAGCTAGATTTTGTTTGTGTTTTAAAAAAATCTTGATAGAACACACTCTTCCTTTTTCTTTATTAAAATATGAGCACTAATGCAAAACTGGAACAACATGTCATGTGATTTACTGCACTCTGGTTCAAGTGTTGACAGAACTCTTGAGACAACCTGCCAGGTTCTGTTAGGTCACACCCAGAGCTTCACGGCCTAAGACAGATGCAAGCTGAAGTCTTGACTCATAGGCATGTGGTCTGGCTCAACTCTCTTCTACGTGTGTCTGGGAAGACCCACCCACATAAGCTCTTACACATATGCACACACATATGCGCACACAGAGCCAAGAATCACAGAAGCGTCTTCAGAGAATGAAGTCAAAAGCCAGAAATGGACTTTCTTGGGCTACAAATTTCCCCCATCCCTTAGAGAAGCAACTTGGTATTTCCTTTGTGGTTTGCATTTCAAGAATGTCTTCAACTCAGCAGTAAATTTCTTTCTGCATTATCTCATAACTCTATTGCCTCTTAAAACCGGGTGTATTAATAGACGTTCTCTGGACGCTCGAAGTTTGGTAGACAAATACCATAGATGACTGGGAGACGTGACATGGGAAAAAGAAAGGCATATACCAGTCAACAACAATAAGGCTGTGCAGTATCTCAGTCTTTCTTTATTCCAATGATCCCTCAGGTTCAATGATGATTTGCTCCTCTTACAAGCCTCAGAATAGCATCACAGCTGCTCAGCTTGAGTATGCTCTATCCCAACTCTCATTCTCCATAGGTCACACTCATCAAAATGACTGTTCCCCCCAGTGTAAAGACAAATTGGAAAGAACCTAATCAATCACATGCTAAAGTGTGATTTACTGACACCATTCTGTAGGCCACTGACCTGCTTTTAACAATGTCCTGTTGGGAATACAATGACAAGAGGAAGGATTTAAATTTGCAATCAGAATGATATGGGCCCTTTACTTTCACATGAAAATAATGAATATTTACAATGTAGTCAAAGCTGCTGCCTTCCATTTTGTTTCTGGAAATCAGTAAGATCACTTTTTCAGGACAGGTTTTTCTCCTTTTTGACTTGCTTCTTTCTACCAAGCAGTTCTCACCTCAGTTGCAGGAAATCTCTCTTAATCCAAGAGCACAGACTTTGCACCTGTGGCAATTCTTCCTTACAGCATCCCTGTGCATAAGTTACATTTGATTACAAATCGAATAATGTGTGAGAAGAATACAAAGGCAGTGGCTAAATATGATTTGGATCATCTGAAGAGCCATTACCTCAAAGCAGATGTTAGGGTTATGACTTATGGCAACGGGGATTTGAGAAGAAATCTTAAAATGATATTTACCTAAAATGTAAAATAAAGCAATTTCAAATGCCATGAATGTCTAAATATTTATAAAGGAACCAGGCTATAAGACAATTGTAACAACTATCTTTAGAATCACTCACAACACTGCATCTTCCTCATAAGTGCTTGACACTATTGCAATTTAATTGAATTTTTTTTTTAGCCAGAGCTAGAATACAATAGCTTGCAGATAACAAGAGTCTACTTAACCAACTCTGTTTTAAGACAAATGTGTTTTCTGAATCTCTTAACTTTATTTCTTGATGTATCTTAAACATTATTTGGATTTATTCTCTCTCTTGTTGAACTCTGTCATCTTTATCGGCTTCCATCATGAAGAGAAAGTGTTCTACATATAAGCTATGATGATTTGGGGGCTCATGTGGTGGGAATAAAACCATATTTGGAGAACTTCAGTGTTTGCAAAGTAACTTCACTACTACACAGCTCTGGATAAACCAAGAACTAATCACCCAGATATTCAGTAGACCTGTCACTCAAGTAGACTTTACATGTGCAACTGTTTTTTGTAACAGGAGCTCTAAGTGATCTTAATAACAAAAGCCTGGAGTCAGATATAGGGGAAAATGCTGAGAGATCAGAAAGAAGGAACAAGTCAAAGCCACCTTTACCTCACTAGCTTCCCAGCAGAAAAAAGAGTAAATTCCCTTTTCCTTCCTTCTACATTCCTTTCTCTGCCTAGCCATCTCACTTCCTGTGTGTCTGTCTAGACCTCCTGACCTCTATGGTTAGCTAGTGGCAAGCTCCACCCTCTATTCTCCAGACATGCTTTATTTGTACAAACAAGGTATCACCACAGTTTTTGTCTTAACTTTAAAATTGTTATTTAATTACATTTATTCATTTATTTTACATCCCCTGTTATTATTAATTAAATTTACTTATTTATTTTACCTGCAACCCACAGTTCTCCATCTTCCCCTCCTCTTATACCTTCTCCCTACCTCTCTTCTGCCCACCCAAAATCTACTCCTCTGTTTCTGTTCAGAAATGGGCAAGCCTCCCACAGGTGTCAACAAAACATGGCTCCTCCTATTATGTTAAGGCTAGAAATGGCAATTCAATATGAGGAAGCCTGCAAAAATATTAGGGGCAGCCCCTGCTACTCCCATTACTAGGAGTCCCAAGTAGACCATGCTACACAACTGTCACATATATATAGACAATGACCTAGATTGGTCCCATGCAGGTTCCCTGGTGGTTGTTCCAGATCCAGTTAGCTCCTATGAGCCCAGGTTAGTTGTTTCTGTGGGTTCCTTTGTAATATCCTTGAACCCCCTGGTTCTTACAATCCTTCCTCCCTCTCCTTAGCAGGATTCCCTAAGCTCAACCCAATGCTTGACTATGGGTCTTTACAATTATTTCCATAGCTAAATGCATGAGGGCTCTCTGATATTTTGCCCTAAACTTTAAAGTCAAATATCTGTGTTTGTGGTAGTTCATACCTTTTACTCAAAACCCCAAATATTATTTTAACTCATTAAATACTTGAAGCCCACTACTGCCCCAAATAGAACTACTGTGTTTCTGTGATTCATTCTTCTACATAAGTACTTGGCAACTATAATCAACACTGGCCCACTAATACCAAGTGGAGGAAATTCTGTTTTATTCCACAATAGGATTATTTTGATAGTGAAATTCTACCTCCCAGCAAATAACTCCATTGAAGCTAAGGGTCCTCCAAATGGATCCTCCTGTTTATGTACAATAAATGTTCTTGTCTACCCGCTTGAGCACAGTGATGGATAATTGCTACATAATATCATAAGACAAAATAGAAATTATATTTTTCAATTTTTCTGATTTTTCTTTTTGATAAATGAGAATTTCATACATGCATAAAAAGTGTTCTGATTTAGTCCCTTCCCATTAGCTCCCTTTAAATTATGTTTGTCACCACTTTTTCATCCTGAATTTATGTCCTCTTTTTTAAAAAATGGAGGTAAATCTATGTTTATGAAGCTATGGAGTTGGAGTAAATTAATACTGTGTTTATTTAGCAGAATACTAGCATTAGGTTCTCCCCTAGGGGCTATGACATAGCCAGCCACAGGTTTTTTGATCCACTTAAATCAGTACCATACCTGAGTTCCATCTTACCATGTAGTACTTAAATATAACCAGAAAATGATTGGTTACTCTCCTAACATTCATGCCACTATTGCATTAGTAGGACTATCTTGTACTATTGATTGTAGCTTGCAGAGTTCATAGCTGGGTGAGACTACAGATGACTTTCCTCCCCTATGGCATGCATATTATTTTTAAGCACTAAAAAAGCTAGTTACTAGTTGATGCTTTCAACTTAATTCTCTACATCCTATGATTCAAATATATATGTGATGTCTTCAGCTATAATTCTACCATAAAGTTCTATAGGATAACCAGAGCAATAGCAATAGCCTATAATGTTTCAAGGAGGAGTCTATGGAGTCTATCAGATCCTATTGACCAACAACTTGTAAAGAAGTAAGCCATACTTGCCACAGGGCTTTTTATTTGATAGCCTATGACATCCAGGGATAGAATTATCCCCCCAGTATATGATAAGCTCTTTAAACTTGTTTTATGTATGCAAATGTATATAATTCTGGATTTTCTACAGTAGGTTTCCACATGTGTTATTTCCTCCCCATAGTCCCTCTCTTACCCTGCCCTCCCATACTCACCCCATTTAATCCTTCCTGTGTCATCATTCTCTTTCCCCATTTCATACCACTAGATACTACCCCAGTTCCTGAAATTTCCCATGGCCCTTTACTAGACTCCTGACTTTTATGGGCACTCTAATGTAAACAAACAATTATCTAAAGATTAAAAGCTAATATCTGCTTATGGAAAAGAACATCCAACATTTGTGTTTATGAGTCTCGGTTACTTCATTTGGAATGATTATTTCCAAGTCCATCTACTTAATTGTACATTTCATTTTTACTTACAGGTGAATAATATTCCATTGTGAGTATAAGATATTTTCATTATTCATTTATCAGTTGATTAACATCTAGGATGTTTCCACTGCCTGGATATCATTAATGGAGCAGCAATGAATATTTGTAAATAAGCATTTCTATAGTTACTACAGTATAGTAGGACATAGAGTCCTGTGAGAATATGCCTAGAAGTGGTATAACTGGATAATGTAGTAGATCTATTTTAAGCCTTTTGAGGAACCTCCACACTGGTTTTCTTAGTAATTTCACTAGTGTTCTATCATATCAATAGTGAATAAGTGTTTTTCCTTTCCCTGTCTCCATGCCAGCATTTGTTGCAATTTGTTGTTGTTATCTAATGTAGCCATTCTGATAGGGGTAATATTACACACACACACACACACACACACACACACACACACACACACACACACACTCTCCTAGAGGTTCTATGAAAAAGCTCCTACAGCTGTTTAACTTGTTTAGTAAAGTAGCAGAACACACACTTAATAACAAATAATCCCATTTGGGGTAGCCTCAAAAACAGAATCTTAGGATAAACTTACTAAAGAAATGGAAGACTTGTGTAATAAAAAACTTTGAGACATAGAAGAAGGAAATTGAAGAAGAGACCAGAAAATGGAAAGAGCCCTCCACACACACAAGGATTAACCTTATGAAAATGGCAAGACCAAACACTGCCTACTGATTCAACACATTTCCCATTAAAATTCACGGAAATGAAAACATCATACGGAAACACAAAAGACCCCGGATAGCAATAACAATTCTGCCCCTTCCAAAACAAACAAAAAAAACCATGCTCTGCTAGAAGTCCCATCATTCCAACCTCCAATATTCTTCAGAGATAAAGTAATAAAAACAGAGAGGTACTGGCATAAAAACATACTCATTGATCAATGGAATAGAATTTCAGGTCCACATATAAGTACATGCTCCTATAACTGGTAAATTTTGACAGAGGCCAAAAAAATACATATCAGAGAAAAGACAGAAATCTTCAACTGATGGTGCTAACCAAACTGGAGAAGAATAAAATGTAGTCATTATTTGTCACCCTGCACAAAACTCAACTCCAAATGGATAAAGTATATCAACATAAAACCCAAAACCCTAACCTGCTAGAGAATGGAGTAAGAAACATACTTCAATTTAGAAAGAACTTTCTGAATATCATAATCATTAAAAATAAAAAGTAATGTCTTAGAACTCATGAATTTGAAAAAGCTTCCTGCAGCAAAATATACCACTTTACATTAAAACACCTACAGAATGACAAAAGGTCTTTACGGGCTATATATGTGACAGGGGAACTAATAGCTAGAATAAACAAAGAACTCAATATATCCAACCTCAAGAACAAAAACAAGCCAATTGAAAACCAGAGAACAGAACTAAACAAAAGTTCTCAAAATATTAAATGTAAATGGCTAAGAAATACTACAAATGTTCAACACCTTTTGCTATCAGAGAAATACAAATTAAAACAAAAATCATTATCTGACAATAAATTTACTGTCCATAAAATAGGACTTGCTGTATTTTAGAGAATTCACATCATTGATGGCATGTTTTCAATCACAACAAAACTAAATTAATAATAAACAAAATATAATAAGTAAACAATAGACCATTGTCTCTTCCAAACACAGATTCAAGAGTTAACAAAATTAGAGAAAGTTAAGTTTAATAATGTATAAAAGGAGACATAATAAGAAATAGCAAAGATGAATAAAATGATTCTAAAATAACTATAGAAATCAATGGTCTAAGATCATTAAAAAAAAACAACAACTTTGGAAAAGTTTAAAACTAAATTCTTTAGGTTACTTTATTTAAATTTTAGTAAAAAGATACAATAACTGATACAGTATGTTACTGGATGAGAAATGGATAATTTTCTTAACATTTAAAAGGCAGTCATGGAATTTACCATACCAATGGTCTAAAATCATGGGCGTGGGGGTAGGGTATCATGAAGCCAAACCCAAAACCATATTCAGGAAAAGAATATACTTTATCAGGCATATTGACACACACCACCTATTTCCAGCACTGGCTGGGGCATCAGTTGTGGAAGGATCCCTATTTTTGGTTGATGATCCTAGAATAAGACTCTACCAAAAACAGGCCATGGGGACAATGAGAAGAAAGAGATTAAGAAAGGAATATAGGAACAGAAGAAAATGTTGAAATTCCAATCTCATTTCTGATACAAATTTTCATCCAACTCATATTAGTACTGGTTTTCTCAACCTCACAACAGGGATATTTAGAGTTGGACATTCACATCTTATGGGAAACACTGTGCTATTTTGAAACCATCTTCCATTCGTTTGTGACAGCTGAAAATGCCTCAAAACATTGCCAGACATTCCCCATAGGAAAGAAATTACCTTTAGCTGGAAATTGTCCTTAGTTTAAAAAAAATGAACTTAACTGAACATCTTTTGCCAAATAAAAGGCATGTAGGAAATAATGATGTTTAAAATTTTACAGCTAACACCAGGGTGATAAAAGAAGAATTGTCTTGCTTCATTAGATTCAAAGCAAAGCAAGTCTGCCTGCTTCCATAATGCTATTCAGCACAGAACAGGCTCTACACTGTGCAACTAACAACAAAATTAAATGATAAAAATTACCCTTAGTCACATACAACATAGTAATGTACAAAGTATATCTTAGAGAATTTTAGAAAAGGTGCTGGAAGTGGTTATTGAAGTTAGTGATTTTTATAGGATGCTAATCAATATTCAAAACTAAATTTTATTACTATGTAGTACCTGTAAATAGCTAGAAATGTGAATACCACTTAAGCACTTACACACACACTAAAAGCACAATGTACCAGAGGAAAAATGTGACAAAGACATGTTTTATATTAAAGGCATAATTATTGTGAGAAATGAAACCTAAATAAAAACAAGAATATATTGTGTTCATGGAACATATATTTGATATCACTGATGTCAGTCAACTGCCAAGTGATCTAAATGATGATTTAAACAAAATTACTACAGGCTATTTTTATAGAAATAAATAAGATGTTATTACATTTCCTATAGAAATGCAACAGTCCAAGATCACCCAAAATAATTTTGAAGAAGAAAAATCAAGCTGTAATACTTACACTTGTTGATTTGAAACAAACTATACAATTATTGACACAGCAAGGTGTTTCAAGAAAGGTGGACAAGCAGATCAATGGAAGAGAAAGAAAGGTCAAAAAACAGAATTTCATTAATTTGGTGTCTTGGTTGTTGTCAAAGTTGCAAAGACAATTTCATGTACAGGACTGTCAGGGTTAGTATGGAGCAATTTGATGCCCATATATTTTTTTAAAAAGCTTTAGTCCATCACCTCACATAAAAATAAGCAAATCCTTTATGTTTTTTCATGAAACAAGCATTAAACATAAAACTATAAAATTCCTAACGTGACATATACAAGAAAACATTATTACCTTAAGTTAAATAACTTACTTTGCTGTGCCAGCAGAAGCTATATGCAAAATTTAAGAATAAATACACAAATAACATGCTCCTTATTTAAATGATCACCAGTGAAAATCCCACTTCCAAGGGAAAGAGTGAAGGAGAATGAATGAGAGAATTTGTGAATGAGAACAGATGAAGGAATTTGTGAATGGGAATGGACAAAGGAGAGTGTGAAGAAGACCAAATGAGGAAGAGTGTGACAGAGAACAGACCAGTACACTGAGACAATATCTGCAAATCTTTAATCTGATAGAGTCCTTGCTTGGAGAGTATATGTAGGACTCTTACACAGTAATTAGGAAAGCAGCAATCCAACCTTTAAGAATAGACAAACATTTTGAACAGGCACTTTCCTCAAAGATGCACAGATAAACAACAAAGAAGCCTACCAAGACAACACATTTTTAAAAAATCTGGCACTGATTATTAAGAAATGGAGATTTAAATTGAAAGGAGATAAACACAAGTCCACTAGAATAGCTAAAATTTAAAAGATTTGTCACATGAAGTTCTGGCTTGCATATGAAGAACTTATGAACGTTCTCAGAGAATCCTGATTGAAGTAAAACTTGATAAATCTACTTAGGAAAATAGTTAACTACTATTTTTTCTATTACTACTTTTTCTACTAAGAAAATGTTAAAACTGGCTCTACCATCTACTCTTAAGTTACTTACACAATGGAGGTAAAGAATGTTACAGAGCCTTGTACATGAATATCCGGGGCAGTCGTATTTAAATGGACACATGGCTTCATCCCAATCTAACTCCCCGTAGTGTCCATAAACAGGTGAACAGATACACAAGGAGCAGTGTATCTGTTCAGTGCAATACTACTAAACAATACAAAGAAATGGGCTAAATGTACCAAGGCAATAGCAAGAATGGATCTGAAAAGAATTGGACTAAGTGAAAGAAGTCAGAAAATGTGTACATGTGAGTTCCTGCACATAACGTTTTTAGTAAACATAAATTGATCTGAAGTAACAGGGAGCAAATGAGTGCTTGACTGAAAGAAAGGGAGCCCAAGGGAAGCATGACAAACAGACATGAAGAAACAGTTCAAGGCAGCATACTATCCCATCCTGACATCAAAGCAGAGGGAGAAAGAATGCAGCATCTGTAGTCAAGAAACAGAGAGCAATGTGCTCAGGATTCCTGGTGGTCTGCTCACTCTCCCCCCATAGGCAGTCCAGAATTACCTGTCAAGGGGATGCTCCGTCCTCAACTGAGATGGCTCTTCCCCCATCAATTATTATAATAAGGCAACACCCCAAAGATATGCCTGGAGGTCCAAATCCTCCATAACTGTAGGTTCTGTCAAGTTGACAGCACTAACCCTTCATACTTGGGACCTTGCAAAGTCATAGTGGTTAATGTAGAGCCAGATGTGGTCCTGATAGTCTGTTTCCTGGTTCTAATAAACCTCTGTGCCTTCTCTTACAACTGATCTTGTAGAGAGAGAATTGAGCGAACTTTCATGAGAGTAAAGTGTTTAGATTTGTAAACAGAAAAGGGAACAGATGTTTTAAACCTCTTCTTCAAGTCCCATACAGTACCAAGTAAGTCCTCAGGAAGTTAGCTGATAGTCTTCATACTCATGTTTGCAAACGTCTTTATGAGAACATAAGTTCTGGGAGTTGTTTAGGATCTGGCAACTAAAGATGAAAATTAATATGATTAAGTATCTGACAAGTAATGCTTCTAACACAGAGAGAATAAGAGTGATTTGTTAAGAGATGTCAGTGTGTAGTAGCAACTTACTGAGGGGAATGTGGAGACAACCAGGGCATCCCACTGATGCCTTGAAGCAGGGATGGGTAGTGTTTTCAATATATGCACAGATACAGAGACCCTAGATGACGGCATCCCTTGAAATGATGAAATTCATGAGGAGGCTGGCTAGGAACCACCAGTGGCATGCTCTGGAGGCACTGAACAAGCAACATGTACCACAGTAGGAGCAGAGGCAGAGACAAGTGAAGAAAGATCCTCTACCCTTTCTTATTCTATTCTGCTCAGGGATTTTCCTTAAAGAAACAAATACAAACGCATAAACAGATGCACATGTAAGCCATATCCTGTTCTCCAATTTGTGAGTTGTGTGGAATCTGGCTGTGTTTAAGGAAGAGCTAAAGAAACACACAACATTTAAGGCGTCTTCCCAGTTTCACACAATGATTAGTGGACGTCAAGGGAGGCAGTTAACGCAGATAAAGTAAAGCACAGAACTGAGAGGAACTGACTCCAGTGTAGGCTTGGCCACCTTCCATCACTTGCCTGGGAGAAAATTATTTCCTGGTACTTTATCTGCAAAACAAAAGTACAAAGAATATTGGAAAGAGCAATGGCAGTGGAAGGATTTGAATATGAGGATATATCGATTTTAAATAATGAATGATGATCTGAGCCTATAGCTCATGGGTAGAGGGCTTGCCTAGTGAGAAGTCCTCAATTCAACCCTTAGTCCAAGAAAGAAGTGTGTGGGGAATATATGAGCGGACTTCTGTCTGTGCATGATTGAAGATTTAATTTAGATAATCTAAATAATCATATTTTAACTAGTAAAATTTTATTTACAATGTTAAGGCTTTCTGGCAACACATTTTATGTGGGGAATACATATATAGGGTAGGTTCATTCTTCCCTTTATCTCTCTTTTGCATATGTGTGTGGGTGCATGAGCATTTGTGTTTATTTGTGTACATGCTCTGGGACAACTTTTGTGTCATTGTTTTAGTTCTATTTTTTCTTTTTTAGTCAAGTTCTCTAGTGGGATTCAAACTCACTAAGTAGGGCTAGCCAGTGAGCTCTAGAAACCTCACTGTCTCTGCCTCATCTGTGCTGAAGTTATAGGAGTCCCCTTCCAACTATTTTTAGTTGGGCTCTAGATATTGCACTCAGGTTCCCAGATCACTCAGTGAGGCAAGCACTTTAGTGACTGAGCTGTCTCCACAGCCCCTTTCTTTCTTGTGGACATGTAGAGCAAGCTGACCTTGGACTTCTGATCTGTCTCCCAAGCATCTTACTTCATTAAATCATTGCAGATGCAGTGTTTTCAGGGAGAAACAAAACATGGCCTTTATGATATTGGAGGATCTGGATGCATTTGTAAAACCTAAGGCCACTTGAGAATATACAAGCGAAAACTCACTTAAATTTCAGAGGAAAGAACAGATGTTGGTACATGCAGGCTTAATATTTCTTGTATCTCTTGTGATGTTATACTTATTTGTGGCTTGGACAATGGAAATAGTCTTGCACATCCCATGAGTGACAAGCTAAAAATATGCAATCCTCCCATAAACCCAATAATTCCATTCATCTAATCACTAATCTGGGGAGTGGGGGTGGGGGACTGGTTAAGTCACCAAGAGCTATAGAATGAACCCTTTGAATGTAACTAAAGTAAGGGCACCGAATCCTAACCACTAGACCACCAGGGAAACTATGAATGGAACTAAAGTAGAAGGGAATGATTACGGAGCAGTTTCTACCAAACAAGATAAATGGAGAGATGCTGTTTCCTGTTCCTCTGATGTAAACAAGGAAGCTGTCCCACTGGCCTGGCCACAACCTGCATGCCCCAAGGCCACAGTCCTCCTTTCTTCCCTTGCACTTTCTCTAAGGGAGAATTCTGCATCATAAAAGAAAGAAACTCAATATGAATTCTTTCCAGAAATGATTTGAGATCTGAGTTTGTGACATCTTATTATAAGACAAGCTAACATCTATTATTAATTGATGCACTAATTAAAGCCATACTTGCAGTTTCCATTAGCTTATTCCCTAAATTCTCCAGAGTTGGCTGTCTGGTTTTAATCAAAACCAAATGGTAGTCCAAGCTCCCAGCGTGGAGCAGCTAGGAGGAAGTCATTCAGTGAAGGCACAAAAGCAGAAAAGATAAACAGATGAGAGTTCACAAACTGTGTGTCTGGGGAAGGATGCACACTCTGCTAGCCACTTTAGAGATCTGATTGAGGGACTCAGCCATCCAGGAGGAAGCATTGCAAGTGTTTAATGTCAGCACAACTCTAACATGATCAAGATGGAGTCTGCCTTCTGCCTTTCCAGCCATGGCTGTCTGTAACTGGATGATCCGACTGTAGGTAAGGCTACATGTGCTGAAACACAAACCACTGTGTTCTGAGAAGATTTCTGAGTATGAAAGAGAGGAAGAAAATGTTCTACCTCCGAGATTCTCAGAATTTTATGTACAGATTTTCTCAAGTTCAGGATGTAAAATTTAAGTCATTTTTTAAAAGGCTCTAAACTTTAGAAGAATTACGGTATTAAAAACCTCCGAATTCATCTGTCTTAAAAAAAAAAAAAACTTTTGAAATGAGAGTTAACAGGAGGATTTTGATCTCCATTTAACAGAGTAGAAAGACTGTGGATGGGGAGAGATGCGTTTTCTTTCTTCCTTGTTTTTCATGAGCTTTGTGGGATAGGAAGGACTCTAGGACTTTCTGACGCTAGCTAATCATCTCAAGAGCTTTGACAAACTCACTTCAGTCCTGTGTAAAATCAGAGCTTCAACGCCCAGGCAGCTCTGCTCTGCCCCTCCCCTCAGCTTCGTGCAGGCTTTCTCACATGCAAACTTCTCAGAGGCAGGAAATACTTTGCAGGCAATCTGGGCCTGGTTGTGGAGGCCCCTCTCGCAAAACATCAGTCTGCATTTAGAAGACAGAAGTCACTAGGAACGCCTTGACAGGATCCGGCTTTAGCTGAGGCTCCCTCCAGCTGCAGAGGGTGTTTTTGTTAGAATCACACACTGCCTGTGTAAGGAGAACTGCTTAGAATAGAGCTGTGACCTCAGTCACGAAATGTGAACTTAGATTCTGGGGACTCTAACGGGACGGACTCTTCTCCTACCCTGGCTGGAACAGCATCATGCCTTGGCAGCACAGAAACTCCTGGTCCAGGTAAGAGGCTGAGACTGTCATCTAGGAGACAGAGCGGGAATCCTTGGCATCTTCAGCCAGCTGTTGACTGCTTTCAGAGCCGAACCCAGAAAGCAGAAGGGGAAAATGTTTAATCAGGAGAGAGCTGTGAGTCAAATCTGTTTAGCAAAATGTCATTTCTAAAATATGTTCCACATAGCTTGAGTCTTTCTCCGTATAGAAATGTTTCATTTTGATTCCCTTTTTCTTAACTTAGTGACCAACCCATCTATAATGTTCTGTACTGCTCGAGGTCAATGAATCTTTTCACAATGAAATGTAAAACTTTAGGAAACCCTTCCTCCTCTCTGTTTTCCCAACAAAAACAGTATATAACATGATAGTGGTTGTTTTTTCTTAATAATGAGCCTTCAAAGAATATTCTGTGTCTTCTTGAAAACTGTGAAGATCAAATTCTTTAATATTGCTCCACACTAGTTTGAATTGCATATTCAATTACTAATGTATACCTTAGATTATTTTTAATAGAAGTAATGACATGCAAAATGACCAATTATTTCTGTCTTTACATATTTAATTTCAGTTTTGGAATTTAAAAGTCAAAATTGGGTTTTGTTTACATTAAGCTTGAAATCACTCTCAGATCTTATGTTGTATGAGTGCTCTCCGTGTATAACTAAAGCCATCTGAAGGGCAGTGTAACCCTGTCAGTCACATGAGAACTTAAAACTGACCATACATTCATCCTTCATGTCATGATAAACTCATTATCACCATACTTCAATCTTCTAAATTGTCTTAATGGTTCAATACGTGATCCATGAGTATATAATTGTAACAAGGATTGAAATGACCTAGAGTTATAGGAATAGGCATGATGTTATATTTCTGAATATTTAGAAGGAAATTATTTTGAAAACTTGTATGAAAGAGCAGTATGAAAAGAGGGCAAGCATTCCTTCCTATCTCCAAATCTCTGAAACAAACACAAAATGAGCTAAGTGAAAGATGGAGAGCAGTTTTGACAGTTGGATCATAAGAAATCAATAAGGGTTTTAATCATAAACTTTTATAAAGAACAACTGACCACTTACTGTGTTAGCTAACTTAATTCTTAATTTCTAGGCTAGAATGATTTATATTTATGCTTTGACATTGTCACTAACAATCTAAGCTTTATTAAGGCATTTTAAAATATGAGAAAAACACATTGTAATGTGTTGGAAGTGAGATTCTAGGAATTTAGGAGTAAAGATCAGGGGTGGGGCAGTGGTTTACCATGTGCAAGGTCCTGGGTTCAATTCCCAGAGTCAACAAGTAAAAGGAATTTTTGTATATCTAAATTACTTAATAAAATAACTGAGTAGAATGATAGGGGAAGAAAGGGCATTAAATATCACTATCTCTGGTCTTGTCAGAGATTGCCAACAAGGATGCTGAGGAATAACATTAAAAAATATCCTGTCCAAAGTCATACTGCTGGCCAGTAGAGGAGATGACAGGGAAACAACAGTCTCCTGCCTTATGTGCTGTGGTCCTTAAACAACATACCTTCCTCTCAAAATATAACTATGCACAGTGAAGTGTGATCTTGTCCATCCAATCAGAGGCTACTTTTCAGAAAGGAAATCAAAATTTTTAAAAATCAAATTAATTAATTAACACCATTTTCTCAGTGGCCAAGACTTCTTAAAGATTCATTATGCTTTGCTCTCATATTTTAAATAGTAACTTGCTCTATGACTATTGTGTTAAATCACATTCTTATGTCAAGCAAGCCAATCCATATGCTACAATGATACTTGTTTAAGACTAGTGTTTCTTTTAAGAAGGACCTAATTAGGAACTCGTTTGTTTCATATTCTTATATTTGAAGAGTGTAATAAAATATTATCCACACCAATGACTTTCAGAAGTAATTTTATAATCCTTTTTCCATTATAATCATCTCAAGGCTCTCATGAATCTTTCTATTATCTTAGCTAAATACCGTTGCAGCTTATTCTCAGTTCTAAGTGCCATCAGTCTATATGGTCATAAGAAAATATAAGTGCGCATATACTAAAATACTTCAGTACAGTGGTTCTCAGCTTTCCTAATTCTGCAACACTTTAATATACTTCTTCACATTGTGGTGATCCCCAACCATAAAATTATTCTTATTGTTACTAGTATGCTTTATAATGTAAATACTCTATGCAACCACAGAGAGGTCCTGTCCCACAGGTTGATAACCACTGTTCTAGTAGTATAACACATACCTCTTTTACATTATATGACGGCTGGCCAGTGCAGCAGCAAATGAGAGGGGTGGCTAATGCATCTGTGTCACACATTCCTTTTGACAGCATATACATGCTACAGCAGTGTGCTTTGCAAGAGAAAGCTTTTCCCATAACACTAATATGTTCTGTTTCTAATGGGTGTCCTTTCCTCACAGTGGTGGTCCTCAAACTTTCTAATGCTGTGACCCTTTAAATCAGTTCTTCATGTTGTGGTGACCCCAACCATAAAACTATTTCATTGCTACTTCAAAACTGTACTTTTGCTACTGTTATGAATCGTAATGTTAATATGTTAAATATAAAGATGTGGTATGTAGGATATCTGATCCCTGTGAAAAGGCAGTTTGACCCCCCAAAGGTGTTGAGACCCGCAGGTTGAGAACCACTACCTTAGAATATATGTCATGGAGCTGTTTTGCCTTTAGTTTGGGGGGTTCCTAATATTAACATCTGCAGTGGTAAAAACTCTCAGCCACCGCAGCTCATTGCAATAGCCTGAATACCTATCTGCATGATCACTGGAGTCTAATGAACAGAGAATATTTCTGTGTTCTGAAGGACACTCCTATTTATAGAAAGCAGGCTTCCTTAACCCTTTCCAGACCTTTCCATATCAAATACCTTGCTGCCAGTTCCTAGGGTAAGCTTAATTTTATTTACTGATAAGTAGATTCATGGACTTAAAATTGGTCTGAAATGATTCATTTCTGAGATGTCTCACATTTTTTATTTGTTTCTTCTTTGAAAGTAAAAAAAAGTGATATTGGCTTGCAGCGAGAAAACTCTTTTTATAACAGTTTTAATATAGGGAGTTTTTAGGTAATAAACGACTTATGGTTGACTCATAGGATTTTGTTTTTAGCATTAAGATCACCATTTCTGACTCTGGACAACTCTAATATTTTGGCTGGAAGGCATCTTTATCCACCAGAACATTCCTCCTGAAGGTCAGGAGAGTGTTCCCATCCCATTTACTTGTAATACCCTATAATCTCTGAAGTTCTTTGGGTCCCATATTTCATTTCCTCATCCCCTTCTGAGTCTAGCTAGATTGCAGAGTTAAGTTGGTAATTTTGAGTAAAATCTAAATAAGAAAAAAAGAATTATCAACAGTTATGCATGGGAGTAGTTCCTTGAAGCCAAAAATTTAAACCAATGAGGCTCAGGGAAATGTCCCTTTTGATCAGCCTTGAGGTATTATGGTACTATGGTACTGTGCATCTTCTCTGACTTAAGTCTATCAGCTTAAGAGCTGTGAAAAGTACATGGGCTTAGTTTAAAAAAAAAAAAAAGTTTTGCAAAATGAAGCCAAACTATATACATTGAAATCTGGCTTGAAGGAGGTTGGTTTTACTCAAGAGATTATAAAGAACTCACACACATAACCTTGAAAAGAATTGACAGGGAAGCAAATACCAGAGCAAAATTTTAACTACGAAGCAATACAAATATCATTGTAAGGACTTTCCCGTGAGCTGAGATGAATAAGGGACAGAAAGGATGGCAGCAGTTGGTTGCATGTTTTAAGCAATTGTACTGCATGAAATCTCAGAGTGTTTTAGCAACACTATCCAGGTAAATCAAAGAGAAATTAGAACTACTATTGGCAGTGGCAAAAAGGAGGAAAATCACAGAGCAAGTTTAGAGAGTTTATTTCATTCTCAGTAACTAGATAGAATTGCCAATACCTATTCATCGGTAAGCTGTGGGATGAATTGGGAACAAGGGGGAAAGAAGAGGAAACAGGGTTGCAGAATGTTGATGTGTGAGAGCTGGGCTTTCACCCTGTTCCCTGCACATCCTGAAATGACAGAGTAATACTTGTTAAAGGGGAAGAAAAAAATAAGTGGTTGGCAGAAGCCATCAGAAGCTGAGGCCAGAGGTTAACAACACTCTTATAAAATGACATTACAATTCATTAAGGACCAAAGGCACAGGCTTCCACAAATAGTTTGAAATGAAAGCTTATGCAAAGCCAGCATGAGGGGAGCGAGTAGCTTTTTCAGTCTCCACGGGGCAGGATCTTGACTAAATCATAAAAGATTCAGAACACTGACTCTGATTCCATTTCTACCATTTGATGCTCCTTGACTTGGGTCACCATGACTCACATTTTGATCTAAAACATCCACACTGAAACAACAAGAGCTGTCACAGGGTCATTTCAGCTCAAATTGAGCTATGATTCTACAGCTGGAGGAATCTTCATGAAATCATCCCCTCCTTCTTCTCTCCCCACATGAGCATCACTTTACATCTAGTGGGTGCCTGAAATGTGCCTTATTTGAGTGCTCTATTTATTCTCTCCTCTCTCTCTCTCTCTCTCTCTCTCTCTCTGTCTCTCTCTCTCTCTCTCTCTCTCTCTCTCTCTCTCTCTCTCTCTCTCTCTCTCTCTCTCTCTCTCTGTTTAGGATTTTCAACATGGGATTTCTCTGTGTAGCTCTTATAGACCAGGCTGGCCTGGAACTCACAGAGATCTGCCTGCCTTTGCCTCCCGAGTGCTGGGATTAAAGGCATGTGCCACCACCACCAGGCTCTATTATTTTCAAATCATGTGACATAACTCTTTATTATTTTCATATAATTTTTTCATGACTCTCATTGTAGCTGGATCAAATGATATAAGAAATAAGTGAAATCTCCAGGGAAAAAATATGCGTTAACAGATATCATGCCTATGCATTCACACATGCAGACACATACACACAGAGAGGGGGGGGGAGAATTTGCCTATTGAAATGTTACTTAACATTGAGCTACTTAGTTCTCTCAATGTTTCTCTTTATAAAATTGAGCAATGACAGTGACTTTTGTAGGGTATTTGTATTGTCACCAAAATACAACCATTTTATGTGTCTGATAAATGGAAGCTTTTATTATAAATGCTATTATTCTTATCTTCATAAGTTTCTAATGTCCATAATATTACATTGGCATGTAGAAAACCATCCACTGACAAAATTTGGCTCAAATGTGTATTCATAGATAGATAACTAAGATGAAATTATACATACTACACATAATAAACAAAACTTGAAATCTAAAGTGCTGGCCTCTGAAAGGATACTGAGATGACAGGCAGAGATTAATTCCCATGAATTTCTTCTTAATTTCAGTGAAAGTTCCACCTAAGGAACAGCTAAAGGTTTGGTTTCCTGTTGTCACCTGGTTAGCTAAGCATCTGTGTCAATGGTGCTGTATGCATGGTGTCTCTTATTTACACTGAGTGATGGCTATTTCTACTGCAAGAGAGTTCCTAGAAATGATAACCAGGCTAAAAATAAAGTGGCCACTTGAGCAAAGCCACATCACACTATGACAATGATAAAGTATTACAGCCCATGTCCCTTGTTGGACAGAAATATTTTTCATAAAGAGATGAAACCACATGTCATTCATGTATACTAGTCAAGGGTGGGAAGGACAAGTTTCCATCACCAAGCTTAACTCTTCCCAAGTACATAAAAGATTCCATCTGAAACAAGTTCAGAGTAAAGACAGTGATATGAGACAATCTAGAACACTATTTTTCAACCTTCCTAACACTGTGACACTTTAATATATTTAATATATTTCCTCGTGTTGAGATGATCCCCAACCATAAAATTATTTCATTGCTATTTCATAACTGTAATTTTGTTACTGTTGTGAATCATAATGTAAAATTATTTGATATACAACCCCAAAGGGGGTCACAACCCACAGGTTGAGAACCACTGTTCTAGAAAAAGGACTCATGTAAAGTGTACCTTCCCAAAACTCAACTAAAGCATAGTGTGCTTCTAAATATTTACATAGGGAGGAAAATGCATGGAAAGCCATCAAAATGTAGGAGTCTAGGAAGTACTGCTTCCACAAGGCCTATTGTCACTCATGATTGTTAATTCTGAGATTCCTTGGAAGCTACATGTGCCCAAAACAGTATTCATGATAGCAACAGAAAACATCATGAAATGCCCCAAAATTTCCTCAAATTCCATGTGTGATGCTTAGAAAATATGTTAGGAGAGTCTGCAAAATTGGCTGTTCTGAGCTCTAAAAAGGCTGTGAGGCAAATGCTGCCAGATCTTCCCTCCTCCCTGCAAAGAAATTAGAGCCTGCTCAGGAGCCTGAAGGTAAAAACAGGGCATTTCAAAAATAATAGCTTGCCATTTTGTACCACCCTGTTGTTTTCCATTGAGTGGACTTCTACTTGATTCAAATGGTTAATTTTGAAATTCTCTTAGTTCCTGGAGTAAGTCTATTCTAAGAGCAAAGGATATGAAAAGGCTTTCCAAATCTAGGAGAAGTGCCAGGGCAGGCATTAAATAAAGTACCATTGGAGGGCCAGTTTTAATTTGGGTGCCTACTTCATTTTCTTCCAAAACCCCAAATTAACAGCTATGACGAAGTATCTCTTAGAAACAGTAATGGGCTATTTAATCTCCTGTTTTAGGTGCCTTATTTTATAATTTACTAAAGTTACATTCTTGAGGATCTCCAGACATGGAGACACGGAAGCCACTTCATATATAGTATTTTTAACTTTATGAGGTAATTTACCAATCAAGAGACTTAACAGGAGCTTGTTTCTTATTAATGGCTAGTGAGGCCTAATGAATACACCCTGCATGAAGGTATGTGACAGTAGTTGCCTGCAAATGTTTTGGCATGGGTGAGACCCCATAACATTTCCCTTCTTCTTGGTCACATATCCCTAGATATTACTGTTGTTCCAGTATTGTTTATGCAAACATTTCTAGGAGAGACTGTTTCACAGCAGACTTCTGAGACTTACAATCTTTCTAGTCCCTCTTCAGTAATGCTCCCTGAGCCATAGATGCAGGAGCTGTAGTGTAGATGTATAAAGTGGGGCTAGATCCCACTTGAAGACCCCAACTGTGTCCAGTTGAAGTTTTCTGTGATGATATGACTGCCGAGAACAGAGAATTAACTTCTCCCAGAAATGAATCCCCTTACAGGTTGTTCAATATTGACTGGTCAGCCTAAAACATATACACTCAAATAACAAATAGGGACTTGGCAGGTTGTATTTATATATTTGAGCACACACACATATGTAATCAATGTAATCAAATAAAAAAGACTATCAACTTGAGAGTTGGCTGGACATGGGAAAGAGTTGAGAGAGGAGCTAGAAGGAGGGTAAAGGAGGGGGGAATCGATGTAATTCTATTTCAACTAAAGAAATTTTAAAATAATAACTATGTGAAAATATATATGAAATGAGATTCTGTGAGAGGTAAAGACATACACTACCATCAACAAAAGGACATCTTCACATCATATAGACATATATTTTTGCGTTCTCTTATTGAAATTTTCTCTCCTACAACCCCAATTCTACCTTTCTCTAACTTTGGATTTAGTAAAGTGATTTTCTATTGAGAGAGCATTACCTCTTTTACTGGAAATTGGCTGCCTTGTGAGACTCCTAGAAATTCTGCTTAGAAATGCATTGTTACTTTTGTTGTTTGTGTATTCACGAAAAGGATTAAAAAATGTATTAAATTTTTTTTCCTGAACATAAGTTTTTTGCCTAAATTATTTCAGTTTGGACCTGAAAGGCATTTCTCTTCATTTTGTCAGTGGGTAGATGTGACAAAAGTCACAGCCTGGGTAAGTCATGCACTGATAGTTTGGTCAAGAAAGTAAACGTCTGTTTGTACCCTAGTTCATTGTGATGAAGACTTAACTTTGACAGTAGTGAGCATGCACTTGGAGGAGTGATTTTAAGTGCAATTGTGTCTATGTCTAAACAGTTGTCCTCTCAAATTTTCTTATTTGATTAAGAATGTGGGGAGCATGGACTGTCTACAAATGTGACTACCATGTCACCTCCACCCTCCATGCTGAAACTGTGTCTAGCTTGAGCTTGCACAGGTGTGTATGCTGTCAGAGCTGCTATAGATTCATATGTACAGTTTCTCTACTATCTAGAAAACACAGTTTCATTGAAGTTGTCTATCACTTCTTGGTCTTACTGTCCTTTAGCCTCTTCTCTGATGACCTCTGAGCCTTGACAAGAAGGAATGTGATGTAGATTTTCCATTTATGGGTCCATGCCTTTAGTCTTTTAGTCTATAAAGCAAGACCAATTGGTATTTGCTATCTGAATGACAATCTAGTGTTAAAATCTACTTCTCTAATTAGTGTTGAGAATCCTCTAGAATAGTGATAAGTCACTAGAAATCATTTTAAAACTATGTTCATTTCACAGAATAATGCATTAGGTTATCTTCTAGGTCCATGATCTACCTAGGCACACATTCCAGAGCTCCAGTAGCAGAGTCGGGTATGGACTTCATCTTGAAGAGTGGTACTTAAACCTAATTAGAAAGTGGTTGGTTACTCCCATTATGTTCATGCCATTGTTGCATGTCCTACCAGGACAGTACTATTATAACTCACAGGGTGCACAGCATGGTAAGACTGTTTAATTCTCTCCTGTAGTTAAATGCATAACCCTTTTCAGTGATATAAAATTTAGACATAGGAATGATGTTTCTATGTCAATAACAGCTTGATTTCTTCATGTTCTATGATTCTCATTAAGTGACGTCTTTAGCAACATAGTCTTGCCATCAAATTCTGGAGGGTAACCAAAAGCAATAGAGATAACCTGAAATATTTGGAGGTGTATGAGAACCCACCAACCATCAACTCCAAAAATAGATAACCCATCCCTGCCACTGGGCTTTTTATTTGTTAGCCTGTGGTACCTAATGAGGATATTTGTTCATACCCATGTCCCATTATAAAGTAACTCCATTTAAACTCTCTTTGTATATGAACATGTATACATTTTAGGAAGCTTCTACAGCAATAGATCTTTTACTATATCAAGCAAATAAAATCATACTCTACATTCAACTGTTTATTTCTTCTAATATTTGCATCCACATTTCTAAACAGTAACAGAACTTAACAATATAATGTATTTTTCATTTTAGAAGTATCCCATAATATTTTGCTACAGAAGATAAGGACTTTTCTCTATTTTCCCCAATATCTCTGACTCAGCCCCTCACAAACTTCATGTTTTAAAAAGTTATTTCCCATTTTATTTATTTTTGAGTCAGTATTGATTACTTTGTTTTAATACTATGTAAACAATATGCAGATTATTCAGGTAGTACATATGATTACATTTCCTTTCTGTCAGAACTGTTATTCCTAGAGTTAATAAGTAGCTCTTCTAATGTTTCCTGTAATTCTTGCTATTAATAATGTTGCACACAAATTATCTCTCATCGATAAAAATTTCCTTTCAGTGTACACATTTACATTTTCTTTCAAAGATGGTCTTCCTAGAGACATCTCTTACAGAAACTCACTGCATGAATTTTCATCATTGAAATTCTATTGCACAGACATTTACACTGAATTCTTGGCTTTCGTGTTGCCTTCTTTCTCTAGTCACTCCTAAAAATATGTTTTAAAGCAGAAACAAATTCCTACCCAAGATTTTAAAGGCATCTTGGCTTACCATCTTATTTCCAGTGTTGATTCTGAGAAATCCAACACCATCTTCATTCAGAATCCCTTGAATATAATCTTCTATTTCTCTGAAAACAGTAAGGACATTTTATCCATGAACCTATGTTCTGATTTTTGAAATTAGAATAATTTATAATAAATTTTAATATTCAGATAATTTTCTAGAACTTGTCATTGCATCTATTATATTTCCCAGAAATATAGAATAGTAAGAATAGTAAGTCTCTGGAAACAGAAGAAAGATTTCTTCCCTCAAGTAGGATACTCTACAGAGCTCACTTTTGAACTTAGATGTTGTACAGGCCAAAAATGAACCAAGGAAGATTTCATTCTGTGAGGATTTATATAATGCATCGACCATACCCAATATCATTCTCTAGTCTATTAAAGAAAAAAAGAGAGACAGGGGGATGATGCTCCCAACTGATGTGAAAGTTTCCATAATATTCATATCTTTCAATGATGCTACTATTTTTGTTTATATGAGTATCTTCCATAAAATTAAAAGGTACAACCAGAAAGACAATACAGTATTTGCATTTCCACTCTCTATGTTCAGCACAATGTCTACCATTCTTTAGATAAGAAATGAAGTTTTAGAAGTGATTGCTTTGGTACTGCTCGCCTCTGGACACTACCACACATTGTTCCAGCCACAGGGGAGTTACTTATACTTTCTTCTTCTTGCATCATGTAGAACTGTGAATAATGTAAAAAGATTCTTCTAATTGGAACAACAAATTATAACCCCCGTGTGTGTGTGTGTGTGTGTGTGTGTGTGTGTGTGTGTGTGTTTTCAAAGTAAATGTAAAGTATGGTGTGATTATTTAATATAAAAAATGGCCATTGATTCTCAAACTAGAATGTCTCCACTTCTCATTTTTAGATATTATAATATTCAATGGTGTTTAATTCTGACATGTATGAGATGCTTATGTTAAGGAGTTGTACAAAGTTACCCAAACAATAAGTCTGAAATCACTTTCTGTCCACACATGCTATTCAGTAGCACCAAAGAAAATGGCTTTGAACATCTCACTAGGAATTTCAAGGACATATGTACAACTAAAAGCGTGTAGGTTCTCTAGTAACACAGACACAGTGGTATTTGAATACATGCATTTCAGAAGTAAAAATTGCCATGGAAATTCACTTCATAAAATCAACACCCTAGAATGACCTACACTTTTCCAGACCCTCCATCCAAACTCTAGGGCAGCTGAGCTCATTTTTGAAAGAGATTGGGAAAGAAATGTAGCACAAAAAATGTAGAATAGTGATCCCTAGTTTAAAAAATAATTTTAAATAAAGCAACTTGATATAGACTCCCTTGGGGAAAGTCAGACTTTTTAGAAAGAATGCATCTTACACAATGTATTTTATTCAGGTAAGGTGATTAGAAAATTAGACTGGTATGCTTAGATGCAGTGCCAATAACTCATGCTTCTATTTATTAATAATTTCCCTGTCTTCAAGTGGAAGATTAAATATGAAATTTAAAAATCTGGATTTAAGTAAGAAGTGTGCATAGCCTATCAGACTACGAACTATGGAATAGTGTTGAAAATATGATGATGATGTTCATAATAATAAGTAGGGAATATTTTGTTCTTAAAATGGATGAGAATATGCTCACAAAATGATTTTAAAATACCATGAAAGTCTGGATTAGAAATGATGACAGAGTTATACTAAATTGGCCCTAATTAATTTACAGTCTCTATATTGTTAGATAGTCTCAGAATTTGTTGAACTATCATCCTTCCAGATGACAGAAGTGCTTACCTACTTGCCATGGCTGAGTAAAATAAGTTAAAACTACCAAAAGCTCTTAGGAGAAAAAAAACCCATGTATTGATTTTTCAGATTTAGCTCAAAGTTTCTGAGTAGCTCAAAGAACTGTATTTCTCCTTAGCAAAAGAAATAAAACCAAAATTCAGGCTCAACCTAAACATAAATGGGGCTTAGGAATGACACAGTAATACCACTTGGCATTACTTAAGTTAGCCTGTTCCTTCTACACTGGATAAAAATAAAGAAAAGAAAGCATCTAAAACAGAACCACCCTATTACAACCCAAATTTGCCCATGAAAGCAGAAACGTTCTGGCTGGCCTGCATTTGAGCCTTTTTTTTCCACTTTCCTTAGCCTCCCACACTATAATGACTTATGCATGGAATTCAGAGGCTTTATATTTTTCTTCTCGGTGCAAGGTGAATGCCAACATGGAAAACGAGAATGCTGGCCATTTTCAAAGATGGCCACAGACCTCAGGAGGAACCAAAAAGTATGCAGAAGGATATTTGGTCCTACTAGGGTACCAAAATGCTAGCACATCTTAATTCTACCTATCTTTATAGGGTGTGACTATTTACCTTTTGAGCATGTGCTTAGTTTGAATAACTTGAAGTTTTTGGTGGGGAGTCAGAGTCCTTTTCGGAAGATGGGATTGAAGCCAGCCCAGCAGTTAATCTGGTTTACGGCTGAGGGCAACATTATATGCTGGCAGTTCCTGTACTGAGCAGAAAGTAAAAACCGTCTGCTCTTTCAATGGGATTTTTCATTCACAGCCTAGTAATTTTTTTTCACTATAGATTGCTATCTAAGTTAGTCAGTGTTAGAAGGGTTGACTTTAACACAGATACAACTTGTTTCCTTTAACTAGTTTAAATAATTCAAGATAGAGGATACAGACCCGGAAAGTTCTTCCATTCTGACCTTCTCTTACATGTGATTTTGTTGTCTGATTAAATATGTATGGTCCAAATCCTAACAGAAATATACTAACATCTTTACAAGGAAAGAGGATGAGACTTGAGTGTTTGAAGACTGGACCTAATTGTTCAATGATGCTCACATCTCCCTTTTGAATTGCTTCATGGGTGGTTAGAGTTCATACATAGAAAACACATGAGGGAAGAGGATGATGAAGGTTAAAACATCACAATTCTGTGGAGACAATGAGCTCCATTGGTTATTTGAGCATGGCCCTTGGAAGTTTGTTCTAATTTGTAATATTGGCTCATGTCCTAGATCTATTGCTTTGAACACTAGTATGTTTTCTTTTTAGGCTTCTACAATACCTCCATGATAATAATAATGGCAGAAAATAAATGTATGGTAGAAGTACCTATCCTAAAGCCTTATAATAGAGTGCATCGTTCTTTCTTATTCATGATTGTGAGTTAATATGAAATAAGCTGTATTATTCTGTTTCCCTGTTACACCCTGGGGTAGAGACATCCTGGTTACTAGGACCTATATGGGTTCTTTTACATGCTAATGCATTGCACATGCTGTCTGTCCCTGCTGTTCCAGTTTGCAGAACCGGTTCCCTGGTGGCCCTTGTTTCAATTCAAACCAAACAGCAAATCAATTTCCTTAATGGCTTTTGTTCACAAAAGCACACCAGGAAAGCATGCAAACCAGAGCAACAAGTTAGTTTTTCCAGTGAATTTTATTAAGTATCACAGTTTAAATATTTTCTTAATGGAGCTTAAAATGTTTTGCTGCTTCTATCTCCATTCATGAATAAACCAGCCCAATTGTTTTTTTTTTTAAGTACTGATAAAGTTTCACTAAAAATACTAAATGCGAATTTTTCTCTAATATTAGACTGCTTCAGGGAGACAAAACCATTAAGGCTATTAAGCGAAGGTTTTGTATTATTTTCTACCTCTGCTTAATAGTACAGATTTACATTCTTTGCCATGAAATATTATTACAGCATTTTTTTTTCAATTTTTTTTTTAAACAGGCGACGAAATGACAGAAGACACTCTATTCCTTGATCCATGAATTCAAAATATCGTTTGTCAAGTTCCATCCCAGGTCAGCGTCATATGGAATGCATCTCCTTGTCTGTTGTTAAGCTATGGTGACATGTCTGTAGCTATCAGAAAAAAGAGCTGGGAAGAGCATGTGACTCAACAGACTGGACAGCCTTTTAATTCTGATGAGTATGACATAGCATGTCATCACGGACTGGCATCCGACAGCTTGCAGGCAAGTATGGAAAAAGATGCAACCTTAAATGCGGACCATAAAGAGAAGTGTGCCTCTCTACCAGACTGCTGTTGTGGGCCGGAGCCCAGAGACTTTCCTGGGAGGCCAATGGGTCATATTTCACAGGAAGTAGATGATAGCGGCAGCCAGGAAGGGGAGGAGCGGTTTCTGTCTCTGGAGGCCAGCACAGAGACCCTAGTGCACATTTCTGATGAGGATACCGATTCTGAACTCCACCTCACCCATGATGAACAGATTTCAACTCCCCCAAGACATGACAGAGACGGCCAACGTAGTGTCGAAGGAGCAGGCTCCCTCATGAAGACACTGTCCACCATGCAAAGTAACCAAGGTTCACATAACTCCTGGAGGAGGGCTGATAAAGCCGATGTGTCTCCAGCAGAAGAAAGTGGGGGGAGGCAAGGTGCCGATGCTGTAACTAAAAGCCTGGAGCTTTGTAAGGATATAAGTTCAAATGAAACAAAAGCTGTGCCCAAAGTAAGTACATTCGATTCTTTGAATGTGGAAGATGCCACACCTGAGACACAACTGCTTAATTCTGCGGTAATAGCTCAACAACGAAGGAAACCTGACTTCCCTAAAGAGGAACAGGAAAAAAATCTCTCCGGTATAGTAGAAGTGGAGTTCTTGGCTGCTCCTTGTGCAGACGGAGGGCTACCATTATTAAAAGCAGATAGCGGAAGCTGCCTTCTGCAGCCTCCTTCCTGCCCCGGTGGAATGTCAGCAGAAAATGACCCAGAGAGGAGTGGGTTCTCAGAACATCAAAACAAAAGCCCTCTCAAGGTCAACACAGAAGATGGCATGCAGTGTTTACACTTAAGGGGCCCAGTGACCACCCAGGAGACCACAGACAATCAAGTCAGACTGCGCAAGAGAAAGGTAAGCCTCACACGTAGATAGATCATCTGGCTTTTGAAATGTTATAAATGTCTTTATTTTCATCACTTACGAATCTGCTTGGGCTGAAAAGGATGTGCAGATGTTTGGTTTGGTTTGGATTTGACCCTGCTATGTAGCTCATACAATTTAAAGACTATTCACTTGGTAAGATTATGAAGGTATATGAGAATTGGCATATAATAATTTATTTCACTAGTAACATTGTGGTGGTTTGTAGCCCTTTAAAATTTGTGTCAAGATAGGACTCAGCATGACTTGCTTTTCTTGGAATTTAGCAGCCACCACAGCCTGTCCCTTTATAGTTCATGGCCTCCTAAAAACTGACATGTAATTTTTATAAGAAAAAGTTCAGTGTGTTTAATTTTGTCTCATTTGCTTGGGCTTGTTTTCTTTTCCTTTCAAACGTATGTTTAGTCATTTTCACTCATATATTTAAACACAAGCAAACAAAAACAACTTGGGAACTGGTGAAATGGCACAAAGGTTAAGGGCATGAGATTCTCTTCCAGAGGACCAGAGTTGTTTCCATTACCCATGATGAGTGGCTCTCAAGTGCCTGTAATTCCAGCTCCAGAGGATACCATGCATTCTCCCAGCCTCTGTGGGCTATCTGCACACACATACATGCAGATGCACACACATACACAGTTATTAAAAAAATATAATAACTCTTAAAGATTCCAAATAACCCTTTCCATATGGAAAGACAACACTGCACAAGCACTTTAAATAGTAATCCACTATCAGTTGATGTAGCATTATATCTTTTCCTTGACAGGGGCTAATACAAGATATTAAATTTTATTTTATATCAAAACACCTTTGAATGAATCTAGGGATTTCCCTGAGGAAGCTTCTAGACAAAAAAATTACAGGGGTAGCCCTACATGACTGGGCATTGAACGCTTATTTAATTTCAGACAATAGATAATGATATAGATATAGATATAAATCTAACTGGTAGTTTCTTCTTGTGTCACTCTTCTGTTGCAATTGAAAAAACCCTGAATATTGGAACACTTAATTCAATAAAAAAAATTTAAGAAGACACTTTTCTTCCTCTCTTCAGATGTAATTGTAATCCATGAATTTACAATTACTAAACAAAAAGTATATATTCTTTTTTCAGTTGGACTGGAGCTATCCATCTACTGTTTGAGGGGGATCTTTCCAATTCTCTCTTATTTCCTTAATCTGTGTGATTTTTATTAACAAACTACACTAGTAATGTATCACTAGTTCATTTAAGTGAACTCAAGGACATTACTGCAAAAGTCAGTATGCTCAAACTGTATACCAACAGAATACTTTGTGCCTCTGGCAAGTATTCCTTTCCCTATATATGTTGCATTGAAATGTCAATGCCACGTAAAGGTATTATGATTGGAATGCTCAGGTCACATTTCCAGAAATTTCCATGTGTCGTATCAAATTGTTGGAGAGACTGTAATGATGACACAAGAAAATATAAACTTACTTAGGACATAGCTTTGTAAAATAAGAGAAATCTAGTTCAACTGCCTACTGACACATTAAACATTCCCATAACATGTGCTCATTGTTGGTCATTAATATCAATATGAGGAATGCCAGGAGGAATCTTCTCTTCAACATACTGCTAAAGGCTACACTTTGAAGGCTGCAGTTATATCTCATTTGCAAGTTCTAATTTAAATTTTCTATTTTAAGCATTTCACCACCCCAAAGTGTTGCAGCATTACTGGTTATAATACTTACTTTGACAATACAACCTTTTGGCATGCCTTGGAATGAGAAGATTAAATGGAAAGATTTAGGCTCAAAATTTGTTATAGAAGGTGTTGCTAAAGATAGAAACTATTAGAATTAAAATGTGTAGTAATTGTTGTTTGATCTGTTACTAATGGGTGTTAAATAACTATAAATTGAAAACTAGCTCAAAATTTTACCAAGATAACTAAATGTATATGTAAGAATAATATGTTCAGAGATATTCATTCTTCCTATAAAAACAACAACAACAACAAAAATCCAGCCCAAATTTTGTTCAATATATAGTTCACTGTTATGAACTGTACGGAATACTATACAGCCATTTAAAGACTTGAAGTGAAGGGCTTGTAGAGATGGCTCAATCTGTAAAGTGTTTACTGGGCAAGCAGGAAGAACTGACTTTGATTTTCAAGAACACACACACACAAAGCTAGGTGTAGCAAGGCATCCTTTAACACCAGCGCTCAAGAGCCAGAGACAGTAGGACTCCTGGGCTTGCCAGCCGGCTCATCTAGCCAAGTTGTAAGCTTCAGGGTCAATGAGAGACGGTGTCTCAAAAAATAAGATGGAGGGTTGTGGCTGGAGAGATTGTTCAGTGGTTGTGTCAAAGCACATGGGTTCAATGTCTAGTACCCACATTGGTGTCTTTACCTCCAGTCTCAGTGAGTTTGATGCCTCTTCCAGCCTCCATGGACACCAAATATGTACTTGGTGTATATACATACATGCAGGCATAACACCCTACACACAAATAAAATTGAAATTTTAAAAAAGGAAAGATGGAGAATGACAGAGGAAAATGTAGTGAGATACTCACTTTGTCTGCTTCTGTGGCACTGACCACACCTATTGGGGGTGGAGCCAGAGGTGGAAGTGACCTATGGAACTAGGTCTGAGGAGGAGCCTGGGAGCTCTCTCTTGTTGGTGGGATGTGGAGAGAAGAGCATCTGGTGGAACCTGCTGGTGTACATCTGTCTAGGTTGTAAGTTGTTTCTCCCTGAATAAACATCTATTTGTTTATCATGATCCTTATTAAACCATGATAGGAAAACACTCAGCATCAACCTCTGGCTCCCATATACATGTACACCCTTATACTTACATGCAGACACATGAACAGATAGACGCAATTGTACAGCCTTTCAGCTTTAGCCTTCTGGATAGCTGGGATTTGAGGTTTCTGCCACAGTGTTGGCTGAGAACAGTGTTTGCAGGGGACCACTCTTTCATCTCTGTACAATGTTAGGTGCCAGATACCAGAAATAGTTTGCTAAGTAAGCCATCTATCTAATTAAAACTGCTTCTCAGTCATGGCACAGTATGAGAAGTGAGATAGACTGTGAGATCACATGAAGTTGAGAACATCAATCAGCTGATTAACTGAATGCCAAGTAAGAATAACAATTCTTTATTGAATTTTCAGGCATAGATTTTTTCTTTCATTGGATATGATCCATGTTCTCAGACTGAAACAAAATAACAACAACAACAAAAAAAGTAAAGCAGAGACTACAAGAGTCTTCCATCTGCAGGGATGGCCTGAAATCCCCTCACTTGGAAGGCTGATGCAGAAGGATAGGAGATATGGAGATAGCTTTCGTTTTACAGTAAGATCCTGTCTCAAGGAACAAACAAAACCAACAAACCAATATTTCCTGGTACTCTTCTAGACCTACCATGCCTCATATCTACACCATGCGTCTTTGAAACCTGTAAGGTTTAGCAGGCACTCACTCTTTTAGATGACTTTGTCCAGTAACACCTGGGATAGACACACATGTGTTTACAAGGACTCTCCATTGCAGAGGGCTGTGTCTGTAGCCTACCTAACCAATGAGCTTTGGGGCTAATAATTTACTTTTAAGCTGAAATATGTTAAAAATAGTCCATGGAATTGAAATTGAAACCGCAAAAGTCAAAGGGAAACCAAGAGCTTTGCAAGGGGACATTAGCGAATGAACCACATGGTTGTGTGGCCTGTGACGAGTGCCCTTACAGTCTTGGGTGAATCCCTGGGCTGAGACAACTGCTTAAAAGTGGTTCTCAGGGACACATTCCACAGGAGAGGGTCTAAGAAGTGGTCTCTTAAACCAAAGGCTGTGTGAAGATGGAAGAGGCATAGAGAACGACTTGAGGTTGGAGGTTTTTTGAAAAACTAGTGTTATTTGTCATTGATGGTGGTTTACTAATTACAGAGTCCCAACTTCCATCATCTTTAAAGAGCATTTAAGTATTTGCCAAGCTTTTAAGTAATACTATAGTTAAAGAAATGTATGAATCTGCTTTTATTAATACATTAGACAAGACATAAACTATACTACAAAGCAGGATAAACTCCAAAAAAGTATTTCAAAAATAATAACTCTGAGATGATACCCTATCCCACTTCCAAAATCTTCCTCAATCCAACAACAAATTAGTTCTGACTTGGGGATTCTTGATATGTGTGATGGCTTATGACTTTAATCTCAACACTTGAGAGACAGAGGCAGAAAAATTGGTTTGGGCTACTTTACAAGTTCTGAGTTGGGCTAGGGAGATAGGTCAGTCCGTAAAAGTGGTGGATGAACAACCATGGGGACATGGGTTCTATCCTTAGACACCTAAATGTATCCTCTTAGTGCTGGGGCAGGCAGAGTCTGGCAGATGACAGGGACTCATAGCTACTCAGCCTAGCATACTCATTAAACTCCTAGCCATTGGCACACATTAACTAAAAGAAGCAATGTAGAAACTGGCATGATGACTATCTTAGTTAGGGTTATTATTGCGTGAAGAGACACCATGATCATGGAAACTCCTATAAAAAAAAACATTTAAATGAGGCTGGCTTACAGTTTCAGAGGTTCTGACCATTATCATCCAGGGAAGCATGACAGTGTGCAGGCAGATGTGGTGCTGGAGCTGAGAGTGCTGCATCTTGCAGGCAACAGGAAGTCAACTGACTGTTACACTGAGGGAAGCTTGAGCAAAAGAAACCTGAAAGCCCACCCCCACAGTGACACACTTCTTCCAGCAAGGCCACACATCCTAATAGTGCCAGTCCCTTTGGGGGCCATTTTCCTTCAAATTACCACAATATTTAGGCAGGTAAAAATGCCCTTGTCCTGCATGGTGGAAGGAGAAAATCAAGTCCCACAAGTCCTCTGACCATCACACATGCTCCATGGCATACTTGTGTGCACACACATACTCATGTGTGCATGCACACACACACACATACACACACACACACACACACACACACACACACACACAAGTATAAAAATAAATTAACTTAAATAAAAAGTGGACAAATTGCTCAAAAAAATGACACCCGAGGACACTCAGGTCCTCTCAACAATCTCTAACCTAGACACACTCTCACACATATGTGTGCATATGCTTACATACATATGTACCTGTGTGAACACAGACATTTTTACAGACACATACAGACAAAAAAGATAAAGAAAAAATCCAATCAAATAAAATAAACTTATTTTTAAATCACTATTATTGAGACTTTAGGCTAGACCACTGTCACTAAAAGCCAACACAAGAATGTCTTAGCCAATTTATTTCACATTTCCATGACAGCTGAGAAAGGAGAGCTATGGAAAGAGTTAAAATTTGTGAATAAGTTTTGTCTCAAATGACAAAAAAGGATGAGGAATCTGTAAACAAAGTCATAGCAACAGTATGATTTTATTCTAAAGTCCTTCCGGTTTTAAATACAGATCTGTTGGCCAGTTTGTATTCCATGAATCATTTTGACTTAAAACCTTTAATGTATGATATGTTAATAGGTCAGGGTTTACCATTGATAATGAAAAGTCATTATCAGGGGAATTGTCTGCAGATAAATGAAACATCCCTGTGAGTATTCATCACCTGTTGTGCCAAGATGGTTTTATGTTTGTGAGTCTGTATTTGACCATCAAGCAAATTCATGATAATAAACAACTAGAAAGTCAAATATTTACAGATAGTTGGAGATTAACTGTTTTGGCTCATCACAAATGTAATTGTAAAACCAACTATAATTGTGAAAACAATTGCCAGATAACATGATAAAGAAAAACACTAAATGCAGCCTGGTGAACTCAGGGAATAATCAGTATTTAGCAGAGTGTGGATTATGTATTAATGTCAGCACCACAGAGCAGAGTTTCTTGGCATAATGCTGCTTGGCTTATAGTGCCTTAAACCCTTCAGGAAAGTTCAAGCAGGGCTTCTGTTTGCTGACATACAAGGCTGTCACCAAATTGAGGAAGGTGAAGCAAGTAACAAAAGAACAAGAAAGTAGGTAGAGAAGGGTAAAAATGGAGGTAGGTTTGAGCAAGGAAATAGTAGAGGATAGGCTAAAATGGAACACTAAAGAAACACTGGCAAATTGCATGAAAAAGAATACAAGTCCTTTCATTATAAAAAAAAATCAATATTAATTTTCATTCCCTGTCAACACAAAGGCGTGATGATCAGAAACACAGGAAGGGGACAAGCAGAGTGAAGCTGATTCCACTAATGACAGCACAGAGAGGGGCAAATGACATGCCATTGTACCCTGGAGTCTTTGATGGCCACAGCCAGCTCTCATGGGCTGCATCTCTATTAGGCTAAGCAAAAAAAAAAAAAAAAAAAAAAAAAAACCGCTGGTAAACTCACACTCAACAAACTCAAATAGTTCGGAGTCTCTTAAAAGCTTTTTCTATTATAATATAATTATAGCATTTTTTTTCCTTTTCCTCCCTCCACCTCCACATTCTCTCTTATACCCCTCGCTACTCTCTTTCAAATTGATGGCCTCTTTGTTCACTAATCATAGTCATATTCATATATATATATTCTATAGCTTATACCACAATCTCTTTTTTATAACAGGGCATAAGGGAAGTAGGGCAAAAAAGACCCCATGTAAGATCTGGGCCTGAGTCCATCTCAAGTTGAAAAGTAATCATCAAAACTTATTAATCACATTGCAATGTAAATATTATTTAAAATATGATTACTTGTCTCTGGAGAAGAGTGAACAAGATGGAAATGGAAAATGATAGAAAACCCATTGAGATTTATTTTAGCCTATGTGCATATATATGTAATGATACATATACATATTACGATGAAAGTGCATGGCTATCATTTACACTTACTTAAGACACACGCTGAATGAGAAACACACAGTCAAGCAGTTGGTGAGGCTACCAGGCTATGAATTCCATGGTGTTTCTGGCTGACTTCACTTTAAAGAAGCTAGGGATGGTATGGAGAGGATGTATGTACTTGGCACAGCAGCAGCTGCTAGGCGACAGAAGGCCTTATGTTTCTTAATTCCTCATGTAATGTTCAAGCAGAGCTTCTGTTTGCTAACACATGAGGCTGTCACTGAATGGAGGAAAGTGTAGTACTGAAGAGAAATAGGAAGTGGATAGAGGAGAATAAGAAGAGAGAGTAGGGTGGTTAGATGGACATGGCAGAAAAGAAACAAAGAGTAAGGAAAACATGCTTAGGAAGTTCCAGACACCAGCATGTTTCCTTGTCATTTCTATGACAAACACCACAGGAAGTAGCAGGTTGGCAGCTAGGTGCTTTTGGGTAAATGTTATATATAAATGTCTGAGCACCCATATATGTATCTATCCATGTATTCAGACAGGAGGTATTTAGATCTGAGAGTTTCTTCTTCTGAGCGCTGTAGAAAAACCTGGTTGTAATGTGTTAGAGGCCTCTTAATTAATGATTGACCCAAACTGCCAGCCATGAAGTTTGTGATCATTAATAATTTCAGATTAATTCAACACCAGTTCTTATTGGAGTAAGAATTAAAACACTTGTATGGTATTATTTTAGGGGATGAATGGCTGCTTCAGAAACAACTGCACACTCCAGACTTTGGTAATAGAGATGCTGACTTTGTTTCCTCCTGGTGAATTTATGTTACTATAAACCAGGACTAATTTATTAATCTTCTAATACTAAAGGAAAGCACCAGATCTTCTGGAGGCCTCCCTGTAAGAAATAACCAATATCCACAAGAGTTGAAAAACAATCTTTCAGAACCCATGTAGCAGAACCCTGCCACTGTTATCTAGGCACCAGACACAATGGTGCCAAAAGATCCAGCTCGCCTGCTGGCCTGTGTTCCTAGAAAGAATGCACACCCTTTTCTGCCCATGGCATCTCTGTCTCAGAGGTCATTTTCTAACTACACCAACAATTACGTAGTGCCTCTGAGATAAGCTCACAATTTTCTTGGGAAATCTAAACAAATAAATGTACAGTAACCCCCCCTTTTCTCTTTCTGTTCTATTTCTATATTGGCTTAGGAATAAAACAAGTGATTAATGAACCTCTTTGGATTTTAGGTTCCATGTCTTAAGCCAGTGAAACTTCAAAAGGGTTTATTGCTTTTTATATCCATTGAAAATTAACCCAGAGGTTTTATAAATGTTGAATTAGCATTATTATTTGCTCTGGAAAATGAATAGCTTGGTCTAAGCTGGGTTTTTTGTGCCAAAAGGGAAAGTCATGATGAGGGGAAAGAGTCCAGTCCAAATCAGGGATGTTATTTAAACTCTGTGATTTATATATGTGTCTGAATTTAGGGGCAATTGTCTTTCCGTCAGGAGATGCTTGTGGACATTAAGTCATAAAATGAGGCTGAATGGTTATATAGAGTAAAGCTAGAATAATTTTTCATTGAAAAAATTGAAGTGAAAAATCTGACCATCAAGTAAATGAAGAATTTACAAAATTATTATATTTTCCAGTCAGCCAAATATTAATGTGACCTGAATTTGCACCATGTAAGCATACGACACATACTTTTTCATCCATGGAAAACTTCAACGGCTTCCTTGTTACGGTACCAGATGTGGAACACAGTGATTAAGCCATTGGATGCTGAGGCCAAGCTGCCTGGGTTTCACCCCAGCTTCCCTCACTTACACATTGGTGATGTGGCATACCATTTAATGTTTCTTGGCTTCAAATTTCCATATGGATAATGAAGTGTCACTCTGTTATTAATAACATATATAATCAGACACGTATAATTAAGACAGAACCTGGCGGGTAGTAAATGCCATGTGCCTATAATTATAATTAGTATCAGCAATGACTTTTTAAAGTGTTTTACTAAATTGATCCAGTGACAGATTTGAAAGTAAGATGAAATGTCTGGGAATAATTGAAGAGGGAATAAAGGCATATGAAAAAACAAATTTCGACTATCCATGTGGACATAATAACTATCTAAGTTTACCACTGTACCATTTGGCCTAGCATGTGCATAGATCACCTGAGTTTTTACTAAGGACCTTGTCTTCTCCATGAGTTTTGCCAGGCTCCTATGTGCTTCCAACTCAAAGGAGCTTATGTCTTACTAATGGCAATACAAAGAATAATAAATTATACTGCAATCTCAATAGAATCCCTATTGGAACTTAATACAATATCAGGCATGGAAAAGCCAATATTACATAGTAGTTCAGTGTAATTCAAGATAGAATGCATAAATGTGTCTGAAAAACAGAGTTAGAAAAGAGTCCTTGTCAAATAGGGAACTTCTTGATGTTGTGTCTGACCTGAACTCAAGAGGATGAATTTTGGATTTTGTACTTGTAGGTCTTGGGGAGAAGACTGTTTCTGGATTGTGTAATTGTTCTCAAGAAGTAGTTTTGTTTGTTTGTTTGTTTGTTTTGGTAAAAACATAGCTGTAAACTCTCAAGAAACTAGCAAACATTTCACTAAAGCCATTGTGTGGACAGACACTTTTAAATGCTAGGATTTTTGTCAATTGTTGTACAGTGTTATGAAAATGAAAAGAGGGTGATAAGACTGGATATCCAAGGCTTGACCTGAAGCAAATCACTTTCCACTTTTCAAAATAGATTTTCTAGCTAAGTAGTTTTGAAGCTCATAAACAAACAAACAAACAAACAAATTAGATTTTTACATAATGGACACCAAAAATGACTCTGGTTTTTAACAGTCAGGTTAATTTGCTTACTAACCTTTCCTTAGTAATGGATCATAAAAAGAATAGTATATGCATGTCATGGAAACTTGTTTGATGATTGGATCAATAGATATACTAATCAAAGAATAATGATGCCCTGAGGTAGCCATTCCTGCTAACTTTAATACTCTTCTTGACGCATAAGAGTCACATTGGAAGAGTCCTGATTGTTTACTCTAGCCATGGGAGTGGCTCTGTCAAACTCAGAGCATGAAAAGCTAAGAGTGAAAAGATTAATGCATAATGGATTTTTTTTAATCACTTGGAACAGGCCACCCAAAGGTATGGTAAGGAGAATGGAACAGACAAGAAATGTAAAATTGCAGTTTTTAACCTTTGTATAAATAAAAACATTTTAAATTAAGAGCAAAGCATGGGCTCCCATAGACTCTGTGCATGATGTGGACCTGTGTGTGCAGTGGACAGGATATGAGAACCCATAGGCTCTAAGTCTGCTATGAGCCCTACCAGATGACTATGCTCAGAAACCAGGAATGCAATGACCTAACTTTTATCTTGTCTTGTTAGAGACATTCACCAAATGGGATGTTTGCATATATAGTAAGTTTATAGTCCATATGTGTGACAAGCAGTTGCACTCTGAGATTCCACGTTTGACTCCTTGCAAAAGCCTTTTAAAAAAAAAGAAAGAAAGAAAGAAAGAAAGAAAGAAAGAAAGAAAGAAAGAAAGAAAGAAAAGAAAAGAAAACTTGAGGTAGAAGAGTTGGCAAAATATGAGTGATGTGGTGATTAATACAAGGATGTTAATAAGTGAGCTTGAATGTGGTCTGCTCTTGTATCTTTCCCAAGGAGGTAAAAAAGCAAATGGGAAGCAAGCACAACTTTGAGGTTTTATGGACAGTTCCCTAACACAGGAAGAGGAAGTGGCAGATTGAGTCAATATGGCTGGGTAACACAAGGCCTGCCTCCTGTGTGCACAATAGTTCCTTCTCACAGCATGTGTTTGCCATTATGTAGGTAGGATTTTAATTTTCTGCCCATGCTTTAAAGATATTCCTTGTATTCTGATTCTATTTTGTTGTAAAGCATGTATTATTTAATGTGTTTTCTGTATTCATTCACTCATTAAGCAATAATTCCTTTAACTAGACCATTGCAAGCATCCTTCTTCTAACAAATAGGAAGTGAAAGAGAATTTGCTTTTCATGGGTTCCTAGATTTCACAAATGGAAGGAACTTCAAGCATCCCTTCATTTTACTTTAATTGGAATAATGAGTGTGTGTTGACAAGGTCAAGGAGCTATAATTTAGAGTGTTAATAGTGGTGTGTCCTGCTACCAATGCACAGTTGCTGCCCCCACAGAGAAGATGCTGAGTTGCATATTATTATAGAAAAGCTGTAATTTAAAAGTAATCAGAAAGAATTGGCCAACATGAAAATGTAATACAAACCTAGTATTAAGGGGTTTTTTGAAAGATGAAAGGAAATATTTTATCCCTCTATTTTAGAGAACTGTTCATTTTGCGTGTAGGAGGTAAAAACGAAGATAGCTTTTAAGATTTCACTGCATTTCAGGTATGTGCTGAGAAAAATACAAAAACAAAAAAGTGAAAATTGGAAATGGCATCTATAGAATAGTGTCTATTTCCCTCAGTTTCTCTTGGCTTCTAGTTTGATAATAAAAAGTCACTGTCTTCTGAGGTTTGATTTTTCCCTAAATTCAATTTATCTACATTTTCCCCCACAATCAACTCAGACTTTTACCATAAATAATTTTCTGTCCATTTAGGAGTTACAAAGCTCTATCTCTCAGATATCCACAGTGTTTGAATTGAGGCATGATAAATTTTAAACAAGGTGAAAACAAGGTCCACGCTGGGAGCAATCATTAAGAAGGCAAGAGACAAAGTATCTTAGCTAACAGTGTACTTCAATATAATCTCATGTAAATTTTTTTTCTTGCATACACATCAGTGATCACATAAAGTGCTAAATCTTAATTCCTAAAATGTTTACTATCCTGGAAACAAGGTGTATGCTTAGAAGTGTTTGAGTCTGTTGTGGACAAGATGGAATAGGAAGAAATCAGTTTTCAATAGCCAATACCCTATAGTTATTGGAATTGTAAATTTCCAAACTTGACACTGACAGTGTGTTTGCTATGAAAGATAAATGGGCAGTTTTGTTGCATCTCTGTAATAAGTTGCAAATGAAATTTCTAATTGTGTATTTCATTTCTAATATCTATACCAGTCTTTCCACTATTCAGAAATGTCCCCTCTGCTCTGGAGGTATCATTCAGCACAGTGGTGCAAAGAGCTGTGCACAGGAACTGTTCCCAGGAGGTTAGCCCCGAGCTTTTCTTCCTGAAACAAAACACTTCCAGGTAGTAACCTATGTAAATTGTCACAGCAAAACTGATTCATTCCAAGGAGCTTTGAAGTGGGAAAAGTAGGAGTTGGAACTCAATATAAGACAGTAGTAGCCTCAAAGACAGAGGATATACTCCTTCCTTCCTTTCCTCCCTCCTTCCTTTCTTTTGTTCTTTTTGTGTTTGTCTGTTTGTTTATCTCTTTGATTTTTTTTCAATACAGGGTTTCTCTGTTTAGGCCAGCTGCCCTGGACCTCTCTCTGTAGACCAGGCTGGCCTTGAACTCAGAAATCCACCTGCCTCTGTTTCCCCAAGTGCTGGGATTAAAGGTGTGCACCACTGCCCAGGCTGATACTACCTATCCATACTTGGATTTTTACTTTGGGCTACCAACTCACAAATAATAACATGCAGACTTATTCATCATGAAAGTTCAGCCTTAGCTTTGGATTGTAACTCACTCGCTCTTATAACTCAAATTAACCCTTATTTTTCATTAATCTATGTTCCATCATTTGGCTTGTACCTCTCTCCCATTGTGCGCCAGAATCATTTTGAACTCAATGGTATCTCTTGTGAGCCTTGATTATCTCCTCTTCCTCTCTTGGCCTGGAAGTCCCACCTATCCCTCCTGCCTAGCTAATAGCCATTTAGCGTTTTTTGTTTCTTTGTTTTGGCTTTTCGAGGCCTCTTCATTACTTTGGAGGCTATCCTGGAACTAGCTCTATAGACCAGGTTGGCCTCGAACTCATAGAGATCCATCTGCCTCTGCCTCCTGAGTGCTAGCCATTCAGCTTTTTATTACACCAATCACAGCAAGTCACACAGTGTATAAATATCCCACAACACCTATTTGCATCTTTTGAACTAATTTCATTGAGAGGAGAAAACAAAAACAAAACACAAGTAGGACAATGGCAATACACTGTTGTCCTTTCCAGTGTGAGTATTCATAGGACAGAAATAAAAGCCACTCCTTGTGAAGGAGAAAAGATACAATAGAAGTTTGTTGGTGCCACCCAAAGTCTGTTTTTCATAGGCTATGGAAAGAGTCATTTAGGGTGAGTAATACCTTGTACTCCATTTCAACACATGCAAAGTACATGATTTTTAAAAATGGCTAGCACAGTAGATACTCCCCATAACAGTTGCTGTCTAAGACACGCAGAGACCCACAGGAAGCTTTTCTTTTTCCATCTATCACTGTGAACATCTGTGTCATGGTCCGTGGGCACCCAGGTGAGAAAGTGCAGATGTATCTCTTGGCATGCATCACCATTGACCTTGAGGGACTGTTTATGTTCACAGTGACATATTTACCTCTTCTCACTATCCAAACTATAGATTTTCTTCACAGAATTCCATCAACACGTTTGTAATACATGTCTGCCTTCCTCGCCTTTTTATCCAAGGATGTTGTAAAAGTATTTGAAATAAACAGAACCCTCTAAGAGCAGGCCAAAAACAACACATATCTGTCAACTATTCAGTCGATTTGACCTATTCACACAGAGAAGAGTTATAAAAAGCCAAACTGATTGTGAAGCAAATTAAATGAAAATGCAGGTGTGCCTCCAAGGATCAGAAGAAATCAGTCCACGTGGAAAACACCTCTTCAGAAATTCAGATTTTTTTTAAAAGTCCAGGGACAGAGCTCTGTGGGAGGATACATGTGTGGCATGCACAGTGCTCTGGCTTTAATTCCAAGAAAAATATTTTTTAAGGTTTATAAAAATGGGTATTAGAATCATATTGCTGCATATCCATATATTCCTGTGGAATGATAGAGTTATTATAGAAAGTTGAGCTGAAAGATCTAGAAATCTGAGATTCATGTTGACTTTCAGAAAAATACCTGTGAGTTGAGTGGATTTAATGACTGAAGAAATGATCATGTCAAATTCCCCGTACCTATCACATCCATCCCTTTGTCCCTCATCACCACCATCTCTGTCTGGTTTCTGAGACATCTTAGCTGGCTTCTAAGCCTCTGGTACTACCCCAGAACAAACTGGTGCTCACACTGTAGCCAACATTACCTTCACATAATACTTTTTGACCTGCCCTCTTCTATAACTTCAACATTCCAGAATACAAAACATGGCTTCAATATTGGTAAACCTCCAGGCATTGTTCACCACTTTGAGTACTGTGTGTAAGTCAGAGTGGATGAAGAAGACAACTAGCATTGGTCAGCATGAAGCCCCTGGCCAAGCTGTCCTGAGTGACCTCCTTAAGTACCAAGGCTTGAGTTTGATGGGCTGGCTCAGTTGATTGCCATGGGTTCCAGATCACAGAGGAGGATGAAAAATGAATAAGGCAAGCAGAGTCCGTTAATAAGTGATTGGTAACATTTGCTAGGAAAGGAAACCAAGAGAACCAGAATGGAAGCTAGAAGGTAATGTGGATGCATTTTTAATCAGTCTCCTAGGAATATTGCACATACCTGGCTGTTTGATGTGATCCAGTAGAGGAAATGTTTATATGTAGAAGGAGGTAGCTTTGATGGGAGAGGACCCAGTGCACAGAAAGTGGACCTGCAAACAGTCTTAGCTGAGGTGATGTGACAGAGCAGTGGTTCTGAGGTTAAGCACACTTGCTGCCATTTCCCACCACTGACATCAGGTAACATGTGGCATGTGCACAGATAGAGGGAGAAAGAGAGGAAAAGGGAGAGGGAGAGGCAGAGGTGGAGGCGGAGGCTGAGGGGGAGGGGGAGGCAGAGGGGACAGGAGAGGGAGAGTGAGTGAGAGAGAGAGAGAGAGAGAGAGAGAGAGAGAGAGAGAGAGAGAGAGAGAGAGATTCATGCACACACAAAGTTAATTAAAATACAAAATAATAAAATAAATATTTTAAAAAATCTTGACCGATACCCTTGAAGTGGGAGGGAGCGTGAAAATGCCCTATGGAGTATTCTCTGTGTGCCTTTCAGTATAATGTTCATATTTTATAGATGTAACACTTCTCCAAACCTCTGAGAAGGCAAAGTACAACTATCAGTATTATTATCGGTGCCCCCTTTGCACTTTCTTGCACTTTTCTGCCCTCCCCACGTCCTCTCCAGGGTTTTCTCTCCACTCACTCTCCACAGTGTGATGACATTGCATCTCCCTAAAAGATCACTGCTTCCCTTAATGACAAATCTCACACATCTCTTAATTACTTTTCAGGAGTAAATCATATTGCCCTGTGTTTTGAACATGATTTTTACTGGAAGTTACACATTTACATAATGAGAACTTCCGAAAAAGTAAAGGTATCGAAATCAATACCATACTGAAACTCGATGGACACAGTTAAATATGTACAAAACTGTGAAAACAAAATGCCACAGCACTGTTCATGGCATTGGTAAGCAGAGGACAAATCCATCTGGAAGTCAGCTTAAACAGGAATTCTAACAGTACTTAGTCAGGCATTCAAAATACCTCATCAATGGCCCAGTGCCAATCCAATTAATCATGATGTCTTTCATGTTAAGTATAGCACAAATAACATGTACTGAGATTTCATTGTAGGGTAATTGTCTGTTGGAATAAGTTCTCCCTCTCCCATGGGTCTCTGGTTAGTTTGCTAGCCGCCCCCCCCATAGACACACATACATAAAAGTTAAAAGCTAAAGCCCTTAGCCTCAATTACTATAATGTTTTCAGTCTCCATTCATTTCCCTGCAAAGTACACCATTTCATTCTTTGCAGTGCAATAATGCATGTGCACCACATTCTCATTATGCATTGGTTTGCAAAGAACTACTGAGGCAGATCTCATTTCCTATGTGTTGCAAAAGGAAGAGCAAGAAACATGGGTGCATCCCTGGTTTGGGATTATAGTTCTTTCGGTATATGCCTAGCCATGCTTTAAGAACATTCTATTTTTAGATCTTCCAGCAACATCCACACAGATTTTCATAAGAACTGCACAAGTTCACACTTAAACACCAAGAATAAATAAGAGTTCCTCTTTTCTCTCCAACATTTTTTTTGATAGCCTTTCTGATGGGGTGAAGAGGAGTTTGAATTTGCATTTTACTGAGAGCTGGTGATTCTGAAAACTTTTCCATGTATTTATTGGCCTTTTGAAAGCCTTTTGAGACTCTCTACTCAGATTGTTGTCCGATTTTTTTTAAATTAAATTGTTTCTTATTGTTTAGTCTCTTGGATTCTTTGTATGTTCTAGACATTAATCCTCTATCATATCCGACAAAGATTTTGTTTTTGCCATTATTTACTCTGCCTCCTAATCAATTAACAGTTTCAGTTTCTTTTAGAAGGTTTTTAATTTCCTGGGGTCTCATTGTTCAATTATTGACTGCATTTTCTCAGTGACTGGAATCCTATTGTCTGTACCTGTGTTCATTGCATGCTTCCCATGCTTTCCCCTCTAGCACTTTCAGAGTTGCAGATCTTAGGTTAAGATTCTTTTTAATCCAATTAGAATTATTTTGTTGTTGTTGTTGTTGTGCAAGGTGAGAGATAATGCTTTAGTATCATTCTCCTACATATGGATATCCATCTCAATGAGTATTTGGACCACCTTTATAAGAAATAATGTGGCTATAGCTGTTGTTGCTATGGTTCTGTTGTATAGCTTAAAACTATCTATGTGTATTGTGTATTCTGTTCATGTATGTATGTGCATTTATTAAACTGATTATTTGGTAGGAATTCTGCAACACTTATTCACAGGTCTGTGTCATCAATACAAGTAAGGACTTTATCAATAGGATTCCAGTCACTGAGAAAATGAGGCCAATAACTGGCAACTGAGGCCCCATGAAATAACAATCATGTCTGAGTACTGTAGAAAATACCCAATGAAAATGGTGGTTCATTCTGTTTTGAAGGACTTCATCATTTCATTCCTCTCTAACTAGCTTTTCAAGATGGCATCTATGGTCACTTTAACTCACAAATTCCATTCTTAGTGTCATACATCAAATACCTGTAAATCACTGACACATTTTTTGTAACAGATGCCTCTCTGTATAGGGTGTTCTAACCATCTGAGTGCCAGCCACAAGTTTTCTGGTCCCCCAGTTCACCACAGAGCTGAAATATTTGTGGTTGTGGTCATGTCTTTCTTTGTACGTTTTATAAAATTTGTTTTCTATGGTTGCTACTCATAATATGATCTTTTATTCACTTTATTTTCTCTCTTTTTTTAATTCACCGAATCCAGAAATGTCTATGATTTCTGGACACACACTAAGAATAACAAGAAGCTCATTATTTTAATCATGGTGTTCATCAAAGGCCCGATAAAAAAATGACTTTTCATTTCAACAGTACATTGTCTTTTTGAACTAAAATTACAAATAGAGTTTTCTTCAAAGTACAGATTCTCAGGAAAAAAATAATTATCTGTGTTACCTCATAGAATGCATCCTTTTAAAGGGGATTTTTTATCAAATTTTTCCCTAATTCAAAACAATTTAGAGCAACAAGAAAAATCATCTCTAAAGATTTTTAAACATTTTTGTTTTAAACAGCAATTATAGTTTTAATTTTTTTGTCTTTAAAACTTGCCATTGGGTTTATTAATGTTTTGTTTGTTTATACACACAGACACACATACAAACACACACATACACACACACACAGAGAGAGAGAGAGAGAGAGAGAGAGAGAGAGAGAGAGAGAGAGAGAGAGAGAGAGATTAGATAATTAATTTCTCTTAGTCATCAGGCTCCCAGGTAGTTGATGGACAACAGGGGTTCACCCCTCAAAGTTTTGAAGGCTGAGAAATCCAGAGGAGGCAGAAGGTTTGAGGTTCCTGGTGAACTATTTCCTGGTTTGTGGGTGCATATTTAAATTCCAGATAGGGGAAGGCATATTTCCTGGGCCTTTTTTTTTTTTTTTTTGCTCTTTTAAAGAGAGAATCTTATATGTAGGAGACTAGCATTCACTTCATCATCTTCCAGTTTCTACCACTTAAGTAGAACAACCACAACCATGTGATGTGACATCTGGATTTGAGTGTCTCTTTTTAAGGACCCTAATCTCACTCATTAGGGTCCCTTCCCAGAACTAACCACTTTTCAAACATTCATCTCCAGGCACCACTGAGAATTAGATTTCAGCATAGAAATTTTTATGGCACACATACCTTCAGAACATTGCCACCTCAGAAGTCCTTGGTTTTCAATACATTAGAATGACAAACTTTCTCATACTTCCTACAGAACAGTGACCTTGAATTTGTCATTTTATAATGTTTTTCTATTTATCTTGTATGTGTCTGTGCATAAATTGTTCATACAAATGCACATGCACACACGCACACACACACACACACACACACACACACACATGTGAGCGTGCACGCATCATGGCACACATGTGAATTGAATGTTAAAGAAAAACTAGCACTAGTTGGTTCTCCTACCAGCATGGGGGTCTCCAGGATACAACTCGTGTCATTACTTTTGGTAGCAGGTGCCTTTACCAGCTATTACCTTTGGTGTTTAATATTATTATTATAATTTATTATTACTGATAGTGCACAAACTCCCTTATGGAAGAGAATTGTTGCTTTTCTGGTCCATCTCTTCAGCAGGTATACCTGGAGCATGTCAGTTACCTTCCCAAATGCAAGTGTCCCACTAGGAAACCTGGATCGCCCTTGATGCTCCCCACTCCCATCATTCTCACCTATGTGTTTAGTTGCTCCATGATTGGAGAGAGCTACTTCTTGGTCAGGGTTTACCCCCCATCCCTGGAACAAGAACGTCTCACACAAATACAGAAAAAGTTGCCACTGCTAGTGTAAAGTTGCAATAATATCTTTAGAAGGTGAAATTGAGAATTCTCTACTGAACATCTGTCTTCTTGTTCTATGCAATGCTCCATTCCCAGATGCCACCTGTGGAACACTGCAGGCTTTCCTGCCATGTCCCATGGGTTTATCACTGCAGATTTACAAGGCAATAGCCAGCATCACTCAGAGGTTCTCAGGGCATTTTCTATCTCTTAAGCAATAACCTCTGTAAGGCAAAGATTCTTTTCTGTTTCTCTTACTCCAGCAGTGGCTCTGTAAGTAAATACTTACACGTTGATTAGCACAGTGTAGAGCTGTGAAATGTTCTGTAAAGATACAATGCCATGGAGCCCTCTTCAAAGATGTCAGTGTTAGCAGCACAGTTCAAATGTTGAATGTCAGTCTCTGAGCTGATGAAGAGGGAATCCCCACTACAAGCAGTGCCTAAATCATCCTCATTTGGCACATAGAATGGTTTTTATTTAAGATACCAGCATTCCCTGCCAACTGCAGACCATGGATGGCTCTTCCCAATGACCCAGCAAAGCATTAGGGGGTTCAACTATGTCTCTGGAGACTATTACAGAAGATGTCTAGAAACACAGGCCAAGATTCACAGTGTATAAAGAATGTCCAAAGATTAATGATCATTTGTTCAAGACTTAATGAATTCCTAAGCAAGAATATGAGTCAGTTTTATACTGTTTGGAGTAAGTTATAGAAAACTAAATGTTGGATGAAAGCATAAATATTTCTCCAAAATTTCCATGTTCTCATCCCCTCACTATTCATCTCCCCTAAGAAAGTGAACAATCATTACCTTCATTTTTTGTATATGTATGTGTGTGTGCTTGTGTGTGCACGCACGCACACACACACACACACACACACACACACCTTAAATGTCTGCAAGCACATCTATAGTTAGAACACACTAGTTTCTTCTGGAAGGCCATTGGGATTCCTAAGTTGAAGGATACTGTTCCCAGTCTCTCCCCTTCCCTGGGAAAGTTAAAAATAAGTCCTGCTGAAAAAAAAAAAATAAGTTGGCACTTGTTATTTGAGAAAATTGCTTTATTCCAGGAACTGCCTCATGCAGCAGAAATTTATTTACCATCTGTGTGGACTTTAAAATTTTTCCATCGTAACGGATACACAGCTGAAATAGAAACAGACCCTCTGTGTATAGGGCCTCCATTTTTAAGGGGTGTCAACTAAGAAAACGTTAGGATTTTCAAGCTCCCTAAAATGAGAGTGTTTCATGGCTGCCCTTTAGCCCCAAGATCTTCCGGGGAAGAGACTAGACTGACATCATCCAGTCACACCGGGAGTGGTTAGGGTTTTGATGGGTGAGAACAGACTGTGCCAAAGAGTAATCTCCTCTCCTGGCCTCACCTTGCCTTGCCTTGCCTCGCCTCTCTCCTCCCCTCCCCTCCCTTCCCCTCCCCTCCTCTTCTCTCCTTCCCTCCTGTCCCCTCTTCTCCTCTCCTCCTCTCTTCTCTTTTTTCTTCTCCCCTCCCTTCCTCTATGTCTCACATTTATGTGTATGTGTGTATCACATATGTGTATATATGCATCTTATGTATACATACATACACCTCTATTGTGTGTGTGTGTGTATATATATATATATATATATATATGTATGTGTTTGTGTGTGTGTATCTTTAAAGGATACTAGAGTAGTTATTATTATTCATATTCATTGAGAAGTAATGGCCACAGCCAAGCTAATTAATATATCCATCACCTCACCCTATTACTGCTTTTGCTGTTGTATTTGTTGCTGTTGTTGTTGTTGAATACCTTTTTCATATACCTGTCTGTCATCTGTGTATATTCTTTGGTGAAACATTTTAGATCTTCCATATTATTTTAATTGAGTTACCGATTCTTGTCACCATGTATGCTATTACTGTTGGATTTTTGTGTCTCATTTGGTGTGGTTTTGGATTTTGGCTGTTGAGTTGTCTGAGTTCCATAGAGGTTTTGCATATTAATCCCTTTTTAGATATGTAGTATGCAGATGCTCCCAATATGTTATAGTTGCTTGGGATACGATGCTCTAAAATGAAATGAGGGCCTGAGGAGGTGGCGCATCCAGGAAAGCAGCCACAGAACAGGCCTCATTACCTAGTTTCAGATATCCAGGTCCCACCTAAAATCCAGACACAGTGACCTCAGAATCTACAACTAGAGTGTGTGTACTGCAAATAGGGGAAGAACCCAAGAATCTCCTGAAATCAGGAACCACCTGTCTGGCTTACCAGCACAGCCTCATCAGAAACATGGTAGGAAGGTAAGGAATGACATTTGACAGTTTTCCTCTCACTCTACACATGCACCATGTTGCATGTACATGCATACACATACACACACACACACACACACACATGCACACACAGCACGTCATACGCACATACATACACATATATACATACAACACAAAATAGAAATACAAGATAAAATGAAAATAAAAATGTTTTAAGCAATAAAACCCTCTTTTGTATGAAGTCTTTTAAACTTATGTAATCAGATGAGACAAGTGTGTTTTTCCAGCTGTATCAAAGGGTTATTTTATTCAAGGGTTTTATTAAATTCTTCCATGGGAGGAAGTAACCCTGTTCAATGAGGGGGAAATAAGGTTAAATGGGTGGTGGAGCTCAAGTGAATTTATTGTTAGACAGGGCTTTATATAAACCACAGAAAAATCAAAGGAAATCCAATTGCCACGTTTTATGCAAAATTGGCTGCCCTGCCTGGATGTTTTCCCACACTAAGGCGATGATGTCATTAGACTAAACCTGCCTGTGTTTAGTTCTCTTCAAATATTGTGTATTCCTTCCGGAAGACTTCGGGGCCTAGTGGAATCTAGATATCTTCATGGACTTCAGCAAAGCAAATGTCACAGTATCCTAAACAATTACCTTAAATTATGCGGAGTTTTTTAATTCAGTGCCATTTTCAAGTCTTGTACTATTGTAAATTTTATGGTAATCTTAAGATTCAAATGTAGATGTCAGTCCAGCTTTTGGAATATGGAAACATAGACCATCCATCCATCCCAAATTTGCCATGGCAAATACCTACAATTCATGCTACTTGAGCACTAAGTATGCCTGGGCTCTTTGTCAGTGTCTTCTCATTTAATTGTAACAAAAATTTACAAAGCAGCCATCAGCTGCTTTTGTTGTATTGAGGCCCTGACAAATGACTTAGTGACAAATCCAGGACCCGGAAAAATTGTTATTCAGAGCTCATGGAGTCAGTGCCCTGAAGCTGCCCTTGCCCAGTAGCAAGCATTAATGTAAGAACCCAGGCCTATAGGATGTGCAGGACTTGTACTTTCTGTGCTGCTGGGGTTGATTCCAGGCTCTTGTATTTGCTATACAAGGCTCCAGGGCTGGCTCATGCTAGCGAGTACTTCTGTAGCCCCTATGGTTTCTGGATTTTTAAAAATAGTATTGGGCTTAGCTTTTATTTTAATTTAATATAGAAAGCTCAGAACTTCCTGATAAATAAAATGTTACATAGAAAAAGAATGATGCAGAAAAAAATGGGGATAAGAGTAAAACATAAGGAAATAAAAGGCAGTCATACATTTGTGGAGAACCAACAACAAGTTGATTCCTTGAAAACCCTAAAAGTAAATATCCTAGCCTCTTTCAAGTCAAGAAAGAGGAAAATAAAATGAATAAAAATGTATAGTTAGTGTTAAAGTGATGGCTAAGAAAGCGATAAGAGAATAGAGCAAAACCTAACTTTAGTTTGATGAATTTGGACGCTTACAAGAACTTGACAGGTTTCTAGAAAAGTGTAGTAGCCGTACTGAATCAATACAAAAACTCATATCACAACACTAATTTGAAAGAATATGCTAAACCGTTTGTTAAAAATTCAAAACCTAGAAATTCTAATAAGCTTTGAAAAGTGAGGACATCTCATGTGTTGTTAATTGTAGCAGAGAAGAGGAAGGAAGGGTTCTCAATATAGACTCAAAAGCACTAAACAGGTTTTTACATATAGAACTCAGCAGGGCAGTATAACACAAGGTCAGAAATGCCAATCAAATTAATTCCATCCTGGGAATGAAATAACAATTGAATATTCGAAAGCCTTTATATGCTCTCTTAAGTCTGCAAAGACACTTATTAACAGGTTCACAGCAATATTATATGATCATTTCAATGGACACAGAAAAATGTGTTTAGAACATTTAATATCATTTTATTCCTTTAAAGAGAGAATTAGGGAAGTTGCCTAATTTCACAAAGTGTGAACTCTAGAAGTCTAAGGCAGATAGCATTTGTAATGAAGGGTGATCTCTTCAAGGCATCCATTTAAACTAAGCCTCACCTCCACCCCAGAGGGAAGAAGCCAAAGAACAGACTACGTGCAGACTATTGTCCACTCAGAAATCCCCACACAGAGTAGCCAGACTGATGATTGTAAATAACAGAAAGGTTTAGCATACTTGGAAATCTCCAGATGTGTTTTCAAAATTGTCATTTATGAAGGTTCTAGAAAGCATAAATTACAAAGAGGTAAATCTTCATGTGTTGCATATTTTCGTGTGTGTGTGTGTGTGTGTGTGTGTGTGTGTGTGTGTCTGACTGTCTGTCTGCATGTGTGTGTATTTGTGTACATTATGTGTGTGTGCTCCTTATGTGCGTGCACGTGGAGGCCAAAGGGCGATTTTAGATACCTTCCTCCATCGTTCCCATCTTTTTTTTATTGTCTTGCCTTATTTTTTTTAGAAGAAGTTTTTATCAGTTATTTGAGGATTTCATTCAATGCATTTTGGTCGTAGTGCATTTTCTTATTTTCCTAGTTCCATATTAAATTTACTATGTGTTTAAGATATGAATATTTAGTCACACGAATGAAATTTGATTGTGGCATTTATAGCTTTAAATACACTTTTAGTTAAGATGTAATTACATCGCCCCTCCCTTTGCTTTTCTTCCTCCTACTACACTTTTTGAGAGATTTTACTGAACCCAGCCATCACAACCCAGAGCTCTGCTTGTCTCTGCGCACTCCCCCACTCCCCCATTCCCCCACTCTCTCACGCCCTCTTCCACCGCCACCACCCAGCTCTGTGGTTCCTGGTGTGCTCTAACTTTCTTGGTTCTATGTGGCTTTCTTGGATTCTAAGCACAGGACAGCATGCTTGCACAGCAAGCACTCTACCCACTGAGGCTACCTGCCCAGCCACGTGTGTTAGTCTTTAATACAAGGAAATCAAACAATGTCCTGAAAGATGATAAGGTCCCAAACAAGTAGACAAAATGCTAAATATTTTGTTCACATCCACACTCATTATTCTAAAGATGGCATTGCCTCTTTAGAGTCACTGCAAATGAAAACAGAATTCTAAGCTTTTCTAGACATTCAACAAATAGAATCTAAGGTGTGTATGGAAGCACAGTAGACTGATCAAGTTGAGAGGACTGATAAAGCCAAATACTGATATTTTAGATATTATTAGTAATGTAATGTGTTTTGTGATGAATTAGACAAGTTACTTAATTGAATAGACAAAGAGGCTAAATAAATCTCAATCAAACCTCGCATACACACAACTTTGGTATTGGATAGCTGTATTCTTAAGACATAGTAAGAAAAATAAGATATTATTTCCACCAGCTGGGCCTTTGATTCTCTCTTAGAGGCTAATATGGAATAGAGTCCGTCAATAATGGACTTCCAGTTGTAATGGGCCCTGGTGTCTACACTCTGCCTGTTTTTCAGACAGCAGCCTAATGACTAGGTATCTTCCCTGTGACCAGGTGTCTGTCTCAGGAAACCTGTTAATACAATGAGATGTTCTGGTGGCCCTGGAATGCTTTGTGGCCAGTTTAATTCACCCAGGATAACCACGTTCCAAGACATCCTGACCAGGAGAGTGAGGCTCTCTGGTCACATGAGACATAGATGAGGCAATTAGACCTGACAGGTGAAGCACTGTATCATTCTGTCCGTCGCAGATCCCAGAGAGAAGAAAGCAGTAGTCCCTATAGCTGGGAGAGTAGAGCTATCCAGGACTAGATGTAGCTCAGTGGGAGAGCTCAGCCAAGGATGGGGAGCATCAAGGGTGAGACAGAGAGGGGGGAGGGAGATGGAGAGAAAGAGAGAAAGAGAGAGAGAGAAAGAGAGAGAGAGAGAGAGAGGGAGAGAGAGAGAAAGAGAGAGAGAAAAGGAGGGAGGAGGGGAGGGAGAGGGGGGAGAGAGAGAGGGGGAGGGAGGGAGGGAGGCAGAGGGAGAGAGGGAGGAAGGAGGGAGGGAGAGGGAGGGAGGGAGAGGGGGGAGAGAGAGAGAGAGAGAGAGAAAGAGAGAGAGAGAGAGAGAGAGAGAGAGAGAGAGAGAGAGGAAGAGAGAGAAAAGGAGGGAGGAGGGGAGGGAGAGGGGGAGAGAGAGGGGGAGGGAGGGAGGGAGAGGGAGAGAGGGAGGGAGGAGGGAGGGAGGGAGAGAGGGAGAGAGAGAGAGAGAGAGAGAGAGAGAAAGAGAGAGAGAGAGGAGGGAGGAGGGGAGGGAGAGGGGGGGAGAGAGAGAGGGAGGGAGGGAGAGGGAGGGAGAGGGAGAGAGAGAAGGAGGGAGGGAGGAAGGAAGGGAGGGACAGAGAGAGGGAGGGAGGGAGGGAGAGGGAGAGAGAGAGAGAGAGAGAGAGAGAGAGAGAGAGAGAGAGAGAGAGAGAGAGAGAGAGAGAGAGAGAGAGAGAGAAACCAGGGACACCGGGACACAGGGACACAGGGACCCAGGAGTAAAGCCTTTGCTACAGTGCAACATGTGACCCCAAGTCTACTTCCTATGGGATGCCATAATGAGTGGGCTGCAAGCAAAAACTGCATACCTAAAAAGTACTCACTCTAACTAATGTAAACAGTCTATAACAGGGTAAGTGGCAGTGTGGTCAGTCAAGAAGGCTATATCCAATAAGAGTTTTGCTATCTATCCCAGGTTATCCTGGAAATATGATATTTCTGTCTTAGCCTGCCTAATGCTGGGATTACAGAGCTGAGCCACAGTACCTATTTTAGGGCTTAATCTTCAGTCTTTTTTTTTACCCATTCCAAAACTTGGAGTCTCACCCCTAGACAGAAGAATCAGTCTTGATTGCATTCTCCTGGATAAGTATATAAGAGTGTTAATGATCTTCGAGATGGTGGTGGTAGTGCATGCTTTTAATCCCAGCACCGGGGAAGCAGAAGCAGGTGGATGTCAGTGAGTTCAAGGCTAGTGTGGTCTACAAAGTGAGTTTCAGGACAGCCAGGACTGACTGTTACACAGAGAAACCCTGTCTCAAGGAAAAAGAGGACAAAAAGAATGTTAATTGTCTTCATGATATAAGAAATTAGTAGCCATTCAGATAACAAGAGAATGGGTAAAACATTTACATCTCACATGGGTGTTTAATACATGTGTGTGGTTAACTCACAGCACTGGGTTTCTATAAAGTAATGCTGCGGAGAAAAAAGGAATGAGTTTTAGATTATCACACAGAGTGTTATACATGCTTGAAGGATAAGACATAACCACACATTAACATATATATGTGCAATTTAAAAGTCTATGTGTATTGTGGAAAAGCAAAACATGAAGGACAGAGCCAAAGTACTCAGAGAAGCATTGCATCTCGGGTGGGGTGGGCAAGAGATCTTATAAATGGATGCAGAGCCTCTGCCAGCCACTCATTAGGCAATACTAGGGGGTTGCCAGGATCACTCTGAGATATTGTGCCTTGTAACTTATATGACTGAGATATGCTTCCTGTATCCATTGATGCATTGAAATGAAATAGGGTTAACATTGACTGGAATAGATTTGTATATGTTTAAACAAAGATTCAGAAGAGGTTTTTGCTATTGTGCTTCAGATGTTATTTTTTGAAATTTATTTTCTGTACACAGATTGTGACTTGCTCAAAACCAGGGATGGTGACTTAGGACTAGATTATAGGCTTATGGGTTCCTTTGCCTAACAGTTTTAGGAATATTCTTTGTCACTATGTCCAGGATATCCAGCACTAGCTCCATAAATTCCCCCAGGCCTCAACCCATAGCCAAGGGTCCTGTGCTTTTTCACACACTTTTAGCCTGCATCCAGAATCCCCCAAGACTCCAAACCTCTTCACTTTGTCCAAATGTCCTCTTATAATTCCCTTCCTTATTATTTTTTTAAGTTTATCTTGTTTATTTATTTAATCTGTGGGACTGAAAAGAAGGAAGTAGGTTAGTTACCATGTTCTGCCTCTAGCTCTTCTAAGTTTTCATGTCCCCACAAATAGAACTGCCACTCTAGCCCCAGATGGTCCTTTCCCTAGTGGACAAGTCTCTAGGGAAGGTTAATCATCCTAGTCTTTAAAGACATAGGTCCTGGGAATCCAGCAAAATGTCAGGTTCCTGTTTCCTCATCAGAGAACAATAAGCCAAAAATAATAGCTTTGAGTGGCTATTAGAACAATGTCGCTTCCTTGTGGCCAGAAATGACCAGTCCCAACATGGAGAAGATCAACACACACACAAAAACAAACTGTGTCAATTTGATGTGAAGCCTTTACCAAACTCACAGGCCAGTTTCCACAGGCCTGATCCACAGATAAGCAAAAGTAAGGCTCTGTCACAAACAAGAATTGATAGGGGTAAAAAATCAGCCAAAAAGACCAAGATGGTGAATAATAATTACTTGGAATGTGTATCCGAATGTTCTCTTTGATGCCTTGAACCAATCTCTGGAAACTAGTCTGCATTCGGTGGGCTCTAACTATTTGAGTACTCACTTGCCCACATTGCTCTGTTACTGTACGATAAGGACATCCACATTATTCACACAGTTCCTTTCAGCTGCTAACAGATGCTGAGACACTGAGTCAGAGCTGAGGCCCAGAATTCTAGGGCCTGTCTTCCTACAAGCAGGGCAAACCTGGATATATTCAGCCATGCCGAATTACCACACTAGATAAGTTTCTGTGTGTGTGTGTGCGTGCGTGTGAAGTTCCCAGAATGCTAACCACCAGATAAAGAGCCATCCCCTTCACCCCTTTGTTTGTTTTTTCTAAGGATATGTATGAGGCCGGCCCAGAAGTCCAGCTCTTTCCTTGAGAAAATATGAGACTGTTTACTTCTAACTTGGTTTCATTCCTTTTGCTAGTGATACCCATGCATCCTAATGTGTGACAATAAAGTCATAGCATCCCAAGAGCCCCAAAGGGAGCCATAGCAACCAAAGCAACTGCCCTTCTCTAAAGACCATGAGTGCCCAGTGAACCTGAGTATCATAGACTTGGCTTGATCACAGTCCTGCAAACTCCTTCTGATTTCAAGGTGCACTGGACTTAGATACACAGAATAGGAACGTTTACAGTAAGGGTAATCAGGAATACAAAAGGAGAAGACTTTTGACTCACTCCTTGTGTTCAGGATGTTTCCCACAGGGTTATCAAAGTTCCCAGTAAAACATATGCTTCCCCCTCCCCACACAATCAGTATTCTTAGCATATATGGATATGGTACTATAGACTATCATATAAAGTGACAGAAAAAAACTGAATGCTAATAAAACCCTTTCTTGAATAGATGTAGGTAGAACTGGTATTAACTGAACTGAAAATATGGTGGCCAAATGATGACCTTGGTGTTTCCTGTGGCCTTGAAGCATCGGTCCTGCTAGGACAGGATTAGACCTAAACTGTAAGTCTCATCTTCCATCTGACCACTTGATGCAGCTTTATTCTTTGTAGCACAGATAAGGACCAGAATGAAAAAGACAAAAGATACTAAGGCTATGCTTTCTCCCCATTGCTCACCAAGCAAAGCAAGATAGACACCAACAGAGATGCAAACCTCACTCCTTATTGCCTCTGTGCACACGAAAGTGTGGCATAATGCACACAGGCAGCATCCTTAAGCATCATGTACAATGACCTAGGCATGAAGAAGCAAGACAGTGGGATATGATGATGGAAGGGGCTGTAATGTCAAAGAGGGCAGATGAGGCTCCTACCAGATTCTCTGCTTGTCATCTCTGCAGTCTCAAGAGAATCCTTCAAAGGGCCCCCTATCCAGTAGAAAACAATAATGGATTACATTTCATACAAAGGATGAAGAGGGAGCTTGAAGGAATGTCCTTTTTTAAAGGATCATGCTTAATTTGAAATTAGTAATAGATACCATATTTTCAATGATGACAGACAACTATTATTTTGTTTTATTGTCAAAGTGATAGAACATAAATTATACCACCACCACCCCTCAAAAAATCCCCATGCCATTTGTTAAAGAGTGATAAGCAAAGTGATATTGCCTCAAGGCAAGGTTATGTCCTTGGTAAAGCAAGGATAGATAGGGAAGGATAGAGAGAGGCCCAGATTCTTAAATGGGAAGAGAGAAAAGTTCCTATGTGTGCAGTTTGATGTTGAGAAATACTGTGTGGACAGAGGAATTGAATCCTCACATAAAGAAATGAAGAAATCATCCCAGGAAAACTGCCATGGGACAAGGCTAATTCCCTGACGTGGTAGTTTGCAACATTCTTGTGTAGCTTCTGCACAGCCCCCCCCTACAAACACACTGTGAAAGAAGCCATTATAATTGCACCAGGCAAGACCTCTGTCTTCAGAGTTAACACTATAGAACTGGAGATTGCCATCCATGCAGAGATTTCTCAGGCTGCTTGGCTTTACTATCCCATATAAACTGCATGCACAGCATCCCTTTAACCATGGAATAAGAGAAATGTGTATAGATAAGATGGGAGAGCTATTTTTCCCGAATGCTCCATAAATTTGATCTACACCTATCACCTCCCCAAACATCCGCCATGCCTTCTCCAGACTGTATACCCCTATAGCCTCACTTCTGCAGTCTCCAGGTGGCATACTTTATCTTGAACTCTTTGCCTTTGGGGTTCATTCATTTTGTTTGGTCTTGTGATTCTGGGGATCAAACTGAGGGCTCTTTTCTTGCTAAGCACTGCCTGACCACTAAGCTGCATCCCACCTTGAACTGTGTATTTTTATTAACTTCGTCAGACCTAGGACCTCTTGTTTAGAAACCATTTGTTTGTACAACTTTAGCTAACTTTGTCTCAAAAATACACATAATGTGACTGCATAGACCACTTCCTGGGAACTTCAGGATAACCCTATGAAAGTGTTCATTAGACAACATTCACTCAGCTCCCCACCCCCCAACAACAACAAGGAAGGCACTGTAAGTAACTCTGGGAGTGGAGTGGGAAGTTTCTAGAAGAAAAGAAATAGCTCTTTAATGTCTCTGAACAAAGTAGATTGATGGGCCTTTTCAAAGAGATAACACAGGGCAACATCAATTCAGCAGCCTGCAGGTGACATGCACAAGGCCACTCAAGGTCACCTCCCTGACTCTGAGATTCATTTTCCACATTAGACAGCTCCTAAGTGAGTGTTCAAGCATCAGCCCAGAGATTCAGCTACTAGTGACCAGAGCATGATGCTTGGGGGTGATGGGCAGCTCAGAGGGCCTCTGTGAAGTCAGCTCAGTGGAACTGGGCAATGGGTGGGTTCCGGAACAAGCAGAGAAGAATCTGGATCTCTTGTATGCACAAGGCACCCAAAGAAACACTGGGTGTGTTGGGTGTGTGCTCTGCAGGACATCCTCCCACGCATCCACTTATGAAAGGGGTGATGCACAAATCTCTTATTATAGAGTGTTTTGTGTGACTTTTGAAGCCCTCTACTTCTCTTCTGCTTATTTACAGGAAGTGGTTTTCCCACAACATGGCTTCTTTTTCTTCCAAAAATTGAAAAGGGTCGCTACTGAGACCAGATGGGAAAGGAAAGTCATTGCAGTCCCTCTTCAGAGTTTGCCTGTGCCTAAGTGTCCTGGCCAGATTGTCCACACAGTACACTAATGAAGCAGGGTCCTCTGGCCCAGGGCTCATTGTGCCCTCCCACCCCCACCCTGTCAGAAAAACACAGTACAGCTCTATAGCACAGGCAGATAACACCAGTTTCTCCAAGAAGAATACCAAAGAGGCCAGTAATTAGCCTCGAAGGAGTCCAGTCGTTACACAGCTGTGAGCAGAGAAGGGAAAAACCTTTACAACTTATTTATTGACACAGTTCTCTGAAAAATAAAATCAGGAAGAAATTCTGGGCTTGGAATCTCTGTGAGAGGACCACCTTCTGACACTGGGGCAGATCCAGAAGAGGTCAACAGGCTCTACTTCCTGTCCCAGAGAAAGAGGGGTGGAATGAAAGGGGGAGGGAAAGGAAGAAAGAAGAAAAACACAGGACTTCACAGAGCTCAGAAATTCCCCAGAGATAGAGAAGAGGGGTGAGGGTTGGGCGGAGGAGGGACTGAACTGTAGAGAACTGTAGAAATTCTACTTTTAGAAAATCCCAACCCTCATCTGTAGAGATGTTTAAAAACCATTTCTTGTTAGAAAAGGAAGATTATTCACTTGCTGGATACAAGAAATGGATCTGTTGTGATGGACTTGAACTGGAGCCTAACATCCACAGCTGGGTAGCAAATTAGTTGGATTTGTTCTTCTAAAGGAAAACTCTATATTACCGCATCATATGGAAATTAGCCTACAAACAAGTGTATAGAATCAGCACTAAGTATAGCATTTAGAGTTTTGTTTTGTTTTGTTTTGACCAAAAGCTATAGCATATTTTTTAAGTGAAATAAAATTATGGGCTTGTTTTTCAGAACTCATCATACATGATGGGGTAAGATGTATCCACAAGGTCACCAACTCGGCTTGAGGGCAAAGATTTCAGTGTAGACTCACAGATTTCAAAAGGTCAGTCAAGGCTCTTTCCACTGTGTGTGTGCCAAATGCCAGCAAGATTTGTGATTTCAAAATTGTGGCAATGACTTAATATCAAATGGCCTTTTTTCCCAAATGGAGTAAGTATGGTGACATCTCTGTGGTAACAGAGAGTAAATTATTATTTTAGAACTTTCTCAAATCTCAGCCTCGCACTTCAAATAAGCAGGGAGCCCATCCACAGCATGGAAATACATTAAGACTAAAGGTCTTTTTTTAATTCAAATTTTAAATATCACATAGATTACCTAAGCCACAGTTGAGGATGTGGTCCAAATATGGGCAATGTTTTCAATTATGGTGGCTACAAACACAATGGAGGTAATGCTGTTCAAAACCACAGCTGTGGACACACTGTCTCCATTCTCTGCTGTTTAATGGAGGGCAAGAGTACTCTGCAACAGCACCTGACTACTTTGCTACAGCAACCAAGTACTGAACATCAGCACCAGAGCATTGCTGCTCTAGGACCTCAGTCAGTGGTAATAGAACATGTTGATGAAACAGACCTCAGCTTTCAAACCAGAAAAGATAGAAAAGTAGCAAGAACTGGGAGATCTATTACTTCTCAGGTATCAGAGAAAACAATTAAATGTAGCCCATGATCCTTGCCATCAAGGACACTGTGGTCAATGTGGAAAAAATGTTTGCACCTGAATCTTGCATTAGATAATATGGATATGATCCTGCACACAGAAGCAAACCTAGTTGAAAAGAAAAATAAAAAAAAAAAACACAGGCCATGTGGACAGTGGACAGGCCCAACAGAGCAATGTGACATGAAATAACTATTTATTATAGATAGAAGAGCCAAGTCTGGAAACAAATATAGATATCAAAGCAAGCCTTTCAAGTTCCATCTGTGTTGTGCTCTGTGTTGATCCATGCATTTACTTAGGAACGTTGAAGGTTCCAGTAAATGTCCAGGGAGCTTCTGGCAGCACTATGGGATTGTATTAAGAGCCTTGATAATTATGTATGGAGGAGGTTTCTGTTTGAGGAGGGTGGTAGGAAGTGTGCCTAGTGCTGCAAAGACTTGGTTTTCTTCATCAGGAATGCAAAGCAAAGCCACAGAGTGAAAAGCCATGGTTTAATATAAGGACTGGGTGAAGCCATCTCTTACTGGCTGCTTCCTTGACCCCACACTTTCCTTCCTCTGTTACTGCCATTTGCCTTCTAAGAGACTCCTGTATACTATTAGAGGTGTTGGGGGTGGGGGTTGTTCATCATTCCTATGTTAGAGACCACAAACTCTGGAGATTAAATTTTAAAACAACATTCTGATAAAAGTCAACTGGAAAATTTGTTACAAAAGCTGGAATGGTGGAGGTGTCTATCAGGAATTGTTCTAGTACCTCCCAAGAGTGGGCCGTGAGTGAACAATTTTACCAGCATTCCTCACTCTGGTTCTGCTTCCTTAAAGATGACTTTGAGCATCTAAATAAAAAGCTGATCCTAGTTGCACAGAATGAGCGTCTGTGTGATATTGAGTACTGTTACATTCACTATTTCATTTTATGGTTTTGTTTTTATGTATCATTGCAAATGATACTGTATATTTTATTTACATATCTTTTGTATCGAAAATACAGAGTAAAAAGCAATTACAAAATAACTAAGGGCTCCTTAAATTGTTAGGAAGGCCTGGATGCCTTAAAAATACTTAATCTAAAAGTTTGCTATTAAAAAAAACCCTCAACTTAGAAGAAATATTTTTCCCTCTGTTAGGCACAAAATTTTCTTATTCTTTGGTTTCAAGAGTTGTCATTTCATTTCATAGTTTTCATATTTTCATTTAATAGTTTTCATACTTTAAAATGTGGACATGAAAGAAAATAGATAAGCTTCTATCTGAAAACACTAGTGTTTGGTTAACTTGGTCATTCATTCACGCCTTAACTCATTAATTCAAAGTGATTTCCTTCCAAGGGTATTCTGAATGCTAGGGAAGTAGAGAAGATTTTTTTAATCAATAAGGAAAACCTACAAAACACCTGTTCTCACAAGGTTTACATAGTTATGAACCATAAAAGTTCCCGAAGTAAAATGCATGGTGTTAGGTACGGTGAGGCAAGGAAATGAAGTAGGACTGTGATTTTCAAAGTGTGGCCTGAGAAACGCCCACTGGGAAGGTGTTTAAAGTCATTGAAGGAAGGACTTTAATGAGGACAAGCATGATTTACAGGTGTGGGTGAGACGCAGAAACTGGAGTCTTAAGATCTCCTGGCGCAGAGCTAGAGTTAGGAGGGGTGGCATAAGCAGTGGAAGGACATGCATATGAAGAGTTGAGGGACTGCCAAGACTCTGTGGGGGTCAGGGTGTCCTTGGCTCTTCTCCTAAGTGTCCTGGAGGCCTCTGGAAGATTTGCAGGACGGTGAAGTACACAGTACAATTAATCAAGTATGTTCTGAGCAGCACATGAACAACGTATGTATACTGTGTACATCTGTGAGTCTTATATACAGTCTTCTACTATCTTCTCCAAAAGCAAATATTTTTATTCTGGTTGGATTTATTTATCACATTGGCTTTTATAAGTAAAGAAGCCCTAGGAGCTATTTATAAACAAAGGATCCACTTCATCAACCCCGTAGGTTCTGATTTTAATCAATTCTCTCATATTTTCTGTGAACAAGTACTGGTCTCTCAGTCATTCAACAAATGTTTAGTGTAAATCTACCATGGACCATACACTTGGGATGTCAGGATTCGGCAATGCATGAAAGAAACCTCTTCCCAGATTTCAGATGAGCTACAGGCATGCTGTCTGCACACTCGCACGTGCACACACACCCCCACACACAAACACACACACCTACCTTTTTATCGGTAGCAAACTGTCCAAACATTGTACATTCTCCAAGTTTTAAGAACCTTTATTATAATCTTTCTGTTTATTGCCCACCCACCAGATAGTTTTTTCAAATCTACTTCTTTTCTTTGTAATATTGCTGAAGTTAGATCACTACTCTTTTACTTCTTAGGGAATTGATTTAAAAAAAGAAAAAAGAAAAAGAAAAAGATGTGTGTGTGTGTGGTGTGTGTGTGTGGTGTGTGTGTGTGTGTGTGTGTGTGTTTGTATGCATAGAAACAAAAATAATGTACTATTCAAATACCTGTTTTGCACATGAAATATAGTATTTTAACAAGAGAGTAACTTTTTTGTCTTAATAGATATTTTAGCTAACAGAATCCAAATTCCCCCCCACAGCGTCTTTGCTTTCTCATATTACATGTGCATTTGCTTTACCAGATTTTTTTTAATGCTCATAAAACTATGACCTTGTGTAAATTTCCCAGGAGACATGATTCTCAGCATTTTGTTGGATAAACATTTGTTTTTTGTAACTACATGAACAAGCCAAACTGCACGTAGTCTAAAAAAAAATAATTCTGTCTTTTTAATCACGCCCTTAAAAAAAAAAGTCCTATTCAAGGAATCCCAGTACAGTGGTCATGAAAATGTTTGAATTTTACTATTTGACCAAGAGAAGGGCTTTAAGCTTGGTGTTTTTAGCATTCAGAGATAGTTTTTCGTAGCATGTTCTCATGTTTTGTTTATCAAGAGGATAGTCAATAAGAAGGTGTTCCTGTTCTACAATCGCAGAATATATTTGTTTGCTTCAATAGCATAAATCATTAACTCAGATATCTTAAAATCTCTTAAATGAGGCGTCTTTGTTACTACATTAAACTATAGTGATTCTGCAATGGTACTAAGTAGGCCGCTATGTGGTTTCAAACTTTAATAAATTAAATAAAAAGAAACCCCAGCCAGACTAGTGGCATTTCTGTAAATACCTTTGAAGACAGTCATGAGATTGCCAAAGACGGAGTGCTTCCTTGACAAATGAATTGGTTGTTCAATTTCAGACTCAATAAACATTTCTATGTGAAAATAATAGAAGAGAGGACCCTGGCCCTCTCACCCTCTTAATTACAATCTGAGAAATTTCTCTACTTTTGTAGTTACTAACACAAACAAACAAACAAACAAACAAAAAAGTGACTATTCAGAAATGATCTGTTCTTTTCCTAATACTTTCTGACAAATAGAATCTTCAGGACTGAGGTAGATGACTCAGGAGACAAAGTGTTTAATGTGTACTAGTGGGGGTCTGAGTCTGAATTCCCCAGAACCCCAAAAAAGCTGGTGCAGCTAGACATCGCTAATTCGGTGCTCCTACAATGAAGGGAAGCAGATATGAGCCAATCCCCAGCACATCACCACCTGTTAACTCCTGTTACTACTATTGTGAAAAGGGTGACACAGGATTCGTAGTAACACAGGATTCACCTCCCATGTCACATCTCTAAATGCTGTTCTGTGATTGACAGTAGTGCATACAATATCCAGTTTGTAATAGATAAGAGTGCAAACGGTGTATTTCTTCAGCACAGTAAATCAAAGTATGAAAAGCCCACTTCTTTAGTGTAACTACAATGAATGTGGCTACCACGTGCTATTGGAACAAGGCAATTATTGCCCACTTGACACTAGGTGTTTTGCTCTGGAAATTCCAAAATGACTCTTTCTTTCCCTTCCTGGGATATAAGCAGAGGTCACCCTCCCTCCCCCATTTCTCTGTTATATTGATTGCACTGGAGTCAAGCCATTCCCCAATCTCCTCATCTCCAAAGACTATGATTTAGTCCAGCCCAAAGGTATACTTAGCTTCCTGCATAAAAGGAGTCTATGTTAAGCCCATTGACCTCTGAATCTGGGTCATTTCGCAATACTAAGATTACTTTTTTTCATTGCTTTGGATGGTTAACCTCTAGAATGACTGTGACTTGTAAGGTACAATGCTCATTAAATTGGCTTCTCTGGTAGTTCACAAAAGGCCTGCAAACTGGCATCAGTGGACTGAGTTCATTGAGGTCTCCAAACAAAATGGCGGAATTGGCTCACAGTAAGAAGGCAGCTGCCTCAAAACCTCCCATAGCTCCCAGGAAATGATCAAAAAAAAAAAAAAAAAAACAGTCATATTTCATTTTTTCCAAGTCTGCCCTTATGCCACTGTAACAGTGTATTCAAAATTACACCATTTTCGATAAAAGTATTCCAAACAAAGATGTCAATGATAAATTCAGAGGAAATGAAGAAGGTGATGAGACTGATTTTAAAGGGATGATGTGGACACAATGTAAGAGAACTTTTAGGATTTCAGTTCTGAAGCTATTATTCCCACCCTGGGAAAGTCCATGAGCACTACTCTAAAATACAATTGCTTTGCAGGGTTCTGTGATTCATGTCTGGCCTATTTTCCATGTGAGTGTAAGTGGAGGCCCACACTGACAGGGCATGGCTGAGCAATTGCCAAGGGACATGAGTCATGTTGACAAAGTCTACCAAAAGTGCTCTTCAAGATCAGATTTCTTTCAAAATTGTACTTTTAAGAATGTCCTATTTATTAAGATCCATTTATCCATGTTGCCTAGTGTCTGAATCCTTAAGTCTTTCTAAAAATATCAATATTCCACATGTGGCCTTGCAAAATCAGATTAAAATGCATATTATGTCTCTAAGATGTTCATCCTATGTGGTGGTTTGAATTAGAATGGTGCCCATGGGGTCATATGTTTGAATTCTTGGTCCCCTGTTAGTGAAACTATGTTAAATAACCCAAAGTAGTATATGGTTCATCAGATTTTAACATTGGCAGTAAGTACATTACATTGTACATTTTATATACTCAGGGGTATCATCACAAAATGAGAGAGGTAGACATTTGACTGATACTGAGGGCAAGCATTGATAACTTTTTAATCCTTCTGTGGAAAAAAATTAAGAAATCTGCATGTTACTGTAACATTGATTCAAAAGGCATCTTGTAGTTGTTACATTATTTAACACTGTGAAACCTAATTTGCTAATTATGCTCTTTCTTTTTTTAATTTTATAAAAAACAATCAAAAAATCTTTTTCTTGGTCATTTTTCTGATACACCTTGACATGGAGGAAACTCTTTTATACAGTGATCATATATATAAGAGGTGAGGTTAATGGGCAGATAGCAGAACCCAGTAAATACAGACTGTTCCAGGACTCCTTTTTTGGATTAACTATGTCTCCCTGGAGCTGAAGAATGCTAAATATGGGCACAATAGTCTGAAACGTCTGTTTGCTCATACTCTCACTAGCACACAGATATACTTAATTAAGTTTGGCTCCTTGGACAACTTTCAGGTGCTGAGTTTGCAAATTCCTTAGGTTTTTTAAGTAACTACTAACCTGGAAAAGAGCTGTCTGGGTTATTTTTATTTCCCTTTCTTTTTTAAGCTGCTGCACCTCAGGGTACAATGATATCACACATACACACACACACACACACACACACACACACACACACACACACACACACACACACACACACACACACACACACACAAATGCACGCGCGCACATACACACACACACACACACACACACACACACACACACACACATTGAAACTTCCCTGTCATTAAGAGTGACAAAGTCTATGGGCACCAGCCTGTCCTAGATGCTAATTCTGTCCTCATTCATTACTGCAGCTGATGCAGATTCAAGATGGTGGTCTGTTTGTTTTGGTTGCTGGGTGACAGTCTTAGTGATTGCTGGTTCCTTGGCCTGTTTTACCTTGGAGTTGAGAGCAGTTGAGAGTAGAAGGCACCAAAAGCTGGAGGGCTGTTCTTTGCCTTGCCAGCCCTGTCATATCTGTCCTGTGCAGCTGTGTTTGTCTTTGAAGGACTGACTTGTAGGTTGTAGTACCTAAAGCATCAGCATCCTGTTTCTTCTGGAGGCCATTCCCCTTACTCTCTTGCCACTTCCCTGCAAAAATTTGGTTTGTGTTCCAGGCTAATTTGCAGTAAGCTGCCACTGATTTTTGGGAAGAAGTGGAAAGAGACCGAGAGCAATAAGATCAAACCACAAACCTGTTGATCAGTCCTCTCCATCCCTACCTCTCTCCTCCTTGCTTCTCTTCCTCCACTCTGCCACCATCCTCCCCAGCTTCCTTCTCTTCCTTCTTCATCCTTCAAATACATAGTTTAGAAAACACATAACTTTATACATGTCCATTAGCCTTGTCACTGTTTTCCTGAGTCTAAGGAACAAACTGAAATGACTTCTTTGAAAACCATAATTAACACTAAATACTATACAGGTATTTTAAATTGCTTCTGACATTGATGGTGTCTATTTGTATTCTTATAACTTTAAAAGAAACCACAGTGGAATGTTTTATAATAAAAATAACTTAATCAAGATAAATTTACAAGAAAATAGATACTGGAGTTTCCCCTAGTACAAATGTCAGTATTATTTGGGAATTTAGGACAATGTATTAGTTATTAGTATAAATAATGTATCTTGGCTACACTGATTTTCCCTATTCCTTTGGTGCACAGAATGAGCTAAACATTTAGGCCCATCATGAAAAGTTCTCTCTGTCACTAACTGAATATAGTCTTTTTAAGACTAGGGGATCTAAACAAAGCCTCTGAAATTATTCTTCAAAATAGTTTGCTCTGATTTTTGATGAAGGTTTGTGTGTCATGAGTCTCCTGAAGAATTTAATGTGTATGTCTTCCTATGTACACCTTGGCCAGGGTCTGCTTGGTGTCTTAGGGATATGATTGCTGTGATGAAACACCATCACCAAAAGCAACCTGGGCAGAAAAGGATTTATTTGACTTATATTTCCACATCATTTTTCATCAATGAAGGAAACCAAGACAGGAATTCAAGGAAGGAACCTGCAAGGAGAAGCTGATGTAGATGCCATGGAGGGTGCTGCTAACTGGGTTGCTCCCCAAGGCTTTCTCAGTGTGCTTTCTTATAGAACCCAGGACCACCAGCCCAGAAGTATCCCTCCACACAATGGCCTGCATGCTTGTCAGCTTACAGGAAATCTTCAGGAGGTATTTTCTCAATTAATGTTCCCTCCCCTCAAGTGACTGTAGCTTGTGTCAAGTTGACTTAAAGCTAGCTAGCACACTTGGCATGTCACACTTTGCAAAGTTTGAATGGCCTAGAATGCTGGATACCAAGGGCGACCTTAATTGTTTGTTAATCTGGCATTAAAAAATGTCAGATGAATGTTAAGTATTTGATACTAGCTTGAAGAACACAGCTTCCTGAGAGCAACACCATGACATAGAAATGAGTATGTCACAACAAGGGAAAGAAACCAGAGCTGTCCTTAGAAATAAATCATCATGCTCATTGTCATACAAAAGCTCCAAGGAATATTTCAACTTAGACATACATGCTTGTTTAACATAGTGTTTCCATAACTCAAACTCCAAAGAACCCTTTCTCTTTTCATGACATTTCATTAATAGCCTTAACATTTGGTGATACCATTTGATGAACATTCTTCTAGAAGCTCAGATCCCTGCAAGGCTCTCCAAGTCATGAGGAGTGAGTTCCTATCAGGTCAGCATCATTTAACAAATAAGAAGGACCTAAGGAATGATGTGTTGACCACAAGGTATTGCAATTAGATATTTCACTGTGTTATTCTCTGCTGTTTATCTTGTTGTTGTAGTTGATAGTTTTGTTTCAACTTTAATTTTTGATTTGTGTGCTTATTTGGGGGAAAGCTCACGCTCTGTAGCCTAGGCGAACCTGAAACTCACTGTGCAATCTTCCTGCCTGCGCCTCCTGAGTACTGGGATTACAGGCATGCTTTACTACACTTGGTCTTTAGTGTTTTCTCCAAGTGTACTAAAAAGACAAGATACAGAGTACTGAAGACAGAGCAAAGCTGCTTCAGTGTTCTTGGTATTTTTCTCACATCCTCCTTTGGGTGTAGCATAAATTGGCTAAAGAACAAAATGGCAAAGACAGAAATGTGCCCAGAATACATTATTTCTTCTTTCAGACCAAGCGCAATTTTACATTCCAGAAGTTAAAGTATATTGGAGATGAATGGATTTCTTCATCACAGCACTTTGGTAGAATATTTTAGGATATATTTTATATTTGAGCTGCTTAGTTATTAATATTATGTGTCATAACAAGAATTCACTTTTCAATGAATAAGGCATTGTTCTTACAAAATATTTTAAGCATGTATGTGGATAGTATATCTGAGTAAAAATCTTGTAGTCCTTTCCTTGTCATTACCATAGAATACCCGACAGAACAATTTAGAGGAGTAATGACTTATTCTGATGACTAATTCCAAGGACCTTACCCCCTGTTCACTTGGCTTCATGTTTCTGGGGTCTCAGAAAGTCAGAACACCGTGATCTTAGAAGTGTGTTAAGGAGAAAACTGAGTTTTCATGGCAGACAGGAAACAGTAAGCTAAAACAAAAAGTACCCAGAGACAAGACATCTGTATGAACCCTTCCCAGTCACCTCCTTCTTCCATCTGGACACCAAAGCCTGGTTTTCAGTCCCATTAACTACTTCCCACTCCTCTCTATAATACTATCCTATAGTTATTAATCATCCAAGGTATTAATCCATTTAGTAGGTCAGAAAACTAGTAATCTAATCTCTGCAAAGGATCTCACAGAAACACCTAGAGGCATGTTTAATAATCCCCTAAGTATCTTCAATCAAGTTGTGTTGACAGTAACTTAGTGCCAGAGTACTAGTTAGGAAAGTGCAAAGGAACATAGTTGATGGAAAAACCAAAACAGTTGTTGCTCCTCAAACCCTATGACATTACCCCACACACACACTCTTTATCTCTTGCTTGTGTATAGCTTTGGCTGACTTTCTCATCGTCATGAGCATGAATGTTGCTCTTACTGTGCTCTCACTGGCTAGGGCACCATGCATGGGCAGATTCACATCTTACATGAAAAGAACTGGACGTTTAATTGTAGTGAGATATTCACCTTGTCCACACCTGTGACATAGACCAAGCCCATTGGGGGTGGAGACAGGGCCGGATGTGACCTGGGGGAACTAAGGCTAAGGAGGGGGCTCAGAGAGCTCTGTTGCTTGCAGCACGGGGACAGGAGTACATCCAGAGGCATCCTTGGGATCAGGAACCTGCTGGTGTTCATCTGTCTATGTTGTAAGTTATTTCTCCCTGAATAAACATCTATTTGGCCTATTTGTTTCTCCTGATCCTTATTAAGCATCAGTATTTAACATCAATTTCTATAACACTTTGTCAAATTCTCAAACAAATTAAGACCACATTCCTCTTTCTAGATACTGTGCTGAACTAAGTTAATCAACAAGGGGGGGGATTATATAAGAAATTCAACTCTATATATCCACTGTTAGCATATTTTCAAATAAAAACAAGGAGAAGAGCAGTTTGTCATCCTGTCTGAGAAACTTGTCAACCCTTAGAGATCCACAGGTAGCTCATGATGAGCATAGACTTGTGTTTCTCTACCTGGGTTCCACAGAAAGCTGTTTCTTCAAGATGCCATGCAAGGAAAATGGATTTCTCTAAATAAAAAGGATGAGATAACCAGTATACCAGCATATTTTTTAAAAATCCTAACAAGAGTTCTGAAAATCCTGTAGTAAAGAAATTCATTTCCAAATTTACTAGGTCAAAAACTTTTCTTCCCTCCTAACACCTACCTGTTGTCAGTTCACAGATCCCCTGCTCTAGGACACACTTGGAGGGGCACTGAGCTGTTCTCCAGGTCATGTCTTTCTTCTTCTGGGAAGGGTACTCAGAGCATCAGTTATAAAGCTGATGATCAGAAAAAGTAATTTCTACTGGTTGTTTATAATCTTTCATGATCATCTGGTTTATGATGAGAGACACCAAGTACTGTGTAGCCATTGGCTAGGGTCCACAGTGTGACATATGCTTTTGTCTATGAAGCCACAAATGAGTGGTTGTCATCTCCTAATGCTGGATCTGCTGCAGATGCAGATGCCTCAAGAAGTACTAGTGAATGGAGCTGGCTTGCATTTTGTCCCTCAAACAAAAAAAAAGAGAGAGAATATATGGGATATAGCTTAAGAGGATATCAGGATTGATTCTGGTGCTAATTACACTTGAATTTCACTGGCTTATAAGTGAGTGTCTCATGAAGGTGAGATGTTTTTAAAAGCAGAAAAAGCCCAACATACAGTCCCCAAACTCATAGGAGCAGGAAACCTTGCTTGCACAGCAGAAATCCCAAGCTACTACCTGGTTTCTGAGATACAGTTTTATTGGAACACAACCATGATCCTTTATTTACATATTATCTGTAGCCACTTTGCTAGTAGAACAGTGAAGCTGAACGGTGACAACAAAGATCAGATGGCTTGCAAAAACCTAGAATATTTACTCTCTGGCCCTTTATTGACAAAGCTTGCTGAGCACTAGTTTGGCAAGAGTGTCTGTGTGTCGCCATAAATGCAATTTGTCGGTGGAGATATGAGGTGGCTCTTTTATAGGAAAAGGAATCTGTGAAAATCTGGTACCAGCATAGAAAGGGTAATCTGAAAACAAGTAGGAAGTCAGCCTGCAAAGTTGAAGAACCAAGCAGAGAGTTTTCTGGGCAGACAGGGCAACATGCCGTGCAAACATATCTAGGAAGCCAGCAGGCAGAAGGTAACAGGAAAGAGCAATGGGTGTCTTATCCAAAGGCTAGAGCACAATCCCTTAGCAAAAATAGATCAAGATTGCCATATGGGAAGGCTCTAATACTGTTTTTGAGCTATAGAAACGATATGAGCTAGCTCTGGGTTTTTGTTTGTTTGGTTTGGTTTTATTTATTTATTTATTGGTATTGCTTGTTTTTGCCTGTAAACTGGTTACACAATGGGTTAAGAATGAAGTATGATTGTTTTAAAATATAAAAACAAAAGCAGGAGTTATTATTAATTTACAAAAATACCATTAATTAAATACCTATGAAGCAGCAAAGACTGTGTGTCACCACCATTACGCAGTGAGAAGGACCAGTGTTGTAAGCCGCAGAGCAGTTTGGATTAAATGTATGTGGATGAGGTCTGAGTACCCATTCTCTGTCTCTCATGGATGTATGTGTGTGTATGCATGTCTGTGTATAAGTGGGGGTTGGAGACGTACCTCTGTGTGTAGGTGTGTGTGTGTGTGTGTGTGTGTGTGTGTGTGTGTGTGGTTGTGTGTGTGTGTGTGTAGGACAGAGGTTGTGTGTGTGTGTGTAGGACAGAGGTTGATATCTGAATGTCTTCCTCACTCTTTCTCCATCTTTTTTATTTCCTGAGATAGGATCTCTCATTGAACATCGAGCTCACTGATTGGTTAGGGTGAATGACTAGTGAGAATCAGGATCCTTCTGACTTGGCAACACCAGTGCTAAGATTACCAGTGTGGACCACCACACCTGGCTTGTGGCTGGTGGGGATGTGAACTCAGGTCCTTATGCTTATGCAGCAAGTACTTATGTTACTGAGTCACCTCCCTATTCCCAACGCTCTAGATTTTTGCAGTGGGCAACCAGAATTGAAAAATAACTGTTTTAGAGAAAAGTACTAAAAAACAGCAAACAACCATGTGTTTGCTAGTTATTAGTGCTGGCAAAGAACACTTGGTGTACAACATGGATTATGCACACTTTCACCCTTTCTTGGTTCTTTATAGTAATCTCAAAATTATTCCATCCTAGACAGTTATAAAATCCTATTGGGACCTATTGACTGAAGCAAGCGTAGATCTCTATAGGAGTTGTGTCAGCATCAATGGCCTTCAAAGGGTCCAGACAGCTTCCTGATGTTGTTATTTGAATCAACTTGTATTTCATTGATGATCTGAGGGCTTTCTCTGGCAGGAAATTTCATAAGTTGGGAGTTGAGAGCCCATCAACTATACCCAGACATGGCCTGAAAAATAGCATCCCCAGCCCCTGCAGGCCTGCCTGTGCTGTAGTCCATTGGAGCCAGTTACCAGAGTAATAGAACAATATTATTTGCTATATGTAAGCATGGGGACAGACCTCGTAAGCCTGAGGCATAGCCATTACATGAGGTCATATGTGCAGATGTGAACTGTTGAAAGAAATAAACATAAAATTAATCTTGAAGAAAAGAGACCCTATTGCTTAATGGGGGAAATGATTCACTTTGTTTAGGTCATGTATAAGACAGAACTCTGTTCTTTGAGGGCCAGGTTAGAAAATAAAAGGCAGTTCTCCTTTAAAAGATGCACAACTGCCTGGAGAATTGGTTTGCTGACATATTCTGAAAATATGAGCAATCACTGTGTACATAGAAGCTAGGGATGGTTTACTGACAGTCGAGCTGCAGGCCCTATGCTACCACACCTTGTGTGCACCTCACCTCGCCTGGCGTTATCACTGAAGAGGAAACCCAGTATCCTCAGATTTCTGCATGTTGTCTTAAGAACAAATAGAAATGGTCCAGTCAGGAGGGAGACACCAAATGCAAGTGGGAGTGAGTGCTAAAGACAGAGTTGAAATTCAAGGAGCGTTCGGGTTTCTGCAGACTCTTTGAGAGACAACTGACAGTGATCTCAATAATTATGGTGCATGGTGACATCAAAGCCACAGGTGTTCAATAGGCAAAATAATGCACAGAGCAATTTTTCTAATTCTTCCCAAAAAAGAAAAAGAAAACAGTGGATAGATTCCATGAGTGTAGAAAGGTTACACTGCTACAAGTGAAAATAGAAGGTTGTATTCATCCCTAAAATGTGTTTAGCTTATTTTTCAAGAAGGTCAACTTGAAAACAGTGTGGCTACGTGTTAAAAATATTTCTCTTGAGGTATTCTTTTTAATATGTATCTTTAGAAATTCAGATTTTGTGGAATTTTTAAATATGAGAATGTAAGAAGATTTCATCTTCCATTTAGGGCGGGGTTATATACCCCACCCCAACCCTGACAACATATGTATGAAGCTAGTGAGCTTCACTTTTAAACCTCAGATTTAAAAACATCTCCTGACCAAATACATTTATAAAAGTAAAGGTTTTCTAAAGAGTATCCTATGCATTTCAGGAATAGTTCAGATAAATAAATGCTTATATCATGAAACATGCTTTAAATGCTGCTCCATCTTAAAAAAAAAAATCACAGTACAGCAGGGCTATAGCAAACTGCCATTTCCTCCTAGGCCTGTCTCTCTTCTGAACTGTCTAGTTGTGGTGCATTAAAATTCTGCCTTAACATGGGGGAGGTGCTTAGTCATGCCCCAACTTAATGTGTGAGACTTTGTAGACTCTCCACGGGAGCCCTTACCTGTTGGGAGGAGTGGATAGGAGTGAGGCTATCAGGAGAAGGGATGGGAGGGAGAATTTTGGTTGGAATGTAAAATTAAATTTAAAAAAAAATAAATAAATAGATAAATAAAATGCTCCCTTAAAAAAATAAGAAGGCTTTATCTCATGGTTCAGTTTTTCATACAGTGACTTTACAGAGAGAAAGGAGAGAGGTGGGGGCAGAAAGAACTTACTTTATGGGAGCATGTGGGACAGCAAGAACGATAACGGTGTGGAAGAGGCAAAGGGTGTTGGGTGTTCTCGTGGTTCTCCATTTCAGAGACTAGGTCTCCGTGGATAGTTGAATACTCAGCAGTGAAGTTTAATAAGCCATTATTGTAAAGTAAAGCATAAGATCTGCTGAGCTAACACAGTAAAGCAAACTAAAGAGCAGAAATCACTTAGTCCACAATTTTACTTGTGTAGGGCAAAATGTGCTCCTATGTACTTCTGAGTAATAGGAAAATCAAAGTTATCGACTGGGAAGCCAGATCTCTGGATTCTGGTTCCTGTTCCTATGAATCTGTTTGGGACAGTGTACTTGTTAGTCTGTGGAGCTGGCTTCCTTTGGTCACAGTAGAGAAATGTGTACCAAGGATTTACAACTCTTTGTCTATATCCACACCCGTCTTAGTAATCTGCACATTTGTTGGGCTTATCAGAAAGTGTGTGTATCCGTTTCCTAAAGAATACAGAGTAAAAGGACTGAAGCAAGTAGTTTAAAACCACAGTAATGAATTCCAACGTAGTCCAGCAGCCGGAAGTCTGAAATGGGTATCAGGGAGCCAGCCCCACACTGTCTGAAGGCTCCTGAGGGAGTCTTAGCATTTCTGTTCTTTGCCTCTGACAGGAGTCAAGAGGCCTTCATGCCTCTTAGCTTGCAGGTGCACCATGCAGTCTACCTCTGTCAACACATACACTTCTCCCTGTGTGGCTGGGTCTGACTGGAAATCCCCCACCATTCTTAAGGACTGTCATTGGCTCAGCCTGATCTTAACCCTCATGACCTCATTAGCATCTGCAAAGCCCTATCACAAAAGAGGTCACATACCCAGGCACAAAAGCCTCGAACTTGATCATAGCTTGCTTTGCTTTAATATCTCCTTGTGCAAAACTGAACACGCAATAGAATTATAACCCTTCCATTGACTTAACACCACTTTAAAAATTAAACAACTGGGGCATTTGCCCTCTGATCTAGATTTCATGCCAGTTTGTTTATTTGCTCATTAAGTCAGCATGAAAATTCAAGACTAAGTTCAAGAGGAGGATCAGGTGACACTAAAATGTGTCTTTTGCAGACTGAAAAGTTCCTTGATTTCCTATTTGCACGTATGTTATGCCCTCCATTTGTGTCTTCATGAAATGTTTGGGGAATTACTTGAAATCCCAAGACTTTAAAGATGCCATTTTTTTTTAAATTTCTTTTAGTCTAGTATGATTTCTTACACTCAGCAATACTCAATAATGATTCAACTGGTAGACTAACCCAATGATGAGGAGATCACTAATCCCACTATTTCACACTACTAATCTCACCCAAAATTGTTATCACATATATGTGTGTGTATGTATGTATGTGTCTCTGTGCATTCTCATGCATACATTTTCAATACTTACATGGTGCATATTTTACAGCTAATAAATTCCTGGTTCTGGTTTCGTGTATGTACGTGTATGTAATTTGAACAGTCACACATGAGATCTGTTAGAAGAAGCAGTGGATTGTTTTCTACTGCAGTGTTATTGTTAGCTAGCTACTGGAGTGCCAACGGCATTGGCAACATCATCGCTGTTTATAAAACTATAAAATTGAACAGAATTGACTCTTGCCATCAAATTTATGGCTATACAGAATGCCCATTTGTTTCTCTCTCTCCCATGAATGCAGGGAAAATATTTTTCCCAAAACAAAGATTTTTTTTTTGTCAACAGAGTGTCTTATTAAATTCATGAGACTAAAGTCCCATGATAACACACAAAATTGAGATAACAACCAGGGTGTAATTAAAAAATGTAAAATAGTTTATGTTACTATGTCAGTTTTAGAAACAAATTTCAGTTATTTGTCATTTTATGGAAAGAGACTTTGATACTATGAACTTTTACTTGTGTTTATCATTGATACAGCTGACAGAGAAACTGTCTTGGTTAATGTTCCCCGTGGGTAAGCACTTGCAATTGATTGCTGTTAAGGATAGCTGTAAGGATAGCTGCTTTTTCCAATCTGCAACTACCTTAATAGAAATCTCATCTTTGGGAAATGACATTCCCACTTTTGAATGCAGCTGTTTTATAGACCATGTTTGTCATGTCTGGCAAGCTGTTCTGGGCTAATCCTAAAATAGAAAATTAAGAACCATAAGTGATACAATAAGGGATATTCTAACACCATCTTCCTAAAGTTACCTTTGAGTAATGACTACAGCCAAGAATGAACTAAATCCCCAGAAAGGTGGCTGTGGAAAGTGTTTAAGGACAAGATCAGGAATAGCACTACAAGTCCCAGAATCCTTCTGAGTTGTTCAGTGGAAAAAAACAAAAAAAAAGAAAAGAAAAAAGAAAGAAAGGAAGAAAGAAAGAAAGAAAGAAAGAAAGAAAGAAAGAAAGAAAGAAAGAAAGAAAGAAAGGAAGAAAGAAAGGGGAAGAACATGGGCCTGTGGGGTGCATGGCTACTTTCTAAATAAGCATTACTTCTGCTAGCCTGCTTTTCTGATCTGCATAAATACAAGTGTAAATGGCTTTCCTTGAGTTTTAAATGTTGTGATCCTGTGCAATTTCCACCACATTTGTTGCTGTCAGCACTAATTTTTAAAATGCAAGTGTTAGCAGAGTATGGTATTGTATGCCTTTAGTCTTAGGCAGAGACAGGCAAACTTCTGTAAGTTCAAAGCAACCTGATCTACATAGGGAATTCCAGACCAGTCAGAGTTACATGATAAGACACTATCTCAAATAGAATGATAGATAGATAGATAGATTAGATAGATAGATGATAGATGGGTAGGTGAGTGGGTGTGTGGGTCAATGGGTGGATGGATGGATGGATGACAGACAAAATAAATTGCATAGCAATGTACAATCTAGAGAACACTGGTAAGTTCAGAAAATAAAGAAAAGAACTACTAATTATATAGTTGCTCACTGCCAGCTTTGATAAAGGTGTTTGAGCACTCATGGCTTTCATTTCTATGCTCTTCTTTAAAAAGATCAGTTAAAGCATGAGCCTGAACAGCTTTTAGTTTGTATATAATCAAGTCCATCTATACCAAATGAAGGTCTGCTCTTTTAGGATTTGGGGTTAGGAGACTGCTGTTGCCTTTTAATGTTGGTGCTGTTTAAACTACAATCTGTTTGATGACATTAGAGATATGACATTATGATCATAATATCGACCCAATTCAGCAATTTCAGCACAAGGCTGTAATTCTCATTCACCAGGCAAACTTCATAACCCCCTGTGCTGGATAGTTTTATGTCAGCTGACACAAGCTAATGTCATCTATGAGAAGGGAGCCTCAATTAAGAAAATGCCTCCATAAAATCAGGCTGTGGGCAAGCCTGTAGGTCATTTTCTTAATTGGTGGGTGATGGCTGGTGGTCCTGGGTTCTATAAGAAAGCAGGCTGAGCAAGCCATGAGAAGCAAGCCAGTGAGCAGTCCTCCCCCATAGCCTCTGTATCAGCTGCAGCCTCCAGATTCCTACCCTTCTTGAGTTCCTGTCCTGACTTTCTCAGATAGTTGGCTGTAATGAGGAAGCATAAGCTAGGGAAAAAAAGAAAGAAAAGAAAAGAAAGAAAAGGAAAAAAAGAAAATAAAACAACCCTTCCTTCCAACTTGCTTTTGGTCATGGTGTTTTATCACAGCAACAGAAACACCAAGACTCCCTTATCACTTTGCCCTCTAGTAGTCCCTCTGCATCCCAGGGATTTCACTGAGATTTATTGGAAAGTGAAACACTTTCTCTCTGCACTTGTATGTAAAGGTCAGACTGGGTGTTGGTAACATCTTTCTCGATGTTGTTTGTTTGTTGTCTGACTCTACCTTCCTGGATTAAAACAAAACAAAACAAAAAACCCCTCAGCTCGGGGACCTAAGAGTGAGATGCACCAGTCCCGTCCCTCCCCCACCACCTCACCCCCATCCCCGCCTCCAATTCCAACAGCATTGGTTTGAAACAAACTCCCAAAGCTGACTGCCTTCCTGGCAGAGTTTCAGTACTAACATGTGGTTAATTCTTTAGAGGGATTTTCTTTTCCTTCCTGTGCTCAAGAGGAGCCATGGAGTGTGTGGGAAATGGCATCTTGACTGGTGCATCTGTTGTGCTTACCTGTTCCCCAAGAGATGGTGACTGACCCTTCTTTCTCTCTCTGCACAGTACGTTCTAGAAACTTAGGAGAAGAAACATATCCTGAATATTTAGGGAGCTTTTTAAAACAGTGTTCTTGGAGACATTGGATGTGGGAGGGAAAATCCCAGAATTCTCCCTGACTGAAGTTAGCAATTAATTCATATGACAGTGCTTACAGCCACTTATATCCCATATGCACTGATGTGGTAGGTACATCGCTAAGTGCAGAGACAGTGGTGAATGCCCAAGTCAGTTGTGTCCATTCAATGCCTGACCAAACAGCACAGAGAACAGCCAAAATCAAAGCATGGCGCTCTAACTAGACCCTCACCATTTCTGCTTCTTTCCAGGCAAACAATGGATTATGCTCTTTTATTTTTAATTTTCAAGTTTTTGAGAACTGTCTGTGAGAATAATCCTGCGTGTTTCTATTTAAAATTACAGAAGGAAGCGTCCTCTTAAGAGTCTACTAAATAAAAAAAGACACTGCTGGAGATCATTTAATTTACTTTCTATTTTTGTAGCAGTAGTAAAATTCACATTTGGAGTATATTTTTGCTCAGCACATAACAGAATTTTTCAAATAATGAGATCATAATTCTTGTTTTCCCCTTGGATGGATTTTGTAAGTCTGTAACGGATCAACACTTTCAGTCCACATGGAGACATTCAGTATAAAAATACTCAACTCTTCTTTAAGCTTCCTCAAAACAGAAAAATACGAATTTTCAATTATTTGATAGTAGCGATGGTGACAGGTTCTGCTGAAGATCTGTGTGCTCTTATTTATTTGGTCTTTCAGGCATCAGCAAACAATCTGTGGCAGAGTAGAATGTTATCAAATTAAATAATTGCAGACAACAAAGCAGAAGTTGTGCAGACATGCTATTTCTGGGTTAGTAGTCAAAGAATGTTGAGGAAATGCCTAGGAAATTTTAATATATATTATTATTATTAATGCTTTCTACAATACCAGGACTCAATGACAGTCTACAAAGAACACTGAGGTTAAACTTTATCAGATATTCAAAGGCCTATCACAGCTTCTGCCAATCACTTAAGTGGCAAATTTTGGTTCATCTTGACCCAAACAAGGGAAATAGTGCAGCATTATAGGTTTCTCTTGCTTTGAAGGTTTTCATAAAATATATTCTGATCACAGTCCCTCCTTTCTCACTTCCCAGATCCTCTTTACCTCCCTCCACACCCAACTCCAGCACTTCTCTTTCTTTAGAAAACAAAGCAAACAACTGGAAAAAATTAATAATAATAACAAAAGGAAAGCACAAGAAACATACACACCCTGATAAAAACACAAAATCTGAAACCATAATACATAAACAAACGATAATTAAGACAAAAAAATGACCAAACAAAGCAATATGAGACAAAAAGTCTACAAAAGTATTCCTGGGTTCATTGTGTGTCAGCCATCTAGTCTTGGGCATGGGGCTGACCCTTAAGAGTGGCTTATATACTCAGTGGGACTCCATTAGAGAAAACTAAGTTTCCCTTTGCAAGTAGATGTCAATTGCAGACAGGTTCTTAGTAGGAATGGGAGCTCCTGTCCGCTTCTTTCTCTAGCCTTGCAGATTTAATGAAGATGTGGCCCCAGTAAGGTTGTAGGAAGGCTAAAATTGGAGAGTTGGCATAAGATAATTGTTTTTGCTTTTCAACTTTTCATATGATTTTACAAAATGCTTATATTGTACTTGTAGACAATTACAATGAAGATCTGGAAAAGAGTTGCTGGGGAAAGAGATGGTAGATAAATAGCTATAGGTGCGTGTGTGTAATATGTTGGGTGAGGAAGGGCATACCTACAAATGTCAATTCAACTGCCTTGCATACTTTCAGTATACAGTGGTGTTCCCTCCCAATAAACCCATCCTAAACATAAAATGTCTAAAATTGACACTAATGTCAGTTGAAAGTGCTTTTAACATACCTGTCATTGTTTAGATATGGAATATCCCACACAGGGGTCATATGCAAAAATTTCCAACTAGCTTCAACTGTCATTTTGGTTAGGTGTTCAAAATGTTATATTTGGGGCCTAGATGATGGAGATGGGCCTCGGTCCTTGGTGGCTCTTCCTTATCTTGGTGCTGTTTCTCTTTCTCTTATCCTCTTCTTTTCCCCCTCCCTCTCCTTTCTTCCTCCCTCCCTCCCTCACTCCCTCCCTTCCTTTCTCCATCTTTCCTGGCTGCCATGATGAACACTGTCATACTTTACCAGCTACAACCATGAGCAATGGCAATCTTTTCTTCTCTTGGATTCTTATGTGGGGCATTTTGTCACAGAAATGAACATGGGGCTAGTACACTCCACAGGCTCACAACTAGCAAAGTTACCCACTGCAGAGTCAGATGTATGTCTTGTGTAGGCATAATTGCCCAAGGACTGTCACTCATGTCTGCTCCTCAGCACCTTCATATAGGTTCAGCATAGAATGCAGAAGAAGATGAAAATTCAAACTGTAGTTTCTATTGCATTTGCACTACTGTAAACTTGAAGTTATTAAGGAAAAAAATGTCATCACAACTTGGGGACCACATGCTGGTCTTTGTGCATTGTGCTAGAACTTAAGCAGAATCCCCAGACTATTTTATGAGTGTCTCATCCTATAATACTGCCACTACACCATGCATTTCTGTGCATTCCACCCATCCTGATTCCGCTAATTTCCCCACTGCTGTGATACATACTTTTAGCAAAACACCCTAAAGGGTGGAAGGATTTACTGGGGGTCATGTTTTCAGAGGCTTCGGGAACATTCTGGCAGTGGGAGTATGTGCCTGAATCTATTTACAGGGAGCAGAAAAGGGGAGGTGGGAAGCTACAATGTAAGGAACCTTCATTTGCAGGCCTCCAATGACCTATCTCCTCCACAAACTCCCAAACTAGTAGCAGCAGCTAGGCACACACAGTTCACACTTGAGCCTGTGGGAAGAATTTCATGCTCACACAATAACACCAAACTTACTCAATTTTAAAGGTCAAGTGTAATGTTATCTCCTCTAGAAAGCTCTACCAGAGCAAGCAGGAACATATTACCTCAACAATCTTTTTGTTTTGGAGGATAGAACTTTAGTTCTAAGTTCATTGCACTTTGTCTTGTTATCTGCGTATGAATGTGGTGATATATTGTTTATGATCTAATAAAGCGTGTCTGAAGATTAGAGAAACAAAGTGGCCAAGCCACCAGAGAGCTCTCACTTCTACTGGGACAGGGGTAACGATCCTGGCCTCATGTGGCTGGAGACTAATTCTCAGAATACAGCATGAAACACTGAGCTCCCCTCTAGTGCTGGGATTAAAGACATGAGCTCTGTTTCTCTTTTAGACAGATTCACTCTCATGTAGCCTTGGGTGGCCTTGAACTCACTGCCTCTGTCTCCTGAGTCCTGGGATTAAAGGTGTGTGCCAGTACTACCCAGCTTCTATGTCTGTGGCTAGCTTTGCATTCTGATCTCCAGGTAAGCTTTATTAGGTCATAAACAATATATCACCATGCATGAGTCTTCCACACATAAGCCCCTTCAAAGAAAAAATAATTTGTTTATTCTTTTCTATGGAGCATAGTATCTAATAGTCATTAAACAAAGAAACAAAAATATTAACTTACAGCTTTGTTCCTGACATCAGGACTGAAGAAATAAAATTAGGTCAAACTTGCTCCAAGATCAATGTAAACATACATGGAGAAAATGAAGCCTTCAGTGGTAAATCATCTATCTGTCAGCAAATACATAGAGAAAATGTAGTTTCCTGGGTTATAATTTAGCATTCTCAACAACTACACTCTCCTTGGCTCACCACTTAACAAGCTGAGGCTATGGAATTGGAGAGATGGTAAGGTAGTTAAGAGCATGTGCTGCTCTTCCAGAGGACCTGGGTTCAATTCCCAGTACCTACACGGCAGCTCCCAGCTGTCTGTAACTCCAAGATCTGAAATCTCACACAAACATACATGCAGGGAAAGCAGCAATGCACATAAAATAAAAATAAATAATTAAAAAAGAAAAGCCTTCCTTCTTAGAGAATGTATACATTAAAGTAATTAAAGTATTATTTAACAAAGAAAACCAAGAAAAAGAAGGGGGAAAGGGCCAGCAGTAGCAGCACACACCTTTAATCCCAGCACTTCTGAGGCAGAGGCAGGTGGATCTCAGTAAGCTCGAGGCCAGCCTGGTCTAACAAAGGGAGTTACAGGACAGCCAGGACTACAGGACTATTAGACATAGAACCCTGTCTTGAAAAAATAAAAAAAAAAAAAAAAAAAAAAAAAAAAGAGGAAAACAGAAGAAACGGCTGCCGAGTGTAGAGCAATGACTGTATACTTAAGATCATTTGCAACTCACAACTCCCTCTAACTCCAGACCAGAGGAACTGAGGCCTGCTTCTGGCCTCTGAGAGCTCTTTCACAACATACATGGTTCACACACTCATACTGTCTCACACAGTCCTTGTGAATAATTATAAATAAATAAATAAGTAAATTGATGAATCTTTAAAAATAAAAAGGGAACCTTGGAATTCACCTACACTTAACTGTTACTTAGATCATTTTTCCATTCGCTCAAAGAAATTACCTAATCTGAAATCCTTCTTGTTCTGACTTACTTTATGATCTGTGCCTTTCATAATTAAGCAATGAAAATAGTAGAATGTTGTCACTATGTAATTACATCTTTTAATCAATTTATTCAATCAATTTATTCCTGTTAAACATATATCGGATGTATACATTGCAATACATAGTATATCAAGGATACCTGCACCCTGTTTTTGTGTTAAAATGCAATATATTATTCTTCTTAAGGTCTCTAACTCATATCACTAGTCAGTCATGTGTTGATTTGAGCTTATATAGCTGATAGCCTGGAAAGCCTGCCCCCAATAGACAACATGGACTAGTCAACTGCACAAGAGAGTCTGTTGTTAGCAAACTAAATAACAGAATCCACAGCAACTTGTATTCCCTTTCACGGGCACAAAGTATGAGAAAGCTGGGTGGATCTTTCTAGTGTGGACTGCAACTAAATGCTTTACTGTGGCGGTCTTCTGGTTAAATGGTCTTTTATTTGTAACAATGAAAAAAAATCATCACTTTGAAAAATCAATGAAATTTTATTCCTGGAAAGCTTTCATTTATTTTTTTAATATCTACTTCTTTCATCGCTTTCTTTTTGATGATTATTAATCAAAAGAGGAAGTCACCTGCCTTGTAGTATCAAGCTTTTGCTTCCTGATTGCCTTTTAAAATCTATTTCAGAAGTCACCGGGTCTCAATACAGAGAGTAAGATTCAAAATTATTTTTTAATAATAATAATGAGTTTATAACTTTAAATATTTAGTAAGCATCTACATAAAGTCTAATAATCTATAAAATTCAAAATTGCTACAGAAAGAAGCATAAACTGCTGTTATGGAACTTTTACTTCTGGATGGAAAAGAACTTTCATATTTACCAGCTTGGGAAACCACCAAGGTTCATCAACAGAGAAGGACAAAGTTTGTGCTAAAGAGATGCCTAAGCAGAAATTTGGGTTAAGAGTTATTACCACATTGAAAAATAAAACAACAGAAATGGGAAAACATTGTTTGGTTTCACTCTGTCCAAGAGAAAGGCAAACAAAGGCATCTATGTTAATGACCTCAGAGAATTGGAGGAGGAATAGCCTCAATATTTTGCAAGCAAAAGACCTTTTTCTATCAAATGTCCTTTTTCTATCAAAACATATTATGCCACAATGACTATTTTCATGTTTCTAACTGAGTCTTATGCACAATGAACCCTCTGGCCAACAACAGGTAAATATAAAAAGATTTTAGAAGTCTAAGTTCCATCACAACAGTTTGTGCTTTCTTTCTTTAGAAACTTTGATTTTCATAGCTTACTAGACATTAGCTAGATGCTTATTAAATATTTAGACTTATCAACTCATTTTTCATTAACCAAACTTAATTTTGAATCTTACACTCTGTACTCAGACCCAGTGACTTCTGAAATGGACCTGGAATATTGATCAGGAGACAAAGTGAATGAAATGTTTAGTAATGTGGATTGATGATTTTTTAATTTGATTAATAATCATCAAAAAAGGCTGCTGAAAGAAATATACATGAAAAAAGAATGATAAATAATAGGCAAATATTAAGAGTCCGGGGATAAATTTCATTGATTGTTGGAAGTGTTGGGTTTTTTATTTTTCTAATTGTTAATAAATAAAGGATCACTTAACCAGAAATGAAGCCCATGATAGGAATTAATTTTGCTATTTGTCTATGCTTTCTCAGAAAATGAAAAACAAGCAAGAGCTCCAATTCAGGTCAATAGCCTTTCTCATATGAGCAGGAATGGTGTTCTCCCTCCTACATGAAGCCAACCGGGTAGGAGCTAGACATTCACATGGCCTGAAATCAAGCATGTTAGCCTATCTGTGACATGTTAATGATAGTCATATATCTATTTATGATTTTACATTGTGCTTATGTCTTCCCTTCTCCCTCCTCTTCTTCCCCCCTTTCTTAGGCTCCTCCCCTCTTTCTTCCTCCTTTACCTCTTTACAGCCTCTCCTTATTTTTTTGTATGTATGTGTGCATATGGATGCTGGAGTGTCTGAAATCCAGGCGTAAGAAATAGACATATGCTAACATACGTGGCCTTTGTTTTCTCCCTATGTTCTCCTTTCTTCCTATTATGTGAATATAGTAAAGTCCAAATACATTTCTGGGCCAATGGGAAGACCCCAGAGAGAGAAGGTGCTCAAGGTTAACCATCTGTGTGTCCCCTGGGCCTCTTTTCTTACACACCCACCACAATTCTTTACTACATAGATTAGTGTATAAATCAGTCTATTGTAAAACATTTGATCTAAAATAGTTGATAACTACCTGACTATTCAAATGGAAACCTAAGTATCAGTGTCTAGTTTGAGGAGGACTCATTTCCTTTTCTAACATTGTCAATAGTTTAGTAAAGGCAGAAACCAAACTTCAACCCGTTGTAGATCAAATGGCAGGCAAAAACAAAAACAAAAAGGTGGAAATCTAGTTGGCAGTATGGCTCAGGCTCAGCGGTAGTAAAGAAAGAGAGAAGAAATAAATTTTTCAAGATGCTTTACATGGAATGCCTCTGATACATATATATATATATATATATATATATATATATATATATATAATGAATATATTCCAGGATCCTATCCCCTAAAATACCCATCCAGAATCTTTATAGCAGGATCTAACAATCTAAATTTCCTTACTTAACTGGTTAATTAATCATTTTGAGATCATGAAATATACTGTAATCTGCATGGCACCATCTAGCAAGCACCTGTTTGCCCAGTGTGTGCAGTAACACATCTGAATAATGGCTTCTATTGGTAAAGAACTAGGTCTGAATTTTGCTCTGTATTATTTTGATTTCATCATGCAGTGAAGTTTCAAGGCCAGTTCAACATATGATCCCACGTCTGTCTGCTCCCTTCAAAGGAAAGCAGCATTTGGAATTACCTTAAATACCTTCACAAAGTAAAATGCGTATGTTATCTTTTTCTATTTTGATAGTGAATCATATCAAATAATACTATTCTTTGGCTTTTTTCCCTTAGCATTCACAGATGCTAAGGAATGGCATTTGCATATTTAACAGGGAGTTTGTGGTGGGGGGAGAGACAGAGAGAGAGAGAGAGAGAGAGAGAGAGAGAGAGAGAGAGAGAGAGAGAGAGAGAGAAACAGTTCTTATAACAAGTAGCTCAATTTTATCTTTAAAATTTTGAAATGTATTTACTTAGCTCATTTGGTTAAATGCTTTAAATTCTACTAAATAATATTGTATGATACTAGTTGCCATTTGATTTAAAAATACATTTCACCAGTTGAGAATATTTTTCTTAGTTTATTGAAAGTGCCATCTCACCCGTCAAACTACTGGATGTTGCTTTTCTTTTGTTTATATTTCTTTACTGTCTTTTGCTCATGTGTGTGTGCTTTCATGCGTTCGTGCATGTGTGAATAAGTGTGTGTGTGTGTGTGTGTGTGTGTGTGTGTGTGTAGGTCAGACATTAACATCAGGGTCCTCCTGTCTTGCTCTTCACCCTATTTTAGGAATTTTATTATTATTTCTTATTTTACATATTGATCCCAGTTCCCTCTCCCACTTTCCCATCTCATTCCGCCCCTCCCCCACTCCACAGGTAGAGTGATGCCTTCCAGGAGGGGTCATCAAAATCTGTCAAGTCATTTGGAGTAGGGACTAGGTCCTCCCTCCTGCCCCTAAGTTAAGGGACTATCCCTCCATGGGGAATGTAGAACACGAATTTTACTGAGCTCAGATCTCATCATTTGGCCCAGGGATCTGCCTAACACCAGTGTTATAGGCATGCCTTCCCACATGAAGTTTATATGTGGGTGCCAGGGATCCAAACTTGGGTCCTTTTGCTTGTACAATGAGGACTTTACCCTGATGAGCCATCTCCTTAGCCCCATTATCTCTCACTTTAATAGATTTCTTAAAGCAGTTTTAGATGAGCAGAAGTACAAAGAATCTCCACATGTCCTGTCTCCTCTGCTGCGTTCATAGACTCTTCCCAGGTCAGCATCCTGCACCAGAGTAATGTGCTCATGATAATCAGTTAACCCACAGTGACACATAAGTATCACTTAAAGTCAAGTTCGTATTAGAGTTTACTATTGGAGTATACATAATTATACATACTCACTATTATATGTCATACATAATAGTTTATCACTCTTAAAGGTCTGTTTCTACCTCTTCTTCATTTCTTCTTGTCTTGAAACTTCTGGTAACCACCTTTTTACTGTCTTCATGTTTTATCACCCTGAAATTCATATATTTGGAATCAGAGATTGACTCTTCCTGCACTTACTAATGTGTCTATATTTACTTCTTGCCATAGCCTGATAGGTCATTTCATTTTAGTGCTGAATAATAACCCATTGTTTAGAATATTCACCTACTGAAAGACAGTTTGGTAGCTTCTGGTTCAGGAAAGCATTGGTAAAAGTGCTATAAGTGTTCATGGGCAAAATTAATATAAGGATTCATGTGCAGGGTTTTAAAAATTATTTTATTTTGAATACGAATCATGTCATTTGAACAAATACCAAGTATGTGTTTCCTAGATTATATGTCTGTCTGTATTTCTCTTTGTTTGTTTGTTGTGGTTATTGTTGTTGTTGTTTCTAAAAATTAGATTTACAGGGGATGGAGAAATGACTTACTAGTTAAGGGTACTTGTTACTTTTACAGAGGACCTAAGTTTGTTTCCCAGAATCCATATGGTGGCCCATAAATTCCATTGTTCCAGTTTTAGGAAATCCAGTTTTCTTCTGACCTCCAAGGGTGCCAAGCATGAAAGTGACACACATAATACATTCTAGTAAAACACCCATACAGGTAAAATAATAGACTAAATGTTTTAAACTTTTAAAAATTAGCTTTACAACATAATTTTTAATCCACAAAAGTCGTGTTTTCCCCCTTCTGGATTCTAATAACAGTTAACCCAAAGAAAATTAATGCTTTATCCATTCATTCAACAAACATTAATGTATGATGATTTGTGCAGACTACTGCTCTGTGGTTCTTGGACTATTTAAGGGAGGTTATGTCCTGATACCCTCTTTGTAGGGCTCATATTCCACTGGGGGAACAAAGCAGACAATAATAAACAAGTTGAAAAATATGCTGCAAATTTCACCTCCAGAGAAATTAATTATACCTTTCCATTTGTTTAGTCTTCTCTTATAGCCTTTAGTGACATTTCTCATGACTTTGGTTTCCAGTAACTTTTGGTTTTCACTTCTAATCCAGTTACTTTCTACAGCTCTGTTGCTGTGATGGTTCTCTTATTCTTTTTTTTTCTTTTCTATTCCAGTGTTAAATGGCTCCTAGCAGAGGATGAGCATGTTCTTAGGTTTATCATTATGAGCCGAATTCTTTGGTGGAAATAGATTATCAGGTTGTCAGGCTATTTATTCTCCAGGGTTTTCAGGCGTAAACTGTCCTCGTTTGCACCACAAGCATCGTGTTTGGTTGTTGCTTTACTGTTGTGATGGTCAAGGTATCAATCCTAATGCTGTCTGGCATGTGTGATAGCTAGCATTCCTACTTTGCTCAGTGTTACACAAATATTCCATTGCTTCAAAGTTAGCCTCAATGCTTCTCTTAGTGGCGGTGCCTTAACCAAGTTAAGAACACTGCCTTCTAAGTCTTTGCTAGTGAAGGCAGCTTTCAATATTTTTTTTCTGTTTTAATAACTATTAGGTGGTTTAAAGCAGATTTGGAATGTTACAAATAACCAGCCTGGCAATTATTTTGTTTTCTTTTTCCTTTAATATATTATTATAAGGATTCATAGATTTCTTATTATGGAATTCCTCTGCAGTAGAATCTAACTCCGTTTGTCCTCATTTTTGTCAGAAGATCTTTCTGTGTGATCTGTGACAGTGTTCACCTGCACATGTAGTGAATACAACTTGAGATCTGGTAAAACAGGGTAGTTTGCTTGGCCTTGTCTGCACCCTATTAACAGGTAAAAGTTTTCAGGACTGTACAGGTAAAGCTCAGTGTCAGAAGGAAGGGATTTAGACAGGAAATAGAAGGAAGAACCATTCAATAACCAGCTGATTTTCATTTGCTTTATTCTAATAACAATAAAATGATACAACCCATATGTGTATCAGTGAGCTACTTTTAATAAACATGTGTTTGTTCTAGGTATCTAAATGCATGTAGATTTAAATGGAAAATACAAGTTTTTGGTTCATCTGCAGAATTGAAGTATCTCACTGACCTAAAATTATTTATGGGTAATTAGATAGCAATCAAAGGATACAGATTTTTCCAATTCTGCCATGATAACCCCCTCCCCCCCCCCGGCTTTCTTTCTTGCAGTCTATCAACACTGAGGTTCTCAGGGTTCTTAAACACTAGAGTGCAGCAACAGCAGGAGAAACAGCAAGTTCTATGGATGCTGGTTGGTTGTAGATGAGATGCCTGCCTTCCAATAAGTTCTCAGGTGATATCAGTGTTGCTATTGGCAGCCCTGCACCCAAAATTTCTGATCCATGCTCCAGAACAGGAATTGTCAACATTAGCAAACTATTGCTGTACCTGTGCATTATTATCCCATAGATGGAATTCAAATTTCATGCTAAGAACATAGTGATTCATATGAAGCTACGGTCATTGGTTAATAATTGCTTGTAAGTTAAGAGATCCTTGTAGCAATGTTGGATTTGTTTGCTTCTTCGCTTTGGTTGGTTGGTTGGTTGGTTGGTTGATGGTTTGACTGGTTGGTTGGTTGTATTGAATGGTTCATGACAGATTCTCACTATGTAATCTGAGTTGCAATTGAACCTACTCTATAACACAGTGTGGCCCCAAACTGTCAATCCATCTGCCATGACCTCCTAAGTGCTTGGATTGTAGGCTATACTACCAACTTTATGGCAACTTTAAATGACAAAATTATCTGTCCTCTATTACCTTTTATCATAATATTGACACATACAATATTAAAGACATTCCACAAACAACTGAGGATTGTACAGAATATGCCTGGCAAGTAGGACAAATTTCATTTTACTTCCTTGAAGTCGACCGATGTTTCCTCTTGAAAAACAGAATGAAAATTAAAGCTGTCATTCTTAACTTGCCTGGAAATTCTGACCAGAGGTGAATTACATTATCTTCAACTTCTGACTGTCATTTCATATGAAAATCTTCACTGCTCCCAAAAGGAAAAAAACCAAACAGGATTAAATGACTTTCTAGTACTTGAGACAGGATATTATTTTAAGAAAGGAAAGTCTAGAAAGAGGAATTTATTATCAAATGAAATGTATAACACTAATATGAGATTCCATACTACTCCAGCTGGCTACAGATCAAGTAGCTCTGGGTGAAATGGAGCCAGGACTATTGCTAAAAGGTCCCTTTCTTTTATGGGCAAGCAAGGAGTATCACTGGCCCAGAGGAGCCAAGAAGAGGCATGTGGAACTGAAAACAGTGTCTGGGCCAGCGCCTTGAATTCTGAATCAGGAAGTCGTGGTTCTATTCCTGGCCCAGCCTTGCATTGATTATGGCTATCTACAGGAGGCTGGGGCTCTCTGACAAGCTAAGCATTCAGTCACTGTTGGATCTGCTCTGCCAAACGACCATGATTTGGAAGCATCGGCTGTTTTCTTGAAAATTTTTTGTTCTCTTCCACATGCTTGGCATTAGAACAGAGCCAATGTGGGCTGGAGGAGACATTTTTTCTCTGAACGTTATATTGTCTTCAGTCTGTATGATGTCTGGCGGTGGGTACCTCCTGCCTACCATCATGTGTAAATGCCTTCAATTCTACTGTTTAATTAAGAGCATTTGGAGAAGGAAACAGTGGGGTTGTCTTCCCTGGAAAGAAGGAAAACGAAATCTCTGTGGGTTAAACCTAACCAGTTCAGGGGCCACTGGGAGACTTGTATCCCAGACACCATCATAATCAAATACCCTCACTGCCCACAGGCCAACTATCTCTTCCAGTGTAAATAAATGGCATTGTTCTTTGAATTTTCACCATGGACAACAACTTCATTAGTACTGAATGAAGTTCTGTCCTGATCTGATGCCTCTTGTTTCTACTGACCTGTGTCTGAGAGAGCTATATCTAAAGCGTCTATAGCACCAGCAGACATAATCTACATTTTGCCAACAACTGGTTACAGTCTCAAGACGATAGGATGTTTCTGTTTCTGTCCTATCTTGGTGTGGGCTGGGGAAAAGGAACATATACCACACTCATGACTAGAGTTCAGTGCAGTCAGGTAAGTATTTTGTCCTTATGAGAAAGGAGACGATGGCTGTCCCTGCAAATGTATGTTCTGAACAGGCACGGGATTTCACACTATTGAGGGTTTATGATCATGGAGATGCCCCTGCCTATCCCATGGCCACAGAACATGTATGGCTATATATTTAATTCTGGGCACTAACCATGAGCTGGATCATTGACAGAATTATTCATATTCATAGGAGAATAAACAGAAACAATGAGATAATTTGAAAATGTGTCATATGAGAAATGATTTAAGGGAGTGAGGAGTGCGGGTACAGCTCAGGGATAAAGTATGTCTTGGCATGCACATCACCTTGGACTTGATTTACAACACTCCCCCGACTCTAAGAAGTAAACTGTGGACATTTCACCTAGAGCTATAAAGTAGAAACAGGAGAGCCCTCCAAGTATTTGAAAGATAACTTCATATAATCCTCGTTCTGTCTCACTCTAGAGCACAGGTTTTCAACCTGTGGGTTGAGACCCTCTTGGCAAACATCTGTCTCAAAAAAACTTTACATTATGACTCCTAACAAGCAAGAGTACAGTTATGAAGTAGCAGTGAAAATAATGTTGTGGTTGGGAGCCACAACAACATGAGGAACTGTATTAAAGGTAGAGCATTCAGAAGATTGAGAACCTCTGCTCTAGAGGAAGAACCTGGGACTTTCGGGAGGGATAGAGATCACCTCTACAACGCACCACAAACTTTAGCTTCATGAGTGTGAAATAGGTTGTGTCTTAGGAAGCCAAGTAAGTAGCATGTGATGTACCCATGTATACTTAACACTGAATGATTACTGGGTGCAAACTCAGACATGATGATGTCAAAGGTTCTGTGTTTCCACCTCCCAATGATATTCTTTGACTTTAATGATAGATATAAGTATACAGAGCTGTTGTGTTGAAGCATAAGGAACTTTACAAACAACAGATAAAGCAAGGAAAGCAGACACGAAAAGAGGAGAATAGGGAAAACACTGAATTGACATCAATAGCCTACACAGTACTTTATCTGGCAAAAGGAGCAATTGCTATGGAAAACAGGTGCACAAAATAAATCAAAGGCATTATTTCAACTCCCTTAGGTTGCCTAAATCATAATTCCCATTGATTTAACAATTAGTATTTTTATTCAAAACTATCATCCTTCTGCTGGTCCCCAGTCCCCGTCCCGTCCCTGCAGATCCAATCACTACACCAGTTCTTAAGAGCAGGTTTCAGCCTCCTCCTTCAGCTCTGCCTCTGGTCATGTCTTAATGATGGAGTGGAATCCAGGGGATGTGACAAATGGACACTTTGTTTTTATCCGAAGAGCCTTTTACTCAAGACTTACCAACATACACCATGTGTTCACCCCTGCCTAAAGAACATGAACTGTGTTACTTTCTTTTGAAATTTGTTGCAAAGTTGCAGGTTTCTTTGTGGCGTTTTCTTAACTACTTCCTTTTGTTTGGAGCCCATTCTTTGTCCTCATATCTTCTGTATCTCTCTACTCTTAGTATTCCTGCTTCGACTTTTGCAGGCTTTGTTACCCTTCCCTCTCCCCCAAAGCTTCTTTTGTCTCATGTTGGGCCAATTTCTGTTTCTCAGCCTCTACTTCTACCCATTATCTAATAAATACACATATAGTAAGGGACAAGGATGCACTTAAGAGAGAACATATAGTGTTTGTCATTTTGCATCTGGATGACCTCAGTATGTTTTCTGGTTCCACCCATTTTTCTGCAAATTGTATAGTTTCATTTCTCTTTATGTTTGAAAAAAAATTCACACTCTGTATGTGTTCCATCGTTTAATTATCCATTCACTTGTTTATGGATATCTGGCTGGGTTCCACTCCCTAAGTACTATACTTAGAGCAGCAACAGAATATATTATGTGGCATCTCTGATGCAGGATAGAGTCCTTTGACTGTATGGCAGCAATGACAGTGCTGAGTTATATGAGTGCTCTACTTTAAGCTTTTTGAGAAATCTCCACCCTGATCTATAGGAGCAGAATCAATTCACACCCCCACCTTACAGTGAATAAAGGATCATTTTCCCCACATCTTCACCATCATTTATTGTCATTTGTTTTCTTGATGATAGCCACACCGATTAGGGTTAGATAGACTCTCAAAGTTGTCTTAATTTGTGTGTCTGTAATAGCTGAGGATGCTAAGCCATGTTTTAAAATGTTTACTAGTCATTTATGTCTCTTCTTTTGAGAACTCTGAGTTAAGTTCCATAGCCCGCTTTTTATTGGAATATTTGTTTTCTTGTTGCTTAGTCTTTAGCTTCTTTGTATATTCTATGATAGATAAAAGGATGGATAGCTAGACAGACAGATGGCAAAGATTATCCACCATTCTTTAGACTGTCTCTTCACATGGCTATTTCTTTTGCTGTGCATTAGATTTTTAGCCTCGTGAGGCCTTCCTTATTGTTGATCTTATTTTTTCACATTGGAAGTCAAAATATGTGAGGTTTTCCTATGAATAACCTGTTACCTCCTCTTAATCAATATACAGTGTGTGCAGTTCAGACTTCAGCAAAAGAAGGTTAGAACTTATTGATTTATGACATTGCTGGGTGTGTCAAGTGTGCATTACATATTACATTCCCAATGTCTTTTTTTTTGCCAACATTTAAAAAGAACTCAAAGAGTTTATAAAACTCAGTGCATCACACCCTGTGTCCTCCTAATGACCCTCCCTGCACAGGGTAAGTTCCCCTCTTTACAGTGACTTCCCTAGCAGAATCTGATTTGTATGGTGCCCACTCTTCCCTTCCTTCCCCAACCCTGGTCTTGTTATTGACTGATTGCATTTCAGTCTCACCACCATTGTATCAGTCTTCCTTCCACCTGGAACTCCTGACTCTGCACTGCCACCTCTCTTCCTACCCTGCACCTCCACCTCCCTCCTTCCATCATCTGCCTCTGTCTCTACCCCATCCTCTCCTCTTCCTGTTCTGGTTTGTCTCTCAATTTCCACAGAAGGCTTTTTCCTGACAAAAATATATTGTATTAACATATTATTTATTAATCTTATATATTTACATTAACATATTATATTAACTAATATGTTATATGCTAATTACATATTCATATATTATAGACATATATATATATATATGTGGACAGGAACACTGTAGTTATTATTTCATTATCCTATTTATATTCCTACATGAGTTTCTATTTGAATTTATGTATGAGTCTGTTCATTTTGACTATCTGTTTCCTAGGGCTAATTATAACATTTAGGACAACAGGAGTCCTGTCTTCTTTGTTGATGGATACTCAGTCCCTTAAATGATGCCTGACTTACAGATGTAATGATAATTAAAAAGGAAAGATAGATGTGTAGAGGCATGTTTATAACATTATAATTGGTTTGAAGGAGTGACATTATAGAAATCTTGGAGTCATAAGTAAATAATTTAACATAATAAAATCTTCTTCATGGTCAATAATAGAATGGAATTAAATCTCCATTAAAAAAGTGAAAAAAGTCCAGAATCTGCAAATACACTATTGTATTTTCAAGCATAAACTATTTGCTGGAGTTTGGCCCTGGATATGTGAAAACATAGAACTTCTTGAGACATTAAAACTTGAGTCTCAAAAATAAGGACAGGGAAATTTATACAAAGCATCAGATGTTTGGTTACTCTATTTTGGGAAGGTTTTATGGATGTCTGGCATAAAAACTCTAGACATTTCAGAGTGACAGTAATGGATGATGAGCGAGGATGTACCCATGGAGGGGAGAGAAAAGAAATAGGATTAACTGTCTAAAAGAATATCATAGGGCAAAACTGGTGTTATCCTCCTGGCAGATCACTGAAGTAATTTGATGCACGGCCAATGGATATAAAACATATTTTTGGAGTATAAGCTCAGTGTCCAGTTAATTCAAAGACAAATTGGTTTGGAGACCTTTGCGGATGGGTCCAGGGTAGCTGTGGATATACTGCTGGATCCAACTTTCACTTAGTAGCCAGAAAAATATCAGCTACTATTTGCCAAGGCTTGTGTGTTCATATTTCTTGGCTGTATTTATCTTACCACTTTTCCTGAAAATGTGTTGCTTATGTGGTGTATAACTTGGTTCCATTTCTACTAGGTAGAAAACATGAATCATTGTCCTTGAGAATATTACAACTGAAATGTGATTGGCAGCCAAAGAAAGCCACATGTGAACATAGACATGCACAAATCTTTACCTTCCCAAATGTTTCTTTGACTCAAAATAGAAGGAACTTATATAAGAAATACACCCGAACAGTAATTAAGGAACTCAATGACTATATAGTAAGTTTTTTTTTCATTTTTTTTTTTGTTGTTGTTGTTATTTTTTGGAGAAATTGTAAGCACATGATGCAATGATCTGTAGTAGTTCCAGAATGTTATTTCAGGTTATAAGCAGGATTTCACTGCGGAAAGAACTGCTTTGTACATTACAAAGTTCTGTATCATTATTGGATAAAAATATAAATGTTAAGATTTCATTCTTGCAAATATGGACACTTCTAAGCCTAATAAGTTGGTGGTATTTCTGTCGGTCATTCAGTGTTTCTCAAGAAAGGGGCAATGAGACAAAATTAAATCATAAGAGCTGCATAATTTTCAGAATGAATTAGGAGATGTCCAAAAATCTCACTTTCATTTCAAAGTTAAATCTGCTTTTATGGAAAAAGAAGTAGCCTTTTTCTTTTGTATTAATTTTTTTAAACCAAGGAAAATTTGTTTTCAAAAGTAGTTTATCTAGCTGTGGTTGACCCTATACCCATGTATATATGGGAAGCACTAACTTGACTAACATAAAAATAAAAATGATTGAAAAATGATGGCACATGTCTCTAATCCTAGCACTTCCCTAGGGAGGTAGATGCAGGTGGGTTTTTGAGTTCCAGACCAGCCAGGGCTACATAATGAGACCTTGTCCCAAAACAAAGAAAAACAAACAAGAAGATATGAAATTGGTAATGGGAAGTGCTGTGGATAATACTGCGGGAGTTGAGAAAAGAAGTGGAGTTTGAATATTACCGTGTTTTATTGTGTATAAAATTCTCAAGAATAAAGAAAAATGTCCAAATAAATTATCTAATATTAGCTCAAGTGATGGATAATACTGATCATTAATTTGACAAAATTCACCTGGGAGAAGGGACTCTGGGCATATCTGTGAGAGATTTTCTTGATTAAGTTCCCTGAGGTGAGAAGGCATGCCCAGCATGGGTAGCAGCATTCCCTAGGCAGAAGATTGACTTCCTGCAGTGATGGATTATAAACTAAAATGAACCCTTTCTCCCCTCAATCACTCTTGATGACATATTACTATAACTGGAAAGGAAAGTAATACAACTGAAGTAGTTGATTCTTAGATAAATTTAATATAATAAATCATTTAACCTTTGAAAGATTGTACTCTGTATCAAAACAATCTGTTTTAGCTTTGATATAAATATATCTATAGAATTAGAGTCCTGTTGAAGGAATATACCTGTAGAAGTAGATTAACCCATGGCACCTCTGTCTTGGGAGTAACTAATAAATATAGAAAAACTAAAATACATACCCAGGGCTTGAAAGGTGACTCCGGTTGGTAAAGTGATGCCACACAAACCTGGGGACCTGGGTTTAGATCCCCAGAACATGTAAAAGCTAGGGGTGGCAGAGAGATTCTGTAACCCCAGTTCAAGAATACAAAGATAAGTGGACCCATAACGTTCATTGGCCAATGTGTCTACCAAATTGCTTTGCTTCTGGTTCAGTGAAAAACAATGTCTCAAAACCAAAGGTGAAGGGTCACTGAGGAAGATATCCGGTGTCTATCTTAGGCCTCTATACTCACCTATACCCATGTGCACATGTGTGAATACATCTAAGTTACCAAGTATAGGCACTACAAACAGACAAAGAAGAGAGAAGAGAGGAGCAGGTGGAGCAGGGGAGGAGTGCCCCAAACAAGACAAAAAGTCATACTCGTGTTCATTACTTCCATCATTTAATAATAATTGTTGCTGAAGCAAAGCCCCAGCATAGCATCCTCTGTGTACATATCTCTGTCCCATCATGACCTTGTTTTCCCCTCTTCAGTTTGTCCTTGAGCACTTGTTTTAAAGTTGATTCTCCTCAAACAAGTATCTCAGAAATATGGGAAATCAGCAACCTGAGTCACAAGTGATGCTTTACATTGAGAGAGATGGATCTAAGTCATTGCATCTCCCAATAGACTGTCTTCCTAAAGAAGTTATTTTCTTCACTCAGCATCCTACCCAGCCATGACTCTTTTCATAGCACAGGGAATTGAGATTTCTGATACTAACTGACTTGATTTGACCACACAGGAACTATAAAGTTATCACTAAGTAATTTTACAAGGACAATAGAAGCTTTAAGTTTGACTTAAAGCAGAAACTATTGTCAAATTCTTTCCAAATTTATGTCTAAATCCAAGAGTGTTAAAAGAACAACCCTAATCGTGTGTGTGGGGGGTGTTGTCATGTGGGCCTCTTTTTAGAGTGTGTAGAAGAATAAAAAGAGATTTAAAGAGGAACCTTGACCCTGCTATAGTTGGAAAGAATAGTAAATAAGTGTTTTATGCAGAAAACTACGCCCCACACAAACTAAAAGCTTGCCAAACTTCATTGTTTTCCTATAGTCTTTCCATACACTAAATGATATTGTGGTGTGAATATTATCGCACATTCATTCATAAGTACAAACTCACAACTATGATAATTACACAAATAGTACACTTGTACTTTAAAATATCTGTTATAAATAAATTCTCCCAATAATGCTTATTTGAAAGTTGGAAATGTGCACAAGTACTTGTAGTCATTCTGCTTCTTTTTCATGTGTTGAATATTCATGTAAGTTGCACTGTTGGCAGCCTCTTCTCTATGAAGGGTTCATTGATGACCTACACTAGACCTTCTCTTCCGTGTCAAATAGAAGTCTGCCCATTATCCAGAGGCCTTTTGTCACTGTGAAGAACAGGGACTTTTTATTCTTTTTTTTTTAATGGCCTTTCAGATTCAATAACAGCTTGTTCTGTTCCTCAGGAAACAAGGGACGATCGAGACAGGACGCGGCTGGACTCCATGGTACTGCTAATCATGAAACTGGACCAACTAGACCAAGACATTGAGGATGCCCTCAGCACTGCCTCTTCTCCATCCAGCACCCCAACGAACCTGCGGCGGCATGTCGCTGTGAGCTCCCTACTCCCTGTTCTTTTTCCTGGAGAAATTGTGCTTCTCTGTTTCTGTCTTGCTGTTGTAATTAGTGTTTGTTTAGCTTCCAAAAAACTGGAGATTGACCCTCAGGCCTGCCCCCACACTAGGCAAGCAATCTTCTGCTTCCCTTTATCATCTGTCTCTACTTTGAGACACAGACTGGCCAGGCTGTCCTTAAACTCACTATGTAGCCCCAACTGGCCTTGAACTTACTATCCTCCTGCCTTGGCTGTTTAAGAAGCTAAAATTACTGGCCCTCCAAGTCCAGTTAGAATAGGTCCTCTTTATCTCGTATGATCTCTCTTATAAGTGAAAATGTTTGATGATGACATCTACTAATAAATGAAGCAGAACCCCAGAGAGATCACTCAGTTGTTTCCACAAGTCACACAGAGAGTTCATAGACACATGGATTATAATTAAAAAAAAAAAAGAAACCACTTAACATTAAAAAGGAAACAAAAGGACCTTAAGAAATTCTGTTTCTTGGGGATTAAGAAATTCTGCTTCTTGTAGTCATTTGCAAGTATGACTATACTTACTACTCTTCGATGGCACGATGCAGACATTACAAATGCTATGTCTATCTTGATAACTACATTATTCATAGTTTTTCAAATTATGACCAGTTATTTTCGAGGTATAAGTTCTTATTCTATAAACTTATATTTCATGGAAAAAACATATTTAATAAGTGTTTTCTACATGGACAGATGGATAGAAGGATGGGTGGGATGGTTGGATGGGAGGATGGATGGGTGGATGGGTGAGTAGATGGTTTGAGGTGATAGCTAGATAGAAGATGGATGCATAGGAGCTCTACCAGTTTCATGTTAAGTGGTTTGGCTTATGTAAATATAGAATATTTGGTATAGAGTTTAAGTATAATTAAACCACAACCTATTTCAATTAAACAATGATTTTCATTACACAATGATAAATAAGTTAATCAAGAAATTTATATTTACATGAGTTTCTTGAAAGCTGATAAAAATGAAATTTTCATTTTTGGTAATCTTAATATTTTTTCTTGTCCTTCAAGATTCATTGCAAATATTTTTTTGACAGTGAATTGTACCTAAATAACTTTCTACAAAAAACAAAAATAACTAGTCCTTCTCTCCCTAATGTTATCTTAGTTACGTGCACATAGTTTCATTTTAGCAAAGAGAAAGGGGATCTAAATGGGAGAAATGCAGCTAAAGCAATGTCCTAGCAGCCCACAGGAAGGGGTGCTTCGATTTGATTGACATAAGAAGAAAGGACAAAAGTTTCACACTCACTTTTCTCTAGAACATTTAAAGGCAGAAATAACTTGTTTTTCATGAGGCTGTAGGACTTGGTACCTCTTTACCATTCATGGGGTCTGGAGTATGATTTTTTTAAATAGTTTTCAGGAGTGAGTTGTTATAATCTTGCCTCTCTGTTCAATCTTTCTCAGTCCCCATATATTAAACAGAAAAACACAGTTCTACAAAACACAATGTTTTTTACTCCATTTCAAAAAGTAAGCATTCCTCTGCTGGGTTCTCTGCTATGCAGTGAAGATAAACCAAACACATGAAATAATTAATATGCAGGATCACTTAATCATTTGTCTACATCTATGTTTTGTATTTCTATAGAAATTGTAAGTTGGATTTTAATATTTCATATACTATCTCATGGAATATTACCATAATTGTTGCCACTCTAAGCACAACATCTGTTTCTAAGATCTCAGTTTACCAATGGAATAAAACAAAATAGGTCAGCAGAAACAATACAAATGTCAGTGACTGGAGGTCTGTTTTGGACCCCTGCTTTGTAACTGACCACTCGAGACCATTAAGAAAATTGTCTAATTTTTTTTCAATGGTATGTTTCATGTCAGAGAGATAGACACACACTATCTGATAAACTCATAGCTGGTTAGGGAGACAGATGAAAAGACATACATACAAGCTTGTATGGATCTAGCCCAGAATGTGTTTGGCTGTTGTTGATTCTCTTTCTTTCCTTCTACACTCACTCATATCTGACACTGAGCAAGACACAAACAATATGTATCCCTGAGCCTTGAAACCACTTTTCAGTCTCTACAGTTTACAGTCTCTACAGTGGCCCTTGGTCTTTCTCTCTGCTCATTGGTATTCAAAGCTAATGTTAATAGCATCTCTCTGCACTTTGCATGCTCTTTGATAATTGTGCCACAGAATGAAAGGATTCTGAAGTCATGATTAGGACTTCGATTGTCCTCCAAGGAGCAGTAGTCAGAGAGAGACAAGGGAGAAACTTCCCCCACTCTCCCACTCTACCACGAGCACAGTACACAATAAAACAGTGAATCTTAATGCTAACATGCTCACCCTGTTTAAGAACACTTACAAAATCCCCAGAATGGGTTATCTCTATAAAATAAAAAAAAAAAGATTATGAATAGAGACAGAGCCTGGGATTATGAAGAATAATGTTCATGTGAAATCAGCCTTAAAAAGGACAGGGTAAAGATTTAGATGAAGCTGCCTAGAGAAAACCTAACAAACTGGCTATGCCCCTGTATATTCTCCAAACCCCAAAATCTGATTTGGTATTTTGGACCTCAAATCTTGACCATGTCTGAGTGTCCCACTGTTTGCCAGTCCCTTAATGCCTCCTAAGTAATGAGAGAAATCTCCTAGAATGAGTGGAAGGTGGAAGAGGGGGTGGAGCTAGAGGAGAAAGCAGTAATAGTATCTGCTAAGCTTTGCATATGTTGCTTCAGTTGCTCTCTTGGTCCTGGTGATGAGCATTGTGAGCCTCAAGAAGGATGAGGGATTTGCTAAAAGTCACGCAGATGCTGAGTGAGAAGTTTGCCAAGAGTCACACAGCCCATGAGAGTAATTTTCTCTTCTATCAGAAAAGCCAGCTCTCATTCTGCCACATTGTAAATCTTTCTCATCAGTGACCCTGAGTTTGAGTCACTAATTGTTGTTCATGTGAACAGGTAACCAAGTTGATATTCATAATATTTTTGGGACACTTCAGCCACACTGTAGAGAATTTAACGAAATACATAGGCTAAGGCTAAGTCTTTTGATGGAGTTTGGGCACTATTGAGCCTTTTTCAGTCTTCCTAATATTTCAAGTCCTTCTTATGGTTAAAACTATGCAGAACACTGTATACAGTGTTAGTATTTAGGCATCTGTGCTGGCCTGTCCTTGGGGTTCTGACAGGATATGCCCTCAGCTGCAGCCTCTTAGAGCACCACCTGTGCACATTCAGTCTCTCTCTGCCTCTGTCTTCTTTTCTGCTGCTCCTGTCCCTAGAAGGCCAGTCCCCCCTCTACCCTCTCTTCTTTTCCCATTCACTTTCCCTAGTTTAAAAACCCTCCACCCAAGCTCTGTCTTATAGTGTCTTCCTCTTATGCAACACTTCTTAAAATTACAATAACATACAGTGTACAAGATGAGGAGAGAGAGGACATTGCTCTTTTTCATTCCTGACATAAACACAAAAGATTTTCTTTATTTTTGGTCAAGTATCTCCCTGTATCAACCCTTTTGGGACCCAAACTTTCATATTATTTTTACCTAGTTTGTCTTCCTTGAATTGATTCTTAGCCACTTTTCCATCAACTAAATCCTGCCCTGGTTTTGACATTTCAGGAGTAACTGCATTATTCTTAACACTTGAGCTAGCTTTCCATGTTGGCTTTACTACTCCTTTGATGTCTGCTATTTCTCCCATTACCTCCTCATAAATTATGTTTGTCCTTTATATCTTCTATCCCAATTCTTTCCTTAATTTTTCCTACTGAATTGCTTTGGATATTCTCCTTAGGAATCACCTGGCTTGCATTGCTTTCTTCTTAATAAATATCACTCATGATGCCTTACTTTGTGATATGAACATCTGTGTTAAGACAAACAAACCAAAAAAATCACATGATTTCCACTATTTTGTGCCATAGTAGAATGGTATATGGCCCTCTTCCATGGAAAAATGCCACTCTGGATAGCCCACCACAATAAGAACTCCTCTAAGCTGTGTATATTCCATCCACCTGACATGATGAAAACATGGGGTAACAATGACACTGGAGAGCTTGATTGTCCTACAGTGAATCTAATGGATTGCAAGAGCAAAGGTGGGCAGTGTATCGATTAACTGGGTCTTGCTCACCATTTAGTTAAGTAGGGAGGGAGGGAGTGTGAGATCTTGGAAGAGTTGGTTGTGATTTCTCACAGTAGGGAGTGGAAAAAGGGAATTCTACTAAGTGTCTTCCTACCCATGGCCCCGGGAAATTTCTCCTTTACTTGTGCTTCAGGCCCTCAGCAGACAATACAATGGATACTTTGTGAGGGTGAGCCTTGAGGTGAGGACCTGAGGTTTACTAGCAGCTCTGCCATTGAATGTGAGTTTAATCCAGAGCTCTGCCTTGAGTCTGGGCGTCATTGTTTCTCCAGGGATGACAATAATATCTTCCACATAGGAAGAACAAGCTGAAACATATGTAGCTGTAAAATGTGGTTTGTGCAAAGTCACAACCCAAGACTGATACATTGAAAAAAATATTATTTCATCTCATATTTACTATTGTGTTGTTAGAAAAATAAAAGACCATCCTGTTAAATACTTCATTAACTCGTGGATAGGAAGGCAAAATAAATCCAAAAGACCCCTGTTATTTAAAAAAGGCAAATTAAAGGAATTATCACTCATGACTCTACATTTAATGTTTATAAACTACCCTGTGTTTTGCTGGTGTCTAATTCATATTAATTCACCTTGAAATTCAAGTGAACCATGTTTTATTTAGGGTAAAATAGGTTTTGTTTTTTGTTTGTCTGTCTTCGATGCAAAGACATAAAATAATTTGATCTAAAGTCAAGAAATTTGGTTACAATTATGTACTTCATACATCTATGTGTGAACACACACATACACACAGGCACACATCTCTTAAAGAAAACAGTGTCACCATTCATGCTCATTAACATGCTAACTATCTCTTATTACATTTCATCTGTGGAAAAGCACGACATACATTGTGCACTAACACTGGAAAGATGTTTTCTTTTGGCATTCACAGGGCCCTGTGAGGAAAACTGAAAGGTACCTCACCTTGCCACCCCTGTGATGTTAATGAGTTACTGGCAGTCACATAAGGAATGAGGGCTGCTGGTGGGAGAAAACGGGCAAGTAGGGGGCACTCATGTGCCTTTTTTCATGGCTATGCATTTGTTGTTTTAACAGGATCTAGAATCAGGATCCGAAAGCGGAGCAGATAGTATCTCAATAAACCAGACACAGGCGACTCTGTCTTCTAATCCTGACTCTATCAATCCATCATCCACTACAGGGAGTAATTCTGGAACCAAACCCAAGACCATGGTAAGTTGCAAAAAATCCCAGACCAACAGTCAGTGTTGCCAAACTTGAGGTAAGCTTTGATAGCCTGCTTTTCAGTGTGGAAAAGAGATATTGGAGTCTAGGCTGTATCAATTTGATATTATTTATTGAAGCATCGCCCTAAAAATGTATTCTGTTTATTTCTTTAAATGGCTACATAAGTAGTTCATTAAAGTAAGCCCTGAATCCAGAATTATGCAGAAAATGGCCATGAATTCTGTTGCAGAATTTTAAACAACCAAGAATGTAAAATTCAGAGATGAGTTTTCCTGTGTTGTTATCCTGATCATAACACATACTTGTTAGAAAGTCTCTGAGCTTCAATGATGGATGAATGGATTGATAAAATGTTGTCCGAGATGATATGATGATATGCAGAACTTCAGATGTATAAAATTACCCCATCATATTGTGTTGGTATTCAATAATGTAAAACATGGAAAGGCTAACATTTAATGGAGTGTAAGCCATTGTCCCTGTTGCCCTGATTGACCGACTTTACAGCGCCATCTACATGAATGGAAAGGAGACTTTCCACATGGTAACACAGCATGGTCAACTCTAAATGAAAGATGTTTTCCTTTAAGGAGAATGTGAAGTGCAGCGGGAAAATAGTGTTTGACTCTAAAAGGTAACATTTACGGGGGAAGTAATTACTGCTTCAAATATCTAAAGTCCACACAGTTCCAAAATAGCCTCTCCTAGTTGGGTGAAAATCACAGAGCCGTATTATTTTTTTAATCCCCATGTTAGCTTAACACAGAGAAATGAGTTTGGACTGTTTGTTTTCCTGTCTTTAAAATAAAGGCAGTTCTAAAATGGGACTAAAAGAATACTCTGAATTTAAGATGTGGTAGATTCTCTGGGATTTAAAGAGAGTCAAAGCACACTGTTGACAGAGCAGATGAGCTTGTCCTCAGTATTTACATGGGTAGGAGGTAAATTGCCTTCTGTCATTTATATCCAGATCATTTGATGGTAAACATCTACTACATACCATGCACTGTGCCAAAATGACAAGGAAAAAAAAAGACTCTGAGAAATAATATGCTACCCACATCTTTAAATGGTTTCCATTTTAGCAAAGGGGGATAGGTACTTAAACAGCAAAATGCAAGGAAATGCTACAATGTTGTGAACGTGCTACATGTGCAGGGAATAAAAGACATGGACTGTGTTGGTTTGGGACACAGTAAAAGAAAGACAGTCACAGTTACATGTGGTAATAGGCAAACTCTAATGGAATGTTGTTCTTTTGCTTCATGATAAACATTCTTGGCTTACCATTTTATAGAGGTTCTTTATTGTACTGTACAACCCTGTCATGCTGTCTTTGTGTCTTCAGTGGCTTAAGCTCGTCATGTATAATTTAATGTAAAGATGCTACATGAAAATTTATGAATCTGGACACTACAGGTTCAGTTTTGTGGGATTTATTCTTCTTATGTTTTGACTAACATAACATAAAATAAGATAACATAAAATGTACTAACAATAGGGTTAGTAGGTTTTCTCATCTGTAGAAATCTAGTCTTGCATAGTTGTATGCCCATGTGGCTGCCACCCAGGTCAAGACAAATTCTGAGGGATAGAGTGATACTGGGTCTGGATTGTACACCCCCTGTCACATGTTTCTCCATCTGTCTGAAAATTATATGGATTAAAGCAAGTGGTGCTTACAGCTAGTTTTTCAATTCATTTTATATTTTCTCTAAAAACTTTGTTTGATATGTGTGCTTACTTGTGAGGTATTATATTATAATTTAATGTATGTCTGTAATGTGTCATAATCAAATCACCATAACCTACATTTGTCTGAGAGCCATCACATTGAGACAACAACCATAAGGCAGAGAAAGCTAATTGAGAATGGTTTAGGTTTCAAAGTCTCAAAGTCTCAAAGCCTACCCCTGATGACACCTCCTCCAACAAGGCCAGACCTCCTTGTCCTCCCCAAACAGATGTACCATCTGGGACCAAGATGAACATATTAGCAAAACTTTGAGTTCATGGGCATGGGATGAATCCATTTTCTTGTATGTGAGCTCTGCAGTGTTTTCCATTGTTTCATAATTTTCATTGTGGATATCTTTTATTCCTTTCTTTCAATTTTAAATTGCATTTATTTATCTATTTTTGTACATCTGTGCATAAGTCAGAAAACAGTTTTCAAGAGTCAGTTCTCTCCTTCTACCAAGTGTGTCCTGGGTATTAAATTCAGATTGTCAAACTTAGTGGAAGTCCCTTTACCCCTTGAGCCAAGTTGCTAACCCTACCTATTTACTTCTTTAGTAAAATTTATTTATAAGTAATGTATTTTTGTAAGGCTTTGGATATGATTGTTCTAAATGGTATTTCACCAACAATCCTACCCAGATATGAGACCTATAAATCACAACAAGAACTAATATGGCTTGATGACCATATTCAGTAGTGGCACATATACCCTGGTGGTAGCTTAGAGCTCTCTAATTGGACTTAAGAGCCACTCAACAAGAAGTTATGCCTGTTTCTAAAAACCTAGTCAATTGCCCAAAGCTAATGAAAGTTATGAATCTTGGAGAACAACCTACAATCACCACTTTATTAAACTAGCATAATCATTAACTAAAAGTTATCATTATAGCCCAAAAGAAGTATAGTCCCTATCCCTCTTCAGAGAAAATTTTCTTTAAAAAAAAAATGAGCCATTTATTACTAATACATAAAAATGCTTGTTGATTTTGTGTTCTAGATCTTTATTGAATTATTACTTCCAACCATTCTTGGTGGGGTTTGTACTATTTTCTCCATAAACAATCATGTCATCCTCAAACAATGCTAACTCCACATCCTCTTTCTTGATCTGGTTGCCTTTGTTTCTTTCTGTTGCCTAAGCCCTCTGGCTAAGATATCCAGGATGACATAAACAAGAATGATGTAAGTGAAAGCCCTTATTCTGTTCCAGGAAACTATCTCAATTTTTCTTTTCTTATGACACTTTTTGTTGTTGTTGATGATGATGATGATGTTTGTTTGTTTTAAGGATGCTTAAAAATGGAGATGTTAATTTAAGCACTATAAATTGTGTTTTTATGATAAAAGACCGAGACTCAGATAATAGGACAAAATGTCTTATTTGTATAATGTGTAATTGGGAGAGCAGATTCAGTCTAGTATTGTACTGAGCAGAAAAACTGGAAACATTAACAAGTGTGTATGAATGTGAGATGATGGTTTATCTTCATACCTTGACAAGGAGCTTCTTGAGTTGCCTGGTGCCACAGAGATTCTAATAATGGTGATGGGACCTAGAATCTTTTAAGCAAGTTGGTACAGAACAGCTTGGAGGATAACCTGAAAAACCTACGGGACCTTTAGAATTAACCAGTATATCCTCAACAACCTAGGGGACTTTGGGAATCCTCCAGTATCTACTGTGTAATGGAGTAACAGCCAGCCTCGGATTGGATGTATCATGGAAAGTAGAAATAAAGGCCATTTATAGGTTCCTTCAGCTCAAGGTAGCAACAATAGCTCCAATTCAGTGAGTTGAATTCAACTTCCATTATTTTAATTATTACTAGAGTAAAGATAAAATAGACCATGTGAAAGCATCAACTCATAGGAGCTGGGAGCTGAGGGTGGGCAGAGTGACACCCTGTCATATACCTGGTTCCTTTGAAGAGAGACTGAGAACAGGACTTCCCTAAAACTGATAAGAGTCAGGCAAAGCAAAGCCTCCCACTCTGTGAGTTCATGCTCATTTCTGGATGGCCACTGCATGGCCAGTCTTGATATTTTAACTGTTTTGGTGACAGTTACAAGATTCCTTTGCTCAGTTTAAGTTTTTAATGGAGGGAAGTGTCTGCCATGATCCCAGAGCACAGCTGTTCACTTTAAGGCCAAACGAGAGAGGCCAGGCTGCACACCATGGTCATTTTCCCACCGCTGTCATGATAGACTCAACTAATAACTCTCCCAGTCTGACATTTACTTGTCAATGGAGTTCTCCTCTTTAAAGGTTGTACATATTCTGAAGTAAAGGAGGGGAAGTGAATATGTGTAATATAGCTAACATTGCTTTATCGGTTGGTTGGGTTTTGTTCATTTCTCATTTTATATTCATTAATTTTTTTGTTAGTTTGGTTTTTGTAATTGGCATGCAGAGTATTAAATTTTATCATGGTGTGCTCAACCAAATTTATTTTGGTTGGTTCTTCTGTCTGTATCCCTTGCTGCCCTTGTGTAATTCCTCAACCTCATGTCACATAGGTCCTTTTCCCTCTTTCTCCTTCCTACCCTGCTTTCTCAGCACTAGCTTTAACCTTCTCTTGGTCCCCTTTCTAGTTTTTAAGCTTTACCCACATGTACACACACACACACACACACACACACACACACACACACACACACACACTCACATATATGGACATATGTATCAAAAGCTAGGTTCTCCACATGCTAGAAGGAATTATTTGCTTTTTGGTTGTTTGTTTGTTTTCTGAATTTGGGTTGCCTTGCTAAATATAACACTTTTTATATCCATCCAATTTCCTGAACTTTTTTTTTAGCTTAGTAAAAATCCATTGTATAAATGGATCACGATTTCATTATCCCTTTTACCACTGATGGCCATCTAGGCTGGTCCCTTTTCTTTGCTATTGTAAAATATACAGCAATAACATGAGTACATTGTGGTGAACTGGGAGTTTGGGAGGATGCCCAGGAGTGGTACAGCTGAATCATCTGGTAATTTTAGTTGTCAGTGTTTGAGAAACCTCCATACTGGTTTCCATAATGGCTGTACTAGTTTACATCCCACCACTATAGAATTAGTTCTTCCTTTTTCCCACACACTAGCCAACTTTTTCTGTCAGTTTTATTGTTGGTAGCTGTTCTTGGAGACATGGGTTCAAAATGGTTTGAATTTGCATTTCCCTGATGGCTGTGGATGTTAAACACTTTTAAAGGACTGTTTTTATTTATATGTGTGGGGGGGCTGTAAACATCCATACAGGTGCTTGCAGAAGCCAGACTGTTTTGGATCCTCTGAAACTGTATTCAAAGGCAGTTGTGATTCATTTGATGTGATTGCTGGGAACCAAACTCAAGTCCTCTGCAAGAACAAAAGCTTATTAACCTCTGAGCCATCACTCTGGCATGTTAATTATTTTAGAAATACTTATTAACCACTGCTTTGCTTCTTTTGAAACCATTGCTTCATTTCATCAATCTGCTTCATTTTTAATGAATGCTGTTAAAATTAAAGGCTTTTAAAATTACTGTCTTATAATATCAGCACTTAGGAGGCTGAGACAAGAAGAGGTGAATTCAAGGGAAACCTAGGTTACATAGAGGGACTGTCTCATAAACAGATAGATGAGTGATAGATGACACATGACAGATAGATAGATAGATAGATAGATAGATAGATAGATAGATAGATAGATAGCCGGTTCTGTGAATAAAACCAGAGTATAAGTATGAAAACCAGAGTTCAAATCTCTAGAACCCATGTAAAAATCTAACACATTGAATGAGTATCTGTAATAACAAAACTTAGAGAGATTAGAGGTGGAGATGGGAGAATTTTTGGAAGCTGGAAGCCAGCCAACCTGATGTATACAGTGAATAAACAATAAGGATACTGTAGCTGGTTTTCCCACTGGTTCCGCAATTGCCTTGCCCCACATGAACATACGGATGCTATATTAATTATAAAAACTGTTGGCCTGTGACTAGGGCTTCTTATTGGCTAGCTCTGTCTTAGTTATCAACCCATTTCTATTAATCTTAGTATTTCTATGTGGTTTAATCTTACTGGAGAAGGGTCTGGACCTGTTATTCAGGACCTTTGACAGCCTACATGACAACTGTGCTCTGCCTATACTTTCCAGAATTCTCCTTGTCTCCTAGACCTGCTTAGCTTTGGGAATTTGGGTGTCGTTCTTTTCAAACTGCTTCCTGCTGGTAGAGGGCACTGTCATGGGGGATCCTAAGAAGATGCATAAATCCTGGCTTATTGACCAACAGTGTTTTATTCATCAACCAATAAGAGTAACATATTATCTCAAGCAACATGGAAAAGGAAGACCCATGCCAAAGCTGTCCTCTGACCTCTGCATTGGAACTATGCCTCATTAACACACACAAATGTGCACACACATTTTACACATACACATATACCCACACCCATTAACTAAATAAATAAATGGTCTTATTTTCTTTTCTTCACTTAAAAAGATATGGTCCATTCTATATTGTTCTCCAATTTGTATTTCAGCCATTTTCATAGAGCCACAAATTGCTACTCAAATTCAATGCTTCAAAACAGCCCAGCAATAGGTGTTCTTGTTTTTTACAGTACACAGGTCAAAGAACAAGAACTTATAAGGACATGAACACAAGAGAAAAGCAAGTGCCATGGGCAATATTATAAAATTTTCATCTTAAACCCCAATGTATTTAGCAATGGCTCTATCAGACTATACCACATAACATGTCTTATGTTAGCTATTACCATGTAGAATTTTTAACAAGGCTGGTAATTTTGTGTAGTGGCATCTGCTATTTAATCCCAAATACATTTTGGCACATGACAGATGTGAGCACTCCCATTATTGAAATTCTAGAGGAAAAAGTCATGGTAGCATTAAAAAACTGTCTACAATTCAAATATCTTCATGATGCCAAACATTATTAGATTTTTTTTACACTAAGAAAATAGTACAGTAAAAGATGTGACACACAGGATTGTGTGTGGTGCAGATGTTTGTACTCACTCGTGTATGCTGTGTGGGCCCAGGTGAGCATGGAAGGTCGAAGGGCAACTTTCAGGAGTGAGTTCTCTCCTTCCACCATGTAGGTCCTGACGATCAACCTTAGGTCGCTGGGCTTAATGAACAGTCTTTGCTCACTGAACCATTTCATCGCCCAACATGCATATTTTTAAGGAAAGGTTATTTAGACATCCCAAACCCCAAGAAACTTGAATTAGTACAGTTTACAATTTCAGCCAAAAAATGTAATCATCTTATTAAAATGCCTTTGATGTTGGGGCTTTTTAATGTGGCGATTCTGCTATGACATAGTCATGCAATAATGTAAAGCATGTGGAATTTTAAAGAAATATTTGCTGTAGTCCATGAAAATCATTATTGTTTATGAGAGAGAAAAACAGAACAAAATTTGCAGCTTTGTTGAAAGAGAAACTATTCTGACAGAGAGCTAGAAAAATGTTTCTAAGTATGAAATTAGTCATTGACCATCATGAGAAATTGCTTAGAATTCTACAATTCATGGATTCCACTCACATATTTTGAATTTGTAAATAATAATTAAATATGTAGCTTATTAATGTAGGGCTTTGAGAAGCACATTTTCCACAGCCATTTACTTTTATATTTAAAATCAATTCAAAAGTCTCCCATTCTGTGTGTGAGCTGTAAGAAATGACATCTGTTTCTAGTGGGCTTCCAAGTGACACAGGAAAAGCTTGCTTGGAGTGTGTCTGTTACCTCCAGCGGTGCCTCTTCACATACATCTTTCCACTTTTGATCTAGGAGTTTCAGTTTGCCAAGAGTGAGTCAAACTGGTGCCTGTACATCCTGGTTAATGCCACACTCTGAGTTATAACATTGATGCACTCCACAGGTTAATAAACATGCCTTTCTTCATTTCCTGCTTTGTTGGCATTGGTCTGGTCATAAGGTGGCAGGAAGAAAAACTCCCCAAACTAAAAGAAAGGTCAAGAAATGGGGAGCATGTGAACTGCATGTATTTCATTGGGTCAAGAAAAAATTTTCACACATCTCACCTTTACAAGAAACAATATTGCAGTCATGTCTACAGTCTGAGATGTGATCACATGAACTGTACTCTTCATAACAGTGACAAATGTTGGTGCCCTACGTGCTGGTGTGAGTTCTTAAATCCAGTTCATATTTTCACCCAAGAGAAATAACAGCTCCCAGTTATTTCTGTGCGCTATGGAATAACAAGCCACCAGGCTGCCACATCACAGCAACCAGGAGCATAACTCATAACACTGAGCAAAAATAATGACCAGTAAGCCATCCTCACAGTCCTGTCTCCCTTGCCAACCTAGTTGTCCCAAAGTTCTAATTATACATGCAGTGTCTTCCCATGTTTTTCTACTGTGATGCTAACAGGTTGACAAATGACTCTACCCTTGGCCTTGAGCAACCTCTGTGCTCACTGCTTCAAGACAGTGCAAGCTGTTTGAAATGTTTAACCAGCAATTCTACATGGATATTCAATACCAAGTAGACAAAGTTTGCACAGAAGCCCTTCTTCCCCCTCCCCCCACCCCTGACCTCAGTCGTCATTTTATTTATGTTTTTTAATGAAAACAAATATTTATAGGCAATATTTGGGAATTTGGGTGTCGTTCTTTTCAAACTGCTTCCTGCTGGTAGAGGGCACTGTCATGAGGATCCTAAGAAGATGGATAAATCCTGGCTGTAGTGGTCTGCAAGTCTGCCTTGTCCCAGGGACAATACTTCAGTAGGTCTTGTTTGATCAAACCATGTTAGTCTGGAAGGAATCCACAGCTTTTCATTTTCTGTAGAAACAAAAAGAAAAGAAATCCTTTTTCCCAGTAACCTGTCCTTAGACTTAAATTTTGAAGTCAGAGCATTTTAAAAATATGCAAATTGGATTAATCTGGCAGCATTTATTTTAACAGTTGTTGCTATTTCCTCAGCAAAGACAACAGAACAGCATATAGTATTCAGACTCTTTTTGTGCTTTCCATATTTATGTGGCATTTTTATTTCTCTATTTCTTCTACGTCTATTTTTTCTTTTTCTCTTTTTTCTTTTTATTTTACACATAAATCCTAGTTCCCTTTCCCTCCCACCCTCCCTCCCTCTTTCCCTCTCTGCCATGCTCCCATGTCCCCTGACAACCCTCCCTCACATTCTCCCACACACACTCCACATGTAGGGTGATGCCTTCCAAGAGGGGTTATCTAAATCTCTCAAGTCATTTGGAGTAGGGACTAGGCCTTCTCTCTTGTTTCTGGGTTAAGAGAGTATCCCTCCATGGGGGATGTGCTCCCACAGTCTTTTTGTGAACCAGGGATACATCCTGGTTTCTCTGTCAGAGGTCCCTTAGACTGCTCAGTCCTTCTAGCTGAGACCCATGTTCAGGGGGTCTGAGTCAGTCCCATGCTGGATTCCCAGCTATCAATCTGGGGGCCCATTAGCTTCTCCTTGTTCAGGTCAGCTGTTTCTATGTGTTTCTTTAGCCTGGTCTTTTCCTCCCTCTCTGAATCTGGATTCCAGTTCAGCTCAGTGTTTAGTTGTGAGTGTCTGCTTTGCACAGAAGCCCTTCTTGAATGTAGCTGTTGGCAGGGTCTACCACATACCAAATTTCTAAGTGAAGAAATGAAAGCTGAAAATCTCTACCAAGCATTTTGGTACTCTGTAGGCCATAAATCTAAACATTTCAAATCCTACAACAAAACCATAAAAGCAGGGAATTGTGTTCTGTTTGTCCTCACTGTATCTTGAGACCCTCACAGGCATGATGGTACATGCCCGTAATATCAGCACTGGAGAGAATGAGGCAGGAGAATTGCTGGTACAAGACTGTGTGAAGTACATGGTAAGTTCAAGAGCAACCTGGCAAACATTTAAAAACTCTAGTGAAAGATAGGAGGGGGGATAGTACAAGGAAGGAGAGAGGAGGGGAGAGGAGAAGAAAGGACAGAGAAAGAAAAAAGTTGGGCTGTTCTTGACATTTACTGACCAGTGTGTGTGTGTGTGTGTGTGTGTGTGTGTGTGTGTGTGTGTGTTTATTTTCAAATCAATATTCTGTGCTCTGTGGCTTGATACTGCCCCTCCTGCTCTGGGTGGGTCTCTGTGTCCCCACTGAGTTAGCAAGATGCTGAAACTCAGAAGATCTGTCAGGTTAGTGGAGGTCTCAGAAAATCCATTGCTATCCACAAAACTATCCCTCTGTTCTATGGATGGCTGGATTCACTTCCTGTCTGTGTTGTGTGAATCTATTTTGAAGCCTTCTTTGTGAAGAGACCATAGTAATTTACTAAACACACATTACTCAATTAGACATGTTCTGAAACACAGACCCATCCAAGTCAGTCAGTGCTGTTCACACTGTTATACTGAAGCTCCACAGCATGCCACCCCAGCCTAGCAAAGTTTATTTTTATCTTTTTAAGTATGGGCCTTTGAACCATCCATAGCACAGAGTTAAAGCTCAGGCTAAACAAATAGGAGAGAGGGATGAGGAAGTTTTGTGTGAGTCCTGGAAGTCTCTGAGATGGAAGCTCCCTGACCGCAGCACACTGTGTGTACCCCTTGGCTTCCTCACCACTGAGTCACAAACCTTGGGGTAATAACCAAACTGAAGAATGAGAGTGCCCACTCCCGATCAGCAGAGCTCCACTTAGCCCAGGCCTAGGGTGCTGCTGGGTTGGATAACTCAACACTTCTGACCTCTAGTTTTAGATACAACTCTTGATACATCTTAGCACTTTGTATTTTGCAATAAATTCGAGTTTTAATAAATTATCTTCTTAATTTTTTAGCTCTATTTAGTCTTAGAAGCTTTCATACATGTGCCTTGAACATAACCACCTGAAAACTTAGATAACAGAACAAATAGAATTTTGATTTAAAATTACTGCACAAGTCAATGTTAACCAAGTGCTTAATTCTTTATTTGATATTTGGCACATACATCAAAACTGTGTGCTCATCCCCCCCAATAGTAACATATTTATAGCTTTTCTGTCGGTATCAAATACATTATTATATATTACTATGGTGGGAAGCTCTACGTACATTTTATTTTCATTTTCAATATTTCCCATATAGTTATATAGAACAAAAATAGCAAATTTGTCAAAGGAAAGGTTTTTCCTAATACTAATGCTTCATTTTCTCACACATAAGATAATTGAATATATTATCTTAGTCCAAAAGAAAAAAATCAAATCAATAGCCATGTATATGCCTATCTAATCAATCTGTCTACAAAACTACCCTATATTTCTAATTAAACAAATACCTTTTTAATTTTTAATGGAGCCGAACTCCAGTACCACTACAGTTGCAAGACCACACTCTTTTTTTTCTACAGATCTATTAATCTATAATATCTAAGCATGAGCCATGGTAGTAGAAATCGTGAGTGGGTGATCTTTGATCTTTGATCGGAATCTCTGGAGTCAATCTCCGGGACAGTGGTTGCCTAGGGGCAGCTTACTGATGGTACTGTAACACATGGACAAGTTTGGACAAGAGAGAGCTGAGCAGAGGCAGAATAGGACTGAACTGGCATGCGATGAACTACAGCCTCCATGGAGTCAGCCTAGTGTTCTGGAACTTGGGTGGCTCTTCCGAGTTGCCATAAACTCAGACAATAGGGCTGTTGCTGTCCATTCCTGCACTAGTCTGTCCCGGTCCTTGGCTGCCCCCAGAAAGTCGTGTAACCTTGAATGAGGTAGTGTCTCCAGGTCAAGGACATTTCCCAACAGGGCATGCAGTGGCAGCTGTTGGCAGCTGCTGCTCCCAGGCAGCAGGGGAATTGAGCCATGGGGATCTGAAGGGGAAATTTCAGAATAGCAGACACTTTGTCATGGCTTTTGCCTTCAGGGACTGTAGAGTCTGGTACAAACAGCAGCTCCCTGAACACCTGGTTATGAGAAGATGGTGTAATCTATAACAGATTGATGATATTACCAAATTTACTTAGAAAACCCTTCACTCAGAACTTCCCAAAGAACAAACAATGGAACAATCAGCAAGAGTTTCCCATGTGAAGGGAGTGTGGGATCTCAAGCCAAAACTTTCACAGATCCAGCAAGCTATCTCTACAGGGCATCCTAAGAAACCCAATTTATGGCACATGCAGAAAATGTGGCTAGAGTGGCTTTCAGGGCAAATGTGGAAGACTGACAAGATGGTGAAAGAGTATTATTTTACTGTATGTAAAATATTTTACTGTATGTATTTTACTGTATGTAGGGATGATTTTTAAACAGGAAAACAAGTTGATTTCTATTTTGAAGAACTTGAATCCTACCAGTAGTGCAGGAAAATGAGCCCAGAGTGTGGAGAATGTCACCATAGCCAGCTAAGAAAAGGACAAACAGAAGTTGGTATACAAATTCAGGCCACAGAGCAGGAAGGCCTGAAGAGGACAAGGACAGGGGACAGGAGAGAGAATGGCCGACCACAAGGCTGCAGGGAGAACTGATAGAGATCAAAAGTGACCACAATGTACAGCCTGGGAAACTGAAGAGCAGTCACGTCATTGAGAAAGATGGAAAATAAAGACCAGAACAAGAATGAAAAGGAAAATTAATGTTCTCTCTTTTTTTATAATCTTTATGAAACTGATTTATATATAATGTAATACATCAACTTTAAGTGCCCATGATTCAAAGAAGGTTAGATAGAGACTAACAAAAGCCAGGCAGTGGCGGCACATGCCTCTAATCCCAGCACTGGGGAGGTAAAGGTAGGTGAATCTCTGTGAGTTCGAAGCCAGCCTGGTCTATAGAGCGAGTTCCAGGACAGCCAGAAGTGTGACTTGAAGACACCCAGTATTGAAAAACTAAAAGTAAAAAATAAATTTTAAAAATTAAAAAAAAAATGAAAGGGAGAAAAAGGAGGAGGATAAGAAAGAAGACAGAAGAAAGAGGAGGAGGGAGAAGAGAAGAGGAATGAATGCATTCTGATGTTCCCTCTCTCCACTTACACATTCTCCCATTCTCTGATCCCTGGCTAGTAATGGCTACACCCACAGTGGCTGGATCTTCCCACCTCAGTTAATCAAACAAGGTAAGCCCCATAGGCATGCACAGAGGTCCAACTCTCAGATGATTCTAGATTCAGTCAACTTAACAATTGATATTAACCATGACATGGGGTTGGGGGAAGGGGTTGAAAGGCTTCTAAATGTGCATCAACCAAAAGCAAATTCAAAACCAGACCTGTTGTGAATAGGTGATGTTTTCCACATCATGTCACAACATCACTGCAGTCTTGGTTCTGAGCACACAGGTGCACTGCAAAGTGTGTGCTCTGTGTGTGACATCACAGCACTTGACCAATGGACTCTGCTCACAACATCTTGGTTCCGAATCTAGACTGCTGCCATCAAGGACTGGAGTGTTCTAACTGAATACAAAGCTCATGCAGAAATACTTTCAGTTAGCTAACAGTGAGCAAGGACTGAATATTTTCCTCCTATTACTTCTTGGTATGTAAGTATCAAATCACCACCTGTTTGGATTGCGTTGTGTTCAACTGATTTTTTAAAATCACTGTTTGAAGTTGCTGGCTTGAGGTTTTTTGTTTGTTTGTCTTAAATGAAGCTTGGCTTTGAATTAGAGCAGAATTCCTAATAACTTCTGAAATGGCCATAAACATATTGCTGTAATTTCTTACCTACACACTTATGCAAAGCAGAGGATACAGCATTAACAGTTATAAATGAAAATATCAGGTTGGGGAAATGACTCAGTGGGTAAGGGCGCTGTTTTATGCAAGCTTGAGGAGCTGAGTTCAGATCCTCAATGCCCATGTAGAGAGCTGCTGTGACCACATGCCTATAATGCCAACAGCTGATGTAGGAAGCTGAGACAGGATTACTCTTTGGCGCTCACTGGCCATCAGCATAGCTGAAAAAGAAAGGAAAAAGACTCTGTCTTGAGGGAGTCTGGGGAGATGGCTCAGTGGTTAGGAACACTGGCTACTCTTCCAGAGAAATGGGGTTCAATTCCCAGCTCCCATATGGCACCTTACAACTGTTTGTAATTCTAGTCCCAGGTGATTCAACACCGTCATACAGACATATAAGCAGGCAAAAACACCAATGCACATTTATTTTTAATAAATAATTTTTAAAAACACTCCATCTTGAGGGAATAATGTAGAGGGAAATAGAGTAAGGCATCTGCTTCAGCATGCATACATGTGGCTCATATACTCATGTATACTCAGACATGTGCACACATGCATAAAGCATACAACACACAAACACACATACAATCAACTCTGAAAAGTTTTGAAGACACTCTGTGTCCTGCAATACCAAATATTCAGCAAGAGTTCATTAATTCTTTGTATAAAAGCAAATGAGCTTGCCCATGTCATTAGTGTGTAAGTTGCTTTTGTCTTTAACAAATGCCAATATTATTAGGATACCAAACTATTGCTTTTAAACAAACTTATGATCTATTATCAGTAAATGCTTGATTTGTATGCCTATTATATATGCCTGGGGCCATGTAAAGATGTCTCAGGTACTAAATGGCACAAATGTGAAAAGTTTTGGAAGTCCCATTCTGGTTTACATCTTGCCTTTCATTTTAGTATAAATGACAGAAGGTTATTTCCAGAGTATTCAGCCCTCTGCTGGAAATCCCCTTGGCTATGTCACTAAGCTAGCTGGATACATGTTCTACTTTCTTTATCACTACAGGCAACAATGTTGCTAAACTTTTACCATTATCCAAAAAGAATTTGCTTTGTCAAATAGTACAGTATTCAGTTTTCTTTAAGCTCTTAGCATATGCTAACGCACCCTTCACACTGTTTCACCTTTTACTGGCATCCTTCTCTGGTCCCTAAGCACCCACCTGCCTCCTGCTGACAGGTTCTCTTGCTTTTTATTAAGGCTTTGTTTGGTTTGGTGTCTTAAGAGTGCAAACTTGTACAGCCATTTTGAAGATCAGTATGGTGGTTCTTCAGGAAAATGGGAATTAGCTTACCACAGGACCCAGCAATTCCACTCTTAGGTATATACCCAAATGACCCACATCCATGCAACAAAGACATGTTCTCAACTATGTTCATAGCAGCATTATTTGTAATAACAAGAACCTGGAAGCAACCTAGATGCCCCTCAACTGAAGAATGGATAAAGAAGATGCGGCACATCTACACAATGGAATACTACTCTGCAGAAAAAAAATAACGGTCGAACCAGAATCCAGATGCAGAGAGAGGGAACAAGACCAGGTTGCAGAAACACACAAAGATAGCTGACCTGAACAAGGAGGAGCTAATGCCCCCCTCCCAGACTGATAGCTGGGAATCCAGCATGGGATGGACTCAGACCCCCTGAATATGAGTCTTAGTTAGAAGGACTGAGCAGTCTGGGGAACCTCAAACAGTAGAAACAGGATCTATTCCTGGTGCACAAAAGGACCTAGTGGACACATCCACCATGGAGGGATACCCCCTTAACCTAGAGACAGGAGAGAAGTCCTAGTCCCTACTTCAAATGACTTCACAGATTTACATGACCCAACCTGGAAGTGCTACAAGTGGGGAATGGGGATGGGGGGATGGGAGGGGAGGGTGGCCAGGGTGAATGTCACAGGGGAAAGAGGGTAAAAGGGAGGGGGAGAGAGGGAGGGAGGGAGGGAGGGAGGGAGGGAGGGAGGGAGGGAGGGAGGGAGGGAGGGAGGGAGAAAGGAAGGGTTGGAGGAAGGAAGGGAGAGGAAACTGGGATCCACATGTAAAATTTTTAAGTTATAATATTAATAAAAAAAAAAGAGGCACTGAGTTCCTGGTAATGAAGACTCCTTTAATCATATGGCAATGTTACATACAACTCGTTGCTCTTAATTTGGTAGTGTGAAAGAGCATTGCCCATCTATTTGTCCTGCTTTGCAGATTGAGGAATTCAGGAACAGACTGGTCACACAGTTCTAGGGCAGAGTCTCTCAGGAGGTTGTGGCTAAGTTCCAGATGGTCTAGAGCATCCATTTCCAAAATGGCTGACTCGGGTGCTTGGTAAATCTCATCGTGTGTATTTCTCTATGAGGTAGCTGAGTGTTCCTCAAACCTAGCACTGCCCAGGCCAATCAGGAGCTGTTAGGCTGGAATGTGCTAGTTTTGAAAGCCAAGCTGTCTGTTCTGATTTACTAATCAGGCAAACCATCCTAGGGGATGCTCAGGGGGATCAGACAGGGCACCTGTGCCTGGGCCAGTTAGCGACCTCATCTCTAGTTCTCTTAATGTGGCCATTATACCTCCTCCATCTTTGTAGGTCGCTTACTTCTAGCACAGTCACAAGGACCATATAGGACACTTGTAGCTTTTCCTGTCTAAGGCCTGACCATAGCTTTGCTTAGTTTTTGGACAGGACACTGAGTGATCTGTGAAAAAGCCCAGCATTGCCTTTTCCTGCCAGACACCAGACTCTAACTGTCCTATGTCCCAAATCAAACCCTCAGTGTGTGCCCCTCACACTGCATGGACACTCATCCAGATGTCTTTATCTACCATTTGCCTTTTAATTTTCTTCCATCAGCCTTTAAGAGAGGATAGGAACCCTACAAACCCTTCCTATCAGGGCAGGACTTGTGGGAGGGGGGTTAAATCTTATTTCAAAGCCATTTTCCCCAGACCCTTTGATACTCTTTCTTTGCTGTACTGAGAAATGTGCCTCAAGCATCATCTCCAGCACAGAGAAGCAGATGGAGCTATCTGTTAGCTGGGCTTCATTCAGGGACACTAAACATTCAGTTTCCTATATCACAAACTGTTCTGTTCTGTTTGTTTATACTAGAGATTGAACATAGGACGGCCTGTGTTCAAGTGCCCTTAGCCCTGGGCTATAGCCTAAACCTGACTCCTGACTCTGTTACATTCTTGAACGAGATAAGGAGACTTCATTCTCCAATTCATTCCCTCCACCTATGTTTTCAAGTCCTACAGTTGAATCTACCTCACAATTCACTTCTTATTAGACCTGTCATCTTCAGTTTGGACACAACTTTAATTTTACAAAGTTCTGTATCGTGAGCTAGAGATATGAGGGCTAAGAACACATTTCCCGATTGCTGATTTGAGAGAAGTATTAAAACCTCAAGGTTATGGTGCTGTCATTTTTTGGCATTCCCTAAAACTGTATGAAAAGGTAAGTGCAGGTATTCCAAAGATGTATGAATGATACATAATTGCAGAAGAGGGAGAGAACATATCAAAGATATTTCTTTAAAAACAGTACTTCACAACACATGCTTATCAGGTGACAGTTATACATTGGCTTACCCTATTACAATACCAAAGGTGGTTACAAAGAAAGAAAAAGAAAGAAAGGAAGGAAGGAAGAAAAAAAGAAAGAAAGTATCGTGGCTAGTTTAAAATAGGTAGTATTATTCCGGGAATAATAATTGTTATCATTCATCAATTTGCCTGTACTGGAGGAAAGGGGATTTGCAAAGGATCAGACCCAGGACCTTACACATGCTAAGCAAGCCTTCCACCACTGAGCTGTGTACCACAGCCCCGAATGTACCCCAGGCTGGTCTCTAACTTGCAAAGTCTTCTGTTTCGTCTTCCCAAATGTTGGTCTTACACACCCAGCCTGACTTTCACGTGTGCGCTGCAACATGATTGTCTGTCTGTTTGTGGATCTGATTTCTGTCCTCTGTAAGAAGTGCTAATGACACTCCTTCAATCCTGGCCAGACTGACTTGTGTACAGAGATGAGGAATATAGCTCCGGGCCAGTTCAGTTTGGATTCTAGGAGCTTTGGCGGGTTACTGGGATGAAAGATGTTTTAGCACTAAGTATCTTAGCTACTCTCTAGTGGTCCAATCGGCAGCAGGGAGGAGAATTAGGTCAGGCTGGCTCAGAGGGATGAAGACCACAGAGTCTTCCATCAGCAGACGTGCAGCAGGAATGGGCCCCAAGGATACTGTGTTCAGCATTCAAACCCCAAGGGAAATGAACATTTTTCTTAAACCTATAGAATATTAGCTATAAAATTTCTTTGCAGAAAATACCTACAAATATGTGTCATTAAAATATGGTCATGCAGCTAGAAAACATTGGCTGCATTGTTTAAAACTAAGAAGCACACACCTTAAACTATCTCAATTTTTGGTTACTGTTGACTTCAGCCCATGTTGTTTTCTTAATTATTTTCCTAGTTTGTGTCTAAGTTTCATAGAGGAAATAACACTATGGTGAAGTAATTCCATTTGCTGCATGAATTGGAAGAAACTTTCAAAAGTCTAGAACTATAGGCCCTAGCGTTAATCAAATTTAATTTTTAATTAAATTAAAATTAATTAAATTAACATTATGGAATCTGGTTACATTAAAAAAAGCATCTGTTATTCTTTCAGGTTGACGAGAAACTTTCGGTATTGTTGAAAATAAAACAAATTCATGCAATCAGATGGCTGATCTTAAAATAGACTTAAGGATAATACATCTTTTTAAAGGTTTATATACCAATAAGATAACATTTTTAAGATATATGTGCATCTACTTCCCAACAAAGAACCTTCTTGAGTTCTTGTTAAAATTGTGGTTTTTTATAATCAAGTCTTTTACCGTTCACAGTAATGTGTTTCACTTCACTCATGGTGGTGGAATTCTAACATTTAATCCCTTCCTGCTCTAACTTAATTGCAGTAACTTGAAGCCTGTTTGTAATTTTTTTTTCCTTTCTCAATGCTGCCATCTTCTGGTCAAGTTGCATCACTTCGTGTTTGCAAAAGATGACAGCATAAGGCAAATGGGCTTCCTACAAACTCAGTTTTAGCATTAGAATGACCCCACTTAGTTTGCCACTCTGATGTCCCAAGACTGGGCAGATTGGAGTGACTCCTCTGGAAGCATGAGAAGTTAAATTCACAGAGAAAACTCCAGGACTCATCATGACCCACTAGTGTGCATTGCACAGAAAACACAAACAAACCAAGGGACAGATACGGCCTCTGGAAATATGTGACTTTGTTTCATATGTCTAAGAATTCATAGAAAAAAATAGTGCATCTATTTTATATTAATTTGCTGTTATTTCTATGCACTTCATTTTCAAAGTGGACAGTCTTGGAAGGCTGTTGTCTTACAAAAATGCTTACTACATAAATCATCCTTTCAATATAGTGGACTCTCATGTCTGACAACTTTTTTTCGATACAGTTGTTCATATTGTAATTTCTTTGGAGATTTTTTAAAATGATACGTATTTTCTATGGCTAGATCTGCTGTGTACAAGTGTGATTACTCACTTCTTCACCATAGAGGATTTATCTTCATTCATCTACTGAACAAAATTTAGCTCTTATCACATGCCAGCCTTCTGAGCAAGATGCAAAAAGGAAAAAAAAAATCATGTAACAAAAAGATGCTGTCCCAAACTTGAAATCATACCTGAAAATTAGATGTTTCTGGTTAAGCCCTAGAAGTCTGTTCTGTACCCTTCTGTCCTAATGTACCCCAACAAAAATGCCTTTGTCTGCGGAAACCAAAAACTAGCAAGTCACAAAGCAAGTGTGTGAAGCCTTTGAGTGGCTCATTAGCCACTTTTAAATTTTGTCACTGATGATTTCCCCAAGGTTTTTCTTTTCTTCTTCTTCTTCTTTATTTTTTTCTCTCCTATTATGTTTTCAATCTGCTGATACATACAGTCAAGACTTAACAGGCGAAGAGACTTCACACAATGACACTCATGAGTGCCATTCTTCTACCAAGTTTTAGGATTGAATGTTTGGCTAGAAAAAGGACCGATTTATCTTTCATCATGCACAAGACTTACACAGCTAAAGTGAGATGTGACTTTTTCAAAGCTTGAAAAGATGCCCATGAGGCAGCATCCTAAAGAAAGATGGAAAATGCAGGAAGAGTTCTGAATTCCCACCCTGTCATTAGCAGCTGTGAATATGGAAAACAAATGCCTCTTGCATCTCCCTTCCCAGTTCCTTAACATTGCTAATCCTCTGCTCTCACATGTTCTATGATAGCCATTTCTTTCTCCCTGTTCAAAGACTAACTAATTAAAACAGCCCTGGCCAGAGATTAGAGCATTGGTTCTCAATCTGTGGGCCCAGCCCTCTGGAGGGTGAAACAGCCCTTTCGTGGGAGTCGTCAAAGACCATTAGAAAATACAGATAGTTACGTTGCAATTCATAATAATAACAAAAGTCTAGTTATGAATTAGTAACAAAAATAATGTTGTGGTTGGGGGTCACCACAACACAAGGAACTGTAATTAAAGGTCACAGCATTAGGAAGGTTGAAAAGCACTGGAGTAGAAGAAGGGGCACTAATCTTCACTACTGTGTGTGATTGCTTCCACACACTGCTGAGCCTGTGCTCCAGGAAGCACAGGCTTAGACAAATACAGGAAGGAAGATGTTTGTCTGTGGCAAATCCTAGGAATTTGGCCTCATTCACCTGTAATATCCCACACATTCGCTATTACTGAAGAAAACAAGTAAATGATTGCAAGCATTGTTGAAGAATGCTCAGTGTGATGTAAACCATTCTGTAGTGCACAGTAAACATCCCCTTTCATTCTTTCTCAGTTGGAAGATGCTAAGAGTGTAGACAGACATTTCAGGTTTGGGGTGCTTTGTCTTGGAGCAGGAAAAAGAGCAGTAGAGTTTAAACCATTTCACTTCTTGGTAACCAGAATATCATTACTCCCTGATACCTTTGGGCTGGTGTTAACTGTGTTTTCCCCTTCATTACCCAGTACTCTGATCGAGCAACTACTACATAAAATTCTACAAGCACTTTGCGGTTTTTGAATTGGACGAGTGGACAAAGTACAGAGTGCAAAAATGACCATTTAGTACTCATTGTGTGCGATGATGATGGTGGTGGAGATGGCAGAGTCATTGAAACTTCCTGTTTCCTTAGAAGCGTTCAAGAATTTCTAATGGACTCGGCCTAATCTTTGCCCAGCTATGTCAGGGGGTTGAGTCCCCTACTCCACTGCACAAAGTCCACAACAAACTATGCAACCATAGACTATGCATTTCCTTTCTAAATGGAGACCAATTTCATGGGGCTAATTTAAACATAAAAACATAGCTCTCAGATTTCCATACATAACTTTGTTTTATGGAGAAACTGCCACTTTATATATGTATACTTTGTCTTTTATTAATATTTTTTCTATTCTTTTCTATTTTGTTGTAGTACTGCACTTAGATTATATTTGGAAAAACAGAAATTATTCTGTTTTCATAAAACATAGCACTATACATTTATAAACCATTCCCAATATCTTCTAAAGGTAGGTATGTTTTATTTATGAATGAAAAATGTACAGGTTTTGTGTGTTCTCTTGTGTAGTGTTTTACTGAGTTTCAAGATTCGTTTTTTAGTTTAGTTAAATAATTAAACTAACCACTTTTCAAAGAGATTCGCAAAGCTTCTGTGAGTTTATGGATGTAGCTCTCCTAACCTGGAACAGTGAACCTTCTAGAATAATAAGACATTTTTCTGCCACAATTTATGAAGTCAGTGTATTTCTTGAGAGTAAGACATAAAAATCCTTCTGATGAATTGACTGCTTTACACAGTATATTTTTGTGCTGCTTCAATCCTGTGACCAATTTTTCTCTGAGCTGATTCACATTCTTGTGTTTTCTGTACTAAGGAGAAACACACAAACAATGGAGACATTTCCCAACCAAGACAATTGGGTTATCTGAGGAGATGAGAATACCAACACCCCAGAAAAGACATCCTTGTCTGCCATGTCCTAGCACAAGATTAGAAGCAATTTGCTGAGTCGAATTCTCAGAAAGACTGGAATATTCTACCTCGGGGAAAACTGAAAGATGAAGAGGTCTTTCATGAACATAGAAAACCCCACAATACATGATTGTTTTCAATATGACATTGGTGAATGTGGCCATTATCTGAGGACATGAGGACTTGGAAGAAGATTAATAATTTAGTCACCCTTCTTTGTCCTCCTCTTAAGGGCCTTCTTTGGGTTTGGGTTACAGCTGCCCTTGTAGTTTTCAGAAGGTATCCTTTCCTTTTGCGTGGCCTGGGCCCACCCATGATAGCTGCCTGGGATGGTGCTAGATGTATCCTGACAATCGTGCCTCATTAGGAATATCCCAAAGAACACATAATTACATGTATATATATATATATATATATATATATATATATACATATACATATACATATACATATACATATACATATATATATATATATATTTCCCCCTGGGATATTTGTTTCTATAGCTTGTCAATAGCTCACCTCATGGCCCCTTTCCTTTTAGAGTAAAAGGTTTTGCGTTAAATGGAATATTAAAATGAATAGGCATGACTGGTTTCTGTAAGATAAACATCTTGTTTACCTCCGCTAACTTTCCTCTGTCAGTGGCATGTTCATAGTATGAAGAATGTTAATGAACCATGTTTGATATATTTATAGTGATTCAGATGTCAGCAAGAATTTCATGGGTGACAAACACAAACACTGAGAGGAGGGTTTCTACCCTATATTGGTGTCTGAAGATGTGTGGCCCTCCTCATCAGTACAGAAGAATGTGTTTGGATAATTTCTTGAAATATAATAAACTCACCACCAACCATCAAGCAATACTATTGCTTGTGTGTGGGAGTGGCCAGGAAGAGCCAGCGATTCATATTGAGCGCTATAAATGTTGGCTCTTTATTAGCATTATCAAAGAAAGCATGATTTTGAACCTTTGACTTAGATTTTCTAGAACTACTAAAATGATGTCTAACAAACATCACTTTTATTTGTATGTAGGGACCAGCCTACTGGCACAAGTGATAAAAAGCATAAGGCTAGTTAGCAGAGGGACTTCAGTCCAGACAGAGAGATCATAGGTGGAACAACATTGTTGACACTCTAGATGTAATTTTCTAGGGTGTGGAAGTATAGGGACAAGAAGGTCAACTCTGGTCCTTAAGAGAAAGAAGTTGAGGTGACTTCCAGGTTTCTTCTGGAGCTCCTAAAAGAATAAGGGGGAGGGGGGAAACCCTCCAAGGAAATGGAATCAGAGTGCCCAGTTAAAAGAAGGAGCTGTTGCAGAGGACAAAAATATCAGTGTGCTAGAAAGCATTCTTCTCACTTTTATAAGCTAGAAGGAAAAACAAAACAAAGCATATGAATAATACAAGAACCAAAAACTGCCCATTTGGTTGAACAAATAAATAGCAATAGGAAAAACCTCCCTTTGATGATTTGGGTGAAAACAATTACAATATTTATTTGTTTGCTTGTTTGTTTGTTTACTTTGCCAAGCTCCCCCACCAGGGGGAAAAAACAATGTTGAATTGGAATACTATGAAAACTTATATAGTTAGGTTGACTAGAAAGGATGAGCCCATCTGAAGCTATCCAATTATACAAGTGTACTTTATGCACAATGGGACATGGATGCTTAGCACCCAGTTCAGGTCTCTGGGTGTTTGTGCATGGCTGAGAATGAATATACGAATGTGAATCAAGAATAAAGCAATCAGAGCACAGTGCCAGTTACCAAGGGACCCTGCAGATCCTTCAGGTAAGAGCTTGAAAAGAATCCTGGGATGAACTCCAGTCAGTTACCCTGTGACCCAGGCAAGAAGCAGAGACTTGATCTGGAGGGTTCTGAGTCTTATGAAGCGAACACATCTCCAGGGCAAAGCCTAGTGCTTGCCTTCGTATTCCCTGAACTTGAGATTGTAAGATCCGCAAGAGCATGGTCCCTCACACTCCCACTCAGGAAAGGCGCTCCCCCCCCCCCCAATCACTCATGAGAATCGGTCTTGATGCAAACGCATAAGGTCCTTTATATTCCAGTGCACTGGGGCCGTCAGCCATACGCCATGCAGGGTAGAGGGCTGAGGACCTCTGGCACAGAATTGAGACAGCTTTTATAGGGTTACAACAAAGCCCGCACATTGTGAACCAATCACCTAGTAGCATCCAGTGAGGACCAATTAATTTAAAGTATCCAACCCCGCTCTTAGCCCAGGAAGTCTGCTTTCGCACAGGCTTCTGAGTGTTCATTCACTCACAGGCTGCCGCAAACATTAAAGTAGGTGACCGTCAGCTTGGGATTTAAGACTCCCAGCTTCCTGGGGTCCCTGGAGAATTAGGCTATATTTTTCCATCCTAACAAGATCTCTAATTTTCTTGCCTGAGCTTGAACAGTAGAACACTGAAGTTGAGTGAAGACTGATGCTGTCCATCTGCAGTTCTTTATTTACCTCCTCCTAGGACTTTATCTTGTTGGATATTAGATTATTCATCTTCAAAGACTGAACCACCACTCATAAGCAGCCTGCAAAAATCCATCTAGAGATTATTGGCTCTTTGGACTCAAGAACCATGTCTGTCTTGACCACTGGATCAACGTGCTTAGACACTGCCTGGTTTGCAGTAGGTGACTAATAGGTGTGTGCTGAATAAATTAAAGTACACTGACTCTGCAAGGTAGATAAGCTCAGAGATGCTCTGGGCAGAGGCCCTATGGAACTCAGGTATTCTAGTTGCTGCTAGTAGAATGCTAGGACTATGGGAAGCCTGGTTTAGAGCAACTATTCTGACTAGCGGAAAAGATGTCTCCCTGGCAAGGTGGTACTTCTATGGACTCCACACAGCACACATTCAGCTGAAGTGAACTGATTGGGGTTTGGTCTACATTCACCTGAGTAGAGGGCTGCTTTCCCTGACTCCCACCCACCCACCCGCCCCCGCATGTTAAGGTCCTGGACTTTTAAGCTACCATGATGGTCTTTTCCCTCCTCCGTCTCTTTGCAGATGAAAGTGTTTTTCCAGACAGGCCTGCTGCGAGTGACTTCATGGAAATGAATATCCCAAGTCCTCATGTGCCTCTCACATGGGGAACTCCTCATATTTATTTATTTTTAAGAGTAGGACTGGGAGGTAGATATTTCCATGAACAGTTGAGTCATTTTTTGAAAAAATAGAAATTCTGTTCCTAGGTGAGACATGCCTCGCATTCCAGTCTCCCACTTCAGGCAGTTATGTGCTACTAAGTATTTGGTGGAAACGACACACGTCTGGGAACCCTAGAAGGAGACGCTGCTGATCAGAGTACACAATGAAGGCGTTGTGTGTGGGTAACTGAGGAAGGCAGACACCCAGATTGGAAATAAAATGAAACTTGTGACACATGGCACATCTGGCATGGGTCCCCGTAAGCTTCAAAGTTATTATTTTTTTCTTTTTGAGCCTTGATCACACCTACGGTAGAATCATCCCAATTTCCAGAGAATTTTGGAAATGGAGTATATTGAGGTGAACTGGGAATTCCTCCTCATGGTGAGCTAGCTCACTGTGAGTCAAAGGGCACTGAAGGGATGGGTCAGTGCCTTACACACAGCCCTAGATACCAGCAGGCTGAGTGCTCCTCCAACCCCCAACCCCCACCCCCTACCCCTCACCTCCACCAATTCACCAAATCTTAGAGCCTGGGGAAATAGCACGGATCTATTTCTCTGACTTGACTTCTGTGGGGAGCAGGTCAGGCTGTAAAATGGAAATTGGAAGAGGAATTAGTTTGCTAAGGTTTATGGGAAACGTAATACATTGTATTAAATGTAAAGGAAGAAAGCAGAAAGGGATGACATTTGTCCCAGCTGAAGAAAATGTTGAAATTCTTTGGACACAGCTTTACCATGTATATCCAAATGTAGCAAGAGTAAATATTTGATAAAATACGAGGTGCGTCTCAAACATAGGGAATTTGGCAATTTTTATTTAGGAAATTGAGTCTTGGATAATTACTGTTTTAAAGGGACACAAGTATATGAATTACAAATGTGAGGTTTTTTTCTTAATATGTAAAATGTTTACACTAAATTAGGATAAATGCTAGATTTGGATGAATGCTTGAAACAATTTCCAAGAAGCCTAATTGTATGTGACAGTTTTAAAAATCACCTTCCCAAGTCCAAAAGAGGAATCTACACAGGCATAGAGATTTATAATGTGCCAGTTCTTGGGGATACAAGACAAAAGAATTGAGAATATCATTACGCAAATGGACACTTAGAGTAATGTTTGACTACAATAGAAAAGAAGAGGAGGGAAGTAAATCTTAAGGGGAAGTGGTACACTGACTTCCAGCAGAGGTCAGCATGTCATCCAAGAAGCCATGGCAGAAACCTTGCCCTAATTGTCCTCTCTCTTCTCTATAGGTGCTGGAGAGATGTCTGGGTAGTTAAAGCACTGACTGCTCTTCAGCAAGTTTTACTTCATTCAGCTTTTCTTGTCAGTCTCTGTGCTCTGATGCTAAAGTCCAGCAGTGTATTATCCAAGATACTGACTGACAGCTCTTGGGGCAAGGAGAAGGGTGGGAGTGTAGATGCGGTCAAAATATCCAGATGCACACCAAAAAATATATGTATACACACATGCACACTTCCCTGAAACTCCCAAGTAACAAAGACACTACTGTAGGAATTCCTTTCCATGTTCAAAGAGCCTCTTGGAGCCCCAAAGGGTGAAGGGAATGTGTACCTCTGTACCTGATTGCCTTTAGCCAAGTAAAGCAAAGCCCCACAAGCATGCAGCTTTGTTCCTGAGTGTTCAAGTTGGAGTTCTGTTGCCAAACATGAAGAGTTCCAAGTAAAATCTATGTTGCAATCGCCTAATACTGAGAAATGTTTGAGCAGGCTTGGCAGGGTTAGGTTGTGATGCTTCTACAAGGCTGTTGGCAAACTAAGTTCTCAGAGACTTTTACATGGTGTTTTCATAGTTGCTGTTGTTTGCTTTGGTTTGCTGTTTTATTTTCATTTCATCGTGAAAATACTTTAACCAATGACCTTAGATTCTGTAACATAGCAAAAGAGTTTACATTCATCTATTCTTCACCTCTCCTGGACCTTTAGTATAATAGAAAAAAGGATGGGTTTCAGAAGAAGAACTAGGGTCTGTTTCCACCTCAGTCACTGGCCTTATGGTCCTGGGCAAATTGATTATCTGAGGTTTGCTGTATTAGTCCATCAAGCAGGGAAAATAGTACACTTAGAGGCTTCCTAGTTCTCAAGAAGTCTAATAGTAGATGTAAGTGTTCAATATTCCTTTTGTGGATGACATAAGCTAAGTTCTTACAGCTCTTGCTTAGAGAACACACTGCTGACCACGCAGGAAACAAAGGCAAGGTCAATGCCCTCAGGGGACGAGTGTTCCAAGGAGCAAATCCCCTAATGAGAAAGAAACCCAAGTGAAGCATGGAGTTACAGGTTAGCTCTGTGGCCTGTTGCTGTAGATTTTAACATAATTAAAGCTGAGAATTACTTGTAAAAATGATCTGGTTAATGTTTAAATCCTACATGAAAGTATGGGCTCGCTGTGGTGCCTGAAACTAACACTAATCCCATGCCTTGCACGGTGTGTGTCTGATTAGTATAGTCACTGAATAAAGAACACCAGGCCTTCTGAAAAGGAAGAAAGAGAAGTATCTACCAAGAAAATAGTCAGAAGACAGCTAAGCCTATGATAGGGCAATCTACAAAGGCCTCCCTGGCACACTGAAACGTTTTATCAGATAAGAAACCAACCTCATGGGTAGAAAGAGTCAAGAGAAGAAAATTTTAGATGGGAAATATCCAGGGCAAAGACCTTAAGACAGGAAAGACCATAGAATTCTTTAGAAATAGGATGGTGACAGTGTGGCCATCAGGAGAACAGCCAAATCATATAAATTGGGAGGCAGAAATTAGGGGAAGTATAAATTTTATTCCCAGCATCATGCAAGGGCCTTTTTCTTCTCCCACATCACTCCCTGGTTGATAGCTTCGTTTCCATAACAAGATTAACATCCACTTGATGATAATTAGGCAACAGTACTGGGAAACAGATAATTTAATCTTGTATTACAAACACTATAACCAAGATCAGAGTTTACCTCTAATTCCTGACTCATCCATGACATTATTGAAGAGCTCAGCACTGATACCATGTGTTACAGCCAGTCAGGAAGCTAACTGTACCATGTCTAGCGTGCTCACTTCACATTCTTGCCCCCCCCAACTATGGAAGCTATTAAGAAAAATTTCCTAAACTAAACTTTGTGATACTGTGAGCCTCAAGTTTGACTGGACAGCCAACCAGCAAGCTATTGAAGCTTCACAGTTCAGCTTCTACACCAGTGGTTCTCAACACATGGGTCATAACCCCTTTGGGCAAATCTCTGTCTCCAAAAGTATTTACATCGCAGTTCGTAACGGTAGCACAATTACAGGAATGAAGTAACAACAAAAATAAGTTTTTGGTTGGGGGTCACCACAACATGAGGAACTGTATTAAAGGGTCACAGCATTAGGAAGGTTGAGGAGCACTGCTCTGCACCCTATAAGTGGCATGGAAGTCATTGTCTACAGATTTTGTCTCAGCTTCTTAGAGATACTTAAGCTAAGGACTTCCATGGAATCTCTGTCTTGTCAGCCGATGCAAATTGAGCACTTCTCTTGTGCAGACCATGAAGTTGCAAAGTTCTGCTGTTTTCTAAGCTGTTTACTGGCTGCTGTCCATTGTATCCAGATGCTCTTTGGCTCCATGCTTAGATTTATGCTTTTGGTATCAGGAAATGCTCTCTTCCTTTCCTTCATCCTGCCTTGACTGCATCAGAGATCTAGTCCAGCTTAGACTAGAATATACATAACTGTCCAGTCAAAACCCAGACCCCCTTATGACAGGCACTGATGTATGTAGCTGAGGAAGGGAACTTAAACAAAAGCATCTATGGCCTCTTTACTGTGCCTTGAATGCGAAGCTTAACCCTATTCCCACCTCCCCTACCAGAGTGGACATTTGGCTTTCCTACAGAAAATTCCTCCCATAAGTTGCTGAATTCCTTATCTGGAACTGTCCTTAAAACATAAAATGATGATATAGAAGGGGACTTTTTAACCATTTTCTACTTCCTGAAATTGATGTCTGAGATATATAGAAAAAATACATTGAAAACATCTACTGTAACATTAAAATTGAAAAAAAAGAGGAGTGTACTGCACATACCACATGAACATAACCCTATAAAGTTATTAGCATAGAAACAAAGAAACAAAATGGTTTGATGACTTTGTGTCTGGAGGTGGGCAGGTGCGGTTGAAATAGTTCTCGTCACTTTCTACATGAAATAATTTCAAAGGCACTTGTCCCTGGTATGATCATTACACTATGTGTTGAAGTAAGTAAATCATACTATGTAATCAAAATGCATGAAATGAACATTGTCCTCCTGATTGGCAGAGTCTCAACCTTGAAGTATGATAATTAATGAGAAATTAAACAGTCCCAGGAGTCAAGCTGGATCCTGAATGATCAAGACAGAAATGGAAACCAAGGCATCGATATTTTTCAATTCTCCAGTTGAGTTCCATGTGGAGTCAAGACTATAGACTAGTGGTAGATAAACTGGATACTTTAGATCAGTAAATTGATGTTCTGGCTGCAATTACCATCCCCTAGTGAGCTTTTATAATATCAAAGCATGGTCTCCAATCTTAGGTTTTGATATTAAATAGTTGGCTCTGGAACCAGTATGTTTTGCCTAAGTGATTCTGATATACACAAAAGTCTACTGGGTGTGTGTTCTCTGTGTGATGTTTTTCTGCACAGTACTTCATTTAATTATCAAAATAATCCAATGGAATTAGTATTACTATCTTCATTTTACAGAGGAGGAAACTGGGACTTGGAGATAGGAAGTAAACTGTTCAAGGGAATCTAAGTTTTTGGCCTCAAGTTGCCTGTGGGTTTCCTCAGGGAATCTCCCCACTTTGAGGGGATCTAATGAAAAATTCAAATGGTCTAGTTCTTACAAGCTCTATCCCATAAAAATACATCTGAAATACCCTGAGCATCCTATAAGGACAGAAAACCATTACAGCTTAAATAATGTCCAGCTTGTTCAAACATATAATAGTGTCTCAATAAAATTTATACTCTCCATTTCTCTCTCCAAATTATGGCAATATTCATTGTTTATTTTTTGGGGGTTTTTTCCTTTTGGTAAGCAGCTAAGAATGTTTTTGAAAATTCCCTGAAGAATTTTGCAAAAGTCCTTGGATAACTGGAAATAATCTTGGGTGTCCCAACACCTGCCTTAACAGCACTGTTGCAGGCAGATTTCAACATCGATGCACTGGCTGAGTCTTTCTCTGGCATTGTGTTTTGCTCAAGGCTGACTTCATTCTGTTCTGATAGTCAAGATTCCCACAGACCTCAAGCAGAGCTGCAGGTGTGCAGGGCCATCAGGATGGGACGTTTGTGTTTATAACTTTAGTCCCACGTCTTCGAACCAAGACCCTTTGGCCCAGATTTTTTTTTAGCATTATCTGAGTGTAACATTTCCCAATAAAGCCAAAGTGATGGGTTAAGGATACGAAACAAGCCATTTCAGTTGTCAGGAATTCCCAGTTAGCTTATGGGCCAAGCTTTGTAAAGCAGACGAGAGGAATGAAAATAAGTACTGTTTTAAAACATGGTCTGTAACTGTTTTGGCTTTGTATGACAAAACAGGTTTTTACATTTCAAATAATTTTGTAAACAGGTATTATTGAGAGTTCACAAGCTTGAAGTATTGCATGCCATTAATATTAGAAACTTTGCCCAGTAAGTACCCACATAAAGAAAACAAAGAGGGCACGGTGTTCTTGGGAAATTGGGTTAGACTAAAAGGAAAATCTTTTGAAACCCTCTTTTCTCTCTGGTTTCCTCTCTCTTTGTTCACATCTGTATTTGGCTCTCTTTTGGCAGCAATGACATGCTTTGGTTTTTAGGGCATTATAATTCTGTGTTTTCTGATGGGGTTATTTGAGAAAGAGGAACTGACAGACAAAATGGGAGAATATTTTCACGTATAAGTATGTATATGTGTACATATTATATAAATTTATGAAGGTAGTGCATACACATTTATAAGTAGGTTTGTATATGCATTTATATACACATACCGTAAGAAAATATAGGAGGGAATTTATTACTATTCTGCATATTCCTGTAAGCAGAAAGGAAAGAAAAAAATACCTACCCAGAATAACAAAGGACTTTTGGGTCAACAAAAACCAAATATCGTTCCTATCCCTTTTGTCTACCTAGAAACCATATACTGGGCCCTTAGCAGTTTCACACATTTGGAGATGACAAAATGGACATTTTCAGACCACAGTCTCAGTGCTCATGAAATTCTTCTAGTTGTCTGTTTCCAATTATGTCTAAGAAGAAGGGACAGAGAATTCATAAGCAGAATTTATACATTTTAACCTGGTGTTTCTTTTCTTTGTTTTTCCCTTTCAATACAGGGTTTCTCTGTATAGCTTTGTAGACCAGGCTGGCCTCAAACTAGAGGTCCTCCTCCATCTGCCTCCCAAGTGCGGGGATTAAAGGCCTGCACCACCATGGCCCAGCTTTAACTGGGTGTTTCCAATTGCTTCAAAATATTTTCAGTGATTGACGATTATCTAATGGTTTATTAGCTCCAGCTATTCTTGCAGCCTTGGTGAGCACTGATGCTTGTCATCTGTCTGAACTTTCATTAAAAGGTCAACACATCTACGGTGAACCTCTCAAGTATTGTAATTGTCAAGGAGGAAAATTCTGGAAATGCAAAGAATGGGGATTTAACTCATGAAAGGACAGTCACTCTGTCTTCTTGAGACTTTATTCTGGATTTCACAATTCTTGCTAAACCATAAGCATACTGCCAAAAGCAATAAAGCACAGAGGCACAGCAAGAATGTGCCCGAGTTCAGAGAACAATTGCCCTGGGTTGAATTTCATGACCTATAATCTGTTTAGGTCATCCCTGATTTCTATATACAGCACAACCATACACAACCCCCACATGCTTCTTTGGCTAGCCAGTATCTACCCAGTAAGAGTCACATTTGACTTTGGCTGCTCAAGAGTTGGGAACAATTTACCTGGTAACAAATGAAACGGTTTTCTCTGACTGGCTACACTTGAAGCATAGTGGTGTCAGACAGTGGGTTAGGACGCTAGCTCTGGATCCAAGCAGGTCCCTATACAGCTACTCTGGCTTATGACCATGAGTATTTTGTCCTGGATAACCTCTGCAACTAGCATTGTAAGCCTCTATTGTGGTCCGTGAGAAGACATCAGGTGATATGAGTCCCAGTTATTAATGAACCACTTGTCAGTCACCTGATCTTCTAAAATAAGTCTAAAAATCTTTAACTAAAAACTTGTTGGTTCACTTAAAAATTAATACAAAACTATCATGGGGCCTGGATCAATCAACAATCAATACAGAACAGTAGCTGCATTCAAGCTGTTCTGGGCCTTGGTATACAGCAGCCGTAAGTGTAATAGAGAATGTGGACAAACAAAACTTGTGTGAAACCTCCAGATGGCTCAATAGATAATGGTGCTTACAACCAAGGCTGACAACCTGAATTCTATCCCTAGGTCTCACACGGTGGATAAAACTAGTACCCTTGACATCATACTTCACCATGGTTTACACATGCGTACATATACACCTACATGTAAAAAAAAGATTTTTAAAAACTCACTGCGACATAATTTGGGAAGTATAACACAGGCCTCATGAAAAACTCTGAAGAAGCTGGGTGGTGGTGGTGCACATCTTTAATCCCAGCACTTGGGAACAGAGGCAGGTAACTTTGGTAGTGTGTCAGCAAAGACCGGCTAAACACTGGAATATAACTGACAAGTAATTTACATGGTGAAAATATGTGGTACGGGGAAAGGAAAGATCATTTGGCTACAATGAAAACAATGAGGAGATTTGTGTAGAGCTGTCTTGCTGAAGAACCTAAATAGTCTAGCTCCATGCAATGGAATCTTTTCACTTTTAGTAGGAGTGTTGGACTGGATAGCCTTTGAGTTCAGGACTAGGTCGAAAAGTCTAAAGAAGATTAAAATAAAAGTTCAGGAGGAAATGGCTATGTGGAATCCAGCCAGATGATACCAGTTCCTATAAAGACAATGCCAAGTCAGTGGCTATTCCTCATTTTAAAAAACAACTTCCTTTATGTCAGCACAAAAGTACTTAGATCAACACAACATGCAGTTTTTCATTTGGTCAATACTAGTTTGTCTTATAGATAACAAAAGATAGCAAAAGTGTATCTTTTGGTTTTGAGAGGAATTACTCAAAATATAATTCTAGGAACTGGAAAGATGGCCCTGTTGTAATTTAAGAAAAGTGGCATGTGACAGAAAGACACCATGTGTCAGGGTTCAAGCAGAGGGGATCTTTATTAAGGAAAGAGGGAAAATAAAAAGGGGGGAAGGGAAGTGAGGAGACCAGCCTCTGGGGACAGGAGCAGCAGGAGAGAGGAAAGGGGGAGGGAGAGAAGAGAGAGAGAGAGAGAGAGAGAGAGAGAGAGAGAGAGAGAGAGAGAGAGAGAGAGAGAGAGAGAGAAGGACAAGAGGTGGGCAAGGCCCTTTTAAAAGGGAACATAGTGGTAACTGGGCAGTGGTGTTGTATGCCTTTAATCCCAGCACTCAGGAGGCAGAGGCAGGTGGATCTCTGTGAGTTCAAGACCAGCCTGGTCTACAAGAGCTAGTTCCAGAACACCCTCCAAAGTCACAGAGAAATCCTGTCTCGAAAAACCAAAAAAAAAAGAAAAAAAAAGAAAAGCAACATAGTGAATGTTCACAGGTGGTGCTCTTAGTGGCTGTAGCTGAGGGCATTTCCCGTCAGAATCCCAAGGACAGACCAGCCAGATGCCTGAACACTAACAGGCCCGATGAGTAAAGTGCTTGCTTGCCACAAAACTGTGAGGATCTGAGTTCAGATCCACAGCACCCAAGCAAAAGCTAAAGATGGCAGCTGTGCCTTTGACCCCAGCACTGGTGAGAGGTGAGATGGAAGACAGATAGGTCCTTGAAGCCCATTGGTCAGCCAGCCTAGCCAAATGGAAGAGCTTTGGATTCAGTAATGATCCTTGAAGAAAGGCACCCAACATGACCTCTGGCACACACACACACACACACACACACCCATCCAAATGCAAATACAAAATGTTTATGTAATCATCAAATAATAATGCTGTGGAGGAAATTTTCTTTCTTCTCATAGTGTATATACTGAAGTCCTTCCCCTGCCACGTGACTTGAGTCTGAGTATGGAAATAAGTTTAAATGAAGCCTTAGGGTAGGATCCTGATCTGATGGGTTAGTTATGAAGAGACACTGGAGCTCTGCTCACCACCTTGAACCACATTCCCAGGAAAGGCCATGTGAAGATACAGACACGTGTGGCCTCCCACAGGCCATAGAAAGGGCTTTCACTGAACACTGAACTATTGTTTCTTGGTCATGGACCTCCCAACTTCCAGAGACATGGAAAATAAAGCTCCTTTTCTAAGCTACTCAGTCCATGATCTCTTTTTATGGCACCCCAAAGTGACAGGCACACATAATAACTAGAAGAATTGTTTTCTGTGGAGGTAAACTGTTTATGTCTATCAAGTTCCAGTATTAGAGCCTATTAAAAATAATTATAGATTTATAATATGTGGCTTGTCACTTCTGTATAGTGGTTATTGAGCTGTAGAATTTAACATGATTTTAATCACCCATACAACAATATGATGATTTTTTGATTCCTTTCCTGATGCTCTCTTGTTATTTCATTGGAACAATAATATTGATTAATCCAAAACATTTTTTTTCTTTGCATGTTTCTTACCAATGAATTAAGAATGTCTGGCATTCAAAAATAAACCAACAACCAAAAAAAAAGTTAAAAAATAATCACTTTGAAGTCTTTTGTGTAAGAGCAAGAATGTTTTTTTAACAATTAAAACAAGCTCATGAGTGTCCTCCGTAAGTTGACTTCAGTCCACACAAGTTTAGCACAAATGTTTCAGCTTCTAAAGGGAATCCTGCCTTTTTACAAACTGGTTTCAAATAACCTTGGTAATTAATTTTGCCATTCACTCACTCAACACCAACTTCTGGCCAAATACAGTAGTGAATATTGGAAATAGACAAAGACAAGGAGGGCTGATTCTCTGTTCTCTCTCCCTGAAGTAAAGCTTGTGAGATAACAAAACTGAAAAGGGTGTGGGGCAATGCAGTATGCTAAAGACTGTGATAAGAGAAATGCAGGCTGCTCTGACTGTTGTGCAAGAGTTCCCAGGGCTCTGGAGAAATGTCTCAGTCAAGCAAACCCTGAAAGGAAGTTGACATATCCAAGGTGCAAGTAGCTATGTCAAGTATAGGGATGTTAACCAATAGAAATTAGCAAAGCAAAGTCCTCGGGAATGTGATTTTAGGGAGAGTAAATATGGTGGTTGGAGTCTCAAAAGAGAGAGCACAGTCAATTACATTACAGAATCAAAATCCCCAGAGGGCAGATCCCGAGGGTTGACATGGAGAAGCAGGTGGTGGTGGAAGGCAGAATGAATCCTTAGCCCAGTTCACTTCAACCGTCTTCACATAAACCAACAGCTATGGTACCTATTTCCATGTAGAAAATGAGGATGTCAAGGGTGCTTGTAGAAAAGTCATGTTGCTTCAGAAATACACAGTGAAAGGTCATGGCATGTTTCATGGGTGTGGGTTGAAGCCTATTTTCTTTTTTGACTCAGGAGAAACTCTACACATGTAGCGGAGGGGGCAACGTTCATGAGAGGGTGTATGTGCTCGCTCTCTATTTATATGACAGAATGGTAGAGACTATCAGCTTGAAGGAAGGAAGAGTTGTTTGGTCTCACAGTTTTGGAATTACAGTTCATACTACACTGGCACATTACTTCTGGGACCGTGGAAAGATGAACATCATGGCTGGACTCTGGCAGAGGAGGCTGCTCAGCTCACAGCAGCCTGCTGAGGAGGAAATAGGAGTCTCATTTCCCTAATGAACTACATTACTTCCATTAGATGCCTTCTAAAGGGCCCACCACTTCCCAACAGTACAACATGTTTTAATACTGAGGCCTGAGAAGGTCATTTGTCCAAACCACAGTATTAAATACCCTGAAAATCCATCCATCTTCACTTCTTCCTTCCGGGAGTTTCATGGGGCAGACCTCACCTCAACTTGACATCTCCAGTTTGCCTGGTTTGGAACCTAAGACAGCATGGCCTCGTCTAGCCAAGTTTTTGAACAATATAGTCACTGTTAACAAGAAGAGCTAAGCAAGCACAGTAATGTCATCTGAGGTATGAAAACTATACAGTATCTGTTAGGAAAAAATGATTAATTTTCAAGTAAAATTGATGTATTATGGGTTTTTTGTCTATTGTGTTGCTAAAAAAGCTTTTAAATATATAATATAGAATATATATAATATATAATAAAGCTGTAGATACTATAATTACAACTTCAGGTAATTTTCAGTAATCATAATATATCCCTTTTTTATAAGTTTAAGTTTTCCTTTTTAATTATGTGTGTACCTGTAAGAGAATGTGGACTTGTACCTGTGAGTTCAATGCCCTCAGAGGTTAGAAGAGGCTCTTGAATCGGAGTTTGATGTGGCTGGGAGCTGCCTGTCATGGATGCTGGGAACTGAACTCAAGTCTTCTGTTGGAGCATTATGTGCTCTTAATCACTGAGCCAGCTCCTCATTTTTCCCCAAACACCGAAACATGTTATGCATAGACTATGACAAAACTTGAAGAAGTGTGGGTGGATCTGATTGCTAAGAATTGTTATTACTTCCTAAGTGTAAAATTTACATGATGGTGACAATGACATTACTGGTGGATGGTGTAGACCTACCTAAGATTACATTCCAATTTTGCTTCCTAGTGACATTAGTCTCTTAAATCTTTTGTACTTTTATTTTCTCACATATAAAATAGACATGATAACACCCTCCCCAATGATTTGTTGAAGATATGTTAGTTTATGTGTGTGCTGGTTAGTTTATATCAACTTGACATGTTAGGGTCATTTGAGAAGAAGAAATCTCAATTGAGAAATAGCAGCCATCAGATTGGACTGTAGACAAGACTGTGGTCCATTTTCTTTAGTGATGACTGGTGTGAGTGGCCTCAGCCACTGTGTGTGGGGTGGGGGGGTGCCACCCCTGGGCTGCTTTTTCTGGGGATTATAAAAAATCAGGCTGAACAAGTCAAGAAAAGCAAGATAGTAAGTATCCATGGCATCTGCATCAGTTTCTGCCTCTCAGTTCCTGCCCTGACTTCCCTGGATGATGAACTAAAATCTATGAGACTAAATAAACTCCTTCCTCCCCAAATTGCTTTTGGTCATGGTATTTTATCACAGCAATTGAAACCCTAACTAATACAATATATAATATATATAACATAAAACTGCACTAAATATAATAAATACTGTGTATATGATTATCACCATAAAGAGACTCATTCAGAAATATTTCAGGTCCATCCTTTAGGCTTAAGTGCTGTCTTGGCTTGTTGTCTATTGCTATAATAATTCTTGAAGCTGGGAAATAGAGGTTTACTTAGTTCATGGTTCTGGAGGCTGGGAAGTCCCAGAGTGTGGGGAAGCAAGCTGCTTGGTTACTGGTGAGGCCTTGAGCTACTCCAATTTATGACAGAAATTAGAGGGACATGTATTTCTAATAAGGCATTGAGGGAGAAGCAACCTTGCTTTGTAACAATCTAGTCCCTAGAGAAGTAACCAAGTCCTGAGAAAAGTCTGCTAGTAGCCACCACCTTTCAACACCACTGCATTGTGGCTACAGTGAACTTGGGGTGGGACACATTCAAACCATAGCAGCCACCATTTAAAAACCATAAAAGGAAATGTCATGGCATTATGGTCACCTGCCTCATTACTGGTAAAATGTTGCTCTTTTTCAAAACACTAACTGCAGCAAATTGCCTATGTAAAAATCTACTCTAAGAAGTATATTTTATGAAATCTAGCACTAAAGTTCAGTATTTAAACATTTCCTTGTTTTTAAGATATTTCCAAAGAAAGCAACAGAAGCATCAGTAGACTGCTCACATAATAGTTAAAAAGGAGGGTCTTCTATCCTCCATAAATAGTGAAATCATTGTCCACAGCCTCCCAGTTCACAATTCTCATTTAGAAATCACCTGATATTTTCTTCACCTTCACACTTTTACATAAAGATTTTGCATTCTTGAAAAGCAGATATATTATACACATGAGAGCTTTCATAGAAATATGTAATTTTGAAACCGGGCATTGGAGGTGCACACCTTTGATTCCAGCACTTGAGAGGCAGAGGCAGGTGGATGTCTGTGAATTCACAGCCAACCTGGTCTACAGAGCTAGTTCCAGGACAGACTCCAAAACAATATAGAGAAACCCTGTCTTGAAAAAAACAAAAGAAATATATAATTTTATATGATTAGCAACATTTTGATAATATAGATCCTATAATGTTACTAACAACATTGAACATGAATGTTTAAACCTTTCCAATGCACACTGGGATTCTATAGTTTTATAACAACATATACATTGATTGTATTTGTTGAATCACCTGTAATACTTTACATTGTCATCATCAATGTGTGTGAGCTTCTATTGTCCTAAATCATCACCACTACTGGTGACAATCCATCTTTTTCTCTCTTTTTTTTTTTTAATTGTAGAAAAATGAAATAGTTGGTTGCTATTGTAATTTCTAGTTCCCCATATAATGAATATTCATGATATTTATCTTAGGTGTTTTAATTAGTATGTTTCTTCCCAAAATTTCTTTCCAAATCATTGGTCTCCTTCAAGTCTTCGTTATATATTTAGATTGAACCTCTATTGGATAGATACTAATTTATTAGGTCTGCCATTACAAAGTGCCTAGTTCAGAAAAAAAAAAGAGAGAGAAGTGCCTAGTCCTGGGAAGTATAAACACCACATATTTGATATGTCTTGTTGAGAAAGCCTAGGAATCTAAGATGTACCTAGATATAGGAAACATTTCTCTCACAAATTTGTGCTTGTTGAAGCACATGTTGGGTAGATATTCGTCAATTCCTCCAGGATTCTTCTGGTCTTTCTCTCCATTCTCACAATGATTATTCTCTGAAAAGTCAATTAAAACATTGTGTATTAACTCTCATAACTTCCTACATTAACCACAATAGATGCTGTTGCCAGGACCTTCCAAGGCAATGATTGTTTGACTACACAGAGCATCCTTTGAAATATTGTTGGAGCCGTCATGACCTTCACACTATTGTGTATGCTGACAAAGCTAAGATTTTAGAGACTATGTCAAATTATGCTAATATTTATGGTATGTTGAGGCAAGGTCTCTCTATAGCCAATGTTGACTTCATCATCATTGTAGTCCTCCTAACTCAGCCTCTTGAATACTCCTAGATGTGAGCCAGGGGTCCTGAATTCAACCATGGTTTTCAATCTGCATTGGATCAGAATTTATTCAGAAGTGAGGTCACCCCTTAGGCTCTTTCTGTCCAGTTCATTTTAGAATATTGTTTTAAATGGGAAGCCACTCTGAAGGTGTGAACCAACATCCCACCTCAAAAAAAAAAAAAGAAAAAAAAGAAAAAAAAATGGGACTTGTATAAAATAAAATGAGAAGACTTGTGAAGGCAGCCGAGAACTTAAAGTCTCAACACTCTGTTTGCGCATGCTCCCTTGAGTGAACTGAGCAGCTTTGGCATCTATTATGAAATAATTTTACCTTTAGCAATAGCTACATGTGTGACATGTAGCATTTTTATTTTTATAAGGCCCTTCTCTCAACCCCAGACCTAGCTTCTGGCCACAGAGGGAAATCATAGACCCAGCATGAGTGATCACAGTGGCTGCAGAGATTTTCCGACTCATCAAACAAGACTCTTATCTTGTTTGTGGCCACAAACTGAAGATTGTGGTTCCAACTGTGCCTATGGCCAAAGCCCTCCCTGTGTGGAGAAGCTGCCCCCAGAGTGAAGTTAGTGACAAAGAACAGGTGCAGTGCTAGGGTCCTTAAAGCCACCATCCTGAGTCCACACCCAAGCTCACAGGAGCCTCCAGGGCTCCTTTCCCATTGCTTCCTGTCACCTGATCTAATGTTTTGCCTAAGGAACTTGGAGTCATTCTGGGTTCTCTGGTTTCTCTCCCTACACGTTTCTTTGGAATAGACAAAGCACAGGCTCATGGTTAAATGAACAAGGAGTATGACGGCATACAACAAATTCTAGGAGGCTTAGATTCCATCCTCCTCCTGATCCCCCTGGAGCTTTCAGATCCGTTTTGCTACTCCTACTGCTGTTTAGTTTGTGCTTCTGTTTCATGACTTTTCAATTCTAGTTATTCATCTATAAAAGACGAGGATTTAGCTCTCCTTTATCACACACACACACACACACACACACACACACACACACACACACACACACATGCAACTACACGACTAATTTGTTTATATTTCCTTATTTGAAGCCACTTTCTAATGTTTTCTTAGTACCTTCTTTTGCAGGTGTAGGGCCTCATTTCACTCATTTCCAAACTCTGCCAGAGCCCTGTAACTTTTGCTATACAGGTGTAATTGATCTAGTAACCTACCATGTTTGTTTTTCTCAGTTTTTTTTTTAATTATCATAATACCCTCAACATTTGGAGCTACCAGACACAATGCTCTTTAAACATTTTTTGTTTCGAAGACATTTGTCAGAGACCTTTGTGTATCTGTGGTCAGTCTGCTCCTCTCCCTGCTGGTCATTCTATCACTGTCATTTAGGACATTCTGTTCTGTTTATCTTAGGTTATCCCCCTTCCCCCACTTCCTCAAATCCTGCTTACTTCCTTGTTAGTGAAGCAGATTCACCAATGACCTCCTATGAAATAGGCATGGAATGTGGGTTTTAAGAATAAATTTAACACTGAAAATGTCTTGAAGCTGCCTGTCAATTGATTGGTAATTGGACTAGGTATAGAATTCTAGGTTGGCTATAATTTTCTTTTAGGATTTTAAACTATTGCCTAACTGCTAATGAAAATTTCAGTGTTGATTTATTCCCTAATATCCTGTTTCATCTTTCCATTATGAGAGTTTCATGCTTTTATATTCCTCCAAAGTCCTAAGAATTTATCACAATGTGCCTGGTGTTGATCTGTGTCTCTCTTTTCCTCTTTATTTTTTTTCACGCACCTCTTTGTCCCTTTAAATTTGAAAAAAAAAAAATGTAACCATACTTCTGAAAATATTGTGGAATGTGTGTGTGTGGTGTGTGTGTGTGTGTGTGTGTGTGTGTGTGTGTGTGTGTGTGTGTGTGTGTGTGTGTAATTTCTTCTTGGTTTTCTGTCTTTTCACATCTTGTTTTTATTTTTTTTATGATTTAGAAGTTAGACCTTTTCCTAGTAAAGTTTCTGTTTCAATGATAAACCCCTTGCCCAAAAGCAACTTGGGAAGCATGGTGATCTGATTGAATTAGTTAGGAACTATTTGGGGAGGAATACAAAGTGTGGCCTTACTGGAGAAAGCATATCACTGGGGTCAGACTCAAAGGTTGCAAAATGTTGGTACCATTTCAAGTCAGCTGTCTCTGTCTTCTGTTTCTGGTTTGAGATGTGAGCTCTCTCAGAGCTGGTGCTATAGCCACAAGCTGGCTGCTACCTCAATTCTACCATCATGGACCCTAATCTTGGAAAGTCACTTCATATTTTCAATGTACCTTGATTTTTTCCCCCTCAGAAAATGGGAATAAGCAATTATATTTGTCTTACAGATGAAGTGACATCCAAACAAAGCTATGGACCTAAGTTGCCTAGCGCTATGTACCCATGCACAAAAGACACACTCAACAAATGTCTTTGCCATCTCATCGCTTTAATTTAGTACATTTTGGTACCAAACATACACAGTCATGAAGGGCTGGTGCTTTATTCCTTTCCGTGGTTATAACTGACTAGGGACCACATTGCACAACCCTGAGAGTTATGCAAAATGGCGGTCCTGTACATGATGTTCCCATCTAAGGCACTGAGCCACTACTTTCTGGTCAGAATAATTACTTGTTGTATCTACACTTTTGGTTACAGACATCATGATTAAGTGGTAGAAGTATGGTGATGTGGGCAGCCCAGTCTCTCTCAAAGCAATTGAATCAGTGAACAAACAAAGCCACTCTTCTCTGTGGTTTCCAAACAAAGGAAGTGGCAGAGAACACAGGTAGGCAGGCCTGCTTTGCAAAAGAAAAAAAAATGTCAGCAATCTGGAGCAGGTTAGTGTGAGAACTTTCCGAAGGGAAAAGGTTAGAGATGGTAGAGATTGGGTGGAAAATCAAATCGCTCTCAAGTAGTCAACGTAAAAAACCATTGTTTGGTCACCATAGTCACATTCAAAACAAGCCTGAAGCCCAGCAATGCCAGATGATTAGTCTTGTCATTGATATATGTTGTATTACAGTTCTCCAGGGAAACAAAACCCATAGGACAGGCTGAAGGGAGGCAGGGCTCCAAGAGGGACAGAAACAGAGAGGGAGAAGAAAAGGGAGGGCAAGAACCATCCTAAAGAACACCTTCATTTAATCAGGGAACTAGGAAGCAATAGCAGTAAGGCTAGCAGGCTAGAATTTAGACAAGAGTCCATATCATGGTATTCAGTACAAATTGTACAAGCCTGCTGTTTAAAAGTCAAACAGAATTTACATGCTGCTGTCTTGAGCCAGTATTCCCTTTTTTCTTTACTACATATTCTTCAAGATTTTGCTGTCAAGTGTGATGACTAAACATGGTGTACTGTGTAGAGTGCTTCTTATACCTGCCATGTATTTTACTACGCATGGGGGAAGTATTGTGGTGGTTTCATTTATTTTATAGTTCATTAGTTATGTATACCTCTTTCCAGATTTTAAATGGTTTCTTTTTGAAAATTAGCAGTACAAAAGAAAATGGTTTAATTTAAAATATGACAAATGCATTCTCCTGACAGTCTCATTTCAGTTTTAAGGGGAATATATTATGTCTACATGTATCTACATGTGTACATATATGTATGTATATGTTGCTATTTAAATATGTATATATAATTTGTAATATTCAAAATTTTAAACCATTAGGTCCTAGGCATTTTAGATATGTTAGGTAAGGGACACTCAAACAATCTAGCTTCAAGAATACTGAGCAGTGTCTATATATATATATATATATATATATATATATATATATATATTCAAAGATTGTTCAACTGATGGTGTACCTTATTTCTCATTAACACCAAACTAGAAAAGTTGGCAGGTGGCTTTCCATCTTTTGCATTTACATTTCATATGTAGTCAACCTATCCTTAGTTGTCCTGGATGAGCTTTTCTTCCCTGGGGCTCCACTAATGTTAGCTGCCTAATGTTAGAAAAGGATCCTACATCACTCAGCATAGAGGAACCACAAGCCTGCCTGATTTGCACAATTCAGTCCCACCTTAGCAGCCCAGTTCCAAGGCTTTCTTTGAAGTTCCCTTACCACATTCCACTACTGGGGCACCCTCAAGCCTGGCAGCACTTCCCCAACCAGAAAGTAACTACAGATCCTCCAAGTCAATGGTTCTTGACACATGCTCAAGCAGCAAGAGCCCTTAGAATCAGGAAAGATCCCACAGGCAAGATGACCACTTTTACTAGGTCACTGTGACCCACTTTTAAGAACTATTCATCGCTGAAAGCATGACACATGCCCACAGGTAAAACTATAATTCACCTTCACTTTTTTCATTTCTATATTTGATCCAGCTCATCCCAATTTTGAGGAAGTCAGTTACATCTGGACACTTTCTAGTTACTCTCTTAAGTATTAAGAATGCAAGAAGCATCCATATTTTCTGGGATCTAAAGAAAATATTTCAAAAAACAAAAACCAAAACAAAAACAAAAACCAAAAAAACAAAAACAAAACCAAGTATTTGTTGACATGTGATCCTCAACACAGTTTTTCCATTTCATTAACATTTATTACTTGTAAAAAATGGATTTTATTGTGATATTTCATGCATTTATTGAATATACTTTGCTCATCTTCTATCCCTATTACCATGTCTTACTCTCCTTTTCTACTGTTCCCCTTCCTCTGTGTTTAAGCTTTCCTTTTACTATCACATATTATCTATTATTTTTCTTCTTTTCCTTTTTTACATACATATACAAATGTAAGTGCATAAATAGAACCTATGAGTCCCCTGGATTATGTGTATATTCCTAGGGCTGACAACTTGGCATTGGACAACCACTTGGGGAGCTCATTCCTGGGAAGACTGTTTCTCCCAGTCATCAATTGCCTGTAGCTCTTCATCTATGGTTGGGACTGTCTGAGATTTCTCCCACTCAACTCAGCATGTTAATTGGTGATGTCATTGCTCTGGTCTTGTTTAGGTAGCCATGCTGTTGATATTTCACAAGTGCTTCTCCCTTTATCCTATATATAAGACATGTTTGTCAGCAGATGTCCTGATCCTTTGGTCTCACAATTTATCTTTCAGCCTCTTGTTCTGCAGTCCTCCTGAGCCATAGGAATAAGGATTGTATTACAGATGTATCCATTGGGATAAGGGTTGAGTTATAAATGTATCCATTGAGACTGGGCACTTGTCCACTATTTTTATTCAGATGCAACTGAACACAATATTTACACTGGACTGGAAACTCCATGTAATAGTTTTCAATGTGTAAATCACTATAAATTACTTTTGATAGGACTCTGCCAGTACCATAGTATGGGAAGCCTAAACCTTCAAACAGACTTTAATTCTGATCAACCACTTAAAGGAACAGGAATGATCACATAAAATTGGATACAGCTACAGGGCACTGTTTAAATCTGCAAGAAGTATAGCTTTGGTAAGATTTTCAGCTGTTACAAAGTAAAAAGGAATCATTTCTCTGCTTGTAAATCTTAACAAATGGATTCAGTAGAGAACTTATGACTTGGGCCATATACAATAATTCTCTTATAGTTGTATTATTCTCTTTTTCCCTAACAAAATCAACACATAGGCTCTAAGCACACTAGCCTTTAACTTCAGATTGGATGTCAGCAAAGATGGCAATGGCTAGGTCAAACACAATTATTTATAGTTATAGTAAAATAATTTTTAAAACCATGCTATTTTGCATTTAAGTTCTCCACAACGATTTCCAACAAAACTATTATATACTGTTTCTCACAAGCCTCTGATTGGTTAAACTTATCATCCCAGTGGCAAAGAGACTCCTCTCAACTGAAAAGCAAGTTAGGACAAAGCTTGATTGCAGCCTGCATTCTAGTGCATGGAAGCCAAGGGAGAGAACCCGTGCAGAGAACTGTCCACTTAACTAAATTCTTCGGGTTATATAGAATAGTGACACTGACCTTTTTAGTGCACCACTCCTAAATATGGTTTCTAATCTTGTTTTTATCAAAACGGATAATACAGATGTTCTATGGGTACATACACATGTATAGATTATAAGACATTGGGTACTTTGGGAGTTTAGATTTCTTCATCTTTTTCTCAACTGTTTATATTCTGGGAAGCATAAACACTAAAATGGTACACTGTGAATATGCATCAGAACACAGTTCTATTATTTTTTTCCATCTGTTTATTATCCCTGATGCTAATGTGATTAGCAAGTAAAAGAAGGCAATACAAACAGATCCCCTGCAATATGTTTTTATTCTGGGTCGTGACATCTGAAAATATTGGACCAATTATTTTACAAAACTATTAATGAATTAATCTCATTATAAATTAGATTATCCATCACTAGAAAATTAGGCAGATAGTAATTTAATTTTAAAACCATTCTAAACTAATTCTAGAATTCATTGTTCAGCAACAATATGAGGAGATCTTTACTGTAATGCTTCATCCAGGAAGGGAGATATTTCCCCCTCTGCCTTTGGCCAGAATCAATCAGGTTTTGTTTGTTTGGTTGGTTTGGTTTGGTTTGGTTTGGTTTGATGTTTATATTTTTCTTTTGTCCATAATAACTGACTTACAAAGACATTTGATGCCATCTAATTATGTCTCTAGCTTAACAATACTTGACCAACACATTTGACAGTATCCTGAGATACTGTCAACATTTCATGGCAATGTCATGAAACATTGAGGAACACATTTCCAGTTTTGTTCTATTAGTCGTTACCACAACCTTGAAGGAACCACTTCTGTTTTTACTCTTTAGGTAATGAAGACAAGATGTATGCCAAAAGCATGTAGTTCATCAGTGTTAGTGCTTCAACTCAACCTTCCCCTCATCCCAAGCCCAGATCCCTCCCTAAGGCACAGTACAGACTGTGAGCCAATAGAGTTGACTGACTGCCTTATCTCTGTGAGGTCGTGATAGCTATGGATTAAATAATAAAGCATGAGAAGTCTCAATCATGCAGAAAACTGTACTTCTCTAGTAAGACTTAAGAAAAATCTTCCCTTCAAATATTTGCTTTTCTTAATACAAAATATTCGAATCAGTTAGTGGATGCCATGAGACATATTTATATCTTATCATTTCAATCATTGTAACTTTGTGTTCACTCTCAATAACAAACCATGCTTTTTCATACATGAGCAACATTTTATGATATGTTACTGAGGATATATTACCAAGATAAAGTTTGTCGAAGGTTCTACTTCTCTGGACTGTAGCATATAATAAAATTATATATATATATATGTATATGTGTGTGTATATATATATATATGTATATGTGTGTGTATATATATATACATATATATATGTATATATATATATATATATATATTCCTCTACCTCTATTGAAAGATATATAAGGTACTAGATTATTGTGCTTGGTAGACTTTGTATAACATAGGCAATCAAACTACTCCTGAAGTTATAGGGGAAAGTATATCAGATTTTCCATTTTGTTGTTGATATTTTCTACAAGGCAAAATATATTTGTTGAGCCTAGTTGGATGAAAACCAGGGGCTTTCATTAGTTTAGCCAAAGACAAATTAATCACAGAGGAAAAATGCTGTTAGTTTCACATGTACTTGAGAAATTTTAATCTGGGTTTGGGCAATCTTCCTCTACCTGTCTTTGACCCTATGCTCGAGATCCTCATGCATGGAGAATTAATGCAAACTAACTTGGAAAAGAGTATGATTTCATGTTGTTTCCTTCCCCAATATTAGTAATTAGTAGTCCATTCATAAAAATGTTGCTTGGCACCTCCTTAATCTCCATATCTCATATCCTCTAAGTGGGATTCCCTTTTGAAAAAATATAGAGATACTTTGTATTTGGAAGAGGAAAAGGTATATATATTTCTTTTAACTAGACAGAATTTTAATACACTTGTCGGGTTTCCTCTAACTACTTATTCGTGCCCTTTACTGTTCCTGTGTCAAGAGACTTCTAAATTGCTAACGTCCCCAAGATGTCATCCCCAGCCATCTTTTCTTCCCTGTCTATGCTTCCTTGGAAAGATTTCTTCCTGTCCCAGTTTTTTAACTGTTGTCATCATACTCTTCTGGCTCTCTCAGCTCCCAAATAAATAGATGGAGTCTAATTCTTACTTGTGGACGCCCAGCCTTGCTTGGCTTGTTTCTAGCTAACTTTTCTTAACTTAAATTATCCCATGTATCTTTTGCCTCTGGGCCTTTATCTTGCTTTCTTCCTACTTTGTGGCTTGCTGTGTAGCCAGCTAACTGGCCCTGCGTTCTCCTCTCCTTCTCTTTTAGCTCCTCTTTTTGTCTCTCTTTCCCTCTGCTCTCTTCTCCAATTTTCTATCTCTATCTGTCAGCCCGGCCTAGCTTTTCTCCTGCCTCACTGTTGACCATTCAGCTCTTTGTTAGACCATCAAATATTTTAGACAGGCAAAGCAACACAGCTTCACAGAGTTAAACAAAAGCAACATAAAAGAATGCAACACACCTTTGCGTTATTCAACAAATGTCCCACAGCATAAACAAATGTAACACATCTTTACCTAATATTCCACAACATTAAACCATCTTGCACACTAGTGTTTTGGGGTTGTGTGTGGACCTGCAGTTTGGACCTTGCTGCTCAGTCGTCTCCTTCTACCTCACACACAAACTACTCGCTTTCTCTGATCTATATGGTCTGTTAGCTTATTCAGACTTTTTCATCAACTATATTATTGGCAGTTGTAATGGTAGAGCTAGCTAAACCTGAGAGGCATAAATTGGTTGTTGGATTTAAAGGGGCTTAGAATGCCATGTAACACACACCCATCTCCTGTAAATCCTAACTGTAATTATGACTTGGCATCTTGAATTTAACATGATAAAATGACACTAGTTTCTCTCCTATGCACCCAGGTCTTCAGACATTATACCAGATTAAACTGGCAGAATCAACCCTGGCTTCATTTTTCCAGTGTCCCTTCCAATCTACACAGTCAGTCCTGCCCACTACAGTTACGAACGAGTTCATGATTCCTCCCTTCTTCTTACTCTTGTCAGAAAAAGATTGATGCTGGTGTTTCCATAAGTCCAGCTCAAGTGGCCACTGTGGCCCAGTTTCCCAGCTGCCCTCCTGACTTCTCCCCCTACCCCCACAGTCTGGCCTCTGCAACAGTAATCTTCTAAGTGTTAATCAGATCAAGATACTCTGCCTGCTTAAGACCTGCCAGCTGTTTCCCATTGCAACCAGCCACGGATTTTTCCAAGGGCTTACACATCCAGCCTGTGTCTGTTCCATGACCTCTTCCCCTTATCCTTCTACCCTAACCCTAAGCTTCAGTGCCTCTGGCCTTGGCCTTGGAACACACCAAGCTTCTTCCGTATCCTGGGCTCCTAGCCTGGGGCCCCTCAACCCTGTGGTTCTCTTGTCAGTGCTAAGCAAGCTCCTTTTTCAGAACTGGGATGGTTTCTCCAATGCCAGCTCCAAGAGAATTGCCTTCTGTGGCAACTGTAGCTATTGTCTTTTAAAACTTCAGTTAGTATCTTTTATAGATTTTTCGATACTCTGACACACCTGCCTCTCAGGAGGATACATGGGGAGCGTATGTCTTCTCTTCCGCTCTTGATTTGGGCATTCCTAGCATCTCAGGGTCGCTGTTCCTATCATCTCTGGGCCATTCCAGAAGAGACTCAGAAAAGAAATACCTGCAGCTATCATACTTAAGGCTATTGTTCTGAGTGATTGGCTTGATTCTTTAAAACATCCCCTACACTTGTTTAAATGATGGGTTCATTAAGCAACTCAAAATTTATCTCTCAGAGAAAAAGACAAAACGAAGATAATCATGCCACAGCATGGATTTAATATTTCTTGATGCCTCCCAAATATGATGATTTGCTCTGCACATTCTCTCCATTCAAGCACTCTCCTGAAAGCAGAGGTAAGAAGGTAACCCAGACAGTTCAGAGCTAGAAACAGTGCAAAAACCAACAGTTCTTAAATGAGACTGAATTGGGCCCATGATGCTCTATGTTAGCAGAAGAATACACCAATCCACTTCAGAACATCATTCAAACAATGCTGAAATAGAGGTTGGGGAGCTGGCTGCCAGTAATGTGCACGCAAGCATAAAGACCTAAGTTCAAATCCCAGTACCTACATAAAGACAGACACAGCAATTCACATCTAAAACCACAGCACTGCAATGGGACAATGCAGCCTTGCAGACCACTACGGCCAGGATTTCTGTGTCTTCTTAGGATTCCCCCATGACAGCGCCCCCTACCAGCAGGAAGCAGTTTGGAAAGATCGATGCCCAAATTCCCAAATATTGTTTATAAATGTTTGTTTTCATTAAAAAAAGGCATGTATAATATGTCCAGCATAAAATAAATAAATGTTTAATAAATAAAAAAAGGAAAAATTAAATAAAACCACAGCACTGTGTGAGCAATGACAGACAAATCCCTGGATCTCTCTGTCTAGTCAATATGTTGTGAGCTCTAGTTCCAGTGAGAGACCCTGTCTCAAAAAATAAAGTGAAGGCCTTTTGAGGAAGTCGTGTCCTCCCTTCCCCCTGCAACTCCTGGCCTCCAAGTGCATGCTTACCCTTACACTAAGAGATCCATTGTAGCCCTCTGGCTTCCATACTCATATATACACACATTCCCCCAGAACACACATGCATACCAATAAATATAATGCATAAAACCATGAGGACCTGAGTTGGAGTTTTCAGTAGCCATGGAAAAGCTGGGCACAATGCCCTGTATTTACACACCCAGTACAGGGATGGGGTGGGGATTTGCAGATCCCTAGAGTTCATTACATATCCAGCCCAGCTAAACTGATAGACTGACGGCTCAGGGAGAGATCTTGTCTCAAAGACTAAGGTAGGAAGAGATTTTGAAAGATGTCCAGTATTGGTCTATGGCTTACACACACACACACACACACACACACACACACACACACACACACACACACACACACGCACGCGTAACTAAGCATTTTTAAAACACCATTAAGAAAAAAGTGTAATTGGTTTTCTCTTTGTAAAATATTCTGTTCAGAACTTTAGTGTGTGTGAGTTAGAGTCATTAAAATGTGGTGGTAATTTATCAGTTTAAAGGAGGAATGGAGTTGTTTTAGAATCATTGAAACCAACCTAGTATGTGTGGGTCTTCATGCTCAGAAAGACCCCATTGCCCCTGGTCACATCTGAATGTGTGATGTCAACATGCAGACTAGCATAAAGGAATGAAACCATGTTAGACAAGGCATTTAAATCAATATTTTATGTATGTATGTAATGTAAAATATTTATCTGAATGTATGTAAAATGTAAAAATATTTATCTGAAGTCTAAGAAATTCAAAAAAAACAATTTATATTTCAAGTAGTACAAAACATCCTGAAAACATCCTGGGATTCAGTGTTTATGGAATTTTTTTTTTTTTTTTTTTTTTTTTTGGTGTGGTTTCTGGTGGTGTCTCTTTTCTTTCCTCCATTTAACTAAAACATTATTTTGGTTTGGGTTTGTTTGAAGATTTCCTGTGCTCTATCATTTCTTAATTAGTGCATGGAAATTGGGAGGGGCCACATTACAGCCACAGATTTTATGCTTAGTATGTATGAACACCCTGGCTCACTCTCCAATGTGCACCATCAAACAAGAGCCTAAGGATGCTGAGTGTAAATGCAGCATAGAAAAGACGGAAGCTAATGATCCTTTACCCATGCATAGTTGAGGCATGATCAGTCATTCCTCCATGCTTGACCCCAGTTCACTTCAACCTGAGCAGCAGCCATGTCTCTTCCGTAGACTTTAACCCATCCACGCTATCTCAGTTCCTATTCTCTCCTTCCAGATACATTCTTCTCGGAGTGTCTTTCAAAAGCAAAGATCACTTCAGACAGCAACTTAAAATCCGTAGTTCATAGTCATGATGCCTTAATTACTGTACTAGGAAAGCAGATGCAGGTGGCTGTGATTTCAAGGCTGATGTGTTCTACATAGTGAGCTCAGAGGCAGCAAGCAATGCATAAAGAGACTCTGGTAAATGTTCAATGCTAACCATAAATGACAAGGTCATGTTTCACCTAGTATAGCAGTTCTCAGCCTGTAGGTCGAGACCCCTTTGCAAGTCAAGGACCCTTTCACAGGATACTCTGCATAGCAGATATTTACCTTATGATGCTTAACCGTAGCAAAGCTACAGTTACTCAGCAGCAACAAGAGTAACTATGGCTGGGGTCATAACAACATGAGCTGTATCAAAGGGTCACACCATTAGGAAAGTTGAGAAGCACTGCTGACATAGGGTTTTATTATTTCTCTCATTGCTGCAACAAGTCTACAACAGAAGCATCTTCAGACACGAGGAGTTTACCTTAGTTTGCATTTTCCTGGCAAGGAGCATGTGGCTGTGATAACAACAGTGGGTGTGGCTCTTCTGCTTGTCAGGGAGTATGTGAGGCTGCCTGCTACATCTCAGCATTTTAGGAAGCAGAGCGCTCTGGTCAGAATCTGGCTGGAGTATCAATTTCAAGAGCCACATCTGAGCCCTATACTTCCTCTAGTGAAAGCCCACCTCCTAGAGGTTCCACAAATTTCTAAAACAGCAACATCCACTGTACACATAAGACAGTTTAAATTCAAAAGCAGTGCCTAATCACTTCCTATTTCTATAGGGTCATCCTCAGCCATTCTTAGATTCTGATCCAGTATTATTTTTATATCCTTAAAAAAAATAGCCAAGCCTGGCAATTTTGCATATATAGTTTCCACTCTACTGCTATGTGGGACACTCACCTCTACTTCATCTAGTTGATTTCTAGGTGTCAAAGGGCATGTAACTTGTACAGAAAAGCTGAATAAGGGTTTCCTCTCTGAATTTTTTTTCAGCATTTCTGGCAGCATTGAAGTGTCATTTGTGTGATTCATTTCATTACGTCAGTTTTGCTACTTTACACTGTATTCCATGATGACTGTATAGACCTTAGTTCACCATTAATAACCCCAATGCTTGGCAAGGTAATATGGTGAGTGGGTGAGTGATAATATGCAACAAGAAAAGGGAAACAGCAAATTTCATGCTTCTTAAAGTATGGGGCATAAAACATCAGGGAAATGCACTTGCATTCATTTGTATGTACTGAAATTTCTACCTTGGGCCTGGAACTAATCTTTGCTGGATTATGTCCCACTCAATGGCATTACGCATCAAAACCTTCCCATGCTACCAAAAGCATATCACAAAACACTTAGAAAGTGGCCATCGCAGTTCGTTAAAGCCAACTAGTTATGTCTTCTAGCTTGGAAAAGAAAACCATTGCTGCCTTGGAACTTACAGAAAACACAATTTTTAGCCTCCAGTATAGACCTACAGACCCAAGAAATGAGAAAAATCTGAAAGCAAGGACAGCAGGTGATACTCAGAGCCAGTAATACAGCTAAGCAGGCATGAGAATACCTGAAGAACTCAGCTCTACACTCATATTACTTAAACACACCTTGCTTGACAAGCTTTCAGTGGTTAAGTGGATAAAAGAGCCTTGTGGCCCAATGCTTTCTGTCCAAATTAGTAAACTGGCTTCCATTGAGGGAGGGGATATGGTAGGAGGCTGATGAGGCATAGTGGGAAGAATACATACAAAGTTATGTTCAGTGTGAGCAAAGGAGACATCTCAGGACTTCCAATGGCTTACCGGAAACCTAAGATACTATTAACATACACACATACACCCATACCCATACACTCATGCACACCCAGGTGATGCATGAATGTGTAATGTATACAGCATAGATACACTAGACAAAGCAACAATTCATGTCTATAGCAAGACAAAGTAGAGTGAGATCTCACATACTTCTAAAAACAACACATAATATAAATTTTATTTCTTTCTCAGATTTTCCATGCAATGTTTTTATGCCAAAATTAACCACTGACAAGTGAGATCGTCATAAAAGGACCATATGGGACTGAGGGACTACTATAGGTCTCTGGTAAACTTCAGGTGTGTTTGTCTCACCATAGCATAAACACTCAAGTGGAGAGCAGGTGATACCCCAATGATTACATGCTAAGTGTAAACCTCCCTTCAGTAAAATACCTGCTGTCAAATGCTTTCCTCTGCTTCTCTCTTAAATACTTTGTAAAGTTTGCATGCAGCTGTATCTTTCCTCGTCTTTCATTTTGACATGTCTTAGTTGTCATTATCCTCATTTTCATGCAGTCCCATTGAGGACAGGTCAGCAGAACCATTTACTATTTGTGAGAAACATAAATCATGCTTCAAATGTAACGCCAGGATCTCTGTTTTAGGTGTCCACTCTTCCCGGACACTGTGCAGTCCTGGTTTTCATCCGTGACAGTGCCAAAAGTTCTTGTTCTTCATCTTCTTTCTTTTTTGTCTGTGAATTCTTAAGTCTCCTTGGCATTTTCCAAAGGCTTCCAGCAGCTGTTTGTTTTCACATGAAAGGCTGACTTTGCTGAGCACAGCCCCTTGACAGCCTGCTCAATTTAAGCGTCTACCTTCTGATGGGCTTCAGACCCCTCCTGCTCTCAATCCTCTTTAATGCAATGATGCTGCAGCGAGCTCCTAGGAGCTTTTCTAGTGTGTGCACAACATCACTGTCTCCAAGCACGTTCCACTGCTTGGGAAATGTGTTGGGGCTATTGCACAATTCACTATGATTATGAGAAGCATGAAAAGAAGTCGTGGGTGACCTTTTCTTTCTTGCCGTATTTGAAGCAGTCTTTTCATCGACCTGGCTCCCTGTACAAACCTAGACTGGTTAACCTCCCTCCTTCCTTCTTTCCCAGGTTTCCAGAGCTCCAAACAAACCATCCTAGGAAAAAAAATGACACTGAACAGCCTCTGAAATTTCCATCTCTTTCTTTCTTTTCGTCTCAATTGTTTCACGAACTAATTTCCACAAGTTGCAGAATTATAAGAGGAAATTTCTCAGTTAGGGTCACTCAGGTTTGTTTGTGATACTTCTCTCTGTGTGGTTCAATCATAGTCCTGTGTGAGTTCAAGAAACCCAACGTTCTGGATTATCTTGTGGTTAAATAATGTTCATACAGCATCACAAAGTATTGTTGAAGGTTGCTTGTTACTCCAATGATGCCTGAAAAAAACAGATGAAAAAGACACACATAAAACATTCCTAGAGAGGCACCAAGGAAAAGAATTGCTAGCCCAATCCCATTTCCTGTTCAATACAGACTATTGCATCTGCTAGGGATGCATTATGACTATGGTTTGGAAAACAATATTTACATTGTTTTTTCACTCTATAAGTAAAAGCACATAGTTTATATTAGGTTTGAGATCTGAGGACACTCAGATTAACAAAGAAAATAAAAAGGAAGATAAAGCTATGTGCTATGTCATGCTGATGAAGGTAAAGCTCATTTGAAAGAGATGTTTCAAAAAAAACCCCACAAAACCCAAGTGTTAGTTATTTTATGTGTATGTTTTGCCTTTGTGTATGTCTGTGCATCATGTATGGGCAGTATTCCTAGAGTCTAAAAGAAGGCTTTCAGATCCTCTGGAACTGAAGTTATAGACAGTAGTTAGCTGCTAAGTGGATGCTAGGAACTGAACCTGTGTTCTCTTCTAGAATAGCAAGTGGTCTTGACTACTGAGCCATGACGCTGATCTCAAAGTTACTCCTGCGAAGTTTTAAGGATCAAGTCCACTGAATGTTCCTCAATAATATGAACTTCAGCTCTTGAGGCTTTGACAGTATTTTTTGGAAATTTTACTTCTAGCAAATTGAAAAGTACAGCACCAGCAGCAATAAAATAAAAGCAACAACAAAAACATGGCTAGGTCTCACTCTGAAGAAACATTTTTAAAAATAACTTTGAAAGTTCTCTAGCCTGTCTTTATAATGCTCAGTGGCATCTCCAGGAAGTTTCTAGTTCAGCCAAGGCAACAAAAGCAATATGGACATACATTATCTGTGACTCATAACTCATGAGCCATATGGCTGGTTTAATCTCAGGAATGTGACATTGGAGTATCTTTTAATGTTTTCAAAGTCTAAATTATATTTACTTTATAATCTAAAAACACATTTACTTTCAAAATAAATATCACTAACTAATGAAATGCTTATTTGATGCCTTGTAGGGTAACCATAAAATAAAATATGTAAGTATTTAAAAATGATATGGCATTCCTTTTGCTGCATTGTCATAGCTCAGGGAATATTTAAATATGTTATGAATAACATACCTGACAGAGTATGGTTACATCAACACTAGTTGAAACAAGAATCCAAGCTCCCTAAGGGTAGAAATCAATAGTTACTAAAATACTTAGAAGGTTCACAGATATCAGTAAATATAAATTAAATAAGTAACAATTATCAACCCAAACAAACTGCTTCATTGTAAAGAGCAATAAGAATATTATAACAAAATTTGCATCTAGCTATTTGCATCTTTTTATTTGGTCCACCACAAAGAAAGGTAGTATTATGGGTGCATTTTAGCAGTAGATATTTGGTTGTGTTTCAAAACTGCAATGATCAATAATAACTATGGCTGTTGGTCAAAGTAGCCAAGAGATAATATTTTATGTATTTTGATTAACAAAATAAATTATTTAATGCAAGAAATGTACTTTTACTTTGGACTTTATTATGAAGCAAAATGAATTAAAACTTTTGAAATAAAAGTGTATTTTTTAAAATCTCAACAAAATAATACATGGAAGCAGAAACATGTTTGAGTTTATCCCAATACATCTTTAATTTTCTAATTCTCAATGTTTTTAGAGTAGGTAATTATAGCAAATGCAGCATTTTAGAGGGAATTTTGACCCAAATACTAAAAACATTCTAGGAACTAAAAATAGACTCAAAAAAGAATGTTGCACCACTTGCTGAGTTATTATAAAAGTTACCTAAAAAGTAGGCCACCTCTTTCATCTGGACTGTGTGTCGGGTGTGAGACATCATTGGGACAGCTTACAAGTAGTGACTTTGAAAATATATTTGCTCCTGTGAAGAGAAATGACAAAAGTGTCAGCCAGTAATGACAGAAGTGTCAGCCAGCCCTCCCTGGGTCCCAGAAGCGGATGTGTTCTGCCTTCGCTTGTACCTCTTGGTGCAAAGGGACATGGTTGGGAAGGGAATAGCACAATCCCAGTGATGACATTTGCTCTGTCTCTAGAATGCAAAACTGCTCAGACACCCTGTTTTGGGAATCACCTTGAAGTCTCTGTTTTTTTTTTTACAGGCAAGTTCCCTGTCTAGCCCCTTGGTTACTAAGTCTGAATGCATTTTTGAGATGCAATGTTCTTTCTTGTTATCATTTTCATTTTAAGCAACCATGGCCATTTTGTTGCCATTGGATCCCTGCTATGTTTATTGCACATGATTTAAAAGGGGATTTTGTCATATTTTTACTTGAAAGTGTAAAACCAAGTATTTCCTTTGCTAGTTCCAGAGAATAGATCAATGAATGAGTTACACTCAATGCAAAGGTGAGGAGACCCCAAGATCCAAGTTCCTCATTAAAAAAAAAAAAAGTTATCTAGATAAGTCTTCAACACACTTGGTTGACTCCTAGATGTCATGAGGCCATGTATTCTAAATCAGCAACAAGAAAGATTTTGGAGATAATGAGGGATTATCTTACTGCTGGGGTGGTTGGGTTGCCAGGTAGAGGCCAGGCTGGGCTACTGAAGTAACCCTGTCCTAGAAAAAGAAAGAAACTAGACACTTGTCATATGTCAACTTAATAAGCCAGGAGCCAAGCCAGCTTTGTGTTGACTTTAATAGTAAGAACGTAGACTTAATGGTTGAAGAAGAATGCTTGGAGGACCAGGTTAGGAGAGGCAGGCCATGCTGAACAGCTACTAGGGAAACAGTGCTATTATACCTCCCTAGCCTCTAATTAGGAAATAGGATCCGAATCACACAGTGAAGTTACTTTACATTTAAAAATATGTACTCATATTTTTAAAAGCAGTTCTGTACACGGTCACTAAACCAATCGCTTTGGGTTTGATGACAGGTACTGGCATGGGTTGGACATGGTCTCAGTGTCTCTGGGGCTCCATGTGTTGAAACCTAATCCCTGCTGTAAAGTCATAAAAGACTGAAAAGAAAGTTAAAAGGATATGGGGGTTAGAGATGTGGTTAGGACTAGATTAATGTGACTGTTCCAGAGCTGAATTCTGGAAGTTTGTAAGAGATGGGTAGACCAGAAAGTATGACATGTGGATACGTGTTTATCATGTGATACCCTGTATTGTCTCAGAGTTCCCCAGCAAGAAAATTATGGCTGGATATGTACATGTACACTACACCTTTCCTCTCCAGAGTCATGAACTAAAATAACCCTTTTTCTTTACAAAGTAGCCTGCTTTGGTTATTTTGTAGTAATAGCAGAAAATGTATTGATATCATTATAAATAGGCCCTCTGAGATCACTGGTTGATGAAAAAGTTCATACCTACAAAAACAATCTCTGTTATATACCATGCCATTTTACTGTCCAGACGAGCTCACCTCACCTAATACTGTTTCTTTGGATAGGAGGGAGACATTACATGAAACTGAACTGCAAAGCACCCAATATATCCCACAAAAATGTACATTCTCTAACATAGTCATAAAAATAAAGACAGATGGATGGAAAGATTGCTCAGTGGTTAGAGAGCTTTTGTACCAAGCCAGAGCTCAGTTCCAAGCACCCACACTGGGTGACAACCATCTGTGACTTCAACTTCTGAGATCTGAAATCCTCTTCTGCTCTCTTCAGGCACACACACACACACACACACACACACACACACAGACACACACACACACACAGACACACACACACACTTAAAGAGAGAGAGAGGGGGGGAGAGGAGAGAGAGAGAGAGAGAGAGAGAGAGAGAGAGAGAGAGAGAGAGAGAGAGAGAGAGAGAGAGAGAGAGAGAGAGAGAGAGAGAGAGAGAAAGGGAGAGAGAGAGAGAGATGTCTCCTTTGTTCTGGTAAATGTTTCCTTAGCCAGTAATGTCTGATTTAGAAGTTGAAGAGGGAAGATTTGGCCAGCCCAGAGCTCACATAAAGGAAAAGGGGTTTAAAGTTGTGTTAGAATTCATTGTTCCTATTCAAACTATAGCATAGACTCACTGAGCATGTCAACAATAGCCTGCCTTCAGTTCCTCCTTCCCACATTCCACTCAGTTGTGTCTTATTTCCAGCAGTTGAAAGCAATATCCTTTAGCTTACTTTTATCCACAGTGCAGAATATTGATAGAAAATGAATATTCAAAACCCACAAGAGACAGTGTAGACAATGATTTAAGAATAGGGGTGTTAGGTAACTTTTTCTAAAGAGATCAGGGCAAACATCTATTCACTATAGACAGGAGACTCACAACAGCTAAAAAGAAATATACACATTTCACCCAGTTCTATAAGCTAGAGAGTACACTGGGGTTCCTTATAGGAGCATCGGTAAGGAATTATGAGCAAGAGTATGGATAAGTCAAAAGCAGCTTCATCAACAAAAAGTCTACCCCATCATGGATGATGATTCTCAAAACCTGCATCCATGGAGCTTCCTGAACATCTGGCAGATAGTGCAGCTATCTGTATTCGCCATTGTAAACATTGTAAACAAAAGCTCCCATGATAAAGCTGAGAGGGGCAGATAACTGCAAAGGAACATGTGGCTGCTCAGGGTACTGAGAATAAGTGACAACCCGAAACAGGATGTCTATACCACTCCCTCTACCACTCAGAGAACACCATAGAAGGAGAGCAGAAAAAAATGTCAATGTCAGAAAAAATTGGACAAGTGTTATGAGATGCTGTCTTCTGCATGACACAACTGAGGCCATCATGACCTCACAGCAGCCATGGCTGCCTGGAATGGGGCTGCCTATTAACAGTCAGTCTAAAGGGCATGGATTGGGGCGGAGGGGGGGAGGGATTTTAAAGAAGGAAGTAGAAAGTGGAGATTGCAGGGGTATTCAGTTGGAGGGCTGTATTAGTCACTGTTCTGTTGCTGTGATTAAAACAAAACAAAAGCACAACCAAAGCAACTTAAGGAAAAGGAGCTTGCTTGGCTTACAGTCTGAGTGATAGACTCCATTGAGATGGAGGAGGCATGTCATGGTGGCAGAAGCAGGAAGCTGGCAGATTGTGTGTTCATCCACACACAGGAAGCAGAGAGAAGTGGATAAGGCTGTAAAACCTCAAAGGCTGTCCCAATGATGTACTTCTGCTTTAAGGTTCCATGACCTTCCCAAACAGTGTCACCTACTGGAGACCTAGTGTTCAAATACCTGAGCCTATAGAGGACACTTCTCACTCAAGTCACCACAGGGTCAAAGTAACAAGGATGCATTAAATACAAATAGGACATCTCAAAGAACAAATTTAATAAAGGAAGGGATTCAAAAGAGTGGCTGGCATAAAGCAAACATTCAGCGCCAGCTCAGTAACTGTTGGCTGTTGCCTATGTCATTGAGAATTTTGCTCAGTCTTTTGAGGAATGGCTGACACCAGGTGTTGGTGGCTCATGCCTTCAATTTCAGCTCTTGGAAGAAAGAGGCAGGTGAATCTCTTTGAGTTAGATGCCAGACTGGTCTACAAAGTGAGTTCCAGGACAGCCACAGCAGTTATACAAGAAAACCCTGTCTGGAGAAACTGAAAAAAGAAAGAGGAATGGCTGCCAACTATAAGCAGACTCACTGGCTTGCATACTTCCCTTCTCTAGTGTTCCCTTCTCAAACCTTTTCTTCCTTTTCTTCTCTCCCTAACTTCTGCTTTCTCTTGTAAATGGGGATCCCCATCTTCTGTGCAGTGGTCCTACCCTATCATTGCTGACTATGCTCCAGGGCCCCAATGGATGCTGGGATCATAGGATCATCTTTTATATTATGTACGTTGTGTGCATATAGTGATGTTTAAATTATTAAGAATACACTGAGATCAGCAATGACTCTATAGGGCAACACAGTTCATGGAGGACCCTAGCAACCTTCCAAAGGATTTTTTTCTCTTAATCTGAGAACTCTCGCCTTTCACTTTAGAGGAGATACTTAACGTTATTATTTTGTACCTTCACAAAACACACACACACACACACACACACACACACACACACACACACACACACACTGTATTATGGCCATTCTCGTCCCCATATTTGCCTACTATGCCTACACTCCTGATTCTAGCCAAATCCAACTTCTAATTTCTTGTCTTTTTTGCTTGTTTGTTTGGTTTGCTCTGCTGAGCCAAGTGTAATCAGGGTTCTCCACATGAGCATGAGTGAAGGGTTATTTTCTTGGGTAAGTTATCAGTAGTTACACCATTGAAGAATATGATTCCCCTCTCCCAACAACAGTAATGTCTAATAAGTTCTCTGGGAGAGCAGAGAGGCTCACGAGCCCCTCCCTGATACACATGTGAACCCTGTAGGGTTTTTCATATAAATTCTCCAAACTAGAACCCTTCTGGCAGCTAAAAAAAAAAAGTTGTTAACATTAATTTTAATTACTAAAAAGACATGATGCTCAACAATTACATCACCGTTATAGACACATTCCATGCAAGAAACAATCAAATCACTCCAACAAGAGAAACCTACCACTCTACACTCTGGAACCAAACCTTTCCACCTGCCCAGTCTGCCCATTTCACACAAACCTCTTGCAGGCTACAGTTGGCCACAGAGCACAGCTGGCTGGTGGACCGTGAGAGCCACAGCAGGACAGCCCCAGAGGTCTCATTACTACCTGAAATCAGGAGGTAGCCACCTGTAAACACTTATGTCGGTGTGCTTCGATAACCTCTATGTTGTTCTTGAATGAGGGACAGAGGTGGCTAAGGGTGTTTGTTAGGTTAAATCTGGATAGAGTGAGGAAAGCTGCCATCTCATCTTAGATTTCATATTAAAGTGAGAAATTTGTACTCGACCTCTTGTACAGTAGTCAAGACTACCGCAGGTGGACATGCAAACCACAGTGGTTTATTTTATTTATTTTTATTATTGTTATCTTGAGTCATCAAACATGAACCTTCTTGTTGGAAAATCTGTGTCCTGAAGGACAGAACAAGGCAGAAAGGAAATATGGAGCAATAGAGCCCAACACAAAACTGAGGTTCAGGTCCATTCTGAAGTCAGAGAAATTTTGATTTGGGGGTTCATGCCTTTATTGACAAATAAAGCTTTCATGTTGATCATAAGAGAGAACCAAAAGTCTCTAACATCAAGTTTGCCTCCAAAAGGACCCACATTCTTTGGATAGCTGAGACCTCTGACATTTTACAGGCTGACCAAGGCTTCTGCCTCAGAAACTATAATGTGGACATACCTGCATCTCAGCATCCATCCTCCAACCGACAGGACATCTTAGAAGATCTCAATTTTGTTAAGGCAGAAAAGCTTTATCTTGGTTCATAGTTTCAGAGATTTCTATCTACGTTCAGTTTGCTTCTTTGCCTGCAGGCCTGTTGAGAAGGCAGTTTCTACATTAGGATAAAGGGCAGAGATCACCTCATGGTAGCCAGGAAGCAAAAAAGACTATCAATGTTAACACGATTCACAACTTTCAGTCATCAAATATTCACATATATTTATTATCATTTTCACTTTCCAACAGTTCTCGTACTATATTTTGGTTTCAACAAATGTTCTACAGTCCCAGATTTCCTCCTCTATTTCCATTTTCAGTAGTTTCTGTCCCCTTAGGCCTACTATCAGAAGCTTCAGCAGAGCTGAAAAGCACTAAATAACCTTCAGGAAGGAATATCTGCATCGTAACCAATCCTGGCATCAGAGGTTATAGAGCTGAAAAGATGCATATTTCAAATCCAATTTGTCAGTGCTTAGCACTATGACTATCTTCACTGCAACAAAAATGTTTCTGGGTCCCAGCCAAGAACTCACTTACATGGAGCAAGGTGTGATAAAAATAAATTCCAATTCGGTGAACAGGGTCAGAGTTTGTCATAAGTAAATTTATGGGTGTTACTCAAGCGGTTTTCATCTATAGTCATGTGCTGCTCTGATGTGATGGGGCAATGCTTTGACTTAAGGTTTGTAAATCTGCAGATAATGAAACAAAGTGAATAGTGAGACAATGTGATAATGAAACAATGTGATAATGAAACAATGTGATAATAGAACAATGTGAATAGTTGGGGGAGGTGGATAACTGTGTAGACACAGAACTGTTGACGTAAATTTAAGCTTTTATTTTGATATGATTGGTAATACTTATCAAGGCCCAGAAGGGTATGAATGAAATAGTATTTTGTCTCTTAGCCTTCTCAGAGACTAAGTGAAGGAGGAAAAGAAAACCCATCAACAATTCCAGCTGTTTTTCTTTTAAACTAGCAATTATATGGAATTACGTTAAACTATTAGCAAATACTTGTATGTATTCAAAAGTATATCTGCTTTTATCCCATTCTCCTGACTAATTTTATAAATATGACATGTAGTTTTTGTGCTTGCTGTGTATTGATAATGTACTAATTATATGTGAAATATATATTTGTTTTAATCTGAAGAAACGAGAGGTGGGTGATAAAGGAAGACAGCTGTCCACTTGATGGTTTCAATTTACTTTCATTTGAATGAAGAATTTCACTGGAAAGTGGAGTCTAATGGGCAATATGATAGCATCTATTCCAGGTTAGAAAGTAAGGTAAATGGATTCCTGAGCACTGGGAAGCATAGAGCCCTGGGAGAGATAAAGGCATGGTGATTGTAGGACTCCCTGTGGTATAGAAGACAGTGCTGTCTGGTAATTTCTAGCTTAGCTCCTGTTTGGCAGCCAGGCCTCTGCAGCATTGTGCAATTACTTAGCCTGCTGAGAGCTCAGCATCTTCATAGCCAACATGAAAGAGAAAGAACAAAAGGAGTACTTTCCAAGATCGACACATAGACCACAAGTGACAGGTTAGCCAAAACAGAGGCAGGCATGGTAAATTTGGGTGGTCACTTAACTGAGTATGCATTATGAATAATATAGCCAAAAAATGCAAATCCACAATTGCATGCATTTTTTTCTATGAAAAGCAAGTTTAAAAGGAGACATTGCTCTAAATGGTTTTTAAAGTATGGAATAAACAATTTATATAGACACAGAAAAAATTGTGAAGATGGTCCTTAGAAAACTGAAATCTGATGACCTCTAAATCCTCCATCATGAAGATGATCCTGAAAGGTGAGCTCCAAAGCTAGAGAAACACTTCCTAACTCAGAGTAGATATCATATTGCCCATCAGACTCCACTTTCCAGTAAGAGTATTCATTCAAATGAGAGCAAACTGAACATTGAGTGGATGACTGCATTACACACTGAAATGACTTCAAACGAGTCTTCAAATGATGAAGAAAGGAACCAAACCCATTCCCCATGAACCCCCTTTTCTTCGAGGTTTCCCTTCATCACTGTTTAAAAAATGTAAAGTCACTTTCTCTTCCTGTTGTCAAGAGTGAATTCCAACCTCCTACCATTGCCTACAAGGGGGTCTTGAGCCCTCATCTGAGGCCCACGCTCTTAGGATACTTTCCCACTTTCCTGTCATTCTTAAAGACATAATTATTCATGAAATTTTCTCTGTAAGCTGTCCACTTGATGGTTTCAATTTACTTTCATTTGAATGAAGAATTTCACTAGAAAGTGGAGTCTAATGGGCAATATGATAGCATCTATTCCAGGTTAGAAAGTAAGGTAAATGGATTCCTGAGCACTGGGAAGCATAGAGCCCTGGGAGAGATAAAGGCATGGTGATTGTAGGACTCCCTGTGGCACCGCCAGAGAAACTAGAATACAAGGAGGATTCTAAGAGATTCATATAAAGTCCCTCCATAGAAGGGGAAAGGGACAAGATCTCCAGAGCATATGGGAGGGGGTGCAGTGAGTGGAGAGGGAACTAGGAGAAAGAAGGGGAAGAGAGGAAAGTACATGGGACTAGGAAGATTGAGTCAGGGGAGGAATAGATGAGAGAAGAGAGAGACAGAGAGACAGACACACACACACACATAGAGAGAGAGAGAGAGAGAGAGAGAGAGAGAGAGAGAGAGAGAGAGAGAGAGAGAAACCATAAAAGAGAGAGCCATTATACGTTTTAAGAGAAGACTGAACCTAGAGAAATGTCCAAAGACCTACAAGACTGACCCCAACTAACAATTTGAGCAACAATGGAAAGGCTACCATAAATGCCCTTCCCTGGTAATGAGATCATGAAGCCCTCATCTAGTAGCTGATGGAAACAGAAGCAAACACCCACAACTAAACATTGAGCCAAACTAGAATCCAGATGCAGAGAGGGAGGACAAGACCAGGCTACAGAAACACATAGAGACAGCCGACCTGAACAAGGAGGAGCTAATGCCCCCCCCCAGACTGATAGCTGGGAATCCAGCATGGGACTGACTCAGACCCCCTGAACATGGGTCTCAGCTAGAAGGCCTGAGCAGTCTAAGGAACCTCTGACCGTGGAACCAGGATGTATTCCTGGTGCACAAAAGGACTTTGGGAGCCCATTCCCCATGGAGGGATACTCCCTTAGCCTAGAGACAGGAGAGAAGGCCTAGTCCCTACTCCAAATGACTTGACAGATTTAGATGACCCTTCCTGGAGGGCATCACCCTACATGTGGAGTGGGAGAGAGTAAAAGAGGGAGGGAGGGATGTAAAATAAAAATAAAAAAAATATAAAACAAACTGCTTTTGAGAAAAAATACGAGCATTTTAAAAGGAAGAGAATAAATTATACTGTCAGTAACTCATTGTGGATTTAACTACTTTTAAAAAGGGAAATGAAGTAAATTCCTACAGAAAAAAAGTCAAAATATTCCAGACACTTCTTAAACATCTGTAATATCTGAAAGAATTCCAAATAAGCACACATAGAAAGAAGGGGAGAATAAGAGACAGAGACTGAGAGATGGAGAAAGAGAAAAAGAGAGACAGAGGAAACAAAAACTGCCAGGCAGGGCTCTTTGTTTAAAGGAAACAAAGGAGATGTCTTTTCATGGAGCCCAGAAGTATATCTCCTAGAATATTTCCCTATTCTTTGAAGAGATTGACCATCAAAAAAGCCTTCTTAATAGTAACCTGTATGGTGCTAATTCTAAATAACCAAAAGAAAATGTAATATAACTGAAGGAAAAGTATATTGATAAAGTCAATTCATTCTAGAGAAAAATGATATCATTCCCATCATTCAGAAGAAACTAGACCAACTAGAGTCTACCTATTGACATTGTGCTGGAGTGCATTCTGAGTTGACATATTTTCCTTATGCTGCTGTCTAGAGTGGTGTAGTGGTTACTGTGAGTCCCCAAAAATGTCAGGTGTAGTTCGTCCTGTCGATACAGAGTGATATCCTCACAGGCAACCAAAAGGCATGACATACATAGGTAATAATTCTACAAATTATATCATCATCAGCACTTCCTTAAGCACATTTCAGATCCCAAAACATGGGCAGCCAGCTAAGTGTCCACACAAGGCTTTAAACTACTCATTAAGGCAAATTATTTCCTCTTCCTTTACTAAAGAACTTTCTTTTCAATGACTTTTATTTTTAGTTTTCAAATGTAAAACTACCTTAATTGGCCAACATAGTCTAGAACCCTTCCCTGGGAAAGCTATTGGAATGTCAGAATATGCAGGTAGTGAGAGTTTGGGGCCATGGAGCAGTGACTTTTCTATATTTGAATATCATAAAGTAGAACAACAAATACAATTTTCACTCTCATTTGGAAGTTATTAGTAGACTTTTCTTTGTTGCATTGAGAAGAAAATATGAAGTTACAGTGAACCCATATGGCTAACAGAAAACCCCATTTAATTGCTTTATTGCCAGAAATGTTAAATAACTTCCTGAAGAGGTAGTTCAAATGAAACGTATGGCAGCTATTAACAGGGACCCTAACAAATTCAAAATGATGCTTTCCTTGGGAGCTTTCCCATAAGCAACAATTGTACTTGTTATGTTCATTCCACAAACATTTGATGAACAGCTACTTTGCAGTTGGGTATGTACAGCCATCTTTCATGAGAAGTCTCTGGTAATCCCCAGAATAGATTATTGGATCCAACTGTACTCATCATGCCAATCTTGGACGTCCAAGGGTAAGAAGACAGTCTTCTGAGCAATGCCTCCTTCCCATGTCCAATGCCTGAAACCGTTCCATTTCCACCTGGGTAATCTTCTATTTTAAGATTTATATTCTTATTAATCTGTATATGTGTTATACAACATATGTGGATGCCCCAGGATACAAAAAGAGAGTGCCCGGTTAGTTATTCGAGGAGGGTGTCAAGAATCAAACTTGGGACTTCTGTAAAAGCAGCAAGTCACCTCTCCAGACCTGCACCTGGGGACGCTTAGTCATCCACTTACCTCATCATTTCCTTCAACACCATACCAGTGATAGAGCTGACCACTGCCACTCAACATCCACTGTGTGGAACTATGCTTTGTCTTTTCATGTGTCTTTGTCAACTAGATTATGAATTCCAGATTGAAGAAAATTGTTTAGATTTTTGTACCCAAGATACTATAAGCCATATAATTAAGAGTTAACAAAAAGCTTTAATTAACTGAATACTATGTGTCAGCATTTTCTAATTACTTCAATGTCTTACATCTCTGCCTAATTTCACAAATTTAATTCATTTAAGCGTAGATCACTTTCTGGAGAGACAGTCCGCCTTCAAAAGCAAGTCGATGGAGAGCTATCCAGTTGTTACTATGATGGGGACTTGCTTGAAAAGACAGATTATCACCATCTAAGCACATTAAACTCTGACTTTTTTTTACTACTTTGTAATATGACTGTTGAAGTTGCTTAATGAAAATAAGATTTGGAAAATGAAAACAGCATGTGGAACATGGTAAAATTCCAAAATAATAAGCACTAGCCACATGAAATATGGACATGGGGCATATTAAGGGTAAAATATTTTTGCCTCACAAGTCAACTCGATGATTATAATTTTATTAAATATTCTAAGTACTAAGGATACATTTTTATAATCAAAATATGGGAAATAGCTGTCTGTTGCTAGCCAATTTGTATATATTTGGGGGTACTGCAATATTGGTCTATTTCTCACCAGAGAACCTCACAGACTTGTTTCCTCCATCAACCAGAGTGCTCTAATGAGTGCATGGAGGCCAGCATCCCAAGAGGAATGTCCTTGCTTCCATATTGACCATAGAACCACATACAAGCTACTGTAATCTGTCGGGCTTTGTTTGATAGTTCTGAGGATTGAGTGGATTTGTGCAGGTAAAAGTTTAAAAGGATAACCTTCATGTACTAAACATTAAGTACATATGAGTTGAATTGTACTGGGGTCTTCCTCCAAGAATGTCCTTTAAGTCCCAGTTACCTGCATTCATAATTTTGTCAGCAATCAGAAGGCTTCTATTGCTAGTACTCTTAGTCACGGAACAGAACTTGATGTCAGCCCCCCCCCCCATTGAAGACACCATACAGTGTTGTTACAGAACATGGGATGAATTGAACTGGTCCTAACTCTGGAAGCTTGCTCCATGGTGGCTGGATTTCAGGGTACCAGAGAGGATTATGCAGAATGCTGGGTGAGAGAAGTCATCAACACTCTTAGCCAGCTGTGGATCCTCAAAGCTTTGATAATGACCAGTCTGGAAAGATAACCCCATGGGTACCATGGTGGCACAAATGTTATAGAAGTGATCAATGGTAATCTGATTGTATTTAAGGCTCACTCCACAAGACAGCATTCATACTAAGCACTATAAACCTGTCCAAACCTCCTTGGCTAAGGAGATCATAGAGAACGTGCTACTATTATTTTGTTATGTTGAAAATGCTTTGAACTTCCTTCTAACTAAGTATGTACTTCTAAGTAGGGACTCTCATAGACTAGTGCATCTCTCAACTTTCATCAAAGAAGTCTCTTTATATATATTTCTTTCTCTGTCTCCCTTCCTGTCTTCCTCTCTGTCTCTATGTCTAGTTGTCTCTCTGTGTCTGTCTCCTCTCTGTCTCTGTCTATGTGTGTCTGTCTCTCTTTGCTTCTTCTCTCTCTATGTCTCTCTGTCTCTCTATCTCTCTCTGTCTCTCTCTCTCTCTCTCTCTCTCTCTCTCTCTCTCTCTCCTTCTCTCACATATACTCACTACAAGTCACACATAAAACCTTTCTTAGTTCTGTTGTTTAAGACATAAGAATCACTAGGTAGTCTGTAGTCAGAGGGTATCACATAGAAATCTCAATGGATAGATCTCAAAGACTTGTAAAAGCCTCTGTAGTCTGTGTGCATGCATACAGGTATACCCAAATACTGTGGAATAATCCTCTTATACACTGTAAAGAATTGTCACTCAAATTGGTTTAATAAAATGCTGATTGGCCAGTAGCCAGGCAGGAAATATAGGTGTGGTGACAAAACTAAGGATGGTGGGAAGGAGAAGGGCAGAGTCAAGGGTCACCAACCAGATGCAGAGAGAGCAGGAGATGAACATGCCATGATAATAAAAGTAGCACTATGTGGCAGAGTATAAATAAGGGGGAATATGGGCTAACTTAAAATGGAAGAGTTAGCTAGTAACAAGCCTGATATAAGCTTGTTACTAGCTAACTAGTACTAGTTCAGAATGGTTATTTTGGAACTAGAAAGGCAGGAGAGAAATGTCCCCACACTCATCTACATAGAACACACACACACACACACACTTAATGCTTCTGTGTTATTTTAGAAAAGAGAAATTGAGGACTAGGAATTCAAGCTGTGGAATTCATTCTGGGTATTCTCTAAGAATAGTCTTAAAAGTTGTGCTTCTTAAGCTTTTGGGGCCTTTCATTTTACTCATTCCAAGTCTTATGCTTATCAGATAATAAAAATAATAATGAAATGGACTTTTTTAACCTTTTATATCAATAAATTAATCCACAGAATCACTGCCCAGAGTAACAGTAAGTTATTAAGACTGTTTCTTCTTCCAAGCACCTGGGATGCCATTCAGAGGACATTAAATTCACTTATCCCAGCAGCCCTAGGAATACATGAGGTTTTCCACCTGTTAGAAAAGAGGCTGACAGCTCACTCAAGTGCTTACTGACAGTCGAGAAAGATCAAAGGACCTGAAATGCCTGGACATGGACTCAGTAATTTGCTTTGTGGGCCTCCCAAAAATAGGACAAAGAAATTCATTCAAAGTGAGAGAATATATTTAGCCTAATACAGTGCCAGTGTCATTTAAAGACAATATAGACAGATTCTAACTTCAGACCAGAAAAGCATTATGGAATGGATGTGGCTCTCACAGCCAGGTCTAATGGCTCCACAATGCTTTTTCTACAATCTGGATCTAGTGTTTACTACATTTATGATACATTAATCCTAATGATATTAGTTAATTTTTTCTAGTAGGGTTGTAATTGTATGCATTTCTTTTCTTTTTTTTCAGGCTGTTCCATGTATTGGAGAAAAGGAAATGGCTGGTAAGCTGATGTTTGGGTTATATTTTCCCTCCTACTTATTTTAGTGTGAAATTCTACCTTAAAATAGAAATCTCTCTAAGTATCTAAAATACACCGATCTCATCCATTTCTGTGGAAAATTTTATGGTTAAATTATCAAAAAACAAAAAACAAAAAAAAAAAAACAGCTGTTCTCAAAATGTAAGAAAAGTATGCCTTTTTAGCATCACATTGTAGTGTGTTAAAAGGTTTCTTGTAGCCTTACAGTTAACTGCAGTTGCAATGTTTTTCTCTCTCCAGGAAAAATGTTTGATGTTGGTCAATGTGTTGAGGAGTGGTCTTTGAAAGCTGATTGTTTATTTTGAAAGCTTTACTTAATTATTTATTTATTTATTTATTTATTTATTTATTTATTTAATCGCAAATAGCTTGGTTTGGTAGTCACAAATAGATGTACTTGATGGTTAAAGTGGGCACTGCATGATTGAAAGTAGTGAGAAGACATGGGAACTGCTGGAGAGGAGATGCTCTTGATCTGCACACTCTGTGATGACTGTAACTGTCCCACAATAGTGTGGGAAAACGGGAAAGGACTTATGAGAGACACGCAAATAGGAAAAATGGGCCTGTAATGTTGACTTGGTTGACTTGTGTGCTTTAAAATCTATTGGTCTTTCTCAATGTCATTTTCTGTGCCCTACCTAAAGAAAACAAAAAGCAAAATGGAAAGCAAAACCAGTTTGAATGCACAATGCCAACTTGAAGAATATTACTTACTTTGCAGACATGTGACCTTATTTATATCATAGACAGATGTATGATGTTTAAGAGCAACAGTGAAGAGAGGTTGCATCCAAGCAAAAGGAAGTATCGTGATTTCAAGTGCTCTCATGAGTTTAGGGCTTGTAGAATGTGAGTATTTATTTACTCAGATTTATTTATGTATTTATTTGGAAAAAGGAAGTGTGCATACTATGGCATGGGTATGGAAGTCAGAGGATAGTTTCTGGGGTGGAGGTCAGTTTTCTCTTTCTACCACATGGGTTTTGGAATGGGTTCTTGGGCCTTGAAGTTTGCTATCAAATGTCATCTTGCTATCTTTGTGAACAGTGATGTTTATCTGTTCTTATGGGGATCTTTTCTGTGGCCAGACAATTTTCTCACAAAGATCTTAGCTCTTTAACTCTGAGCTGAACTTCTCCATCATGTTTAGATGATGTCTGATTTCTTCAGCCTAATAATATTGAGAACATCTAAGAATTGGAGGAAATGATTGTTGTAATTTTAAAAATCTGTACTAGAGAGAAAGATGCCATGCAACAGAGCTTGGGTAGAGGTTGTGAGACAAGCAGAAAGGAACAGAGGAAGAGAAAAAGTAGATAAGCGGTGGTCTTAATGACTACAGCTGAGCGTGTATCCCAAGGGCAGGCTTGAATACTAACAATGATAAAAGTGGATCCAAATTTCTGAGAAAGAAAAATAATTCTCTGTGTTACAAATAGACTATCATCGTGCAGATTAACTACACCTTCTAGGATCAGGGAATTCAAAGTAACTTGTTAAAATGTCTTCATGCAGATTTTGCTTGTCTACCAAGTTACACAAGAACTAAATGGTTAAGTGTATACATATACATCTCAAAGACAAAGCAACTTAGATCTCCATTTTGTCTGGGGTTGTGATATTCTTTGTAATTCCCTAGATTAGCTGTGATTTAAACAAAGTGTGTAACAGAGCAATGTTGTCATTTTACTCCAGAATGGTGGCGAATTCATTCATTCTCCCAAGGAAACATTCAAGTGTAAAAGTGTTGACTGATGGGGAGAGAGAGAAGGTGAGGAATGCCCTGTCGGAGAATACAGAGCAAAGAGCAGTAACTCCTTCTCCTTCCACTTCAATGGTCCCATTTGGAAATAGTATTTTAAAAATGCTATTATAACTCAGAATTAAGCGTAACATAAACAGAATGCATCAACTACTTTCTGTTTTCCTGCAATTTTCCTCCTCTGCAACAGAAAGGAACATGAAATTGATGGCCACCCTTTCTAATATTTGAAATTAATATTAAGGAGGTAAAATTTTGAAAATTGATAGACTATGTGGTGGCACATACCAGAACTAGAAAGGCATAAGCAAGAGATTCACAAGTTCAGTGCTGTCCTGGGGCTACTTAAAAAAACCCTATCTGAAATATATACATAAAGGACAGGTGTGGTGGTACAATCTGTAATTAACACTGAAAGCCTGATGCAGGAAGACAGCTGAGTTTAAGAAAGGCCTATGATACATAGCAAATCGCAGGCCAGCCTGCAGAGACTCTGTCCCAATAAAAGAAGGGTAAACAAATTGTCTCCGCCAGTAAAGGCACCACCACCAAGCCTGAAAAACTGAGTTCAACCCCTGGGACCCACACAGTAGAAGGACAAAAGTTGTGTTCTGACCTCCAGGAATACACACACAAATGCCAATACATATATACATGCACACATAATACATAAATACAGGCAGTAAAATTAAAAACAGTCAGAGGAAAGAAGTTGATAGACTCAATTCACAGGTTTTCATAAGATCTCTCTGAAGAACTAAACCAGCTGAAATAGATTACATTGCCCAGCCACAGGCACATGGATGTCCCATATCACATACTTGATGATTCATGCTGAATTCGTTCAAGCAGAACCTGTCTTCCTAACTGTGGTAAAACACTTATATTACCATAATATATTCATAAACAAATCTTACTTTATAGATTACTGGACTAAGTGTTAATGCTTCTGAGGAAATACAATTCTTTGAAAATACAAATGTAAGAAAGAGCTTATGTCTTTAAAAGTTAGTGAGCTCACTTTATCCTTGAACATCCTACAAATAGTGGTAATAGATCATGTGATCCAAAGAAAATAATATTTACTTCAAAAGTTGTGATATTGAAGATTATTTGTTCACAAGAAAGAACTTTAGTCTTGAAAAGAAAATAATTTCTAGAGACGTGCTAAAATGTGACTGACTGGGCCTGTACTGCAATGACATGTGTCTGAATCAGCTTTGAAGATCTGTGAAGAAAATCATGTCTCTTCTACAAGGCCAGCTGCGTAGATAGATGTTATGCAGTGTCCCAAGGAAGCGCACACAGACAGCAGCAACAAAGCTGACATTCATGAGACCCAACGCACGCACAGTGCGTATGTGCACAACTAATTGTCATCAGACTAAGCTAGGCTTCTAGGACTCACTGTACACTGGGCCTTCTATCTTACATCATTTTCATTGTGTGTGGGGGGGTTATTTACACTGTCTGAGAGGAATGAGGAAGTTACATAACTTGCTGAAGGCTACACAGATAGGGAGCAGATGTACTGGAGAAGTTTCCAGTGACTCAAGGCTCAGTCTGTTTTTCCTTTGTTTCTTACTTTTTTAAAAAAGATAAACCTTAACTATATATTTTAGATTGGACTTGAACTTGGTATCTCAAATGTTGCTGAGCTTATAACACACCATTGTGCTTGACCTGTTGGGTCCGTTCTCTCGGTGTACACATTTGGTGACTGATGAAGATAATGAAAATGCTATAGATTGAGGACAATAATAAGTGCTGATGCTTGTATGGTTTGAGTCGAATTCTTTTAAGAGTGAATTGATTGCTCTTAAGAATATTTCTTTTAGTCCTAAGAATACACATTCTGACATAGGATGCTAAGAATGGTTTTAGTATGATTCTTGTCCTAGGTGCTAAAGAAATGCTCTGTTGAGAAGAACAGGGGGAATCCCACCTGTGGACCTTATTCTCCAAGAGAGTCTCAGTTCCTGCAAGCAGGGTCTGAGGGTTTTGTTTGTTTGTTTGTTTGTTTTTGTTTTTTGTTTTGTTTTACTTTGTTTTGAGTTTATTGGCTACATAAGCTTTTGTTTTTTTCTTTATTAATTTAAATTTGAAACAAGGTTGTTTTAGATATCAATCCTAGTTCCCTCCTCACCCTTCCTTCCTCCCCTGCTCCCCCCACCAAACCCCAGCCCATCCCCTTTCTGCTCCCCAGGGAGGGTGAGGCCTTCCATGAGGAGTCTTCAAAATCTGTCATATTATTTGGGGCAGGGGTACATGAGTTCCCCCTTGTTCAGGTCAGCCAACTATGTGAGTTTCTCCAGCCTGGTCTTGAACACTTTGCTCATCATTCCTCCCTCTCTGTAACTGGATTCCAGAAGTTCAGCTAATGTTTAGCTGTGGATTTCTGCTTTTGCTCCTATCAGCTACTAAATGAGGGTTCTAGGATGGCATATAAGGTAGTTATCAATCTCATTATCGTGGAAGGGCATTAAAGTTAGCCTCTCCACTATTGCTTAGATTGTTAGTTGGGTTCATCCTTGTAGATCTCTGGGCATTTCCATAGTGCCAGATTTCTCCTTAAATCTGTAATGACTCCCTCTATTATGGTATCTCTTTTCTTGTTCTCCTCTATTCTTTCCCTTTCTCAACCTTCCTGTTCCCTCATGTCCACCTCTCCCGCCCCTTCTCCCCTTTTCTTTCTCCTAACTCCCTCTCCCCTCCCTCCATGCTTCCAATTTGCTCAGGAGATCTTATCCCTTTCCCCTTCTCCAGGAGACCCTGCATGTCTCTCTTAGGGTCATCCTTATTTCCTAGCTTTACTGGTGGTGTGAATTGTAGGCTGGTAATACTTTGATCTATGTCTAAAATCTATATATGAATGAGTACATACTATGTTTGTCTTTTTTGTGACTGGGTTTCTTCACTCAGGATGGTTTCTTCTAGTTCTATTCATTTCCCTGGGAATTTCAGGATTCCATTGTGTTTTTCTGCAGAGTAGTAGTTCATTGTATAGTACCACATTTTCTCCATCCATTCTTCAGTTGAGGGCATCTAGCTTGCTTCCAGGTTCTGGCTATTATATATATATATATACTATGAACATAGTTGAACAGATGTCCTTCGTGTATGAATGTGCATCTTTTGGGTACATGCTTAAGAGTGCAATTACTGGATCTTGAGGTAGACTAATTCCTATTTTCCTGAGAAACCGCCATACTGATTTCCAAAGTGGCTGTATGAGTTTTTGCTCCCACCAGCAGTGGAGGAGTGTGCCCCTTTCTCCACAGTTTTTAATCATAATTAATTCTTCAGAGTAGCCTAACAGGATGCCTAGAAGATATAGCTGCTCGATGTATACTAATAGAATGGGTACACATGATGCTGTTTCAAAAGTGTTCCCTTCGAGGTTGGAGCAGCTGTAGAAGTGTTGAGAATGTGCAGCAGCGCTGATTGATAGGGCATGGCTACCAGGATAGCACACCAGACAACACAACACTGTGCAAAAGTGAAGGGTGGAAGGCACTACAAATGGCTTTGTTTAGAGCCCCATAAGGCCCAGTGGAGTTGGTTCCAGTTGGCTTGGATGAGAGATCACACAAGTTAAAAATAGATTTTCTTAGTAAAGAACAATGGGCTGCCTTCATTTAACAAGAAACAACAATGGGGGGAGGAGGAGGAAAGAAAAGAAAATAGTCAGCCCTTAGGGTAGATAGGAAGTTTTAATCCTGTCAAAGAGCTCAATTACCCAGATTGACTTTAGTAAGCCTTCTGCCTTCATTGTCCCACTTCTCTCCAGTGGGAACTCAAAAGTAGAGGGTTGTAGTGCAGGAAATAGAGTCCCACTCATATACTAAGCATTTACAATGTTTTCCATAGGGTGTGGTAACGTTAGAAAGATAAAAGTTAGATGCTGGCTCACAGATTATCCAACTATTACTGTTTGCCCTTATTTCACTTATGGTCCTGTCAATCTCAGCTCATTCTCAGCCCACACTCTTGTCACCCCTTTCATCATCAGAGACTCACATTTCCCTGGAATTCTTCAACACTGTCCAGAACTGGTTTCCCTGCTTTTCTCTCCCTCTAATTGTATGTACATGTGTGTCAGTGTTTGGAGTTTGTGCGTGTGGATACAGATGTCTTCAGAAGCCAGAGGTTTGAATCCTCTGGGTCAGGAATTACAATTTTGAGGTACACTGTAAAACCCACCAAAGTTGGGTCCTCTGTAATAACAGCACAAGCTCTTAACCACTGACCATTATCTTCAACCCCTCTCTATGGCTTTTACAATGCAATTTAACCTGATGGGTCATTTGTTTTCCACTAGGAATTTCATTGATAGAAGTATATGTATGTTATAAATATAATATATATTAAAACATGCATTTGATTAAATATACTAATGAATTAATATGCATGTCTTTTCTCTATGCCTTTGATTGGTCAGTTAGTTAGTTTGTAGATTCAACTATGTCACCACATCCAACAGGAGAATACCTTAATAATTTTTTATCTCTTCTGCCTAAATCTGAGGTGTGAAGCTTTCTTATTTAAAAAAAGAAGAAGAAAAAGAAAAAGGATGATAGATAAAAAATTGAGATAGAAATACAATGGCCAATTTGGGAAAAAATGATATGGAATATGGTTTTTTTTTTTTATTCTAAATGAAAATACTTACATTAAGTCCAGTGGAAGAGAAATAAACTTATCTCAGTGAATTGGGATGCTCATTATTATAGAAGCATGTAACTTAGGAAATTGTTATAATTTAGTCATTACAATGAACTCTCTGGATGCATTTGAAAAGTACTACAGTTTTCTCTTGGGCTAAAATTAAATCACAGAACCTTTTGCTGGCTTACCAAGTGGTTTGCATTCATTGTTAATAGCTAAAGAGGCACTTTCCTCTCTCTGTTGCATGTTATTAGATCCAGCAATACTCTCATCCCCTTAATGAATCATTGTCCAGGCATCGGGAGGTGAGGAGAAAACACAGAAAACACACCCATCTGTGTTTTCTGCTGCAGTTTTGTTATCTTTTTTAATTGTCCTCTTCTCCAGGGCATGAACCTGTATTAGTCCACAATGCTGTCTTTGCGAACCTAGAAAAATCTGCTTCCTTGTAGGCATTCTGGAAACAGGTTTAATCAAACAACCATATTCACAAAGGTGTTTCAAATTTAGTATCAGTGATTACGAGTTAATATGCTTCTGAATTCTTATTTGACTTTCTGTCTTCTTCCTCTTTCATTCCTACCTTTCTCCTCAACTGTCAAGTATCTAAGCCAAGTAATTAATTAATGGTGGTTGCTGGAGATCTACCCCACAAAAACCAGTAAAGGTGACACTGAGAAAAAAATGACTTCGAAACTGGCTTTGGCTGGAGCCTTTGGTTGTTTTTATTAGAATGTTTGTCCTCCTGCCTTGAGGTTATTTGGTTGCCTGTAAAAATGCTAAAAATCAAGATAATGAATAATTCATCCGGGAACTCTTGTGAAAGCTATCTTTGAAAAGGGAGTGGAGTCACAGTCTCTGCAAACTGTGTTATGGTGAGCAAAGCAGAAAGCTAGCAAACAAACATTGCTTTATGACCAACATGTAAGAAGGAAGACCCGGGTTTCCAGCATTTCAGTCCATGCACCTTGTAAACACCATAAAGAACAAAACCCACACTAGTATGCCAGTGTGGTATGCCATTTGGTATAAATTTCCTTGACAGCCTTTGATCAGTAAAAAGGACAATGCACATGAAAAAATCAGTAAAAGATAAAAACAAGGCAAACAAAAAAAAAGCTAAAATCAAAATGGCACTTGCTCATTTTCCCAGTCTGAGTGTCAGAGCCTGGTTCAGGTTCATTTTCCCAGTCTGAGTGTCAGAGCCTGGTTCAGGTTCATTTTCCCAGTCTGAGTGTCAGAGCCTGGTTCAGGTTCATTTTCCCAGTCTGAGTGTCAGAGCCTGGTTCAGGTTCATTTTCCCAGTCTGAGTGTCAGAGCCTGGTTCAGGCTCATTTTCCCAGTCTGAGTGTCAGAGCCTGGTTCAGGTTCATTTTCCCAGTCTGAGTGTCAGAGCCTGGTTCAGGTTCAGTTATCCATGTGAGAATCTCCAAGTCACCTTCTCATATTTACAGATCCAAAGAGCTCCGATTGGGGGAAAATAATAGGGCTGCCCAATGTCACAGTTCTTTGCAAAACTTTTCTCTGTTTCCTGCTTCTATGTTAGCATTAATAGCATTAGCTTGGTTTCTGTCCCCTATGTTAAAACGCAAGCATGTTGAAAAGACAGAATTTTGTTTCCTTGGGCTCTGTATCACAGGGCCCGGCATTACTCTAAGTGTTTGATGTCTGGTAAATAAATGGAAAATACACTTAAAATCTACAGTTGCTTGACTTTCCGTGATGCTGTCTAAGTCAACAGTAGTGAAGTTCTTCCTGAAACTTGCAAGACCCCCAGCTGCTTGCTGGTTTCCATAGGATCTCACAGTTGCCTCTATCTGTCTGGACTGGGCTCTGGCCAACATTCCAAATTCTCTATCCACTTTCACTCTCAGGAAAATGACTTAAACTGTTTTTATACAAAGAGCATATAAATACTCACTTGCTGCATTTTTGAAAAAAAATTTTATGGCCTCTACTTGTCTGCTTTTTTATGAGGAAAGAATTTAGGTTATGCCCACACATAGCCTCTCATTTTCTCTGAAACCTAATGTAAACTCACTGTGAAAAGTTGGCTGTGTTTGAGTGGGCTATTGAGAAGAAACACATTAGCTTCCAGGTGTTAAGAATTCCTTTTTAAAAATATATACATATTCTCTTAAATGCCAAAATCTTGACTTTATGATACTTTTAAATATGGATAGTTTCTAAATATTTTTTAGTTTCCTGTTTTTAGTGTATTGCTACCTAAGTAAAATAGATTGATATTTTTCTCAATTATATTTTAATCAGTACCGATAGGTATTTTTTATTGCGTTTCCTCCATTTCATCTACTATATCCTGCATGGGAGTGGTCTCCCCAGATGTCTACAGCTGAAGGTCCCACTTGGCTACATTCTTCCTTCAGTATTTAGTGTTTCTTGGGATGTGTTTCTGTTTATGAATGTATAATGTTTCTTCCACCATGATTGTAAACTTAGTTGGATTGAGAGATGCCTATCCTAGCAGAACACAACTCCAAATGTGTGTGTGTGAGAGGTTTCTAGAGCTGATCAGATCATGAGAGCTTTGACCTAACCAATGTCTCAATCCATTGACACATTTGAAATTCTAGCAGCCTAATAGAAGGCAGTAGAACTGCGGAGTTCAGAGTCCTGGTTTGAAGAGGTTGGTCACTGTAAGCAAGCCATTGAAGGGTAAATCTTATTCTGGCCGCTTCTTGTCTCCTCTTTTTCCTGGACTCCATTTCTGTCACAAGCTTCCACCATCATGGGGTTCTGTCTCACCTCTGGGAAAAAGCAATAGATCCAACTGCCCTTGGAATGAAGTCTCTAAAAGCATGAACCAAAATAAATATTTCCTACATTTAAATTGGCCTTATGGATATTGTCACAATAATGAAAAATCTCCTTCATGTGTCCTCCATTACATCTTTGACAAACAGTATGGCATACTGCACAGAGAAGGTTCATTAAAAATAATTTTTGAGCAATCTGCTTATTTTGCATACCAAGAGACTCATGTGGAAACTTGGTTAATTGCCAGTATATTGATGATATTTAAAAACTTAGTATTTCTTCTCTGAAAAGTCTTCTGGATATTCTGTGCCTCTTCTGGGAAGGACTGGCTGTCAGCAATAGAAAGAAGTGACTATGAGCAACCAACATGAGCAGACAGAAGAGTTTTGTACTTCTGTGTTTTAGTTGGTGACTTACTTTGCTTTCTGTTGCTATGATAAAACACAGTGGCCAGAACAACTTGGGAAGAAGAAAAGGGTTTATTTACCTTACATATTCCAAGAGGGAAGCCAAGGCAGGAACTAAAGGTGGGAACCTGGAGGCAGGTACTGATGTTGAGGCCATGCAGGAGTATTCCTTACTGGCTTGCTTCGTTTATTTTATTATGCACCCAGGATCACTATGGGTATCACCGCTCATAATGATCCAGACTTTCCCAATCATTAATCAAGGAAATGTCCTACAGTCTTGCCTACAGACCATGTTGATGAAAGCATCTTCTCAATCATGGTACCTTCTTCCCAAATAACTCTTTACTTGACATAAAACTAACCAGGACAATTATCATTGTCACTTCAGCTATAGAAAAATTAATCTGTCACTTTTATCTTTCCTGAAGGATAACAAATACAAAATACACCTTTTTTCCATTTTATTTAAAAAACAAAGAAGAACTTTCATTGAGTTGAAAGTCACACTGATCTTCTCTTGGATGTCTGTAACTATCCTTTGGAGAATTTCTCGCACATGGGCAGTGATTTGGTTAATTTTATTAATGATGTGAATATAAAGAGAAATGTGAACAAAGTAAGTAACTATACATTGACCATGGTTTTTCTAGAAAGTACATTTAATCTGGAAATTACATATAGCAAAAAAAAAAAAAATGACCTTCTGTTGGAGATGAAATAGCCTACATATTCTTCGCTTAATAACTTCTATTAGCTACAACAACTTTGATTTGATTTTTTTCTGTTGACAAGAGTTTGACATCAGCATCTCTTCCATGGGTCAATGACCATTTATGTTGAAGAATCAAGACAGGACTTTGGCATATGGACTATCTGAAAGAGAAATCAAGAGTTGCCATTAAAAACAAAATGAATTCACCGATGCCCAAGAAAAAGCTGGTGTCCCTCTTGCTATTGAAAGCAGACTATATGGAAAAATTAATCCAAGGAAAAACAGATCATAGATAAGGAAAACTATTTTGTCCTGGTAAATATAACCAGGTAGAAAATATGCAATTCCACAAGGGATGCTTAAACAAAATGGTTGCTAAGGAGTCCTCATTCAACTGTCACAGCAGAGTAATATGTTTGCTTTCAAAATTTCCCAACCATGGGTTTCCTTAGACAAGAAATTCCAGGGACTCCCAAAGGCTCATGTTTTAATATTCCCCTTAATGTAAGGTTAATACCATTTCTTCTTATGGACTGAAGTAAAAGGATAAGCAGGAGATGACAGCATAGTGTCTTCTTTAGTCTTCTTATACTTTAACTCTATGGTCTGTTTGAATGCATTCATCAAGTATTTTCTCCATTGTCCTGTAATTTCCAGAAAGGAGGCATTTTTCCTGTATGCCTGGGACCAGAATGCTATCAGGTGCTTAGTTGGCGTGCCCATAAATGATGGAGTGCTTTAAATAACAATGTGCCTGCATTTTGATAGATGCTCAGCAGGCAAATACTGCCTAGCTTCCCTGAAAGAGAGGTAGCTGCTTGTCCTACATCAGAGGGAAGAGGAACTAAGGCTCAATGAGGCGCCCAAGGGACCCAGAGTCACACTGTGGCTGCACAAAGTTCTTAAATGCCAAGACTCCTCAGTTGATGAATCCATTTTTCCGTAATCTGGCCTTACCTTTCCTTTCTGACCTTATCTTCCAGACTCCTCTACCGTGCACCTTCCGCTGTTGCCATGGTAACAATTTTTCATTTTTCCTGAATTTTCTTTGGTGGGCTTGACCTTTGCTACTGCTGTTTCCCTCCTAGAAATGATCTCCCCTGTCCCTCTAAAGACTTGCTGGTGTTGCATTCTCACTGTGACATTTCCTATAATAACCCATGCTCATTCACAGCAGCATGCTGACCTATGCCAGTGGTTTGCTTCCCTCATCCTGGATTGGTTGTGATCCTGTTTGAATGTTTTGTTTGCCTCACTCTTGAACACAATGCTGGGCACCGAAAAGGAACTTGGGTGATAAAGGTGTGTTTGCTTGCCTGCCTTCATTCATTCCTTCATGTTTTTCTTTCTTTCTTTTTCATTGCAGTTTTAAGTTCACAGCAATATTGAGTGGGAAGCACAGCTTAAATAGTGGTAGTCTAGTAAAAGCAAAACAAAAGACACAGTGGGATGTGGCACTGAGTAACATGTATTTAGGTCTCTCTACAGCTTGTCATGGCTTGATAAGTTCTTTTGATGCTGCATAATATTCCATTACCTATTCCATTATCTGTAGAGAATATATTGCAAGACCTCCAGTGGGTGCTGGAGTATAGAATCCTCTATATACTTTACTTTTTTCCTAGACATAAGCTATTGTGTAACTAATAAGGGCTAGTGTGTACGGTGCTGGTATGCTGGAAGGGATGGTTCCCATTCCTGGAGGAAGATACTGCATCACAGCACACAATCTAAAACATGGATTGCTTGTCCCTGACTGTCAGCTCCAGGTCCCAGGAGGCCACTGTGGAACACCAGCAGAACCAGTCTAACTAGTGACATGTTTGGTCCTCTTTGTTGGTTGGAACACAAATGAATTCCTTGCCCCTGGGTGGTTAGACATCCATCCCCGAATTCCTATGATTAGACAGTTATGGTTTATCCATCTCTGAGAGGTTCGCTCCTTATTTCTAATATATGTGCATTGGGTCTGAAACTATGCCACAATTATCCTTAATAAAGAACCAGTTCCCATTTTCCTATTTATCTATAAGATTTATAAGACTTGTGAGTTTTCTTTTTCCTCTTAACCAAGTAAATTGTTTGTCTATGTCTTTTTAAATCACTCAGTTGTATCCCAGGATACTGCTCTGGTTTTAATCTGTATTACCATTTGATTTAGTGACACTTCACTCAATAATTTTATATTTTCAGTATACTATATTCATGTTTTCTCACTAAATTAATTATTGAGATATTAATTAATAATAGCTAACACTATAAACTCACAAGGGGATATAAACAATTAAATGTGTTTATCTAAGAAGATTATAGTACAATAATTTTCAAGAGCAAAAACTGAATTTATTTAGACATATCCCATGAAATTTGGCTTTTAAGGAAAGACTATACTTGTGTGGGTGCATTTCTGTAATGTTTATTTACTTATCCTCCTCCCTCCTTCTCTCTCTTCTTCTGCCTCTGCCTCTCTCTCTCTGTCTCTCCCTCTCCCTCTCCCTCTCCCTCTCCCTCTGTCTCTCTCTCTCCCTCTCTCTCTCCGTCTGTCTCTCTCTCTCTCCCTCCCTCCGTCCCTCCGTCCCTCCCTCCCTCCCTCCCTCCCTCCCTCCCTCCCTCCCTCCCTCCCTCCCTCCCTCCCTCCCTCCCTCTCTCTCTCTCTCTCTCTCTCTCTCTCTCTCTCTCTCTCTCTCTCCCTTTTAGTTAAGACAGGATCTTAACATGAAGCCCAGACTTGTCTAAACTTTAGACTCTTTCGACCTCAGCCTCATATGTGCTAGAACAGATGTGGTTCATTACCACCAAGTGGGACAGTGGTAGGAAGATTTGGGTGGTGGTGATGATGATGGTGGTGGTGGTGGTGGTGGTGGTGGTGGTGGTGGTGGTGTGTGTGTGTGTGTGTGTGTGTGTGTGTGTGTGTGTGTGTTCATGTATATGTACACATACATGTAGAATTCATTGTCCTCTTTAATTGCCATCAACATTTTATTTTTATTTTTGGAGACAAGAGTCTCTCAGATTTGGCAAAAGTGGCTAACCCAGGGTTAGCCTGTCTCCACATGCTCCCTCCATCACCCAGCATCGGGATCATAGGCATGTGCCACCATACCCAGCTGGTATGTCAGTGCTGGACAACCAGACTTGATTCTTCATGCTTGCCTGGTAAGCACTTTCCCCACTGTGCCATCTCCCCAGTCCTGCTGGGACTTCCCTTTGTTTCTATTTCTAAGTCTTCCCTAGGCTCCTTTCCAGTTGAACTGGTAAAGGGGGAGAGGTCTCCTTTGCTGTGAAAGAAGACTGCCCAGGTGTTCCAGCAGACATAAGATTTTCTATTTTGTGACTTCAGTGGATCATGGAGCAAATTTAGCACTGCAATAAAACTTCCGTTGTTTTATAATATAGCAGCACATGAAAACTGTAGGCCCTTTAAAATGTAGAGGTTGCTGAGGCTGGGGGATGTAGCTCTGTTGGTAGAGTAGTTTCCTAGCATGGATAAAGCTCTGGTGATCAAATGTGAGGATGTTTGTGTGTCACGTGACTGTTAACCAGCAACGTTGGAGAGATGGAGGCAAGACAACAGGAAGTTCAAGGTCGTCCTTGACTACATAGGGAATAATGGTAAGCCATGGCTATCTGAAACCCTATCTCATAAAAGCTGAGTGGGGAGAATTGGGTCATCCCAGTGTGACTTTATGAACCTGGTTCTGAGATGGCACTTGTCGTTTTGCAGCTATTCAGAAGCCATTTTTCCAGAAGGCTCCTGGCAACAAAAAAACATAAACACATCCCCCTCCTCCATCCCCCTTCTCTACCCCCATCCAAACCTGCACCTGCTCATGGCCTTTCTGTGATGTAGACTGGAAGAGAGTTGGCTGGAGTCATTCAAAAAGCCCTTGCGAATAGAGATGCACAGACAACCATAGGCATTCTGCACACTGCCAGGCCTTAGGGAAGCATTCCAGGTCTAGAGCTGGACCCCAGCTCTCAGAGATTCACTTAAGATCACAGAATTTCAGGCATTGCCTTGCAGGAAATGACAGCTAAAATTTCAGCAAAGTAAGTTTAGTTCGATTACAGACAAGAAACCCTCCATGTGTTCATGGTTGATAGAACCACGCTGGTGGCACGGTTCCATGGACCAGCGCTGCACATCTGGAACTGCTTTGTTCCATCTGTGGTGGGGTTGCAGCCTCCTGTTCTCTCTACACCATTTCCCATGACTTCAGCTTTCTTGGCCTTTGTTTTCCTTAGTGAAACTATTTAACCCCTGGGGTTTCAGGTTTTGTTTTGTTGTTTTCAAGGAATAGGCATGCATGAGACTTCCTCCTGGTTTTTTTGTTTGTTTGTTTGTTTGTTTTGTTTTGTTTTTGTTTTTGTTTTCATAATGCACCTGAATTTAACTTTTTATATATTTCTTTCCATGTCTGGTTCTACATTAAGGATATAAATGTCAATAAGAACAACTATCTGACTAACCCCATGGGATTGTATTTTAGAAATCCCTTAGACATGGTGCCTTGGTGCGTTGACATTCATTTTAATTGGTTTAATGTTTATTTTAATCTTCCAATTCAAGGGTTTGGTTTCATGTATTTCATGTAATATTAAATGTCACAAAGCATGCAAGGTTACATCTTGGTTTCATAGTACTTCCTGTCATCCTATATAATTAGAGAAAATGGATGTAATTCCTAAGTCTTAAGTAAGTTACGGGGCATTGGCCTTTGGGTTGTCTTTTCCTCGTTGACTTACTTTTTCTCTTGGAGTTCTTTCTTATGTCACCAAAGATATATTTGCACAGGCCCTGGCTCCAGCTATTCATCCTGGCTGCATTCCCCACTTTCCCCTACCTCCTTAGACCTTCATTCAGGATGCTCAGGTCTCCAAACCCCACACTCTCCACCTCAGTGTCTAGCCTTTATGTTTCAAGAAAATGCCCATTTACCGCCTCTAAATGTCTATATGTACCTATTCTTTGAACCCTCTTTAAATCTCCCACACTTAGAAATCAGTATCATTTATGACCCTTAAAAACCTATAAATACACCAGATTATGTTTATTCTTCTATACCCCTTATTATCATTAGTAGGATATATTTTCTCTATTATTGTGTTAATTTGCTTTTCATTGCTGTGATATAAACACTGACCAAAACCCACTTGGGGAAGAAAGAGTTGGTTTCAGATTACAGGCTCTGGTCAATCATCTAAGAAGTTAGGACAAGAACTCATGGCAGTTTCAAACAGAGAAAAGAAGCAACACTGCTTCCTGGCTTGCTTCCTCTAGTTTATTCAGCTACCTTTCTTATCCAACCTGGGACCCCTTACCTCGGAGTGAACCCTCTCACAGTGGACTAGACCCTCCTCCATCAATTATCTACAAAAATGTGCACCACAAACAGGTCCATGGGCCAATCTGACAAAGTAATTCATTAATCAAAGACTCTCTTCTCATAGATACCACTCAATAATTATCTGAGTGAGAAGAAGATAGTGTCTTTCATAGAGAAGTAAAAGAATGTTCTCCAGTGAAATGTTTGTTAAAGGGTTTGTCCTAATTTTGAAAACCATTCACTTAAAAAAAAAAAAAAAAAAAAAACCAACGTATTTCTGGAAGCTTCCAGGCATACTGATTAAAGAGTCCTTGGGTCCAGATGTCACAGATGTCAATGTGCTCTCCAGAGGAGTCTTAGCAACACCAAAGGGTGACAATTATTGGCTGTTGCCAGAGCCTTGTCTCCATTTTCCTCCATACACACATAATCTTAGTTTTTGCGTCAAAAACATTATCATGTATCAAAATCTTTATGAGGACTAAGACATAGCATCATAATACTGGCTAGCTACTAAAAGATTCTATCTTGCTACATGTAAGCAAAAATATATTGAACACATATTGCACTTGGAAAAGTACACAGCACATTACACATGAAGAGCTTGTAATCAAATTGAAAGAAATAGGTTACAAATGCATAAGTTTATTGAAGAGAGAGAGTGATAAAGGATGGCTCATGTATCACATAGTTGCACTACTTACCTTTGGAGAAACTACTCATTATTCAGTCTGTGAAAGTCGACAACCTTTTAAAATGTTGATAGTAATTCTATACTATGTAGCTGAGATAGAAGGAGGGGCTAGATGCCACACTAACATTCAATACATCAGTATATATGGGATCCAGGTTCTTGTTTCACATGTAAATTTCCTCCAGCTAGTCACATCTTAAAAAAGAGAGTATTACCAAGCACTGATATAAGAGAAAAGAATCCTGGGCTTTGGAAGATGGAAGGGGGGAGGGGAACCTGAGGCAATGCCAGAGAGCAAGATAGGTAGAAGACTAGATGCCTGGGAGAAAAAAAAAAAAAAAAAAAAAAAAAAAAGGTGACAGAAGAGCTTCAGACACAAGGAGCATCGTCCTATTCACAATTTTGTCATCACAGAAACAGCCCAATGACACCGAGAAGACATTCCCTGAAAACAGACAAGCTTTGTGCTCTTTAGGGAGGCCACACACTTGAGCTTCCCCTCCATGGAAATGATGGCCCCTACTCCATATTGATCTAAGTGCAGCCAAACATTGGCCCTCTGTTCTCTCTAGCTCTCACTTCCTCTTCCCTGCACTTGAAAGCCACGATAAAGGGAAGCACACTGGGAGCGAGTGGTGTTGGTATGTACTGCCTTCCTGCCCTGCCTGTTTGGCTGTCTCAGGATTTCCTCTCTCTGGATCTTGAGAGCACGTCCTTGCAGTGTGCAGACAGCCTGCTGAGCAAGATAAGTGGCCAGCACTAAGCTATAAAATTCTCAACATACTCTGGACATTTTTAGCTGAGGGAGAGCTAGGTCACCTGAGCTGGGGTTGTCCAAAGAGGCTGGAGTGGGGATGGGGGGATGGGGATGGGCGCCTCAAAACTGAAAAGGAGAATCTGAGGCATTTCTAGGCAAAGAAAATGTTGGCAATGTCAGGACTGTGTGAAGGCATGAGGCTTGATGATGCAATTGTGAAGCTTGCCAGCTGGAGCCCAAGCTTAGGTTTAGAGAGAAAAATAGAGAGGGAGAGAGAAATAGGATAATTCTAAGCTTCAACAGGCCTTGGAGAGTCATTATAACTTTTACTAAGAACACTAAATCTTATAATCAGTGGTATTAGCCCAGCTGCAATATCTAGATAGCCCTATTCTTAGCTCCTATTCAACAGTAAAAAGAGAAAAATTAAAAAGCAGGAACAGTTTATTTTAAATGATATGCTACCGTCCCAGAAACCATTTGATAATGATCACTATCACTTTTTATAAAGGATTTGACTGCATGGAGTTGAGTATTTTTGACGTATGTTTTTGTTTTGCATGACAGTTCTGTTCAAATTAGCTTCTACATTATTATAACTCAAGCATTTCTTTGATAACAAATGACATCATTAAGATAAAGAAAAGATAGCATGAATTTAGAGAAACAAAGGAAAATATCTGCTTCCAAAGAAGTTTGATTTTTCCAACTGATTTCAGAGCCTATGGCCCTTGTATGGAATGCTAACCATTTGCTATAGCATAGCTCCATGCAAAGAGGTCTTCTTTAAATAATGACACTTCTCACTTACTGGGCAAGGTTGCCATTGCACTTCCTGCTGCCAGCTAGCCTTTGTTTTTCTTTTAATATTTTAGCTCTCAGGTTTCTTGCATCACTGGCAACTTAGTCTTCAAGACAGATGTGAACCACTCACTCACTTATTCTGCCTGGAATTTAAAAGGCAAAACCACTTCCCTTTCCCCATGAAGGTGCTTTTCCTTTGTCTACTTGAAATAGTGATGACACTCACCAATAGTGCACTGCCACATAAATAAGGAAAAAAAAAGAGCCAGTAGTATTTGTGTGATTCAGAGAGTGTTCATCGGTGCATTTTCTAACAAAATACTGAAATAATTGACCTACAAATTTTGGCTTGCAGTTCTGGCACTGGCTGTACAAGAGCATTAGCTGGCATCTGTGATGGCGCATTACATTGTGGTGGGAGTGCCGGGGGGTGGGGAGACTTTTGCCTCTGTGACCCAGGAAGCACAAAAGGAATAAGGGTGTGCAACCCACAATCCCTTTCAGGGGCAACTGTGAAGATCCAAAGACTTCCCGGGGGTTCAACTCTTGAGGACCCTACTACCTCTCAGCTGTGTCACTAGAGAACCAATCTGCCTTTGGGAGATAGCCAGCATCCCAACTGTAGCATAGAAGCCAGTTCAAAAGTTTACAAAAGTATCCTTGTCCTCAAATAGTCACCGTTTCTTAACACCTTATAGGTATACTTCAGAATGAGGTTTCCCAAACTTTTTATCATGACCAATCGGTTTTTTTTCCATCACCCAGACCATTTTAAAGTATAACCTTATTAGTTAGGGTTACTGGTGCTATGATGAGACACAAATGCAAAAAGCAAGTGGGGACAAAGGGTTTATTTGGCTTATGCATCCGTCATCAAAGGAAGTCGGGACAGGAGCTCAGACAGAGCAGGAACATAGAGCCTGGAGCTGTTGCAGAGACCGTGGAGGGGTACCCCTCACAGCTTTCTCCTCCCAGCTTGCACAAACTGCTTTTTTATAGAACTCAGGACCCCAGCCCAGGAGTGGCACCACTCACAATAGTCTGAATATTTCCCCATAAATCACTAAGAAAATGCCCTACAGGCTGACCCACAACTGGATCATAGGGAAGCATCTTCTCAACTAAGGTTCCTTCCTCTCAGATGATGATAGCTTGTGTCAAGTTGACATAAAACTAGCCAGAACAATAGTGGAAAAAAAGATTAATATAAAAAAAATAAAGTAAAATTAGAGAAAACCACAATGAGAGCGCAAATTAAAGTTGTTTACTGTTAGAATCAAGTAGTCATGAAAAGTATTGAGCAATCTAAGCAGTTTTTAAACGAGCCCTCTCACTTGCTCATCTCTGACAGCTATCTAGACTCAAACCAGCCGCTGGCCACACATTGAAGAGACAGAGCAGGAAGCCCAAGCAAACCAAGGAGCTGGGAAAGTTGGCAAAGGCGTCCTAAGGCCTAGTTCAAGAAGCAGGAAAGCCATGTGGGTGTCAAATTTCTGTAATGGCTATAATGGCTACCATGTCTTTTTTTTGTTTTTTGTTTTTTACATCTATTCACAAGAGGATTCCGCCCCCTCTCAAAATGACTTTTTCCAGAAGAGATACTTGAGAGAAGTCTCTACTGCCCTCCACCATCTGCAGGTCCTTTTCTGGCCATTGCATATTCATCTGCACTGTGGACACTCTATCCAACGACATGTGAGGCTATTGTTTCCTGTGCAGTTCTCGAGTAGCTGGGTGACTCCTGGGGCTTCCCTCCCTTTCCTGGGAGCCTTTTCTTTCTTTCTTCCTCTGACGCCCTCTCCTTACCTCTTGCTGTGTCATCAGAACAATAGGAGTTCTGCTTTTTTTTCCTTTGCTTTGCTTATTTAAAATATGACATTTTTGCTTAATTTTTAAAGATTACATCATTTAAAATAGCTTTTAGATTATTGTTATTGAAAAGCATCTCTGAAAATTGAGTGTCCTTTTGTTGCTAATGGCAGCAAATGCTTATTCATTCAAATAAGTATTCTTTAATGTTTAATCATGTGCTTTGAAATGCAATATGTATCTCATACAAGTAACACACCCCAATATACTAATAATCTACCTTTATAAGTTGAAACGTGTAACACAAAATAAAATGACCCAGAGACTGATATTGGGGTTCAAACTTCAAGCTGAATATCAGAAAAGCAAAGCAGCTGGCCTCTACCTTGGGCCGAAAGGGCTGATCCTGTCTCCACTAGCTGTCACCAAGCCTCAGACTGTAACCTCTCCTCAGTGTGACTGGAGTAAGAATGCCTTGTACTGACTACTTGCTCCTGTCTTTTATACCCCGCTTGTGCTGGGATTAAAGGTAGGAGCTATAATTCTGTTTTACACTGATTCAATCTGGTGTAGATATAGGTGGTCTTGGACTCACAGATATCCATCTACCTCTTAATCCTGAGTCCTGGGATTAAAGGTGTGTACCACCACCTCCTCCTAGCTTCTAGCTGCTGTGATTAAAGGTGTGTGCCTAGTTTCTATGACTTGTGGATGACTTTGCTTTCTGAATCCTCAATCAAGCATTAATAAATCATAAATAATATATCAGAAATGTTTGCATTCTATTATGCTACATACATTGATACTAATCAGTAGTCAATATGAAATGAATCTATCAAGGTAAAAATCAAGTTTTCTATATTATTATTATTAAGTAATAATAATAGTGTCTTATTGTAATACAGTCATCACATCCCTATGGAATATGGACATACCCATGCCAGGTCACTTCCTCCTAGGGGTGAGAAAGCCCACCTCCTGTCCATCTCCCTGAGAAGGTGCACATCTATCGGGCATTCAGTTCAAGAGTTCTGCAAATGGTAGTAAAGTTTGAATACTAAGATGCTTTTCTCAGTTCTATCTTTTCCAGATATTCCATCAAATGCTTACTTATAAAATTCATCTATTTTCAGCTAAGCTTCTTTTTCATTTGTAAAAGTACTTTATTAGAAATAATAGCACTCCTTTGGTTTGGTTTGATTTTACATTGCAAGTGTTTCCCTAGATTATTGTTTTGCTATTTTTAATCACCCCACAAAACTTAAGTTTCATGCATATATTTGGAGTATGATTATGGTGCCCCACTAACTTTGGCACTTTTGTGACTCACACATCATGTAACTAATGACACCCCATCCACACTCCCGCCCCAGCCTTCTGAAGTCTCTGTGTAACTATCTTTCCTATAGTCATGACTTTTGTGTAATTATCTACAAATGAGAAGAGGTGTTATTCATATACTCATACAATGTTTATTCCTCTAGACTAATATTGGAATATTGGGGATTGTGATTAGTTAGCCAGAATACACTTAAAATATTTAATTAGTTAGCCAGAATTTATACTATATATATTGATGTAACTACTATATATATATTTATTTAATTAATTACTATATATTGTGTAGTTAGATATATATATATATATATATTTGTGTATGATACATTAAAATTGCCAAAGAATTTACAAATTAATGAATCCTTTCCAATCCCATCAGCTAACACTTGCTAACACTTAGTGTGGTCCATCTTTTTTCATCTCCATAGCAATGCATCTATGGGCAGTTCTAGTTTGCTTTTTTGTGGTGGTCAGTGTGACTGAGAATTCAATAAATTATGTATTCATTGCCATCACGGATCTTCTTTTGTGAAGTAAATTTCAGTCTCTTTGCTCATTTGTTGGAACATAATTAGAAGATCTCTCCAAGTCTTGTAAATTTACTGCTGCATTTAGACAGACATGTAGCCCATGGTTTATTTAGCCTTCATATTTATTTGAGGCAGTGGTTCTCAACATTCTTAATGCTGTGACCCTTTAATATAGTTCCTCACACTGTGGTGACTCCTAACCCTAAAATTATTTTTGTTACTACTTCATAATTTAAATTTTTACTATTCTTATGAATCATAATATAAATGTCTATGTTTTCCACCTCTTGTATCTTGTGATTAATCTTAAGTGACCTCTAAAGACACCCACCCATCCACCCCCAGTGGAGTCTTGATCCACAGGTAGGGAACCACTGGTTTAAGGTATTGGGTAAGGTATTAGGATTTGGTTCACTTTCTAAACAGTTATACAATTCTCCTAGCACAGTTTGTTGAAAATGATTATCCTAGACTTATTGTGTAGCACAGAGTAGTCTTAGACTCTTTTATTTGGTTCCATTGTCTACACCTACATCCCTAAGTCAGGATCAGCCTATTGATTATCACTGCTTAGAGATAGATCATCAGGAAGTCAGAAAATGAAAATCTTCCAAGATCATTCTTCTGTATAGTCATTTTGGCTGTTTAGGTCTTTCATAAGTGTTTATACATTTTTGAATCCATGTATATTTTTTTAGAAACAGAAACAAAATTATCTACCTGATTGGGTGGATTTTGTATTAAATCTCTAGATTAGATTAGCTGTTATCCAGGCAATAATATTCTCTTAAATCCATAAACATGGTATATCTTCTGTAGTTAGATCTTCATTAACTTCTTAGCAGAAAGTTTTGCTGAGCATTCATTTTTACACAAGTATTTTGTCAAATTTAATTCTTAGTATCCCTCATTGGTCATCATGCTGTAAATCTAATTATCTTGTTTTATGTTCACTGTTAATACATACAATTAGTTTTGAATATTAGTCTTTGATCCTGTGATCTTGCTTACCTACTCTTTATAACTAATCCAGCTATAAATTAATCAGCTTTATTGATCTCTTCAAAGAGCTAGGTTTTAATAGTCTTACTTGTTTTTTTATTTCAATTTTAATGATTTCTGCTTGTGTATTATTATTTCCATTCTTCTCTTGTGAGATCTAGAGGATTTAATCCAGGACTAATTGAGCCTCATTATTGACATGAGTAGTCTAGAGAGTCTTATGAATGCCCTGTGTTTCATGAGCTCTCTTCACAGTGGCTGATGGGAGCTTCAGGAGGTGATCTGCCTACTGACTCCTAACTCATTTTTACTGACATTAGAAATGTCCTTCTCACGCCTGAATCAGATAGGTACTTAGCCAAAAGCAAGAGAATTCTCTCTGCAGACACACAGAGCTCCTTTTTTTCTGGCATTTCATCTTGGGTATTGTCCTCTGTAAATGCTAGCCTTTGCCTCAAGATTTTCAGGCCATGTTTGAGCTTCCTTTTGGTGGCCCAAAACTTGCTACCAGTAAAAAATTGAGGTGGAGAGGTCAACTACTTTTTTTCTCTTTTGGTTTTCTCTTATGGATAACAATCCATATGTACTTTGTTCAATTTCTGCATTCTCCCACCTTGTGGGTTTTTTTTTTTTTTGAGGTTTTTATGGAGAATGAATATTAGATGTGTAAGACTCTTTCATGCACAGAAGCTAAGTCCAACTGCGGACAACATTTTAGAAAACACTATAGCCTTGTGAGGTAACAATGTTCAGGCTCTGTCTCAACGTTTGATATATATTAATAATATGGCCCAAAAGCTATAATCAATAAGATATATTAAAATCAAGAAGCACATAAATTCCTCCTTGGTCTGAGTTTTATATTGTTACTAAATAAACATGATTGACTATGTAAAGTCATCCAACTTTCTTTTGATTTTATTAGTAGTTTAAGGTGATAAGTCAAATGTCATTTGAGGTGATAATTATTATAATTCAAAGGGTAATAGCATCTACCAGTTCTTCATGAACATTTATTGCAATGAGTATATTTTATGTGAAAGTAAAACAGAAGACATGAGCTTTTTGTTTATTTCTCAGAAATATGTCCTAGAGTTCAAAATCAGCAAAATATTGATAATTTTAATTCCAATTTCAATAGATAGATGCATAAAATAGCTAGTATGATTTGGAATATGCACAATTTAAAGGCAGGTTAAGTAGTCACAATGAGGAGAAAAATGGCATACGTACACCAGGATGCTGAACTCCTTTCCCTAATAAATTACTAGAACTGTATGCTATAAAAAATTAGGGTTAGGAAAATAAAAATGCATTGGAAAAATAGAAGAATTTTTAGAAAGGGAAGATAAGAGGAAGGGACTTATTCTGCCCGTAATTTTAAATGTACCTAAAATTTATTTTATTCTTACATACTCAGGTTAAATTGATAAATCAATATAAATTGTAAGTGCAATATTTATTTTATGTTATGTTATGTTATGTTATGGTGTCTTTGCTTGCTTTTTGTAGAAATTAGACTTCTAGAAATGAGGACAAAAGAATAAAGTCATAACATAGAAAAAAATTCTGGAGGCATCACTATTTCCCCTTCCTCCTAGGTTAAGGAAAATTTAATGAAGTTTATTACCAAAGAAAATTCTCAACTGGAATATAATCTGCACAGCTCCAAATACAGAAACAGATCAAGACATAAAATTGCAGATGTGCACATCCAGACCTTAGTAGTGAGAACAGTCATCTTTACCATATACCCTACATGCCAGATGTTCCTTGTTAGAGCAAACATGATGTAGACATTCCCTAGACTAAAAGATACTTCCTTCTTCCTACAAATTCTCCTTGCTCTGGCCTTTTGAATAACTACACAAGGGAGAACTCCTTTGTGAAGTCACAGACCTTTAGGCAGACTTACGCTGGATTAGGCATTGCCATTCACTAAGCTGCTTGTTCAGTAACAGGGACCAGATCACTAATAGGGGCTAACCGAATGGGGTTTTAATAAGCTCCTTCCAATTGGTCTTTAAAACAAAACAAAACAAACAAACAAAAATAAAACCACTTTCCATTTCCCATTATTATTCATACTATTTAGAAAGTGTATGCTAGCCCTTTGGGCAACACTAAATGTTACAATTGATTCATAAAAACAAGTTGCATCATAAGATCAAAGTGTGTTTATACTGAACAGCTTTGGAAAAGAAGGTGCCCCTGTCACTAAACAAAAGAAAATGAGACCTAGAAACACCAGAAAATAGAAAGGCATGTTCACTTCCAGAAGACCAAATTAATAAATTACACAGAATTGGATAAGATCTATGATACATTAGTAAGGCAAGATACTTGTCTCAAATGGAAACAATTAGGAACCTACTTAAATCAAACTCTCTAGGTTTAAATGCAGATAAGAATCAGCTCTCCAGGGACAGGAAAGAGTTTTCACAGCTTTGCCAGGCCAGAGAGTGGCTCTGACTACAGCTGACATTAGATTTTATCACAAAAATAAGGAACTACAAAACCCTGAAATCATTTCTCATGTAATTCCAGTGGAATCTCAAGGAACTTATGAACGCTGAAGCCCCCTTTCTCGTGTGCTGAGGCAGAGTTAGTCATCATAAACTGTCTCAATAACTTGAAAACTTGGATTATTTCAAATTTAGCAAAATTTGCTTGAGGAATTGTTATCAAAACTCTAGTTTCTAACTGGTCATTTTCTGTACTGGCACGGGTTAATTTGAAATGTTGACTTGTTTGAGTTAAGAAACACCCAGGCTCTAAATTGGAGTATACCTTTGGTTTGTGTTTGTAGGAATGTTTCTAAAAAGGTTTGACTGGGGAATGAAGAACTACCCTAAATGTAGGTGGCACCAATCCATAGACTGGGGGATCCCAAATGTTAAAAGAAGGAAAAGAAAAGCACACTACTATGCACTGGCATTCTCTTCTCAGCTTTCTTGTAATTGCCAAGGACCAAGCCCCTCCCATAGCCATGCCTGCCACCATTGATGGAATGCACTTCTTTGAAGTGTGAGCCAGAATAAACCTCCACCCTTAAGTTGCTTCTTGTCCAGAATTTGGCTGCAGAGATTAGAAAATCAGCTAATACAAACGCATAACATTTCTAATGCACCACAAGAATGAAAGCAGTAGTAGCTTAATAATAACTTTAAATCAGCTCTAAATTAAAATGGTTTTAATACTGAATCCATGATATATGTCTGAGATGTAGCCATATGGTTGAAACAGCCTCACAACAAACTGTCAGCTTGACAAGTTTCAGAACTAAGGATACAAGATTCCAGCTCTACATTGAGCCATAGTAAAATTAACAATCAAAGCCCATCTTGATTAAAAACATTTTTCTGGCCTTAAAAATATTTACCTAGCATGTTGCAACAGTATACTTTTATTTCAAGAAGTGGAGGAAAAAAGTTTGAGACAGGAGGATAGGGAGTGTGAGGCCAACCTAAGCAACATAGTGATGGGGGTGGCAGACAGAGACAGAGAGACAGAGAGAAGGAGGAGAGAGAGAGTGGAGAAAATGACATTAATATACACACTCCTCACGCTGTGAATAAGACTTATATTTATGTTATTAACTTCCTTTATTAAAACTTCTTAGATGGGAGGCTAATGAAATAGCTCAGTGGGTAAAGGTGCTTGCCACCAAGCCTGGCAGCCCATGTTCTATCCCAAGCTCTCATAGAGTAGAAGGAAAGCCTCAACTCTTGCATGTTATCTTCTGATCTACAAAAGAGTACCAAGCATCAACTCTCTCTCTCTCTCTCTCTCTCTCTCTCTCTCTCTCTCTCTCTCTCTCTCTCTCTCTCTCTCTCTCTCTCTCTCACACACACACACACACACAAATAAATAAATAAATGTATAAAGTATTTTTTTACTCTCTTAGAGTAGTTCTAGGCTCACTCTACTTCATGGAATTTATACTAAGAATGAATTGGGTTCTTTTCTGATACTGCTGAGATGAGCTCAGAGTGCTCTCCTGGAGAGCTGTGCTACAAAGGAGCTGGGCTCGAGTTCTTATTTTGAGATGAGACCTGCTGTTTCCTATAGCGAATACTGAACTGGGTCTGGTTATCTTGAATCATTGCCCTTCAATTTCCAGAACCAAGGTGACCTAAAGCTCTGAGGTCAGTTCAGGTTACTTCCCTACTCCAGATCTAACTGGCTATTTCATTTGGCTGAGATTAGAAAGTTTTGGTCCAGAGCTTGATACTAAGCCTAGATGATTGATGGATCATTGCCATTGTTAATTGAAGGCCACTCAAGCTGGTGGGAAGGCTAGTGGGCTTTTGAGTATGGGTCCTAGATGTGCTACCCACTGTTGAACCATCCTCAGATTTCTTCTCTTTAATCTGCTGTGTCCTCATCTCCTAACAGGAGATGGTACCACCACCACACACACACACACACACACACACACACACACACACACACACACACACACAGGGTGTTGCAATGAGTCATGTGTTGCTACATAAACCTAGAGGAATAAATGCTATTACCCACCATTGTTCCTCTTCAGTTCTCTACTTAGCTACAGAAAGGCTTCCTACCCAATAAGGCCAACCAACACGCAGTAAGGGTCCAGCTGGCCCATAGGTAACCTGCTCCAGCTCCCACCATTCCCAAAATTTCTCTACCCCATCAGTAGCTCTCAGTCAGATTTTCAAAATAAGACAGATTCTGTCTTTACTGTTAAAAAAATAAAACTACTCTCTCTAAATAATTGACTAATGCCTTTCTATAAAACAACACATGGCAATCGTATAAACAATCCAAAGTCATCCCTCTGCTGTCATTTTTATCTCTGGGTCCTGGGGCCACATCTGCACAGGTACCACAAGATAGCTATACTAGCAATTGCCAGTAGTTGTGTTACAGGAATGCTTCAGGGCCATTCTCAATTGCTCACTATGGCCACCTCTGCTGTCTAACTGGGTATGGTTTCCATTGTAATGATTGTGATAGCTCACAAGGTTCAGAGATGGGCAATATTGATGGTTACATTTTCTCCTCTGGTAGCAAGCATAGTTAGTAGGGGTGAATTTTCTACTTGAAAACCACCTCAATGTCTTGATGTTATCTTCAGCAATGTAGCCTTATAATAATGCTGTGGAAAGTTGGCTTGGTGGTGGTGGTGCACGCCTTTAGTCCAAGCACTTGGAAGACAGAGACAGGTAGATCTCTGTGACTTTGAGGACAGCATGATCTACCCAAATTATAGAACAGCCAAGGCTATACAGAGAAACACTGTCACAAAAATCCAAACAACAAAAACAACAACAACAACAACAAAATGTTATGGAGAGTAACCCATACTTGGCAATAGCCTATAATATTTGGAGGAGTGAGTTATGGGATCCTTTTGGGCGACAACTCAAAAATATGTAACTCATTTCTTATACTGGGAATTTTATTTGGTAGCATGTGATGCCTAGTTGGGGCATTGTCTCTCTTTTAAAAAATCCTTTCATACATGACTGTATTTTAGTAAACTTCTGCAATAGTAGTTTTCCTGACTTTTCAAAGTGCCTTAGTGGCAGTTGTCCCTCCCCACAGTTCCCTCCTCTACCTACCCTCCCATCCTTCTCCCCAATCAATCCTTCTATTCTAGTCACCCCTTTTTCTATTTATAGCACTATATTCTATATCTTCTTCCTTGGAAGTCCCATTCCTCCTCTACCAGCTACCTAACTTCCATGACTCTTCTAATTTAAACACACATATCTAAAACTTAGAAGCTAACATCCACATATAAGAGCACACATGTAATATTTGTCTCTCTAAGTCAGAGTTACCTCCAACAGGATGACTATTTCAACTTCCACCCACTTACCTGCAGATCTCAATTTCTTAACAACTGAGTAATAGTCTCCCTGTGAATTACCCATTTCTCTGTTGGTGAATCATTTATGAATAGAGCAGCAATGAACATGGATGTACAATGCCCAAGAGCGGTACAGCAGGATCTTGATGGTAGATCAATTCTCAGCTTCCTGAGAGACCTCCACACTTATTTCCATAGCAGCTGTACCATTTTGCACTCCCACCATCAATAAATGTGTTCCCTCCCTGGTAGCCCCCCACTCCATCCTTTGCCAGCATGAGCTTGTCTTGGCCATTCTGACTGGGGTAAGATGGAACCTCAAAATAGTTTTATTTTGTATAATCCTAATAGCTAAGAATGTTGAATATTTTTATGTTTTTCATCCATTTGTGTTTCAACCTTTGAGAATTCTCTGTTCGGTTCTATACTCCATTGTTAATTGGGTTATTCATTTTTGTGATGCTGTTTCTTTAGTTCTTTATATATTCTAGACACCACTCCCTGTAAAATGCATAACTGGTCAAGACTTTCTTATTATGTAGACTGCTACTTTGCTCAAATGACAGTGTTCTTTGCTATACAGAAACTTTTTAGCTTCATGAAGTTCCATTTGTTGGTCTTGATACCTGAACTATCAAGGTCTGTTCAGAAAGTCCTTTCTCCTGCCAATAAGTTCAAGCCTATTCCCCACTTTCTCTCCTGTCACATTCAGAGTACCTGGTCTTACATTGAGTTCCTTGATCCATTTGAAGTTGAGTTCTGTGCAGGGTGATAGATGTGGATATATTTTCATTCCTCTACCTGAAGCCATCTAGTTTGATCAGCACCTTTCGTTGAAGATGCTACTTCTCTCCAGCCTGTGTTTTTTTGGCTTCTTTGTCAACAGTCAGGTGTGTATAAGTATGGAGGGTTATGTCCAGGTCTTTAATTCTATTTCATTGATCAGTGTGTCTGTTTGTGGGCCAATACCATGTTGGTTTTATTACTATAGCTCTGCAATATGCTGGGATTTAGTGATTTGTTCTAAAACAGAACCATCAAGTAAATAGGTGAAAGCTTTCTATGGGCTTGGGGGCAGAGCTTTATTTGCTTTTTTGTTTGTTTGTTTGTTTGTATTTTTTGTTTTGTTTTGTTTTGCTTTCCCCCCAGTCCCATGGCAACTGAGCCTACGGCCTCATATTCTCCAGACTTAGAGGTCTGTTATTCAGCAGTTAGGAGTTTAGAGTCTAAACTATATTAGTGCCTCCAAATTCATGCCAGTGAAAAGTTACAGAATCAGGCATTGAGAAGAACATTCTTAATTGCCAAGCTATGGTTTAGAAGTAATCTGAAGTTGCTCCCCCAAGAAGTAGTAAGTGTTGGGGTCTTGAACCTCGGTGAGATGGGAGGACTTTGAAGTGCTTGGGCCTAGTGGGAACTGAGGTGTCTGAGTGGTCTGATGTTGAGTTGAATTAACTCGCATGGGATTCAGAATGTGTCCTGTCAAGTTATAGAAGTGAACTTAGCCCCAGCTCTCTCTCTCTCTCTCTCTCTCTCTCTCTCTCTCTCTCTCTCTCTCTCTCTCTCTCTCTCTCTCTCTCTCTCTCTTCCTGTCTGGTGCAGAGATCTCTTACTTCCTCACACATTACTACAATGATTGCCACCTGCCATCAGGCCCTCAGGAAAGGCTGACCTAATAGGGCCACTTGAAAGTGTCCTTAAAAATAGCAAGCTGCATAAGCCTTTGTGTAACTATACAGCCTCAAGTATTTCATTATATCAAAACAGATCAGTGTAGGCGCCTTTCGAGCATTAACAGGTTGGGCACAGTAAATCTTAGGATACATGTGTTGTTAAAATTGCTGTAGTAACTACTGTTAGTTACAACTTCTGAGCAGTCTCATTTGTTTGCATGCTGTTTTTGTATGACTAAGTTGTCAATGGTGTGTGGAAAAGCGGATACACATAGAACTATAAAGCCGCGGGATATCAGGGTGGGTTAAAATGCCTTCTTGACTCAAAACAGCTACAATACCCATTAGCATTAACACAGCACCTGACCATTTGCACGCTGCTCTTCCAAGGTCATTTCATCTTGCAAAAGTTGTGGACTGGCCCTTTGATACCGTCTCATGCCAGTGCTAGGCTTTCCTGCCAAACCATGAACGTTACATAGTGGAAACTGGGACAGTGAGAAAGTAGAAAGAAGTCAGAAAACCTACCAAACTCATTGGTATAGATGTTTGGCACTTTTGAAACGCAATAACAAATCTTGTAAAAGGAAAAAGCAATTGGCTCACATTTCATTCCCAAAAAAATGTACAAAAACGGCCTGGCACTTTTTTTTTTAAAAATCTTTTGAGATGGGTATTTGATGTATAACCAATAATCAGTTTGCTTACTCAGAAAGTTAGGGTGGTGAAACCTGGGCGTGTTTGAATCTAATTTTGCGGCGAAGCCTGGGCTTATCCGAATAAACCACTGACTGTCAAGGAGCCGCATGGAGAGGAAATACGGGAAGCTGGTGAATATTTTATTTTAAAAACTCAGGCTACCGTTTAAGAAGCAGTGCAGCCGTGTCTGCTTTACCGCATAGCCACAACTTAAAAGTGAGCGTTGGTCTCACAACCAGCTGGCTTTAAAACCCGGGGTCAAGAAAACCAATCCCTGCCATGATGAGAAGGGACCTGGGTGACAGCGCTACCTGCTCTGCTCTCTGCTCTGTCACTAGGAAGGAGCAGCTGGTATCTTCAGGAAGCAGCACCGCGTAGCGAGCGAGGTGATTGGGTTACTCTGGGCGCATCCAGATAGCGGGCGCGGGGGCCGCTGGCCCTAAGCCTTTCCAGATGTGGCCGCGGCGCGCGCTGGGCTGTGGGCCAGGAGGCCGCCTGCAGCCGCGTCCCGAAGCCGCAGCGCCAGCCGCAATGCCTGCGTTCTGAGCGCCCGGGAGGAACGAGGGTCCCGGGGGTTCCGCCCGAAGTCACTGGCGGGTGAATGGGGGACCCCGATGACCACGTGATGGCTCGGCCCCTGCGAGCCCCGCTGCGGAGGTCCTTCAGCGACCACATCAGGGACTCCACCGCCAGGGCGCTGGATGCTATCTGGAAAAACACCAGAGAGCGAAGGCTGGCAGGTGAGGTGCATGGAGGGAATTAACCAGGAAGCCTTTGAATGCACAGACTCTAATTAAGTCGTGAAATTAACTAGCTCATCAGCTGGAATATAGCAGTCTCTGGTCTTCAACGTTTCGGGGGGGGTGGGGGTGTTTCTTTTTCTTTTATTGCCTCTTGTTATTGGTCTGATTGTTTCCAGCTAAGGCTTTGGGCTTTTTTTTTTTTAACCTTGAGAAGAAAAGCAAGGTCCTTTGGAGTGTCAGGAAATCAGTGGTGGAGATGACAAACTGCAGGCAGTAGCCCTGAGCTCTGCAGAGCTGTTGGTCGAGGGTCAATCTTCCCAGCAGGTCTGGCCTGAGGTGGCCTGGCCTGACTGGCGCAGGCCAAGGCCCTGGCAGGGTGTGGGTTAGTGGGAGACCTGCCTAACATCCATCAGCTGGTATTCCCTCCAGCCTAAACTCTGAGTGCCAAGAGGGCATCAGGTATGCCAGAAGCAGCCGTTTGAGATGCAATAAAACATCCATACATTGGTGCAACTCAAATGTTCCAGGACTCGTGTGACAGGCACCAAATGTGGCAGGGCTGTGTTTGAAGGACTCCAATGAGAAAAAACGGAGGTTCACTTAATTCCGCATAGGAAGAATATTCTGAACCTGATAGCAGATAGAATCTCACTGTGGTGGGGTGTGACCCTGGGAGGAGAGCCCTATCCAACAGCCTTCTGACACTCCTTGTTGATGTCCTGAGCGCGCTTTACTCAGCCATCCACGTGGAGGGGCCAAAGAGTATGTTTTCTCAACTTTTATTGTTGTTGTGTTGTTAATCCAGTTGTTTTTCGAATACTGGATAAACTTCAAGAATTACTAACCGTTTTAGACGTGTCTCCAAAGGTTGATCCAGGTTTCTGGGCCATGTTCTTGACAAAGGTTATTTGATATCAAGTAATTGTCTGGACAGGACTTGCAGAGGATGAATTTAAGGTGTGAGAATGTGATAAAGTAGATTATGAAGATAAACATGAAAGTTTCATACCTTGGCAGGCTGAAATTCTTGGAATGACTGTGACTTGTTTATTTCTTTTGAGACAAGGCCTCACTCTGTATCCCAGGCTGGCCTTCATCTCTCCAGTGCTGAGGTTACAGGTGTGAACCACTGTATACTTTTGGTTGTGAGCCTAGCCATTGATGACTGAGCCATCTCTCCAGCCCAAGCACCATATAATAAATGAAAAGTTTTTCTCTGTTTATCTAAATAATACAGGGAGAGGATGAACAATATTAAATTTAACCCTAATGCAGGGCACAGAAAACAAATTATTTTAAATGTTACCATGTTGTTGCTGCTTGAAAACAAAATGTGATGTCTTAATTAAAGCAATGAAACTTCCCAAATTATCCAATGCAACTTGCAGTTGACCAGAGGAAGCCAAGGACGTAAGATATACAAGATATCCAACCAGAATTGGTTGACCTAAAAAAAGAAAAAACTATTCCTTCATTATCATAACATATTTATAACTAATATAGCAATGTTTGATTATGGTTTGCTGTTTGAGCTTGAATTTTTTAGGCTAATTGAAACATTACCATTTCCCTGGGTTTCCTCTTTGATTTTCATAAAATCTAGAGTTTGGCAGCTGAGGACAGATGAGAATGAGAATTATCATGAGTGTTACGACTTGAAACCTGTGTCCTTCACAGTTTTGTTGTTGTTATTTTTGTTTTGTATTAATAGTCTATTTGTAGAGTCCAAATTGCAGGAGCCAATATGAAGTCATTAATACAAACTACCTAGAGAATGGTCATTGCTTTTGATGTGTGAGGGAAATTGAAGCCTTTCCATAGTCCTGGCAGCAAATAGGATTTTGCTACTCCAGTTGCACCGAAGGAATTCTTCACGTTTCTTGGCTCCTCAAAGAGAAGCATGGGCATGCTAGAATGTTTATATAGTGGAGAATGTGGGTGACAATTGATGCGGATTACTGGGGACCTGGACACTGTTTCATACTCCCTGGCCCTTGGCTCATGGCTGACACTGTCAGTGCTTGTAAATTGGAGATTGGTCTGTTGCAACCCTCAATTTTGCTCACCCCACCCGCTCCCTTCCAGCATGTCTGCCCTTAGCCCTCCCACTGACCAAAACACTGAACCATAGCTGCTGAGAGTTCACGGAGATTCACTTTTCTGAATAGCAGAGAGAATGTTTTTTATATGAGAACCCCACATGGCCTTCCCTTGCAGAAGGGAGGGTGATGGAAGACTTCCCACGTCCCTCTTCACTGTGAAACAAATGAGGTGACACATATGGGGAACTGGAAGCATCTAGTGGAAAGTGCTTCTGCTCATAGTGGCTGGAATGCTCCTGCCCTGAGGCTGATGGCCCCAGTGACTTGCACCTGGCTTCTCAACAACCAGCGACTTTGGCTGCTTCTACCCAGGCAAAGAGTTTGGTCATGGGATGAAGTCTTAAGCTTTCATTTTAGATTATCTCTGTCTCTCTCAAGTCTTGTCCAGTCTTTCTCTCTCCACCCCCATAATTTAATGGTGCCCTATTTATGATATCCCAAATTATGCCATGTACAAAACCTGTCATTTCTTCTCCGCCATTTTTAAGGATCTGTGTTCTTATTTAAACAAACTACAGAGCTGCCACTAGGAAAAGGCCACCCAGTTGTGAGAAATGACAGGATGGATGGTCTTAATTTCACCCACTTCTACCTGTGCCCCTCTATGCCCAGTCACAATCCCTAAGAGTTTCTCTTACTCATGTCCCCAGCCTCTGGGCTCACTGCCTTCTTTTTTAAGAGCAGCTTGTGTCACTAAGTGTTCACTGAGTGGGAACTTGAGGACAGTTGTGACTGATAGATGGGGCACACAGCCGTGCTGGGCTGAGCAGCTTTCGTTTCTCACATCTCTAAGTTTCTCACATTTGACAGTCTAAGCCTTGCACCCCTTGAGCTGCTCACTCATCTCCCTCCCTCTTGGTACCTGAACATCTTGGCATCAAAGTGCATTTCATTCCCCAAAGCCAGTTGCCTCATAATTGTTTCCCACAAGGCGTCTTGGCCTTATGCTAAGGTGAATCACAATAGGATAATGATAAAGTCTATGGCTCACTCCTCAAATTATTTACAAATATTTACATAAAATATAGAGAATTATGAAGGAAACAAATTACAATGAGGCATACCTATAGAAATGTTCAGACCACACAATGGTAATTTAGTAACTTAATATGAATTAATTATATGATGCTTTTAAAATATAGATATACAGTAAAAGGCATCTTCAGAGGCCCAAGCGTACAAACTGCTGTGGCTTAGCTACATTAAGAACTCATCTGTGCTTGCCGTCCTGATCTTTAACTTAGCTCTTTGTCACTAACCAGCATAAACAGAAAGTCTAAGATGCAATGGCTATTGCTAGGTGACCAGAGTAGCGTGCCTGCAACTTTACTGTTTGGTTATTAAATGACTATAGTGCCCAGATGTGTTCAGTAGCTGGCCATTGAAGTCATATGAACATCTATGGACAGAAAAAAAGAAATGCCAATTATATGATCAGAGTGAGCTCAGATCCATATAACTGTCGAAAAGGGGTAGATGTAGATAGTTGGTGATATGTGCAACAGTGCTGTGTGATAAGAAAAAGCATAGTTTTTGTTGGTAACAAGGTCCCAGGGACATCTAATAACCCCGTAAGAGGAAAGACACCTCACCTACATTCATGATTGTAGAGACTGCTAAATAGAGTTTTAAGAAATTGATGTATGTTTTTTTTCCTGCCCAATATTCTGAATCCTTTGACTCTATCCATAGACTATAAACTAAAAATACATTTAGTGCTTACTGAGGTTTTCAAAGCTCTTGACCCAGTGAGGTGTCAAGGGCTCTAGCTTTAATGAAGAGCACCCATAAACATTAACTCTTGTAATTGTGATACCAGGCTCTCCTAGAAAGCTGGCTATAGAGTGATGTATATTTGACAAACTTCCACAAGCCAGTTAAGACAACTCTAAAGAACAATAAAAACATATTAAAATAGAGGTAGAATTCATTTAAAAGACTGAAAGTAAAGCAAATCCAGACTCAGAATGTGCTGTAATTTCCTTCAGCATGGAAAGAGGAATTGATGAATTGAAAAAGGAAATCTGTTCTAGTTTTTAAAAGATCTAATAAAGTGAAATAGATAAAATAAAAACACATAGATTGGGAAAATGGAATCCAGTGTTTCTATTAACGGCATGATATCCTGATATCTAAGGGGAAAATCTAAATGTCTTGAATGTTGAGACAAAAGGTAGGGTGCTGTCTCCACAGCTAAGCACCTAAGAGGAAAAAAAAAAGGTTAATTGACTATGAAGCAAGAAAATGTAGGCAAATTTCAATATGGATGAGCTTCAGTTGACATAAAACAAATCATTGTGTGTGTGCATTGGATTGGACCCCTGAAGTATTTTATTGTGTGTTTATTATCATATGTCTTTTGGGAAAGAGATTCCTGTATTTCAGATGACTGGGTCTGTAATAAGCCACCAACGTGAGTGCCTGGCCTGGCCTGACTTGCATTGTGCTTGTTCTCAAGTATTCTGGCCCCATTCCAATGAAGGGCAACCACAAACATTGACTCTGCTAGCTAGCTGCTCTATGCTCCCTTGGTTCACAGTGAAAAGCAAGTAAAGGCACATGGAATGCCTTTTAACCAGGAGTGAGATATGCCTTAAAATATGCAGTAAACAAAGACAGCCCTCCTCTAGACTTTTAAAGAGAGACAAACAACCATTAGGGATGCTCTATGCGCTACTGTGATCTGAGCAGACAGCCCCTGAATTTACTATTTTGATAAAGCGAGAATGAGTCAGTGTCAAGGGCGCCTTTGATGTATGATAGTATGGGGACTGAGGTTGCAGCAGTGCCTCAGACTGCCTGAGTTAAGAGTGTGGCTCTTCAAAGATCATATGAACTCAGAGACCAAAGCAGCAAGCACAGGGCCCATTCGGTTCTGCACCAGGTCCTCTGCATTTTTATTACAGCTCTCAGCTTAGTGTTTTTATGAGGTTCCTGACTGTGTCTTTTCTTCGGACACAGTGTCTTTTCTTCTCCTGGGTTAGCTTGTCTTGTTCAACTTCCATGTGACAGTTTTCCTTTTATATTAATACATTCTATTTTGTCATGTTGCATTATCTCTTAGAAGCCTGTTCTTTTTCTAATGAGAGACAGAAAGGGAATTAATCTGGAGAGGAGGGGAAGTGGAGAAGAGCTGGTATCAGACATGCGCAGAGGAGCCTTCAGCATACTAGAAAGCACAGCCTTGTTTTTGTTAATATCATGCCCACCTCTCTTTTCTTTATGTCCTATTTCTTGAAGAGTTCTGCTCTCATAGCGAACCATCACAATAATCTGCCTAGGGCTTTGGAGCAGAGGTAGCTCAATTGGTCTGGAACGTGTAAAATTTCAAAGGCAAATGAGTTTATTTCTATACCACAACAGCCAAAGACCTAAAGGAAGTAAGGGTTTTTTTTTTTTTTTTTTTTTAAGAGACCTTTGTGAACTCCCAAAGGAAGTGACCAGAATAACTGTTCTGTACACTGACAAAGAAATCAGCCTTGCGCCTTGCATGTAGGTTTGTCACACTTGGATGGGCAATCTCTGGACATCTTCCCAGGCAAGCTGGAATCTGCTTTGCACACTGCTATCTGGATGGAGCCAAACATGTCAAAGAGCCACAGTGCCAGAAAGCCTGGAGTTTCAACATGTGGCTCTGCTCTGGTGTGGGAAAGGGTGCTAAGTGTCAAGGCCGGCATTTGAAAGGACTTGTCCTGCATAGGTCACTCTCTGGAGCAAAACAGCTGTAGCTTTTATTTAATGAAAGTGGTTTGCACAGGTGGCATTCTCACTTGCCAAAGGTCTGTGCAGTTGGAATAGCACCTTGGTAAGAAAGAGATATGTATAGCTGTGCTATGCGGCAAAAACTTGGCTTAAAAGAACATTCCTCTGTAAGCTCCCTGCTCTGGAGGAATGATTTTGGTGGAGATTGAAGATGAGCATAGATGTTGTTCAATTTCTGGTTCAGTCACTTACTCACTTTTCTTTTTCCTTTTTTTTTTTAATTTAAATTTGAAACAAAGTTGTTTTACATGTCAATCCCAGTTCCCTCTCCCTCCCTTCCTCCCCTATCACCCCAACCAACCCCAATCCCATCCCCTTTCTGCTCCCCAGGGAGGATGAGGCCATCTATGGGGAGTCTTCAAAGTCTGACATGTCATTTGGAGCAGGGCCTAGGCCCTCTCTCATGTATTTAGGCTGAGAGAATATCCATGTATGTGGAAAGGGCTCCCAAAGTCCATTCATATACAAGGGATAAATACTGACCCATTACCAGAGGCCACATAGGCTGCCCAGTTCTCCTAATTAACACCCACATTCAGGGAATCTGGGTCAGTCCTATGCTGGTTCCCCAGCTATCAGACTGGAGTCCATGAGCTCCCCTTTGTTCAGGTCAGCTGATTCTGAGGGTTTCTCCAGCCTGGTCTTGACCACTTTGCTCATCAGTCCTCCCTCTCTGTAACTGGATTCCAGGAGTTGGGCTCAGTGCTTAGCTATGGGTGTCTGCTTCTTCTTCCATCAGCTCACTTTTAACATAACCTGTCAGTCTGAAAGAAGAAGGAGCCACCACCCACATGGTATGAACTAGAGTCCTGTGTCACAAGTACTGATTGGTCCCTCAGTACTCTTCCCTGTGAATCATCAATAAGCACTTTGATTTTCAAGTGCTTGCCTGGAACTATTGATGAAGACATAATCATGGTGCAGGGAAGACTGCTCCTGTTCCATTGTGTTCAGACTCATGATGTGGTACGGTTGCTCTTCTCAGCTCAAGTCTAGACACTGGATCTACCATGACTGTGAATCAAAAGTGGTGGCTGCCAGCAGGTGCTGCCATCATTTGTATGCATCGCATGGGCACATACTAAGTAAGTACCAGGTCTATACTAAAAGGTCTAGAGTGATTTTTCTGATTTCATGTTCAAAGTCATCATGAGAAGTAAATTCTAGCACTTTTAGTCTCCTTTAAATGAGAGGATTTGGGGAGATATGCTAACAATACATTCATGTTTCATAGACAAAGTCTAGGAGCCCCCAAAGCTGTCAATTATCTTTAATCCATTTTACAAAGATTTATTGAGTATCTAGTGTATACCAAACACTACCCTGGACACTGAATGGCAAACAAAAGACAGACCAAATCCTTATCTTCTTGTCAGAGGTATGACAACTGCCTGTAGACTCAAAGAGAGCACAGCCTGGGTCTAGTAAACTTAATTTTACTAAGGAAGAATTGAAGATGAGCTCCAGGCTTCAAGAGATGCCTGAAGCTCTCACCACTGATGGGCTCCTTAAACTTCCATCATCGGGGATGTGGGAAAGGACACACTTGTAAGGGGCTGAATCAGCAAGATGTAGAGGTAGCTTTGAAGAACATGCACTAACCTGCTGCTTTCACCATATGAGCTGCACCTTGCAAACTGCTGACTTAGGAGAAAAACTGCAAGTAAGAAGGTTTGCTGCCACGCTCTGCAACACTTGGTCCTGGAAACCAGGCTGGGATGACAAAGAAATGAAGAAAGGCCAGACACAGGGGCACACAGAGAAAATCTGGGATAGGGTGAGCTGTGCTTGCTCCAATGGAGGGCACCAGTTGCAGCAGCAACCTGGAAACAGCATGTCTGTTTGATCTGCCTTAATGAAGGAGGGAGGTTCATTAGATACAGCTGAGTGTGGAGGCACAGCTGTGGTACACAGGTGAATGTGAAGGCAGGTATCTCAGGAGGGGGTCTCTATCATGGAGCAATCTCAGGCTAATGTTATCCCAGAGTAGAAGCTGTGGTTGATACTTCCTACATACATATTCAAAATTTGCACTTGGGTCAGAAGAAGGCTTTGCCATCCTCTTAGCCATACCCATGGAAGGAGTTGTCCCTCCTGTAGGCCTCAGGCATTGGAGTCCTTGATATAGCTGTGCTTGTTATAAGCAATACACACTCACTCAGAACTTCATCTACCTCTTACACATCCACTCACAACTTCCTTCATTCTTCACAGCCTAGCATAAATTTAAAGGTTGAAAACCTCCAGTTTAATCTGGCCTGCAGGACCCTTTGGGGCCAGATCCCTTCCTGAATAGAGCATAGCCTGTAGAAATGAATAAATAAGAGAGACTATCTGGTTCATCCACAGAACCAAGAGAAATCCTCTTGACAGATACAGGTCAAGCCTGGTAGTATATCTTTACTGGTAACTGGCATTTCTCCTGTTTAAAGGAGAAAAGGACTTCCAAAATGCTAGGTCATGTTTTTAATTATTTAAAAAAAATGAGATATTGACTTCTTTTTCAAAGTTAAGTGACAAAAATGTAAAATACGTCATGATCTAAAACTGAGTGCTCTTGGCTGCTTTAGAAATCAAAATGAACTAAAATTAGAAGTTATGCTTTTAATAATTCAGTTCACGTGTACAGTTATACTCAGCATGCATAATCTATAGGACTGAGATGGGGTAGCCTGAGTGATTTGGGATCCCACAGAAATTCTCAAAGACCCAACCTGGAAGTCACGACTCCTTTTTGTCTAATAATAACTTTAAAATACATTTTTAATTTAGCATTTTAAGAGAAAGGAAAAATAGGGCTAAATGTATTGTGTTTAAAATGTAGTGTTATTGTTATGTTATTTAATGGTTCTGTAGTTGTCAACTTGATGAAAGCTAAAGTCACTTAGGAAGAGTCTCAGTGAGGGGTTATCCACATTGGGTTGGTCTGCAGGGGTTGTCTTAAGCTAACCTACGTGGAAGTCCCATCCCACTTTGAGTAGCTCCATTCCCTAGGCTGGGGGTCCTGCACTGTGTATGAGTGGAGAAACTGAACTGAGCCTGAACAAGTGAACTGGTAGCCATTCTTTTCTCTTCATTAATAATTGCAAGTGTGATGTGACTAGCTATTTGAAGTTCCTGCCTTAACTTTACTACACTGATTGATTTTAGTGATCATGGTCTACTCAATGCAGGTATCCATATGTCATTGTGAAAATGATCAAAGGATATGGGAATTTGTACTGATATTGCTATCAGTATCAACTTTCTCAAGTGATTAAGACATCTGGATGTGGAAAACACATTCAAGTATTGGGCCTTGCTTTCTATTATAGGTGACTTTTACTATTGTATCCCAAGCAACCTTATTATTATTGCTTATTATCGCGGGGAAGAAAGGATAAAAGATACAAAGAAAATAAAATGAGACCCTCCCTAGTGAGCTATTGGCTGTTAATGGATACTGGGTATCATTGTCTTCACCCACTGGGAAGCCCACCGGGCTCATATGGTTTATGCCCCTGACCTTTTTTAAAAATCAGTAGGCTTCAAACAAAACAAAAAAGGCAATAACATGGGAAAAAATTGTAGGGAGGTAGACGAATTGGCAGAGGTGGGAGAGAGATAAAGAGGGTGGAGTAAGACAAATCAAAATGTATTACACGTACTATGAGGTGGTTAGAGAATAAGCTTAATTTAAAAAAAAAAAGAAAAAGAAAATAGCAAATTTTAAGGCTGAATATTTCATATTCAAAGAACAGGTATAAGAACAAAATAAAGAATATGGATAATACAGTATATGAATGATAAGGTATGAATAATATAGTATTCACTCAAGAGACTATTGATCACATACTATACATTCAAGCAGACATTTGTTATACACAAAACATTCAAGAGGAGGTTGATCACACAGTACAGTCAAGAAGACACTGTATAAAAGAGAAGGCAAGCAAGACACCCACTGAAGCAGAGGGTACAAACGGGGGTTATTTTGCCACATGGAAACTACCTTTATCAATTTCATATTACCTAATAGTGAGTGTGCACCTGGCCATAGACACTATGTCAGGCGACAGAAATGAGACAGAGATAAATGAAAGGTCATCTCTTGGCTCCAGTAGCTGTGCATCTACCTGAGAGCAAAAACAGTCTATATAGAAAGGGCTGAGAAGCATGCTTTGACAGCTACAGGAAGGTGCTTACTAAGCCTGGCCCGCTAATTCTTCTGTTTCTCCTTCACCCTCACCCCCCTGCTCACCTTCTTCTTATATGTTTTCCTCTCTTTTTTTCCTGTCTTTCTCTGCCCTCCCTGGCCCTTCCTCCCCTTTTTGCAACAGAAACTTACCACTGGTCCAGTTACATTAAAAAAAAAAAAAAAAAAAGCATACATGCTGTTTCACATTTACTTGTATTTTGTCAAGGTCATGCTCCTTCTGCATGCTTATGAATTGTATTTATAGGAGCAAACTTCCATTACACATAAACTTTAACATCACAGGGATCTCTTTCCCACTATTTTTTGTGAAAATAAAAACTACCATCATTGCAGAAAAGCCTCAATGAGAATGTGGTAGGTGTGTGTGTGTGTGTGTGTGTGTGTGTGTGTGTGTGTGTGTGTGTGTGTGTGTGTAAAAAAGAACTCAGAAGTGAGGTAGTAAGATAAATAGAGGCATTGAAAACTACCCTGAGTTTGACAGCAGGATTTATGTATTCATTCCATATTTCAAGGAATTCTCCCATTAGTTACTCAACTAGTCAGTTTCCTCTTTCCACTGAATATATAATAAGTGTGTGTATAAACACATAAATATAGCATGCTTGAAGATATATATGCATGTCTCTATAGGCACCTAGTACCCCTGTGATTTTACTCTTGTATGACATGGGGAGCAATAAGGCTTGCCTTTTTTGAGGCCGTACATTGACCCAAACCTTACATTTAATGTAAAACAGATGTGTTCCATGTGTGTGTCATGGAAGTTTGACAGTGAGAGCCAGAACACAGAGGAGTTCCTTTTGATGATTCTTCTAACCTACTATGGCTCCCCATAACTTTTCAGTAATAATCTTGGTGCTACTCCCAGAATAGGGACCGAGAGGTATCTGCACTTATTCTCTGTAGCAGGAATCTTAATCATTTCCATCAAGAGAAACAATAAGTACAAGTTATCAGAGGCTGGGCGATAACTCGATCAGTAAAGAACTTGCCAGCAAAGCATAAGGATTTCAGTTCAATCCCCAGCACCTATGTTAAAACAAAATGCTAGATGTGGGTGTGAAGCCTTGTAATCCCAGCACTGGGGAGACAGACATAGAGCTTTCTTAATAGCCTAGCCTAACCTGGGTCCCAGTGAGAGATCTTACCTGCAAAAAAAATGTAGATGTTTTCTGAAGAATGATACCAAGGCTAACCTCTGGACTCTACACTTGAGTGGATGTGTACATGTACACACACACAGAGAGAGAGAGAAAGAGAGAGAGAGAGAGAGAGAGAGAGAGAGAGAGAGAGAAGAGAGAGGGGGGGGGGGGAATTAGAAACTTCTAGACAATAAAAATCACAACAATATAGTGAAAACATTGAATATTATTGTTTGATAAGTCTTAGCAAATGACCCCTGAACCTCCTGGTTCTGTGTTGGTCCTTTTGTCCTCAGGCAACTTCTTATCGACATGGCACATCTAAGCAATCACATATACACACATGCAAATGCCCCTCTGGGGTCAAATGACATCAAGGAATTTCTCTGCATAAAGACTGAAGGGTCTTGATTTACAGGATGCTGGTGTAAAAGTCACGGCACAGCAGCTGGCCGTTGACAACCTGTAGTCAGGAAAACAGCACATTTTATGGAGTCTAGACTTTGTTTTATCTTGTAAATTTTTGGTGACATATTTAGCTTTTTTCAGACAACTCTCAAATTACTGAGTCAGCAGTCAGTATGGCTCAGTTTATCATGACCCATCATCTTTAATCTGGTCTTGAATAGCAGGATGTTGTAGGTCTGGATTGAAGTGCGACCTTTGAATGTTTTCCATTCATGCCTGATTACTATATCCTAGAGGTCTAGACAGTGTTGTTGGTTTTTCACCAACACAAACATCTGGGGAAAAAAGAGCTCTACTAGATGAGTAAGAACATTTCTAATTCACCCATATGATATTTTAAAATAAACTCTTAAATGAAATCTCAGGTCCCAAAAAAGTAGCATCAAGCATATTGCTTTGCACTCTGATAAGATTGTCTGGACCATGTTTTTTTTTTTTTGCTGAGGAAAACAAGATTGAACATGCCATTTCAGACTGCAAAAGAGCATCTTTTGTGCTCTTACAAGAAACTACAATTTTGCCTGGTGAATTCCAGCCAAGTGAACTTAACGTGTGCATATCGACTCATGTGGGCCTCGTTATTGGATGAGTGAGGACAGTGAGAGACCGAACTCAGAGCAATGGGGGTTTTCGAAAATGACTAAACTTCCTATTTCATGTGGAACTATTTTAACATTCTAAGATACATTCCTTGTATTAGAGCTGTGCAAAAGGCTTTTTCAATAAAGTGTATTTGTGAGTTTGTGTATGTGTGATGTATACACGTGTGAACAGGTATGGGTACCTATGTGTGGGAGTGTGGAGGGATGGTGGGGGTCTGGCTCTATGACCCTCCATCTTATTCCTTTTAGAAGGGTGTTTTGCTGAACCTGGTGCTAGGTTGGTAGCCCACAAACTCCAGCTAGGAGTTACAGGGCCATGGAAGCACTCCCAGCTTTTATAAGGTTGCAGGATTACTCATGTTTCCTTCATGTGCCTTCATGTTTCCATAGCAAGTACGCTAAGCTACTAAGCCATCTCTGCAGGCCCTGCAGAGAGCTTTGGTAAGGGCTGAAACTCATTATTGTATCTTGAGGGAGAAGCTGGGTTCCTTTCCCTAATGCTAGAACTATTGATCATATTCAGTTAACACCATACAAAACATGCCCACAGCCATGAACGCTAAGTAGGAGACTATGACTAGATAATAAGACCATTCTAGAGTATGTGATTTACTAATGCCTTCAGTATGCAAACTGCAGATACATATGAGAATTAATTCTGAGAATATTGGAAATTGATCAACTGTACATATGATAACTAATTCCAACAGTCTGTCCATGACACTTTTTCTTTCCTTCCTCTTTTTTTTTTCCTTAAGGAAAAAGGGTTTCCTTCCATTCTTCAGTGGTTAATTCATGACTTAGAACTCAAGACTATGTTTCTTCCCAGAACTTTTTAGCATAGTATAGTAATCGCACAACTCAAGATAAACACAGGGGCAAACTCCAGGAAAATGATGCCAGAGTAGTGCCTGAAACCTTAGAGTATTTGCCCTTTGCACTGTTTAAGACAAGAGTGCGTACCTCAAGGATTAGCCAGTGCATACTCATAGGCTTGGAAGTGAGGAAAAATAAACATTTAATTTAAAAGAAAAGAAGGAAGGAGAGGGAAAGGGAAGGAAGAAAGAGAGGAAGGAATGAAGGAAGGGAGGGAGGGAGGGAGGGAGAGAGAGAGAGAGAGAGAGAGAGAGAGAGAGAGAGAGAGAGAGAGAGAGAGGGGAGGGAGGGAAGGGAGGGGAGAGGAAAGGAAAGGAAAGGAAAGGAAAGGAAAGGAAAGGAAAGGAAAGGAAAGGAAAGGAAAGGAAAGGAAAGGAAAGGAAGGAAAGAATGCAGTCTTGGGAAGAGAAGGTAGCCTGCTATCTGCTGTCTTAATGTCTGTGACAAATAGATAAAAACTGGGCACTCATCTTCACAGATGCCACCACACATTCCGAACTCCCATTCTTGTGATGCCAGTTCACAGAAAATGTTTTCATGTCAGTGACCCTGAGCATGACTCCCATGCCGCTACATACAGTGTTCTCAGAATGACACTCATTAATCCCACCACTACCCACCTGCACAGCCCGCCACTGTCATGGATCTTCTGCAACTTTCTACTGGCATTTGTTTTCCCATTTTGTGCTTAAAGTGCAATCCTGTGTTTAATGAGCTCACTGTGTGTGGCTTGTCCTCGAATGTAAATGTTTTCTTTCTCACTATCCTATTATTTCTTCCCTATTTGAATGTTAATTATTTTAGTGAATTAATAAAAGTTCATTATTTTAGTTAGCCTCTGATCTTAAAATAAAAGTACGTTTTTAAAAATCATGGTAACTTGGGGTAATATCTGGGTTTTTGTTTTGTTATTTTTGATGAAGCTTAGAATAGCATTTGACTGTTTTTATTACTTAAGAAAAAACTGACCCATACTCTGTATACAAATTGAGTTGTAAAGGTCAAAAGCCAAGTGCTTTTAATAACTTTTTAAGGGTGAGTAATCTTTGTTCACTTTGAAGACTGTGGTATGTACTAATTTCTTTGTAACATGAAAGAGATGTTGCTATAGCTAATGGTCCATGCAGTGGCACCATGAGGCACTAAATCAAGGCGTCTCCTGCGACTTGGGTTGACGTTTTCATAGCCCACTCATTGCTTATTTGTTAAATACAGTTTGGATAACATTGGAAATTATCTTTGCTTCCCCAAAGCCTTGTCTCCAAAAATAATCTTTAGGTAGGCTATGTTTTAACTCATAGTAAGTTTATTTCACTAAATATTTTAGACAATCAAGATATAGAAGTCTGAACCCGAAGCAAGTAATAAAACATTCCCATTACTGTGGAAGGTCCCTGTAAGCTACTTCTGGGTGACATTAGTCACTCTGCCTCCTCCTTGTAGCTGTGGTTTATTACAATTGTTTTTCCTTGTCACACGTTTAGGTATCCCAAAACAGCACCAATTCTCTCTGCACATTTAAAAGTGCTGTAATGCAACTCTCCTTGCTCATATTTATATTCCTGACATTTGCTCATTTGCCACCCAATGTGTTCACCCCCATTGCTATTATAGAACCATGCCATAATTTACTTACATTCGGATTCTTTACAGCTTCATGTTAACACAAGTGTTTGCTGTTGTGAATGTTTTTGTTCAGATCTCCATGCATGTGTGTATAGAAGCTCCTAAGTCGTGGAGTGATTCATCAAAGGATACAATTTCATAGCCCAAGTGATGCACATTTAGCCAGAGTGTTTAACAAGAGTGACACAAATACCAGTGGTTTGTAAGAACACCCACTATGAACAGAAATTCCCAATGGCATAAAAGGCACGAAATAGTTACTTTTAGAACATTAATATTTAAATCATATGGATAATAGGATACCAACAATGTCAAATATATACACACATATATACATGTATGTGTGTATAAATATATATGTGAAAATATGCAAATAGATTATTTTGTGTGTCATGTAGAATATTAAATTACTAATAAGGTTAAGTAATTAAGTACTAATAAAGTTTTTAATTTTTTGAGAACTACATACATGAGTACTATTTATATTATCGTTCCCACCCATCTTACTTCCCTGAAACTACTTCCATGTCCCCTGCTACTCCTTCAAATTTACCACCTTTCTTTTTTTAATTATTATTGTTACATACACACGAGAGCACATACATATCCACCAAACTTGGAAGCGCTACATCAGACTGAAGAGAATAAGCCACTGCAAGCAGTTACAGAAAAATCTATAATTGCAGAAACATAAAATATAACTAAGATCATAAACAGAAAAAAGAGAGCTATCAACAAAGTTTCACTAGTAACTTTAAGTATTAATGTCTTCAAGTCCGAACTCAAGAGACAGTTTAAGTGAATAGATCATAAATGAAGTTTTGAGTGAATGTTGTAAATAATGAATGAATGTGTCTCATTTAGTGTGGCTTCTTATTTGTCAGAAGCTAAAATGTAGCTAGGTGTCTGTTTAAAGGAGATAACAAGCCTGAAGTTCACTTGTACCAAATCTAGGCCTGTACTGGGGCCTAAGTACAAATGAGGTAGACGCTGAGTACAGATAATAAAAGCGAGTGTATTTGACAATTAAGAACAGTAAAAATATCTTTTCAGAGGTGACATCCTCACGGTGACTTATATTAAGAGATACTCACAAAAACGCTTATTAAGAGAATATTTCCTGTCTGCCATAAAAATCCATGGAGACCAATGTTTTCACAAATGAATGGTATAAAACTTCCATAGGGAAAAACTATTTGAATGACATTGAAAAAGAACACCTACTTCTTGTCATGCCTGTAATCCCAGCACTCAGGAAGCTGACACATAAGTATCACAAGTTGATACATAGTGAAACTGACTAGAAGAAGAAAAGGAAAGAGAAGGAAAAGAAAGAGCAATCAATTCCTTAACTACTGACTAAGGAACCATGTGGAAGGGGCCATTAATCCAATTCCTTAAATACTGACTAAGGAACCAAGTGGAAGAGGCCATTAATTTGCAAAAATAAACAGACTATATTGTCTACTCTAGTGTATTAAATGATCAAGTGGCAACACTGTTAATGTTTAGTATACATTAAAATCAAACATCTAACCGCGTCTCCATGTCTGAGTACTAGTGTAGGTTGATCACACCCCACCTCTCTTATTGCATACTCCCCTTCTTTTGGCTCCTTCTCAGGCCCTTTTAACCTCTAGCTCATCTTTAAAATGTACTGTGGAAATAGGGACGGAGTTCCTTCAGTGATGGATCTGCCACCAAATGTGGTCAAGCCCCTGGATGAACTCTAGCACCACATATTAGAATGATATGATGTATATAAAAAAAAAAGTCTGTGGTCTGTGCATCTCAGCTTCTACAGGGACAGATGCCTAACTAATGACAGTTTGACAGTTACTTCCATTTTGAAAGTCACACTACAAGTGGACATCGTGACCTCTGCTCTTACATTCATCCATTAATTCTTCATCTGGTATTCTTCTCCCTTCTCACCAGGTTGATTGGGAACAAAACACTTGGCAATGTCATGAACACTTCAGAGAGCATCTTAAGGACATCTCACCTGCTCTCCTGGTTAATTTATAGTTCACCTTGTTAAATGCCTTATTCTACTTGGCTGAGTTGGCCATGTGTCATTTTGTTACAATGTAAAGTTTAGAAGAACACAGTTAAACAATTATTAGCTTTCCCAATTCCAAAACTTTTATTATGTCTCATGAAAAATATTTCCCTTGATTCTTTACATTTTTTTCTGCTCTTTCAAATATAACCTATCTCTTCTTCAGTTCTCCTAACTTAAATTAAAATTTCTCTCTAATCATTCTCACTTCTAACCATCATTTACTTATTCAATCACAATTACTTTCAAAATCATTTTTAGCACACATACCATGATTCGATGTGTACAAATAATACCCTATTCTACTAAATACCATAATCTCAACCCAGAAGAGGAGTCATCAAAGAAAGTATAGAAAGAGTTCTGTTGTCTTCTTTTAAAATTAGAAATAGTTTAAGACTGAATTTTTGCACAATTTCCTGATTTCTAATTCTTAATGGACCCCTAACACTCAGTATGAGGCTCTGCTAAAAGCTGTTCCTGTATTGTCACAAAATATGCAATAAACTTAGAGTCTGTTATTATCTTTGTCTCACAGATGAGGAAACATACCCAGAAAGGTTATGTTTCATGCCCCAAAATCACTTAACATGTCCAAAATTGAGCTTTTTGATTTTTCCCACAAAAAGAAAAAAGATGTGTCTTTTTCTTTTTCATCTCAGTTCATGGGAGTAGCCTCTGGCTTGTCTCTCCTGTCATACCTTAAATTCCTTCCATCAGACAATAGTATCAGCCCTTCCTGCAGACACATCAACACTCTGGTCACTCGTCACCACCCTCACCACCACCAGCCATGCCACCATCATCTTGCACCTGTATTCTTACAGACTACTCTTAGCTGGCTTCCTTCTTCAAGCCTTGTCTTTCTAGTATAGTTTATTCCAAACACTGCAACTATAGTGATATGTAGAAATGTAAGTTATGTCTTCCTGCTATTTGACTCAGAATAACCTTCTTGTGTCTTGCTGTCATGTTTACAAGAAAGTCCTCTATTGCCAACAAGTCCACCCCTGACCTTGGACTTGCCATCTCCTCTGCCTTAGTTTTTGGCACCTTTTCCCTAGTTTACCTCACATCATGCTCACTGGACCTCTTGCTCGCACTTGGCATTTGCTGTTGCCCCATCCTGATCACTTTTCCCAGAAGGTTTGCCTCTGCTGAAAAGCCATCCCAGCTCACTATGATACAACTGGATTTTCTGTCAACTAACTGAAAACTAGTTCTTAGAAGTGCACATATGCATGCATGTGTGTGTGTGTGTGTGTGTGTGTGTGTGTGTGTGTGTGTGTATGTGGGTGCATATACATGTGAAGATCTGGATATGACCTCGGATGTCATTCCTTGCATGCCATTTTTTTTTATGTTTTCTGGTTTTGAGGCAGGATCTCTAAATATCAACAAGTACTTTAGGTGTGGCTGGATGACCAAAGAGCCCCATGTATCTATGTGTCTCCTCCCAGGGCTGGGATTACAAGGCTGAACCTCCATGCCCAACTTTTTAATGTGGGTACTGGGGTTTGAACTTGGTTCCTTGTACTTGCAAGGAAAATACCTTAACAACTGAGCCATCTCCCCAGTCCTTATTCTAGATTGTTCTCATGTTTACCTATTAGCTCTTTCTTCTTGAAGTGTGTAAGTTCAGGAAGTTAGGAATTTAGCACTGCATGAGATTGTATTCTCATTCCACAGATCAGCAACTTTTTGTATGATGGTTTAATCCATGGGCATATGTATAAACTCACATACATACATACATACATACATACATACATACATACATACATACACACACATATACATGCATATAAAGCTACACTTTATCCATCTAGAACTAATAGGACCTTTCTCCTTCCTTTCCTCCCATTCTCCCTCCCTCCCATTTTCTTTCTTTCTACATTGTCTAATTCTATATTTCCCCACTGTCAGTACATACTTCTATAAGTGGTGAATGCACATTAACCACGTTACCTATTCTCCCAGGTCTGCTCCTCTCTGCAGGTCAAAACATTTCCTCATATCAGGTCAGCATCAGACCCCACTAATCCTGTTTCTGTGTCCCTGTCTCTTCCTTCTCAGTCCTGCACCTGTTCTCTTGGTATTCACTACCTTATTCTTTCCTAAAAACAATCAAGGTCTCCAAGCTTCATGCCTGCAACGTCTCACACCTCATCATCGTACCATTACCTCCTGTGTTTCACCATTAGTTTTGTTCAGCAATCTCCAAGGTCATCCTGCCAGCCATATTAAATCCACAAAGCTCTCCTAGCTTAGCAAGACCCTCTTACACAGCTACACTGTCACACCTGTCTCCTGACTGTTCACTAAAGCATCACATTCCTCTGTCACCCATGGCTTACTCCGAGTTTCCAGCAATGTAGCCTTATGTACTAAATCCACATCTTCTCCATCTGTCAGTTCAATTCTCATGCTTTCCTTATCTTTAAGTTTGGGTTTCATAAACGCACACTCACGGGAATGTCTCTTAGCAATGGTTCTTTTACAGTGAGTGATTAATTATATGCATCTCACTACTTTATTTCTTTGGTACTGTTTGGTATGTTAGTATTCTCTACCCAGACAGATGGGGATCACTTAAACAACAAAATCCTCATACTTGTATACAGTGCTAATGTATAAACACATAGTGTCCCAGGACCTTTTTACCTAGCAACATAACACATAGAAGTTCAAATAAGCCATTACTCCCATCACATCCTCAGAAGAAATAAATATAAATTCCATTTAAGTGGATGGATGAAAAAAAAACAGAACAAAGGAAACAGGAGTTTGAGGGAACTTGAAAATTTTTCAAATATTGTAACATCCATGACTCATTTTTAAAATTTGTTTCATGTGTACTGGTGCTTGGCCTACATTCACAATGTACATATCTGTTACCATGTGCATGCCTGGTTCCAGAAGTCATAAAAGGGTGTCATGTCCTTTTGGATTTGAATTACAGATAATTGTGAACTGCCATGTGAGTGCTGGGAATTGAACCTAGGTCTTCTGGAAGAGTGTACAATGCTCTCAGCCACTGAGACATCTCTCTAGCCTATCTGTGGCTTTCTCAAATAGTAAAATTAATAAAGCTGGAGTCTGAAGAGATGGCTCAACAATAAAAATCCTTGTTTCTCTTCCAGAACACTCAGTTCCTATTCCCAGCACCTGTATGGATGCTCACAAACATCTGTAATTAATTTCTGGGGGTCTGACATCCTCTTCTGGTCTGCATGGGCACCAAAAGTATGTGATGCACAGACATGCGAGCACTCACACATACACATACTAAATGATTTTTTTAAAATCCACTGAGTGGGAAAAGTGTCATTTCTTTATACTCCTCAACCATGTGCCAATCATTTCCAGAACACAAGCATATTGCTCACACACACTTTAGTAAATGAAGACAGTCTTTCCTATGCACACTCCAGGTCATCATGGACCGTTATGATCCACAGCACTGGGCAACCCATGGGTGTTTGGTGTTCAGTGTCTTCTTGAGTTGAATGGGGTAACCACAAGACCTTAAATATCCATAATTTGTCATGTAAGGTCCACTGGGATGGCCAGCACTTTATAATAACAGGATCCTCTGTTAACTTACTTGAGAAACAAATCTGAAGAGTCTGTGTCTAGAATACCTCCTGTCCATACAAGATAGAACAGGACAGTGAACAGAGCAGACATGAAATGAACAGAAAAACAAAAACTGATTTTTCACTAAGGACCTCTAATCTTCCCACAGTTTACAAAAGTTACCAATCATCTCTACTTCTGGACCATTTAAGTCAGATTTATTTCATTTTGCTAATTTATAAAGGAGAAACCACAAGTTCAAAATGTTAGGTAACCAGTCAGAAGTTACATAATAAGAGTTTAAATTTGGATGTGGACTAAATCTCCTGAATCTAAAGTCCATGGTGTTCCTGTAACCTTATAGGGACTACAGAAAAGCCAGGAAATAGAAATCTCAAATAAATAAGTGGGATGTATATTTGGAGAGCCATTTTCAGAAAAAAAAAGGAAGGAAAGAAAGAAAGAAGGACAGAAGGAAGGAAGGAAGGAAGGAAGGAAGGAAGGAAGGAAGGAAGGGAGGGAGGGAGGGAGGGAGAGAGGGAGGAGGAAGGAAGGAAGGAAGGAAGGAAGGAAGGAAGGAAGGAAGGAAGGAAGGAAGGAAATCCAAATTTCGTCTTTGTGTGTTCATGCATGTTCATGTGCACAGGAACACACATGGTGGCTAGAGGAAGGTACTGGGTGTCCTGCTCTGACATACACTGCCTTAGTCCCTTTAGATGGAGGTCTTTTATGGAAGCTGGAGCTACACTGGTGGCCAGCCCCTCGGTGACCCTTCCACTTCTGCACACTACAGTGATGGGACACAGGGCTGTACAGCTAAGCCCAGGGGTTGTGTTTGTTTGTTTGTTTGTTTGTTTGTTTTGTTATGTGAGTGCTAGATATTTGAACTGGGATCCTCATGTTTGCATAGCAAAAACTCTCCTGAGCCACCTCCCCAAGCCCTTCTCTTACCACTTTTTCTTTCCATAGCATGTCTTTATAAACAAATGGTAGAGACAGTCTTACTTCCCTGTCCTCCTCCAGATTCTCTTGATCTGTTCCTCTGAGAAACTCAGAATACACCTCAAGTTTCTCCCATGAACCTGAGCATTTATCATGTCCCCCAAGAAGTATGCGAAGGAGGAGTACTACCGAGGCCTGGAGAGCTCTGAGTGTGGTGGTGGGACTATTTATCTTCAGGTGCTGGAATGTTTTGCTTCACTCACCCTCGCTCTTATGATTTGCTGGGTGATTCGGGTTGAGATAGCAGCCACTTGAAACTGTAAGTGAGTTGAAACTTGCTGTGCTTAAGTAATTACTTAACCGTGGCTCTCTGCCACTTGGCCTTGGAGAAGTCTGCAGCTAGGAATGGCTTATTTTATTTCAAATTAACTTTTGACGGTTTCTTTCTTGTATTTTCTTAGACACCGTGGTAGTTATTAAACATCGCCTTGCTTTGGGAGGGAAGGTGGGCTTCTGTTAAATTCCCATGCATTCAAGCAAGGACAGCTGATCAGAGGGGAGCCTTCCACCTCCAACAACCTCCTTTCCCACAGTTTTTACAGTTTTTATTTGTCTTTCTGCTGTGGCTGACATAAACAAAGTCTGCATTATATCCTCAGTTGACATTTTTATGTAATCAGGGGAGTTTGGAATAGAGCAAACATTTCCTATGGAGGAATAACCAGAACATACCATCTCACAAACACAGAAGAATACTAAATGGCTTCTATCACATGTGGCCACTCTACCAAACAACTATAGACAATTCACTTGTTCAGTGGGCATGCCTAATTTTTGCCTTTTTAAAGAACAGCATATACAGTCCTGGGGATTACAAATAACATTCTATAAAAATTTTGACTCTGTGACATGACTACAACCACTGAGGACAATAATTTTATAACACCTTGATTTTAGTGAGTACAACAGAGATTTAAAGTAGTGATTTATCCTGATAACATCCTTCTAGTGCAACCAAGATAGGGCATAGGCTGCCGATTTTAAAGATAGTCCAAGACTGAGAAATCCGCTACAATAGCATCCTCATTCTCCTCACTCTGCACACATGTCAGCATGTACACTACTCAATAGTTACCCCCAGTCAGCTTGAAACCTCTCCAAGGGGACACTGTTCATCCTTAACTAGATGACCCACTTGAAACATCAGTGACAAGCCATTGTTCTTACAGAAAACTATGAGTCAAGCAATTTAATATGTATTCTCCAATCTTGAAACAACTAGTTTAATAAGACTCAAACATGTTAATAACCTCAATATTACTCATGTTCTTCTGTAGAAATAGGGTTAAATTATTGCTAAAAAATCCTTTAAGCCCAAATATGCTATGTGCACAAGTATTTGTTCATCACTATACACTGTTGTATAAGAAGCATGAAAGATGTGTATTCCAAATACTTATCACACCGGACAGTGTGCAATGAAATGGACACAGGACAATATTCTTAAACAGACAGTATTTCTTGTATGCTAAGTCCAAGGCCAAGTATTACAAAGATTACCATGAATGATGGCCACACTGTGGACATTATAAAGAAGTTATCCAAATTGGACTCTGTGTGATATTAAAATGAAAGGAAACAAAGTGGGGGTGGGGGGACATGGGGGTGAAATCTAACAGGAGTTAGGAGGAAGATTAGGGGTGAATATAGTCAAAATATGTTGTGTGAAATTCTCACAGAATTAATAAAAATACTACATTTTTTAAAACTCTAATAAAACAAAGAAGCTCTTGCCTTACTGTTGTCTAGAAAGTAATCATGACCGAGGTGGGGATGGGGCCAAGTAGATAAATTAATCAAAAGTAAAGTGGGTTCAAGAAAAGGAGAGGCGTCATTAATCTTGGTGAAGGACACAAAGTCAGTAAAAACAAAGGCAAGGTCAAATCGACCCACCAGGGGTCAATGTACTTCGTTGAAGTGGATGCTGTTGTTTGCAGTGCCTGTAATCTGTTCCTGTGCTCTTTCCTCATTCATACATCCATCATATGTCCAAAAAATATTTTCTGAGTACTTTGAAATGACAGACTACCAAAAGCTTTTCATATACTGATCACTAATCCTTAGAAATGCAATGAAGTATAGGTCTTGCTACTACCATTTTACTATTAACCAAAGTGGAACTCTGCTGCATTTTAAGTACATTTCCCAATATGTATTGAAAATACATATTGATCCAGATGATCTATGCATAGTGCTTATGCCCTCAACCACATTAGTTCAGGGTTTGTCAGTGAACTCTAAGTATGTTGTTAAGTCATAAATGCATGGCGCATGCTAGTCCATAAAATCACTAAATGCAAAAGATAACATACTTAGATATTTGGTCTTTGAGTGAATCAGAAATAATTTATATCCCTTCTCCTAATCCAAGATTTTTTTTAACATTACCATTGGAGCATTTCTATTTTTATCCAGGCTGTAGTTTCTCTTGGTTTGACAACTGTGGTTGGAAGTAGATTCATACAGAACAGAATTTAAATAACATGTAAATAGCATGCAGTAATATAACATATCACTAAATAACTCTATGAAATAGAGAAGGAAACAATTATGCCTTCAATCAATATAATGAGAAACAGTAGGAAGAAATATATTTCCTGTTACCCTTCCTTTAATCCATGAGATAGACTTTTCAAGATCACCATTAGATGCCTAAAACCATGGGTAATACCAAGAAATAGTTAGTTTGGAAACCTGGAGAGCAGCTAAATGGCTACCAAGTGGGCAGCGTATACATATTGGATATGGTAGACACTGGGAATGCCACTCATCCTAGAAGGGAGAAAGCAATGTAGCTTAAGAGCTTGTCATACTTTAAACCATGGCATACAATTTGAGCATAAGAATTGCTCCTTATGGGGTTGGAGAGATGGTTCAGTGGATAAGAGCATTGACTGCTATTCCAGAGGACCAGGGTTCAATTCCAAACACCCACATGGCAGCTCAGAACTGTCTGTAACTCCACTTCTAGGGGACCTGACACCCATGGCAAAAAAAAAAAAAAAAAAGAAAAAGAAAAAGAAACAGAAAAAAAAAAAAAAAAAAGAAAGGAAATGAATGCACATAAAATCAAAGGTAAGTAAAATTTTTAAAACTACTTTAAAATTGCTCATCACATGGTTTCTTCTCTATGATATTTTTGGACCACAGTTGATCATAGGTGACTGAAACCACAGAAGTAAAGCAGTAAATAGACTACAGCACTTTATAGACTTTCTTTCCCATCTTCTTTCTACCAAATCTCTTCTTATTCTTGAACTGTCTAAAAACAAACAAACAAGCACGAATGAATACACACAGAGCATAGAACTTTGGATACTTGTCTTAACACACTGAATTCAAAATGGCTGTCTACTAGAAAAGGTAGTATCCCTTGCCTGGTGTCCACATATCAATTAAAGCCAATGTCTAGTTATTTCTTACAGCCACATTCTTAGTTTTCTTTCTCAGTGCTTTTTGTTCTTTATGTATTTGAGGGTGAGAAAGGAGGAGGGTTTCCATATTACTGTTGTGAATCCACCTGGAACCTCAAAACTGATCTGAATATGTGGGAGATGACTCACATCTTTGAACTGCTTTGTTTTGAAGATTTTTTAAAGAGGCTTCTGGAAATTAAAGGAGAGGCAGCGTTCACCCAAACATTAGCCTTGTTCTACAGTTAACATCTGGGCTGCATCCTGACGTCAGAGCTGCTGTGATGAATTCCAGATGTTATAACTTAGCAGTGTTTTTGTTGCTCCTAAGCATTTACTGCCTTTATTCTTGTACTCTTAAGTTACTAATACATGAAGGTTTTTAGGGAAGGAGAATTGAAATTAGCTCCAGGGAGGCTCATATGAAGACATTTCCTTTAGTTGTTATTCAGAGCTAAGACAGGTGATAAGATTGCAAGAGTTCTTTCAGATTTAATGATTATGGGTGCTTTTTCTTTCAAACTTGGTTTTGTTTTATGTATACATGTCTTATATACACACAGAGAGAGGGAGAAAGGGATGAAGGGAAAGAGGGAGGGAGGGAAGGAAGGAAGGAAGCAAGGAAGGAAGAAAGGAAGAAAAGATAAAGATAGAAGAGGAGGAGGAAATCCTCCACTCACACAAGAACAATTATTCTGGAGTGGATACTGTCACAGTGAAGATCCAAAGCGCCTGGAAAGTCCCTTGTCATGCCATGACAACATCAGTGCAGAAGTCAAAGCAAACTTCCAGGAACACCCCCACCCCAAACCCATTTTGGATCTAGGTTCATTAATTTTTCTGAAGGGTTTTTAACTGATTCCCTCTTTTGTACTGATGCATCTCATATAAGTTCTAAACACTCGATTGCTCACTTCTGTTTTATTCTGAATTACTCTGACTGCCTCTCAGTTTCGTTCTGTTGTACCTATGGAGGACTAGAATGCATAGAATGGCTTCCACTCTTCTCTATCCACAGAGGAACTGGCTGTGAACCTTGTCTAGAGTCATTATAATGAACTTTAAGACATATACAGGGCTTTGATAATGAATACATATGACTTTTGCATGGGTGGATTCCCCTTCCCGGTTTAGGTTCTTGGTTCAAAGTAATTTTTCTTAAGAACCTTTGGAGCAACTTTGTAGAAATATGGATACAGATAAGGATATTCTTCTTGCCCCACCCACCACCACCACCATTGCTGTTTGCTCAAAGACACTGAGAGGGCAAAAGGAAGGAACAGAGAGAAGGCTTAGCCAGTAGGAAGAAGAAGTCTCCATTAGGATCCCCTTTCAGAGGAGATGAGTTCAGTTCCCAGCATCCACATCACTTGGTGACTCCAGGGCCAAGGGATCAATGCCTTCTTCTGGCTTCCATGAACACCCAACACACATGGTATACAGAGAGAAATAAATAAGATAAAACTGCATCTTAAAAAAAAAAGAAAAAGAAAAAAAGGACAAATGTAATATGACAGGTCTATGTAGCCTCACATAAACTGCTTACTTTTATACATGATAATCCTTCAAGGGTTTTAAGTATGCAAGAATGATATCCTTTCATTTTAGTTACTCTGTGTGTGTGTGTGTGTGTGTGTGTGTGTGTGTGTGTGTGTGTGTGTGTGTGTGTGTTTGAGCATGCACACACACACACCATGGGTCACTCACACACGTGGAAGTCAGAAGACAATGTAGAGAAGGTGCTTTTCCCCTTCTACCATGCAGGTTCCAGGGATCAAAGTCAGAGGCAAGCTTGTGGTAAACACCTTCATTTTCTGGCCATCTCCCAGATCCCAGCATACCTTTTTGTGTCTATGGTAAAGCTCCTTAATTATTCCAACATTTTCCTACTGGGAAAGTTTTCATGACCTCCAGACAGGCTCTTGTGCATTCTGTCTCAAGTACTAGCTCTCTTCTGTAGTAAACAAAGGACACCTGCTCTGAACAAGCCAGGGCAGTGCAGGATCCCTTCCTCCCTCGTCCAAGCCACACGACAATGTTCCCACAGTCTAATGTTGTAGTACATATGTTTTGTGTTTCTACAGCTGACACTTCTGTGTACATATAATAGGATATTTTCCTATATGGACAAGAATCCCAAAGCCTTTCCTTTTCTGCAATAAAAATTAGTTTGTAGTTTGCCTAAAGATTGGCCTTTGTCTCAGTTTAATCTTGTACATTTTATGTTTATCTTTACTTGGCTATCAATTAACCCTACTAAGGTAATTCTAAGTTTTTAATCTCTTCATATATTCTCTTCTTATTTCAGTTTTTAATGCCTGTAGACTTTGTAAGCATGCCACTGGTTTCTTCCTTCCTTCCTTCCTTCCTTCCTTCCTTTCTTTCTTTAATTTTATGTATGAGTGTGTTGTCTGCCTGGGTGCCTATGAACCACATGGGTGCAGTGCCTGGAGAGACCAGGAGAGGGCGTCAGACCCTCTGGAACTGGAGCTACAGACAGTGGTCAACACCAATATGAGAAAAAATAAAGACAATTGTTATAGACAGAACTATATCTCTCTTGAAATTAGTATGTGAAGGGCATAACCTCTGATGTGACTGAGGACCTAGGACTGATGAAGAAATAGCTGATGGCAAATGAGGTCATAAGGGTGGTGCCCTTATCTGATAAGATTGGAGTCCTTTTAGTAAGGGGGAAAACTGGGCTTGGTGACTCATAATTTCAATTCCAGTATCCAGGAGCTAAAAAGAGAGGATTTCTTCCTGTTCGAAACCAGCCCTCCAGAGAGGGAGGGAGAGGGAAGGAGGGAGAGAGAAAGGGAAGGAGGGAGAGAGAGAGGGAAGGAGAGAGAAAGGGAAGGAGGGAGAGAGAGAGGGAAGGAGGGAGACAGGAACAGGGAGACAGGGAGATACTGAAGAGTACACATGGAAAATGCTATATGAGAAGACAGCAAAAAAGCAACTACCATGAAGCCTCACCAGAAACCTGCTTAAACTAAGTCTTCAAACTCCGGAATAATGAGAAAATTCATGTTGCCTGTTCTCAACCAGGGAAGTCTTACGCAGCCATGAACTTTTGTAGAAATCTATTTATTCAATATAAAGTCCTATCAGCTAATTTCTTTTGTTAATATACTCTGCTTGTGTGAAATTATGGTGACAAGGGACGATTTTGTGGCTGGTGTGGAATTATCAATTTACTTTAGATAAGCCAAATTAGCTACCTAATCTTATGTCTATAGGCATTCTTCAGTTGAATGAATCCAGAAGTCTAGTTATTGAAGGAGAATATGTAAGGTGAAGAAATGCTGTGTTGACCGTCTGGCTTTACCTAGAGAGCAAATTTTGTGAGAGTTTTGAAGAAGCCAGAGAGACAAGTAGTAACAATCCTGTTCTGGAAGGGGACAGTGGTATAAGGGAACAAAGGTATCAAAGTATACTAATGCAATAAAGAGGTTGAAAGATGGAGCAGAGGCATTTGGTTGGACTTCATAGGGAAACCTTCCTCCTACAATTCAAGGCAGTTGGAGCACAAAGATGAAAATTACATATTCATCATCTACCACTCAAATAGAATGAAGAGACTGCAATAGGGAATGGGTATAGTGTCCCAAAGAAAGGTGAGGAACTCCACCCCAACCTGGAGGCAAAGATATTTCAGGCAGATTAGAAAGCCAGTAAATGGGGGCTGTAGAGATGGCTCGTGGTTAAGAGGACCCAGGATCAATCCCCAGCACCAACATAGCAGCTCATACTTATTTGTAACTCCAAGATCTCACACCTTCACATAGACAGACATGCAGGCAAAACACCAATGCACATAAAATAAATAAATTATAAAAAGAAGAAGGAGGAGGAAGGGGAGAAGGAGAAGAAAGAGAGAAAGGAAGGAAGGAAGGAAGGAAGGAAGGAAGGAAGGAAGGAAGGAGAGGAGGAGAAATGGCCAAACCTGTGAAGGGGGAGGGGGCCTCAGTGGGTCCCTAAAATTTGAGAATTTGAAGAGTTGTACATGATAGGCTAATGAAGGGCAGTAGTCTGGGGTGTCATATAACTGTTTGGGAGCATGTTTTGGCTTTCTGTTCATTATGATTATTTATATTTGGGATGCAATTAATCCACATGGGACAGACTTACACCTGTGTATATAAACTAAGGCAAAGTTAAAGGGAAAGAAGGAAGTGATGGAAAACAAAAGAATGAGGTTGGATCTCTGCAAAGGGGATTAGAAAATGTCTAAGGACTAATTGACAAATGGGTGAAAAGCAAAAGAGAAGGGGACTCTTGCCTAGGAGCATGTCCCCCTCCCCTGGTGACCTACAGAATGCAACAGAGACTGTTGTGGCAATAGATAACATGACAGGGTAGCTATGAAACCAGGAGTGTTAGTCACATCTGCATTACTCTAACAAATAATTGAAACAAATCAACTTAAGAAAATGAAAAGTTGTTCTGGTTTATGGTTTGGGGAGTTTCAGTCCATTTGTTGCCTTGCTGATTTGGGCCTGTGGAGGGGCTACAGATCAGAATAGGAACAAATAATAGCATATAATTACCTGATGGCAGCTGGGAAGAAAACAGTGGTCCCAACAACCTTACACTCCCAATGACCTAACTTCTTCCCATCGAGCCTTACCTCACATTGATCTTACCAACCATTGGTACTACCACAGGCTGGGCACCAGCCCTTTTAAATATAGGCTTTTGAGAGACACTTGCTCAAACCACAGCCTAAGATATAACACATCTGATAGCCTGGGCACCCTCAGTCCAGTGAGGATAATAGAGTTTGCTAAAAAGAAAGGTGAAGCAGATTCAGTTTAGTATGTACATTTTCCTGGTTGAAGGTAAGGAAAGACCAGGATGCCACAGACTTGAGACTATGCATCAGATGTAAGGAGTGCCTGAGCAAAGCTCATCTGTAGAAGGAGAGAGATGGAGGTGCTGACATGAGAATGAGTTATTGAAGGGGAAGAATTCTGAGTGGAGCCCTCTAGATGATGGGAAGCCCAAAATACAATCTAGTTAGTGATGGTCCTGGATTACAGTACATGGAAGATGTCTACCACATACCAGGACTACCAGAATTGTGTGAAGGAAAGTGCATGGACCCAAAACTAGAGTCCTTAATTAATAAGAATAAGTTGGAGATTAGAGTAATGGAGAATGGCTGGCCTGCATTTTCAAAGCCATAATTAAGAAACAGTTGCTCAGAGAACTAGCAGGGTGGCCCAATGGTTAAGAGCACACACTGCTCTTGTAGAGGACCTGAACTTGATCCCTAGCACCAATGTGGGACAGTGTAGTGAGATATCTACCCACCTGCACTTATGGCACTGACCACACCCATTGGGAGTGGACACAGGGGCAGATGTGGCTTGGAGGAGCTAGGTCTGGGGTCGGTAACCAGAACCTCTCTCTAGCTTCCTGGATGGAGACAGAGAGCATCCAGAGGCATCCTTGGAACAGGAACCTACTGGTGTTCATCTGTCTCTGTTGTAAGTTATTTGTCCCTCAATAAACAGCTATTCAGCCTATCTTACCCCCCCATCCTTGTTTTTCCACGATAGGACAGCTCACAACTGCCAATAACTACAGCTCCAGGGAATTCAACACCCTCTCTTGCCTGCCACAGCACTATACTCATGGGCACAAACCCACACAGAGATACACATACATACATGTATTAAAAACAAAGGAAAAAATCTTTCAGAAACAGTGGCTCAAGGTCAGAGTATTAACTGCCCAGCAATTAATGTAGTGGAATATGGAAGCAAGGTAAGGAAGACTACAAGAGAAAAGATATGTTGAGGGGAGACCCATCTCTCTATTAGCATCTACAGATTAAAACTGATGCAAATGTTGGGGGCGGGGCGTCATGATATGGAAAATACAGCTGACAGAGGAGTAAATGCTTGGAAATGGGAAGGAAGACATGCTGGGCCACAGCCTGTAAGAGGCAGTTCACCTGCCTACTGAAATGCCCCATGCAAACACACAGTCATGACCAAGAGTAAGCCTGTCCTTGTTTTCTAGGAGACTCAGTCCTAAATAGTTTGTATTGGGCTTTGTAGCCGGTAGTTATAGAGTAGATGTAGTACTTATATGTTATGTACTAGCTGCACTGTAAACAACATCCCACTAAAGTAAATGCAGATGAAAACATGCTTCTGCTCTTTGAGCTGTTTCTGGTGGTTCTACAGTACTAGCTGTGATATTAGCAAAACCTGACATAATAGTGTGAGAAATTATCCATGCCACATTACAAGCCTTGAGCTGTGTGATGTATAGCCTCAGTGATAAACCGGTTCTTTTTTTTGTCCTTGTGTGATCCAAATTACTAACACATCTTCCAAACCAGGCAGTTGCACCCTGCTAAGATAGGCATAGTGCCTATGAGAAATACTACCTACCATGTGGAAGTTCAGAGCGTGGCTTTTTAAGGAACAGAATCTTTGCTCTGTCACAATGTAGGTAAAAGTGGGCAAGTTACTTAACCTCTGTGTGCCCTGCTGTCCTCATCTGTGAGATGGAGATGACATGATAATTGACCTCTTTGTGTTGTTGTGTGGGCTAAATGGCTCGCTAGAATCAAGCCACTAACATGATGGAAGTTCTAAACAGGTGTTAGTGACTATAATTGCACATGGTATGTCTGTCTTTGAAAGGCATTGTATCTTCTATAATTGAAATTGTATGGCAAGCTATTGGCCTGACTAGCTTTGCAAACTGTAATTCTGTCCTGGTAACAACAGTGCCAACTTGCACAAGCAGATAGCAGTTTGGCAGTGTCTAAATCTTTCACTGCTATTGGAACAACTGGAACTGACTTCCATTTGGCATCCCCATCAAATAATGAATTTTTGCCATGATTTCAGCAGCACACTTGTCTTTTCTGTCTGATGTTTCCAGTGGTCAGACATTGGAATGGTCCACCAGCAACAGCTCTTGGTGAACGGCTACGATGCGGTTGAGGGCCCAGCCTATCTGTACAGTAGGCTGCTAATGGAGGAGTCTGTTTCAGCTTGTATTTAACAGAGACACTCTGTCTGAGTTTCATTCATCACAGTTTTGCAACCCAGGGTCACTTCTAGGTGTGGTTATGTACAGAGAACAAAACAGGAATGAACAGTATTTATGATCTACATGATAGGATGTGTTGGCCTTAGGACACTTCTTTATTCACTCCACAAATATTATAAGTATGTCCAAGCACCACCCTCCATCCTGGGGGGACCCAGCCCTACTCTCTAGACTAGCTCTCAATATTTAAATAGGGACTCAGATAAATGTGATAAAGAAATGAGTGAGGCACTGGTATGCAACGGATGTCAGGTGGCGGGATGTAGTCATGCAAAATGAGAAAAGAAAAAGCAGAAAAATGCACCTGACTAGCTATACCTTAGTGCTTTGTGGGTATCATTATCTTGAATGTAGTTGGAAACCAGACTGGGTCTGCTGTTTGGGAAATCTTTGTTCAACAAGATTTCTGGATCTGAAACCCGGCAGAGGGAAAAAGTGTGGGCAGGAAGCTCATCTAACAGATGGCTACATTCACACAGATGTTGAGGAACGGTGTAACCAAGACACAACAAGACTACAGAGGAAAGGTGCTGTTCTTAATCATAATGTACAGGGAATATAGTGGTTCTCAACTTCCGTAATACTGCCACCCTTTAATACGGTTCATCATGATGTGGTGACCCCCAACCATAAAGTTGGTTTCGTTGCTACTTTATGACTATAATTTTACTACTGTTATGAACTGTAATGTAAATATCTGATATACAGGATATCTGATATGTGACCCCACCCCCCAAAAGGGCGCATGACCCATAGGTTGAGAACCGCTGGCTTAGAGTCAATCAGATGCAAAAAGCAAAGGAAATTTCAAGTAGTAGGGGGAAAAAAAACCTGGCTGGGTGTGTGTCTGCAATGGTGGAAGGTGAAGCATGAAGCATGGTGAGTGTGGAGAGGGAAGGACTTGGGAAGTCTTGAGTGTCAGGCTAACAGGCAGGAATCTCAGTTGTAAGAAGTGGAGGGACACTTCTTACCTACTGTGTCTTGTAAGTAAAGGAGAAGTCTAGTTTGTTACCAAGCTGCTCTGCTGGATAACGTTGTGTGACACTATTCTGGGGAGACAAGAACAAGCAAACTCCTCCCAGAAATGGAACTGACTACAGACCAAGGTATGGACCACAAAGGTCCAGCCTAGTGAACTAATGAGCTCTATCAGGGTTACTTACAGGGATATCGGTGACGGGTCACTTACAGGAGTGGAAAAGATTCAAGGATGTTGTATCATCAAAAACCCTTCCCAGCATGATCTACAGTTCATGAAGCTAGAAACATGATGCTCATCCTATAATATGAAGGCAGCTCCAAAGGTTGAAGAGTCTCTGTCAAGCAGCTCAGCTGGTCAGAGTCTTATAGACAGCCAGGCTGATGGAGATAGTGTTGTTCTTTAGTTACAGTTATAGGAATAAAAGCTGGAGAAGGAGTGGAGGTCCTGAGTGAGGGTCCCAAGTGAGTCTCAATGTAAGGGACCACATGGGAGAGCATAGCATGTTCCATAGCAGGTAAGGGTGACCGAGGCAGGATGGAATAACACACCAGGGAGATAGAGCTTAAATGAGGAGTTTATTTAGAAAGGAGAGTGAGGGAGAAGGGAAGAGACATAGAGGCACCGGGAACAAAAGAGGAAAGAGGGGGAGAAAAAGAAGGGAGAGAAGAAGAAGGGGGTAGCTTGTGGCCAACTGAAAGCAGGAGAGAAAGAGAGACAGAGAGAGAGAGACAGAGAGAGAGACAGAGAGAGAGACAGAGAGAGAGACGGAGAGAGGCAGGGAGGGAGGGAGAGAGAGAGACAGAGAGGCAGAGAGGGAGGGAGAGAGAGACAGAGAGACAGAGAGAGAGACAGAGAGAGAGACAGAGAGAGGCAGGGAGAGAGGGAGAGAGAGACAGAGAGACAGAGAGAGAGACAGAGAGAGAGGGAGAGAGAGACAGAGAGACAGAGAGAGAGACAGAGAGAGGCAGGGAGGGAGGGAGAGAGAGAGACAGAGAGAGAGACACAGAGAGAGAGGCAGGGAGGGAGGGAGAGAGAGACAGAGACAGAGAGACAGAGACAGAGAGAGAGGCAGGGAGGGCACAGAGAGAGGCGAGAGAGAGAGACGAGAGAGAGAGAGAGAGAAAGCAGAGGAGAGAGAGAGAGAGGCAGGGAGGGAGAGAGATACAAGACAGAGGAGGGAGGGAACAGAGAGAGGCAGAGAGAGAGAGAGAGAGAGAGACAGAGAGAGAGAAGAGAGAGAGAGAGAGAGAGAGAGAGAGAGAGAGAGAGAGAGAGAGCAAATGAGAAAGCAAAAAAGAGCATAAGTAGGCAAGGTCTGACTTTTAAAGAGGTCCTTTACACCTGCCAGCAGACTGGAACCCTGAGTTGACCAGAGTACTGCCTGAGTGCATTCTGCCAGGTGACAGGGGCAGGCCAGCATAATGCCCGTAATGCCTGAATCCTTACAGATAGTCTCTTGAAAATTCTTATTGGTCCTAGTATGGGGCTCTAGTGAATCTGGTCTCTTTCAGTGACATCCTGAAGCTTTTGAGTTGTTTCCTTCCTGAGATTTAGAGCATCCTTGTAGGATGGACAGTTTCTCCATCTTCAACATATCCTGTTCTTTAAGGCGCTTTCCTTGGAGATGGAAAGTTTTATCTAGGAGGAAATTGCTATACAACAGATGCTTAGAAGAATGGTATTTCTCCAAATCAGGGATGTTAGAAGGGAATCAGGTAAGGAAGGATGTGGTGAATTTGCAGAACCTGAAGTCACCCCACATGCACAGGACCAGGAAGGATGTGCATAAGGTGAAGACAGAACCAAAGACATCAACTTGGGAGTCATCAGCAAATGGGAGCAAATGAGGCAGACTAAGAGAACACAGGAACTCAAATCTCCTAATGAGAGAGAGAGAAAGAGAGAGAGAGACAGAGACAGAGACAGAGACAGAGAGTCATTATGTATCAAAGGAAAGTAGAGCCCAAGTTGCTGAGAATTTTCTGGATGATCAACAAAGAGAATGGCATTTAGTACAAATCAGAATGCAGAAAAAAAAGACATAATTTGTTCAGTTATTGTTGTACAAATCATCATTGTTCCTAGTCATTATCAATAGTACTCTAAAATTGTAACTTGAGGGCTCCTTCACACACTTGACAGCATTGCTAAGGCTTGGTACAGTCTCTGTGATAATTAATTTTATTTGTCATTTTGATACAACGTAGAATCATCTAGAAAGAGAATCTCATTGAAGAATTGTCTTCCTAAGATTGGCCTGTGGGCATGCAATTTTCTTAATTGAGCTAACTGAACTGGGAAGAGCCACCCTGAATGTGGGTGGCACCATTTCATGGGCATTTCTCAGGACTGCATAGGAAAGAGAGCCAGATGAACACAAGCATGTGCACATTCTTTGTTTTGTACCAACGGATTGCAGACATGATGTGAGTAGCTCCCACAAGCCTCTGCTGATGTCACTTCCCTGTTGTGATGGACTGGGCCCAGGAATTATAATCAGAAATAAAGCCTATTTGACTACCTCCCAAAACTGCTCTTGCAGGATTTTTTGTCACAACAAGAATCAGAACTAAGTCTCTATAATCTCAAGAATGCTCAACAGTGATTTCTCATGCCTTGTAATTCTTAAATTCAGTTTTTTAAAGTATTTTATTGAGGATTTTTCTGTCTCTAGGTTGTCAGGGAGATCAGTCTGTAATTTTCCTTTTCTGGAAATGTACCTTCCTTTATATGAAATAATTTAAGAAATACTAGTTTAGCTCTTCTTTGAAAATGTGGTAGAATTCTGCCCCAAATCCATCTAGACCTGGACTTCTTTTAGGGAGATTTTTTAATTACTGATTCAACCTCATTGCTTGTTACAGGTCTGTTCACATTATTTATTTCATCTTGGTTTAATTTTGGTAAGCCATATGAACCTAGAAATTCATCCATTTCTTTGGGATTTTTCAGTTTAGTGGAATATAAAGTTTTAAGGTATGCCCTTGTGATGTCCTAGATTTTGTTGATATCTGTTACAATGTTCATCTTTTCATCTCTACTTTCATTTATTTGGATCGGTTCCTTCTTTTGGTTAGTCTGGGTAAGAGCTTGTCAATCTTGTCAGACAGAGTTGTTTGTCTAGTCAAAGAACAAACTCTTTTTTTTCTTTTCTTCATTTTTTCCTCTGTACTATCTTGCCTTTATTTCTATTGCATCACATGTAATCTCATACTCTCATCATCCCTAAGCAAGGGACTTGCTAGTCATCCCTAAACTTAAGCATTCCCAAACAGAAACACACATAAAACAATACTGTAAACAGATGTTGTCCTTTTTTTTCTCTTAGTATTGAATGTTTATTTTAAAAAGAAAAAAAAACATCTCAACCATGTATGTCAAAACAGTTTGGGACACTCAAAAGACCCTAGGCTATTGAGCAAAGCTTCATTGATCTACTTAGATCTGAGTCACCAGGAATTCAGTGTAGTACACTGTGGGAAATATGTCTTTCCAAGAGGAGTTGACAGGAACTGAATGTGTTTGGGAGCTAAGTGGACAAGATGAACAGCCCTGTCCCATGACGTGTTTGTCTTCCTCAACAGATGCTAACAGTAAAATTGCTATTATGTTATGGCGCACACGTTTTGGGTTTTTTTATTTGGTTTGGTTTGGTTTTTTTGTTGTTGTTGTTTTTGTTTTGTTTTTGGTTTTTATGTTTGTTTGTTTGTTTGTTTGTTTCTTGTAAAAGAGTTAAAGGAGTTTGAAACTACCATTATAATCCTAGTCCATGAACAATAGGAGCTCCCATCAACGATTTCACTTGCAACAGCAAGCCAAATGGACAGAAGGGCTCTCCAACTTTTAATGAAGCATGGAAAAATTGCCAAAAGGCAAACGGCTGAACAGGAAAAGGAAAGGCACCAAGGGTCTGGATATCCCAAAAGGACTAATTAGCCCTTGAAAGACAGTGAAGGTTGTGTTAACTGCTCTTACTTCCTAACAACACAGTGGGGTCCCCATGGAAGATGCCTCATCAGCCAAGGGAGGTCCCCACACAAGGGAGTGAGAGTCTCAGCTCTAGGCCTTTGTCTCTCTTGAAAGCTGTGTCTGTTTATCCTCTGATACTTGGCCATTTAGAAGGCCTGAGGACTGGGAGAAAGGTTTTATTTATATTTTTCTCTGCTACATGAATAGAGTTTCCTCAAAGTATTGATTTCGAAGATAACTTCTTCTTGTCATCTACAATTCTAATTGATCTAGACTATCAAACACCTAAAATAAAGAGATACTAAAAAGAAAAGATGAAGCAAAGAAATTCACCCCAAATCACATTGGAAAGTTTAGCATTAAAAAATGTGTATGTTTGCTGTTTGTGTGAAGTAGTTTCCCACCTGTTCATATTACAGATATTTGAGGAACATAGAGTAAAGTGAAAGAAAGGGTCTTTAAAAAAAAAAAAAAAAAAAGAAAAGAAAGAAAAACCTGGTCATTGCAAACATGTCTCACCTGGGATGATTTCTGAGCATCTGTTTTTAATTTGGGTACAGCCAAGATCAAAGTCTGCTTACAGGGATCATTGTGAATCTACCATTTGACCTCCTGGAGCGTTCAACTGAATTACAACATTTCTCAAGCAGGATTTGAGTTCATGTAAAAAGTAACTTGGGTGTAAGATGACTTTGGGCAGATAGATGGTGTGGGCTATTGGTCCCTTTCTTTCCAGCTGCCTTTTTCTTTCGCCTCTGTACCTATACCTCTTATTTATTTATTTATTTATTTACTTACTTACTTACTTACTTACTTACTTATTTACTTATTTACTTATTCACTTATTTACTTATTTTTGAGGACCATCATTAAGCTTTATTTGGGAGTCACAGAGCTGAGTTAAATTGCATATTATTTGCTCCTTTGTGGGGTAGTCAGAAGCAAGCCAAAGAATTTCTTTTCTCATCTACAGAATTTCAAGTTAGAATAATATCTAACTTGAAAGAGAGATTAAGCATGGTCATGAGTATGAAGCACACAATAAACATTGTAGCTGTTGCCCTCTACGTCTTTTACCCTTCCCTATATCCCTCCACATCTTCTTTTTCCACCTCCTGATTAGAGAAATTGCCTGATACTATACAAACACTTTCCATAATTTAATATTTGACACACTGACATCCTCCATCAGTAGCATCCACCCCCATCCCTCGACCTGCCCAGGAGAGATCCAGATCTTATACTATGCAACATTCTTTTTCCACTCAGAGCAAAGATATTTATAAATCAAATAGTATATTTGCATTTGCATTTAAATAGAAATTGACTGTTCACCACTTTGGCATTCCAGAGTAGCTAAAACACTGTGTGTGTGTGTGTGTGTGTGTGTGTGTGTGTGTGTGTGTGTGTGTGTGTGTATTTCTTCACCTAAGTTAAAAAAGATCTTATGGAAGATTAGATGAAGCAAGTGACATTGCTCAAAAAGGGTCATTTAGGATTGGAGACCTGGCTTAATTAATAAAGTGCTTCCTGTGCAAGCTTCAGAACTTTAGTTCAGCCAACCCCCCACCCTCATTTAACAGTTGGGCTTTGTGGCACACAGCTATAATTCTAATTCCTGGGATATGGAGACAGGAGGATCCCCGAAGCTTGCTGCTCGGTCAGTCTAGGGAAATCAGAACTCCGGGTTTAAGAGTCTGTCTCAAAAAGTAAGATAGACACCAGCAGCCAACAGACCCAGCTGTCACTCAAAGTTGGTTAAGTGAAGCTTCATTTTTTGCGGTGGATAAGTGCTTAACTAGTCAGGATGCTGAGAATAAAGGATTAAGTGTTCAGCCCTATAGGACATCTGTATTAATCTCACAACCATTAACACTCAGAGAACATCCTAGAAGAGGAATGGAGAGGAATACTGTGAAATGCCATTTTCTGGATATGATCTGGCTATCACAACCATGGACTCACAGAGAATGAGGTTACTTGCACAAGACCTACATAAGATCAAGCCAAACAAAGTTCTAGCACAGATGCCATAGATAGTCTCTAGGCCCCACCGCTTACTGAGGAGCAATTGGCAATGAATTATTGCTGGAGGGAGGAGGGTGGTTTCCTTTGAGGATGTAGCCACTGATAGCTTTCTTGTACAGTAGGGAATGACCTCACACCCATGCATAAATGGATAGCACTAACTGGACTCAACAACAACTGTCCCACCCAGCAAAACAAATATATGAAGTTGGAAGGGAGGCATCTTGGGGGTATGTTGGGGGTAAATGGAGATAACTTGGCAGGAATAAGGGGGTATAATAATTAGTTTTTCTTGCTATGATAAAATACTATGACCAAGGCAACTTATAGAAGAGTGTATTTGGCTCACAGTTCCAACAGGGAGAGTCCATAGTGGTGAGGGAAATAAGGCAGCAGACAGCCAGATTAGGAACCTGAAAGCCCAGTCTTCATCTACTCACAAGAAGCAGAGAGGCTGAACTGGAAGGGGGACAAGCCTACAACTCTCAGACCCTACCTCTAGTGATGCGCTTCCTCCAGCATGGCCACACCTTCTAAAGATCATCTGCCCAGACAGCAGATCAACTGGGGACCAATATTCAAATGCTTGAACCTATGTGGGACATTGTACATCCAGACTACTACAGGGGGTAGATCTGAACGTATTCCATTGTATACATGTGCAAAATTGTCAGAAATCAAGGGGGAAAGTTAAAGTAAAGGAGAGAGTAATCGCAGACAGCACCTGACATTAACTGCTGGCTTCAACATGCAGCCCACGATATGCACAGGTCCACACCCACACACCGAGGAATGAAAAATGAAAAGTATTTTATGTTCATTCTTTAAACTATACACTCTTTCTTCACCTTTGAGTCTAGCTTAAGCCCCTTCTTTCTTCTCAGTGTTCTGTGGTTTAGAGGGAGCTCTAATGAGAAGAAAGCAAGCCCCATCGGGCAAACTGCTGCCATGTGCCCAGACCACCAGCACATCTCCTGGAGGTGAAACCTCCATAGGCAGTTGTTTGTTCCCTTGGCATTTCCATAAAGGGCTATGATAAAAGGAGTCTTGCTGCTGGTGCTCCCAGGTGTCTAGTGTGCATTTGAAGGTTAAGATTATTTATGTTGGAGAGCATTGCAGCCACTTAGATGCCTCTCCAGCCAGCTGAAGCTGAAGGGGTGTGCTACTGTTTATCTCTGGCAACAGGACAAGCATGACAGAAATGCAAACTCCTTGGCTTACCTCCTGAACTCTGCTTTCTGTCTTGATTGACAAGTAATCTTGTACATTGTTCTGTTGTTGGAGGAATGCATCTCTCTGCAAGTGTCAACATTTTTGTTGTTATTATTGTTGTTTTTCTAAGAAAAAAATTCTACATTTCTGATATTTCAACTCCTTGAATCCTCTGAAGGTAGAGAACTTGACATGACCTGAGACTACATATGGGGACTGTTATCCTCTTAAGGTTTCTGTCCACCTGTGAATATGTCTGGGCTGATTGGGTGGTGTTGTTGGTTGCCTAGAGCATGCTATGCTGTTGGCCTGGATTCATCCCTTGAATATAATTACATACTGAAGCAGGCTGCTTCCCTGCCTGCTATAGTACCAATGCCTAGCTCTGTGTACTTGTTTGACAACGCTGTGCCTGTGATCAGATGGAGGGGACAGAATGGCAGATTTGAGTTTCCTCCTTCCTGGTATCACCATATCTCACCACCCTCCCACACCTTTAGTGACCCTAGGATTTTCTTGAATCCCCACACATTATAGAACAAGTCCTGTCTGTGGGCCTTTGGTGGTTAAGTACCTTGATTCTAATTTATTCACTTTATTCTTCACCACAAGCAAAAACTTTGTGTTATGTAATGAAGTCTTCATTTTGGAAGGTTTTTTGTCTGTATGCACCCAACAGCTACTTCTGCAAGTATTTCTTCAGAATAAGCAGTCTTGATTGTTCTCCTTTATGGACTGGAGAGAAGAAACCTATTACCTCGGGTGGATGTGCTCAAAACCCTCTCATCCAATCTCTTTTTCTAAAAAGTGTGAAAGAAGAAAACCAAGTAATTGTGTATTCAAAGTCTGGCTTCCAAATCCAGCTATGTTGCCTAATTTGTTTTGATGTTCCAACTAGACCATGTGCCCTAAAGCCAAAGATGAGCTTTGTTATACCTGGACCCTAGAACCTGGCAGAATGAAGTGCACACAGTAGGCTCAGCCAATGTTGGCTCAGCTTCTGACTGTTCCAAAGTGAATCCACACCCTCCTGGAAGCATACTTCAATGCATATGTGCATCATTTAAGAAGAATGATTTTATATGAGCTTCCAGGAAATTAAACTGATCTCCCCTACTCACTATGCAACCTAGGACACATTGAACAGTATCTGCCCTGCCTATGGGCTCTCAGCCATAAGACACTTGGGAGCTGTCCTCAGATTTCTAATTCCCAGATAGGGAGCTACTACATGCAGAAGAGACAGCTTTGTTTCTTTTGTTAAATGTCTTGTAGAATCGGTGCTTCTAAAAGAGGGAATGGTTTTCTGATTTGCAGGAAGATTCCATGTTTCTTAGCAGAGCAGGAATCCAACAATGAGGCCTGGTTAGCAACCATGATCAGGATTAGTTAATTGAGCTGATACATAGCAGGTTTTATATTGGCTGAGTCTATGCAGATATTTTAAGGCTTACCTTAAGATACTGAAATACTAGTCTATCAGCATACATACATGTATTGACACATAAAGGGAAACACACATGCAAGGAATTTTAGTAGGAGTATGTATGTCAGGAAGAAGATAGTTGAAGTATCTATCTACCAATAGTTGTATTTATTTACTCCAAAAATGTCAGAGTTCTGCTTCTGTCCCTTCTTCTCTTCCTGTCTTCTCCCTTCTTTTCTTCCGTCCTTCCTCCCTCCGTCCCTTCCTTGCTTCCTCTTCCTCCTTTCTTCCCATATCTTCTGTATTTCTTCTTACATATGTATGACATTAGTGCTGTTCAAAACCAGTTGGGTACAGCTCAGAAAGAGAAACAGGATGATTTGTATGCTACTCCAGAGACACTGTAATTATTTCTTCACAAGGCATGCACTCAGAAGCCTGGCAGTGGAAAAACCTTTGGTGTCCTGGCTCCTTCTCTTCAGCATCAGGCCTGGGCTTTCCCATGTTCTGCCAGCCCATGGAAAGAACAAAAACACTAAAATGATATGAGGTTTCTATATGAAATAATTTTATATAACCATTAAAGGTTGGGGCTGAGAAGGAACCTGAGCCATCAACCTCTTCCCTTCATGGAGAATATTTAAATCTGGAAATCTTCCATGATTTCCAGTTCCTTTCTTGATTTAGAGAGGCAAAATTAGCTTTAAGACCACTTCTGTCTTCTTTAGTCCCAAACTCCAAGAGCGAGTTATAGCTTCGTCCATCTTGTACTCTGGATCACTGAGCATGCGATAGGATCTACCTCTTAGATAAATGTGATCTCATAGTATTGACCTGAAATTGTATTATGTCACTAACTTCATGATACAGAGTTAGAATCATTCCTCATTAGGCCATTTCTCTCACAGAGTCCTAATTTATATGGTTGCATCAGGCTGGAATACCAAAAATACAGTAAAATTCCCTGTCATAGAGTTCTAAATGTCTCTAAAAGGATTATTTTGAGATATCAGGAAGTTTTTGTTTTGTTCTTATTGATTGTTGTTGCTTTGGGGTTTCATTTTTTTTTTCACGATATGATCTCACATGAGGCTGGGACTGGTCCTGAACTTATGGTCTCCCCAGAATTATAGGCATGTGCCACCACACCCAGCTAGCTATTAGTTATTTTTAGAAAGGACCCAGAAGTCTGTGGTTTAATACACTCAACGGCATCACTGCTCTGTGTTGTTTGATGCTGATATTGTAAGTTATTTCACATGGATGAGGATAAAATAACCTGTGACTGAGTTGACAGGTGAGTCAGGGGTTTCAGATTTGAACTCCACTTTTTACATTAGTTTTCAAAGAGAAGCAGAATGAAATATTGTAGTCACATCTCCCATTAGTTCAGTGAACAAACAAACAAAACTAATTTAAAATCCAGTCCTTCAAGTCAGCAGAAAATGAAGAATTCATGATAATAAGTGTAAGAAGAATGAATGAGACTTAAAGAACTCAGGTGAACTCAGATGTGTACATTTCTTGACCTTGCACCATTTCTCACTGCCGGAAGCACACAATTCATTCTGCCTTTAACACTGTTTCAGTAACTGCGCAAGGTGATGTTTTCTTCTGTTACAAATCCTTTGAAATGTCTCTCATCCACAGAACACATTTTAGGTCATCTTAAATAAATTATTTGAAATTTTAAAGTAGCCATCATTGGAGCTTCAAAACTTAATTACCATCTTAACCATAAATTTTAAGCCCCACTCTGCCTCTCCGTGATTACTACTACTTTGTGTAAGTGTCAGCAAAGATCCTTTTCAAATATCTCTCAGAAAGTGAATATCAGCCATGGTGCATAGTCTTGGCCCTTCATCTTGCTTTAATTGATGCTTCAAAACTGGTAGAAATTAAAAGTCACATGACTGAATGTGTATAGAGCAATTTGTCCAAATTAATTATCACTGTGGTCTGGTGGGTAAGTATGGGCCATCTGGCTCTTTTTCTCACATAGCATCCTTCAAGTGAATTTCTGCCAGGTTTAATTATCTTCCATCAAACAGAAAAAAATATATATTTCTAGTAATCTTAGATTAATTACTGCCACATTTTAGCCTAATGAGAGCTTCCCTTCCATAGTTCATCTGTTTCCACTGCAAAAGAACACTGATACAAATTAGTCCTGAATCACTATTCTACAGCACGTTTAGAGCAACAGATACTGAAGAATTTTACTGTTCTGGGAATCAACAGAAAATTAAAAAAAAAAAAGACACTGGGTATTAAAATTGTCTTTGACCTTTTGGTTTTGAGAGGAATTACATTCATTTTCCCTTATTTTTCCTCTATATTCCAAGTTTTTAAAGATCTAGCATTAGATTCGGCTTCTCATTGTTAATATTTCATCTTGTAACTGTAAATAAGGTCAGGGTTGTTCCTGACCTGTTGAAATTCTTCCCAGTTAAAGATAAAGACATTAAGTGATTCATCTTTGTGTGAAAATTGAAATCAAAGATAATTATACCTGTTCTTTTAATCTCCTCTCTCCTAGCTTTACATTATTAAATGGATATATGTATAAAAACACAAGCACATCCAAACATGCCATCCTCATCAAATGACTGTGTAGGAATCCATCATAAACTTAACAAGACATCCATTGCCATAACTAAATTACCTGGTAATATGCAAAAATGAAAATAAATGAAAGATTTCAGTCTCGATGACACATATTTTTACTAAGGATGGCAAAATATTCTATATCTTGTCATCTTTTATGATAACATTATTTGTATATTAATTGCTTTAGTGTGGAATGGCTTCTGGTTGTTTTTATTTTTATGTCAAACAAAATTGAGCTTTTTAACTATCTAAATCCCTCAGTGCTTATCATAGCAAGGTACCTTGTATGCATCGTTTTTATCATCAACAGAGCCCAGACAAGTGAGTAGAGAAGGACTAAAGCAAAGACAATGTCCCATACTCTGTTCCTCTAAGATACTAAAGTGAAGAAAAAAATCCGTTTCCAATTTTAATATCTCTTCGGATTTCCACATATACAAAGCTTTTCCTCACAGACTGAGTACTTTGTCTCAAAGTAGCTACATAGCCAAAATAAAAGCCTTAATTAAGGCTGATTGCAGGATGCTAAGAAAGATTGGGCTGCAATGTTTATGTAAACAGGAAATGTGCTTGAAATAGACTTCTCCTTCCTAAATTTCCAACTACTTACTAAATGCTTCATTGAAACCTGTCTTTGACTTGAACTACTCCCTGAGGAACAAGTATCTAGTTTAGAGATAATTGCATAGTGTTACCAAATTTTTAAGTATAAAAAAAAAGTTGAACAGAAACTACCACATAATCTAAGGTTTTTGCCCTGAGTTGTACATTCCTTGTTATTTTAAAAATAAGGAAGAAATTAGAGAGAATATATAAAGAAAATACCTACTCATATCAGCTTTGAGAGGCTGAGAGTTTTGAGGCATTTCATGTTACCCTGTTGACTCACAGAAAAAAAAAAAAAAAGGTTAATCAGTAGAGTCCATCAAAGCACAGTGAGACTCCAAATCCCTTTTGTATATGAAGGAGAGAGAAGATAGATAGATAGATAGATAGATAGATAGATAGATAGATAGATAGATAGATAGATAGATAGGATAGATAGAGGCAGATACATGATACAAGATGGGTAGATAGATTGATAGATGGGCAGACAGACAGATAGACAGACTGACTGCTACATAACTAGGTAGAATTGAACAATTTGGGCCTGCCCCAGCATCAGAGCATTGCATTGACAAAATATCCAAACGGCAAGCCAAATTGTTCCACTTCCCTTCCCATGTTTAAATATTTTATTGAAGCTGAAACAGTGTGGTAGAAGATGAGTTGCTGCTAATTATGAGATTACACAACCTCCATTTGGAATGCATGGCATGCGTCCTCATCTCTACTAATCACACTCTTTGGAATATTTCCATGATGGGAATCAAATATTAAATAACATCCGGCTTCAAATGTTTTTTGAAAAAGAAAATATTAACTGTTAAAGGAAATGTTCTAAAATATATCACTAATGTTAACAATGCCCCGGGTTTCCAAATACACATAAACCAGTCAAAAAATATCAAGTTCTCAGTAACCAAAAGTTTGATAATACTGTTTTTCATTTGTCCAATATGTACTTATGTTGTAGGATATTTGCACACTGTGTGAAGGTCTGTTTGTGATTGGTGTATTAAAAAGCAGAATGGCCAATAGCTAGGAAGGAGGTATAGGTGGGGCTTCTAAAGACAGAGAACTCTGGGAAGAAGAAAGGCAGAGTCACTAGCCAGACATGGAAAGGAGACAGGAGGTACAAAATGAAAGAGAGGTAATGCTATGTAGCAGAACATAGATTTTTAAAAATGTGTGTTAATTTAAGTTGTAAGAGACAGTTGGGACAAGCCTAAGCTAAAGGCTAAGCTTTCATAATTAATAAGTTTCTGGGTCATTGTTTGTGGGCTGGTGGTCCTGATGAAAAAGCATACTAAATACTTATTTCTTTTAAAAGTATTGTTTATTCTGGGAGAATCAAACAAGTAAATCTTTATTTTCTTTCTAAGGAAATGGAAGGGAAGGGAAAAAAAGGGAAGGGGAGGGGAGGGGAGGGGAGCTCAGCAGGTAAAGGCAAATACTGCCAAACTTGGCAGTCTGAATTGCATCCCAGTACCAACATGGTAGAAAAAAGAGCTTACTCCTACAAGTTGAAAGCTATCCTCTGACCTCTAAGTTCATCTCCCCTTTTCACACTCTTTCCCTCTCTAAATAAATAAATGTAAAGAAATTCAACCTAGAAATGCTCAGTCTACCATACATAGATAATGAAATGATAGCTGTTTCCAAGAATTCTGTCTGATGAAGTATGATGTGTGATGTATCTAGAAACTTGTATTTGGTTTGTAAATTCCAGAAACTATTATCTAAATATCAGTCTCTTGAAGCTGCCAAGGCAACATTAAGGACCCTTAAATGGGGTAGAGAGCAGAGATCCAAGGATTCCTTCCCACTCTAGGATTGTATCTGAATTATGAAGCTGGAATGGCAAGCAACAGGGATGACTATCCATTTCTTTTGAGTGTGTGAAGGACTGAGGGGGACAGGTAACCCAAAAGTCCCCTGACCAAGCTTCAAAACCTTTCTCAAGCACTATCTGTGCCCCCTACCTTTAAGACTATTTTTCACATTCATGAGATTGTTTTATCACTGACACCACACTATATCCAATGCAGTTTCCAATGGTCAAGAGAAATGGTGTAGCCTTTCTTTTCCACCAGAGAACAGCTGCCACCACATTGACCAAAGAACTAAGAAGTCACAGATGGCTATTAATGTCATCCTACAATGAGCCAAAATTACTATGGCCCAAATTGAAGGTGTCAGGTATTTGGGATCCTGTTTCTTGTGTTTTTTGGAGATGCCAAGGGGACCCAATAGCCAATAAAAAATATCTACCAAACACTCAAAATACAACTCAGCATAGCTACATATAAGAAATGACAGTTCAGACTGGGGACGTCGTTCCATGATAAGGTGCTTGGCTACCCATTATGTGCAAGGTCCAGGGTTTTATTCCCTGAACTGAGAAACAAAGGGAAAGCAGGAAGAGTGAGATGTTAGTTCAAAGATTGTACTTTTGTAGAACTTTCAAGGTGAAGGCCACAATGGCTTTCATCAGTAATTAGAGGACAAGGGAGTTGAAAACTGATCTGACACAGGAAAACACACGGTGCTCAGTCCAATAAACTGTGAATTTAGGCAAGCTGCAGCAGAGTCTATGCAGTTCTTATTCCAGAAAATCAGGTGAGATTTCTGCTTCCTGATTCAACAGTCTCTGACTTGAACAACACAGTGTTAGAAAAATCTGAGGCCAATAAATGTGAAAGAAATGTTCCTCTCTTATCTGCCCTTTCTGAATTTCTACACAGGACAAATATTTATATTATTCCTTATGAAGCAAAACTGATTCATATATTTTTAAAAACTAAAAATACATTAGAGATTTGAGACCATGTCATAAGCACAGACACTCACAGAACAGTTAAAAAGTAAAGTATTTTGACCAAATATGTTCCAAGTCTAGGATCTTGAACAAGTTCACCTGACCACATGACAAATGCTCTTCCATTACACATACAAGGTATTAATGGAAAATGGCCATCTCTACCAGCTAATGTGAGTTTCTAACAGCCGTTCATTGATTTGCATCTCCCTCCTAGAACTGAAAAGATGTCGAAGCATAGCAGCAGAATTAAGAACTCCCAAATACCCAAGGGCTCACACCAACCTGTATTAGCATATTGGCCCCACTTTTGTCTATGCTGATGACACTAATCCAAGATTTAGGTAGAGCAGCCAGCCATGTATGTTTGTGACACAGAGACCTGCCACATCTTCACACTACATGTAATATACTTTTGCAGGTAGATGAACATCCAAAAACTCCCCATGATTGAAAGCCATAGCTAAATGCAAGCCTCCATGCTACTTAACTCCTTTTTGGGCAGTTTCTGTCTCCTAGACTCCTGAAATATCACCAAGCCCAAGAGAGTGGCATTACTTGTACATACATTGTGCCCTAATCTTGTTTCATTGTTTATTGTTTTTAAAGACTTTTAAAATGAGAGTGTGTGTGCGCGCGTGCATGCGCACGAGAGAGAGAGAGAGAGAGAGAGAGAGAGAGAGAGAGAGAGAGAGAGAGAGAGAGAGAGAGAGAGAATGCCAATGGAGGCCAGCCTGGTAGTAGGATACATTGGAGCTGGAGTTACAGGTAGTTGTAAGTAGCCTAGTATTGGTGCTGGGAATCAAACTCTGGTCCTCTGGAAGAGTAACAAGTGTTTTAACCTCTGAGCCATCTCTCTAGTGCCCCCTCATTTGCCTTTAATTGAATAGCTCCAAAGACAAACAGGCTATGACGTTAAAGGAGTACAGGTGTAATCAATAAGGAGGAATAGCTCTCCTGTGCATCTGATTAGGAACCCCGGGGGAGTTTGTGATGCCTGACTACAACAGTTTCTACTCAGTTCACACCAGCAGAGGCTGAACATAACATTTATGAAGATATCCCATCATCACCATTTACTGGCTGAGAGTGTGAAACATGCTTTGCTGGCTAGTGTTAGGGAAACATCAAAGTCTGTCTTAGAAAGCTGTTCCATTTGCCACCTGTTTGGGGTGCATGAAATCAGCGAACCTAATAAAGTAAGCAGTTTTGTTAGGGAAAGCAACAAGGTTCCTGGCGTTCTTTATGAGTGGGCAGCCGCTACAGAAGAGATCAAAGCCAACCTTCGTGGGATCTGGACATCTGTTTTCTTTTTACCCAAAGTGTTATTTGGTTAGTTGTTTGAGAGCATCAAAGCTTCTGGCCATTATTTCTTTGGTCCACATGAGACCAAATTCACGTTACGAATCCATCTGGTCTAAGATGGGAATGTTTGCAATAGCTGCAGGCCATCCATTGGAGTGAAACGAAGACTCTCAGAATCCAATGCATGTTAAGGGCAAGTTTCCTTTATCAACCTGGGATAAAGCACCTCAGTTAATTGCAGTGTTACTCCTACTCAGTGAGGAAATCTCATAAAATATATACTCAAGGAAAAAGAATTCTTTTTCTCCACCTCTTCATTCTCCTCTCCTTCCCTAAACCTTTGTTGGATTATCATTCACATAATGATAAAACATAGTTCAGTAGCCTTTCATATAAGAGAATTGGACAATTTTTAATATATCCCATCACCTAAGAGAGTATCTTACACCACTATTATCACTCTCTATTGCCCATCTCACCTGGTCCTAGACAACCATTGACCTCCTTCCTATGTTTGAATATTATGACCATTTTATATAAATGGAATTATATCCTACATAGTCCTGTTTGTCCAGCTTCTATAATTGATATAATATTTTCAAGGTTCATAATAATGTGACATGTGTCAATATTTTATTGCTTTATATTGCCACAAAATAATCCACTATATATATATATGTGTGTGTGTGTGTGTGTGTGTGTGTGTGTGTGTGTGTGTGGTGTGTGTGTGTGTGTGTGAACTACTGGATTTACATTGTGTCAATTAAGGGGCATGGTGTTGTTTTTAATAAGTGCAATTATGAGTAATCTTGTTGCATACATTTGCTTGCATATGTAAAAATGTGAAAATATATCTCCATTCTTCTTAGGTAAATGCCAGAATTCTGAAGTCATATATGTTACGTCTGCCCTTAACCTTTTGAGTGACTGCCAAACCATTTTGTGAGGCAGCAATGGAATTTTACATTCCGACCAGCAATACATAGGAGTTCTAATCCCTCCACACCCTTGTTAATACTAATACTGATTACTGTTTTGCTAATAGCCATCCTAATATATGCAAGACCAGCTATCTGTGATCGTCACTTATAGTTCCTATTCCATATGCAAGGCTGATAATGTTGAGCATATCTGCATATGTGTTGACTTTGTATTTGTATGTTTTCCTTGAAGAAATTCCTGTCTCTAACCTTTGTACAATTTAAAATAATGTGGATGTCATTTTATATTTGAGTCATGAATTCTCCATATAGTCAAGATACAAGTACTTTAGCAAATAAATGCTTTTCAATTTTTTTCTAATTTTATTTAACCATTCACTTATAATTGTGTTTCCTGCTTTGAAGAACAGTGAACTCTTTTAAAAGAAGTCATGAGTCACAATAGAGAAAATAGAGCATATTTCAAAGCCTCATAAGTACCAAATATACAACCTCCCAACAAAGCCCTAATAATACAAAAATAAGAGCCTATAAAATATAGTTACCACACTTCCTTCAATCTTGTTCCAATAATATTATTTTTAGTTTGCATATGTGTGTGTGTGTGTGTGTGTGTGTGTGTGTGTGTGTTTGTGTATGTGCATATATGTGACATTAACGAATGAAAGGGTGGAAATATCCTATATAGCAGTCTGTTATCTTAACAGTAGGTTTGGTTGACCTAAACACCAGCTATATACATGCTCAGAGTTTACTAAATAAAGTTATAAATGTCACTAAATTCATAATATCAAATGATTTTACAACTTGTTCACTTGTATGTGATTCCTAAATGTAAAGGTGGTGAAAAATAAAATCATTGCCTGGGTCACAATAAACTAGCTATGATGATCGGTCTACACCAGACATCCTAAAACCTTCATTAATATTCTGTCACATTTACATTCCCGAGTATGTCTCCAAGAAGTTACACTGGTGTTGGAGAATTCTACATCACATTAGAACCTACATTTTGATTTTTTAGTCTAACAGTGATGCATTTGAGAAAACAGTGCTGCTCCCTGCAGGTAATAACTATGTGACCTTTGATCTTCTCAGCCCAGGCCAACCACCTAGAAATCTACCCATTTTCCTGATTTGGGTCTTTTGGGCCTGTAGGATTTTCCTGGGTGATCTCTGAGATTGTCTACAATTGGGATGAAATAAATGATGAGACATAGAAAACAAGGTCTTCTGGCCTCTAACTAAGCAATAGTGTATCCCTGGTACATTTCCTGTGAACTAGCCTCAAGATAAGATGACATATAATGCATTTTCATTAATATGATCACTGTGAGCAGGGAATTCAGGATAAATCCAGTGCTCAGCCACACAGGATAATAATGATCCATTGCACATTTAGGCTCAAGGTTTTTGTCAAGGCTGCTCAGGAAGATTAGCTTCCTCATATTAGGTTTTATGATTCTGGTTTATGTTGTTCTGACAGATCTGAATTGAACCACTTGCTAAAAATACAGAACCAATTAAGTCTTGATTCAAAATGATATACCAGACTAGACCAGAATCTTTCTCAGATCAAAGCCTGAGTGTTTACAGGCCTCCCAATGCCTCAGAGTCTATATGAGTAAAACATGAGAAGTGGGGGAGAGGGAGAGGGAAGGAGAGGAGAGACAGATGAGAAGAGGAGAGGAGAGGAGAGGAGAGGAGAGGAGAGGAGAGAGAGAGGAGAGAAGAGAAGAGAAGAGAAGAGAAGAGAAGAGAAGAGAAGAGAAGAGAAGAGAAGAAGAAAGAGAAGAGGGGTTGGAACAAACAGACATCCTAAATAGACAACCATCCCTATATATGGAGAGAATTGTTTTCTGAAGCAAAATTCAGATCATATCTGCTGGTAACAGAGACTAATGCCATTTAAATCATTATGGAAACATAGGGCCTGAGTCCTATACTGTTATACCCACCAGAAGATGCCATTAGCATCTTCCCCAAAAGACCTAGAAAGAAACTTTTACACTTTCACATTGCAGTTCTAAATCTGGTCATGCGAGCTGGCTCAACTATAGGAAAATAGAAGTGCTTTCAAAGCCAATTTTTAGTCAGCCTACCAGCATTTCTTGGTAACTTTTAAATGGAAGAACAGGACAAGTCCATGGAAAGTGCTGGGTAGTTACCTGTATCACCTTGTATTACTGCTCATCACCATACTTCATTAGTTTTTAGCATTGCTGGAAAGATTAGCTTTTGGCATTCCTTTATTCAGAAACTGCATGTGAAAGTACTTTGAATTTTCTCTAGAAAATTCAAAATGTAAGTCTCATGCCATATTTATCAGAATGTTATATTTAAACAAATTCATTGGTGTTCAAAAGCAAACAAATAAAAACAACACCTATCTGCGTGGGCGAGGAAAAGTTATTGTTTGCCAAAAATGGATTCTTGGCTGGGGACACCTCGCTGCCCAGTGCCCTAAGTGTTCATGGGGGCTGTTTTGGCCAATGTTGAAGTCAGAAACCCTTGATTACGGAGAAGGAACTAAGCTACGTGCCCTTGCTGGTTGGGTGCCAACTGCTAGTCACATTCTTTCCTAAACTATAACAAATCTGGACTTTACTTGGAAAACTATAAATGTGTGATGATAATACAGTTTGTTGCAGTACCTGGGGGGGGGGGCAAAAAAAAAAGACTTTTGAACGAGCCCTGTAGCCACTTCTACAATATAAGGGAAACTTACAGTCATTCAAGAGCCACACTCAAAAAGGCAGCGACCCCATCTTGACAAAAATCTCAGCTGTCTATGTGAACTCTCACTAGAGATGCAAAGGGGCTGGCATTTCCGCCTTATGCAACAGTCTTCAGTTGGTCAAGATGAAGAGCCGGCCTCTCCTAGAATCCTTATCGGTCTTTCATTTCCTGGTGTAGATAGCGAGACTGACGGAACAGAAATAGCAAAGATAGCTGCGACCCTACTCCAAGTGCCCATCTTCATTAGTAAGCATCCAGAAAACTTCATTTTCCTTGGCTAACTTACTTGACACCAGAGACTATTGCTGTAGGACAGATTAACTTCGACCATGGGGAAAGTAAAGCTACACTGGAGACAGTAAATGCATGAGCTTTTACTCCTGCTCAAACTGCCCTTCACATTTGCTGGGCTGTGCGTGCTTGCCTTGACAGGGGAGGGGAAAAAATGGCTGAGGCGGAAGTGACTTCTTAAGGAAGGAAGTGGGTAGTGCAGGAAGGACAAATCAGAACCTTCCTGAAATAGAGTTCACCTTTGACCAGCTCCTTAAATTCCCTGCTTCGCGTCCAAGTTCCGGTGTACAGGAAGATGCATGTGTAAGCCTGCTTAAGCCTGCCTTGCCCATAGACATTAATATTTTTCTGAATCTGATGTCCTTGGCATTTGTAGATGTGAGATGCAGCCGAAACGGCACCATTTCTCTGGTCTGCCTGAAGATTCTGGCTTCTTCCAGCTAAGAAACAAAACATTAATGACGTTTCAGTGCCAATTTATTTCACTGATTTGGCTTAACAGGAACTTTCTAGAAAATAGACATGTTGTAGTCCATGTTTTAAACAACCAGTGCCTTCAACTTATGACTGCAAACAATTTTAGTTTATGTCCCTTCACTTGAAGAATCCCACCAGCCAAGCCAGGGTATAGGGTGGTTATTTTTCTCTTCACTTGTGCCCCAGTCGTATTTTTTCTATAACCAAGATCTCTCTGTGTCTCTCTCTCTCTGTCTCTCTCTCTGTCTCTGTCTCTCTCTCTCTCATCAAATAGATTGCTTGTGTTTTAGCTACTTTGTTTTATTGTATTCCTTCAATGGGTATAATAATTCCAACATCTGCCTGGCCTTATTTTGGTGGTCTAAGGTAAATGGATGTGAAAAGAAATAGCTTTACATACTTTAAGTGGATTTTTGTTTTTATTAGGGGTGGTTTCAGACATTCCTTGCATTTTTTTTGAAATCTTTTGATTTGCTTCTACTTTAATAAGTCGTGTAAAACTCTCTACCTTTCACTAAAGCATATAAGCTATGGAAAAAATGAAAAACAGTAGGAATATTTGAAGCCAGTTTTAAAGACCTTAAAGCTAAAGTAAAACTTTCAGATTATAAAGCTCTCCTTTCAGATATGGGGTGCTAACAGACCAATAAAATGGAGTGTTCATTGTTTATTGGACACTGGCATTCCAATAGCTTTAAGCAACCAATTCATTCTTTTATTACATTTTCTGTTGGGAAAAAAATTAGTATTAAGGAATGCTTCTATACTAACCAATATTCATAATTTCTTTTAAGACTAAGTTGAAATAAAGTAAGTTGTATGTGTTCTCCTTTCACCATAGTTAAGGACTATTATTGTTAGTCAGTAGTTCTGGGTTTGTAGTCCTTTTCAAAATAAGGGCACAAGGAATGATCAAAAGCAAACATCACAGGGTCTGGGGAGGTGGCTTAGAGGTTAAAAAGAGGTACTGTTGTTTCAGAGGACCTGAGTTTGTTTCCCAGAATCTTCTAAGTAGCTCACAACTACCTGTAACCCAAGCCTTAGGGAACCCAACACCTCCTTCTGCCTTCCATGTACAGTCCATTCACATGTGTGTACACCCACACAGAGAGATAATCAAAAATAAGTCTTTAAAATATCACACGGGTTATTCAAAGTGAACATTAATGTTTGTTAAACACAGGACAGATGGCTTATGTGCAGTGATATCGTGTGAGGTATTAGGTACCGCTTTCAGACTTGGAGTGAGGATAGAGGAGTATCTAGTCTGATGGATCAAGAAAACAGTCTTTACAGGGCCACCTACTGTATGCACTGCTGTATCCTAAATGTCATTTGCCTGTCATCTGTTATCTATCTGTATACCATCTATCATCATCTACCATCTATATGTTTGCCATTTATGTATGTACTTATCTATTGAAATGTTTCACATCATCTGTTTACAAATATATAGTGTCATCTCTCTTTTGCAAAGGAAGAAATTGAGGCTGAAATATCCAGTAATATTATAAAAGCTCACACAAATTAGTCATTGATTGGACTTTGATATTATCTGGGCCTGTTTGAGCTTAGCTCCAGAGTTTCCTTTAAAATTAAAAGTATCCAGAAAACAGAAAAAAACAAGATGCATAGCAAAATCCCAACAGAGTAAGTAAGTACCAGAAGCTGTACGAAATAATGATGAAGGTCGAGAAATCATGAAGTACTGTTTAAATTTGAGAGACAGATTTGAAAGATTAGCAAACACAGTTTAATATCTCTAATAGGAAAATCTGATGTCATCACCCCAGGGGAAAGTAAAATGTTTAATGTCTCATCTTGGAAAGTTGTGTCTAACCTATAGAAAATATGTCTATATATTAGACTGACTCCTAATTTGAAATAAACACTTCTTGTCTTAATCACTTTCAACATAACTCAAAATCTATTGATAGAATAGTATGCACTAGAATAATCTAGGATACATAATATATAGAAAGTATACTTCTCAACATTTTAGGTTAAACTTTCCTACCATAATTAGAAGGATTTTAAAATACAGACTTAACCTTTTATCATTTTACGATAGCAAGAGTAAATAATTGTGACATAGTTCATGATGTAGTCTATTTACATGTTGTACTGCACTGTACCCAAACACCAAAGTTTTCCAAACAAACATTAATTAATGAAAATAATGCAAAGTGTTTCTTATACATCAGAATTACACCTTTGCGCTCATAGAAGAGGCAATGCTGGTCTTGACCTTGCAATGCAGAACCGTTGGAAACCACCTTTTCCCATTATGTTCAATGGATTGCTTAGTGGGGAATCAGATTGAAGCCAGATTTTGGAACTTTTCCCAAACCGCAATCACTGGGAGTCATCAGTGATGTTCACCTGGGACAGTTGTGTCTGACCGGAGGACAGAACTACGTTTGCTTAGCTCATAGGGGAAACTTGTGAAAGATGATATAACCTTAGTTACGCACTGAGAAACCACAAGGAGTATAAAGTAGATAAGAACTGAAGGCTTGACAGATGGTATGCTGGGATAACCTCTAACCCTCCTGTTGCAGAAATCCGCAAGGTGAAAATTAAAACACAATCACCTAGCAGTCTATTATGTGGGCTGCATTTCACCACTCCACCAGCTGTCTGTCTGGATAACAAATCCCACTGTGACTGCCTGTAGGTAGGCCTCTTCTACAGTACACACAAGAGCACACACACGCACATGCACACGCTCAATAAGCTGTTGGTCTCCGTGTGGATAGTCCATATTTCAAACTCTGTCCTGCAGTTTGTTCTTTACTGCTATCATAAATCAAAGGGAAACTGCACATTTTTAGTTCTTACAGTAAGGATGAATGGATTTGCTGTAGGTAGAGAGAAAATAAATATGTGGTGTGGGTTCCTGTCTCTTCTCCATGATGACCTAGTATTTGCAAATCATGTTGTCTTTTTAAATGATATGAATATGTACCTTGAAGTCAAAGAAAAATAGTATTTTCTAGTGTGTTTGAAGAATCTAATGTTCCAGTTTACATTCAGTTACTTACTGATCATTTGCTGGAATGGTTTGAGAAAGCTTGGTGTCCAGTAAAGATGTTTGTTGTGTTTTAATTAATTATTCCATGATCAGTATTATAAAGATGTCCCTCAGCTGTCCTTTCTGGGCCACACTTGTCGCATGACAATCTGCTCCTTTTTCTTCTATGGGGTCACCCTCTCCTTTGACCACAAGGTCCAACTCTGCATTTGTTATGAGCCCCTAACATATCCCTTTTTTCCACTGAACCAATAGACATAGCATAAAGTTATCTTTTTACCTACTTTAAAACCTGCACTTCAGAAACATTTCCTGTATCCACAATATTGTGCAACCTTCACTATTATCTACTTCCAGAATATTTTCAGCCTTCCTGGATATGATCAGCATACAAAGTATAACCATATGGAACTTTCAGAGACTAAAAAAATATCATTTAAAAAAAGATGAGAATATTTTCATCCTTCTGAAAGAATATCCTCATGCTTGAGTTACCTTCAGTAACTCCCCCTCCCATCCCTGGAAACCACTAATTTTCTCTCTGTCCCTGGATTTACCTATTTCAGAAATTTCTCAGAAGCAAAATCTTGTAGTACATGGCCTTTTGTGTATAAAGAGGGAGTGGAGAAAGAGACAGGATCTCACTGTATGTCCCTAGCTGTTCTGGAACTGTCTATTTAGACCAGGCTGGCCTGGAACTCACAGAGATCTTCTACCTCAGCTTTCCCAATGCTGAGAGTAAAGGTGTGCACCACCACACGGTCCCTCTGAGAGTAGATAGTATTCAATTGTTTGAACATACTATAGTTTATCCATCCATTCATCAGTCCATCAATGGTTATCTAAAATATACTATGGTGACTAGTACTGCTATAAAAATTTATGCAAGTTATTATTTGAATACTCACTTTTAGTGGGGGGAGAGAGAGAGAGAGAGAGAGAGAGAGAGAGAGAGAGAGAGAGAGAGTCAGTGTTGGAATAGAACCAAGAGCCCTGCTCATTCAAAGGAAGTGCTTTACTGCTGAGCTACATCCCCATCCCTGCTCAACTGCTTTAAGAGGCATTACACAGCCAAGTGATAGTGGCACATGCCTTCTTTAATCCTAGCACTCTGGAGGCAGACGCAGGTGGATCTCTGCGAGCATGAGGCCAGCCTAGTCTACAGAGCAAGTTCCAGGACAGACTGGTCTACAGAGCTAGTTTTAGGACAGCCAAGACTACCAAAGAAACTAAGTCTAGAAATGAGAGAGAGAGAGAGAGAGAGAGAGAGAGAGAGAGAGAGAGAGAGAGAGAGAGAGAGAGAGAGAGAGAGAGAGAAGGAGGTCTCACACAGCTTGCAGGCTCATCACACTTAGGCAGCAGTTGTTTTGCCATGCAGGGGCCTGTGAATCCTGTTTAACTCCAGAAGATTCCTGAGCCTTGTAAGTTTTGCTTACTTCATGAGTTTTGGAGCATCCTTCCTCCCTCCATAGGGTAATGTTTCAAGTCTAAGGAAACAGCTGCCCAAGAGAGCTACAAGAAGGGTCTATAACCTAAGTTGAGTTTTGTATTTGTGCAGAATGCCTTCAAGGATAGCCATGCTGCCCTTAGCTTCAGATGTCATGGGAGACACAACTGTCCCACATCACTCAGCTAAAGAACAGTAACAAAGTAAACCAGATGTTCTCAACCTGGAGTGATTTTGTTTCCCGTGGGACATCTTACAATGTCCAAAGATTTTTGGGTTTTGGTTTTGTTTTGTTTTTACCACTGGAGGTGCTAGTGGTATCTATGCATAATATCATATAATGCACAGGACAGTCCCTCATAACAAAGAATCATTTGATGCAAAATGAGGCTGAGAAACCCAGACCCAATCCTTTGCTAAGAAAAAATATTTCCAAGAAAAGACAACTGCACAGCAGAGCTCTTAGGAAAGGTGCCATGAAGAAATAGCATCTTGGGCATACCATAGAGTCCTGGCAAGTTATGCAAGTTACGTTGGATGGAAATGCAGGGCAATGTGTACAGTGAGAGCACTCGGGTAGGATAAGGGCAAGTAGTAGGACTCAAAGTATACATGAGCCAAGTAGAGCAAAGAATGTTATTGTGAAAAGGAACAGGAACTAGATAAGTGGCATAGAATTCTGAACTCTCCAGCTCCTTTTCTTCCCCTTCTTCTAAGCCAGTTGAGTGGCTTAGAGCTCATCAGAGGCAGTTTCTTAAAGTCAATAAAAACTATGCCAAATGGAAAGTATTGACCGGCTTTGACACTGAAGAGTTCGCATCACATGAGAGTCTTTCTAATTGGCAACTGTGAAACATTGCTGTTATCTTTGCCATTGTGGTGACTGCTGAATTGAGCTGATGCATGCATGGGGGTGATCAAGAGAGGAGACCAGATGTGATGGAATTGTCCAGCAGGAAAATAACCAAAGAGACAAAAAGGAAAGAGGCACCATGACTCAATGCGCTGGAGAAATGTGGCTGGGAAGAGAAGCCATGGAGGAAACCTTTCGAGAGAATGACATAGAAGATGCAAAGGTCCCAGGTAGAGGCAGCTGCTATCCCCAAGGACTGGAGAGCAGAGACCTCCCAGGCAGTGAGTTGACTGGAATGACACTGTTGGTGGGCACACTGAAGAATAGTTTGTAGATCTTGTAGAGTTGGGCAGAAAAGTAAGCTGATTTCTCTATTCCTAGGTAAAAAGATAACACAGCTGAGGGCTGAGGAGATGACTCAGCCATTAAAGGCTAGGCTCACAACCAAAGATATAAAAGAACACAGCTAAAAAAAGTTCACAGTTTCCAAAAATGGGCATCTGATATTTTATACATAATCAATAGAATTCCAAATAGATGTGGATAATGAATCTTTCTTGAAGTAAGGGTTACCTTCAATGTATTGTAAATAGCACTATTTTTAATATGCATATATAATAAAAATGTATTTTCTCTCTGTTTAAAGTTTATCCTCCACATGTGATAAATATTTAAATTCAGATTTCTCCAATTCAACCCAAAAAGAGGAAATCCCCCGTGTTAAGTCATTTTTAATTTAAAAACAAATCTAAAAAATTGGGAAAATGATGCAGTAATTTTGCTCCATTGAGAACATGGGATATGGATTTCTTTCCACGTAAGGTTCAGAAGCAAAGAGATTTGCAGCTGTTTTGGTTTAGTTTTCATTGCTATAACATCATGTTTAGAATAATAACCAACACATGCTAACCAACACTCAATAATTACTGAATGGATGGATGGATCAATCAATTAATTAATTAACAAAAGCATATTTTGCATGTGCACTCAGTTGAGTGATTGGAGAAGTGCTGTGTCACTCTGTGGTGTTGCTGTGACAGTACCCGACCCCTAGTCATAAATTGAGGCTGTTAACAAGTTCACCTTGCTAAGATCCATCTGTTGTCACTCATTTGTTACCACAGGCTCTCAGACCAGTAATTTTCTCCGTTTTCCCTTCTTGGGAACTCAGCAGAGGTAAATCAGTGCAGTTAGAAGTGGTTGAAGATAATAGCACAAAGGGATCGATTTTCACCCCTCTGAAGTGGCAATTGGTTTGTTCCCTTACACCTTTCCCCACAGAGAAGTATTTCCATGTTCCTGAAGAAAAACACTCTGCCCTTGCAGGGGTGTAGCTGGCAGGACCATTGCCTCTGGGTCTCCTCAAGCCACTGCAGAAAGAAGGGCTCTCCAGTCACACTTGACAATTTGCCAGTTCATGGCGATAAGGGCACCAGAGGCACCAACAGTCACTATGGTCCCCGGCTGCATTTCTCAATGCAGAGCCCGATGGTCCTCCTCACAAGGCAAAAGGCAGCGCGACCTTGAAAGCCTGCCAACAGAGTTCTGGAAATTACAAGAGCAACTTTCCTGGAATTGTTAAAACAAAGCAAGACCTCGAAATGTTTCCTGAAAGGATTCGCCCCTGGTTAGAAGGATCCTCATTGGAGAACTTCCCTTCCCTGCCGTCATGGTGAGGACTTCCCAGTATTAGCAGTGTCACTTAGCAGTGTCACCTCACCTCCTACATCAGTTGTCAGATCGTTTTTTCCATGTCCTTGAAACCGTCACTTAGCATAGGAAAAGAAACACAGGATTAATTTACTCAGAATGTATCCTCCTATATTAAAAAAAAAATCGAAAGTACTTACATGAAACGTGTTAAATTAAACGTGCCATTAAACATTGGTTCAGAGTTTCGTGGCACAGGGCTTCTCTGCAGGTGACACTGTGACTCTAGGAAGATGCAGGGCCCAGTGCCTTCAGGAGCAAAGGGAGAAAAAGGAAGAGACACCCAGGATTCTCTGCTGGCAGGGGCTGTCGCTTCCACTTCATATTTGACTTTTGAGAGAAACCAACTTAATTTCTAATTTTGTTTGTTTTGTTTTTTGAGACAGGATTTCTTTGTGTGTGTAGCTTTGGAGCCTGTCCTAATGCTCTCTCTGCAGACCAGGCTGGCCTTGAACTCACAGAGATGCACCTGCCTCTGCCTCCTGAGTGCTGGGATTAAGGGTAGGCACCACCGCTGCTCAGCTTGTTTTCTTAGTTTTAAATATCTTGTCTTTTTATAAGTAATATGTCTTTGGATTTAGTACCAATAAGATTCTAACATCTTTCAAGATTCTGTAATTAGGATATTTTCTAAAAATGTGAAAAGTTCCGATGCAGTAAGGAAAACGTTATCCTCCTGTCTCTGGAAAACACAGGCACACGGATGCATGGCCATTTCTTCACGTTTGGATAACTGAGGTGTGACGCGTGTATGATCCACAGCTCTGTCACTTTGTACCGTGGATGTCATCACGGCAATCCCCTGCATGCTATTTTGCTTTAATGATCTAATACTCAACCAATAAGAATTTCCAAGGAAAGTTCTTTATTTATTTTTTTTTTTGCTTACAAATGCATTTTCAAAGTCTAGTTAAGGTTGATACAATCATGCAGAATTTTTTATGTTAATTTTTACATTTTCTCTAAATGAGACTATAAGTTCATAGCCATATCTTTTCTCCCTACGTTGAATGTCTTTTCTTGAGACCTGAAGATACATAAAGAATTGGAAAAGCAGATTTTAATTCTGTGGCAGTGGGGGGGGGAGGGGCATGGCAGATAACAGTTCTCACCTGTGTCCTTGAGAGAGGCTGACCTGAAAGAGATCAAATGAAAAGGGGTGGAGGCCAAAGCTAGAAGCCAGCATTTAGTGGAATGGAAAGTACTTCTGGGCTTCTGCCTCTTCGACCTGACAGCCACACAAGTTGTCATGGGGTGATAATGAAAGTGTTTCAGTATCACAGAGATAGTGTCAGGAGTAAAGGCATGTTTGAAGTTCTTGGAACTATTCTAAGAAAGCCACTCCAGAAAACACAAGCAGGTCCAGAACTGCAATTCTGTACAGCTCAACATCCAAAACAGGCAGTTGGGTTTCCTTACATCTACATTTCATTTCTCTCTGACATCTTCAGACACTAAAGCATCACATGTTTGACATTTTGATAAGTCCATGAAAATGAGTTTCAGAAGCAATAATAAGGACTGAGAAAGATATGCTGTGCAAGCAGGAGGGTATGAGTTTGAATATCCGTCATTCATGTCAAAAGCCAAGCTTGGCCAAGCATGCCTATAATCCCAGCCCTATGGTAGACAGACACAGGAGAAGCCCTAGGGCTTGCTCCCGGGGAATTTAGCTGCAAAAATGGCCAGTTCCAGGTTCAGTGACAAGTTTCTGTCCCAAAGGAATAAAGCAGAGGGGTAGAGCAAGGCACCTGATGCCCTCCCATGTGGTATACAAGAGTGCACTCACCTGCACACACATGAGGGTACACTGTACACAAATACATCACACACACACACACACACACACACACACACACACACACACACGCACACACATAAAATAAATTTAAATTTTTCACTAAGCTTTACTAAAACCTCACCAACCAGACCAAACAGAAAATACCCAATCTGAGTAAGTGAGCAAACATTAATCCATGCCAAGCATTCTGCTAAGCACTAAAGATTCAGCCAATCCATTGCAAACACCATCCCTGCCCTGCAGAACCCACAGTGCAGCAGAGGAGGCTGCAATTATTGACCGAGCCAAAGAAAATGAGAGTGTCTTTGAACTGTGAATCCGGGGTGACCATGTTTAGTCTGGGAGAGGACCAGGGGTATGGGCAAGATTAGAGGCAAGTATAGATGCTTACAAGGCCATTATGGCTGGCTGTCTAGCCGTCTTAACATAAAGAGTGCCATTTATACTGCTGTTTATCAGGGATGGAAATCTCTGTAATATTAGCTGAAATGCTGCGTGGAGTGTTTACATATTTACACCACAGTTTGTTTAAACTGGAGTCGATGGTTATCTTTTGTCTGTGGGAGCCGGGCCAGCTGTTTGCGTAAGTGCTTTGTCTGTGGCATGGTATGATCCTGTCTACGATTTTATATGACTTCATTGTTGACCAGCTTTAGGTTGCCAGCATTCAACATGTGAGTGGTGATAAAAATTCATTACAGAAGACTGACAGGGAACGAGGGATTAGGTGGTTTTAGATGGTTTTACCTGCCAAGACTTCAGATAAATTTAGAAAAAAACCCCCAACCCCAGTTTTCTTTCAGTTCGGGGGTCTCATTTGTGTTCATTTTAATGCTAGCCTGAATTTCCACTTTGTAATTATTATGCTGTGGCACATGGTTTCTATTTCAGGGAACTAGAAAAACTGACATGTTACCCTCCCAAATCTTAATGGGGTGTTTTTTATTTCATGGATATAATATGATATGAAACACACAAGAGAAGTATAGTTAGTATTTGCTATCAGTTTCAAGGCAATCTGATAATAATGACAGATAGGTGACTAGTTACCACTTCCTTTTATCCTCTGTCTGTAACATGTAAGCATAGAAAGAAGTAAAAAAAGAAAGTGCTTCTTTGGTGCCCCCTCTCCTGACCCGTGCAAATTAGTCCCCTCCTCTTCACCTCTAAATCATGTATTTGGGGACTGCAGTCTTCACATCAGAAAGCAGGTCCTTTGTTTTCATTGATTGACCAGACTTGTCATCCCATAGTTAACATTTATGGGATTGTGTCTTTTTTCTTTCCTATTTATGAGCGGTAGCCCTATAGTTATAGGTGGACTTGGCACACTCTCTGGCAACAAAATTAAAGCTTACTTGAGATTACAGAATTAATTATATAATTAAAATTATATAAGATTATGTAAATTAAGACTTTATGGATCCTAACAAAATCTGTATCTTTATCTGTCTGCATAGATAGATAGATAGGTGGATAGATAGATAGATAGATAGATAGATAGATAGATAGATAGATAGATAGATAGATAGATAGATGACAGATGATAGCTAGATAGATGCATAGACTGGTATTTACTCAATAATGTATATACAATATCTTCTCAATTGAAGAACTTTACTGAATACCAGTCCCTGCCCCAATTCTTAAGTTTTGTAAGGGAGCCTCAGTTCTTCTGGAATTTACAGACTTTTGGATAGATTTAGCAAAATCAAAGCCATCATGACCATTGACTTTCTTTTCATCTCCATAATCTTAGTATTCTTCGTATTCTTTAACATCAACTGAAAATTACACAGTGTGTTGAACATAATAAATTAGACAATATAAATAAAAATTTTACAATTACAAATAATAATATTTTGGCACCTGCGTATAATGTTTCAATATGAGTCTTTTCTAACAGCCTTTCCCAGTGTCAAGGAAATTATTAGAAGACTGCATTTACATATATCAGATATCCTAAGGGGTAGCAATTTTGCTGCCAGTCTGGGCTATATAGTGAGTTCAAGGCTAGCCTGGAAAATATGACTAGATTCTGTATTTTTGAAAATATATGGGCTCTACACATAGCTCAGTGGAAGCATGCATGCTTAATATGTGCAGGATTCGAAACTCATTGAATAGTGCTTAAACTTAAAATTATGAACCTATAAGTTTCTATAAATTGTAACTATTTATATATAGTGGCTGATAATTCTGCAACTATTTCAGATTGTGGTGATATATTGTTTATGATCTAATAAAGCCACCAAAGATCAGAATGCAAAGCCAGCCACACTAGTCAGCCATAGAGTATAGGCAGTAGACACACCTTTAATCCCAGGACTCAGGAGACAGAGGCAGGTGGATCTCTGTGAGTTCAAGACCACCCAGGGATACATGAGAGTGAATCAGTCTAAAAGCCTTTAATCCCAGCACTAGAGAGGTATATAAGAAATAGATGAGAGAAAAGAGATAAATCATAAAAGAGGGAGCCATTATAGGTTTGAAGAGAAAACTGAATCTAGAGAAATGTCCAGAGACCTACATGACTGACCCCAACTGAAAATATAGGCAACAGTGGAAAGGCTACCATAATGATAATGATAATGAAATTGAAGACTAACTTATCCACCATCATTGAGCCCTCATCTAGTAGCTGATGGAAACAGAAGCAGATACCCACAGCTAAACACTGAGCAGAACTGGAAATCAGATGCAGAGAGGGAGGACAAGATCAGGTTACAGAAACCCATAGAGACAGCTGACCTGAACAAGGAGGAGCTAATGGGGCCCCAGACTGATAGCTGGGAAACCAGCATTGGACCAACTCAGAGCCCATGAACATGGTCTCAGTTAGAAGGCCTGGGAGTCTAAGGACCTCTGACAATGGAACCAGGATGTATCCCTGATGCACGAAAGGACTTTGGGAGCATATTCCCTATGAAGGGATACTCCCTTAGGCTAGAGGCGGGAGGGAGGGCCTAGTCCCTACTCCAGATGACTTGACAGATTTAGAGGACCCCTCCTGTGGAATGCGGGGGTGGGGGGTGGGGGGGAAATGGGATGGGAGAGTAGGAGAAAGGGAGGAAGGGAGGGAGACAGGAAGGAAAGGAGGGAGGGAGGGAGAAGGAACTGGGATCAATATGTAAAATAAGAAAAATTAAAACAAAGAAAGAGTAAAAAAGTTCAGTATTCAGTCTAGGGTCAATTAGTATCTAGCCATGGTGAAGACAGGCTCTCCACAGACCTGTTAGAGGTGAGAGCTCTCTGGTAGCTTGACTGCTTTGCTTTTCTGATCTTCAGTGGCTTTATTAGATCATAAACAATGTATCACCACATATAGCTCCATTTTCATTGTGAAGATCTACCAAAAAGAGACATAGGACCCTGAATCTAATCCTTAAAACTAAGAGGTAATATGATGCCTGCAGGTATCATGATGCTTACATTTACATTTGAATACTAAATTTATGCATCATATATATGTATGGAAACTTTATTTATTGTTAAACACATTTCAGTGTTTTATAGATACCAGATCAATTTGTCACATTGGTCCGTCTGGAAAAATTATTTCTTTATAACTTTCAGGTGTTTGGGGTGGTGGGGAGTTTGCAACCTGAATTTTCTCCTTTTTTCTTCTCTTTAAAACTATATCAAATCCTTCTATTATAATGTTATTTAAGATGTTAACCATAGAGCTATACATAAAACAAAATGTGTTTTTTAAGTTTTAGTGTTAAGACACCCTTTGAATGGGCATTGCTGGTTGATAAGCCCTTCTCTTACAAGCTAATGTATGTTTCACACAAGGTAAAAACAGGAATGGAAAGGGCTGTGACTAAAACACCATGATGCACAGAAACAAACATCACATGTCATGCACTTGGATCTAAAGAGCACCTTAACTGATAGTTTCTAAGTTCCCAGGAATCACAATTGACAGTGTTCTCTCTACATTTGCTAATTAAAAACATACAATCCAAAGGTTTGTAAGTATGCAATGTATGTATTTGTAATATAAAATATTCTGGGCACATTAAGTGTAGCTTCTTACCATTCACACTGTTGACATTGACACTTTGATCTCAACAGAAGGTTGTTCTGTATGCTGTTTGATGTCTAGCAGCACCCCAGTCCTCCAGGGAAGACTTGTCAACAGCCTCCTCCCAGTTATCACAGCTCCCAAGGCACTGCTAAAGGTCCCCTAGAGAGTAAAAACACCCCCAAAGAGAGCACTGTTCTTGGCCATTTACCTGTAACTCTGTAGGAATGTTTCATGCAAAGCAAACATGAAGAGTGTCTAATTATTCATGTTGAGTTTATTCTGTTGGGGTTTTTTTATAAAACTTTTTGAGAAATTTTAAGGGTAGGTGAGATAGCTCAGCAAGTGAAGGCTCCTGCCACCAAATCCAGTGAGCTGAGTTCCATTGCAGGAACCTACATGGGAGGTAAAGAGATCACATTCCCAAAAGTTGGCCTCAACACTTGTATCATGGTACATTCATGCCCACAAATTTGCACATACTCATGCTCATACATAAACACACACACACACACACACACACACACACACACACACACACACACACTCAGTGAATTTGTAGAAAAAAATTTAGTGAAAACATGACAGTCACATTGCTTCAAGTCTTTGGTTCTTTGCTCTTAGAGGAATGAGAGATGGAACCCAGAGCCTTGCACATGTGAGGCAAGCTCTCTACCACTGGTTCTATCCTCAGCCATGTCCAGTTTTTTAAAATCTTGCCTTACAAAAAGGAAAGCACTGTGATTCAAACTTCAGTCTATTTCAGCATTCACTCATAAATCCCATTGAAGGAAGGAAAGAAAGAAAGGAAGAAAGAAAGAAAGAAAGAAAGAAAGAAAGAAAGAAAGAAAGAAAGAGCAATAAGGTCTTCTCACTAAGTTATTTCAAAATGGTCCTTGTGCAATCCATCCATTTTCTGAAGATCTCACTAAAAATTAACTAATGATCTCTACTTTGAAGTCTTACAAACAGAAAATTGCACATTTACATAAAAATGCTCAAATTAGCACAACTTCTTTTATTATTTTACATTAGAAAATGATGTTAGATTTTTCTTTATTAGTATTATTATTTGGTTTTCAGGACAGAACTTCTCTGTAGACCAGACTGACCTTGAACTCACAGAGATCTGCCTGCCTCTGCCTCTGCCTCTGCCTCTGCCTCTGCCTCTGCCTCTGCCTCTGCCTCTGCCTCTGCCTCTGCCTCTGCCTCTGCCTCTGCCTCTGCCTCTGCCTCTGCCTCTGCCTCTGCCTCTGCCTCTGCCTCTGCCTCTGCCTCCTGAGTGCCGAGATTAAAGGCCTGTGCCACCACTGCCCCACAAGATTTTTATAAGGTTTATTTATTATGCTTATTTATGCCTGTGTGCCTATATGAGTTTATGTAAACCACTTGTGTGCAGGTACCCACGGGGATTCAGGTCCTCCAGAACTGGTCACAGGCAGTGCTCTTAGCAATAACCTATCTGTCCAGCTCCTGTTAGATTTTTATTCCTAACCACTTTAGATACTTAAATAGGGATACAAACACATCCATTTCAATAGAGAATTCACACTTGGTCACACACACATTTCCAGAGCACTCTACCAGAGTTTTAGATAGAAAATTATTTGTTGTTCATTCCCTGGCGCCATTATTTGCACACTCATTGTTTAAATGTCATCCTTATCTTGGAGAAACACTATCATTCTTGTTTAAGCATATGCTTTGAGCCATGATACTGACAGCTGCTTGTCATCACAGATGTGACTGCAGTCTGAGATGTTTGCCCATTCCTTATGATGAAATGACCAGCAAACCTGTGCATAGCAGCCAAGTATTTCTTTGGTTACTAGCTACCTCATTCCAAAAGCTATAAAGAATTTACTGTACTTTATTAGTCTTGAGTTTCTTAATTAAAATATCAGGCCATTAATTTCTTGTACCATTTAGTACACTTTGAACATCTTTGCCTAAATAACTCATGTATTAATTTTGCAATGTCAAAATGTCATAAACCAATCTGGAACTCATTCTGTGTTTAAAATTACAGCTTTTCCACAAAAATATTACTTGAATTGAAGGAGCCATTCACTATTGAGAATAGCACCTCGTTGGCTGTTCCTTACCTTGGTGGCTCACCATGCAAGGAGAATGCACTGCTGAGAAAACACTTAACTATGTGCTGAGATGCATCAAAACACCTGCTCATCAGTTAGCGACATTCCTAACCCCCTGCACTGCACAGTGTTTTATAAAACCCACCCATTCCGATTGCTTCAATTTTCACATTTCACCATCAAAGGATTACATTTGAGCTTCCTGCCTCATCACTTTTCAAATGACTTTTCAGCCATTTTTTACCAAGATGCAACCAGGTTTCCCTGATATTTCTTTAGGTCACTGGTAATTGAATGCAAATTTCAATTCTGATTTCTAAGCATTTAACCTGAGCATGGAACTGAATATCATATAAATAAATAAATCAGATTTCCCAGGAGAAATCTGATAAAGCATATTTTAGATGCATCCGTGTAGAATGTCTTGCTGCTGATTATGACTTTGTCCTGTCATCACTTTAAGCTGATACCTCAAGGACCAGTTTTTCTCTAAGAAAGATTTGCCTTGAATGCAGTAATTGCATATCCATATTTTGGGATTTATATTGGTCATTTTACAGAGGCAGGAATAGAGGACAGACATTTTTGCCAAACCTGGCTAGACTGTCAGCAAATCAACAGTTCAGATTCAAATGAAGAGAAATACCAGCAATGTCTTACTCCTCATCATTTTAGTATTGTTGTTTTAGCTAAGGTTCATTTGAGACTGTGTATCTGTTAGTTGTCTGAAGTTAACTGAAGTTGTCTGAAGTGAACTGAAGCCTCCCCACAAGACAATGAACAACTGAAAAGCTCCCGCAGCCTGTCCAACACTCATGCCCTTCCCTAACAGACTTGTGCCATGTGAGTGAAGCACAAAGCAGTTCAGATCCAAAGTTTGAAAGGCTAGATTTCATCCTTCTGTAGGCAGAACATCAAATATGAACAGAAGCTAATGATATTCTTTCCAATGGACCTCACTGCATAGCCACTGTTACCAGACCATAATTCCCAAGACCCCTACCTTAGAGTACAAGGTGTCTTCAGAAGGGCAAATGATGGACACCAGCCTATAAATGCAGACTGAATTAACTGTAGTTTCCTGTCTAAAATTCAAACTTGCAATGTAGTACTTTGGCATAGGGGATTTGGGATTTTTCGCCCCTCTGGCCTGCCCACCCATTCTTTCCATCTGGTCTATAACTGTTTGGGCTGAACATGCGATTGCAGAATGCCCCGTTTCAAGATTGCCCAGATTCAGGCAGTACGAACAAGAAGGTGTTAAGAAACAAGCCAATTAGTAGCCCAGTTTATAGTTACAGTGCAAAATATAAGACAGGTGCTTCTACCACTAACTGATTGAAAAGCCTTCTCTCCACTTAGTCATCTGTAAAGGCAACGAAGGAATTTGACCACAAGCATTCTCATAAAAAGTTAAAACAGTTCCCTGGCTGAGTTAATAAAGGAATGGAACAGTTCACAATTTCCAGCCATAGTGTGACAGGTAATTGGTGAGATCAGCAAAATACCGAGTGACTATTTAAAAAGAGGTCATGTTTTCAGATCATTGAAGCATAACATTTTATTTGCCAATGATTTATTTTATTTGTAACATACCCTGCTCATAATGAAACGAAATAGCCATGACTTGAGCTCAATAAAATACTTTATTGCTTCTAAAACCTGTGAGCATACGTTGTCTGTGTGTGTTTGGAATGTGCAAAAGAGTTAAAATTACCCTGAGATGGTCTAGAATTATTTATTTCTAGGTTTCAAATGTTGGGCTTTTTTTTTTTAACTCTGGAATCTGAGCTTTGCCCATCAGCACTTATCAACAGAAAGCTAAAGCTAACTTGAAAGTCTGCGGGAAAACAGTGTGTTTAACCTACGTTTGATGTTCTTGTTACCTTGACCTGCAAATAACTGAAAGTGAATGGATGTGATAGACAGCTACTCTTGTCAAGTCCAGCGCTGCCCCCAGCCTCCCAATGGTCAGCTGCGACAGCCAGGAGAGCTTGCCCATCAAGTGGGTCTAGATGGGGCCTTGGGGAATTCACTATGCCAAATGATTCTAGAAACATCTTCCTTGTCAGTGAGATGTTCCTTAAAGGAAACTTGTCCTTTGAGAACTTTTGTTTTCCACAATACTGCAGTTAACATTGGCTCTGTTGAGACAATGCACATCAGTGACCCAGGAAGCACTATTGCTATGACTATACACAAGTCATGCGCTATCTCCCACAAGCAGCAGCAGCGGTAGAAGGGACTGAACAACTCTGGGGAAGAGATTAAACTCAAAATTAATGTAAATGCTACAGCTGCTTCCTTATCATGTTATTTCCTATCCATTTTATTTTGTTGTACAATAAAAAAATCATTTCACTTAAGGGACAGGATGGCAGTTCTATCTCAAAGCTATTTTAAAAGGAATTTCCTCTCATCCATAACTCTGAACTTGCCTTAAAAAGTAGGACACCGTGTTTATAACTAAGTATAGAAGGAAGGGAAATATATTCTTAGAATAAAATTGGCAAGAAGAGAGGCTGGGATACCAATAAACTCTATCAAGATTGTGTGTGTGTGTGTGTGTGTGTGTGTGTGTAGAGTCAGCATACTTATCCCTTACACAAGTCTGGACACAGGATTTGACTTGTCTGTTTGTTTCAATGTCTTCATGCTAACAAACTATTCTATTTGTTTCCCCCTTGCTGCGACAGAGTACCTAAGAGAACCACTTGAATGAAAGACAATTTTATTCTGGCTCTTAGTTTCAGGGATTCCCATCTACCAGGGAGGACGGGGATAGTGGAACAGCACACATCATGGTGGCTGGGAAGCAAGGGGAGGGGAGACAGAAAGAGGCAGACAGAGATAGAGATAGAGAGTTGGAGAGAGGGGAAGGAAGGGGGAGGGGATGACAGGGAGAACAGAGAGCTAGTGACACAGTACAGTCTGGAGACATGCCCCCAGTTACCTCCTTCCTCCAGCAGGACCCCAACTCACACGGTTTCCAAAATATCCCAAAATAGCACTGTAGCCAAGGAGCAGCCCTTGGGAAGATGCTCCATGTGTAAACACTACCTCCTGTGAGTGCCTGGACACTGAATAGAGCCAGAAGCCAAGAAAACCCAGACACTTCTCCTACGTGTCCCCTTTCCATTTTTCTGATTTCCTCCTGAAATTCTCTGCTTGTCATTTTTACTGGATGGTACACACATATTGTTTCAAAAAAAGAAAGAAGGGAAGAAAGGAAGGAAGGAAGGAATAAAGAAAGACACCAATAAATGTTTGAGAAAAATATAAGCACTGTAATTATTTGACATTTGGTATGAGCTCCCTCTAATGTGTTACAACTTAAAAGGAAAGGCTTCCAAACTCTTAAGTGGCTAACAGTAAGTGAACACAGATCAACAGCTACAGAGTCAGCCTTATTTTAAGTGTAAGGAATGGCAAGTGGAGGCATGGTGTGTGACGTGAATGCTCAAAAGTAGCCCACCCAGGACTGAAGCCCTCTTTCCCACAAGCTCACATTTTTGGAAGGCTAACTAACATGAACATCTCTCACTCTCCTTGAAAAGAGGGCAGAGAAATGAACTAGCGTCAGTGTGAATAGTAATAAAGAGCATTAGGCCAGGTCATATGGTCCCAACAGCCGTATAGCGTCGAAAGCAATGGTGCACAACCTTCCTAATGCTGCCACCTTTTAATACAGTTCCTCGGGTTGTGGTGAGCCCCCCAGCCATAAAATTATTTTGTTGCTACTTCATAACTATAGTTTTGCTACTGTTGTGAATCATAATGTAAATATCTGTGTTTTCTGATGGTCTTAGGTGACCCCTGTGAAAGGATCATTCTGCCCATCCCCCAATTGACCATGACCCACAGGTTGAGAACCCTGGATCCAAAGTGTTTGAGAGGAAAAGAAAACAACTGGTGTGGGGTGTCAAAATGGCTGTGTGGTGGGCATTGATTTTTCTTCTTAATCATTAAACTCCAGTGGTTTCTCAATAACTAGAATATGGACTGTGAGTTTGTTATAATTTACAAAAGTTTACTTCTTTGACCGCTCTTCAACTAGTGTTCATTTATGGTTCTTGTTGCTAAACATTACCTTCTTCAATTTTGTTTCTTAATAGACCAATTAGTACTTCATTATCAGAAAGTGTAAAATAGTTATAAAGTATATTTGCAAGCTTTTACTTGGGTTTTATATTCACAGACTTTAGGGTATAAATTAATGAAACTGTTGTTCAATTTTCATTATGATGTGAAAAAATCTTTAATATAGAAGCTTAATACATCATGGCTTATAATCTTAGATTTTCATCTCGGTATTATTTCAAAAGAGTGTTTGCTTTGAGCTGAGCGCACTGAAAACACAATTCCAAGTAGTTCTCAATCCTTGGACACAGCCCCCAAACAAATCAGAAACAGGTTGCATCTCTATCTCTATCTCTATCTCTCTCTCACTCTATCTCTCCCTCCCTCCCTCCCTCCCTCCCTCCCTCCCTCCCTCCCTCCCTCTCTCTCTCTCTCTCTCTCTCTCTCTCTCTCTCTCTCTCTTTCTCTCAATTACCAGTTTGCCTTATTATTTGGAGAGGAAGACGGGGAGCACTCCAAAAATAAAAACGCTGACTGTTTCATAATAACTATGCACATGAAACTCAATGCTCTCAATTATCTGACTACGCCCTCTCCCTCCAGTGCTTTGTAATTACAGTTGGGGCTGGAAATGGATGCCCAGAGCTAAGCCTGGATTCCATAGTATACCCAGTATCCATTTGAAGCTAATCTTTGAGACAGTGCTCATGCCCAAAGTTCCATTTAGGGGAGAGAGCATCAGTGCTGGCCTCTCCTTTTATTAAGAGTGTTGGATCCTGAGCCAAACCACCTGCTCATGGAGCTCAGTGCTGCCACTCTTAGCCTAGCAACCTCAAGAAAGCCATGTAGTCATTAGGCACCTCATCTCTAAACTACGGCCATACTGCCAACGTTATTCAGTAGCTGTGGAAGTTAAATCATGTAGCACGTGTCTCTCGGAGCACTGCCCAGCATGTTTTTAATACTGAATGTAAGAAATATCCTTTCTGATATTAATGAATCTGAAGCCATCTCATCTAAGCCTAGGTTTGCACCTGTGTAATGGTACCCACCCAAAATGATGGGCAGATCCGAGTTCAGGCGAATGTAGATGTCTTTAGCTTTGTCCCCTGGCCTGCAGATTTCATCTAGTCATATATTTTAAAGATTACATTTCCAGATTCTATTCCTGGTTGTTTCATCTGAGTTGTCCTTAGCTTGCAGAAGATGTCAATCTTAAATTTACTTAATCTTTTTTTCTTTACATGAAATAAACACTTTGTTCTTAGAGAAATGTGTCACCACTCAGAAGACATAATCAGGCCACCAAAGATACTTGAACTAGTCTGTCCTTGTCATCAGCTATCCTGAAGGTCATCTTTTGGCTGTCCTGAAGTCAAAGCAGATTAATTTCTTCCATTTACAATATTGAAATCATTGCTGTTCTCACCACATTTTAAAATCCAAATCATCCCTTTTATGATTCACCACCCACAGAGCTCATATTCTGAATTTTTGGTCACAAAATACTCTTATCAGGCAGTAATTCTCATTCTCTCTTGTAAGAAATTAAAACACAAATAGCCTAGGGATTCTAATCAACAGAGGCAAGCCACTGTGAATGACACTGTAAGAACTGTAGCCAGTTTAGCTAACATGGACATATTAAGTGAGATTTACTGATGCTTCCTGGAGTGTTAAAAATGAACAATGGCACATTGCTGCCTTTACCCGTATAGACTCCCCTCAAAACCTCATGTTGGAAACTATTCACAAAATTAATCTAAAACTGTGAAATAGACAAAATGGAAAATCAACAGTTTCATAGGTAATCATTTTTTTTTACCCATTCTTAATTAAAAAAATAAAACCACTCATATCATCGTCTAGGATCTTTGTTTCATATAAACACACACTTGAGGCAACGTTAAAGACCAAACACAAGAGCTGGAGAACACCACAGGTGGTGTTTAATTTTTCGGAAACCCTGCTTGGCCCCTAATCTTTCTTGCCACTAGAATGTTTTCATCTCTTTTCAAGCCCAGGCTGTGAGGGATCCTGCAGGAGCCAAGACGGGCAGCACTTCCATCATGACTTGCTTAGAAAATACGCTTTCTCGGATGAAAACATTCAGAATATGTGTGCGGTGGAGGTGACCAGCAAAAGGCATATGTGGGGGTTAACATGATGAAAACTCTAGCAATCTGACTTGTCTCCAAAGGGAGGGGATATTCTCTTTGCCCCACATGGTAATCGGCATCTCTGCCCAGTTTTCATGAGAAGAGCTGTCTTCGGGTTTCAGAAGAAATATGAGATTTGGAAGAAACTGAAGAGAATATGGAGTAAAAGTGAAGAACTGTGGAAACATGAAGGTTCTTGGTCTAGCCACAGATGCTCGCATCCCTTGGAGGAATCATAAGTGTTGGGTCTTGGTTATAGTATACTTGGGAGATGCAGTTGATAAGTGAATGGTCCTCACCTCCCAGAAAATGGATCTACAATGATGGGCACTGGAATGAGAAAAATCTGAGTAATGAGTAAATAAGGGGTTTTCTCTCTTTTATTTGACTATATCCTGGTTTGCTTTCCCTGTTGTTGGGATAAACAGCATGGCCAAAGGCAACCTAGGGAGGAAAGTGTTTATTTCGGCGTACAGGTCTCACTCCATCATTGATGGAGTCTGGTGTGGAAACTCAAAGCAGAGGCTCCAGAGGGGAATGTTGCTCACTGGCTTGCTCCCCATGCCTTGCTCAGCCTGTTTTCTTATAAAACCTATGACCTCCAGCCCAGGGGTGACCCTCCCCACAGTGGGATGGGCCCTCCTATGACAATTATTAACAAAGAAAATGCCTCCACAGGCTTTCTTAGAGGCCAATCTGAGAAAGGCATTTTCTCAATTGAGGTTCCCATTTACCAGATGACCCTATTTAGTGCCAAGTAGTCAAAAACAAAATAACAACAAAACAAAACAACAACAAAAAACTAACCAGCACAGACAGGGTGAGGGAAATCACATATAGAAAATAAAAATATAATAAATACCTATGTTTCCCATATCTAAAATTAAAATATGTAAGTATTATACAATTTTTTTCTTTTTCTTTGCTTCTCTGTGTAGCTCTGGCTGTCCTGGAACCCACTCTGTAGACCAGGCTGGCCTTGGATTCATAGAGATTCACCTGTCTCTGCCTCGCTGAGTGCTGGAATTAAAAGCATGTACCACCACCACCTGGCAATATTGTACAGTTTTTGCACCATCATTTTTTACATAAAGAAATAATTGTTACTGACATTGAAGCTCCTTTTAAATAACACCCTTTTCATTCTAACTCCCTTATCCAAGTAACCACACCATGAGTTGATGTTTCTTCTTCCAGTCCACATCTGTATGGTGCACATGTGTGAATGGAGAATGTGATAGCATCTATTCTTGGATGTTTATGTAGCATACATTCTATAAAGCTGAATTTGTGTATTATTCTAAAACTATGTTTCATCCTTATATTGCTTCCTTTCTATTCATCTTGACCTATAATATTTTTTGTTTGTTAAGTGATTATAATAGTCAATGAAAATTGAAGTGCCCTTAACTCTCCATATTAAAGGAAAGCAATCCTGTACTCCAAACATGACATACTCTTACTCCTGCACCTGTCATGAAGCACTCCCTTCAGGGTTATGTCTACCAATTGGAACTAAGGAGCAGAGCTAGACAAAATTTTCCAGTTGATGTTTATGGTGCACACTTGTCATCCTAGCAATCTGAAGCATGAGGCAGAAGGGTCTCAAGTTCAAGGCCAGCCTGAAGCACATCATGAGATCTGCTCAAGAAAACACAGAGAAAGTGCAGGGAAGGGAGGAAAAAGGAAAGGAAGGAGAAAAGGAAAAAGGGAAGAATGGAGGGAGAAATCTTTTAGTCTGAAAGTCGTTTTCAGTTGACTTCAACCTATTGGTCATATGCCACTCTTTGAGGTTACACTAGCAAAGCCAAATTTGAGTCCCTTACTTCACAGAAGAATTTCATCCACACAAGGAAACTAAAAGTAATAATAATAACAATAAAATAATGACGATAAACGCCCTTGAAATGTTTTTCTATGGATTATCCATCCATGCACTACGCTCCACATGCTATAGATCCAGGTGGCAAAGAGTTGCACTCACAGCCCCTTTCTTTAGCTTGATCAGGCACTGTGGACATTTGTCTGTAGGCAGGCTTGATAGACTCCTGCAGCAGCAGCTGCCTGTAAGAACACGTTAGGTTGAGAAACTCATCAGCTTTTGATGTAGCCACAGAATGATTGCCATCTGACCTGCAGTTGCTGACAAAGTGCATTCATTCATCAGCCCTGACAGATGGCTGAGGGAACCTGTCCAGCACTGGAGCTACACAGAAAACTCAGGATATATATGAGTCTAAAACACAAAGTTTGCGGGCTTACCATTAACTTTCCCCCAGTGATAATATGTTGTAGTATCAACCTTGGCACAATAAGTGTGCAACCACAGTATCCAAAAGGAGATCCGTACTCAGCCATCGGACATAGGTCGATTCACCTAAGTTTACAATCTTATCTGTACTGAGAGAAGTCAGATCAGGCCACCTATATGTCTCCTAGTTAACTATGAAGGAGTTAAAAATCAGTTTGATAAGGCTCTTGTGCTATTGCCAGAGGCACGCCTCGGTGGCTGTGTCCCAGATCAGGTGTGTTGACTCAGTCTCAGAACAGCATTTGCAGATACTGCTGGATCACATCCAGCTCCACGGTACACAGCTCACCAGAGGCTGCTTCTGCTTTTACTCCCTGTTTGATGCCGCCGGGAAAAGCATTCCTTACCAAAAAATGCGAAGCATGATTTTCACATAAGAGTCCAAGGAGATCGGTAATGATGTGCGCAGAGGGTGTGTAGTGACTCATACCTGCCCACTCAGCTCCTAAGGAAGTTTCCGAAGCTGATGGTAAATCGTTCCCCGCCATAATTGGCATCAGGGCCTTGGAAACTGTTCTGATTGCAAAAACAGCCTTGCTATCCTGAGAAGGGTAGTGGATCCCTCTCATCCTGAAGGGCCTGGCTCTGTGGGAAACTGCGGCATTTGAGAAATAGCTTGAGTACAGATAGTTTCTCAGTAGGACAATAAGTCTTCATTTCTCGTGCAAACTTTTATAAACTAAGTTTATTCCTTTATGTCTAAGTCTGAAGTGAAATATTCTCTTTAGTACATAGTTAAACCGCCATTTAAAATGCTGATAAAGCTGGGATTAAAGGCCTGAGCCACTGTGGTGCATGCCTTTAATCCCAGCTCTCAGGAGGCAGAAACAAAGCCTGCCTGGCCTACATAGCAATTTCCAGGATAGCCAGGACTACATAGAGAGACACTGTTTCAAATATATATATATATATGTATATATATATATATATACATATGATAAAACTATATATGTATAATTTTATAAACCTTTGTATCAGACACTTATTTGGATTTTTAAGGGTGTTAAATATTCCCTAAAAATGGCCAAAATAGATGCTCATTTCCTTCGGTGACTCACTTGAAATGAATTGTTGATTGAAATCCAGTGAGTACTGGCAGATCTCCATCTCTCAGGGAGCACCATAGTAATTAAGGCTTGCTGGCGTTCTTTTCAATGGTTGCAGAAGGGGTACCAAGCCTTCAGCACTCAAAGAGATTGAATCATCCTCTACCCTCCAGTGTACTCACTTCCTTTAGTTCTGGCCAAAGGGATTTTGGAAGATATTCTTGTGAACTTCCGTTGCTGGCGTAAGCAGTAGAAAAACAGAAGGCAATAGCCAGGATTGGGTTGCCACAACAGAAAAGCGATAAGTGAATTAGTGGGAAGCAGTAGGAGGGAGTGGGGGGATTTCAGCTTTCACTGCAGTGTGGCCTTTATGTGTTCAGTGCAGACTCCGTAATAAACTATCAGCAAGTATACTGGATTCCATTATCTTTTGACTTCAAAAAATAACACATAAAAGGCTTTTTAAAAAATTAAATGAGTTCCCATCCCCCCTTTCTCAAAAACTATTGTTCAGGGTATTTTTCTAACATCTGATTTTGATCTAAGTTTTGGGGTTTTTTTGTTTGTTTGTTTGTTTGTTTTTGTCCCCAATGGTCTCCTAAAGTCTTGCCCAGTAAGGAAGAAATTCTAGGATCTTTTGAGAAGTCAAAGTAGTACTAGGGGATAATAGCGTGAGTGAATATGAGAAAAGATGGCTGTCCTTTGCGAAATGAACAACAGCTGATGGATTATTAGTGTACTCTGAGCTAGGGAGGTTTCTTCTGTGGAGACACCTAGGAAGGCTAGGTTAGGTTGGATTAGAACTGATGGAGAAGGAAGACATCATTCTGGACAAAGGCATGAAGCATGAAAGAAAAAAAGTCTCTCCCCTAACAGCCATACCATCAATCACCTCTTTACAGATTTTTATCTCCAAATAAGGCTGTATTCTGACTATGCAGGCACGGGGGACTTGGGGGGAGAGGCAGGGGTAGGACTTCGACATAAGAATTTGGACATTTCACCCGTAATAAATCTTAACAGGCAAAGACCCTAAAAACCAATAGACTTCTGTATGATCACACCCAGGAGTTGTCAACAAAGATTTCAGAAGAAAAACGATTGAAATCTAATATATGGAAGACCCTTGTGATATATGTTTTTATTCTAGATCACTTTCATATCCAGTACTATGTTCATTACATTCATAATTGTGTGCTGTCTTACTTGGGTGTGTGTGTGTGTGTGTGTGTGTCATATGTGTTACATGGATATTTGCAAGTGTATGTGGAAAGCCAGAGGTCAACTTCGTGTGTCATTCCATAGGAGCCATCATCTTGTATTTTGAGGCTGTTTCTCACTAGTAACTGGAGTTGGGCAATTAGGCTAAGCTGCCTTTGTCAGTGAGTCCAGGGTTCTGCCCATCTCCACCTCTCAATGGGCGCTGAAGGTCAAACCCGCGTCCTTATGCTTTGCAAGACAAGCATTTTACCAACTGAGCCATCTCCACATCCCTGTGTAGACTTAAGGAAGGCATTTTCCAGAATCTGCATGGCATCTGATTTCTCAAACCTGCTTCTATCCCGAATCAAAGTATAATCTAGCTGACTTCCCTGAAGTATAGTGGTCCTCTATATTATCTGTAGTTTTTCTCTCTGAGGTTTTGGTTATGCAGTATCCAAATGCATTGAGAAAACATTAAATGGAGCTATCCAGAAGCAAACAATTAATCACTTTAAACAGCATGCCATAATGGAGAGATAAAAAGCTCACAGTGGAGGTCTGTGTTCTTCCTGGGATGTGTGTGTATTAACTCTTGTCTAGTATATCCACACTGTGTATGTGACCTGCTCATGAGTTAATTCAGAACCATATAGATTATCGGACTCACTAACAAGGGATTGAGTGCTTATGTTTTCATGATTCTTATTCAATAGTGGTCCCCTTAATGTAAGAGTTGTGAGTCTCAAAATTTCCTAATATTAAAGTATTGTAATTGTTCTAGTTGACATTTGGTTACTGTTAACCTCTTTCTGTGCCTTATAAGTTAAATGTTATTTTAAGTATGCACTAAGGGGGAATAAAATATATATGAGATGTAGAAGATTGGGTACTGTCTGTCTGTGATTCCAGCTCTCAGGCCTATTCCTCCATGGATAAGGGGGGATAATTCCTACAAATTTTAGTCAGTCAGGTAGATCTAACAGAGTCATAAGCATTTATTTTTCTTTTCATTTTTGATAGTGTTTAAGCCAGGGTCTCTCTATATACTCCCAGTTGTCCTATAACTCATTATGTAGACTAGGTTGGCCTAGAACTCAGAGATTTAGCTTTATCCACCTCCCAAGTGCTGGGATTAAAATCTCAGGTCATACATGTTTAAAGACAAAGAGGACAGTAGGAGTTACTACTGAAAAACTATTGACACACAAAGAAAGGGGTGCTCTGAGGGCATGACATAGCCAAGATCACACACAGCCCAGACATGAGCAAGGACTAGACCCGAGGCGTTGAGCTCTCTGTCCTGTGGTTTTCTGAGCGTCTGGCTTCGCTGACTTAAGGGACACAAAGGTGGACCCACCATTCTGACTCATCCTCTGGGCTTTCAGCTGGAAACCTCTGGTGACCAGATTCTTGTGGCATCCAAAAATAGTCTCTGTGGTCCACACTGCCTGGCTCATGCCTCCCTTTCTCCTCCCAGCCCTTCCAGTCAGTAAAAGTCCACTTAGCAATATGTGGTCCCCAATTCATCTCTGCCTTCCTACAAATCATGAGACTCCAAAGGGGGTTCAGGGATTCCGCTGCGTCTTCTTGCCAGTCATCCCTAACTTCCTTGGTAATTGACAGTTTGCTTAAGCAGAACCAATCACTCTTATTTTTCCACTTTATTTTCTATTCCCATTTCTATATCCCCCTCCTCACACCCCACCACCACCACCAAGCACAGGCTGTCCCGTGGAGCAATCTTAAGGACTGTCCCACTCCTAAACATCCACCAAGCCAGAAACTGGGAGGAAACCATAGTGGAGAAGAGGCCTGATGCTGCATTGTCTTATTCCACCCCCTGCCATGTCTCAACTTCAGTTCTTGGTGACTTCAGCATTATGCTGTCCCTGCCTGCTTTTTCTCTCTTGTAGCAGCCATCTACTCACTTCCCATCACTCACCTCCTCCTCTTCTTCACCAGAGATCTAGAGCTTTTTCTCTATTCCAGTTTCTCATCCTAAACCTTCCCTGGATGTAACCAAATCCCAGATTAGCTCTTTGGGTACCCAAAGATATATGGTTTGATCCCCACTTACTCTTTCAGAAGGTTTTGTTTTGTTTAATGACTGATTCTATAGATACAATTTACTGTTACTTGGCACACTGTCTGCTAGAACAGGATTTTTTCTTCTGAAGAAGTCCCTACTGAGACACAATACCAAAGAGGCAAGAGTGAATCTCCCAGTCAATCTGTCCAGGCCAACAGCTGTTGATAGAAGCAGGGGCCCAGTTCCTATTTATACCTATGTGCTCTGCCAGCATCTTGTAATCCCAGAGACTACACAGTCCAACTTCTCAGGTAGCCAAGGATGCACACGGCCATGGAGCACCTGAAATGTGGTCAACCTGGATGGGTCCAGGTATAAGCTACATCCCAGGCATTTACTGCTCACTGTGAGGTAAAGAAAGAATGTAAAATGCACTGTGAATCAGATGTGGCTTATCTACTGAAATAGTCTTTGAGATAGACTAGTCCTGCATCTAGTGCTAGAACTGATCTTACCCTTTTTCTCTTGTGTTTTGTAAAGTGGCTCCCAGAAAATGTGAAGTTATGAAGTTCATTTCACTATGTTTGTATGTAGGGCACTGTTACAACCCCTCCTAGCATGTCTGTCCCCCGGACAAGTGCCATCTCCAACCCCATGGACACCTAGCACTTTGTTTGGTAACACAGAGAGTCTCATCTTCTACCCCCATTCTGATCACATTCCTTATTTAGATGTGAATGTGTCTTTACTTACTATAGCTGGCCGCTGGCCACTTGCTGGCTGGGGACTGAATATCAGCACAGAGAATTTTAAGTTGAGCAGACACATCCTCCCTTGCACTGAATCCCAGTAATGTTAGAAAAGGAACATTTTGAGTCTAAAACAAATGGTTTATGAACAGACAAACATAATGAATCTGTATTTAACTTTGACAGGAAGGTGTTGTTTTGGCTTCTATTGTTAGGTGACCTTTACACAGAGCTTTTTACAGAGAGAGCTGAAATGCTTATAATTATTTTATCATGGAAAACTATTTTTAAGCTCATGAAGTGACTTTGGGGAGTTTAAGTCTAATGTATATAAAAGGCTTCATGAGTGATCACCATTCACAGGCCCTGTCTCTTAAGTCTTAAATTCCTGGTCTAGACCTGAGTACTCACTGTCCATATATTAGATGGGGGCATAACTAACGGTAATCCCAACTACAGTGGGAACATCAGGCTTCTTGGGGGTTTGAGTGAGAACACCTAAATACTAGTATCTGCATCCCCTGGATGCAGATGCTTGGAACTGAACCAGGGATCTACTATACTGAGCCATCTCCCAACCCTCAGTGTCAACTTTTAATCCTAATGTTAAAAAGTCCTAAAGTTTAGTAAGCAATTTTGGGTTGCCACATTATCTCTTTAAAAATAGTGTTGTTCTTTTGGAGGGAAAAAAGGCCTTTGATACTTAGAGAAGGGGATTAGTTCACACATGCAGCTTAGCACAGACTGTATTAAGAATAATGAACACCTTTATATCACCATCCTGTTTTTAAAAAATTAAGTGTCCACAATATCTAAAAAGGCTCTATTAGTGCACAAAACACTGGCTAGGCTGAATTTCATACTTATCATTATGTTTAGCTAAGATTTTGCTCTGGAAGAAATCTTATGAAAGCTGGTTTAAGGACAAGTAAGATGGTGCAGCAGGACAAAAGTGCCTGTCCCCAAGACTGAAGATTTGAATTCAGTCTGCAGGGCTCATAAGGTATGTGTGTGTGTGTGTGTGTGTGTGTGTGTGTGTGTGTGTGTGTGTGTGTGTGTGTGTGTTATTTTTAAAGAAGTAAAGCTGGGTTAAGATGGGCACTATGGTATATGTCTATAATTCAAGCATGAGGATGTCTGAAGAGCCATCCATCATGAGTTTGTGTCCAGCCTAGATTACAAAGCAAAACTCTGTCTCAAAACAAAAACAAAACAAACCCACCACAATAAATAGATAGTTGAGGCATTTAAAAGTGGCTTTAATACTCAGATTGTCTTAAAATAACAACCCAAGAATCTGTGTAAAAATCAAAACTCACAAAACAGCTATTCAATTTGACAGGTATTTTTCCATCACACAGAAAGAAGAGGTGGGGAGAAGAGTAACAGAAAAATATCTGCCTTTTTATGTCAGAGAGTGATGCCACCCAGGGCAACACAATACTTCAGGCTGGAGACAGAGAATGGAAGGCCAGGCAAGCACAAAGGAATGACCACTGGGAATCACATTAAAAATCTACCACATAGTGGACCCTCTGCCCATGTTACAGGCTCCCTTGAAGAGGTTGCAGTGTTAAATGCTTCAAATATTCCCAGGTGATTCCTGATTCATTTCCACATTCTTTCTTTCTTGATAGAAAGCACTCTAGAGTTTTCCTTGTTTCCAAATTCTACCTACATGTTCATATCATGCAAAATTCAGTAGTTGTTTCATTTGGGGCTGTTTTCCTCTGTCTTCCTGCTTGCTATGTCGTCAATTTAGCCCTCTGCCATGCTTCTGGCCATCTTGGAATGCACTCAAAGGATCATGGAGTGTTTTTCTTCCAAGAGTTTATGTAGGGAAACATTCATAACCACCTATACTTTGCCAGATACTTCACTGAATTCTGAAAAATGAATGTAACAGATCTGTGCTCCAAAGGGACTTGTAGTCTATCAAGAATATAAGAACAAGAAAAAGAGAAAGGCTTAAAAGACCCTTTCATGTGAGACCACTGTTGAAAGTACCACAAAGGTCTGGGTGAGTGTTTTCACTTCTGTTGCCAGTGGGGTCTCTGCTGACACCTCAGGTTACCAGCTCTAGAGCAGGAAAGGCACTACTCATAGATGCTAGAGATTCTGTCTAAGTATGACAGGTTCCTAAGTTGATTTAGAACTCCAGGACTTTGTCCTCCTTGGGTTGATTTGATTTGTTTTTCTATCCCCCCCCCTTTTTCTCTTTTGTAAAAGCAATTTGATACACCCAGCAAGGACCCTTCAGTTACATAAATTTGTTTTATGAAACTGTGAGATTCCCATCCATATTTTTTTTCCTTACTCTTCCAAGCGCTGCACACAACTGAAGAGCTCTTGTATTGGCAGGCTAGGAGGGCCTGGACTTGGACATAGTGTCTTGGTTTCACTGTTTTATTTTATTTTTAAACTAAAACTATTAAAGCTTGTGGATTAAACAGAATAAAATTTTAAATAAAAAAAGACCCCTTCGTTAAACAGATGTTTATTGAGCACCTATTGTGTGCCAAATATTCGTATGCTCCAGGAAAGCATCAGTCAAGGGGCAGACAAATGTCTGCTAATAATGGGAGTGTGCAGTCTCCCAGAACAAACAAACAACAGAAAATGAGTAAGTCAATTATACATTACATGTTGTTATTAAGTTGGAAGGTTAGAAATACTATGAGAGGAAAGGGACAGTGCAGGGTTGGTGGAAAGATAATGGGAATGGTATCTGAAGTAACATACCAGCTGAGATGTGACAGTAAGATAGTATGATGATTACCTTTCTGGTCAGCTTGACACAACCTAGACTCATCTGGGGAGAATCTCTAAGAGGAACTGTCTACCTTGTGTTGACCCATTGGCCATGATTGTGGAGGATTGTCTTAGCTAAATTCATTGGTGAGGAAAGACCTAGCCCACTGTGGGTAGCACCACCCCCTAAGCAGGGAGTCTTGAACTACTTAAGAGTGGGGAAACTAAGTTGTGCCCAAGAAAGCACCAAGCAAGGAAGCAAGCATTCATGCATCGTCTCTCTTTGCTCTTGACTTGTGGATCTAATGATTAGCTGCTTCAAACTCCTGACCTCGTAACTCCCCACACACACACACACACAACACACTATGGAAAATAACCTAGAACCCTTTTCCCACTAAATTGCTTTTTGTCAGGGTATTTTGTCACAGTGAGAAAAATTAAACTAGGACAGGCAGTACCTTCGAGGCTTTCTGGGTTGAGAGCTTCCCAGGAGTAGAAGAAGTTCAATGGCCTTGACAAAGGTCTCTGGTCTGTGCTTGTTTATTTGTTTTGAAACAGTGCCTCCTTTTATAGCTAGACTAGTGTCTCACTCATTTTGTAGCCTATACTGTCCTTGAACTCTAGGTCCACCTACTTCAGCCTTCCAAGTGCTGAAATTATGGGTAGCCTTGCAAGCTTCCCTTGTAGAAACAGCAAGGGGGGCAATGTGGACATGAGAGACTCAAGGAAAGGGACTCAGGCAAAAAGGTGAGTGAGATAACACAAGAAAGGAAATGGGAGGGTACTATTAGGACTTCAGATTTCACTCTCTAGTAAAACCAAAAGCCAGCCATGGGTTAGCAGAAAAGTGATGCCATTAAAGTTCCAATAGCACCTGTCAGACTGTCAAATCAGTAACAGGCTCAAGAGGGACAAGAGTGATCAGTGAAACCAGGAAGCTATTAGAGTAATTCAGACAAGAGATGAGCCCTGCCTGGACTAGGTTGATGTCCCTGGAGATGGTGAGAAAGGATCCAGTACTGATCTGAAGGCCAAACCAACAAGACTAGCTGATGAAGAGTGTGTGAGCCATAGGAGAAGGCAAGAGTGATTAGATGGAGAATAAGCAAAATGGTACCAGTGTTGCCAGGAACCAAGACAATAACAACTAAAGAAGCGGGATTTGAGAAGGAGATCCAGAGTTTATTGTTGGTTCAGTAATTAAGTTTTAAATACTTATTAGACATCTAAGTGTATGTGTAGTTGGGTAATCTGGTCTAGAATTCAGGGAAGAAGTTTAGGCTAGAGATATAAAAATGTGATTCGTTACCGTATAGATGGTTGTAAAACCAAAACACTGGATGAGCTCATCAAAGGGAGGGTTTAATTAGAAGAGATGTCAAAGGTGTCTGAGCCCAAGGGCATCTGACTTGAAGTTGGGGGATGGAAGAACTGAACAAGACACTACAGTGAGGTAAGAGGAAAACCAGGAAGGTGCTGGGGTGTGCAATCCAAGAGAAAAAGAAAGAAATAGACAATTCTAAGGAGAATGCAAAGTGAGTCACTCACCAAAGAATGCTGAGCAGTCAAGAGGGCCTAAGCGCCCAAGACTAGGTCTGCTAATGAGAGTCTACAGTTACTTCCAGGTGTGTGGCAATTTCTGTTGGAGCAACAGAAGCTGCAACAGCTCGGGGTGGGTTCAAAGAGAGAAGGAGGAAATAAACTTGAAGACAGTAAATGTAGACTTTCAAGGCTTTTTACAAAAATGAAAGGAAGCATGTAGGTGGATTGCAGTATCTGGACACAGGAATTCCAGATAGGGATTTCAGAGAAAAAAAAAAAAGGATGATCCAAGAGATGGAGAGCAAAGTTGGTAGATCTTAAACTGTGCTGCTGGGGTGGGGCCTAGTCTTGTTTTAATCATCATGGATACATGAAGGAAGTTAAGAATGACCTGGGGACACAACTAAAGAGAACTGAAGACAGGATAGCATCACCTTGTTGATCTGCTGTATTTATGTCCATCAAAGTGAAGACTGGGTGTTAAATACTAGCTAAAACAAATCTGCAACTACTGATATATTTGAATATGAATTCTCTCCCAACAACAACATTTACCAGGTGATAAGTTGTATAAGTAAAAAGGAGGAATTCTAGATGTTTTCAAATTTTATATTAGAAGTTTGGGCTCACCCACTTCCATGGAGCAGATGTTTTCTGAATGAACTATTCATGTAATCACTTTGGTTTTAATGAGATTTTGTTTTTGACATTTTTTTTATTTCATTTTACATTCCAACCACAGTTCTCCCTCCCACTCCTCCTCCTCCTGGCCCCCATCACCTTCCCCCTAGCCCACTCCCAGTCCACCCCTTTCACAGGGTAATGCTCCCATGAGGAGTCAATATAGTCTGGCACAATAGGTTGGGGCAGGGCCAGGCCCTCTTCCATGCATTAAAGCTGAGCATAGTATCCCATCATAGGGAGTGGGCTCCAACAAGCTAGCTCATGTACCAGGAGGATCCTTATTGAAAAGCTGGGTCATTATACTATAATTCAGACCAGTTGAGGACTGAGATGAGGTTCATAATAAAGAAGACAGAGATGTTCGAACTTGATAAGGTAGCCTGTACTGAGGCTGTGTAAACTCTATACCTCTGCCATATGAAAATTCATGGCCTCTCATGCATGATGGAAGTATGCTCAACAAGGAAAATGAATCTCATTCTATGTTCTGTGTCTGTGGGTGTGTTAAACTCAGCTTCCATCCCTGCTTCAATAGACAATGGCATTCTTAAGTAAGTCATAACTTGTTGAGACAATTGGATCGATAAAATGAATAATCTATTTACATGTAGAGTGTCTGCCGATTGTATCAGGAATGCTTTACTGGAATCGTCTACCAGCCTTTGGCATCAGTTTCTGAGTTTCTTAAATGGGCCATCAAGAACACAACTGGTGTAAGTAACACAAGTTCTGTTCATTTCCTACCCTCTGGCAGTTGTTAAGAACCTATGTTTAAAAAAAAAAAAAAAAATTTAAGGGCCAGAGAGAGGGCTCAGCAGGTAAAAGCTCTTGTCATACAAGAATGGTTACCTGATCCCCACACTCATGTAAACGTAGGAGAGAATTAATTCCATAAAATTACTCCGTAAAGTTATTCTCTGACCTCCACACTGTGCCATGGCACACATGCCCCTTCCCCACACATACATGACAATAATAAATAAATTAGTTAAAAAAAATAGAGCAAAAACCAAAAGAACCTATGGGAGATACTTGTTTACCAGATACATAATTTGTTGAAATTTTATTAGGAATATTTTAATGTGATGTAAAGGACTTGATGTCTGGGAGTCTGAGACTGAAGAAGGTTAAAAACTAAAAGTATTAAAGATATCAAATACACACTCATGGCTGGAACAGCTATGTAAACCACTGTGTTCTGGGTCACACAACAGGTGCTTCCCATCATGGACTAGGAATTTGCTTAATAAAAAAGATACTTAAAATAGGTCAGTGGTTAAGATCCTATGGTGCTCTTGCAGAGGACCTTAGTTTGGTTCCTAGCAGCCATGTCAGAAACACACAGCTGCCTGTGATTCTAGGTCCAGGGGATCCAACACCCTCTTGTGGTTTCTGTGGGCACTGCACTTGTATGTACTAACACACACAGAAACACATATATACATAATTTAAAGAAACTTTACAATGATACACAGTAAAAGTTAATATGTAATTGAGTTGACACTTAACAGAAATGTAAAGTATGAAGAACAAAATTTAATGGTTTTGATGAATTAAAGACAATAGATTATATGGTGGCTTGAGTAAGAATGACCCCTCTAAGTTCATATATTGGTCGCCAGCTGGGGGGAAGGATTAAGAGATGATGGAGGAGATGTGTTACTGAGGTAGGCTCAGTTATTCCCAGTTAGTTCTCTCTGTGCCTTGTGCTTGTATGTCAAGTTGTGAGGTCTCAGCTACTCCTCCAGTATCATGCCTGCCTACATGATGCCATACTCTCCACCATGATGGTCATGGACTCTTGCCCTCTGAAGCTATAAGCCCCAAATAAACTTTTTCTTCTTTAAGTTGCCTTGGTCATGGTGTCTTATTACAGCAATAGAAAAGTTACTAAGACAGTAGACTTCAGAATGTATACAATACTTTGGGGGGGTGAGACAGGATTTCACTAGCTGTCTTAGAACTCACTCTGTAGTTCAGGCTGGCCTCAAACTTGAAAGATCTGACTGCCTCTGCCTCCTGAGTGCTGGGATTTAAGGCATATACCACCACCCATCTGATATAATCTTTTAATAGAAGCCTTAAAATATGAATTTTTAAAGAGAGTAAAATAAAGCAAAATAAAGACTTGTTAAGCACACAGATTGCTAATACTAATAAAACACATGAATTCAACACAAATTTATAGAAGTATACATCTTGGGCTGGCTCTAATAATCAGTAATCCACAGTATCACAAAGCCTAGGTTGTGTTCATGTTTTAAGTGAATCATACAAAATTATGCATGAATGCCAAGTAGTTATCTTCCAGTTAACAAGGATAATATGTGTGTAGAAAAGCACATATGTGACTTGATTCATTTACTTAAACTCAACATGCCTATTCAATTAGAACCTATTTCGTGAACCAAATGTTAGCAGCTCTGTGCAAGACCCTCATGCTTCTGACCCCACCTCCCAGTTAACACTGACCACCTCCAAAGTTAGGTTCTTTGCTTAATAGTGGTGGTGGAAACTGAACCAATGACCTGATGCATTCATTCTTCCACTAAATTAAATCCCCATCCCCTAAATGTCTGATATCTATAGTAGTAGAGCTTCATTTTGATTTTGCTTACATCATTACACCATTTGTGGCTGACTTCACTCACTGAAGAGTGTGAGCATGAGACAATTCCATCTGGAAGAAGTAGTACAGTTTCCATTCTCAGTGACCAGTGGTGCATTCTATTGCATTGCTTTTCTACAACTTATATCTAGATAAGATTTACTTACCTTTACTATTTATGTATGAGTATTTTGCCTGTGTGTGTGAAACTGTGCCACATGTATGAAATACACCCAGAGGACAGAAGAAGGTATTGGTTTCTCTA